>JAILYF010000008.1:0-1435616 GCA_025491095.1 Brachionus asplanchnoidis | reverse complement strand
CAAGATTAAGACATTGAAGGAAAAGAAATTTTTTTACTCCATTTACTTTAATGAATCTTTGTGAGCATTTTTGGTTTAGATTCCAATAATTCACTGTAAGATACTTATTTTTGTTTTTTAAAAGATATCCCAGTCATAAAATTTCTAAATATTTTATATAGTTTCTTTAAATATTCTTCTAAAATCTCTTTTAAAATTTTGTAGAAAAAAATAGAGATATCTTAGAGATAAAAAAAATTCTATGAATAAAAAATCTTTTCCTTTACTCTTTAATTTTTGTAAAATGCTTAATCTGTTTACTTAATCAAAAAAATTCGTAGGGATTTTTTAAAGTTTCTTTACAGATTCTTTAAAAAAATCTTGAGTGAATAACTTATTAAAGAAAATTTTGAGATATTTCAGAAAATAGACAAATTTTAAAAACGTCTTTTTTTCCATATTTTTTAATTTGGTTTAAGTTTTATTATTGAGAATTTTGTAACAATAATTTTTGGACTATTGTTCTGTCAATTCATCTAGATTCATTTTCGGAGTGGCAAAGTAAAACAAAGAATCCAAATAATATATCTTAATAACGTTTTTTCATGAATATTTCATTGATGAGCAATTGTTAAGTCTTCTGTTTATATTAAGAGTTCTGTTTAAAATTTGTTGGAAAAAATGCTGTTGAAAAAATAATTAGCATTAACAAAAAATGGTTAGAATATAAATGAATAAATTCAATTTAGACTGTATTTTTTTTATTTATTCTATTTAATTTATTTATTATTTATTTTTTCTATGAACTTAATCAAGTTTTGTAAATTAAAGAGCTGATGGTCCATGACTGACCTTCCCAGCCTGAATGAATCAATTTTCAGGTAAAAATTAATTTTGCTGGTAAAAAGAAATATTATCAGAAGAAAGAAATATAGGTCATTCCTGAATACCTTTTTAGAAAATTTTTAAAAAAATTTCCGTGAAAAAAAAAAACCGACTTAAAATGGCAAAAAAATTAAAAATTTTTGCCCTGACTAATAACCGTTCACCAAAAAGTTGACGGTATTTTTAAAGTTTTTATTGGATAAAGCAGCATGCTAATTTGCTTGCTTTGGATTGCTAGTGGTTTCTTTTTTTATTGATAGGTACCACAGTTCACTTAATTATTTTCCTATATTTCAAGATACAGTAAGATCTACTGTTTAGAAGAAAATAATTAAATCATCATGCGTGTTTTTATAAGGTCATAAGTTCAAAATTAAGATACATAATCCATGCTCTTACATTCTAGCTTATTAAAGCTTTAAAAAAAAAAAATAACCTAATTACTTTCAAATTTTAATTAATATAATATGGAAAATTCTATTATTTTTTTCACAATCGCTAAAATTTCATAAGTCAAATCCATGTGCGAGTTTATTTTTTTTTTTTTAGTTAGGACTTGGACTTTAATTTTATTAGTTTTGTCTTAAACTAGACCTCCATAATAAATTGCTGGAACCGTAAAAAATTTATGTGTCCGTGATCATGACTGATCAATGCTCATTTTACCGTTCCACTTAATTATTTTGACGGCCTAGTTTTAGTTATAGTTATAGTAAAAAAAATTTTTTTCTTTTTTTTCATTTATTCAAATTTTTTTTTCAAATAAATATTTTTAAAATAATTGTCACAATATCATTAAGTTTCTGTTTGTCTAGAAGTATCCTGTGAAATCAATACATTGAGTGAATGAATTTTTATTCTAATTAAAAAAAAATAAAGCTTTTTTTAAGAAAAAGGTTGATTATCTTTAAAGTTTAAAAAAAAAATCTAGACTTGTTTAAATGCAGGAAAAAAAAACGATAAAATTTCGCTTTGACAATTACTCTAAAATTAATAATAAAAATATTAACTTTTCTTAAAATTTTGCAGGATTATTATTAAGTTGTTGTTGTTTATTATTGTTGTTCAAATGATATATTTTTGATTTTTATTGGTTTCTGTATCGAGCCAAAGCTTCTTAGAATAAAATACAAAATTAAAAATAGAGTTAAATAAGATAACTAAAATAAAATAAATAGAAAGTTTTTCGTGGAAGAAAGCTTTAAAAAAAAATAAAGTAATTATAATAATTTAAAACTTGTTTGTTTGCCTTTTTAATTGATGAAGATTTAATTTCTAATACACGTGCTTATAAGTAATTTTTAACTTTTCAAAGTGAACAATCAAAGCAGATTGAACACTGTATAATTTTATAAAATTTTATTATTTGATTATTTACATTTCCTGTATACCCAGTCAAACATTTTATCAATATTTTATAAAGTTTCTTAAAAGATACTTTATAAAAAATTCTTTAATTTGACCTATTTTGAAGAGAAAATAGAGATATTTATATAGATAAAAGAATCTCTACATTTCTCTAAACTCTCTTTAAAATACTTTTTTGTTCTTTACAGATATCCCAGTCAAATTTTTTTTAAAGGTATTTTGTAGAATCTTTAAAAATTCTTTAAAAATCTTTTTAATAATAATCTCTTTAAAAAATAGAGATATTCTAGAGTTAAAAACTTCCAACCCAAAGCCAGATTTTCCAAAAAAATTGGTAAATAAAAATGAAATTTTACTAGTTTTTTAAAGAAACTTATGGACAAAAATGTTTTTTCGTAAAATTTTGCATTTTTCAAAAATTATCCTTAAAATTGATGATAAAATTTTGTAGAAGTAAGTGCTTTATCTATTAATTTTTATTTTTCTTTATCAAAGTCACTGGTTTAGATCTCTTTAGTTTTAACTTTATTCAAATTCAAAATTAAAGCAGACTTGTTTTAAAGCCACAAGTCTTAAGTCAAGTCAAGTCAATGCCTTAAAAATTTTTTGATAAAATTATGAAGAAATTAGATTAAATTTTTATTTTACTTTGATAGATCAGGCTTTATATCATAAAATTTATATTCTCTATGGTTGTCTAATGCATATAGATTTGCCATATTTCATTTATTTTTTTGCAATTTTAGCATTATAGTCTTCACATTCATTGAATGGAAAAAAAATCTCAAGATCATGTTAAACTATGATAAATGACTGGAAAAAATATTTTAACAGTAGTTGAGAATTAATTTTTACAGTAGGTAGAAATTTTTGTGATCCTCAATTAAATATAATTTTCCTAGAACAATTACTTTACGAAAATTAAAATTCAGAATTATTTATTTGATGAATTTGTCAAAAAAAAAAAAAATTTTATGTCATTGACTTGACGTAAAAAAAAACTTGAACAACAATAATAAACAACAACAACTTAATAATAATCCTGCAAAATTTTAAGAAAAGTTAATATTTTTATTATTAATTTTAGAGTAATTGTCAAAGCGAAATTTTATCGTTTTTTTTTCCTGCATTTAAACAAGTCAAGATTTTTTTTTTAAACTTTAAAGATAATCAACCTTTTTCTTAAAAAAAGCTTTATTTTTTTTTAATTAGAATAAAAATTCATTCACTTAATGTATTGATTTCACAGGATACTTCTAGACAAACAGAAACTTAATGATATTGTGACAATTATTTTAAAAATATTTATTTGAAAAAAAAATTTGAATAAATGAAAAAAAAGAAAAAAATTTTTTTTACTATAACTATAACTAAAACTAGGCCGTCAAAATAATTAAGTGGAACGGTAAAATGAGCATTGATCAGTCATGATCACGGACACATAAATTTTTTACGGTTCCAGCAATTTATTATGGAGGTCTAGTTTAAGACAAAACTAATAAAATTAAAGTCCAAGTCCTAACTAAAAAAAAAAAAATAAACTCGCACATGGATTTGACTTATGAAATTTTAGCGATTGTGAAAAAAATAATAGAATTTTCCATATTATATTAATTAAAATTTGAAAGTAATTAGGTTATTTTTTTTTTTTAAAGCTTTAATAAGCTAGAATGTAAGAGCATGGATTATGTATCTTAATTTTGAACTTATGACCTTATAAAAACACGCATGATGATTTAATTATTTTCTTCTAAACAGTAGATCTTACTGTATCTTGAAATATAGGAAAATAATTAAGTGAACTGTGGTACCTATCAATAAAAAAAGAAACCACTAGCAATCCAAAGCAAGCAAATTAGCATGCTGCTTTATCCAATAAAAACTTTAAAAATACCGTCAACTTTTTGGTGAACGGTTATTAGTCAGGGCAAAAATTTTTAATTTTTTTGCCATTTTAAGTCGGTTTTTTTTTTCACGGAAATTTTTTTAAAAATTTTCTAAAAAGGTATTCAGGAATGACCTATATTTCTTTCTTCTGATAATATTTCTTTTTACCAGCAAAATTAATTTTTACCTGAAAATTGATTCATTCAGGCTGGGAAGGTCAGTCATGGACCATCAGCTCTTTAATTTACAAAACTTGATTAAGTTCATAGAAAAAATAAATAATAAATAAATTAAATAGAATAAATAAAAAAAATACAGTCTAAATTGAATTTATTCATTTATATTCTAACCATTTTTTGTTAATGCTAATTATTTTTTCAACAGCATTTTTTCCAACAAATTTTAAACAGAACTCTTAATATAAACAGAAGACTTAACAATTGCTCATCAATGAAATATTCATGAAAAAACGTTATTAAGATATATTATTTGGATTCTTTGTTTTACTTTGCCACTCCGAAAATGAATCTAGATGAATTGACAGAACAATAGTCCAAAAATTATTGTTACAAAATTCTCAATAATAAAACTTAAACCAAATTAAAAAATATGGAAAAAAAGACGTTTTTAAAATTTGTCTATTTTCTGAAATATCTCAAAATTTTCTTTAATAAGTTATTCACTCAAGATTTTTTTAAAGAATCTGTAAAGAAACTTCAAAAAATCCCTACGAATTTTTTTGATTAAGTAAACAGATTAAGCATTTTACAAAAATTAAAGAGTAAAGGAAAAGATTTTTTATTCATAGAATTTTTTTTATCTCTAAGATATCTCTATTTTTTTCTACAAAATTTTAAAAGAGATTTTAGAAGAATATTTAAAGAAACTATATAAAATATTTAGAAATTTTATGACTGGGATATCTTTTAAAAAACAAAAATAAGTATCTTACAGTGAATTATTGGAATCTAAACCAAAAATGCTCACAAAGATTCATTAAAGTAAATGGAGTAAAAAAATTTCTTTTCCTTCAATGTCTTAATCTTGAATTTGAATACAGTTAAAAGTAAGGAGATCGAAACCGAAAAATTTGATAAAGAATCATAGAGATTAATAGAAAAAGAATTAATTTTTTTACAAGATTTTATCTTGAATTTTAAGGATCATTTTTGAAAAATTCAAATATAGCATAATTTTACAAAAAAGCATCTAAGTCCAATGAAAGAAATAAATGTCTAAAAAAAATGATTTTTTAAAAATAATTAATTTATTTATAATTTTAATTGATCAATTTCTTTCAAAAAAATTCAACAAACATAAAAAAGCCTTATGTCTAAGTTGAAATATTTAATTTAATTTATTCAAAAAAATTACGCCAGGTTTGGCGATGTTTTACATATAAATATAATAAATATAAAAAAATAGTTTAATTCACAAAAGTTAAGTTTTTTTTTAGTAATATATTTTGAAGAAAAAATAAAATTTAAAATCTTAGTTTAGTCTTGACTTTTGACAAACATTCATTTTTAATTTCAGGAAATTCTTGCCATAGTTGAAGGTTAATTTGTAGGTCTAAGATTTCCGTAAAAAATTTTATAAAATTTTTCAGTGTTCAATTCGCTTAATTAGATTTTTTTGAAAAGTTAAAAATTACTTAAAGCACGTCTTAAATAAATCAAAATACATAAACAGAAAACAGAAAACAATACAGAAAACAAAAAAAAATTATCATTTACTCAACTAATCTTTCCGGATAAAATATTTCGTTCAAAAAAAATCCTTAAAAATTTTTAAGAAAAGTTAATATTTTTCATTTTGATTTCACAGGATACTTCTAGACAAACAGAAACTTAATGATATTGTGACAATTATTTTAAAAATATTTATTTGAAAAAAAAATTTGAATAAATGAAAAAAAAGAAAAAAATTTTTTTTAAAAGTCATTCCAGAAACTTAACAATGCAAAAATGAACTCTTTAAATTGAGTCATTCAAAAAAAAACACAATTAAAATTAAATTAAAAAAAAGATCTTTTTCAATAGTTATTTCTTTATTTTATTCAATATAAATATATAATATAAAATATGAAAGTTTAGAATTTTTGTTTTAAGACAATACAAATAAATAAAATAAATATTCTATTTTTGATGCAACATGTTTAATTTTTAATGAGTATTTTTTATAAAAACAGTTTTTCGATCCAACACAGTTTCGAGTTGATCTTCTACAACATAATGATTAATTAAATCTTCACAATTTAACTAATTTTTTCTTAAAAATATATATTATTGAATCGAAAAAGTAACGCAAAAAATAAAAATGAATCGAAAAAGTATTGCAAACAATAAAAATGAATCGTAAAAGTCAGGCACAAAAACAAATATATATCAATAAATAATCTTTCCTGATAAAATATTTTGTTCATAAAAATCCTGCAAAACATTTAAGAAAAATTAATATTTTTTTATTAAAATTACACTAATTTTTTAAGCAATTTATTCTAGAATTCGAAACTTATAGAACAGTTTCAAAATCTTTTTTTAGTAACTTAATATTGTGTCACCTGAAAATTATTTGAAATTAAAGTCTTAAAAAATTTAGGTCTTTTAATAAAAATCGTCGGTCATTAGTTGAGTCTTTCTTTTTCTGATTTTTTTTCCTCAATTTTGACAAGTCTTGATTTAGAAAATATTTATGTAAAAATTGATAAACTAAAAAAAACAAAAATTAGAACATATCTTTATATGACCATTTTTATTACTTATTTTAAGAGATGTTTGATTTTTATTTTACTAATTTTTCCTTAGAAATAAAAATTATTGAATCGAAAAAGTATAGCACAAAAAAAGAATGAATAGTAAAAGTGTAGCAAACAATAAAAATGAATCGAAAAAGTAAAGCAAAAAATAAAAATGAATCGAAAAAGTAAAGCAAAAAATAAAAATGAATCGAAAAAGTAAAGCAAAAAATAAAAATGAATCGAAAAAGTGTAGCACAAAAATAATGAATCACAAAAGAATAGCTTGAGATATTATATAATTTTAGCTAATTAAAAATTGAATTAAATTATTTATTTTTTCTGTTTTGCTGTGTCGAGCTAAAGCTTTTTCAGATAAAAAACAAATCAAAACTGAGAAGAAAATATTAAAATAAAATAAAAAGATAAAAATTGAAAAAAATTTAAATTAAAAAATATTGAATTAAGAGTATGTCAATATGTCTTGATTCGGAATCCTCTCCATATTCTTTCACCAATCTGACAACCAATGTAATAGAATTATTCAGCTCCTACATATCTCTAACCGAATTCTAAAAGGCGAATCAAGAGTGTTGGTAGTTGAATTTTATTTGAGTCTCTTGATCCATTATGTAGGACAGAGTGTCATATTTTCTTAAATAAATACTAAATACTTGATCCCTGAAAACTTAGACATCTTTTTTAATGATATGAAAACTAAAGTAATGTAAAAATTTTTTTCCTTAGTTTCATTCAGCATTGATATTAAAAAAGAATTTATTGTTAAGTTAGATTTGTCAATGAAAAATATTTTATTTTCCAAATTGGTAAACTTTGGAACAAAAATTTAAAAAATATTTAAAATATTCTGAATACAGTTTAAACAAGGTATCTTTATTGATAAAAATAAAAAAATTTGAGTGATCTAATCAAAAATAAAACAGGGGCAAATTTTCAATGCAAATCCTGTATTCCTCTTTATGTAAAAAAAAATGTCTAAAAAATTTTAATGAAATCGAACGCCAAAAATGCAATTTCATTTCAATGTCATTTCATTCGTAGTGTCAAATTATTTTAATTTGTGTAAAAAAAAAAATGCCCAAAAAATTGAAATAATTTGACACTTCGAATGAAATGACATTGAAATGAAATTGCATTTTTGGCGTTCGATTTCATTAAAATTTTTTAGACATTTTTTTTTACATAAATTTACGTAAAAATTGGTAAATTTACCAATTTACTTTTGTAAATTTACGTAAATTTACAACATTTTACGTAAAAATTTGGTAAATTTACCAATTTTTACGTAAATTATCGTAAATTACTAAATCCGGAACACCACTGTATTTAAAATGAAAACCAACCGATTATTTGAAACAATTCATCAACTATTAGAAGAATTCAATTCAAGACCTATTAACGTTTTTAATTTCGTAGTCTATAAGCCCATTACGGAAACAAAAATGGCAAAATAACACTCAAAGGGAAGAATAATACCTTTATCCATTTGTATTCTTTGTACTTACTATTAAATAAAAAAGTTTAAAAAAAAACAATTCTCATAAATCCCAATAAACCAATAAAGCAGGGGAGTTGTGAAGGGGACGCAGTTCCTTCCGCGACTTTTTCATTAATTTAAATTAAAAATATTGAGCTTTTGAATTTTTAATGATGAAACATTATAAAACAAAGTATATTTCACAAAATTCAACAAATAAAAATTAGTTTAATAAACACAGTAAATATCAATGATCAAATAAAATATCAAATTTTAAGATAACTTAGCCATAAAAATAGCGTAATCGTAACCATAAAAAAATTCAAAAAAATAGAAGAACCTTAAAAATAAATTTTGCTTTAATCTTGTTAAAATTGTCCACCATAACAAGCTTGCTCTACAAATTAGCTGTTATAACTTTATATTATTTTTATATTATAAATATATTCAAGCTTAACTTTTCTAATAACTTTAAAAATTACTTTCAATTTAATAAATTAAAAATCAATATTCTAGTAAATGTTTTGAATCTCACAATAAAATTAAACGAAATTTAAATGATCTTTAAATTCTCAGAAGATGCTTTATGAAGATATTGTTTTTGTTTGTTAGGAAATCAATTTTTTCCGTTAAATTTCGAAAAAAAAAAATAGATTATTGAAACTGTTTTGAAATTTCATATTCCTATTCTAAAAAATAAGAGAAACATGTTTTTCAGAAAATGTTTAATTTTTGAAATTTTTTGTTTATTTACGATTTTTGACCATTTATTTTGATTTTTTACAATGAAATAATTATATTTTACTAAAATTTACGTAAATTTTAGTTCCTTTTTTTAGTTCATTTTTCGATTGAAAAATTTTGCAAAGTCTTCACTTTGAAAAAGGGTCCTACTGGAACACTGACCTCCAGTTTTTTTTAAATTTTCTCATCCTCATTTTTTTTGCAGAGCAAAAATATTTTTAAAAATTTATATATATCATTTAGTTTGAATTTTTCTCTATTTTTTGAAAATTAAAAAGGTAATTTGAAATTATATGATTTTTTTTTAATTTATTTTATTTTAAGAAGCGATAGTTAAAAAATTTAAATACAATCCATCAAATTTGAATAGAAGAAGCCTTGGCAATTTAAGAATGAGAATTTAATTAATTAATTTTAATTTAATACAAATCTAATGTAAAATGTAAGTGTAAAATACGGTCTAACTTTTTGGCAGGAGGCCACTTAAATCGTGAAATTTTTTGACGGAGAAATTTTTAAATTATGTAAAAATAAAGATAAAAAAAATAAAATTTTAAAGAATAAAAAATTTAGTGTTTCAAAATTTATAATTAGTTTAATTGGAAGAATTAAAATTATTTAGTCTGAATAAATAAATAAATATAAAATATATGAATTTGAATTTATGAATTAACTTAAACTGAATTATTTAAATTATTGATTGTTTTTGTTTAATAAATTAAAGGTCAGCCAGTTTGATGTTAATTTGATAATGAATCATTATTAGAAATAACATATCTAGAAATGTTAGGATTTTTTTTTTTAATTATCAAAATCATTAGATTAAAAAGGATTTAACATTTTAAATGAACGTTTTGATCTTAATATTTGATCTGAAGCTTCAATTTGCCCAAATTTTTCGTAAATTAGCCTTATAAAAAGATTTATTTTAAGTTTGGTCTTTCCAGTGTTAAAAGAAAGAAGAATCCTTTTGTACTGAATAATTTCAAAAGAAATATTGCAAACATGTATTGAAAAATTATTAATTATATGATTTCTTAAAAATTTTCAGAAATCATTTTTGAATTGTTTTTAAATTTTATTATTAAACTTTAATTTTTTATATTTTTAATGTTTTATTAGTAATTGAAAAACAAAAATTTTAATATTTTCTTATTGAACCGGAAATTAGACTTAAAATAAAGGCGACCAAAAAGGAAATACCAGAAAAAATAAAAGCATAAAAATTACTACCTAAGTTTTCACATAATGCACCTTTTGAAGAATTTAATTTTATATCTTAATAAATTTTAGGCTAAATTACCAGCTATAAAAGGTCCAATAGTAGCTCCTAATCCACGAAACAAATTTGTTATTCCATTGGCATTTCTAAATTTTTCTGAGCCTACCAGATCAACTAAGTATTTTGTTGGCAAGGAATTTATACCTGCCATCGGAAGAGCGAAAAAAAGTCCAAAAATTATTTGAAGCTTGAAATCATTCAAATAATAGTATCCAAATAACAAGATTGTGGCAACAAGTAAACAAAAACTGTTCATGTGAATTGCTCGCAAAAATTTTCTGTCACATAAAAATCCAAACAAAACTCTAATTGGTATATTGGCCATTCCAATAATACCGATTATCCAAGAGTAGTTCTCGATCCCGAGATCATTTGCTCGTATAGGGATATAAATAAATGGTATGAAATAGGCAAAAAATATAAAAAAATTACACACTGCTATACAAGCATAAGCCTTGTTTTCTTTCAGCAGTGAAAAATTGACTATTTCTTTGAAAAGATTAATAATTCCCGACCTTTCTCTAGTTACAATTTTTCCATCTTGAAAATTTTCCATTTCCATTGTTTTTGGCTGATCAATTTTCAATGGTTTTAAAAAAGCTCCAAAAAAAACACACAAAAATGTAATTGCTCCCAAAGTGTACATTGAAATTTTCCATCCAAAGTTACTAATCAAAAATCCTGTCAAAGGAGCAAATGCGAACGAACCAAGACCACTTGATGCCACAGCTATTCCGTTTGCGATTCCCAGTTTTGTGTCAAAGTACTCAACTAGGATGACAAAGCCAGTTAAAAGAGTGCATCCATACGAAATACCTCCTATCAGTCCAAACGAAATTAGCATCAGATTAAAGTTTGGCATCAGAGGAGAGATAATATACATTGTGCTGTGTACAAGTCCAGAAAGCATGATGACTTTGCGGCAACCAAATTGAGCCGCTAAAGCGGATGTTAAAGGACCACTGAGAAACATGAAGCCAATGTTGAAACTGGGCAATAAATTTGCTTTTTTCTGTGATATTTCAAAATAATTTCTTACATCTTTTAGTAAAATACCCAATGAATACATACATCCGATTAGTATAAAATTATTTAACTAGCAAAATTTTAGTTTATTTAGTCTTTTATTATTTTTATTTAAATTTACTGAAATAGATAGAAGAATGATCCATCCATAGCCTCCGTCAGGTTTTCGTTTTTTAATCCCATAAGCCTTGGATTCAGAGTCAAATTTTAGAGACATGTCTTTTATTTTTTTGCTAAAAATAACCTTTTGAAAAAAAAAAATAATTTTCATAATTTTTATTTTAAAGTTTAAGCTTTTTATTTTATTTTTCTAAATGATATTTTTTCGAGATTTTTTAAAACTTTTAAATTTGAAAAAAAAAGATTGAAGTCCACTATGATTAATATTGGTTAATATTTTTGATGTTTATTTATTCAAAATGTTTTTTTTTTTTTTCATATCAAGTTTGATTCAGAGATTTGTTTTTAACCTTTAGCTAAGGCTTCTTATTTTTAATAATTTATTTTTAACAGTTGCTTAAAAATTTTAAAGTTATGTTGTTAAAATCTTCTCGACTAATTTTTATAGATTTTTTATCAAATGCAATTTTAGTATCAACATTTAAAAAAAAATCATCTCTTCTCATTAATAATTAAGATAATTATCATAATTGGGCATTTAGGTTACGATATTTAATCATAAAAGACTTTAAGACAACTTTATTTTTGATTCAATTAAAGAAAAAGTATTAAATTTTTTTAAATACTGTGTAGAATTTTTAATTTTGATTCTTTTAAATGAAGTGTTAATCAGGCTTGTATATAATATTTAATTTTTTTTTTTAAATAAATTAATGATTAATTAATGGATCTTTAAATTTCTCAAATATAGTTTGTTGTATTGATAATAAATATTGACAAAATTAAATTAAATCTATTAATTTAATCAACAAAACAATATTTCACTACAAATTTAAGTCATAAATTTATCCTATTACGACTCAATAAAAAAATTTTAATTATATTTTAAAAACCATAAAAAAATCTCACAAATAAAGATTATATCTTTTTTAAACAAATTTATTATTTAATTTTAGTATGAAAATGTTTTATCTATTCTCTCTGACTGAACTTTTAAATCACTTACGTTATTTGCTTTTTAAAATCTTTGAAATTATGCGTTTTAAGAAAAAATATGTGATTTAAATTATTTATTCAAATTTTAATGCTTGTATATAATTGTTTGCAAAAGTGATAAAATTTCATAAATGTGAGAATTAAGAGTAAAAAAAAGTTTATAATCAAATATTTCATAATGATAACATCTTTCCACAGTCATTCTCTTTTTTTGACGTTTTTTTTCTACGATACATGTATTTTGTTAAATACTCAGTCAAAAAAATTTTAAAGATTTTTTAATGGTTTTTTAAAAAATAATCAAAATTCTTTACTTTAGTCCTTTTTTGTAGTAAAATAAAGGATTTTTAAAAAAAAATAATTAATTAAAATTAGAATAGATAAAGTCATCAATCTTACTTCTAAAAATATTTAATATTATCGATAGACACTAAAAAAATCTTTGATTTCTTAGAATTTATATATTTTTATTTCAATTTTTCGATTTTTAGTCAATATTTATTTTATTTTTAATAAGTGTAGTTTTTTTTATTTATTCGTTAATTTTTAAAAATATACACCAGAGTTGGTCCAAAGTCAAAGTCATGAAAAAGTTATGTCTGGACTTTGACTTTTAATTTTTTAATAAAGTCAGGGCTAAACCTTTTTTATTTGTTTTTTTTAAACGGAATTTTTTTGGGTGCTTATTTAGTAGGCTGCTAAATAGCTACCTGGAACGGCAAAAAATCATATGACTGTGATCTTCACAGATGGATTGCCGTTCCAGCTAATTTTTTAGGCTACCTAGTAAACTTTTTAAAATTTTACATTTAATTTTTGTTAGGTAAAGTTTAAACTCAAATTTAAAAAAAAAAATTTAAATTTCACCTTTAATCTTACAAAAAATGCTCTTAGAGTAAGGTGCAAAAATAGAAAAAAGCCTAAATTTGACTTATTTTCTATTTCGAAATTAACTCTACAATTTTTTTAATTTTTAATTTTTTTATGAGAGTAAAGGCACTTTTTTGTTAGAATAAAAGTTAAATTTGAGCTTTATTTTTGGAAAATATCCCATATTCAGGGTATTTTCTAGCTAATTCAATTTTAATTAAAATAACTTTTATTAGGTTGTTTAATAAGTTTTTTGTTTTTTTCACCCAGCATATTCACCAGACTTGGCTCATTCAGATTACAATTTGTTCCGATCCATGCATCACAGCAGTGAAAAAAGTTACTCAGACTTGGAAGAAATCAAAAAAGACATCAGTCATTATTTCATCTCAAAAACAGCCAGCTTCTACGAGCGAGGGATCAAAATTCTGCCAGAAAGATGGGAGATGTGTATTTCTAGCGGAGGAAATCATTTTAGTGTCAAATAATATTTTATTTATTTTTTAAAGAATAAAATAAAGTCTCGAAAAAAACGAAAAAACTTATTAAACAACCTAATACTTATGCATCTTTGAGATGTGTTGCTTGAGACCACGCTCATTTTTCATTAATCTATCATACTTAGGGCAAGCTATTGGATTTTTATGCTTGCTCATTTAATAGTAAAACAAATAAAAAAATTAACTTCTTTAAAAGCTAATTCAACAGTTTCTTCTTCATCATCGGAATATGTAGCATTAGTGAAAATTTCACTCTCTTAGATTGTGATTGTTCCTGTCTGTGCATTACTTATTTCGTCGCTTTCATTAAAATTGGCCAAGTTTTGTAAAATTTTGACTCCTTTTAACTCTTCTGACGATTCAACATTCAAAATTTCTAATTTAAGATCATCCATATGATTGCTTTCTAAAATTTATATGAACAGTCAAAAAAAATACCTGTTCACAAAACCGACAAAAAGTTTATATTTATTATTTATATTTGCTATATATACTAAAAATATCTTTTTTTTGTAATTCTTCAATTTCAAAGAATTGATTTGACGGCATACCATTTTGTAGATAATTAAAATCTCTACCATAAGAAATATAAATATATTTTAGGGCTCTCGGTCAAAATTTCTTTTAATTTATTATCAACCAAACCATTCTTTTTAATTATTTTTAGGAATAAGAAATTTTTGAATATTTTAAATTTTTACAAAATTTACTAATTATTGTAAAAAAAAATTATATTAATATTCATTTTATCAAAAATTGTTTTTATTACGGTTATTTTTTCTTTAAACAATTTAAAAAAAAATTGGTTTGGCTGAATAAATTAGGATAAATTTTGACCGATAGCCCTAAAATAAATTTATATTTCTTATGTTAGAATGTAGATATTTTAATTACCTACAAAACTGTATGCCATAAGTATCAATTCTTTTAAATTGAAGAATTACAAAAAAAGGCATTTTTAGTTTTTCAGCTATGATCTTTTAGAAAAAAAGAGCTATGAGACAATTTATTTTTCTGCAATAATTCTTAGGCTATTCTCTTTCATATAATTAGAGGTCGGAATGTTAAGGTCTTTCTTGAAAACATATGGTCCGTTAACAGCGACTCAGGATTTTTCACGTATTTACTAGTCAATAACAAGGTCTTATGGACCAACTGATGCTTTTGCGTAAAAGTTCATCAAATTCTCTACAAAATGGTCGGTGGTCGGAAATTTTTGGATAATTCCTAATACCATTCGACCGCGGTCCTTGTTTTAGTAAAAAACAGGTAGTCCGTGTTCTAGCATAAGCCATATTAATTAACTGTTGAAATAAATATAAATAATAACAAAACCATAGAAAGTAAGTGATATACCGTAATTAAGTAACTGGTCACATAACAGACAAGACCCGAATTTTCTGTTAAGGAATTTTGAAAAATCATTTAATTAATTCATTAACAATTAAAAAGATAATTAAGTAATTCTTTTTAAATTTAGCCATACACATTAAAACTAATATCTAACTTTATATTTATTTGAATCCTTTTTGAAATTTAAAATTCTCTGAAATTTTTATTAATTTTTTTTGTTAGAAGTGTTTTTAGATGCCTGGTATTTTTTTCCTAAGCATCGAATAAACTAAATATTACATAAGTTGCCATGGTTTCTGAAGCCAAGAGAATTAGAAAAAAAATCAAATTAATTTTTTTCGAATCAAAAATCATTTTTACACCATGTCATTGGCAGTCAAACAATTCGCATCAGTTGAAAATTTATCAGACTGGAGATCTAAACAGCACATTAGGTACGATTGACAACAATTAATTTTTAGATATTTTTCAAAACTTTCCAAAGAGTACCATGGTTTTCCAAAAATCATCCGATGATACCAAGATTTTACGTACAACCATGGACCCAAGACATACCCAATAGGCCTATTTTGCTGCATGTAACTTTGTTAATTTAAATAAAAATTGATTGTTTTAGCAAATTTGTTCAATTTTAGAATGCTAGAAACGGAAAAATACCAACTTATGAACATGATGATTCTCTTTTCTTGAACAAAAGAGAGCAAATGAAATACAATGTACAAAACAGGAGCCAAGTAGACATCAGAACAAAGCTACCCCCTCGTTACCAAATGCTTAAGCCAAAAAATTATCAAACAACCCAAAGATATAACAGTAATATGTTGGCTAGATTTTAAAAATTAATTTAAAATGACAAAATTTTATTCACAATAAATTCTTCAACTAAAATTTTTTTTTTCTTAACCGGTGCTTAGACAAGCGTTCACTTTGTTCCAATAGGTCAAAGTTGCGTCTTTTTTGCAGCCCAAAGGCCCACCATTATGAATTCTGGCGTAATCTTGGCATGTTGGAGTTCTTCCACCTGTGCAATAGGTTCCGTATCTTTTCATGTAAGCTTTAACGCAATTTTCCGAACAAGTTTTATCCAAAGAACAAGCAGTTAGTGAACCACCTGGACGACCACAATCAATCCAGTAGACTTCTTTTATTTGATAATAACCGCATGATAAGCTTCCACCATCCATTGCACATGACAATGGTCTGCAGTTACTTTCTACATTGCATATGCATCTAAGACAAGCAGCGTCTTGACCACACGTGAATCCTACTGCTATACAAAATATAAATAGGAAAATAAAGCTTTTCATTTTTATTTTGATTTAATAATGAACAATTAGCGTTAGCTTATTTAAGCCTCAAATTAAGCATATGTTTTATTCTTTGATTATTTTTAGGTTTTTAATCATGGAAAAAAGCAACATGGTTTCACATTAGAAGGTTGGTAGTCTTGACAAAAATTAAAGATAAAAAAATTTTGATTGATTAAAATTTGTGGTAAAAATGAAAAATGTTTTCAAAAAAGTTTTTTTTAAATTTTAATTATTTACAGGGGTTTTTAGTTTTGAAAAAATAAAAAAAGAACTCTTTTTTTTTTAGAAAGGCTAAATAACAGTTTATTTGTAATTATTTTTTATTCCGATCCAAATAGCGTTCATACCATTTGTCGTTGAATCTCAGAATTAATAGAATTTATGTGAAACTAAAAAGGACCAAAAATTTTACATTTCAAAACTTTTAAATTGTATAAATCTAGAATTTAAATCTGGTAAAATATTAATTAAAAATAAAAATATTTTTCTACATTATTTGTGTTAATTTTTTGATTTTTCAATGGTAAAAAAGTAAAAAATAAACTTTTTTGTATTATGCTAACTTCTCTTTTAAATTATGATGTTAGTATTTAAAAATTAACATCAATCTAAAAGGTTATCCCTAAAATACCTAAGTAGAACGAAAAGTGACCATAAAATGCGGAAACTCGGAACGTGGAGTGGAGAAGTAATGTGGTGTCGTTGCATTTTTAATTTAATTTTATTTATTAAAAAAAATATATTTATTAATTAATTAATATGAGTAAATCTAATTGATGATTAGTTAAACTTTTAATATTTATGCAAAAAAACATAAGCAGCTTTTAAAATTTATAATAAGCTTGTTGTATTCACATGATTAGATCTAAAATGTAAAAAGATACAATCTGAACCTGAATATATTCGAAAAAAAGATATAATTTAATAGTTTAACCCAACTGAGGCGAATTCGGAAGCAAAAGTCTCAGAAAACAAGAAAATTTTTCTCTTCTGTTCAATCTTCAATTCTTATTCTATTCATTTTGGCTAAAACACCACATCATTTATTATTTTCTTAAAATGTCCATTTATTTTTATAAATAAATTTTTCACCAATTTTACTAGATGAACATAAAAATACCGTTTATTCAAAAAATTATATAATAAATATGGAAATGTGAATTTATTATAAAAATCAAGTTTGATTCTAGTTTTTCAAATTTTAAATTAAATTTAAAAATAAAAATTTTGCCTTCCAAGTCTTTTTAATTAGAAGAATAATATCAGTTATGCAAAATTAGCAAAACGATTCATTTATTTATTTTAATAATTTTAGTTAAAAATAATAAATTACCAATTTAGTTATTCAAAGTTTTTATATTTTACATACAGAAAAAAATACGAATTAAATAGGCTAAGTAAAAATTTTGTTAATTTTCATTTTGCTCAGTCTTGCTTTTTTTTAAATAATTTCTATAATAAATTAAATATGTTAAAATTATAAAATTTATTCAAATCAAAATTCCGCATCAAATAGCGCCATGCGCTTGGCCACATCCCATTTGAAAATGATTGAATTTCAAGACCAAAACGTCGGCAATGGCACTTCATAAGTAGTCATCATCGCTGCTAAACTCTTATTTGTCTAAATTCAGGAACAACATTTATGAGTTGGTTTCATACATAATGAAGAATAAAAATTTTAATCTTAGAGAAATTTTTTGAATCAAATAGGTGACCTGAGGCGTCTATCGTGGACCTCCATTATTTTATACCAAAATACATATTAGCCCAAAAAAATATTAAATAATTAAGATAGAAATAAAATTAGTTGTCTTGTTTTGTCTTTTTTTTTTATTATAATTTGCAATCTCAAAAGATGATTTTCTATAAAAATCATATAAAAATAATGATAAATTACTGATAAAAAAACGTTTAAAAAAGATATAAAAAATTAAAAAATATAACATTTTACGATTATTTAAAAGTATATTTTTAATAGTTTGTTTAATTCGATTCTTTTAGTTTTACAGCTTATTTCAATATGTCTTTAATCTTTTTGATTATGTCATCATTTTAATCAGTTTAAAAACGATTTTCTCTACTTAACTCTTCTTGTGGCTTCTAGCCAAAAATGAGAAATTTATTTTAAATGATTTTTGTTTAAAAATTAAGGTTTTATTTAAAAAATTTTTTATTTTTAAATAAAAGATAATTTGAAAAATTTTAAATATTAATGAAAGACTTACTAAGTCTGATCTTGAAAATTGTCAAACAAATTAGCGACATTGTTCCTAATACTAATATACTGTACATTTTTTGATAAACACAAAAAACTTCGGATAGAGAAAACGCTAACAAAAAAAATAAACTCATACAAAATCTGTTTGCGGCATAAGCTGACGAAAGTTTATCATGAAATACATCTCCAATAATAGCTTCATAAAATTTATTAAATAAAAATAAAATTAAAAAATTTTAAATTTTTACCATTGATACAGGTTGCATAAATTGTATCCAAACAACCAATAATCACAGCTAACAGAATCATGAAATAAACAGACGAATTTATTTCCCAATAAAGAAGATAAATAATGCTAGCACATTTTAACACTACTACTATCATCAGCATATTTGTCTTTCTAATGTATTTAGCTACATTTCCCATTATGATTGAAAAAATAGACGATGAAATACCCATAATTACAAACCATAGTCCAATTGAATGAATGCCGTATGCACATGCAATGAAGGATCTGGAAAATTCGACGCAAAAAAAAGTCACAATCAAAGCATAAAAGCCCAAAATAGGCAAAATTAAAAGTTTTTCTAATGAAGTAAATAAAAGCTTAAATGTTTCTTTGACAGTCTTTGAAACCTTTTCTTTAAAAAAAAAGTTATTTTGATAGAAATTTTTTATTTTTTTTCACCTAAATCGTCTTGATCAGGTTTAATGTTATCCAGGAAAAATATCAAACTAAACACTGCTGTGAGAGAAATGCCTAGATAAATTGAGCATAAAATAAAGACCTAGAAAAATAAAGAAATTAAAAAAAAACTTTTTTTTTAGTTTATAAAACCTTTTGGTCGTCTGGTCTTGGTATAACACTGCTTGGTCCAGGACATTCATTTTTTCCACATGTTAAATTTACACTGTGATTTCTCTCAGCACTAAAACTTGATGCAAATTTTTCAATTGACTGCGGATTTAAAACCATCGATGAAATAAAATTGCCAATCAATTGATCTTTTTTGAAATTTAATTAAATTTAAGTTAAAAATTTTTCCCAACAAAAAAAATTACTTAATTGAAAAAGAATGAAAAAAAATCCAAAAAATTTTACTAATAAATTAGGATTTTTTGAGGCTGAATTCCTATTGTAAACATGAGTTAAATGCGCGATAAATGTACCTTGATAAGTCCAAAGAGTTCCAAGAGCAATTCCTAACAGAACCGATGCCGATAAAAGACCAATAAAGTTTGCATTAAAATTGGCACAAATGTAACAAGAAACCAGAGCATTGCAAAAAACTAGCGGCCATTTAAAACCAGAAAATTGAAGCATAATATTCGGAACAAAAAGGCAGGTTAAGGTGAAGGATACTGAGGAGACTAGAAGTGATGTGACACCGAGATTTTCTTTGGAGTTTAATGAACTTTGAAGGTTGCTGAGACCATTGGCAGCAGAAAATTGTAGCAAATAGGCGATTGAAAAGATAATTAAATTTTTAAGACACGAACGCTTGACTTTTGGGTCGCATACATGCTCAGTATCATTGTTCAAAGCATTCGTTTCATTGGATTTTTGTAGACTCATTTTAACAAAGGTGTTTTAAATAAAGGTAAAATAAATTTTTTTCAAAGTAAATTTTTTTTGAAAATCGAGTCAAAGAATGTATATAGAAAATTAAGTCAGTCGTTTAAAAATGCTAAATTATCATGTCTAAATATTTTAATTTATAGGTAAAGAAAAATTAATTGCAATTTGAACTCAGTCGAGCATCAGTTTAATCGTTAAAGATAAATAAAAAAGCATAATTGATCTTTTAGTTTGAATTTTATTCTCAAATTCCAATACAGTAGTAATTTGATAATAGAAGTTCAAATTAAAAAAAATTCAGAAGTCAAATCGTTTTTTTTTACAACATTTGAAATGAAAAACAGCAAAATTTGAGATTTTTCTGGCATTTTTGGATTTTACATAATTTAGCGTAAAATTGGTAATTTTACTTATAAATACGTACAAATGGTAATCTGTAAATTAATGTCAAATGATTCTAATGTCATAATTTAATGTCAAAAAAAATAATGCCAAAATATTTTATAGTCAAAAAATATTTTAAGAAAATAATGCTAAATAGATTTATTGCTATTTTAGAAAATAAGAAAATAGTGTCAAAAAAATTTAATGTTATTAATCAATCGTTATTTGTTATCAATTAATTGTTAAGTAATCTACTGCTAATTAAAACAATGCCAAAAAAATAAGAAATTCTAGAGATAACTCTGAGTCTCGCCGTATTTGTTTAGAAACTCAGGTGCTAATTGAACTTCCACTTTTTCAGCAACTTTTTTGCGTAAAATAAACATTGCAGCGTCTCGATCCTTTTTCGAAATACGTTTATTTGATTCGCTCCCACTGGATCTCCACATGCGTTTTACTTCATCTTCTTTATCCTTCGAGGTAATAGCAGCTGTGTATTCATCTGTTAATTTTTTTTTCGCTCTTCTTCAGCTTTCTTTGCGTTTGACATGGCATCTAAAGTTTCATGGTTCATCAAAGAATGAATATAGTTGAAATACGGCTCCTCTGTATCTTCGTCTAACGTATCTAGAAATTTTGCTATACTTGGAGTAGATCTAGTTTGGCAATTTTCAGCCTGAACATTCATTTGGTTTGATTGCCAAGTTAAATCCGGGAGATCATGAATGGTTACTAGTTGAGCATATACAATCTCTTGATCATGGTTTCCACATTCTTGTTCTTCGCTAGATTGTTCAATGGTTGTGTCTTCATCTTATGTAAATTTGCAATTTCTATTTCTTGATTATTGTTAATCAAAAAATTTTTATTAAATCAAGGAATTCAATCAAAAAAATTTTGTCATTGCTTTCATTAGCACTAGTTTCTTTAATTTTTATTCGGCAATAATTTCTTTATTTAGAGAGAAGACATTAATTTCCTAAATATAAAATTGGCTTTAGTTTCATTATTTAAGAAAGAACAATAGATTCCTTATTTGATTTTTGGCATTTTTTTCTTAATTAACGATTTGACATTAAAGTAATTATTATTATTATTATTTATTCAATAAACACCGCAAGGGTGATGTAAAGAAAATATAAAAAGTAGAATAAAGTAAAGTAAAGTAAA
This sequence comes from Brachionus asplanchnoidis, assembly GCA_025491095.1. Taxonomy (NCBI): domain Eukaryota; kingdom Metazoa; phylum Rotifera; class Eurotatoria; order Ploima; family Brachionidae; genus Brachionus; species Brachionus asplanchnoidis. The sequence continues at coordinate 1,413,707 of JAILYF010000008.1, read as the reverse complement.
ATAAAGTAAAGTTTTGTCTTTCTAGATAAAAAAAAAAAAAAAAAAAGAATGTTTCATATTTGTGTTAGTCACATGATTTAAATGAGTTTAAAAAAATACTAGAAATAATTTTTCAAATTTTGTTTTTCGATCGTATTTTTTTTTTTTGGTTTTCTAAAGTTTTGAAAAAAAGAAAATTCAAACAAAAACAAAAGAAGTAAAAAAAGAACTTGTTTAATGGCAATTTGGTAAATATAAAATTTTTTTTTTTTTTTTTTATTGCATTTTTGCTTAGAAAGCTTTCGTTAGGAGTTGGAGGATTTTTTCTTGTTTCTCTTTGGTCATTGATCCAGCGATACAAAACTTTATTGACTCGACTGTTCCATCTTTCTTACATTCTCGATTGTTTAAGGATATTTCTTTGATTTTATCATTTATTTTTTCTTCGAGATCTTCTATGTTTTCTATGCTTTCATTTTCACTTACTAGAATTTCGTTTAGTTCACTAAGGACGGATTTCTTATTAGTATTTTTTCCATTTTCCCTTGATTCTTCTAATATACAAGCGACAAGTTGTCTTGTAAATTTATTTACCATCAGCCTTTTCACAAAATTTAGTTTCCCTTTTAGTAGCATCATTTCAGTTGTTTCCATTTCTAGGGCATGCAAGAGTTTGGTTGTTTTGGCTCTTTTTCCGAGACCCATAATTCTTTTGATTATGGTTCCTTCTATAGTTTTTAGTTTTCTTTGGTCTATTTGATTAATTTTTAGTGCTTCACATCCATAGGATAAGATGGGTCTACAGTATGTTTTGTAAAGCTGGACTTTGATTTTGGTTTTGAGATTTTTGTCATTTATTCCAAGGACTCCGATTGCATTTAGACTCTTTATTGTATTTTTTATTCGTTGTTGTATGTGTTCATCATTTGTATTTTTCGAATTGATTAGCACACCGAGATACCTTATTTTGTCATGAGCTTCTATCATTTTTGTGTTCATCACAAGTGATACTTTTTTGTTTCTTTGTTTTTTATTACCAAATACTATCAGTTGAGTTTTATCAGGATTAAACTTGATCTCCTTTTTGGATCCAAATTCTTCACATATTTCTAGAGCTCTTTGTATTTTTTTTTCGTCGTCACTTAAGATTATTATGTCATCAGCATATAGGATTATACCAATTTGTAGGTCCTGAATTTTGATTCCCAGGTTTTCTTTTTCTACTAACTCTACCAGTTCTTCAATGTATATTGCAAAAAGTTTGGGTGACAGGGGACCACCTTGCTTTACACCAATTGTTGTCTTAAAGATTTCTGATATTTCACCTTCTTTTTCTATGTATGCCATCGAGCACCTATAATAATTTTTTAGACTTCTCCATATTATTGGTTTGATTTTTCCAATAAGTGTATGAAATAGGTTTTTTCTATTTATTTTGTCAAATGCTTTACTAGCATCTATTGCTACAGCATAGACCGCTTTGTTTTTTTTAATTCTATTTAATATTGTTTCTTTTATGGCGAAGACAGCATGGTTACATGAAGATTTATTGGCAAATCCAAACTGGTTAGGTGACCCACAGTGCGTTTTATCAAGCTCAATCAATACGATTTTTTCATAGATATTCGTAAGAGTGTCGGAGACGGTTATTGGTCGTACATTGTTGTAGTCAGATTTGCTTTTGTTTGGATCTTTTATAATGGGAGATATTTTTCCAACATTGAAGAAACTAGGTATAATTCCGCTATTAATTATTTTTTCAATTAAGGCTGAGATCAAATTGATCAATGTGTTTGATGTGCCATATTTAAACATTTCATTCGATGCTTCACTAAAACCGGAAGATTTCCCATTCGGTAACATTGCAATTATTTTTTTTATGTCGTTTCTATCTATGACAATTTTTTCTTCGTTCTTCTTTTCGATTTCCGATTCAAATTTAGCTATTGCTTGGTCTAGTATGATATCGTTTATTTCGTTTTGTTCCATTATTCTTTAGTTAAAGTTATCATAAAAAATGTTTCTGAGGTTCTTCATTTCGATTTCACAATTAACTTTCTTTTTTCGTTTCTTTTTGATGAGTTTCCAGAAACTAGTGTGGTTTTTACATTCATTCAGGTACTTAACAAATTTCGAATTTTCTTCTTTTAAATTTTTTCTCTGTTTGTTTATAAACTCTTGTTTAAGGCGTTTGTATTTCTTTTTGATTCTCGTGTCTTTAAAACCACTTGCTTTATAGCTCCATAGTTCTTGTTTCATTTCGGTGTGTATTTTTTCCAGCTTTTCATCCCACCATACTTTCGACTTCCGTTTATATTTATTTGAGTTTAATTTGTTTTCCATTTTCTTCGAACAGTTAATCATAATTCTGTGCAGAATGTTTATAATTTCGTCTTCGTTTTCCAATTGGGTCTTGGTAGACTTTTTCTATTAATCTGTTTTTTTGTATTTCTTGTTCCAATTTATTTGCATATTCTAGTTGGATAAATCTGTTTTTCCATTCAACTTTTTTCTTTACCTGCACACTTTTCTTTTCATTCTCCGTTTCTTTATCTATATTTACTTTTATTTTAACTTTCAAGGGTAAGTGATCACTTTGGTTTAATGGATCTGGGCGGACAATTGTGACGTTAAGGACTCGATTACTGGTTTCGATTGTAGTTACAATGTGGTCTATAAATGATTTATGTTGATCATTTGAGTAAGTATATTCAAAATTATCAAATTCTTTTTCTATACATTTTAAGTTTCTCTTTGATAGCAAGCTTATTAGTTCACGGTCGAATTTTTTGTTGCGTATAGGGTCACTATTAAAATCTCCAACGATTATGTACTTTTTTTCTTTCTTTTCAATTCATCGATCAGCGTTTCTAAATCCTTAATATCAATTATGTGCTCGATCATTGATTCATTTTTACTATTATTAGCTGTAAGATAAACACCAATTAAGGTTAGGTTTCCAATTTCTAGACTTGTTATTCGTTTTGTATGTAATTTCACTGAGTATCTTTTTTCTAGTTTTTTGCTAACTATCCATCCGACTCCACCGTAAGGTCTTCCTTTGCCATTGTAGTTGTTCATACCTGATATCAAATGAGTGTTTTCGTTTTTAAATAAATTTTCATCTAACTTTTCATCTTCTTTTAGCCAAGTTTCACATAGGAAAATTATTTCATTATCTTTTAAGAGTTCTTGTACATATAGGTAGTTTGATTTAATATTTTTACAATTATAACTTATAACATTTATGGTTTGTCATTGGGTTTTTTCTTTGTTTGGGGTTGAATTCGTGATTTTAGGGTGACTATGATTTTCATTTTCTTGTTGTACATATTGATTGGTTTGGTAAATTACATTTTGATTTTCTAGTGCTTGTGTTAAAGGTTCATTTTCGTCTACTTGTTCGTCTAGTTCATCGTCACTTGAGTTATCGCTATCTTTTTCATTTTCTACTATTTGTTGTTTTTCTTTTTCATTTCTTTTTTCGAGCTTTTTAGTCATAAATTTTCCAATGTTTGTTTCGTTAATGTCTTTTATTTCCTTACTGTATTCACCAATATAGTTTATAATTTCTGTTAGACATTTCTTTACTTTGCCAGTTTCTATATATTCCATCTTTTGTCCTTTTGTTTTTAGTATTCTTTTTCCGGTTATATTCTCTTGCATTTTTAGAGCTTCAGCATAAGTTTTACCCATATTTTTATTTAAATTAGCTAGATATTTTTTATTTACGGGACACTCTCTACTGTTTCCTGTATGGCTAGTGCTTCCACAGTTAGCGCATTTTATTAGCTCAGTCTTGTTCTCCTTGTTTTTTTCAGGGCATTCTCTATATGAGTGTTCCTTGGCACAGAGTGTGCATCGTTCTTTTCTTGTGCAGTTCTTTGCTACGTGACCAGGGGTCGAGCATTTATAGCATACGATGGGTTTGTATCTATATTCTTCTACAGTAAAGTGCCTATTATTGAAGTAGATTCCATTTTTTAGCAGGTGTATATGGTCTGTTTCATCCTCTGTGCTTACTTTGAGCAGTGTAGTTCTTTGTTTGTCTTTATCCATAATTCGTATACTATTCTTAATACCATATTCATTTTCTAATTCATCTTTTATTTCTTCTTCTTCTAAGTTTCTTCTAACTCCTCTTATGACTGAGTAGTAGACCCTTTTTTTTGTGGTATGTTGTTCATTTTCGCATAGTGTTATACCATTTTCAAACGCGTTTGTAGGCCATTCTTCGTTTATTTTGAGTTGATCTTCTTCTTTACCTGTTATTATTATTAGCTCATTTTTATCGTTTATATAGGCATTTCTTATGCAAATGTCTCCTTTAAATTTTCTTATCTCTTTTATCAAGTTAGCTTCTTTATAGTTTTTGATACTAGGTCCATTAAACTTTGATTTGAAAAATTTCGGTCTCTCTCTTATCTCTTTATCATTCTCTTGTTTCTCTTTATTTATTTCATTACTTATGTTATTATTACTAATTCTATTTGCATTTAGGTTAACTCGATTTTGTGTGTTTTGCGTTTGACTTGTTTGTGGTTGCACGGTGTTGGTGTTGGTGTACTGGTTTTGGTTGTTTATGTTTCTATGTGGATTAATGAGGTGTTGTGTTAGATCTTGATTTGTTGTTTTTTGCGTTTTCATCTGTTGGTTATGGACTTGTTGTTGAAGTAGACTCTGGTATTGGTTATGCATTAGCTGATACTGGTTGTTGAATTGGTTTTGGAGTTGCTGGTATTGAAAACGAAATTGTTCATTATAGTTTTGGGGCTGTTTGTTCCATCCGAAGATGTTTAGTAGCTTTGTGGTGATATTATTTTGGGTGATAGTTTCTATTATGGACTTTTCAGATATTGTACTCATGTTATTAATTTCACGATTTGTATCATATTCTTTATGTCTTGTTTTTTTTCCATCATCTTTTCGTTCATTTACCCTCGTTTCTGAGCTAATGTTCTTGCCAGTGCTCTTTTTATATGAGTTTTTACGAGTCCTTTGTGGATACCGCTGCCCATATTCGTCGTCTGTGCCAGTGTCAGACGTATGACTTGGCATTTTTTTTTTTTTATTTTTTTTTTTGATATAAGTCAGTCACGTGATCAAAAATTTCAAATTTCAAAATTGAATATTTTTCTATTGTAATTATTTATAATTTTTCAAGGTTAATCAACAGGCTAGTGCCCATGCCTCATGAGACTGATTACCACTTCATTTATTTAATTAATTATTAATAAAAAAATATGTTCGATTATGCTGCACTACAATCTTAGACATTCAAATTAAAATAAAAAAAAATAAAATTTATTTTAGCATGCGTCGGATGTAAATTGGTGCATGTTCCAATCGAACGAGGGAATAAGATATTATCAATTTGCAATTTTGCCAAAATTAATTATTCAAAATTTAGGGTCTCTTATACCTCAATATCATTGATATTGAATTTTCAATATCAATTAATTTATAACACTTCACTGATATTTGTTTAAATATCAAGATAAAAATTTCAATATCAATCTGGTTAATTGGATTATTAGATTTCCAAATTTATAAACGTTGAAAATTTTTTGAATCTAAATGTAAATTATATTTTTCATACAACAAATTTTTACAAAAAAAAAACAACAAAAAATATTTGATGTTTAATTTCTGACCGAATTTATTAATTCTAACAAAATTATTGCGAGGAACGAGCGTGCTGTGACGAGCTTATTAACCAGACACGAGAATACTGAATCGATTTGAACAAATCGATAGCGATTGGTTCGATTCTTTAAACCAATCATTTCTAAAAATTGACTTATTGATATAATTAATTGGATACTGAAAAGATGAATTTTTAATTAGCTATTTATATAATTTTTATTAGCAAAGAGAAAAAGGTCAAAAAAAATTATGCATTCTTTTAACACTAATCTTCGATTTTTACTTGTGTTTCAAAAATAACAAAAATAAAAGTGCTGGGATGCAAGAGGATTCTTAACCGGCCACTTAATTTTTATAAACCTTGACCGTGTTTTCATTGACAGGTCAACATTTTAATGGGCGATCAGCTGTTCGGTAAGCTTGTCGGTCTAAATTTAGGACCGTAATAAAATACAGTCAGGAAATAGGGATAGTCAAAAATGCGGTCTACTTTTTGGCGGACAGCCCCTAAAATAACTTTTTCCAAACAATAATTTTTATTTTATTTTGTTAAAATTTAAATAAAAATCATTATTTTTGTTAAAAAATTTATTTTAGGATTCTTGAAGAGAATATTTCTATTCATCAGCTAATAATTTTTATTAGCAAATAAAAAAAAACGAGTCTTGCCTCTTATGTTTTTCTCTCCCAGACGGGTCACATAATATGTGACCAAGTGACTTATGTCGAATATATGATCAGGCATTTTTACCTGGTCACACATTATGTTACCAAGCTAGTCAAATTATTGATACAAATTTTAAAAATATTGGTCACTTAATTTTTTTACCTGGTCATAAAAATTCAAATTAGGTCACATATATTTGAAATAAAAAAAAAATTAACAAAAATTTGCAAGAACTTTTAGATTTCAAATATCGATTCTAGAAAACTAATTTCTATTTTATATTTAAACAAATAGGATTGGTCACATATTATGTGAACCGCCAGATCACATATCCAGCAAGACCCAAAAAAACGTGCATTTTTTTGCAGCTATATCAATTTTTAAAAGCTATTTTTTTTAAGCTAATTTTTTTGTATATAGAAAAATTATTCTTTATTTTTTTTTACAGAAAAAATTATTCTTTATTTATGTTTTTAATCTATTGGTAAACAATTAGTTTGTAGAGGAACTTGGCAGAGATATAGCCTACTGGACAACACTATAATATGATCATTGAAGAAGTTTTTTGGCCAGAACAAGTACAACTACTTTTGATCTGATCATTTTTATCGATTTAAATTCTTCAAGCTGTTTTTTAAATTAAATAAACAATTAGCTTTTTTGAAATTAAAAGTAAATTTAATTTTTTTAACGAGAGCTCTAAAACAAATTTATATTTTTAATGTTAGAATGTGGAGATTTTAATTATCTAAAAAACGGTGTGTTCTAAGTATCAATTCTTTAAATTGAAGAATTTTACCAAAAAAAATATATTTATAGTTTTTCAGCTTTTAAAAATAAGAGCTAGATGCAATTTTCTTTTTTTGCAACAATGCTAAGGTAATTCTCTTAAACCATCCGACCGCGGTCCGTGTTTTAATAAAAAACATGTGTTTTAGCATAAGCCTTTGGCTCGATACAATAAACAAAAAGAAATAAAATTTATCATTTGCACAACTAATCTTTACGGATAAAATATTTTGATCTCAAAAAAGTCTGCAAAATACAGTGCTGATTTGATACTTGGGAATTAGGTAATTTTAAGTATTTATTCGAAATTTTCGTAAAAATCACGAAATTCAAAACTTTAGTGCTGTCTGAACTCCACATTTTTGACTCAAAATTCGTAATTTACCCCCTCAAAAACCCCATAAAAAATTTTTTTTGGGGGAAAGGAATAAAAATATTTTTTTTCACCCAGGGTTCCAAAAATAGCAAACCCTTTAAAAAGTTGTTGTTCTTTAAGACTCAAAATCTCAAAGTACATATATTCTGAAAGAGCATAGAATTCTCTACATGCTAATGTAACTTAGAAAAATTAAAAAAGGATGTGGCGGTTTTTTCTGGCTAAATAAAGGAAAAAAATGTGTTTTTTTCTGGTTAAAATCGTATCTCCTCCGAGGGATCAATTATGATCCCAATTTTTTTTTTTTTTAATCTAGACAAAATTCTGAACAAATCTATGGTTTCACTTTTTTACTTTATTGCTTTATTTTTCTTAAAAAATCTCTTAAAATTATGTGATTTTAAACAAATTTATATATTAATATTCTATTAATATTTTTTTTATAAATTTTACTAAAAACTTAACTAAGTAAAAATAAAATTTCGTGAAAAATGCCTAAAAATCAAAATAAAATAAATCTTGTGTTAGTAACCTAGGAGTTTACCGCCAAAATAAAGTAGTTTTGTCAGTCATTAGTTGTGTCAGGCTTTTTCAGATTTTTTTGCTGAATTTGGACAAATCTGATTTTTACTTATTATTCAAATCTTGAGGATCATCAAACTTTCACTTAAAATTAAAGCTTAATTTTTCTTTAATTTGAAAAAAATTCATTCACACAAGGTATTGATTTCACAGTATACTTCTAGACATACAAAAACTGAATGATATTGTGGTAATAATTTTAAGAATATTTATTTCAAAGAAAATTAGAATTATATAAAAAAATTAAGTAATGAATCGTAAAAGAATAGCAAAAAATAAAAATGAATCATAAAGTGTTGGAAAATAAAGAATGAATCGTAAAAGTAAAGCTTGAGATCTGATGTAATTGTAGATAATAAAAAATTGAATTAAACTAATTATTAAATACTAAATTCCTAAAAACTTTTTCAATGATCTGGAAACTATTGTAATGTATAAAAAATATGTGCTTAGTTTCTTTCTACGTTGATATTAAAAAATACTGCTATGTTAGATTTGTCAATTAAATTTTTTAATTCTCCAAATTGGTAAACTCTGGAACAAAACTTGAAAAATATTTTAAATATTCCGAATAAAGTTTTAACAAGGCATCTTTATTTATAAGAATAAAAAAAAATTGATAGATCTAATCAAAAATTAAACAGGGGCAAATTTTCAATGCAAATCCTGTATTCCTCTTTCTGATAAAAATTAATTTTGCAATTAAAAAGAAAAATTATCTGAAGAAAGAAATATAGGCCATTCCTCAATACCTTTTGAGAAAATTTTTAAAACAATTTCCATGAAAAAAAAAACGGCTAAAAATGGCATTTCGAAATTTTTGGCCGGACTAATGACCGTCGACCAAAAAGTTGATGGTATTTTTGACAATCCTTATCATACGGGTTTTCAAAAATACGGTCAAAAAATGACCGCAAAATACCTCTCGCCAAATGCACCTGTTTGCTCTGACCACATCCATAACTATTAAATAACGTCCCGTTACTCGCATATCTAAAGCTCTGCTTCATCTAGTAATTTAATCTAACAATATTATGACGAAATGGTTAAATATCTAAAAAATAATAATTTAATTCGAAATAAAGCACCTCTTTGAAAATAAATAAATCCAAAGAAATGTTGCGAAAAAATGAACTGATTTATCAAATGAACATATTGTTCAAAATGCTCATGTAGGAGTTAACTAAAATACGTATTTTATAGAAAAGAGAAAAACAGACAGACCGCCAAAATGTAAAAAGTTAATACTTGATTTATCTTCTTTTTTAATTGACTAATTTGATATCATTATGTAATAAAATTTCAATATCAATCAATTAATTCGAATATCAATTGATTAATTTCAATATCATGTTTGATATTGAAAATCACTGATATTGAAAATTCAATATCAATGATATTGAGGTATAAGAGACCCAACAATTTTAATTTTTATTGCTCATCAAGCAAATTAGAAGTAAGAATTTATTTTTATTAAAGTATCTTTAAAAAGTTTTAGAACATTTTTCTTTATATTAAAATCAGAGTTGTTCAAAAATCAAAAACCAAAGAAACATAAATGCTTTTTTTATTAATTCATTTTGTTCCACTTTCTTTATATTTTCGCTAAATTTTTTATATTTCCACGAATATATTTTTTATATTTTCAATAGTAATTAAAGCTTAGTAAGGTGCCCAAAATGATAAACCTTAGTTAAGAAATTAGCCTAAAAATCTTTTCAATAAAATTGTGTGCCTAAATAATTTTTCCAATCCAAAATTTTTACAAACCCAACACCATTTGAAATGATGTTTGGGAGAAAGCCTCGAATTCCAATAGACATAATCACTCCAACAACTGAGTCACTTGGTTGATTACCAAACAAACTGCGATGTAAAAATGGAAAAATCAAAAATTGATTTTGACAGACGAATTAAAAATTTCGAATACAAAATTTACTTTGTTCCCCTTATTGCTGGATAGCCAGGTTTATTACACATAAATTAATTTAAGTATCTGTTTAGATTCTATTAACCGAAAAAGTTTACCTATTTTTTTATCTAATTTTTATTTGAATTTGTCCTTAAAATGGGAATACATTTGAATCAAACGCTACACCTTCTCCAGTTACAGTTATTGCAAGACTTTTTGCAGCAGAGCAATTTAAAAAATTTAATTTTTTAATTTGGAAAATTTTCAAAATTCTTGAGAAAGCGTAGATTTTATCAATTTTGAACAAAGTTTGTTAAATCTAAATCTTGATAATTTTGGTTAGAGAACATTTCCATTAAATTAAAATTTTTGAAAATTTGCTCTGCTTCAAAAAAAATCGCTCCCAACTTCATCGTTCCTAAAAAAACAAATACTTGATCCATGAATGTGTCAAACGCTAGTCGCTTACAATTTGTAAAAATGTTACAGTAATTTATGATGACGATGAATAATTAATATCCCAGTTGGAAATGGACAGATCCAAACCATTTGGACATATCTGGTGTTAAATAAACCTATTACCAATTATTTCTAGTTTTCAGGGAATATTAGTTGTATGCTTTTAATTTTGCCACTTTTTATTATATATAATTTTCTAAATAATCATTTTCTCAGTTTTTCTATAGTGATGTCAGAATTCTTGATTTTTTTCTTTGGAAAAATAAGAGAACTTAAAATATTGAAATAGAAATAAAAAGAAAATGTTAACTAATTTTATATTCATTATTGTAAATGGAGAAATGCAAAATTTCTAAAACAGAAATTATTATTTGTTATATTTTAAAATTTTGAAAAATGAAATTTGAGCAAAATTTTTACTTTGCCTTTTAGACTCATAGTATAAAAGTTATTTCATTTTAAGATTTTTTTTGTTCATTGTTCCAAAATTCGCAAATTCTTAAAAAATTATCTGCGTAGTGCCACTACTTAGATAATTTTTTCTAGATTATTTTGGCTCTAGATTATTCAGTTCCATCGGCTAAAAGGATTGTTTTTGAGTAACAACGATGCTTTATTTCAAGATTCATTTCGAATCTTATACCTCTATTTAACTACTTTATAATTATACAAAAATTCTCTAACTCTTTAGATAAATTACAAGGTATTTTCTGATTTTCATATTTTTTAATTCTTGGTTTTTTAATCCAATTTTTTTGTAATTTCCTATCTTTTTAATCCTGTAATTATTAGTTATGTTTGTTAACCTATAACTTCTTCAGCAAAATGATGAAATTTAAAATATTTTATATTTTCAGATCTAAATAATTTTTGATTGTTCATTTTGAAATTTCATTTTAATAATTTAAATAATCAACTTGAATTCAGCAAGCATTTAAAACTTTGCTTTTAAGCAAAATAAAATTAGTCCTTAAAATTTGAAAAATTATTTTTTTTTGTTAAAAAAAAAAATCTTTTGGTAGATGAATAATAACAAATGACTTGAACTTGGTTTCCAAAAAATAGCTACTTTAGATTACTCCTGATGGAAAAAATATTTATAAAACGTTGCTTGTTCATCCTCTTGAGAAAAACTTAATGGCTGATGCTCCTGCTATTTAGATTATTACATCTGATCAACTTATTTGCTTATTGGGAATAGAAATGTTGCTGTAATGCAAACAATCGTTATAAGAATTCTCTGATAATATTTGGAAAAATTTAAATGGTTATTTGTTTATCTTTGCCGAGCTAAAGTTCCATCAGATTAAAAAATAAATTCAATAATAAATAAAGTTAAATAAAATAGAAAAAATAAAACAGAAGTTTAAAAAATGTTTAAATATTTGATCAGATGTACGTTGCAAAATGATTCAAAGAAATTCTTGTGGCAATCAAAATACCCATTTAGTCAGACTGATTAAGAATACAAAATTTTAGATAAAATTTTTTATTTTAAAAATGAATTGATTAAATTAAACTTTAATAATTTTAAATAAAAAAATAATATTAATTTGAATAGAATTAAATATTGGCTATTTAAACTTTAAATAAAGAAATCATTTTTTTCAACAAAAAAAAAATGCATTTATGTGAATTTTTTCAATTTTTTATAATCAGCATGATTTTATAAAAATTTAAAATTTATCATCTTGGCATTGAGCTAACAGAGTTCTAACAGCAAAAAAAGCAAACAAAAAAAAGTTCCTAAATAAAGATACCTAAAAAAATCTGATCGTATTATAAATTTTTAAATTTTTCTTGTCACCCCGTAGTTTGAACAGTTTTTCATTTGAAGCTGCAAAAGCTTTAATTTCGATTCAAGTGATTTGTTCAATGATGGAAAAATTTCTCTAGATATTCCTTGAGAATAAATGACAGCTTGAATTTTGGACTCTGGACCCTCCTCTGATATTTTTACATCCTTTCACTATATTATTCCAATTCTACTACTCAAAATGGCCAGGCAATCATTTTCATTAAATTCGTCATCAAACGATTTTGAGCAAATGAGCTTAGATGCAGCTAAGTGATACAATTGTTTGCAATCAAGTGACTTGTATTTTCCATTAGAGTTAGTTCGCGTATAAATCCAAGAGCCCCACAATGCACGCAAATTTTGCAAATGTTCTCATATTGAACAGAATCGTGTATGCTGCGGATTGAGTCCAAAGCTACAAAAAGGTCCCAGTTTGGCAAAAGATAAATTGGCTCAAATAGTTCCAAATTGCCAGAAAAAACTCTGTTTGATGGATCATTTGCAGTAATTGGTATGAATTCACTCAAATGTGAAAAAGTGTCCAAAAATAGAACAAAAATATTCTTATTCAGCTCGGAAAGAATACTCCTGAGAATGAAATAATTAGAACGACCCTTTTTTCTAGCCTTCAACAAATTAGAAGCTTCATCGAATACAAATATCAATGGCTTGTTTCCACTATATTCTCGAATATTAACTTCATTGAGTATTCGTTGTATTTACCATCCACTGATTTAAAAACGGTATTGTTTTTTGCACCTTTTTCTTGCTGATATTTGTCAAAAAATTGCCTACAATCTTGCTCAGCATCATTAAGCAATTCTATGAATGTGCTAAAATAGCACTTGAAGTATTTTTTCAAATTGATCTCAGTGTTCATAAAATCGTCTGCAAGACAACTTCTTTTTGGAAATCCTTTTGACTCTTTAGGCCGCAAACAACAATAAACAACATAAAACCCCTCGTACACCAGACTCACACAAGCTCTTGATTTGCCAAATCCACTTGACTGACAAATAACGGAAAATGGAGCATAATAATTATTGTTTCTAAACTTTTCCATCATTTGTTTTACTGTATTGCTCAAGTAAGTTCTAGAGTTGATGCCAATTTTAGGGTTTAGTTTTAAATCAATAAGAAATGAATCTTCGATAAGACTTTTAACCATTTCATCATTTTGTTCACATGTTTGCAAATTCCTTATTGCTTCACTTGGACTCTCGGTTAGCCATTTATGAAAATTACAGCAATCTAATGAATATGAAATTAATTTCTATTTATTAAATATTCTTTTAGTTTATTTATAGAATTTTCCTTGTTAAATATTTTAAACTTAAAAATATAGAATATTAAATAAATCCATTAAATAAAAAAGCTTTCATTAAATCCCTTTATATTCCTTTCATGGCAGAATTTAGAAAAATTCTTCAAAATTGAGTGTTTTTATTTTGAAATGCATTTTAAGGTCTTAATTTACTTTATACATTTTTAAATATTAAATTGGAAATTTTATAATTTTTTTGGTGAATACAAAAATTTATTATTTTTTAAAATTTATCTAATTTCCCATATAGATTCAATATATCTCAGATACATATCGATTAAAAGTTTTAATCAGATTATACTTAAAAAAGTATTAAATTTAAAACTAAAATATTATTTTGATTTTGTCAAGCTATTATTGAACTAAAATTATAAAGAAAAATAATTTAAAAAGTTTATTTAATTGTTATTTAATTAACAGTAAAATAAAGAATCTTACTTTATGAATCATTTATTGTTTATTTAAATGCTAAATTTTGTAAAAAAATATAAATATTAGCGCAAGAGTATGAAATGATAATTGGAAATAAAATAACTTTTGATCATAATAATTAAAAACTAAATTATATGAAAAATATTCACTTTTAAATTTTTATTTCAAACTTAATTTAGCATTCAGTTTAAAGTTTAATAATTTTCTTATTAGTCATGATTTTTTTACAATAGGTAGGAAATACAATTATTGTAAACAATCATAAAACAAATATTTTAGTTAAAAAGCTTCAAGGGCAAGCAATCATCAATGTAACTAATGGGTTTGCATATTGCTTTAACCTAAATTTGATTTTTATCAATTAAATTGATAAAATAAATTTAGAAATTCTCGAATCTCTGACTTATGACGTTCCCGATAATATAGTCATAACATTATGATGTTTTTTAAAATGAAAGGCCTTAATATGAGTTTCTCAACAGAAAATAGCGAATTAATCAACTATAATACTAGTCTTCACACACGTATTACTTTATAATTAAGTGAAAATCTTTTTTCAGAAAGCTGGGGCGAAATTACAGTGCCGATTAAAATATAATGATTCTATAAATATCTAACTTTATTTTCTAATTATTTTTCCATTTGCGTCACGTGGTAACTCAACCTACTTTAGCTCAGCCTACTTTAACTCAACCTGCTACAACTAAAACATCTATAACAGTTGGCTCTAAGCCAGCCGTGAAAAAAAGGCAACCGCTTATTAATGCTACAAATACCAGTACAACACAAGTAGTTCAATATGAAGGACCAACTCAAACTGAAAAAAAAAGAGACCAGTAGATAGAGTAGACCAGCTTTACCACGTGACGCAAATGGAAAAATAATTAGAAATTAAAGTTAGATATTTATAATTTAATTGAAATTTTTAGGCTAAAAACAATTTTTTACAATTTTTAATGCAATTTTAAAATCGCATTATTTTCTAAAATTTTTAATTTGCTGCATGCGCTTTTACCAAAATAAATGAAATAAACTTTACCTATTAACGCATTTAATTTTTATTTTAATTTTTTTGGCCCCGTTTATATATTAAAAAATTGAATGCTGTTATAGGGTCAAGTTCCGGCTTTACCATGCATGTAATACCTAATCCTGCCTTAAACGCGAAAAATTTAAAATCTATTTTTTTTTTTAACATGCTCCTCTACGGAGTAACCTTGTCGCGTTTATATATCGTTCTCAAAGTAGATGCTGCGTCTATAAGTCTGAGTTTACGGTAATATTACCTAAATTAACGTAAAAATTGGTAAAAATGAAAAGGTCAAAAAAATACTCAATTTTTTGAATTTTTTATTATTTTCTAATAGATTTTAAAAAAAATAGTTTCTATTTATCTGTTTATATTTTTACCAAAAGTTGCTTTTTATCCCTATTTTTTACTAATTTTTGCGTAAATTTAGGTAAAAAGGTAAAAAATAGTATGGTAAAAATATGGTTTACAATTGGAGATGGATTTTTGATGGCCTCAATGGTTCTTTCAATAAAAGGAATTTGACCAGAATTTGACTGTATAAATGGATCTAAAATATTGATATTTGTCCCATCTAGATTTCTTGCAAATAATTTTCGTTTAATTGAGTTACTATTGAAAAAAATAATTAAATTCAAAACACAGTTTAAAATTTACTGATGCTTACATGAAATCATTTATATCACATCCTTTGAAGTTTAGGAATTTGTTAGTAAAAGATTTAATAATAGTTGATAAATGATTCAGTTGCAAATGAGTAATGCAAACAGCTGTTCCTAAAGCTTCAAAAACAACATTCTCTATAAAAATAATGTTTTTCTAATTGAAAATAATAAAATTTAATTCTTTATAAATATATTTAATCTAAAATTTACTCTTAGTCCGTTTTTTGTTGTTAAGAGTATTTTGAATGAATCCATTTCATCATTTGATAGATCTTTTCAACAATAAACAAATCACTCAAAGCTTCAAATGAAGTAAACAATTGCTGAGAAGTAAATGAATCTTTTTTAACATTTGTAACACTAAAATAAAAATTTTTGAGTTTCTAATAAATTTTGAAAAAAGTATTTTCTATTTATTTGTTTTATATTTTTACCAAAAGTTACTTTTTTTCCCTATTTTTTACTAATTTTTACCTAAATTTAGGTTAAAAAGGTAAAAAATGCTATGGTAAAAATATGGTGATAAAAAGTATTTGTCAAAAAAAAGAATATCGTAACAAAAAAATATTTTAAATTTAAATCATATTTTATTCAGTTGATTCATTTTGCTTAATTGACTTTGACCTTGCATTTTTTAGGTTATCTCTTGCTCTATCCCAGGCCAGATCAAACGCTGAATCCTTTGGAACATATTTTAATTTTCCTTAAATCCAAGTTTAAAAAAAAGCAATTAAATTATATTACATATGTACTTTTAATTTCAAAAAAATTTTACAATTACTAAATATAATAATTACATAAGTCGATTAAGAAACGTAAATAATGATGACGGATGCTCAGACTGCTAGTTTATTAGGAAAAATAAAAATTTTCTAATTTTTTTTAAAAAATACTTTTTTTTAAACCATATTTTACATCTTTTCACCTTAAATTTGGCAAATTGAAGTTTCAGATCAAATTTTAAGATCAAAGCAATCATTTAAAATTTTATAACTTAATTAATCTAATAATTTGATAATTTTGAAAAATAAATACTAAACATTACTAGACTTGTTATGTCTAATAATTGTTAATTAACAAATAAACATTAAAATGATTGTACTCTAATTTATTTAACAAAAACAATCAATAATTTAAATAATTTAGGTTAAGTTAATTCAGAAATTTCAAACTTTTATATTTATTCATTCAAACTAAATTTATTATTTTTTTTTACCTAAACAAATTAAAAATTTTAAAAGATTAAATTTTTTTGACTTTAAACATTCAAATCAATTAATAAATCTAAACCTATTTAAGTTCAATAAAAAGGGATATTTTTAAATTTTATATATAAAAATAAACTTGACATAGCATTTCAAGTCAAGCTAGGGAAAAAAAATTTTTTTATCTTTTATTAAAAAATAATATTACATTTTATATTTTGATCTTTTGATCTTGATCTCAAACTTCAATTTGCCTTAAATTTACGTAAAAATTAGTAAAAAATAGTAAAATAAGTAACTTTAAGTAAAAATATAAACAAATAAATAGAAACTACTTTTTTTTTAATTTATTAATAAATAACAAAAAATTAAAAAAATTGAGATTTTTTGGCCTTCTAATTTTTACTAAATTACAACTTTTTTTCTTAAATTTACGTAAAATTACCAGAAATCCACTAGTCAAATCGGAACTGTATTTATTGTTGTAAAGAAAACTGCTAGCTTTTGACTGTAACTCTTAAAAGTACATCAAGGTAAATCAAGTTTGCTTCTTTTGAAACATTTACCATCAAAACCATGTTAAAAAAGTTACATTAGATTATTTTTAACTTAAACCAAGCTTTTTTTTCCATTAAAAATGTCCTCAAATGTTTATCTCTTTTATTATCTAAATTTTCGTCGGAAAAAATTATGTGCTACAGTGTTACATTCATTTTGAAAATCTATATTCTTACATAAAATGATTGATTTGATCAAATAATTAATTAAATACCTTTGGTTGAGAAAAAAATTAAGTGAATTGTACCTTCTTTAATTTCAATGTCAATTTTTAAATTTTTATCAGTAAATAATGTTCTAACATAAGCAAAATCACGAACTGGACAATCTTATTTAGAGGAAAAAATTAAAATTTATTTTCATTGACCGTGTCATGAATTAGTAAAATAGTAAAATTTTCAAAAATCGATTTTCACTAAACGAAGTCGAACTAAGTGAATTAAAGCTTACAAATAAAATTTTTTAACTAAAATATTTTTTTTTAACAATCTTATGATCGATTTTGAACAGTATAATTTTTTTCCATTACTGAGTTCAATGAGTTTTCGCTTTCTAAATTTAAATATTACAGAAGACTAATAAATTATGGTTTTGAATCCAAGATGTAATATAATTTATTTTTTTAATTTTAATTTTGGTTTTTTTAGCTAAAAAAATATAAAATAAAATTTTGGGTTTGAAAAACAACTAGTTCGCAATTGCAACCAAAGATTCAACTTTTTTACAAACAGAGTGGTCAATGTGTGGAACAAATTACCAAAAGAAGTGGTAGAACAAAAAACAATTAACAGTTTTAAAAATAGTTTATTAGATAGCACATGAAAACACATAAATTAGATTTTACAGGCTACTATAGTGCAACTAATCATTGTGCTCCGTCTAAGGATGATGAATAGTCTTCCTTTTCTATAGCCTTTATTTATTATTATTAGTATTTTTTATAAAATAATCGCAGCTTATTTTTTTCCTTAATTTATAATTAAACAA
Organism: Brachionus asplanchnoidis; assembly: GCA_025491095.1. Taxonomy (NCBI): domain Eukaryota; kingdom Metazoa; phylum Rotifera; class Eurotatoria; order Ploima; family Brachionidae; genus Brachionus; species Brachionus asplanchnoidis. Next base: position 1,395,298 of record JAILYF010000008.1, on the reverse strand, counting down.
TCAAATTTAAAATAAATCTCTTATGATTTTTTAAATAAATTTTTCAATTTTAATTAAAAATTATAAAATAAAAAAGTTCATGATAAACGAAAAAATACTAATTTATTTGGCTAAATGAAAGATTAACTTAATCTTACTTGTTTTTATTATTTAATACCCAGATTTACCAAAATTTACGCAAATTCGAATAATATTCATAAATTTTACAAATGTTAAAAAAAAAACTAACAAAGTAAAATTAACAAAGCAAATTGTTAACTTACAGGACTTATTTTAAAAAATTAATAAATAATTCTTTAAAAATTAATTTAAAAAAATTAGGTAATTTTTTTAAAAAAGCTAAAATCCCAAAAAAACATAATTTTTTGTAGACTTTTAATGATCTTAATCAATATTTAATTGAATTGACCCGAATTCGTGAAATGAAATTGAATGAAGAGAATGGATTAAATAAATTATCATTAATAATTAAATATTTGTAATTAGAAATCTAATTTTTTTTAAATTTTTTTACTAGGTTTTTGCAATAATATAGCATATTTTTAGGATTAAATCAATCAATTAAACTTTTTACTTTTTGAAAAAAATAATAGATTTGATTTGGTTTAATTTATCAAATATATAAACTTATTAAATACCTTTTAATGAGGAAAAAATCAAATCAATTGTACCATCTTTAACTTCAATTTCGATTTGAAATTTTTCATCAGTAAATAAGGTTCTAATGATAAAAAAATCATGGCCATTATCATCTTATTTCATCAAAAAATTAAAATTGGAAATAAATTACCCGATAAAAAATACCTGATATCCGCATAAATTTTTCTTTTTCTCAATGAAATTGTCATGAGATTCATAAATAAAAATATTGATTGGTATAAAACGAGGCTCGTTAACATTGGAATTCATTGTTTTCAGATGTGTTTTAATTTTTTTTTTTTTTTTAAACTTGAAACTAGCACTGCATTAATTTTTTTCAAATGTTTTGAAAATTTGATTAGAATTATATCTAGTACTTATATATGATTCAAAATAAATTTTGACTTTTAATTTTGCAATTTCATTGTAAAAACTTAATTAATGAACCCGATTTCTTCAAGCACTGCATACTTTGACGTAAAGAAAATTGTCTCTCAAATTTCAAAATTTTAAGAATTTAAAAAAGTGTTGGGTTTCGTACACTCGATCAGATATCCGGCCAATTATTAATATCGCCGGCCAACTGTTCACCCAGACCGGCTAAATTTAGGAGAAAGATCAAAGGCTTTTATTTTTTCCAGTCATGGTCAAAATTCTATATTTACCAATTATTCAATAATTCGATTATTCTACCCTAGGATTATTCGATTATTCAATTATTAGACTCTAGGATTATTCGATTATTTGACAAATCAAATATATGATTTTTCGATATGTTGAATATTGACTTTATCGTTATTGTAATGAAAACAAAAATGTCCATCAGGAAAATAAATGATTGTCTAATTTTCAAATGATTTCTAATATAATTTAGTTGAAGAAAATTGACCCTAAAATTAACCATAGTTTGACTAAGCGTAAGAGGACTTTCAGTTGAATTATTATGTAGACAATTGAAATATGAATCTTTCAAATCATCCAAATCTTTGGATTAATATGTCCTTTTTTTATTCTAGTGGATAATGAGATTATTAATTCGTCGTCTTTTGCTTAGTCAAATTATGGTTAATTTTAGGGTTAATTTTGTTTTAACAAACTGGGGTTTGGACGGGGTCTGGAGCGCAGCACCAGTTTAGAGTTTCGACTTATTAAATTTAAAGGGTTAGGGTTTAGTTTAATTTCGTATCAAATTTATTCGAAATAAATATCAATTAAAACTAAAAACTATCGAATAATCCTTGAGTTGAATCGAATAAAAATTAGTTGAAATTAATAATTTATGAATTGTTTAATAATTGAATTCAATAAAAAATTGTCCATACCTCATTTTTTCACTAGCTAATTTAATTTTTTTAATAGCTAATAAAAATAACAAATTTTTTTGCTTAGCTTAATTAATTGATAATGTAGCTAATATTGATTAAAAAATATTGGCAGAAAACTCGGAAAATATTTGAAAGTACCCAGGGAATAATTTGCTTTTTCTATTAAAACAAGGCCATTTATCTGATTTTAAAGTAAATCTTTGGTTGCCTAAAATAAAAAGAAGAAATAATAGAAGAGTACGAGGTTAATTCTGACTCTATGAGAGTAAAAATAGGAGGATCGAAGTATCGGGGAAAGAAAAAGCTGTATTAGATTGGTTTAACGAGGAGAGAACTATAAAACTGGCCAGCAAATTTAAGAAATACTTTCTTCATTTTTATCCACTGAAATTATCGCTTCATACTTTTGTTTAAGAGAGACTAAATTTATTTTACGTTTTGTTCCTTTCGAATTCAAATATACAAAAGATCAATTGAATGCGTTAATTATTAAGAAAAAAATTTAGGAATTTTCAGTTTAAGTTACCCGAATTCGAATTAAGCGTATTTATTAACATTAGAAAGATAAGTTACAACAAATGGTCTAAGAAGGTTCGAGGTATCATAGTTCAGGCTAAGTGTGAAGCACTGTAGAAAAATTTATTCATAAAATTCAAGTTCAGTCAACTGAGATTATTTTTGATGTACGTAAAAGATTTATTAAGTCTTTTATCATGCTGCAATTCTATTAATTTGTTTGGTGAATGCCAAATATTAAAAATATTTAAAAAAAAATCAAAAGATGAAGTTTTTTTAAAAAGTTTAGCTACTTTAAACAGCGCGAAATTCCATCTTGACATTGTTTCTTAAGTCGAATAAGAAATTTTTGAAAAAAAAAGAAATTTGATTATATAGGAAAGCAGAAAATTTTAATTCAAGAAAATTTTTTTATTAATAATGACATGTAAACTTCTTCAGAGATTCTCCTTTTACCGAATACTTTGAAAGTTTATTTGAAAAAAACTAAAGTCAAGTAGATTTTATTAAAAGTTAAGAATGAGAAAAATATTATTTTTTCCCAAATATATTCGAAATAATCAAAAAACAACTTCATATTGTTCCATTCTGGAAGACACTTTGCTTAAAACAATATAATGTAAATTTCAATAGACTCTAAAATAATATTGTATATAGATAATTTTGTTATTCCATAAACAAGATTCTTAAGATAGATAAACGAGTTTGCAATTGTAGACTCTTTTTTCTAAATGAAATAGCAACACCCATATTTTTTTTTCATAAACGAGAGATATAAGAATTATTATGTAGACAATTTAAATATGAATCTTTCAAATCATCCAAATCTTTCGATTAATATGTCCCTTTTTTATCCTAGTGGATAATGTCCAAAAGTTTCCAAAAGTTTCCAAGAGTTTCCATGAGTTTCCAAGACTTTCCAATAGTTTCCAAGTTATCAAGATAAACAGTAGAAAAACTTGAAATAACAAACTTATTTAGATGTAATTTCGAACATCTTGAATTTTAAATTTTATTTTCAAGTTTATTGAAAAACATTAATTAAGAAAAAAAATTTAGCTCTAAAAAATTTTGAAATAAAATTATGAATATTATCGATTATTCTTTGATTTCATTCTTTTCAAATTTTAACATGCTTAAGTATTGAGTTTAAAATAAACAATGTAATTTCAAAATTTCAAAAAATTTAAATAGAAACAAAAAACTTGCCGATTGTTTATTTAATAATTATACAAAATTCATCTAAAAATGAAAGCAGCATTAAATTTCTTTAATATTTAGTTTTTTTTATTACCCAAGAAATTTTTATGAATAAATAATTATTTAAACTTAATTTCTTTAAAAAAAAAAAAACATAGTTTTAATATTTTAATTTTTTACTGATTATAGTTAATTGAATTTTTTTTTAATTGATCTATTCAAGTCGTAAACATATCTCGATTAATTATCAAGCCCAACACAAAAAATTACAGATCAAACCTAATAATGGAGATCTTCTAAAACACTGACCTCTATATTTGGTTGATTTTCCTGAACCCTTGTTATCTCCTCAATAAATAGATAGAGTTGGAGTTTTTTTTGCTAGTTTCCAGGGCTCGGTTACAAGTTTATTAAATATAAAAAATTCTGCTCTAATATGGATTGTTTTGTACAAATTTTCTAAAAGAACATCATATTGACCCCTTTTTTTCTTAGCCAATTTTTTAAATATTTTGACTAAAAAAAAAAGCATATCGAGATTTCTGCATGTATTTTGGCATTTTTTAATAAAATGTAAAATGTTTTGATTGGGGTTAGCATAAAAAACAAAACAATTTTGTAATGCATGCGATCAGGAATTAGACTTTACCCGAAAGTCTAGAATTGAAGCTCACTTTAATACACCAAAGAATAAATTAAATGCAAAAAGCACTTAATTTTTCTAATGGAGAAAACAAAGAAAATTTCGTTAAAGATCTTTTAATTTGATCTGGATCTGCGAATGTCTCATTTCATTACATAAGTAAAAAAAAAATGTTTTAAAAATATATTTCAAGTAAATCTCCTTAATATATACTTTTGTCAAACTGAAAAACTCAATACTTTATTTAAATAAATTTAATTTTTTGTAAATTTTGTTTGATTAAATTTTCATTTTTTTGTATTTTTTTTGCATTTTTCTGAGTTTCTGTCGCATTTTTTTGTAAAAAAAGTAACATTCTTTGACCAAAAAAATTGAATTTTTGGCCGTTCCTGATAATTAGCCTTTATTTCTTCACATTCTAATTTTTACCAACTTTTAACACCTTAATAATACTGAAATTAAATTGAATTTAAAACATATATAATTTTTTCTAATTTGTGGATTGCTTATTTTTATTTTCAAATTTTATGGAATTCGAAGAAACTTAACTGTTTTTTTTCATTTCTTTTATTTTGCCTTTGAGGCTTAAATCAATAAATATTAAATAAATAAATAAATACTGAAAAATATTTCACACATGTTTAATAATTAATTAATTGAATATCAAAAATTAATTTTTTTAAAGAAAGTGAAATATTTTATAAATTTTATGAAGTTTAATAAGTATAAACATCGATCCAATTGAATAGGCATCCAAAAATTTATTCAATTTTCCAAAATCGAACAGAGCCATTTTGTTTTGCTAATGTTTGGTTAAAAAATCTAAATTTTTTGGTCTCGAAAATATTTAGATAATTTAATTTTTAGTTTAAACAACAGCTACATCTCATTTAAAATAAAAATAAATATTTATTTTTGACAAAATATTGATTTTTGATAAAATTTTTATTCGCATTCTAGTAAAAAAGGGGCTGATTTTTAGGTTTTTATTTCTTCCAAAAGGCTTGAATTTTTCTTATTAAATTATATTTCTAAATTTAATTTAGCTTTTTGATCTTAAATTTTATTTTGGATTTAACATTTTCGTGTTTTTTTTAGTAGGTGTGATGATAATATAAGAATATTGATAAATTAATTTTTTTATTTATTTGAATTTATTTAACCTCCTTTAGGAGAAGTAAAAATTAGTTAAAGAGAAAAAAAGTAAAAAAAATATTTTAGAAAATATTACAATTGTAAGAAAATGAAGAGGAAAATAGTAAGTATTGCACTTAGTGAACCACAAGTTATGAAAATCATTTAGGGCTTATTGATTCATTTAAAAAGAAACGATTATCTTTAAATCATAAGTTTTCTAGACACTAAATCAAAAGTATTACAAAATTGAGTTTTAAAAATTTTAATTTCGATCTTTAAAAAAAAATGTTTTCCATATTTAACCAAACAAATAAAAAAATTTAACTAATAATTTAAATCAAAAAATCCTCTCATAAATTCTCTGAAGTCGAGTTTTTGATCTTTGTTTATATCTATGCTTCTAAACATGTATTCCAAATCTTCCAAATTCCAACTACCCAAATAGTCTTTTATTAAATCAAATGATTGAGTAATCTCATCAAAATCGATAAAGCTGTCATTGTTCAGATCGACCTGATTGAAAATTGTCTCTGGATCTTGGCTTATTGTATTGGAACAAACAATTGTAGAAAGGCTGATAAAAATAATTAATTTTTCCATCGAAAGCATTTTCTCTAAAATTTAAATCTGCTTAGAACACTAATCAGTTTTTCTAAATATATATAGTAATTTTGCAAACAATTTTTAGATAGGAGACCATATTCAAAAAAGTCATTAGTTCAAACTAAAAATTAGAACAATCAATTAAAGAAAGTAAAGCCCATGTTTTTGTCTTTAAAGATTTTTTTGATTTTTCTATAAATTGAAATATCAGGATTTATTTTTAAAAATCTCTTTAATCCGATTAAATTTTTCATACAATTTTTATTAAATAGAAAATTCTATTAGAAAAAAAACAATTCATAGAAAAAAAAAGAAATTGCTGAAATCTTAAATATTTTGAATTGTTTCGGCTAGAAGTAGCCAGTTATTATCAAAAAAGTTTTTGTTTAATTTTTTTCCTTTTATTTTATATTAAACCGCGAGCTACTAGATCCTAGCAGGCCCGGAAAATAAATATAAGTTTTTAGTTTTTTAAAATGATATTAAGAAAGAACTAGTTGTAATGGGAGAAGTTAGATATCGTTGATATACTTAGACATTTATGGATTAGTTGGATGTTAGGGACGAAGTGAGATATCTAAGGAATAGTGAGGCATTTTTGGGATTTATTGAATAAAAAATCTTCTTTACACCCAGTCAAATGTTAAATCAACAATTTTATTTATTTTTACTTATTTGTTTATCTGTACCGAGCTAATGCTCCTTCAGAATAAATCATAGTGAAAATGTTTTTACAAAAGAAGATTAGAGTCTATCAGATCAAAAGCTTTCCGAAGTCAATAAATATAATTATGGTTAATAGTTATCGATCAATTGAACGATTTATGTAAAAAATAAATTCATAGAGTACTGTTTCACACGAGAAACCTTTACGTAAACCATGCTGCCAATTAAAAAATGAATTATTTTTTTCAAAATAATCGACTATTTGCTTTGCATAAAGCTTTTCAAATAACTTGGAGACTGGGGAAAGAACGAAAATACATCTGTAGTTGTTAATGTTCTTTTTATCTCCTTTATTTTTAAAAAGTGGCGTGACAACCGCTGATTTTCACTCATCAGGGATTTTTTAAATGCTATTTTAGAAAATACCTTGAAAATTGAAATTTGAATTATATTTTTTATTTTTTTTTCTTCTCTTTTTCAACGTCCTATAGAAAGCACAACTTTCTTACAAAAAGTTTTTTTTTTTTTCTATTTTATTATATAATTTTTAATAATTCTAAAAATTTTCTACTAATGTAATTAGGGATATTGCAGCCGATCTGGTGGCCTTCTAGATCTTTTAGGACGCACGGTTTTATCCGGTTTACCCCCGTTTAACCCATATTGAGCAACATCCACTTACCTTCGGAAATAGTAGTTCGGTTCAAAATCGGTGGTATCCGTATCCGATTCGGGACGGGCTTCTGGCTGACTGTTGTCTTCATTCATGTCTAGAAAATTTGGATCCATCCAGTAACTGTCATGGTTATTTCAAGCAGCGCTGATCTGTTCCTCATTTGTTTCGGTAACTTGACTTTGCGCGTCTGGCGACCATTCGACTTGGATATCACCTGGACTGGTCAGCGATTCTTCGATCATTGTTTTATAGCAAGTGTTACTAGGTGGTTTAAAACACCTTTTTTACCTATTAGCGTCGACCAACTGTTTCTTCTGGTTAGCGTCGGCTCAGATAAGGTAATTATTCTCACTTAGTACTTCGACAACGGTGAAAGGCCCTTTCCATTTATGGCTCAGTTTCTTTGACGTCCCCTTCGCTTGTTTTAGCAAGTATACCCGGTCCCAGCCAAAAGGCCTTACATTTCAGTCCGCGTAGAATTTAAATTTACTAACCTTGACGTCTGCATTTTTGGCTACGGTTTCATAACATCTGAGCAGATCGGCTCGGACTTTACTTGCATATGGCAGTACATCTAAATTCAAATCCAGGTCTGGGCCAGTGAACAATAGATCCACGGGTTACTTTTGTTTTCGACCATAGATGACTTCGAGCGGGGTTAAGCCCGCCGTATGGTGCACCGCGGTGTTATATGCAAACGCTAACTTAGGTAGGTATTTGTCCCATCCATTTTGTGAATCGGCTTCAATATACGCCAACATTTTTTCCTACGTGCGGTTGAATCTTTCGGTTTCCCCATCACATTGATGATGGTACGCAGATGTCCGGAGTCTTTGGATATATAGTTACTCATAAAGCTGATTCATCAGTTCGGATTAGAAATTGGTTTCTCGGTTCGACAGCTCAGCTTCCGGTACACCGTGCCGGCAGATAAATTGAATCAAACAATCCGCCATTTCTTCCGCTTTTTCAGACTTTAGCGCAAACAACTTTACAAATTTCGAAAAATGGCAGAAAATCACCAGGATGCAAAGAAAATCGCTATCTGTCCGTGGTAATGGACCTAATATGTCCCATGTTATTAAACGGAACGGTCTGCTGGATCTAAACGGATCTTTGGGCTGCTTGGTATAAATTGTTGGGGCTTTTACTAATGCGCATTGAACGCATTGCTGAATATAGGTGATCCTTTATGTGTTTGGGCCACTAGAACCCATGTCTTATCCTGTCGGTTTTTTTAACTCCCCCAAGGTGCCCACTGAATGGATGATTATGAACTTTCTTAAAGACTTCTGTTCGATCCTTTACCGGGAGCACATATTGATAATTTATCCCAGACTCGTCTTTGTCATAACGCCGATAAACCTTTTTCCGAAAATTTTCAAAAAATTTTAAAGAAAAAGAATATTTTCCTCCGCGTCATTTTCTTCTTTCAACAGCCATCTAGACAGCGCATCCGGTTTACCGTTCTCATGACCTTTGCGATATTCAATATCTAACTAGTACATCCATATTGATCAACCACCTAGTTAACTTCGGCGCTGGATCCTTAAGATTTTTTAACCAAACAATGGGTTTATGCTCGGTTACAATAGTAAATTTCCTGCCATTGAGATAATGTTGAAATATTCAATGGCTAACAATATTGATATCAGTTCCCGCTAAGCCGCCGAATACTTTCTTTGCTACTTCGTAAATCTTTTGCTCCAGTAAGCGACAGGTCTCTACGATCATTTGTATTCACTAGCATCAGTTCCCAGTCTAAAATCTTCTTCGAAGTCTGGAAGTATTAAAACACCCTTTTTCCCGTCATCCGGTGTTGTAAGACATGTCCGGATCTCATCAAAACTTGCCTGTCTCTTCTCGTTCCAATCAAAATTTTTACTTTTTTTCAGTTGCCTCGTGCAGTGGTCCTGCTATTTTAGCAAAACCTTTAACAAAAAGTCGATAGTCAGTCCCAAAAAACTCTGCAATTGTTTGATTGTTTTTGGTCTTTCGTATCTGAGCAAAACCTCTGTTTTACTGGGTGAGGGCTTTACAGTGCCATTACAGATGACATGGCCGAGATATTCAATGGATGAGACGAACCAGTCGCTTTTCTCACAATTAATTATTAAAAATGCACCTCGGATCCGCTCAAGCACTGTCCGTACATGAATGTACTGCTCCTCCAACGTCTTCGAGAAAATAATAATGTCGTCCAAATAAACAAGGCAAAAAACGTTCAAGATTCCCTTAAGTGATTTTCCCATGGCCCTATGAAACTAATTTTAGCCCGAACGATATGTTGTTGAATTCAAACAAACCAAATTTGGTGATAAATGCAGTTTTTGGCTTGTCCTCCTACTTAATTCTAATCTGATGAGAGACCGAAGTTAATCTATTTTGAAAATTTTTCGCTCCGTTCAGCAGCGCAATTAACGTTTAATTTTTGGTATTGGGTAGCTATCCTTTGTGGTTACCTCACTAAGTTTCCGATAATCGAAATACAAGCGAATTTTTCCATTACTTCTCTTAATTAACACTATGGGGAAGGCCCATGGAAATTGCTTTCTTTGATCAGATCTGCCGTCAACATGTCGTCGATTTGCTTTTTGACCTCATTATGCAGCGAGAAAGGGTCCTTCTTGCGGGCTGTCTAATGGATTTATTGTTAATTAATTTTATCCCATGTTCGCAAATATCTGTTTTTGTTATCGAATTCTGAATATCGGAGAACTCGTCTTTTATTAATATTTGTCAATTATTTACCTGTACGTAGCAATATTTACGGTCCCGATGTTCGTGGGTTCTTCCACAGTTCCGGGGTTATTATGGTCGATATCTGGCACCGGTCCCTTTGTAAAGTTTCAAGTTAAAATTTTACCTGAGTTTTTCTTTGACAGCGCTGACCTGATCCATTCCAGATATTTCTTTATGTCTGCCAGTTAAAATACCACGTCTAACGCGAGTAGACAGTCGTTTACAAGTTCATCCACTGCTATTATTTCCACTATACTCTCAAAACCTATTTATTTCACGGAACACTTTCCCTTTCCAATTACTTTGACAGGGCCTCCAACATAAGTCTCCAAAGTTTCATCCAACGGTTCCAGGGCTGCATCGAGTGTCTTACAATGATAGTGCATGGTATCGATATTAAATTATCGATAGAAATATCGATAAATTAGGTATCGATATTGCTTCTTTTTTGCAAAACTTATCGATTGCATTCTAATCTATCAGTCGAATATAATTATTTTTAAGTTATACTGATATTTTATCGATTAAGTAGAAAATTATCGATATTTTATCGATGAAGTAGAAAACTATCGATATTTTATCGATGAAGTAGAAAACTAACGATATTTAATCGACAGAGAAAAATATTTCCGATCAAATATTGAAATGAAATATTAATATCAATATTTTATTGAAAATATCTTACTTCATCGATTAAATATCGAAATTAACCGATTAATTAATTCAATATGTTGTAAATCTTAAATTTTAGAATCTTTGCATTTGGAGATTATCGATTTAGGAAATGAATAATAAATTTTAGAATCAAGGTTAATTGATGAATAATTTATTTTCAAAATTAAATTTAATAAATTATTCAAATTAAAAGTCAATTTTTTTTCAATTTTTCTTATCAAAAAATTCGTATTTTTTTTTTCTCAGTGTTTTTTTCATATTGATTAATAATCATTATTTTGTTTAATTTTAATGGATTTCAAGCATTTCTACGATCCCACAGACTGTATCCAGCGGACGAAAAAAGTCTTTCAGATGGAGTGCTAGTTACTTGAACACATAAAATTCTTTTGGCAATCTTTGATTAAATTGGAAACTTTTTTGATTTTTCTTTCCAGAATTTTAAAACATCAATATCATCTTCTATTCTGAATGAATTATATTAACTCATTTCCTGGCAAATTGAATAATTTTTGACCCCAGTGTTTCACTAAATACATTTAAATCAAAAATCTGAAGAGATTTTTTGACAGGAATAGGGGTTGGAGTATCCGCATCGGTTGATTTTTCACATAAATTTTTTTGGCAAGAATAATCTTTTATAAAATTCTTTGCTATTGATATAAATTTTATCGACTCTTCATGCGAAAATCTAGAAAATTTTTTGTACCTATAATTCAAAATATTAAAATTTATTTTATTAAATTTTTAATTTTTATTTTATTGAAACCTTGGATCTAAATATGAAGCGGCGATTAAAACTTTGTTGTCAAATATTTCATATTTTTTGATGTAAAAATTTGTACTTTTCCAAAAAGAAGAAGCGATATTTGATTTGAATTCAGAAAAGTCTTCTGATATTTGTATGTTTGTTTTAATTGCCATAAATAGTGGGAGTATCATTGATATGGTATCATTCTTTTCTGAAGATGAACGCTTTGTCGCATCATCAAATCCAAATAATATTTCCACAATATCATTTAATTCATTTGTATCACTGTCAGTCAAAATTAGATCTTTAAATTTATTTGAAAATGTTGAGTATTCATTTAAAACTGAATTGACATGCACTTTTATTTTTAATAAACGATTTAGCATTTTATATGTTGAATTCCATCTGGTAGCAACCTCTTGTACTAGATGAAATTGTTCTTTTTCATTTTTTTGTTTTTCAGCTAAAGCATCAAATAATAAAGTTGAATGACTAAACTTTGAGCATATAATTCTAGCTTTTTTAGTCAACTTACGAAATTTTTTAATTGAATTCATTTCATTTAGAGAAAACGTAAAAGGAATGATGAAATCACTATTTTCAGCAACATCAATTTCATTTTCATCATCTTCTTCATCAAAGTCAACAAAACTGTCCTGACTTGCTTGTTGGGTCGCCGTTATGCTGTAGGATACATCATGTTTGTAATTAATTACTTTTTTTACTATTAAATTTAATATGTGTCCCATACAGCGCATATGAATAATTGTACTATTGAAATAAGAAATAGTTTGCAGACATTTGAAGCATTATCAGTACTGATAAATTCAACATTTCTTTCCACATCCCACTCTTGAAAAATTTGGGTCAACAAGTTTTTGATTTGCAAGCCTGTATGAGAACCGGTTATATTTTTAATTGCAATGGTATGAGAGGACATGAAAAAGTCAGGTTTGATAAAATGAATGGTGACACCCATGTATGAGCAGTTTTGAATCGATGTCCAGCAATCTGTTATTACACAAATAGATTCAATCTGTTCTAAATCTTTTTTAATCGAAACTAAAGCTTTATTAAAAATTAAGTCCAACAAATTATCTGAAATGCTATTGACTGATGGTAAGCGATATTTCGGAGATATGATAGAAATAAATCTCTTTAGGTGAAAGTTTTCAAGTATGGCAAAAGGCAGAAATCCACTTATGATAAATTTTAAAAGGCTCTGATTTGCCATATTTGCTTTGTTCTGATCAAATGATTTTTTTTCATTTTGTTTCTCATCTATTTCTGTTTCTTTACTATTAGATTCAATTCTTTTATCATGAGCCATTAAGTGATTTCTAATAGAAGCTGTACCAGCAAATTTTCCTTCATGATTGCAGCCCTGAAATAATCATTTATAAAATTCATATTTTTTTTCTTGTCCTTGTTCATTTATTTCTTTGGTAAATTTTTGGGCAAATTGCCAAACAGGTGAAGGTTTTTTTTTCCCACAAGTATACATTCTAGTTACAACAGGACTGTTGTCAATGGAGCTATTCTCATTCATTTTAAAAAATTTCTAAATAATAAATATAATAATAAAATTAATTTTATCTTAAAAAAAATAGAATAAATGAAATTCAAGAACATGCATTAGAAATAAAACATTAAATATACATAAAAATTATTTGTGTAAATCATTTTTTAAAATTTAAAAGAAGAGTGCATATTTTTTGGTTTAAAATTTTTTTAAAAATTATGTAAAAATTAAATTCTTACAACTCTCTTTTAATAATTAAAATATCGTTTTGAAAAACTTGACAAAAACTCGGTTTTAGATTTTAAATTAAAAAAATTTTATTTTTTTTTTAATTTTTACGAGTTAAATTTATCGAAATTATATAATATTTTAATTTGCTATCGATAAAATATTGATTAAAAAATTTCCTATCGATAAAATATTGATAAAAATATTTCCTATCGATAAAATATTGATATTTATATTTAAAATCGGTAATTTATCGATATCATAAAATTACTTTGGTATTTTATCGATAAAAATTTATCATATCGATAAATTATCGAATTTTTTTTTTTTTTTTTTTTTGAATATCGATATTATTAAGGAAAGTTTATAAATAATATCGAGTGTCGATATACATCGATATCATGCACTATACAATGATCCCATATTTGCTTTGCTACTAATGTACTAACCGTCATAGTGTCTAGCAGGAAACTCACGAGTTTATTGTTCCCGATTAGTTTTAAAAAAGTAGCACAATAGCATTACGAAAAAAAAAATTATAAAAGCAATCTCTAGGAATCCCAGTGTGCCAAGAGATAAATGGATAAAAAATTAATTGAAGATTTTTGAAAGGATACTCAAAGATAACAGCAAGAGTGTAGCGGAGACTTCTTAACAGTGAAAACCTGAGTTTCGAAATTGAGAACAGACTTTTTGATGGGTAAGAGGCGAAACGTATAGAACAAGTCGGTATTTCCTGTTTTGAACTCCAACAAAGGATGTTATCCTTGATGGATGTAATCAAGCCTAAATCAAATGAGAAGATAAAGTTTAAAGCATCCATTGGCTGGCTATGTAGTATTTGTAATAATTTTTTTATTGAAATCTGAGTCACTCAGATTAATTATGTTGTTTTCCGGCGTTTCAGATTGATCCAAATTTGAAGTGGTTGCTACGTTCAATACGGTTGGTTTGGGTCGGTACGTTTCGAATTTTGAAAGGTGCTGCAATCACCTTTCTGTCGTATATTAACTTAGCTTTCTGCATTTTAATGCCACGGTAAATACGTTCTCTTTCATGGGCTATTTTTAGAGTCTCTTTTATCTTATCCGCATATCCGTCTGGTTCTAATTATAAGTAAATTTGTGGTGTCTGGTAATTGAGGTCGATGAGCATTTTTGGCTTGTTTCCAAGCATAAATTCGTATGGCGTTTATTTTGTGGTTGAATGTACTGCTGAATTATACGCTAGTTTAAGTAAAGTCAAAAACTCGTCCCAGTCATCATGTGTTTTATTTACGTAGCAAGTTATCATCTTCTTCATCATTTGATTTACTCTTTCACTTAATCCGTCTCATCTTGGGTAATGGTGCTGTTCGAAGGCTTTTTATATCCAAAAATTCCCATAGTTCTTGTAGTTACTTGGATTGGTAATTCTTTTCCTGTTCTGACAGAATCGCTTCCGGTATACCGTACCTACAAATAAAGTTTAAATGGCATCCGGCCGTTGATTTGGCGTCTGTTTTTCATACCAAAGTGTTCAAGCCATTTACTAAAATTGTCAAAATAACAAGTATATATTTATAACCATTTTTGCTAACCTAAAGTGGACCTAAAATATCGGTGGTGAGTATTTCCAAAGGTTTGCTAGACAGTTCTGGTTGGTGTGGTTCTTTAATGTTTCGTAGAGGATTAGACGTCCTTTGGCACCTTAAGTACCCTTGAATTACTTTTTAACGTCTGTTTGGTACTTTGGCCAATAAAATCTTTTTTTAATTATGTTTAAGGTTTTGTCAAACTTTAAGATCCTACTTATAATCGACGTGTGTTGGGACCCAATCAATTTCGTTCTATCTGTCTTTGAAACGACGTACTGTATGTCCTTATTTTCTTTTTCATTTCAAACTCGCCATAAAGTATCATTATCAATCTTTAATTTATCTCTTTATTTGATGTATGCACTTTGATCGTCGTCTGATGTCGACGCGTTCACTTCCCTAGAATCAATTTCTCCTTTAACAAGTTTCTTTGCCCATTCGATGTCCTCGTCCTAAGTTTGTTTATACTTCTCGTTCATTTCTTTAAACAACAAAGCGTTTATGGTTGCTGACTCTGCTTCGATATCACTCCACTCCTCTTCTTCAAGGTTTATTTCCAATTCGTTGAAAGTATCCTTTTCATTCATTAAATTATTGATTATGTTCTCTTCTTCTACCATTGACTTCTCGGTGTATTGTCTACTGGTTATCTTGATAGATCGTCCGCGTTTCCGTTTTTGGATCCAGGTTGATACTCGATGTCGAAATCAAACATTTCAAGCCTTATTATCCATCGGGCAAACCTTAGTGCTGGGTTTTTTACAGTGTAGTTCAATTTAAGTCGTTGGTGATCTGTAACCACTGTCACTATAACACCGTACAGAAACTCTTTAAAGTGCTCCATTATATTAACCGTGGCTCGCATCTCTTTTTCCGACGTCGAAGAGTTTTGTTCAGGTTTAATGAGTTTTCGTGAGTAGTAAGCTATTGGTTTGAGACGTCCCCTTTCATCTTTTTGAGACAGCATGGCCCCTATGCCTATGTTACATGTGTCTTCCTCTAAATAAATTCACTTTGGAAAATCTGGAAGCCTTTGAATAGATTCATTGACTAGTTTGTCTTTTAATGTGTCGAATGCGTTTTGACATTCTAGCAGAATCTTTTACAAATTTTCTAAAGTATGATGTTATTCCAACAAAAGCTAGGGCCTGATCGACGTGTTCTGGCTTTTTGTGTTTTGTTACTGCTCCAATCTTTTCATCTTATGGTTTGATCGATGGAAAACTTTGAAAAAATTAACAAATGATCATTAGATTTTTGAATTCTTGATGCGCAATAATGTCGTCGTAGCTAAACTGTGTGTTTTTAACGAAATGCGGTGTTTCTTTGTCTAGGTAGGATAGCACCACATTCATCTAATTGTTGTGACGTTGTGGCCTTGGATGAATAAATCGAATTTTTTGATCCATGTTCTGACGTCCGTTCTTCTTGCTTCGAACTTTTCGGGTGGTTTAATAAATATAAAAAGAAACATTGCAACGTTTGTAGAATTGGTATCATGTTCTGGGCGTCTTTCGTCTGCGAATCTGACATGTCTATTTTGCGCTTAAAAAGTTAATCTTTACTGCTTATTGATGCATTTGGTGCATATGGGTTCTTCACGTCGAACCGATTTTTTGTCTCTGAAAATGTGTTTGGTGTGCTGTTCTGTCGAAAAGATGTGTCTTAGTACGGGTAGTGGACGTCGGCTGTTGTCATTGATGTTAACTGAGTGTTTGGTCTTGATGTGGTCTATGTTGGTGCTGACGTCGTCGGTGTAACTCGGAATGTTGCACATGCATTTCTCGTTAATGGGCTTGTTGTATGGGTCACACTGTGTTTATCTGCAGTTGTCGTTGAGTTCGCTTTTGCGTTAACGTTTGAACATATAAACTGTGGCGTGTTGTTGTTACTAAATTGCTTAATAAGATTCATAGACTCATGTATTTGTCTTTGGGTGGTAAAAAAATTTCAGCTTCACAATTTTTTCGATCATTTGAACAATAAAAATATTGTTTACTACCATATCTATTAGTATGTAAAACTTTTTTTTTCCCAAATTTCTTCAATTTCAATTGATTTTTCATCGTTGAAAGTCTTAACGTAATTAAATAATCTACCTTTCCCACGAATTTTTTTGTTCAGTTGTGTTGTTTCTGGAAGATTTTCTTCTTCACTCGACGACGCATAATCTCTTACAGGGACTGCATTTGATTCGGACTACATTGTAAAATATTTATAAATAAGATATTAAAAATTTAAATTTTTTAAGTAAAATTTCATAAAATGCTTTATATTTTTTTTGTTGCAAAATTTTTTTAATTAGAATTCAAAAAAAATTGATGTTAAAGATTTATTTTGTTAAGTTATTTTTTATTTGTTGCAAAATTTAATTTTGGTAGAAAAATAGTTATTTTGATGGTAAATTTGAGTAAAAATTTGATGCCAAATTCTGATTTATTTGATGATGAAAATATTTATACTTTTATTCAAAGGCTTTCGTCAAAAATTTGAAATCATCATGGCTATGAAGAATATGAACGAGGAAGCGATGATAAAAATTGACTGCTTGTTCGACCAAACATCTCTGAATGTTGTATTAATGTATCCGTACCACGTGGTTTGTGTGGTGGTTTTATCTGTTTGTATTCTTGAAAAGACGTCCGGTTTATAAATTAATCCCAAAATCAATCTAAATATTTTGAAATAATCCATCCTGAAAGATATGGTCTTAGAAATTTTGACGATTGATATGTCGGATATATTTAATTAGATGAATATGATTTACCCAAATGTTGAGTTGTAAAAAAATAACGTGATTTTACTGACGCCGTGCTTGCCACAGTACAAATCACAAATAAACACGTGTAATAACCAAATTTTTAAAACCAACAAAAAAAATCTCAATGGGCTAATTGATGTCAACCGCTGACTCAATACAGGCCATTAATAACATTGTAAACAACCTCCAATCACTATAGTCTCCCAGTTAATTAGAATTCGATGTAGCATCAATGGAAAAAAAATATTTACATCGATGTTTCGTCGATGAGGAGTGAGCAGATTCATAATTCATAACATGAAATTTTTATTTTTCATCGATGAAAAATAAAAATTTCATCGGATTTTCATTTATTTAAAATAATTTTTTATTTTTTTTTTTTTGAGAAATTATAGTTTTGTGAGATTTAGTACAATAAAACAGAATAAAAAGTAAAAAAAAACTATTGCTTTTTTTTCTAGACGTAAAAAATTAATTCTGTAAATTCAAAATAGTGCAACATTCATTGTGGTATTACATTTCAATGTCTCTTAATGATGCGCAAACTCTTTACAGAATGCAATACGTTCAAATACATTGAAATATAAATATGCTAATATTGGAGAGTTTTAATAGAATGTTGTCTATTATGCAACTTTGAATGTTGCACTATGTTGAATTTTCAGAATTAATTTCTAACATCTAGAAAAAAAGGAATAGTTTTATTTTACTCTTTGTCTGTTCTATTGAACTAAATTTCACAAAACCGAAATAATTATCATCTTGCTAATGCTAGAAGGTGCGATACCGATTCTTAAAAGCTCATTCCATATTAATCCAGATTAATCTAAAAAAATAGTCTCCTCAGTATTAGCTAAATTTTTAATTTTTTTACTGAATTAAATAAACAAACCTTGTTATGATCAAAGATTAAATTTATTTTACTACTGATTCACGACTTAATTATTTTTTTAGTCGACTGAGAAATATCTGGTTTTGTCATTAAATAATTAAAGCAGTTAACAATCAAGACTTGATTTAAAGGATCAAATGCTTAAACACATAAACCTAAGCATACAGGCTCAAAAATAAGTATATTTAAGAAATAATTTAGTCGACTCGTTTCAAAAAATTTCAAACATTATTTAAAAGTCTTTTCGATCAAGATCTTTTAAAATTGCATTTTAACGAAATAGAAAAATTAAAGGTTGTTTCTTAATGCATATATGCTTTCTTAATATTACTCAAGCACAGAATCAAAGTTCATGAAAAGTTCATGAACAATAGTGACTCCTCCTATTTTTGTTGCTAAAAAAAATACTTGTAAGTTTTGATCATCTCATCTTAAATTCATTGGTTAATTTGATGATTATTCGATGATCCTCAATTTTTCCTCGATGAAACATTATTGAGGTTTTGACTGGGCTCCCTCCTGACCGTGATCGAAAAATAAATCTTTTTAATACGCGTGAGTTCATCCGAACAACTTGTCTAAAGCTTGTTCAATAATTTTGGACCAATGTTAATTTCTTAATTTAGTTTAACTTTAATTCAACTGTCCTTGATGGATGGACGTCTGTGGTGGATGGTGGTGGGTTAATAAATAAATAAACTAAATTAAATTATAGTGTTTTCTTTATTTACATCAAAAACATAACTGAACTTAAATCATAAAAATAATAATAACTCTAACAATAACTAGCTTAAACAAAAAAATTTAAACAAAAATGAACTAAACTAAAATAAACAAACTTTGGAATTTTACAATATCTCAACCATCGCACATTTTCAAGGCATTTCCAAAATTTTATTTAAAATTTTTAGGAAACACAGTAGAACGTACCATATCGTTTTTATTTTTATTTATGTGATCAAAAAAAAATTTTCTTGGCCAAAATATACCAAAGATTAAATTTTTAAAATAAATTATATATGTTATTTGAATTTATTTGTGTATTTTTGAATTTGTAAGTTTAAACATCTTGCATTTTTCATTAATTTACCACAATCTGCATAAGTCACGGGGTTCTCGTGTTTGCTCAAAGCTTTCTTAACCATAAACTGGGTCTCTTCTGTTTCCACTGACATTTCTGAGGCCTGTTGAGTGAATATTTAGCTAGCTTTTCTATATTTCTTTTTCTTTGCTAGATAGCTTTTCTTTAACAATATTTATATTACTTTACCAGGGATTGTGATTAGGAAAAAAAATGCCTGGTCATCTTTTCGACAAAGGTCACTTGGTCTCATAGTATATGACCCCCCTGGTGACATAAGAAGCAAGCTACTTTTTTCCTTTATTTAAAAATTTGAATTTTAAATAGTAATATTTTGAAAAAAATCAGATAACGTATTTGCTTGATTTTTACGACATGTTGTTTCCTTTTAGTGTTGGTGTCCGTGCAAGCGGACAGAAAACGAGCAAAAAATTTTAAAAACCGTGACCGTGCTCGTTTTTTTGACGGGCTACTTTTTGGCCCGTTTAATAACCGGTCAAAAAAAAACGGGCTAATGTCCGCCCGCCAAAATTTGGACGGTTTTATTGCGAGGTACGAGTGGTCGTGACGAGCTTTCTAAGCAATGTGAGTGTGCGTATTGAAAATCGAAAGGCGGAGAATTCGAAATCATTTTTGTCGAAAATTGATATCAGTATACATATGTAATTTTTTTTGTTACATGTTATTTTGAAAAAAAATCGAAAAAAAAGCAAACGAAAATACACATAATTAAATAAACATTTATACCTGAAAACATTTAATTCTCGGGTGTATTTGCTTTTTCATTCAAACTCATTTTTTAACAAATAAATAATTACCACAATACCCTATCCGATTGTCTTATGCCTTAACAATTCATAAGTCTCAAGGACAAACCATCGAAAAGGCTGTGATTGATCTAGGCAAAAAAGAACAAAGTTTAGGTCTCACGTTTGTTGCTCTTTTACGATTGAAAAAATTTACCGATTTTTTAATAATGCCTTTCACACTTGAACGATTACAAAAAATATCTAAATAAAAATCTTTACCGCCAAGATTAGAAGAAGAGAAAAGAATGAGATTGATTATAAATGAGACAATTAAAAAAATTTGGTCAATAATTATTTTTTATTCTTTATTTATTTTTATTCAATAAGTTTTTTATTCATAATTTTCAAATATGCAACAACTAAATTATTCAATTATACCAAAACGAAATAAATAAATAATAATTTTTTTACTAATTTTTTTTATTTCAATTTTGTCAAGAATTGTGTGTGTGAACTGCTGCTACTGTTACTAATAATCTAACGTCTCGTTACTCGCATATAAAGCTGTGCTTCGGGTATTTTAGACCGCCCGTTTATCTTTAAACGGTTATTAAACGGGCCAATATTTCGCCCGCCAAAATAAACGGGCCAACAACCGCGATGAACCGCTCGTCTATTGGACCGGTTAGCTCTGTCCGAGTCCAACATTATTTCCTATCGAACACTGGTTTTCAAAATGGCCATTTTCGACTTTAACGACATATGGCAAGTTTTTTTGGTTGTCCCTAAAATCCGGAACCGGAACACGGAGCCCGGAACCCGGAACCAAAATAAAATCCGGAACCCGGAACAATAAACTAAAGTCCGGAACATTTTTCAAACGGAACTGTATACTAAAATCCGGAACCGGAACATCCTAAAAAACGGAACAGAACCGAATTCCTACTAAAATCCGGAACTGATTTTAAAAACAATTTACAAAAGTCAATAGTTTATTTTAGATTTAATGAAATTAACGGAAAATTAATAAAAAAATTATTTTTTATTTCGTGTAACACGCGGTTCAATTTGACAAATTTTTACTTCTAAAATTTTTTTTAAACTTAGTAATGCGTCGGGCTCAAAAAAACATTTAAATTTTTCAATATTAACATTCAACGCTTCGTGAGGTATTGAAGCTGGTATAATTTACAACATATCTTACTTAATTAAAACTGACTTATCATGAAGAACGCTCACATCACTAACAAAATAAGACAAAGTCTTCAATTGCCTTTTAGTATATTTTCTTAAAAAAATTTTTTTTGATTTTTGCATTTCAAAATTTAATACTCAAAATTACTTAAAAACTAACCTTTTGGTCTCAGATCCTGATTGTGTAAAACTTGGCAAGCTATCCCTTTCAACATTCTCCACATCTTTTAACTCAGGCTCAATAATATTACTCGATGTTTCCTCCCAGATTTAGTATTTTTTTTATTATTTATTATTAATTTTGTTAACCTAAGCACTTTTCTCTTTGTTTTTTAATTAACTTAACCTAAACTAATCAGAAATATGAAATTTATCGGTTTTTGATAATTTTTATAAGATAGAACTTAGCGATACTGAAATAAATTTTTTAAATGATGCAATCAAAAACTCACGGAGGTTTTAAAAATTTCAGCAAAAAAAAAAAATATTTTTTTTTCAACTCACACTAGTCTGTTTTGCATTATTTACTTGTATTATTTATAAGATTAAAAATTATCTTAATTTTAATTATTTAAAAAATTTTTGAAAAATTTTGTTAAAATCATATTTTTTTTTACTGTTCCGGTTCCGTGTTTTAGAAAAGATGGTTCCGTTTGCGAGTATTGTAATTGCGTAATTAAATTTCAAATTTTAACATTCTTGAGTATTGAGTTTAAATTAAACAACGTAATTTCAAAATTCAAAAAAGTTAAATAGAAAAAAAATCACCTTTTTTTATATCAATTTATAAACTATTGTTCCATAAGAAACGGAATTTCGATATTTCCGAATACTCATTTATAACTTCATATATGAAAATATTAAATTTAAAGTGATTTTTTTTATATTTAGTTGTTTATCTGTGCCGAGCTTAAGCTTCTTCAGTTTTATAAAAATTAAGGTAGAAAAATTAAAAAATTTTAAATTTTTTTTAATTTGAATAATGATTAAAGAGACGGGACCCTTGTGAAGTTCAAAATTGTCTAAAAACTTATTTTTATTTCTCATGCGATTTAAATATTTTATTAAGATTATATATAGAATTTTTATTTTCTTTTTATTATTTTTTGGCGCAACGTTAAAATGTGAACTGAAGATCACGAAAATTCGTGATCTAATAAATTTTTTTAAGTTAGTGAACTTTTTTTTGTGCACTTTTTTTTATGTGAACTAATTAATTTCTTTCTCACATGCTATTATATAATTAATTAATTTGCTAATAATTTTGAAAATGCAAAATGAAGAAATCTTTGATAAATTTGAAAAGGTGGGAAATGTTTCCTACCAACCATGCTTGGAATGCGGAGAAAAAATTAAAATTGTGATTCGTAAAAGAAATGAGAGTGGAAACCAATTACTTGCACTACGATGTTCTAATAGTAAATGCCAAAAATATAGAAGCGTTGCATACAATTCCTTTTTTTCTGATTTGAAAATGAAAATGAAAAAAAAAAATTTGAAAATGTGCGGATTACTGAAGAAGCGAACACAGAAAGAGTTGATGAAATTTTGGCAGTGGTGGGTGAAGACCTAAATTGCGATTTATGTTTGACTAAAGGCATTGAGAAAAAGTGCAAGGGTGAATGGGGTCTA
The DNA here is from genome assembly GCA_025491095.1 of Brachionus asplanchnoidis. Lineage (NCBI taxonomy): Eukaryota > Metazoa > Rotifera > Eurotatoria > Ploima > Brachionidae > Brachionus > Brachionus asplanchnoidis. The sequence continues at coordinate 1,372,090 of JAILYF010000008.1, read as the reverse complement.
ATGTTACACTAAAGCAAAGCTCATAAAAGAAACAAATAAAATTGATTAATTAATTGAAAAAAAATTAACTTCATATATTTTTGACATCTAAAAAAAATATTTTATTTTTGTGATCTATAGTTCACACTTTTTTTTCCAGGTGAACTGAAGATCACGAAAACGTCAATTTACAAGTTCACAAAAGTGTCAGTTCACATTTTAATGTTGCGCCTATTTTTTATAATACATTTTTATTCGGCTAATAAAATTTTATTATAAATAAATGTAAGCCTCGGCTACTTCTGGGTCAGTAAATTTGGTTTTAAATACTAAAATACTTTTTTTCTTTTTTTGCCTAGGTTATCTTGTAAGGCCCCTAGCTCTTGCTGACACCGTGAAAATTAGTCGTCTATTTCCATGTAATCAATTTCTGATTTTTCTGTATAATCTTCACTTTCTGAATCTGAGCTAGAATAAACTTCAACATCTTCCTCGTCTGGCTCTGATTCAGACTGTTCAGTTTCTAATATAGCATTCATATCAAATTCATCGTCCGAAACACAATAGTTGCGAATCATTTTTATATTTTTTTCATTTATTTTTAATTTTTAAATATATTGAAAAGTTTAATTATAGTTTTTTTTAGTTATATGTATAAGCATGTATAAGATAAATTAAAAAAATTAAGATTTTTTAAAAGCTCTAAGATTTTTTAATATATATAAGATATTTTAAATGGACTAAGACATTTGAAGTTTTTAAGACGAATTAAATTATGTTAGACATTTTAAATTATGTAAGATAACATATTAAGTTTTTTTAAGATAATTAAAAATATGATTAAGATTTATTCTCTTAATGATGCGCAAACTCTTTACAGAATGCAATACGTTCAAATACATTGAAATATAAATATGCTAATATTGGAGAGTTTTAATAGAATGTTGTCTATTATGCAACTTTGAATGTTGCACTATGTTGAATTTTCAGAATTAATTTCTAACATCTAGAAAAAAAGGAATAGTTTTATTTTACTCTTTGTCTGTTCTATTGAACTAAATTTCACAAAACCGAAATAATTATCATCTTGCTAATGCTAGAAGGTGCGATACCGATTCTTAAAAGCTCATTCCATATTAATCCAGATTAATCTAAAAAAATAGTCTCCTCAGTATTAGCTAAATTTTTAATTTTTTTACTGAATTAAATAAACAAACCTTGTTATGATCAAAGATTAAATTTATTTTACTACTGATTCACGACTTAATTATTTTTTTAGTCGACTGAGAAATATCTGGTTTTGTCATTAAATAATTAAAGCAGTTAACAATCAAGACTTGATTTAAAGGATCAAATGCTTAAACACATAAACCTAAGCATACAGGCTCAAAAATAAGTATATTTAAGAAATAATTTAGTCGACTCGTTTCAAAAAATTTCAAACATTATTTAAAAGTCTTTTCGATCAAGATCTTTTAAAATTGCATTTTAACGAAATAGAAAAATTAAAGGTTGTTTCTTAATGCATATATGCTTTCTTAATATTACTCAAGCACAGAATCAAAGTTCATGAAAAGTTCATGAACAATAGTGACTCCTCCTATTTTTGTTGCTAAAAAAAATACTTGTAAGTTTTGATCATCTCATCTTAAATTCATTGGTTAATTTGATGATTATTCGATGATCCTCAATTTTTCCTCGATGAAACATTATTGAGGTTTTGACTGGGCTCCCTCCTGACCGTGATCGAAAAATAAATCTTTTTAATACGCGTGAGTTCATCCGAACAACTTGTCTAAAGCTTGTTCAATAATTTTGGACCAATGTTAATTTCTTAATTTAGTTTAACTTTAATTCAACTGTCCTTGATGGATGGACGTCTGTGGTGGATGGTGGTGGGTTAATAAATAAATAAACTAAATTAAATTATAGTGTTTTCTTTATTTACATCAAAAACATAACTGAACTTAAATCATAAAAATAATAATAACTCTAACAATAACTAGCTTAAACAAAAAAATTTAAACAAAAATGAACTAAACTAAAATAAACAAACTTTGGAATTTTACAATATCTCAACCATCGCACATTTTCAAGGCATTTCCAAAATTTTATTTAAAATTTTTAGGAAACACAGTAGAACGTACCATATCGTTTTTATTTTTATTTATGTGATCAAAAAAAAATTTTCTTGGCCAAAATATACCAAAGATTAAATTTTTAAAATAAATTATATATGTTATTTGAATTTATTTGTGTATTTTTGAATTTGTAAGTTTAAACATCTTGCATTTTTCATTAATTTACCACAATCTGCATAAGTCACGGGGTTCTCGTGTTTGCTCAAAGCTTTCTTAACCATAAACTGGGTCTCTTCTGTTTCCACTGACATTTCTGAGGCCTGTTGAGTGAATATTTAGCTAGCTTTTCTATATTTCTTTTTCTTTGCTAGATAGCTTTTCTTTAACAATATTTATATTACTTTACCAGGGATTGTGATTAGGAAAAAAAATGCCTGGTCATCTTTTCGACAAAGGTCACTTGGTCTCATAGTATATGACCCCCCTGGTGACATAAGAAGCAAGCTACTTTTTTCCTTTATTTAAAAATTTGAATTTTAAATAGTAATATTTTGAAAAAAATCAGATAACGTATTTGCTTGATTTTTACGACATGTTGTTTCCTTTTAGTGTTGGTGTCCGTGCAAGCGGACAGAAAACGAGCAAAAAATTTTAAAAACCGTGACCGTGCCCGTTTTTTTTGACGGGCTACTTTTTGGCCCGTTTAATAACCGGTCAAAAAAAAACGGGCTAATGTCCGCCCGCCAAAATTTGGACGGTTTTATTGCGAGGTACGAGTGGTCGTGACGAGCTTTCTAAGCAATGTGAGTGTGCGTATTGAAAATCGAAAGGCGGAGAATTCGAAATCATTTTTGTCGAAAATTGATATCAGTATACATATGTAATTTTTTTTGTTACATGTTATTTTGAAAAAAAATCGAAAAAAAAGCAAACGAAAATACACATAATTAAATAAACATTTATACCTGAAAACATTTAATTCTCGGGTGTATTTGCTTTTTCATTCAAACTCATTTTTTAACAAATAAATAATTACCACAATACCCTATCCGATTGTCTTATGCCTTAACAATTCATAAGTCTCAAGGACAAACCATCGAAAAGGCTGTGATTGATCTAGGCAAAAAAGAACAAAGTTTAGGTCTCACGTTTGTTGCTCTTTTACGATTGAAAAAATTTACCGATTTTTTAATAATGCCTTTCACACTTGAACGATTACAAAAAATATCTAAATAAAAATCTTTACCGCCAAGATTAGAAGAAGAGAAAAGAATGAGATTGATTATAAATGAGACAATTAAAAAAATTTGGTCAATAATTATTTTTTATTCTTTATTTATTTTTATTCAATAAGTTTTTTATTCATAATTTTCAAATATGCAACAACTAAATTATTCAATTATACCAAAACGAAATAAATAAATAATAATTTTTTTACTAATTTTTTTTATTTCAATTTTGTCAAGAATTGTGTGTGTGAACTGCTGCTACTGTTACTAATAATCTAACGTCTCGTTACTCGCATATAAAGCTGTGCTTCGGGTATTTTAGACCGCCCGTTTATCTTTAAACGGTTATTAAACGGGCCAATATTTCGCCCGCCAAAATAAACGGGCCAACAACCGCGATGAACCGCTCGTCTATTGGACCGGTTAGCTCTGTCCGAGTCCAACATTATTTCCTATCGAACACTGGTTTTCAAAATGGCCATTTTCGACTTTAACGACATATGGCAAGTTTTTTTGGTTGTCCCTAAAATCCGGAACCGGAACACGGAGCCCGGAACCCGGAACCAAAATAAAATCCGGAACCCGGAACAATAAACTAAAGTCCGGAACATTTTTCAAACGGAACTGTATACTAAAATCCGGAACCGGAACATCCTAAAAAACGGAACAGAACCGAATTCCTACTAAAATCCGGAACTGATTTTAAAAACAATTTACAAAAGTCAATAGTTTATTTTAGATTTAATGAAATTAACGGAAAATTAATAAAAAAATTATTTTTTATTTCGTGTAACACGCGGTTCAATTTGACAAATTTTTACTTCTAAAATTTTTTTTAAACTTAGTAATGCGTCGGGCTCAAAAAAACATTTAAATTTTTCAATATTAACATTCAACGCTTCGTGAGGTATTGAAGCTGGTATAATTTACAACATATCTTACTTAATTAAAACTGACTTATCATGAAGAACGCTCACATCACTAACAAAATAAGACAAAGTCTTCAATTGCCTTTTAGTATATTTTCTTAAAAAAATTTTTTTTGATTTTTGCATTTCAAAATTTAATACTCAAAATTACTTAAAAACTTACCTTTTGGTCTCAGATCCTGATTGTGTAAAACTTGGCAAGCTATCCCTTTCAACATTCTCCACATCTTTTAACTCAGGCTCAATAATATTACTCGATGTTTCCTCCCAGATTTAGTATTTTTTTTATTATTTATTATTAATTTTGTTAACCTAAGCACTTTTCTCTTTGTTTTTTAATTAACTTAACCTAAACTAATCAGAAATATGAAATTTATCGGTTTTTGATAATTTTTATAAGATAGAACTTAGCGATACTGAAATAAATTTTTTAAATGATGCAATCAAAAACTCACGGAGGTTTTAAAAATTTCAGCAAAAAAAAAAAATATTTTTTTTTCAACTCACACTAGTCTGTTTTGCATTATTTACTTGTATTATTTATAAGATTAAAAATTATCTTAATTTTAATTATTTAAAAAATTTTTGAAAAATTTTGTTAAAATCATATTTTTTTTTACTGTTCCGGTTCCGTGTTTTAGAAAAGATGGTTCCGTTTGCGAGTATTGTAATTGCGTAATTAAATTTCAAATTTTAACATTCTTGAGTATTGAGTTTAAATTAAACAACGTAATTTCAAAATTCAAAAAAGTTAAATAGAAAAAAAATCACCTTTTTTTATATCAATTTATAAACTATTGTTCCATAAGAAACGGAATTTCGATATTTCCGAATACTCATTTATAACTTCATATATGAAAATATTAAATTTAAAGTGATTTTTTTTATATTTAGTTGTTTATCTGTGCCGAGCTTAAGCTTCTTCAGTTTTATAAAAATTAAGGTAGAAAAATTAAAAAATTTTAAATTTTTTTTAATTTGAATAATGATTAAAGAGACGGGACCCTTGTGAAGTTCAAAATTGTCTAAAAACTTATTTTTATTTCTCATGCGATTTAAATATTTTATTAAGATTATATATAGAATTTTTATTTTCTTTTTATTATTTTTTGGCGCAACGTTAAAATGTGAACTGAAGATCACGAAAATTCGTGATCTAATAAATTTTTTTAAGTTAGTGAACTTTTTTTTGTGCACTTTTTTTTATGTGAACTAATTAATTTCTTTCTCACATGCTATTATATAATTAATTAATTTGCTAATAATTTTGAAAATGCAAAATGAAGAAATCTTTGATAAATTTGAAAAGGTGGGAAATGTTTCCTACCAACCATGCTTGGAATGCGGAGAAAAAATTAAAATTGTGATTCGTAAAAGAAATGAGAGTGGAAACCAATTACTTGCACTACGATGTTCTAATAGTAAATGCCAAAAATATAGAAGCGTTGCATACAATTCCTTTTTTTCTGATTTGAAAATGAAAATGAAAAAAAAAATTTGAAAATGTGCGGATTACTGAAGAAGCGAACACAGAAAGAGTTGATGAAATTTTGGCAGTGGTGGGTGAAGACCTAAATTGCGATTTATGTTTGACTAAAGGCATTGAGAAAAAGTGCAAGGGTGAATGGGGTCTAATGTTACACTAAAGCAAAGCTCATAAAAGAAACAAATAAAATTGATTAATTAATTGAAAAAAAATTAACTTCATATATTTTTGACATCTAAAAAAAATATTTTATTTTTGTGATCTATAGTTCACACTTTTTTTTCCAGGTGAACTGAAGATCACGAAAACGTCAATTTACAAGTTCACAAAAGTGTCAGTTCACATTTTAATGTTGCGCCTATTTTTTATAATACATTTTTATTCGGCTAATAAAATTTTATTATAAATAAATGTAAGCCTCGGCTACTTCTGGGTCAGTAAATTTGGTTTTAAATACTAAAATACTTTTTTTCTTTTTTTGCCTAGGTTATCTTGTAAGGCCCCTAGCTCTTGCTGACACCGTGAAAATTAGTCGTCTATTTCCATGTAATCAATTTCTGATTTTTCTGTATAATCTTCACTTTCTGAATCTGAGCTAGAATAAACTTCAACATCTTCCTCGTCTGGCTCTGATTCAGACTGTTCAGTTTCTAATATAGCATTCATATCAAATTCATCGTCCGAAACACAATAGTTGCGAATCATTTTTATATTTTTTTCATTTATTTTTAATTTTTAAATATATTGAAAAGTTTAATTATAGTTTTTTTAGTTATATGTATAAGCATGTATAAGATAAATTAAAAAAATTAAGATTTTTTAAAAGCTCTAAGATTTTTTAATATATATAAGATATTTTAAATGGACTAAGACATTTGAAGTTTTTAAGACGAATTAAATTATGTTAGACATTTTAAATTATGTAAGATAACATATTAAGTTTTTTTAAGATAATTAAAAATATGATTAAGATTTATTCTAAATAAATTAACTAATTTGCGAAGTCAAAAAAGTTCTATTAATTCAATTCGATAAATAAATTTGTCAAATATATTTTTTAAAATTATTTTAACAAAAGAAATTTAAATCCAAAGTTCTATTTTAGAAAAAAATTATTTTTGAAAAAATAAAAACCTTGAATAAACGCCGTTCAGTGGCGTGAAAACGCTGACGAAGAACGGTTTTCTTTGAGCATTCTTTTTTTTCCGGGAAGGCATACCTTTAAAAAAATCGATTAAACTTGATTGTCTAGTCAATCAAGTTATTTTTAAATTAATAACCACCTTAGAGAGTGAATAATAAATCTCTTTCTAATGAGAATTGATGTTTGTCTTTAATCAGATGTGTTCATATTTAAATATTTGAACATTGATATTTAAATATATTGTTCGAATAATTAATATATTAACATTTTGATATTTAAAAATTTGGGTCCTATTAAAACACTGACCCCCAAATTTTGAAAATTTCCTGACCCCGCTCTTAAATAATTTTTGAAATCAAAATTATTTTAAGCAGTTTTAGAATTTTATATAGTTTGGAATCTATACTTTGTTAAAATTAAATAAGTTTTTTCCAAGATTTTTATTTCTTTGAAAATTGAATTTTTTTAAAATTTTTTATTTACCAGAACCCTAAATGACTCCCAATTTTATACGGCTTATCTGAAATATTATTGCGGAGAATTTGTCGAGTTTCCAAAAATGTGTCTAGTTTTTGTCCAGGGAGAATTAATTTTTAGATTTTAGAAAATTTTAATTGTTTTAAAAAAAATTTGATTGTTATTTTTGATAATTTTTGGGTCAGTTTAACATTAAAACCCAATCATTTCCTATTAATAGATAAATTGAAAACTAAATTGAAAATAAAAAGTAGATGAGAACATTTCTTTTAAAAAATGATTTTTAAGCATTTTGTAATTTTTGAATATTTAGATGTATGCTAAAAAGCCAAAGTAATGCAGTGTTTTATGTAGACGTCTCAGTTTACTAAAATTAAATTTGATCCTAGAATTTTTTTAAATTCTATTAAGATTCATTAATGAACTTAAAAAAATAGTGTCAAAAAAATTAAAATATCATTTTTTTACTTTTTATCTTCAAAGGTTACAAAATGCTCGGTTGTGTCAAATAAACATTATTTATTTTGTAATCTATCTAATTAGATATCTTCGGATAATATTTTAGCTTTTATTAAACGACTCACTAAATTTTCTATTATTTTCTTCTTTTAAATACTCATTATAAGCACTTTAAATTTTTTCTTTAAAAATTATTTTCTCTTTAATGTTACAATGGATCTTTTTAAGTCTAGTGAAACCAAAGCTTTGAACAATGATACTGAGTATGTATGCGACCCAAAAGTCAAGCGTTCGTGTCTTAAAAATTTAATCATCTTTTCAATCGCCTATTTGCTACAATTTTCTGCTGCCAATGGTCTCAGCAACCTTCAAAGTTCATTAAACTCCAAAGAAAATCTCGGTGTTACATCACTGCTAGTCTCCTCAGTATCCTTCACCTTAACCTGCCTTTTCGTTCCGAACATTATGCTTCAATTTTCTGGTTTTAAATGGCCGCTAGTTTTTTGCAATGCTCTGGTTTCTTGTTACATTTGTGCCAATTTTAATGCAAACTTTATTGGTCTTTTATCGGCATCGGTTCTGTTAGGAATTGCTCTTGGAACTCTTTGGACTTATCAAGGTACATTTATCGCGCATTTAACTCATGTTTACAATAGGAATTCAGCCTCGAAAAATCCTAATTTATTAGTAAAATTTTTTGGATTTTTTTTCATTCTTTTTCAATTAAGTAATTTTTTTTGTTGGGAAAAATTTTCAACTTGAATTTAATTAAATTTCAAAAAAGATCAATTGATTGGCAATTTTATTTCATCGATGGTTTTAAATCCGCAGTCAATTGAAAAATTTGCATCGAGTTTCAGTGCTGAGAGAAATCACAGTGTAAATTTAACATGTGGAAAAAATGAATGTCCTGGACCAAGCAGTGTTATACCAAGGCCAGACGACCAAAAGGTTTTATAAACTAAAAAAAAAGTTTTTTTTTAATTTCTTTATTTTTCTAGGTCTTTATTTTATGCTCAATTTATCTAGGCATTTCTCTGACAGCAGTATTTTGTTTGATATTTTTCCTGGATAACATTAAACCTGATCAAGACGATTTAGGTAAATAAAATATAAAATTTCTATAAAAATAGCTTTTTTTTTAAAGACAAGGTTTCAAAGACTGTCAAAGAAACATTTAAGCTTTTATTTACTTCATTAGAAAAACTTTTAATTTTGCCTATTTTGGGCTTTTATGCTTTAATTGTGACTTTTTTTTGTGTCGAATTTTCTAGATCCTTCATTGCATGTGCGTACGGCATTCATTCAATTGGACTATGGTTTGTAATTATGGGTATTTCATCGTCTATTTTTTCAATCATAATGGGACATGTAGCTAAATACATTAGAAAGACAAATATGCTGATGATAGTAGTAGTGTTAAAATGTGCCAGCATTATTTATCTTCTTTATTGGGAAATAAATTCGTCTGTTTATTTCATGATTCTGTTAGCTGTGATTATTGGTTGTTTGGATACAATTTATGCAACCTGTATCAATGGTAAAAATTTAAAATTTTTTAATTTTATTTTTGTTTAAAAAATTTTATGAAGCCATTATTGGAGATGTATTTCATGATAAACTTTCGTCAGCTTATGCCGCAAACAGATTTTGTATGAGCTTATTTTTTTTGTTATCGTATTCTCTATCCGAAGTTTTTTGTGTTTATGAAAAAATGTACAGTATATTAGTAGTAGGAACAATTTCTCTCATTTGTCTTACAATCTTCAAGATTAGACTTAGTGAATCTTTCAAAAATATCTAATATCTTGCCAATTATCTATTTGCTTTTATTGTTCTAATGATCTAATAAATATCTTTATTTATTTTTTATAATTTTATTGCATATTTAAAGATAAAGTTAAACAATAAAATTATTATCTTTATTTATAATAAATGTCGAATTCGATTACCAGCTTCCAATTCACAACGTAATAACTAAATGGACATAAAATTTTTAAAATACATTAAAATGGTAATTATTATGAAATTAGGTTTTTAAATATTACAAAGATTCTGCTGAAAAAATAAAAAGAAATTTGCTAATCAATGTATACTCTTATTTCTGTAATTTAAACTTTTCAAAATTGTACCAATATTTTAATAATTCTAATTTTGGTCAGAAAAATAAACGATGAAATAGTGAAAAATAATCAATTACTTAGCAAAACCATTACAAAAATTAAAAAAAAAATAATTTGAATAAGAAAAAAGCATTTGGACCTTGGGATTTGTCTAATACAGCTATGAATTTAGCTGAAAGGCTGGCAACATTCGAAAAAAAGGTGTTTTGATTCTAAAAAGAATTGGTTTATTATTTTTACCAGATAAACAGCACATGCATCTTAATTGGAAGAATGCACTTAAAACGAGATAAAAAAAAAAACAAATTGATTTTTATGGATATCCTGTTCCCAAAAAATTTAATGGCATTTAAAGAGGAAAAAATGACCAAAATATAATTTAGCAAGTGCTTAATACCATTGAAATTTATAAGAATCTTTATCGCTATTTACCGAATTTAAACTAATCTTTATTTAAATTTAATAGTCTTTAATAAATAAGAAAATTAAAAAAATTAGTTAATCCAAGATTTTTAAGCAGAAAAAGGCTTTCTTTCATAAATGACGGCACTGTGAATTATGGGACAAAAAACAAAAAACAATATATTAAAAATGCCAAAGCTTTTTTTTAACGAATCAAGTAAAAAAGCTAAAGAAAGAATTAGACAACATCTTTATATCAAAAAGTACTTTAGAAAAAATATCAGTAAAACATTAAGTAATTTTGACAGATTTTCTGAAGTATCAATTCACTTTAATAGTTTAAATCATTCAGAAGATCATTTAAAGTTTTTTATTTTTAAATCGAATTTAGATGATAAAATTGATAAAGTATCAACCGAAACTGAGTTAATAAATATTTTTATTAAGTTTCAAATTCATATTTTAAATAAAAAAAATATCAAAAATTGAATATATAAAAACTCTAAGTTTTGCACGTCTATAATAAAATACTTTTGTACTTTGTTGTAAAATTTTTTTTTAATTTCAATTTCTTTATTTTATTTTTATGTTTTATTTTTTGTAAAAATGCTTTCGTAAATAATTTTTTGAATATCATTTTATAATTTTTTAAAAATTTATTATTCGCAGATCTTAGATCCTGAAGAATGCCACTTTTGGTCCAAACGCGTTGATCATCTTTTCAAATAATAAATATATGTATAAATTTTTTTTATTTGTATTCAATAATTTTATTTATTTTGACCGAAATTCACAATGCCAAAAATGAAAAATTAAAAAAAACAATTAAAACTGATTAAGATTATCCATTACTCATTTATTTATGACTTTTAGTTCAAAATTATTTCGAAAAATAGCCTAAAATTTTACTTTTTTAAATAACTTTACAAAAATTGATGGTGTTAAACACTTATTATAAGAATGAATACCAAAACGTAATATTCAAAAAAGAGGTCACAAAATAGTAGTAAAGAAATATTTAATAGAAGTAGTTGTAGTTTACTTTATTTTTTTGTCCCCGATAAGTCTAAGTAAATGTAGAACAACAAAAATTATATTTGGCTAGCTTGCAGAAACATTGCTTCTTATAAAAGAGCTGATAATAAATATTTAAAGGATCTGACTGAAAACATGCCCAGACAACTTTAAAATGTCATTCATAATCATAAATATTATGTATAACATTTTAAAATTCTTATTATTTTAATATTTTTTCTTAAATTGAGCGCCGTTTCCACTCTAAGTGTCCAGGACAGTAGTACATCAACCTATTTCCTATGACCACTGTAACACAGCTACCATAGACGACTTCCTTAGGAAGTCGTTTCCGCATGACTGTTTGATATAGCTTATTCTACTAATTATTAGAAAATTAACAAAATTCAAAATATTTTCATGCAATATTTTAAAAATTGTTTTAAATATTACATAAAAATATTAGAAAAAGTAAATTGGAGAATTAATAACATTTTGCCAAATTGTATACATTTTTAAGAAAAAAAATGTAAACTAAAAATATTTTCAATTAAAATGAAAAATTTTGTAAGCTTGCAGGAAATATTTTTAAGCATTTGAAAAAAGCTAACTAAATGTTGAAAGTTATCTGTGAATTTTGTACAAATTTTGTTTTTGCTTTAAATATTTAAAAAAAAATCAGTTCACTTCAGTTCAGTGAACATTATATTTGAATTTTGCAATTATTTAAAAACTTGATTTAAAAAAAACAGACTAAAATATTTTGAATTAAGAATGTTAAAAAGATTATTTTTGATATTCAAAATTAAGTGTGTTTAAAAGTAAAAAATTTTGAAAATAAGGTGCATTTAAGGCAAAACTACGTCACTACTCTGGGATTCTAAATTTTTTTACATATTCGTGTTCCCCATGTATGATAACCCATGTTTGGTGGTTTTTTTACGTTTTTACCTATTTCAGGTAAAAAGTTATTTAACTTTGAAAAAAGGCGTTTTTTGATGCATAGCAACATTAAAAACCCTTTTTTCTCTCAAAAATACTCCGATTTTTATATATTTTTTTTTATTTTCTGATTTTAAATGCTTTAAATTTTATTATTCTTGATTTAAAAATAAAAAATATTCTTAATTTACCTGTTTTTTTTTTACTTTTATACCTTTTTTTCACAAAAAAGAGAGCCGAGCTTCGTTGACAGGTGAATATATCTAATATTGTATATCAGTAGATAGATCTACTCAATACGCACAAACTAATGAAGAGCTTTTTTTCATATGACCCCTACTTGCCAAGATATTTACCTTTTACTGGCAGCTGTTTTTGAGAAAAAATTCAAAATTTTAATTTTTCAGTCTTATATAACTAAATTTTTGACTTATGTCATTAAAAATCATTTTCTTTTAATTTTAATAACTAAAATAATTAGAATTTAAAATTAAAAATGAATGTATCATAACCGAATTCAAGGTGATGTCTGACAAAAATGAATCAGCATCCCTATCTGGCACATTAAAATGTCTTCAACATTTGATTAAAGAAATAATAAAAAGAATAATATTGAAATGCACCTTACATTTAAGAATTTTTTATAGGAGATGGACGATAATTTTTTTAGAGAAAAAAAATAAAAAATTTTACATCATAAAAATAGAAAGAAATTGTAAAATAAAATTGAAGGATTATAGCAGGGGATGTAGCTCAGATGGTAGAGCGCTCGCTTAGCATGCGAGAGGTACCGGGATCGATACCCGGCATCTCCAGGCCGTGATAGTATAGTGGTCAGTACTTCTCGTTGTGGCCGAGAGAACCCAGTTTCGAATACTGGTCACGGCATATTTTTTTTAATTTCCTCAGTTTTAAGTTTACTATCAAAAATCAAATTATTAATTTTTTAAAATTGCTTCGAATTATTAAATAATGAAACATTAATTAAAAAATATGCCGTGACCAGTATTCGAAACTGGGTTCTCTCGGCCACAACGAGAAGTACTGACCACTATACTATCACGGCCTGGAGATGCCGGGTATCGATCCCGGTACCTCTCGCATGCTAAGCGAGCGCTCTACCATCTGAGCTACATCCCCTGCTATAATCCTTCAATTTTATTTTACAATTTCTTTCTATTTTTATGATGTAAAATTTTTTATTTTTTTTCTCTAAAAAAATTATCGTCCATCTCCTATAAAAAATTCTTAAATGTATTTTCAAAATTTTTTACTTTAAAACACACTTAATTTTGAATATCAAAAATAATCTTTTTAACATTCTTAATTCAAAATATTTTAGTCTGTTTTTTTTAAATCAAGTTTTTAAATAATTGCAAAATTCAATTCATTTTTTTTTGTTACGATATAATATATTACGATATTATTTTTTTTATATTAACTTTGAATAATTAAATTTTTTTTTAATTAATAAAATTTATTTAATAAAGCAATTGAAAAAACAAAAAAATAAATTTACACAAATTTATGTGCTTTTATTATTGGTCACACGTTGGTAATTCTTTTTCATGTTCTTCTATATCATTTTTTATATCCTGATAAAAATCATAAAAATAAGTTCGATTTGATCTTTTTACGGATTTATTTACACTCTTTTTCTCCATTTTGCTTCCTGAATAGACCACACTATCTTCTTTGTGTTCCTCGCCATAGATTTCTCTTATTGTCTTTGGCCGCTTTGCTATACTCTCACAAGGTTTTTTACTAGGTGTTGAAGTCACTGACAATTTTTCATCTAAGCTCTCATTTTGAACATTAGTGGCTGCCTTTACCAAAAAGTCCAGACCATTAAAAAGTTCAATTTTTTCTTCTTCATAATTTTCAGAGGCTTTTTCTAGATTATTTTTTCCCATATCCGTGCTCGTCCCCGGCGTTGGATCCATTTCTTTTTCAATAATACAACTTTTCTCTTCAATTAAAATCACTTCATTTTCAGTACAGACATCGTTTTGTTGACCTTAATTTAAAATTTACTTTTTTTAATAGTTTAATTATTATTTTAACCAACTTAAATTGAACACATCGAAAAGAGTATCGACTACTGGTTCACTAAAGTGCTCTGCCAAAGTACTGATTTCTTCATTTCCAATGTAAATTTTGTTAATTTCTTGCTGACTGTCAAAGCTATTAGTTTCAGAATGGGCTCTGATCAAGTCATTTTTTTCCAGTATTGGCTCCAATTGATGAACTTGGGGACTTTTTTCCATTGAATTATCACTCGATTCGAGAACATTTTTTTTCGAGTTTAAATCGTTTATGCTCTGGGCGAGTTTTCCTGGAAAGTCGTTGTCACATAAATTTTTAATAAATGACTTAAATAAAAAAATTCTGATCATTAAAAAAAATTTCAATTATTTAGATTTACATCAATATCTAAGAGAGTTTCGTCAAAATCGTCTATGACTGAGTCAGGTGGTGGTTTGTTGCATTTGACTGGACTCATTAAGGAATTTTTGCGCTTTAAACTTAGGGAAAATTTTTTATTTACCAATAAATATGATCTCGGATTAAAATTTTACCTTTTTCGTCTATAAAAACTAGTTTGATAAGTTTCATTTTTTTGACTGACCGGTTCTGTATAATTTTTTTCTATACTTTGATCAGAACTAGTGTCTGTGCCTACTGTATGGAAGGTTCGCTCATCTGAAAAAAATTTTTTTATCTTTTTTACTAATTTTATTGCTAAAAATTGGTACAATTTTGATTTAAATGCTGAATTAAATTTTTTCCATGGACAGATTTTTGGAATTTAATTCCCTTTTGGGAATAAATTCGGCACTCGTCTAAGTATTTACACTCGGATATAAAAGTCTCGTATGTTTTGAACAATTGTTCGTCCTCGAGAAAGCCAAGTATTAAACGGCATATTTCAGACGGTAGCAGAGCCATTTGCAAACTTAAAACAAGTCTC
The DNA here is from genome assembly GCA_025491095.1 of Brachionus asplanchnoidis. Classification (NCBI taxonomy): domain Eukaryota; kingdom Metazoa; phylum Rotifera; class Eurotatoria; order Ploima; family Brachionidae; genus Brachionus; species Brachionus asplanchnoidis. The sequence continues at coordinate 1,356,854 of JAILYF010000008.1, read as the reverse complement.
ATATAAAATTCATTTTTGAAAATTTTGTAAATAAATTATCAACTTTAAATTATGAAGATTAATAAATTATTTCAATGCAAATTTTAATTCAACTTTATTTAAAATAAATCAATTTAAAAGAAAAATCGAAAAAAAATAGAATTTAAAATTAGACCATGTCTGGCTTGGCGTACATTGGCAAATTACTGCTGTTGTAATTCAAAAAGCTCAGTACTTTTTTCTCAACTAAAGCCCTTGTGCCACTGTTTGAAAAATGTTCCCCAATTTTGTCCCTCTGGTCTTTGGTCAACTAGAAATAAAAAATTTAAAAAAAATTAACTTATAATCTATTCAATGAATTACGATCAGATCTCGGTCTACAAGTTCATTCAATAAATCATGAACAGATTTTATTCCATTATTCTTAAAAAATTTTTTAGAAGTGTTTTTGAATTATTCATCTTTGAAGCTTACTGGATTGATTGAAATATCACGTATTTCTTGAGCCAGCTCATCGAATCTGTCGTGGTAAATAGCAGTTGTCCAGTTATCATTTAAGTATCTACAAAATTTTAGTTTGATGCAAAAATTATCATAAAAAGTTACATGTAAAAATCTTTAATTTTCTTTTGGTTATATTTTAGCAATAGATGATTCAAATACTGTTCATGAAATCCGTAGAGCTTTATGTAGTTTTCTACGTTGAATCTAATTTTTGATAGACAAGTAATAGTTTGAATACACTTGTGCTTATTCAAATGAATTCTAAAATAGCCATTTTCTGTATTAGTTACAAGTTCATCATTCTAAAAAAAAAGATTTAAATTTTTTTTTTCGTATTTAAGAAATTTTTTAGCAGCAAAAATTTTAAATTTCTGTCTGTTAGATTTTAAAATTTCCCTTGAAAAATAAAATGAATAACCATTCAAATTAAGTTTATTTTATGTTTGAATAAAACAATTTATATTTCTTCATTGAAATATTTTTTATGGAATTATTTTTCCTAAATATGAAGTGATAAAAAAAATTTAGGACAGAAAATGTGTCAAGAATTTTTTTAAACATATTTGCAAGAAAAAAAAAAATTTTGTAGAAAAATTGAAAATTTAACTTATTTTTAGGTTTACTATTTAATTAATTAATTAATTAATTAATTAAATAAAAGAAAATCTTTTTTATTTGCTGCATAACCAATTATTTCAGATATTTAAGCTTATATTTAAAAATCCGAAAATTAAGTTAAAAAAAATCAGAAAAACCAACCTCTTGAGCCTCTTCTTTGTATGTTACAGTTAAACCAGGTTTTGTGACATGTAAATAATACAGTCCACCAGGTAGAACACCGTATAAAATTTTTGGTTTTTTATACAATTTAATAAGAACATTTTCAGATGGATCATTTGTAGCCAAACGATGCGAATCGCTTTTATCCTCGGACTCATCATCATTTATCAATAGAGGATCAATCAGTTTCAACATTTTGAAAGCTAAATCTGCTCCTATTTCTTTTTGATTGAAGCAAGCATGGCACCATGTATCCACATAATATGATCTCTTGAATTTAGTCATTTTACCTGCCGAGCGAATGCATGAATCATTGGTATGAAACTCGTTGTCAATTACTAAACGGCCATCATATACCAAATGACACTTGTTTACTGTCGTAAAAGTTATATAATCAACATCTTTTTTGTAGTAACACATCAACATCTTTAAAAATTAAAATTAGATAATAATAAATCTTTTTTCTTTGAATGGTTACACAGCATGGAACTTCTAGTAAAGAAGAACTGGCTTCATTGTCAGAATCAATTTTTTTGAAACAAACTGAGTTAATAAGCTGTCCTGATTGCCAATTGTTTCCGTTCCAATCAACCATCTGATAGCCATAATATATTTTTATCCCAATCTCATTCATCATATTCATCACTTTTTCTATTACATATGGATTGTTCATTTCATTCAGTGCCTTAAATAAATTTAGTGTTTTAAATTTTTTTATGCGATATATAAATTGTGTTATCTATAAATTGTTCAAAAAGTTTTCATTTAAAATTTTAAAACTTAATTAATCTTTTTTTTTGTTTCAAGGTTAATCAACAGGCTTACAAGATCTATTAAAAAAAATATATTCTTAAAATTGAGTAATAGATCTCTTTCATTTTTATATAAGAAAAAGATAAAAAAATTTAGTTAAAAAAATGTAACATTAAAATTTTTTTAAATTTGAAAAATTAAGCTAATATTATTAAAAAAATTAAAAGCTTAAATGTAAACATTTTCAACATAGATCTCTCATAGATCACAAAGCTTATAGATTTGAATGAAATTTTAAACTATCTGAGTAATGTTATTATTAATTGATTTTTAAAGGATTTAAGTCTAAATTTATATATTGTTTTAAATAAAATTTACTTAAAATTTTAAAACTTATTTATTCTCAAGATTTAAGGCAATCAGAAAGAAAATTTTACTGGGCTGGTCAATTTCGTGAACAGTAGAATATATTTTTTATTTTATTGCAATTATTTATAAATTATCTCAACAATAAAAATTCTGACAAAAAATAATAATTTGGTTAAAAAACAGTTCAAAATAGTCAAAAAATTTCTGGCCAATTTTTGTATTTAATTACAAATTTTCAGTTTAAACTTTTTTATGAGAAACAACTTAAATTTATTTTTGAATCAAAAATATAAACCTTGAGTTGTTTATCATTCAAACTCAGAAATTTAGCTATATTTTAATTAAACCCGCATTTATATGGCAAATTGAAGTTTTAGATCAAATTTTTAGATGAAAACGACCATTTAAAATTTTAAAACTTAATTAATCTATTGATTTTGATAATTTTTAAGAAAATAATACTAAACATTACTATATATTTTGTGTCTAATAATGGTTCATTATCAAATTAACATCAAAATCATTGATCTCTTAATCATTTAACAAAACAATCAATAATTTAAATAAGTTAAGTTAATTCACGAATTCAAATTTATCACTTCTTTATATTCATTCATTCAAACTAAAATAATTTTATTTTTCCACTTAAACAAATTATAAATTTTAAATAGTAAATTTTTTTGTCTTTAATAGTAAGTTTTCATTAAAAGCAATTTAAATATTTAAACCTACTAAAGTTCAATAAAAAGGGACATTTTACAATTTTAATTATAAAGATAAACTAGACATGACATGTAAAGTAATTGCTTTGGAAAAAAATATTAGAATTTATATTTTGATCTTGGTCTCAAATTTCAATTTGCCAGTTTTATCATGTTTTAAATTTCAAAGCATCTTGTCAACTACAATAGTCTTAATTAATATTAATATTTTTTTTTGGTTAAAAATATTTTAAAATTTTTTAATAATTACCTAATAGTCAATTTAATGAAAATAAAGTCATTTGAGATCGCTTAAATTAAGATGATGTTTTTCGATCATAAAATTTTCTTTCAAAAATAAATCAGTTCAAAAATTAGACCAGTGGGTTTAAAAACTGAATAGCTCCTATTTAACTTTATATATAATCCAATATATTTTTATTTTTCATTTGTTTTTTTTTATTATTTACAAGTTAATTCCAATATATTAGAGTGCTTTTTAAATAAACATTCTAAAGGGTCGAAATTACAGAAAAATTATGATCATTTGAGATTTTACATAAAAGCTTGATAAATAATTGGTATTTTTTGGTAAATTCTTAAAACTTTAAACAAAATTTCATTTACAATACGCTTTTTAATTAAAATAAAAATTACAAATCTTACATCACTTTGGCACACTACAATGAACCTGCCAGGATTAATTCCGTATTGAACCATGGCTTGCATGGCACACAATGAATTCAAGTCCATGCCATAAACAACAACATTGTCATTAGTCAATTCAATTTTAAAATTTTCCATAAATCTAAGCAACTTTTCTGCCTCAACTTCACTATTGATCACAAACATATTTTCAGGCGGCTGGTCAAACAAAATCCTTGCCGGATGCGATTTCACTTCATGTTTAGTGTACGGATTGTAAACCCTTGCGTTCAATGGAGCAATGTTAAAGTATTGTTCACCAGTGCAAAGTATTAAATGATCATAGGACAATTGAGTGTGACCATTTATCAAAATGAATTTACGTCTACGATCAATCCATGTCATTTTGCCAGCAATTGTGTTGACCCAACTGCGGAGCGATATTGTGGCAAGTTCCTCTGAATCGTAGTTCATGGTCTTGACGCTCATCGCGTCTCTTAAATCATCCGGTGGCAGGGTCCCAGGTAAGCCAGTTGCTGACACCAGAGTCAAATTGCTGAACCGTAGATGAGGACAAAATATTAATCTTTGCAGAAAAGAGATGCCAACTTCGGATGCGCCCACAACTACAATTTTCAAATTTACTGAAATCTAAAATAAATTTTTTGGGAAAAATTTTTATTGAATAAAAAAAATTTTCATTTAAATTTTACTTTTGGTTCTAGTAAAAGTTTTCGGTCTATCATATTCAAAGCAGATGCCATGAAGTAGTTATTTCTTGGCTTGAGGACCAAATCTGACGGAGCATTGACACCAAGCTTGTCAAAATTGTACTCGATTTGTTTCCTTCTAGCTACAGGAACCATGTATTTCATGGCAGTTATCAACGAGTACCGAGCCGATATTTCACCATTTGAATATTCAGGATATATCGGATAATACAGACAGGTCTTGTGCGATTTTCTGAGAATCTCGCGAATAAAGTACTTGGTCTGGAATGAGAATATGGGTGTCAAAGCCAAATGGTTTATGTGTCCATGCTCGGATCGCTTGTGATGGTTGTACATGATGAAATTTTCAATGTTGAAATTTGCTCTAAGATACTCTATGTCTTCTTCTTGGCGAATAACAGCGACACCGATTACTTTGCCAATAACTTCGGCAACATACACTTCGATGTCTGCTCCATTAGGATCCTTGCGCGATTTTATATAGGTCTTTAGATCGGAAAGAATTGAATCTTTGGAGTTTAGGTTGTGAACTAATCGCTCAATTGATTCAAGATCGCTTGATTGCAAAGCTGGACGCACATCTATCGATTTGATTAGGCCAGCGCGATGAAAAAGATACAGCTCTTGGGTTAATTTGTTGGTTCCTTTTGGTGTTACTCTCTTTATTTTAAAGAAGATGAGTGTTTTTTTTTTTAATTTTAATTAGCCAAAAGATTTTATTTTTAAAAGATGTTTATTTTAATAAAGCTTAAAATTATTTTTATTATACTATTACCGTAAGTTATGCACACTTTGGAATTAAATAGAAAAATTTTAGAAAACTTTACTGAGCCAGAAAAAAATTAAACAAACACATTTTTTAACTATTAAATTTAATCAAAATTATTTTTTTAGAAAAATTTAAACGAAATTTTCCATAATTTATAGTAAAGTTGATGAATTAAAAAGACATCAAATAATAAAATGTTATAAAATTAAAATATCCAAAAAGTAGTTTTTTGAATCATTAACTTAAAATTGAGATGGTTTAGAAATTAAATGTGAAGCATACATATTAAAGCAGACACTAAACTTTTAAATCTGAAATACTGATTTGATATTATATGTTAGAAGACTTTGCATTTTAAAAAACTAAATTTATCAAATTTTCTTTTTTCTATTATAAACTTTTTTTAAATGTGTTTATTCAAGCAAGGGGTTGAAAGGAAGGACCAAGTTCCATTCCAAACAACCTGGGATTCCATCCCAAACTATATTTAATAAATAAATAAATAAACCGTTAAATCTGAAAAACTTAATTTATAAAGTTAACTAATTAATATTTTTTTAATTAATTACAATTAAAAAAAGTATCGGTATTAGTTGTATTTTTTTAGAATAATTAGATTTTTTTTTTAATTAACAAAAAAACACCTGGCTTTCAACTATTATTTTTAACTCAACTTAGAAATCTGGAAATTTTGAAAAAAATTTGACTATGATTCAAATCAAAATCTGGATTTAGAAAATTAATGAAAAATTTAAAATTTTATAATTCATTAGACCGAATGTTTCGGTAAAGTTATGATGGCACTGAAAAAAGATTTTTAAATAAATTTAAAGAAAATAAAAAACTTTAAAAAAATTCCTTAAGATCTTAAATGCAAAAAATTATTTTTTACTTCAAATAAATACCTGATTATTACATTTGTTAGATATTTTTTTATTTTTTAATTTATAAATTTAAGTTAAAAAAATTGAATAAACATCTTTTAAGACAAGAAATTAAAAAAAAAACGATCGAGCTGTAATACTTACTATAAAATTCTGAATAAGGGAAAATTCTGGAACACTTTGTGGTAATGTAATAATACAATAGTCTTTATCTGAAAAGAGTTCAAAAGCTTTTGGTAAAAAGTCAAGAGATCTGGAATCATGTTTGTCTTCGATACAAAATAATTGTATCGAAAATGCATTGGATTCGCCAAAGTATTGCTCTGAATCAAGTTTTACAGTAGCTTTACCAGACGAATATTCACTTTGGTTCGATTCATTATTAAATTCTGTATCTATTTCATTGCTTAAAAAAAATAAAAAAATAAAATTCAAAACACTTATTTTTTATTTTCTTACGAAACCATCAGACCATCGTCGCTCAACTTTCGTTTTATTTCAGGTTCTTGGAAAATAAATAAAATTTTTTCATCAAAAAAAAATTCAGTCTACCATTTTCATCTTTTTCAGGCTTAGTAGGGTTAAGAATATCATCCGGATGTGGTTTGCGAAGACCATGAAAAGGCCTCAACTCGAAGCATTCATTCAACAGGCTTACATTAACATCTGTTGTCAGTGCCATGAAGCCTATGCCGAAACCTTCGGCCTAATAATTTTTTTTAAAATAAAATTTTTTATTTAATTTTTTAAATCCGGGAATTAAAATTTGATTTTAACTCGAAAGATTTTTTTTTAATTTCCAGATTTTCAAGAAATAAAAATACTTCAGCAGTCAGGCATTTATTTTGTTCATTTTGGGCTTCGATTAATTCCGCAACATAAAAATCTCCATATGTGGCTCTTAGAAGGTCAGTGTAGGAATTTAGAAGCGGAATCAAGTCATCATTATCATGGACATCAGAGTCCCGAATATGCAGAACAGGAATATGCTTTTCACGATTGGTGGCATAAACAATGCATTTAAGGTCTCTGGAAGCATCAGGGTTATCATTTCGATTCAATTCAGTGAACATACTTGCCAGAGAAGGCTCCTGTATGCTGTTAATGGGAACACATAGCAGAATATAGTGACATTCAGGCACTGCTTTAAAGGCGCTTTTTATTATTTCTTGGGCACAAGAGATGGAAAATTCGCTCTGTGATGAAAAAAAATGAAGGAATAAAGTATTTAAGGTGTTCAATTTGCTAGTGTCATATCTAAAATTGATCCATGATTGCCAATCGCCAGGATCCACACCGTAAACATTCGGATAGTCGTTAAAACATGCCTGAGCTAAAATTTTGTTTGTTTGCTGATCTTCCAGTGTAATTGATAAAATTGATTTTTCTCTTAGATTTTGATTAAGAAAACTTATTTTGTTAGAAAAGTAAAATTTACATTAATTCATAGATTTTGCCGACCTCGCGGCATTTTGGACCAAATAATTCCAATGTATGGTTATTAATGAAGCGAATTATGTCTTTGACATCGCCAGGCTCTGTTCGCCTTGCGGTTGTGAGTATTGAGCCGTGAAGTTTTTTAGACATTTCAGCAATTAGAGTTTTTCGATAGAATATTATAAAATAAAATTATATTTTTTCATTTAATTATTTTTTTTTTGTGTTTTTTTTCTCGTTGTCATGGAAACCAACTCAAAAAAGCTTACAGACAAATTAAGAAACTAAACTTATTAAATTTTTTAAATACGATGCATTTTTATGATATTTTATTGTAAAATTGAAGTTCTAAATTTTATTTTAAAATCAAAATATTATGTTTTAATTTAAAAGAAAAATTTTTTTAAATTAATTTATTTTTTTTCAAAATAAAAAATTTAGCTTTTTTAAATATAATTTGTTTATTATTTAGCAACATAAAAATATTAATTATTGAATGTATTTTTTTTTATTTATTTAATTAAAGTTTAAGTCCCATTAAAATTTATTTTTTTTTAAGTCAAAGTCATGACTTAAAAAAAAAAAAAAATTTAAGTCATTGACTTGACTTGACTTAAGACTTGTGACTTAAAAACAACTCTGATTCTATTAAATAAAAATAGTAAGCTATCGAGTCAGTTAGTCCATAGTTGTTACATTCAAGGCACCATTCAATCAAAATAACACTGAATGCTAAATCATATTCAGTGCAATGTATATGAGTCAGATCTTCCACTTTTGATAACTGTTTAATAAAAGAAGTATTCTCTCTATCAAATATCTTGTAATCTTTTCTTAAAACTCAAATACGTTTTTACATAATTAGTTATTGAAAATTTTTTTGACAAAGAATATTTTATGCTTATAATAAACTTGTCTAATTGACTCCAATTTTAGTGCTTTGTTCAAAGGTTTTGTTTTGTAAATTTACTGAGTCCAATAAATCGTTTTATTAAAATATTTTGCCGTATATCAAAATCCTTTTAAACTCTTTTCATTAATGAAGATATTATCTAAATGATATCTAAAGATTGATTGAGAGAACTATTTGTATAAGAAAGCTATAGTTTCTGGCTTCATTAGCTTTGGTTTGCATCCAACACTATTTAGAGAGTAAAAACTCTTTTCAACATTTTTCATCTTATTTTCCACGAAATCATTTATTGATTTTTGATTTCCAATAGGTAGGCCTAGATAAATCAAACTTTGTACTTTTGGAATTGCAGAACCATTTAATATAAAATCTGTTTTATAACCTGTACTTTTTTTTCGAATAATATTGATGTCGATTTAGAGGCATTAAATTCGATTTTCCAATCCTTTGCATATTCTTCACAGGTTCTTAGCAAAATTTTGATGTGTTTTTCCGATGGTGATAGTAAGACTATATCATCGCAGTAGGCAAGAATGGACAAGTTTATCCTACCAATCTTTGCACCAACTTTCAAATCAGTACATACAGATAGCATTTGATCGATGAAAAAATTAAAAAAGTATGAAGGTAATATTCCTCCTTGTTTGACTCTTTCTATTATTGGAAAAGGATTACTTTTTTCTTCACCAACTTTGATGATCACTTTAGAAATTTCATAATATCTGTATGATATTCTCCACAAATAATTATTCATTTTTCCGATTAGTTTGTAGAAAAGCCCAGCACGCCAAAGTTTTTCAAATGCTTTACTGGCATCAAGACTTATTAGATTTAAACGAGATCTTCCTTGGCAATAATAATTGACTACTTCGTTTGTTAAATAATAGCAATGTTTACATGAGCTCTTTTTTTTGTATCCAAATTGATTGCTATGAATGCTATCAAAAACATTCGTCTTGGCCAAAATAAGTGACTCAAGAATGTTTGCTAAACATGAAGACACCGTGATAGGTCTCCGATCTGAAGAATCATTTGAAAATCCCTTTTTTGGAATAGGTTTTAATAAGGAAATATTGAAATTATTGGGGAGATAACCAATTTTAATGGAATAATTAAAGAACCATTCAAGTAGAATAAGTAGATTTGTTGATGATCCATATACAAAAAATTCATTGGAGATTAGGTCGTGACCGGGACTTTTCTTACGACCAAGTTCTTTAAGTACATCCTTAATTTCTTCAATTGTAAAATAAATAGGTGATTCATCCAGATTATCTAAACTATTGTTATTTATTTATTTATTGAATTGAATTAACCTCCTTTAAGGAGAAGTAAAAAAAATAAAATAAAATAAAAAATTTTTGTGTTATAATTTTTAACAACCAATTCTACATTCTCTTGTTCTCTGTTATTGGGCCTATCATAATGAGAAAATAATCTTTTATAAAAGTCTTCAAATTGATTAATGTTAAATATATTTAAGGCGAAGATGAAATTGAATATTTATTCATTGAAAAAAGGCAAATTTTCGATGCTCAAAATGATCAAATAAAGCTTATCTTTTAAATTAATTGTAATTATTTAAAAGTATTAATGTATGGATACATTTTTGATTTAACATACTGTTTTAAATCTTATGGAAAAATCTGCAAATGTCTGCAAAAAATCATTAACTTAAAATAGCATCATTTCAATGATGTGCACTCTGCGGTGAGCATTGAGATGATGTGCTGATTTTCAAATTTTTTGTTTTAGATAAATCCATTTTTTTGAAATGAAACTTCAAATTGCCCTCAAATTAACTTTTCAGTTTAAGCAAAAAAAACCTTTTGGATCTAAAAATTAGAAGTAGTTGTAGTAAAAATATACAACGTTACTTTCGGACTAAGATCATGTAAGTATGGTTAGAAAATTTAGTTTTTCAGGTGTAGAACAAATAAAATTATTTAAATTCATTAAACATGTCAAAAAATTTGATTTATCTACAACTGAAAATAAGAATATATATAATCCTTTTCATAAAAATCGATATAATAGGATATTCATTTCGAATTACTTTTTTCCTTAAAAAAAATTCATAAAAAATAATTTTTTATGAATTTTTTTATTTCTTAAAATATAATCGTCACAAATGGGAAATTTGTAGTTTATGTTCTAAAAGATCAAATCAAGTTTAAAATATAAAATAAATTTTGATTTTTTGATAAAATTAATGCACAGATACATTTTTGGTTTTAACATTCTATGCTAAATAAAAGGGTAAACTCTGCAATATCAAAACGATCATTGCAGATTGCATATCATCGAAATGAAATGTTTTAAGCGGATAATTTTTTTCAGACATTTGCAGATTTTACCTTAGGATTTAACAAATTATGTTAAATCAAAAAGTTTTTCTTTGCATTAATAAAATTAAATAATTTCAATCTATTTAATAATTTTAAGCTTTATTTTGTTTAATGGTTGATCATTTTGAGCTTAAAAAGTTGATCATAAACTTTTCCGAAAAAATGTCAATTTTGTAATTTTATCAAAAATGAGGTGGACCCATCAAGTAAGTGAAAAGGAAATTGACGTGGAATTGATTTAAAAGTAAATATATTTTAGCTAAAACTTGTTGAATTCTAGGACAATGTTACCGAATAATTTGAAAAAAAATTTTAAGATTCAGTTGATATTTTAAGATTTACTAAATTAGATTTGTAATAGTGTTGGTAACCGTACAAACGGCCATTGATGCGGCCAAAATTTTTTTTGACCGTGAACAAGACCGCCTAGACGGACGGTTAAAATGGCGGACGGCCACTTTGGCGGCCAGGCCGGCGGCCAAAAAATTTGGACCGCGGAGTTGGCCGGCCAAAACATAGACGGACGGCCAAATGTACGGCAAATTTTAATACGGGCGGCCACTTTGGCGGCCAGACCGGCGGCCAAAATTTTTGGACCGCGGAGTTGACCGGCCAAAACATAGACGGACGGCCAAATGTACGGCCAACCCTTAAACGGGCGGCCACTCTGGCGGCCAGGCCGGCGGCCAAAATTTTTGGACCGCGATGTTGGCCGGCCAAATTGAAGACGGACAGCCAAATGTACGGCCAAACTCAAAACGGACGGCCACTTTGGCGGTCCAAATTTTTGGCCGCGAAGTTGGCCGGCCAAATCAAAGACGTTGAAATTTGCGATCAGACCATAACCTGAAAAATGTTAAAGATTTGCCAAAAGTTTTATTTTATAAGAAAATGCTAAATTAAAAAAAAAAAATAATTTTTCTTGAAAAGGCCAAATTTTTGAAATTTTTTTTTGAGATATTATGAAAAAATATTAGAGATTTAAATGTAATATTTGAAAATTTCTTGTTTCTCCAGATTAGAAACATAAAAGAACATCAAAATCTTTCTCAATGAAATTTTTTGCCGCTGATTTTTGCTGACCGCCAAAGTGGCCGCCCGTTTAAGGGTTGGCCGTACATTTGGCCGTACGTCTATGTTTTGGCCGGCCAACTCCGCGGTCCAAATTTTTTGACCGCCGGCCTGGCCGCCAAAGTGGCCGCCCGTATTAAAATTGGCCGTACATTTGGCCGTCCGTCTATGTTTTGGCCGGCCAACTTCGCGGTCTTAATTTTTTGGCCGCCGGTCTGGCCGCCAAAGTGGCCGCCCGTAATAAGATTGGCCGTACATTTGGCCGGCCGTCAACGATTTGGCCGGCCAACTCCGCGGTCAAAATTTTTGGCCGCCGGCCTGGCCGCCAAATTGGCCGCCTTATTTTGGCTGCGTCTGGACCGGCCAGGCTTGGCCGCCGCCCAACACTAATTTGTAACAATAATAGGTAGCAGATGTGTTAATTTTTCTTTTTTTCAGAACTTGGTAAAATTATATCTAATTAATACCAAACATAAAATAAAAAACTAGAAAACCTTGATAGTAAGAGTGAAAAAATCACAAAAATTCCAAAAAAAAATTAATTTAAATTATTATAGGAAATATTACTGATAAAAAAAGCATCAATATTTTGAGATTTATTTTTTGATATATTCTAATTGGAATTTTTTCTGCAATTTGTTAATTTATTTTATTTAAATGTTAAAATTCTGTGATTACTACAAAAGTTATTTTGAATTTGGTGGTTATAATTGTAAAGAAATACATTTAAAATGTTAAGACTGGCTTAATTTGAAATTAATTGAAAATTAAGCATAGCAAAAAATTTAATTTTCAATTCGAAATTAACATACAATTTAAATAAAAATAATCAATTTGAAAATGAAGCATTTTTGTTTCACCTTTTAGAACTTACAGAAAAATCTATAGTACAAAATCCATTTTTTATTAAGAATGTAAATTTTGTATTTGAATTTTTGTATGAAAATTCTCAATTATTTTCAGAAATTTAATTACTTAAATTCCATATTCTAATATTGCCATCAAAGCCTCCGCTAATAAATGTTTTATCATCTTTTAATAAGGTACACTTTAATGATTCTTTATAACAATCAATTATTTTTTCGCATTTTCCACTTGATAGATTCCACAACCTAATTTTATCGTCCCAACTCGCACTGATTAACTTATTTTCATTTATAAGCTGAATCGATATGACACAATCAACATGACCTGTCAGTGTATTTATACAATTTCCATTTTCTAAATTCCAAATCCTGATTGTACAATCCCAGCATCCACTGATAAGAGTTTTTTTATCGATAAGATTTAAATTACGGACATGGTCAGTATGGCCCTCTAATGTTCTTATGCATTTACCATGTTCTAAGTTCCAAATTTTTATAGTACTATCACCACTTCCACTAGCAAGAGTATTTCTGTCAATAAGTTGAAAACAGTAGATCGATTTTATATGTCCGCAAAGGGTATTAATTAAATGTCCATCTTTCAAACTCCACATCTTAATTGTTTTATCATCACTTCCACTAGCGAAAGTGTCATCATCCAAAAGTTGAATACATAAAGTCGCAAAGTTATGTCTACCAACTGTATCAATGCTTTCACCACTCTCTAAATTCCAAATTTTAATCTCTCCAGCAAGATAACCACTAATTAGAGTCTTGTAATTGACCAGAACAAGGCATAAAACGCTGTAATATTGTCTATTTAATGTTTTGATGCAATCACCGGTCTTTACGTTCCAAATCTTTATTGTGCCATCGCAACTACCACTAGCTAGAGTATTTTGATCAATAGTTTGAAGACATTTTATTGGTTTAGTATGACTTTTCAGGGTGAAAATGCATTCGTAATTTTCTAAATTCCATATTCTAATAATTCCTTCCCAACCTGCACTCGCCAATGTTTTTTCATCAATAAGTTCAACACACCAAACTGTTTCAGTGTGACCTTTAAGTTCCGTGATACAACAGTCAAAGTTTTCAGAAACTAAATTAAAAATGAGTAAATGATTATAAATAATTTTGAATACTCACTTTTTTCTTGGTTCATCGAATTAAGTTTAGGCTATTCTGATTTTTTCTTTAAAATTTCTACTAAGTATTTTTTTTTTAAAAAGGAAAAATTAATTAAATTTTTTTTGTACATTAATCTGAATTCGAATGAAATTTAATTCCTCTTTCCTTGTTGCCACTAGTAACTAATTTTTTAAAAGAATTTTAAGAATTAATATTAAAATTTTATTTAGTAAAATTAGTAAAATTTTAAGAAAACTGTATTTGACATTATTGCCATTACAAGTGGAATTCAGCGCTTAGTTCCATTATGAAACATTCTAATAGTTTCATTAATTGAAACTAAAAAAACTCTCTTTCTATACTTTTAGGATATAAAGCTATGTAAATTTTAATCGAGTATAAATAAGATTCGGAAGAAAAGTAGAATCATACATTTATCTTTCGTTAATACTATATATTCTATTTATAACTTTATTTGTGAGTCCATTTATAATGCTTGCATCTTTTTTTAATGGTGGAAAAAAAGGAGGTAAATGGTTCCATACAATTAAAAACTTTCCCCCATAAACTAAAAAATTTTGACGATTTATTTTTTCAACTAAAATTTAAAGGCGTATGCTTCATAAATCTTCACGGTATGTAAACAAGAGAATTTCGGTGAATTAACTATTCTACGTTTTTCAGCATGAAAAATTGTCCAAAAAATATTAAAAAAATATATAACCAATATGTCATACTCTCGCCTATAAGTGTCCAAAATAGGACCCGTTAGAACCGTTTTTTCAATGTATTTCGAGAACGGTAACTCTTATCAACAAAATTCAATAAAATTTGAATTCAGCATCCAAAACTTTACCAAAAACCAGCTTTTGGGATAAAAATCTAATTTGGTTCAAAAGATTTTGAGATATGTAGGTTTTTGATTGGTTGGATCACTTTGCCTTGTATATTTGACCTTTAGACCCTTTTAGAACCATATGTTCATGGTATCAAAATAAACAAAATTTAAATTAGAAAAAAGTTATCAGAGCTGAATTTTGACTTAAAATTTAAACTTTAAAAGAAAAAGTTTTTCAAGTTTTTTAAACATTCAGACAATGGGTTTAACACTAAAAAAACATTTATTCGCATTAAAAATTCGAAATATTTGCTAATTTTTAGTTTACAAATCTTTCAACATTTGCTATTAATTTTCCTTTGTCTTTTAATTTCAGATTTTGCTTTAAAATGGTGTTTCATCACTTCCTGATACGTTTCTTCATTATGATAGCTTTCAATGATTCTCCAAAATTTCCCAAAAATTCTATTATTTGTATCTAATGTTTTGTAATATTCCCTTGCATTTATAATTAATTCCATTACAATTTTTTCATCAGTTGATTGTTTGTTATTTGCCCGAAATAACCATTTCAAATTAGGCCAGTACATTTCGATCGGATTTAATTCACAGTGATATTTAGGAACAAAGTTCAACTTAAATTTCATATTGAAATTCTCATTAAATTCTTTCACAAGTTTCTCTAATTTAGTTTAGTCTAGTTTTTCTAACGAAAGCTGGATGATGTTTGGCTAATTCTCTTTGATTTTTAGAAGAATATTTTTTGGTTGAATATCTTCTTTAATTTAGCCTAATTCTTTACATAATTTGAACAACCCTTTTGATTTACCAACATTTTCACCTTCTCTAAAAAAGCAATCATGTATACGTTCAATGCCATTCTCATCAGTCCATAATAGATATTCGACCGGCGAAGAATGATTAACACCTTTCGCAAATAAACTGACATTTATTTCTACTTTTGTGTGTGTCGTAGCATTATCAACTAACAAATCAATTTCAAAATTGGAAGCTTTCAAAACTTCACTATATTTGAAAAGAGTAAATAGTTAATATTTTTTATTAAAAATGAGAAACTCTGCTTCAGGTCCATAAAATATTTAACAAAATTGGCCCTAGCTACCTTATTGTCTTTACGTTCATGGCCATCAATAAATGGTCTCAATTTATTCTTCCCCCCAAAAAAACCCAAAGAATATAATAACTTATTTAGACTTCTAAAGTTTAAAAACCGTTGGTATTTTCAATAGATTCTTTGGGAACAAAATTATTAATTTCTTGCCTAGCAAAGTTTAAAAGAACTTGAACATTAAAAAGAGAACTTTTATTCGATACTTGTTCAATAATAAATGAGTGAATGCAATCAAGAAATGATGGAAACATATCGAAGATAGTTATGAACTGTATTTGGGCATAAAGTTCCAACCAGAACCATCATATCGGTTATTTTCTTTCGAGAAACCCCAGATAATTTTAACATCATATAAATTGAAACCGCAAAGAATCGTTCTTCAATGCTACTCCAACTTTTGAGAGATCTCATTTAAGACATTACAATATCCAAATGAACTTGGCAAAGATTATCAATAGGTAAAAAAGGCTCATCTTCGATAGGTTTACTGCAAAAATTCCTATTTCGTCTAGTTAAAACAGTTTCAGCAACTGTTTTGTCCATTTCTTTTATTCTATGTTGAACTAAATTTAAAAGAGTATTTTTTTTTTTTTAACTGTGACTTTCTTGAAACCATTTTAGAACAAATTTGTTAAAGAAAATGCTAAATTTTCAAAAATGTTCTAAGCTCAGTGTATAAAAAATAAGATAGTAGAGTAAGTATATTGAAAAAAATAGAAATTAAATTTTTTAAAGAAAAAGCGTGAATGAAAGCATTAAGAAAGCTTTTAATATTACAAAATAAGTATATAATGATCTTTAAATTAGCAAAAATTTCGAATTTTTAATAAAAGTTTGCGAATAAATTTTTTTTAGTGTTTAAAAAACTTGAAAAACTTTTTCTTTTAAAGTTTAAATTTTAAGTCAAAATTCAGCTCTGATAACTTTTTTCTAATTTAAATTTTGTTTATTTTGATACCATGAACATATGGTTCTAAAAGGGTCTAAAGGTCAAATATACAAGGCAAAGTGATCCAACCAATCAAAAACCTACATATCTCAAAATCTTTTGAGCCAAATTAGATTTTTATCCCAAAAGCTGGTTTTTGGTAAAGTTTTGGATGCTGAATTCAAATTTTATTGAATTTTGTTGATAAGAGTTACCGTTCTCGAAATACATTGAAAAAACGGTTCTAACGGGTCCTATTTTGGACACGTATAGGCGAGGGTATGACATATTGGTTATATATTTTTTTAATATTTTTTGGACAATTTTTCATGCTGAAAAACGTAGAATAGTTAATTCACCGAAATTCTCTTGTTTACATACCGTGAGGATTTATGATAATACGCCTTTAAATTTCCAGAATTACCCAAAAAAAATTTTTTTGATCCATGTAAATCCAAAATACCCGTAAATATACTTAAATTTAGAAGGCCCTTTAATGACACGATTAAAGGGACCCCATGAATATTTTTTTGACAAATTTGAATTTTATATCATGAAAATCCTATAATTTTTTTTTTCAATTTTTAAGACATTTTGACTTTCTACGGTTTATCATTTTGGGCACCTAACAAAATTATAAACATAGTACAGCAAAAAATTAAATTCATTGAAAAAATTTTTCAAAAAAAAAAATTCAAAAAATTTAGTCTTCTATTCATATGCCTATCAAAAATATCAACAATTTTTTTTAATAATCTACAAGATAGGTTGTGCAATCATAAAGAAAAGCAACCTCAATTGAATGATTGATAATCGATGAAAACTAAGTAGTAGTAGTAGTAGTAGTTTTTGCTGCGAAATCCTAACAAGTAGAAAATCTGAGCTCATCACCGCTTAAAGGCGTATGAAGCTTTAGCAGCAAATTCTGTTAAACATATCTAATTCTGCTTTGAAGCCATTATCTGTCTTAGCTTTAGCCACCTCCTCAGGAAGTCTATTCGAGAAAAAAACGTGCTTAGCACTCACTGCGGCAGAAAAATGATTTCTTTTTTGTGCTGGCAAAACTATCTCTTTGAACTTTCGCGCTGTTTCCTCTTAACCTCGGTGTCGGTCCATTCCTACCAACAGGATCCAGAAGTTCTCTGGTAAACGACACTTTTTCATGACCGTTAATTACTTTAAAAACCTCAATCAAATAACCTCTCACCTTTCTCTCACCAAGTTTTGTTAAACCCAATCTGGCAAGCCTTTCCTCGTAAGAAATTTCTCTTAGTGACCAAGGAATTTTCGTTGCACGCTCTTGTACTTTTATAATGCTTTTACGTCACCTTTTTTCCAAACTTGAACTGCATAGTCGAGAAGATGTCTAACCAAAGACGTATAAAGTTTCAACCAAAGAGTTTCTTTTCTACTTAAAAATGTTCTTTTAAGAATTCCGAGTGCTCTATTAGCTTTCGCTCACGCGTTCTTTACTTGACATGTCCATTTTAGGTCTGAAGACACCATAACGCCTAGGTCCTTTTCACACTCAGTGGTACACAGTTGATTTTTATCCAATCCCTCTTTTCCCGGTGTTTCATACGAAAATCTAGCATTTAGCCTTCCAAAATGCATAATCTTACATTTTTGAGCACAGAGGCCCATTCTCCATACATCAATCCATTCACACAGAGCATCTAGGTCTTTCTGTATTTTTGCCCTATCATACAGGTTGTTAACTTCTCCAAGAATCTTCGAGTCATCGGCATAAATTTTTATTTTGTTTGAAATGGTGTCAGGTAGGTCGTTTATATATATAACAAAAAGCAAAGGGCCAAGCACAGACCCTTGAGGTACGCCAGTCAGTACTTCTGACCAATCCGAAACTGCATCTCCAAGCACAACGCGCTGAACCCTTCCGCTTAAAAAGTCTTTAAGCCATTCGATCATTCGCTAACTCAGTTCGTAACTGCTCAATTTATGTAGAAGGCGTTTGTGCGGAACTGTGTCAAAGGCTTTCGAAAGATCGAGGTAAATTTCGTCAACGCTTTTTCCCTTGGCTAACTCACTCGTGATCATGTCAAAAGTCTCCAAAAGATTAGAGATGCATCCTTTTTTGGGAACAAAGCCACGTTGACTTCCGGATATCAGATTATTCTCTATTAAATAAGACATAAGTCGATCTCTTATAATACCTTCAAGTACTTTACAAGCCACTGATGTCAGAGAGACCGGTCGATAGTTTTCTGGTTCAAGTCTATAAGTAATTGATAATCCTATATTTTATCCTTACTCCTATTAAATGTTGCCCTTTTTTTTTGAAAGTAATTTGGTTTTGGAGAGTTGATTAATATGATTTCATTTTCTCCAGATGTCACTAATAGACTTAATTTATTTTTCTTTAGTTTGCTGAAAAAAAGGGGAGAACAAAACAAATTAATATTTTTTTAATTTTTAACAATTTTTTTCTATGACGGCGCCACAATATCTTAAAAGATGGTATGGCGACCGCCACACTTAGCCATATCGTAGCTCCGCCACTGATACTAAGTTTACGACAGTTATCGTATTTTAACGTTAATTGTCGTAAAATTAATTTTTTTCAATTTAACAATTTGATATTTTTTCGAAGTTAAAAAATGTTAAATTTCATTTTTTTTAATTAATATTAATTTAGTTAAAAATTATTTTCTGATTTATTTATTTAAATAAAAATAAAACCAACACCAATTTAAAAATTTCCAAATTTATTTGATTTTTAACTTAATGAAATTGATATAAAAGCGATTTAGTATTAAATAAAACGAAAAACATTTTATTTTTTGCACAATATTTAATAAATTTTTAAGTCTTAAACTTTCTTTTGGGCAGACAATTTCACGCATTTTTTTTTGAGTATGAGTGTGAGTTTGAGTGATAAGCACTCAACTCTCACTCACACTTGATCACGCATAATTTTTGCGTGACAAAATTTTAAAAAATCTTTAAATTTTTCTTTTTTTTAATGTCAAAATAAATAAAATTGAATTATAAACAGTTTTAAATATTTTTTAAGTTCGAATTTTTATTTAAATTGGCAAAAGCTAGCAAAAACAGTTGGTTGAGAACTTGATTTAGTTTTAGTTTTAAACTTTTTTAAAAAAATTTTGTATTTTTAATTTTGGTGTTACTACAATGTCTGGGTCTAGTTGGTTAAGTAACCTGTGGTTCACTTATTATGAGAACAAATCTTATTCTCGGGTTTAGTGAAAAATTAGCTTTTCGTTCACCAAAAGGTGAACTAAAAAAGGATTGGGTGAGCAAATTTTAGATTAGGTGAACTATTTTTAGATTTGGCGAACATATATTAGATTTGAAATAATTGTTCACTAGACCCGAGAACAAGATTTGTTCTCATAATAGGTGAACTGTCGACTAGACCCCAATATCTTTTTTAATTTTGAAATTAAAATTAATAAATATTATTTTTTGAGTTTTTTAAGTTTTAAAAACTTAGGCGGACTTAAGTTGTCTTCTTAATCTTAAGTTGTAATCTCAATTAGTTCGCTCCAGCTTCATATTATGCGACATGCATAACTGAATCATTATTAGCAATAAACTATGCGAATAAAGCAGAAATTTAATTTCAATATATTCAACCCAACCGTATTTTGCTGAGATTTTTCACATCATTAGTATATTTTAAAAGTTGAAGTATTTTTGTATGTAATACTATGTTGAATTTGAAAAGCAAGCCTTCAACCTCAAAAATTTGAAGATTTCTTGCACGTTTAATTTCTGTCTTAAGTTCCAAATTTCACAAAACTGAACAAAGGAATTTTTTTCTTAATGTTTTGCCTCAAATCTAAAAACATGCTTACAGTGGATATTTTAAAACTATACGACTCTAATAATAATCAAAGATAGTAATATTTACTGCACCCTATCGCACCAACCCAAGCTTTTATTAATTTGTTACTTTATTTAAAACATTTTGATAGAACAAATAAGAAATTTTTATTCAAAATTTTTAAGGGTCCCCTAGGTTATGCTGTTAGCGGCTAAATGAACTGGTTAGTTCGAAGCTAACTTTACACTTCTTAGTTATGATTTCCTAGTTATTATTTATATTTTATTAATACTTAAGTATGCATATAAAAGAAGATTTTTTTGGTATATATTTTTTTGGATTTTTGTGGTTATGTGGAGCTTTGGAGTTATAATAAAGAGCTTTAAACACAAACCTTTAATTTCACTATTTTCAATAAATTCTGATAGGCAAGTAAGCCTACAACAATGTGATCACCTAATTTGTGATCAATATTGATCACTTTACTAAACTAATGAAATCACCAAGTTTATTTTCTGATTACATAGCCATAAAAAAAAATCTAAAGCAAACGATCGAAGCGGCGAAGATACTTTAATGTACTTTGTATGTACTTCGGATACTTCCAAGCGGAATCTTAATATTAAACCCACAAACAAAACTCACGTTATTATTTTATACCAGACTCTAATCACCCTTACACATATTCGTGAAAATCCCTGTTTTTTTATTTATCAGAATCAGGAGAATTTTTACACGTCATTTAGATTATTCAAGAGGTCTAATTGTTTCTTTTAGTATAAAATGAAAATCAATTTATTTTGATTTTTTTTGAATAAATAATTAAAAAATTAAACAAAATTAATAATATTTTTATCAAGTTTTTAATTATTAAATCTACTAAGACATCATGAAATTATTCTGTATAAGATATTGATAAATGAGAACAATTTTAAAACAAAATTAAATTTTTTAAAAAAGTTTAAAACTAAATCAAGTTCTCAACCAACTGTTTTTGCCAATTTAAATAAAAATTCGAACTTAAAAAATATTTAAAACTGTTTATAATTCAATTTTATTTATTTTGACATTAAAAAAAAGAAAAATTTAAAGATTTTTTAAAATTTTGTCACGCAAAAAATGCGTGTTTGAGTGTGAATTGAGTGTATCACGCAAAAATTATGCGTGATCAAGTGTGAGTGAGAGTTGAGTGCTTATCACTCAAACTCACACTCAAAATGAGCCTAATATGAGTGAAAATGTCTGCTTTTGGGTGAAAAAATATTTGCATTTTTTTTGGATTGTGATTCAGATTTGGACGTCGAGTCATCGTCTTTTTTGAGATATTTGTCAAGATTTTTGAAAAAAAGCGCTAAAATTGTATAAAACTCGTTTCTAAATATATTATTAAACATTAATTGAATAAATATGTTAAATGAATAGTATAAAAAATAGACTAGTGATGTCATAATCTCGAACAAAAACAAAAAAGAGCCATAAGTTTGTCGGCGTGTAATCGAAGCATCTTCTTGAAATACAAAAGCCATAAAAACATAAACACTATTTGGAATTAGAGTAATCAGAAAAATTATTGTTGATACAATTACGGTAAATGAAAATTTTAAATCTTGAGTAAGCTTTTTTTTTTGTCGTATTTTTTCTTTGGATTTAATCACCTTATAAATAAGGATAATATTCATAAAGAACATTAGTATTAAAGGCAAAACAGTTCGGAACAAAATGGTCATTAAGCCTCTTGTTTTTAAAATTAATGGACTAGCAGTACATGACTTGGTTACTCTTGTCACATTTGTTGAATTTATCACCCTTGTTTTCACATTATAAAATAAATTTGGTGAATTGCAAGCAAAGACAAAGAGCAAAAAGCCTGAAAGTATTAAGCTAATTCTGAACCTATTTTTTTGGATTTTGAATCTATTTGGATAAATTATAAAAATCAGTCTGTCTGCCACCATTACAACATTGAGCCATGAATAAGCTTGATAAAGGCTACGCAAAAAAAATACATATACCTTGCAAGTCAAATTAGACCAGGTTGTCAAATTGATTTTGTATAAAGCAGGAAAGTTGAACACCGTAACATATATGAGAATGATTGAATGTAAAGCTGAGTTTATTGACAAGTAAAAGCCCATAGTTGTCTTGGAAAATTTTTTTCTCTGAAAAATAATTATTTCTATTAAGTTGAGAACCACTCCTATTGGAATAATAATTATACAAACATAGAAAATAGTAAAATTTGCTATTTGTCTTGCCCAAGCAATATAGGCAGTGTCTTCGGGCACCACTTGGAAAAAGCTTGAATTCATTTTGCTTCTTTGGATTTTTAAAATTTTGAAAATAATGAAATAATAAAGAAAAACACTGAATTTTTCTAGAAAATTTTGAATGATATTGACAGACAAAATTTTTAATATTTTAAAATCTATTTTTTGTCTAGCAGATTTTTTTAAAAAATCAATTAAATTTAAAATTAATATTTGGAAAAATATAAAAGAAAGGAAGTTTTTGGCAGCAGAAAAAATTAAAAAATACTTTTGTTTGTTGTCTGGAAAACACTTCTGCTATTAAGTTGAAAAAAGTCATTGTTATACTAAAGACAAAATCACTATATATGAAGGAGCTAAAGCTTGAAACAATTTACCAAACGATGGAAAATTCAAGAGCCAAGATTTTTGGATTAAAAGGCTGTAAAAAAATGATACAATTTCCAAACCACGATTTTCAAAAAAATTTTTAGTTCAGAAAAATAAAATTTAGAAGATAATGCATCGTGCATAAATAAAGCTGTGCTTTTTTTTAAATCTTATAACTTTTTAATTCTTAGTTGACACTTTTAATCATAGCAACAACTGATATAAAAAATCATAAGATTTTGTTTAAAAAATTTTTAATTTAAAAAATCGTATTTTGATTATTTCGATTAAATTTTTGACTTGAGCTTCTCATAGGCTATTTAATTAAACATATTAAATTTTCTTAAATATTTCTATAAAATTAAAAATAATTTATTTAATAAAACTAATTATTATCATTATTATTTATTTCAAAATACACCTCTTGGGAGATGAAGAAATAAAGCAAAAATAAATCAGAAAAAATGAAGAGATTTTAAATGGATGATAATTATCTGTATTTTTCAAATAATTAGTTTATGTCTAATTTAATTAGTTTTTGTAAAAAAAAAAATTAATATAAATTTTGTCAGAACTAAATAAAAAATAAATTTAGTTATGCAACAAAATAATTAGTTCATTTTCAAAACAATTTTTTTTTGCTAAATTTCATTAATTTCAAACTGAAAAAATTTTAATCTTATTAATTTTTACATTTAACTCGTTGGTTAAAAATGGTAAAATTCGACCAAAATTGGAAAATTGTAGATTTACAAAATGAGTGTAAACGACTTAAAATATCTTACGGGGGAAAAAAGGCAGACTTAATTAAGCGCTTAAACAAATTAAACTCAGAAAAAATCGACTCGGTTGAGGGTATTGAATGTAGGAATGAAGAGTTAATCGAAGTTGAGATCTCTGTGCCGTCTCATTTTACGAACGAAGCAAGGCAAGAGGATAGTGAATCAGATAATGAATGTGTAATTAAAACATTAAATTTATACAATAAAAAATTAATTCAGTCATAAACTAATTATTTTTTGACAATATTTTTGTCAGAAAGTAATTATTTCTGAAATACAGGTAATATTTTCTCATTTTAAATTAAAATAAAATGTATATTTAAGGGCAGTTTATCTGTCATAATGAAATATTTTTAAAAAATGACTTTCAAATTATATGATTAAGATTTAAAACTAATAAATTAATTTTAAGTGAAAATGGATTTTAAAGAATAACAATAATAATGTATTTGTTTATTGAGGTATTCATACAAAAATTAAAAAAAAAATTTAACTAAAATTCAGTGAATCAAAAAAAGCTGTGGCAAAATGTAACCCGAAAATGTTAAAAAAATAAAATCTTTTTATCCAAATAAAAAGCATCTTTATTAAATTGGATTTTTTTGGTTAAAATTAATATAAAATTATGACTTTATTGAATTAGTTATTCTCTTTCTTTTTATTAGTTTTTTTCCCATATTTTACTGATAAAAAACAATTAAAACTGAAATAGTTAATGGAATTTTTATTTTTTTAATTATCTAACTCAATTAATTATGTAAATTTTTAATGATTTTTAATAATAGATTTTTAATGGATTTGAATATATATTTTTATTTTCCTTTTTAACTAAAATTAAGAAAAATTAATTTTAAATTTTTTTTGATATTTCACTTTTTGAAATTATCTTTGAAAAATTATTAAAATTGCTTCTATTTTTCATTAAAGCTGCTTTAAAACTTGTATTTACTGTACCTGACTAGTCAGTTAGAATTCTAATTTATTTTCGGTTTTTTAAACTTTGCTTTTTACAAAAGTTATATCTTGAGTAGCAAACAATTCCTCAAATTAATTGAATCTTGGTGTAAATTGTTTTAGACAAGATTTTAAAGTTGACCAAGCCCAAAGCTCAAAGGTGTTTGAAAAGGAGATGCAAGCCTCTCCTTTTATATGTTTTCTTAGTAATTTGTCCTAAATTAAACAAAATTAGATACATTTTTTAAGAAGAAAGGAATTTTTGATTATTATTTAATGTCTGAAAATAATAAATATCATCATTTATATACTGAAGATGTATTATCTTTAAATATCAATTACTAAAATAACAAATAGTCACAAATTTAATCATAGCATATTCATTTTTTATTTACTCGTCTCAAATTCTATCAATTGAAACAATCATAGCTAAAAATTACGAAATATTCATTTTTTAAATAAAACCGGTTTTAAGAATAAAAAGCTGCTCTGAAATCCACTATAAAATATAAAAAATAATTCTTTTTTTGAAAAATTAAATTAAAGATTAATAACAACCGCTTTATAACGATAAGCTAGGATTTAAATAAAATAAAATATAAAACCAAAATTTTTAATAAAATATCACAAAAAATTGGATTAACCATAGATTAACAGTTTTTTCTTAATTTTATAAATTTTAGAACTATTAATTGAATAATACAATAAAGTGACACTAAATAAATTAAAAATACCATATTTTTGAGTATTTTACAAAATTATTATAAAAAAAATATGATTTTTGGAAAAGCTAATTAGGAACTTCTCCGCGATTTACTCAGATTATCAAACCAAAATTTTCAAAAAATATTGATACTCAAAATTTCGGTATAGATCCTACATGCTCCCAAAAAAATTGTCACACTCCAAAATCTCGGAAAAATTTTATATCCAGTTTAAATAAAAAACATCGTAATTTTTATTAAAAAACTTAGAAAAAATCACAAGGCTTTTTCAGAAAGCCAAATGTCTTTCTTTAAAGACAGGCTTCAATAATTTATTCCTTTTTTATTCAATTGTTAATTTTTTGATTTTTTCTATTTGAAGGAATACTTAAAAGAATTGAAAAGCAAATATTCGTGATGTCCAAATAAATGTACTAAAAAATAAAAATTTCTTTTAAAATAAAAAAAATAAATAAAAATAGAAATCATTTCTTTTTTATTTATTGATTCAATTAGCACCGATTCTGGTGATGTGTAAAATTTACTATAAGTACAAATAGGAGCAACATAAGATATTTAACGATAATTATCTAAAAATTTTTGGAGATTTTATTTTTATCTTTAATATTAATTTTCAATTTTTAAAAAGTGAAGTTCTTTTGTTCAATCGTTACTCAATAAATGCTCCACAAGTTGACCAAATAAAGTTTTATAACATTTTTAAAGTCGAAGGCCAACTTAAAAATAAAAAAGCTGTAAATTTTTTGATCTTTATATCAAGAGCTTCCAAATAAGGTATAATTTGTCTTCTGACTCTAAAAAATTCGAACTAGAGAAATAATGGTCTCTTATCTGACATACTCCTTTATTACAATCGTAATAAATCAAATAAAAAAATTTTTATAAGAGTTATTTAAAAATTTTCATAAATTTTTACAAACCCTAAATTCTTTTCATAGAAATTATGTGAAAATTTTTTGAAGAATTTTATTAGAAAATTTTACGAAGAATTTTATTTGAAAATTTTTTAAATTTGATTAAATTAAATTAATAATAGTTATTTTTAATAACAGAATTTAGTAGTAGTAGTAGTAGAAGTTTTGACTGTAGCTGGCTAGCCAGCGAGTGTGCTGATAAGGCACACTAAGACAGCTGATGTGATTGATTGCTGCTCATCCAGCAATCAATGCCTGCTTTAAAGCTGTTAACATTGGGGGCTTCAACTAATTCATTTGGCAGCGAGTTCCATATGTTAGCGGTTCTGTTGAAAAATTAAGTTATTTCTATGTTGGAGCCTCGATATTTCTTTGTGATATTTGAGGCAGTGACCTCTTCCTTGGTTTTTTGTGACATTAAAATTGTTGCTTTTTTCAACCGATTCTATTCCATGCATGAACTTGTATAATTGAATTAGATCACCTCTTTTTCTTCTTTCCACCAGATTTGGAATGTTCAAAGCCTTCAATCTGCTTTCATACGGTTTGTTTCTAATTGACGAAACAAATTTCGTAGCTCTGCGTTGAATCCTTTCAACATTCTCACAGTCAGACTTAAGAATTGGAGACCATACAGGCACCGCAAATTCCAAAAGAGGACGAACAAAAGTTAAATACAAAGATCTTAATAACTTACAATCAAAACGAGCGAATGACTTCCTGATGCGACCTAGCATTTGATTTGCTTTGTTTGTAGCCTCTATCACTTGATTTTTCCATTTAAGATTTGTATTGAAAATAACTCCAAGATCTCTTTCGGTTTCTGACGTTGCTAATAGCTTACCATTAATAAAATAAGGAAATTTTTTGTTTTTATGACCATAATGCATAACCACACATTTTGATGTGTTGAAGAGAAGTAGCCAATCTTGAGTCTACTTGAGAATTAAATCTAAATCTGATTGTAGTTTCGCGGCGCTTATTTCTGATACCGTTTGCGATAATATTTTAGTTTCATCTGCATACATTTAGACAGCATTCTCTATTCCTTTTGGTTGATCATTTAGATAAACAACGAACAATAGTGGACCAATCACTGATCCTTGTGGTACACCGCTAAAAATCTCAGCCCAATCCGAAAAAATTACACCTTGAATAACTCGTTGTCTTCTATTTATCAAGAAAGCTTCAATCCATTTTAGTGTCAGACTATCAAAGCCATACGCTTTCAATTTAGCTATTAGTCGTCTGTGTAGAACAGCATCAAATGCTTTCGCAAAATCTAGCAGAATCACATCAACAGGAATACTTTTGTCTAGGCTCATTGAGATGAAATCTAGCGTTTCCAGAAGATTAGATGTACATGACTTTTTCTTAACAAATCCATGCTGTTCTTTAGATATAATATTATTCTTATAAAGATAGTCTTCCATTTTGGTTCTTATTATGCTTTCCATAATTTTGCAAGGAATTGAAGTTAAAGACACAGGACGATAATTGCTTGCCGTTGATTTATCACCTTTTTTATACAATGGAGTAATATTTGCTGATCTGAATTGAATTGGAAGTTGACTATTCGATAATGATTCTCTGAAAATCAAAGTTAAAGGAACAGTAAAGGCTTCTGCACAGTTTTTTAGCAATAACGGATGAAGCTTGTCTACACCACATGATTTATTTTGATTCAGGTCTTGTAATTTTTTGAAAACCATTTCATAACTAATGTCATTTGGCTCTATGTCAATATATTCTGACCAGTTTTCATTAAATTCAACTTCAAAAGGAGGAAGCTCACCATCTTGTTCAATAACTAAAACATCTTGAAAACATTTATTAAGAAGATTTGATATCTCTTCGGTTCTTGCGTTAATTCATTGTTTGACTTTTTTAATGCTTTGATAGATTCTTTGATAACTTGTTGATCATTTAGGTATTTGTACAATATTTTTGGATTCTTCTTAGCTTTTTCAACTAAATTCTGTTCATAATTTAGTCTGGCTCTTTTTATTTCTGATGAGACTAATTTACAGATACGCTTGTAATCACTATATAGATTCATATCCTTCCATTTAGATGTACAGTTCCTATATCTAAGATTCTTTTTATCTCTAATTAAGACCTTGAGTTCATTTTTTATCCAAGGTTTTGAGATACTTTTCTTTTTAAAGCCATCCGTCACTGGAATGAATCTATTACTAGCTTCGCTCACATAGAAAATTAACTCATTGTACATTTCCTGAATATTTAAATTCTCAAATAGGTGCACCCAATCAATATTTGATAGAAAATGAGAAATTTTTCCAAAGTCAGATTTATTATAAATAAATTTTTTACAGGTATATGATTCCTTACTAACCTTGTTTTTGAGAACAAAATTGAAATAGATAACCAGATGTCCTTTATTAATGTTGCCAAGAACAAATTTTGTATCGATTGCATACACACTGCCAGGCTGAGTCGTAAAAATCAAATCCAAAGTGTTGACAGCTTTTTCGTTTGACATTTGAAAAGTTGGGATATTTACATGCTGATATAGAAAAGTATCGCTTAGTGTCTCTCTGAATTTATGTTCGAGTCCATTTTCGTTTAAGATTTCTGACACATAGCCTTTTGACCAGATGATTGATGGAAAGTTAAAGTCACCCATTATAAGAAGATCCTTATAACCTCTCTCGTCCACATAGTCTTTAGCTTTTTTGAAGACTAAATCGAAATCGTTCATATAAACAAAATCGTTTGGCCTATAAAGACAGCCAGCTAAATATTTTTCACAGTTAAAATTAACTACTACCCAAATTTGTTCTATTTTACTTAAATTAAAACCTGCATCATTTAATTCAAATGAGTCGATTTTTTCATCAATGTAGAGACATACACCACCGCCTCTGCGTCCATCACTTCTGTCCTTTCTGTACAAATTGTATCCTTTAACGTTCGTAATTGAGATGCTCTTGAACCAAGTCTCACTAACTGCTACAATTTGTGGGCTATATGTTTCAATAACAACACTGAATTCATCTAGTTTATTTTCCAAAGAAGTAGCATTTAAATACATACATTTTAAAGATTCGAGACTATCTACACGTGATGGCGCTTCTGATGAACGATTATTGCTTCTTGAATTTGACGATCTGATTTCCACGGATGCCATATCGAAAGGGCGAGTCTTGTGAAAGACCATTATTTGCTTCATTTCTTTGTTTTCTCAATTCATAGTCTAAAGCTCTTTCGGTTTCAGTCAAATCTGGACTAAGATAAACAGATTTGAAAATATTTGAATCTCTCAACTTTTTCGCTGCTAGTAGTAGAGGATTTCTGTTTGCTTCTTCTTTGAGTTCTACTAAAATTGGTCCTGGTTTACTTTGGTCTTTAGATCTCAAACGTCTCGAATACGCTGGCAATTTAAATAGATTTGAAAAAAAAACTAGGAATTTTTTTATTGTACTTAAAATAAATTCTTACAAAAATTAAAAAAAAATCAGCACTTAAAAATCATCATGTCAAATACAACTTTCAATTCTTGTAGATTTTTGTAAGGATATTAAATATTTTTTGCGTTTTTTTCTACAATATTTATCATTGAGTATTTGATGAATAAAATTCTATGATTTTCTATGAAATATTTATTAAATTTAAATTTAAAAATATCAGAAAATCTTCAGTCCATTTTTATACAAAAATAAATTAATCATTCTAAAATTTTTTGTTTTGTTTCAGTGCTTGTTAGAATGTTTATCAAGGTATCTGGAAGACCTAAAATTAAAAAAATCTTATAAACCAAGCCTTATGTTTAATAAGAAATTTATTACCACAAGTGCTGCAACATGGTGGTGGACCACAACAAGTCAAGCACAAACCACCGTTTATAATGTCAGTCAGTTGTCTTTTTTGCGAGGCTTTAAGAGCTACACCCAATGTTGGCTGATTACATAGCCAATCCATACCGCAACAATTACCTTTAAAAAAATATTTTATTTTTATTTAATTTTATAAATTTTTACTAATTACAGCATGGTGGAGGACCACAGCACATCAAACAGACTGTTGGATTTAATATATCCGAAAGCAATGATTGAGCTGTGTGGCTCATGACGCCCAAAAAGAGAAAAGCAAAAATTAATTTCATTTTTTTTTAAGTTTAGAAAATTTTATTTTCAACTAGTATTATAACAATGTTTTAAGAATTTATCTTTACTCCTACTTAAGGAAAATTACATTTTTTTTGCAATTTTTGATATTCACACGCCCCAAACGTAATTTGAGATTACATCGATAATATTCACACTGAACGTTATTTGTAATAAAGAAAATTTTGGCAAACATAATATGGTCAAATAATAGCAAAGTTGATAATTCTTGGTAAATAGGATGCAAAATTATTTCCACCAGATGCAATAGATCAAGAAACAATGAGATTAATTTCAAAGGCTAATGTACTCAAGTAGTTTTGAAAAATTAAGAAGAACTAGAGAACCCATTTTATTTTAAACAATGTGGAAAATAATATACGTTTTGTTTTATAGCAAGGAATTTATAAAATTTTAATTTAGTATTTTTTTAGGTTCATTTGTAATAATCATCATATTTATTCCAAGTGAATAGCTAACTTGAATGGTAAGACACATGATCAAAATAGCCTTTTAACTTTAAAAATGTAATTTAAATCATTTAAATTATAATTTTAATAGTGTTAAGAAATGAATAAAAAAATATAATATAAACTAGGAATGATGAACATTTCAAAAGAGAAAGAAAAAGTAGCAGTTCTAAACGGAAATAATTTTTTGTTAATCTCTAATCGAGCATAAAAGTTTGTCTATATTTTTTGTTACCAAATAAGCTTTAAATTTTCGTGCAATAAAATTTCAGAGATGAATCTTCCCGTTTAATATTAACCTTTATAATTAAAAAAAAATCCCTCATATAAAAAAATATCAAATAAAATAAAAGAATTAAAATAGTAAACTAAGCTATAGTAATACCTCATAAAATAATTTTTATTAAATTTATACCTGAACTTTAACGTTTTTTTTTATTTCATCAACCATTGATGGTGGAATTTTAATTCAAATTTTTACCTAAGAACTTATCAATTTTAATTTTATATATTTTTTATTTTTAAGTCAATATTTTCTTTATTATGCTTAGAGAAGATTTTGAAAAAAAAGACTTTTTTACAGATTTTTAAATTTCAGATTTTTGACCCTTTAAAAAAGCTTTATTTAATTAAAGGAATTCTCCAAAATTAATCTCTTAGATTTTTTCTGTACCAAACTAAATCTACTTAAAAAAATTCAAAAGAAATTTAAAAATATAAAATATTATAAATAATAAGGTACGATACTATTTTTTAGTTTATACTTTATTTCGGGCTTATTTCCGAAATATTTCAAAAATAAAAAGACGTAAATTTATCAGATTTTACGTAAAATTTGGTAAATTTCGAACATTTTACGTAAATTTATGTAAAAATAGTACTAAAAATTGAAATAATTTGGAACTTGGAATGAAATGACATTGAAATTAAATTGCACATTAGGCGTTCAATTTCATTTCAATTTTTTGGACATTTTTTTCATAAATTTACGTAAAATGTTCGAAATTTACCAAATTTTACGTAAAATCTGATAAATTTACGTTTTTTTATTTATGTAAATTTACAAAATTTTACGTAATATTTGGTAAATTCACTAGATTTTACGTAAATTATCGTAAATTACTAAATCCGGAAAATCGCTGTACCAAAAAAATTACCGTAAAAAAATTAAAAATAAATTTGAAACATCGCACTTTTTTCATTCTTTTTCAAAGTTATATGAAAATTTTCATTAAAAGACGAAAAAATACACTATATTAATATTAAAATAACAAATATTAAAGAAATAATTGAGTCATACAACCTCGCCACAGACAAACCAGCCAAATTAATACTGAACAATCTAAACTAAAAGCAAAAAAAATAACAATTTTTATTTATATATCTTTTTTTATTTTTTATTATCCACATTTAATTTGTAAATAAGACATTAAAGTAAAGAAAGTTGAGGAAAGTGGAGCGTGCTATCTCCAAGCAGCTGGCCTAAATGGCTATTTGTATAATAATAAAAATAATAATAATAATAATAATAAATATTCAAAGTTTATTATAAAGTTTAATTGATATAATTTGCGTTTAATTAAAAAGGATGAAATCCCGAGAAAAAAAACGCGTCATTGTTTAAACGCATCTGAAAATAAGTTAAAACGCGTTGTTCTTTGCGTTTTCTTTGTTATCATTTTATCAATTAGAAATTTTTAATTCATGATTTGAAAGATGATTATTTAAAAGAGTTAAAATACACCAATTTATTAAATACACCAAACAATTTACAAAAAAGTATTTCCCAAAATACTGAAAAAAATTGTCTAAACTTAAACGCGATTAAACTTGACATATTTTCGCGTTTTTTTTTAAATATTAAAATAACTTAAAAAAAATGACAAAAATACATAACGTTTTTTAGCTATTTTTTCTTAAAACGCAAAGTAAAATGCGTTTTTTTCTCGGGCTACTAATGATAATAGAATGTGAGCTAAGTTTTTAAATAGTTTTAAAGTATTTATTTTAATTATGTGTGTGGAGTTAATGTGATAGTTTCACATAATTAAAATTATTTTTAATAAAGAAATTAAAAATCTAAATTTAAAGTTAGAATTTATCATTTATAGTAGCCACATTTTCCACATTTGTTGCCAAATGTTTGCTTTTCTAGTGCTGGGTGTTGACTTTGTATATAACGATTGTGGGTTTGGTATCGATTCGATGAGTGGTGCTGTATATGACTGACCACTGTAGGTCTGGTACGCCGATCTATGTCCAACACCTCCTTATTTTTCGATTTTCCGATTTTGATATTCTGTAAGTTCTGAAGTTTTTCAAAATATTGAAAAATTTAAAACTAATATTTAGACGAAAAACTATAATAAATACGATATTTACGAAAAAAAAAATGTTAATGCTTACCTACTACTAAACGGCATATATTTTTTCGAGTAGCTAATTTATTTTTTTTGGGTAGCTAATTTATTTTTGAAAAATAGATAAATAAAAGTAGCAAAAATTTTTTTTTTTCGTAGCTAAAATATTCGAAAAAGTAGCAAAAATACTTTATTAATAGCAAAAAAAAATACAAGAAAAAATTTAATTTTTTAACTTTTTTCGACCAACTCTTGGGCGCTTATTTTTAGAAAAAAAATAAAAAGAAACAAAATTATTTGCTGTACCGGCGGTTGCTTGTGCTGATGTTCTTGGTCTATTAAACAATTCCGGATTTAAAGGACCAGCTGAGTTTCTTTCAAGAGAAGAAGAAGCTTTTTTACGTCTACCCCTTTTTGCCTTTTGTTCAATACCCAGAATTTAAAGCTGGAAACTTGTCAAACTTGGACAATTCGTAACTGATGCCGATTACATGTTTGCAGATGTAGTGTTTTTTCCAATATTGACAAGAACATTTGCTCAATTCCTATACTAGTTCATTAATTTCTATGATCTTGTATGAATTGTTCCATTACACATATTCTTGAAATGTAGACCAAGGAATTTTTTAACTGGCAAATCATCAGCGTCATTGTCTGTATCATTATTTTCGTCGTTATTTTCTTATCTACGAATTATTGATGTCGTTGACGATTCTGAATTTTCTTCGCTCATTCTCGTTTTAAAGGGAAAACTTAATTTGTATTCTTCTCTACATCACCTAAATATTTATACTACTAAATGATGTCAATTAATCAAGAACGATCAATTAATTAAGAAAAGTTCTAATCAGATTATAACTTACATGTTGACAATTTATTTAAATTTAACCTCAAAATCATTATTAAAAAGTTGCTACATCAAAAAATAGATTAGCTATTATTATATGAAATAATTTAGCTACTGAAAAAAATATTTTTTTTAATTTTAATTAGCTATTTTGAAAAGTAAATTAGCTACTCGAGAAAAATATATTAGCTACTCGAAAAATTTATTAGCTACTAGAAAAAATATATGCCCTACTAAACCCCTAACCTAACCCTGTATAATCTATATATTTATATTTATTTTTGTGACGAGTCTATCG
Organism: Brachionus asplanchnoidis; assembly: GCA_025491095.1. NCBI lineage: Eukaryota > Metazoa > Rotifera > Eurotatoria > Ploima > Brachionidae > Brachionus > Brachionus asplanchnoidis. The sequence continues at coordinate 1,322,154 of JAILYF010000008.1, read as the reverse complement.
CCTCGTCACGAAAATAAATATGGCTAATTTTATGGTTAGCTCTCTTTGATATAGTTTTTGATTTTTGAAAAATTTAAAATATTAAAAATTTTAACTAAAAACATTTTGTTATATGCTTACCCACTACTAAATCCCTAACCTAAACCCTAAACCAGGGCTCTACCCCTGACTCCGTCTCGTAGGTAGGTCTGGGGCCGAACAAAAAATTTAAGTTTTTTTTAAAAATCGGAAAATCGGACATATTTCCAATCGAATATTTATTTCGATTGAACATATATCTTGTCTCTTGGAATTTTGCAAATGATTTGAGACTGGCAAGTGACGTCTCTTCTGCCATTACCTTTTGTCGGACTTTTTCCAACCTGGACCAAATCACTATTTGAAGACGAATTTGTGTCTCAGCAGACTCACCGAATTGAATTTGTTAGAATATTAAATTAACTTTACCAGCCATCCAATTGACAATTGACAACCAGCAACCTTTCAGATCATGTCCATAACATGATCAGCTGGCGAAAAAAAATGTCATCATTTTATTGATGCTGTTCTAGTGAAAAAATCTAATCACCAAATTTATGATCATACAATATGGGATATAAAGAAATTGCAATCAATTTTAAATTTTTTAGATCAATATTTCTAGTGAAGTGATTAAAGTTTTTGTTTTCTTCTCATAACTTAACTTATTTCGTTTTAAAGGAAATTAATTTAATAGGATAATTAATGTTAAAGATTGATTTAAATTTTCAACAAAAAATACAGCACAATGAAGAAATGAAATTCTTGGCATCTTTTTCATTTTTAAATTTCTTAATCAAGGCTATGAAATTTATACATATTTTATATCATCAATTATATTTGAATATATTTAATTTACTCAAATCAGTGGATTGTATTTTTATTTTTTTATTAATTATTTAAATTTGTTTTAAATTGCCATTTTTAATGCTGCAATAAAAAAACCCGAAAATCGGATTTTGAAAATATAATAAAAATACATAAATCCATAAAAATACTAATAAAAACAAATTATTTACAGAGATTTTCATCTGATATCGGTTCAATTTTCAAACATGTCATTAATTACCTACACTGTTTAAATATTTAGTTATATTTTTATAAATTAATTAATTGTTTTCTAAAAAACAGTCGGTATCAAGAATTTTTTAAAAAATTTTTTATGAACCGATTTTTAATAAAGAAAATGATTTCAATGAAATTTTCTTTACAAATTATAACAAATTTCTTTACATAAATTTCTTAAAAAAAATAAAGAAATATATTTTCTATCAGATACTAAAATGTCCGACCGGAATTAAAATAAGCGTGGTTGAATAAACTTGTTAAAATAATGAAAGCGTGTTATTCATGTACCATTTGCTCAAATATTAAGATTTTCTAATGATTTTAAAATCTATTTAAAATACAAAAAGGGTCTATGTTTTTTTCACATTTTTTTTATGCTTTTTCGCATATTTTTCTCTCTTTTTCACACACATTATTTATTTCGCATAGCACACTTAAAATCACACAAAAAATCCTCGAAAACACATGAAAAGCACTCTTTTTTTCAAACAACATCTCTGATTTAAATCTCTCTTTTTCGCATAAAATAAATATGAATTAAGCATTCATTAAAATCGTGATCAAAAGAGTTTTTCATTATGTTAAGCACTAATTTTTTTAAGCTAAGAAATAAGCTAATTTTCCAAGTTTTACATTTAGTTTGGATACTTACTTCGATGCATGTATATAGTTATATTTCTTAAAAGTTTTTTTTTTTTCAAATTGAACCATGAATTAATGAATTAAATAAAAAAACTTGAATTCATAAAATGATTACATAAAATGAATTCATAAAATGATTACATAAAATCATTACATAAAGTCTTGAAAATAAAATTACACTCAATTTGAAAATAAAAAAATTGTTGGTAGATTCACGTGCCAGAATCTTCTTCTTTTGTAAGATTTTATATTTTATATGCTAAATAACCTAAATTTTGTTTTAAATAAAGATTTGTCAAAAAGTTAATCTTATTTTTAATTCAGCTTTTTTCATGCTAAAAAGAGAGAAAAATTGTGCTAAAAAAAGATGTTATGTGAAATAAATAATGTGTGTGAAAAAGAGTAAAAAATATGCGAAAAAAGCATAAAAATTGTGTGATAAAGTAATTTACCCATACAAAAACCTCTCATTATCTTCAATTCTTAAGTCATACACAGCTCGAATATAAAAAAGACATTAACAACATCGAATCTTCCAGCGAAGGACAATAAAAAGCTTATTCCACAATTAAGAAATTTTGAATATGCTTATTGTAGGATATCTTTTAAATTTGGATGTTGTTGCTTACTTTGATAGGTTTTACCACCAGAAATTATGAGGAAATTCGTTAGTAGTCGTTTTGAAAGTTGAATCGCTCAATGAGTGTTGACTTTTTTCGAAGAATTTAATCAGTCCCTTGGTTGTTAAAAAAAATGTGAGGTTTTTGCTTTGGCATAGCTAAATATTGTTTTGTAGATCTAAATGCACAAAAACTTGATCTTCTTCTTCAGGAATAATTTAAAGTTCTTGGTACCATTTCTTCAACTCGTTAATTGTAAAATTTTGATGTTGTAGCTTGTTACCGTGTTGATGAAAAAAATTTATTATCAGTCAGTGGTTGAATACGTTATTTTGTTAAATTATTATTTGTTTATCTGTACCTAGCTAATGCTCTTTCAGAATATTAAAAAAATTTCAAATTGAAGTTTATTTTCAAGATTTAGAATCTGACTCGTCATCAACTTCAATTATTCAAAGATCAGCTGTCAACAATCTAGACGACACGGACAATGAAAGCGAGGACATTATTCCAACAAAAAAAGCCAGGGGCGAAGCTAAAGTGTATAATTATTACAAAAAAAATAACAGTTTACAAGAGAGTCTTGATGAAACTAAAAATGAACTTAGCGATGATGTCAAGTGGAGTACAAAAGAAAAATATATGACCGATATTGGCCAAAAACGTTTTATAAAATGTGTATAAAAGTGTATAAAATGTTAAAATCGTTTATATATATAAGCGCAGAAGACAAAGAAAAAACTAACATTTTTTTTATATTTTCTCAAGTATTTTTTCTACATTTAAAAATATTTTTTCTATAAAAATTAATTATTTTTTCTAATTTTTTTTTTCTACTTTACTAAAATAAAAATTCTATAAATAAAAAATATTTTTTCTACTACAATCTTCAATCTCTTTTATTATTTATTTAGATGTGGTAATCTTTTTTTTAGAAAATTCCTGCCCAGTTTCCCAGAATTGGTTTTGATGATTTCAAATACAAAAAGAAAAAAAATTCTACACTTAAGTAAATTAAAATTAAAGCTAAAAAAAATATTAGAAAAAATACTGCAAGATATAAAAAAAATATGCTTTATAACCAAAAATAATTTTTCTCGTTTAAAAAAAGACAAAAAATTAAGAATCAATAAGATGTTAATAGATTATTGATTTAATTTGCTAAAAAAAAGAAATTAAAAATTTCATTTCAGGTAAAAAGAGGTGCAACAAAGTATGTTGCACTTTGTTGCAGCATTTTATCTAGTATTTTTTATTAAATTTAATTTTAATAAATCAAAAAATGAAGATTTTTTGTTCAATTTTTGTTTAAAATTCACAAAACCTCAATAATTCCTTTAAGAAATAAACCAAGTTTAAAAGTTAAGAAAAAATTTATTTAAAATTTTAAATTATGCCGAATGCAAGATAAAAATAAATCTGAAATGCATTGCCAAGCGCACACAGACACACACACGCTCTATTATGAAAGAGTTATTTAAATAAATTTAGCGCTTTGCAAATATATCCAATTTTTAAAAGGTATATGGCTCTTAATTTTAAAGGAATTCTTAAAGAAGCTTATAGACACAGAGTTTCCGCTATTTTCGTCTTGATTGTCTCATCATCCATCTATTACGATTATACTTTAACTCAACAAGAAAAGGCTAAAAAAGCGCCAATTCTACAAAACTAGGTATTGATTCACCAATTTAACCAAGTTATCTAACTTTATCCATTTTTTTAGATAAACATGCTCACCGAAAAACAATACCAAAAAGCCTTGAACGCTAGGGGACTGTCTTATTTTGTCAGAAAGTCAACTCCGGCTCTTCTGATCACCATAGTCGCCGGCCTCTACACCAAACACTGCGACATTCATGAGAGAGAACGAATGAAATTGTTCTACAACAAGAGCAAATTGTTCGGCAATGCCCAAAACCCACAATATTGACCCTAAGCAAAAAAAATAAATTAAGACTAACTTTCTTTAAATTAATAATAAAATTTAAAAAAAAATTTTTTTTTTTAATTTTTTTTTACTTTCCACTAGCGTAAGGTATTAACTCCTTAGTCGAAGTAAAAAGTCCAAATAAGAGCCTAAATGATTGATGTTCAGATAAATGGGAGAACGCTACCTTAATTGCACAGAGCTGAGCAATTTAAGAGAACAGGTCAGAATTGACATTTTCTCATTACTGTGCGCGTCCAAAGACGGCCTCACTGAATATGAGCTCAAAAAAGACTTTTACCAGCTGAACGGAAAACCCATACCTTATGTTGAACTTGGTCACAACTCACTGAATGATCTGCTGCAAAAATACGACTTTGTAAAGACACAGAGGCATCGCAATGGACACACTTGGATCTATTATGCCGTGCCTGACCAGCAAAGTAGTGATTTGGCCCAGCTGATCGCTGGACAGAAAGACCCGAACAAAGGAATTAGGGAAAAACACAGAAATTTTGAACCATTGCGCAACCAGCACACAAAGAATTGGTCCAGTCGCAGAAATCATCCAAATTCAAGTGGGAGTGGTGCTGTGGTGCCCAGTCATGTGCAAAAAAACATCCAAGACATTCTACAAAATTCCAAGTCAAACTACCTTTGGATACATGAGTTGGAAATTGAGTACAAAAAAAAGACCGGACAAAATCTAAGTGGAGAAATGCTTGGCTTTCAGAATGCAAGAAAGATGGTCGAGTCGTTGGATCATTTTTGCCATATTGAGAATGGACGCGGGACTGATTTTTGTGTTTGCCTCAATATTTCGTCCGAGGAAGAACAGAAAATAGCCATTGAAAACATAAAATGTCTCGTTGACAGCCGAGAAAATGAGGGCATTGGCTTAAATGAATTGTCCAATTTGTATTGGGAAAAATTTGGACGAAATTTAGATTTTCGAAAGCTGGGCTTTTCCAGTCTGCTCCACTTTTTGTCAGCTAAATCGTTCAATTATTTCGAATTGATCGAAATGGATAAGAATAATTTTTATATTAAAAAAAAAATGTTAGATTTAAATGAAAAAAAAAATTTGACAGCAGACAAACAATTGATTAAGAAATTAATAAACCTTGTTGACAAAGCTCTAAGAGATCACTGTGATGTTAATTTGAGCGAAGAAAAATTTCTCGATTTGTTCGAAAAAGCCCACGGATTCAAGCTAAATCCGGTTGAGTTCGGCTTTGATAAACTTGAAAGTCTAGCTTTTAGATTAGGTAATATTGGTACGATCCAAGTCGAATTGGACTACAATTTTGACCCGATTTATTTGTACCCTTCAAAAAGAAGCAATAAAAAATTTATTTCCTCGGATTCAGGTACTTCTTTGAACAGCAATGCTCAGCAAGAAATTGATAACTCAAAATCGACAAAACAATTCAATTCAGATGAAAGTACTCAAAATGAACATATCAACAAAAAAGAAATTGTAAGTCACATTTTTATTTTATTTTAGGTAGCAAAAAAAATTTGTTTAAAACAATTATCAAATAAAAAAAATAAAAAAGTAAGAAAGAAAATAAAAAAAATATTATGTTGACATATATGGCTAATTATATAGATTTTCTTTTCAAAATACACTTAAATTTGATGAAATTAAATTGAAAAAAAATTAATTGGGCTTTTTAATTTTTTAAGAATCAAATTTAAAAAAAATATTAAAATGACATTTGTCAATTAATATATGGCAAGATTTTTGTTTCATGAATACATTTTTTACCCTAAATTTATATAGTATTTTTTAAAGAAAAAATTATATATTTTTTTTGACATATCAATAATACTTTTAATATTTTTATTCGCTTAATTTTTTTTTTTTCTAAAAATTATTTTCATTATTAATTTTTCATTGAAAAAGTAAATCTAAATATTTAAAAATATATTCAAACTTTGTATTTTGATTATTAAAAGATTATTAATAAATGGATAATGAATAAAAAATTGAAATAAAAAATTAAGTGAATTAAAATATTAAAAGTATTTTTGATATATCAAAAAAAAATATATAAAATTTACTTTAAAAATACTTTATAAATCTAAGGTAAAAAATGTATTCATGAAAAAAAAATCTTGCCATATATTAATATCAATTAAAACTAGATAATTCGTCAGTTATATAACAGTCAATTTGAAAAATAAGCGTCATTTAAATTAATGTTTTGTTAATTTTTTTTTATTTTTGTCAATAAAATTTTTGTCAATTCAGTGTATTATAAAAATATGTTAAGTAAATAAAGTTTTGTCAATGTAATATAAAAAAAATACAAAAAATTGGATTGCGAGTATGGACTGAAATAGATGATTCTGTTTGATTTAATTGTTCAAGATTTGGACTATCAATTTTTTTTCTATTTAAGCTTTTTTTTGTTGGATTAATCAAGACAGCAATGACACATTAAATTATAGTACTCATAACTGACAGATTATTTTATTTGTTTATTTATTTTTTTTCTGTACCGAGAAAAGCTCCTTCAGATTAAAAAAAAATTAAAATAAAATTAAGCTAAATAAGATAAAATAAATTTATTTATTTATTTGTTTTCTGTACCGAGCTAGAAATAAAAATAAAATAGATTAAAAAGACAGATATAATTGACTATTATTAAATAATTAATTGTCATTTTTTTTTAACTGACAAAATTCTTATTAACAGCTTTAATTTACAATAAATTAATTTAATTCACAATTATTTATTTTAAGTTACAAATATTTAATATAATTTACAAGTTAGTATTGACGAAAATATAATTGACAAAAAAACTCATTGACATTTCTCTAAATTAATTAACGGTTCTCTCCCTGTCTTATTAAAAAAGCAATAAAAAAGTACATTTTTCAGATAAATTCCTTTAACACTAAGTTAAAAATAATTTATTTACTTTGAAGCTTTAAATGCATAAATTAAAGTTTTTTTATTTAATTATTGAATAATAGACGTTATTTCTTCTGCTAGTAAATTATTTTCTTCTGCTAGCAATTTTTTTTCACCTGCTAGTAAAATTATGCTTATGATATAAAAATTTCATATGGAAATATCAATTTTAGTTTTTTCGCTCTCTTTTTGATTTTCTGACAGAACTTTTTTCTGTATTTCTTTTTTTAGTTGTAGAACCATGCGAAGATTTTTTGCATCAGCTAGATAATTTTGATCAAAATTTAAATCATTGTAAAGGATTTGATAAGTTTTCACTATTTATAACATTTGATAAAACGTAATCAATTGTTTATATATCATTTTTCAAGTTAATTAATTAAGTAATTCAATTAATTAATTTTTTACTAGAAGTTAAAAAAAAATTTACTTGCAGAAAGAAATAGATCTCTTTTAGGAAGAAGAAAAAAATTTAGCTATCATTAATTAATTTTTTTTACTAGCAGTTAAAAAAAAATCTACTAGCAGAAGAAAAAAATTTAATAGCAGAAAGAAATAGATCTCTTGAATAATATTAGTCTTCTTGAATGAAGTGTAATGTTTACATTAGTTTGAAAAAAATACGAATTAAGAATTTAAAAAAAATGAAAAATAAGACTATATATTAAATTGCATTAAATTTTAAAATTTTCAATTTATTTTTTAAACAAAACATCAAGCTATGATTAGCCATGAATGAGATTTAAAAATAATTAATCATTTGTAAAAAACATGAATCTTATTAAGATCAAGATTAGATTTTTTAGCATTTTTTTAATTCGAACAAGTTACTTTTACCCTCTTCAAAAAAAATTTTATCAAGCTTTAAAATCCTTTTTTTTACTATTTTTTTAAATTAATGTTTTTTTCTTTAAATTTAAAAAGTTTTAAACAAAAAAAATATATATTTCTAGAGCTAATACTTTGATAAATCTTCATGATTCCAAAAGATAATTGAAAATTTTGCTGTATCACTTTTCATAAAAATAACTTTAGTGTTGCAAATTTTGAAATTCACTTTTTGCATTTTTTTCATCCACATTTTGATGATTAAAGTTTAATTTCCAAATTATTTCTGCAATATTTTGAAATAATGATTCAAAAATTTCTTGTAAAAAATAAAAAGTTGGTGTTTAAAAAAATGATTCATATATTTTTGTGCATCATTCTATGAATCATCTTTAACATTTCTTGACAAAAAACAGAATATCTAAGAATCTCAAGCAATTATGCTCATGTTTCCTTTTGATTGACCTAAAATTTAAATTTAATTTTTGGTTACCTTTTAAAAAAATAATTTCCCAAATCAAATGTACCTGTTTCATCAATTATTTTTTTTTCATGATTTTAAATTGAAGGGAATTTTTTGAATGTTTTTTTATTTAAGTATCAATTTTAAGTTAAGTTTATACAAAACTCAAATAATCTTGTTGAATAAAATAAAATTTAAAATTTAAATTTATTTAAAATATTAAATAAAATCTTTTGATAAATCACGGTTTCAATATCATGCCGATGGAACTATCCGAACAAGCTCGGATAAATTCTTCTTCATTTAGTCCTTGATGTTTAGCTTTATCAATTGGTTTATTAAACAAATTAAATATAATAGTAGCTTTTGACTCCGCAGGTTGTTCATTTTTGTTTGTTGTTCCCCTTAATTCATCAACTGCCTTGATTATTTGAGTCATTTCTTTAAGATCAATTATTTTATTTCCATTCACATCATAAACTCGAAATAAAAGCTTGTATTGTGTATTTAAGTCGCCTTCTAAATCGCTCAGTGCCATTACGAACTGAGTAAATGTCAAAAATCCTTTCTTCTTTTCATCCAGTGCTTTGAATAAATAGTGACAAAATTTAACTGGGTTGCCATTTGGATACAATTCACAGTATTTTTCTTCCAAAAATTTTTTGCCTAATTTTCCATTCGGACATTCTTCCTAAAACAAAATTGGAAAAATTTGATATAAATTGAAGAGAAATGCTCACAATGAATCCTTGATACAATTCATCGATTTTTTCTTGACTAAATTTGGTGTTGTTAAGAAGGAAATCAATGTTTTTATGAGAAATAGTCTTGGATTTGGAGCCTTTACAACCCATTTTGAAAAAATTTCGCCAATATCTTGGTTTGTTTGTTTATTAATTAATTAGTTTGTGGCAATATTTCTATCTATGATTGCTGGAATTCAATCAAGCGAAAAAAAAAATTATGAGCAAGAAAATATTTCAAGAATTTAATTTTGTTTTGAAATATTCGACTTTTATCTGCGAAAAAAATTTAGAAAAAGAATATAAACATCCATAATTAATTAAGTTACTTTAGAGTTTTACTTTAGCTTTATTGATAGATTATATTGGTATTTTGAGCAATAATTATATTAAATTAGTTTTTGTATTAACATTTCTCTCATAATTTGTAACTCTTTTAAGGAGTCTAAAAATATCATATTAAAGAAAGAATTTCAAGAACGAATTTAAAGAATTTTGTAACCAAAATTGGCTCGAGTTTTTATAAAAACAATATGGGTATAAGTCATCTTTGAAAAAGATTTTTTTAAAGAAAAATAAATTAATTTATATCTAAAAAATGATTTATTAATTTTGATAATTATACTTTTATTAATTATTTAAATAAATAGCTGACAAAAAGAAAAAATAGAAAAGAATTGCTAAAATTTTGCTTAAAAATTAAAACTATTTGAATACAAAATTGCGATATGCCAGGCTTCGACTTTTGTCTCTATTAACGCTTTTATAAAATATTAAAAAATAATTATTAAAAATAACAATAATGTTCTTTTTGCAGATTATTCCAATTTTTTTTTATTTCTTTTTATTTAGAGGGGGAATTTGAACTATTGCAAAAAAAAGATCTGAAACTGGTAGATGAAAATTTCAGTTGAATGGTCATGTTATAAAAAAATAAAATAAAATAAGTATTTTTTTCTGAAATTTATTGATCTAAATTTGGTTTAAAATATTTAATTTTTTCCAAATTTATTTAATTGAGATTTTTAATTGATTAGAAAAAAATGAGAGAAAAAAGTTTAAAGTAATGAATATGAGCAATTTTGCAAATCAAGACAATTTTTCTAATAGTTCTATAAATAAAATAAAATAAAATCCGAAAGTAAATTTTTAAAATCTAAAAATAGTCTCTGTAAAAATTGTACATTTTCTCTGAATTTTTTCAATTTGAATTAAGTCAATTCATGAGCACTTTAATACCAATTTTATTTTTCATTATAGGAAATATTTTTTCTTATTTATGATGATTCTTAACACGAGTTTTATTTTGAAAATTAGTTCTCTTATAGAATTACAAGAATTTAAAATAAATTTTTTTTTTGTCAAGATTGATAGTTTTTTTTTTTAATTAATGGATTAAATTTGTTTTTATTCTTTCAAAAGATTTTAAAATTAAAAAAATGAAAGAAAATTATATTTTATCCTCCAAGTGTCAATTTTCTTACTAGATTATCATTTAAGTAAAATGTTTTGTTTGTTAATATATTTAACAAAATAATTTTGTTCAAAATTTTTTTAATTATTTTTTTTTTAATTTATACTATTTTTAAAATTCAAAATAAACATTATTCAAGAATAAAAAATAAACTTTCAATTATTCAATTAACTAACTTAATTAATTATTTTATCAAAAAAAATATTATATTTGTCCTTAATTACCTTCTCTTTCTTTCTTTCCTTTTAATTTTTCATTTTTTACATCAACCAAGAAGTGTTTTTGAAATAACCAATAATCTTAGGGTATTTTGCCAGAAAAGTATTATTGAGATGGAAACTGATAAAATGGTGGAAGTAAATGTTGAATCTGCTTTTAATTATACTAATCAAGAACCTTTATTTTCACAGTTTCTTTATTTTCAATATTGAATATTTAGTCAAAAAATATGGACATAAAATTGTTTTTGTTTAAAAATTATTGCAAGGTATATGGTGCTGTTTAAAACAGTAAAAATGAGCGAGAACAAATCAAAAATTTTCTGAAAAATTAAAAGAAGCAGTAGCCTAATACTTAAGAATTTCGATGTCTTTACTTTAAGAATATGAAAATTTTAGAAATCAGATAATTTTATCATTGAATACCTAGGTCTGAAGAAAAAACAACTTTTTAAAGGGTTAGTTATTTTTAGATCCCTGGGTTCAAAATATTTATTTTGGCCAACAAAAATTAAAGTTTTTTAATTAAAGTTGTTTATTTTAAATTTTTATAAAGGAATTGCTTCAGTGGCGAAAAAATCATGCCGAATTTATAAAGGAATTCATTTTCTACGAAGACATAATGTTCTACGAAGCAGTTAATAAAAAAATACTAGTCAAACAGGAACACGAAATAATTGTTTCTAATGTAAGAAATCCAAGCAATTTCCACATCCAACTTTTTGAAAATATTGACAGCATAAACAAGCTCATGGATGATTTGGAAAAAATCTACTACGGAATTGGAAGTGATTATTATAACATGGGCGAAGAATATGTGAAACCTGGCAAAATATGCGTGGCCCTGTTTGAGAAAGGAGAAGACTGGCATCGAGTCCGGATAACCAGTGAGGACATTAAGCACAAAATGGTCCAAGTTGAATACATAGATTACGGTGGTGACGCCTGGGTGCCCATAAACAGCTTAAAATTTTTACTCAAAGACTTCAGCACATTGCCACCACAAGCGATTGATGCATGCTGCTCACGAGTCAGACCTCGGCCTGATCACTTATGGAGAAAAGATGTCATAAACTACATGCTCAATAGATTTGTAAATAAAAAATTAGTGGCCAAAGTTTCTGGTATTAGGGATCGAAAAGTTTCTTTGGAGCTGTTTGACAAAACCTTGGTTGAAAGTAATGGAAGACCCGCTGGAACAATGATAAATTTAAATCAGCGTTTTGTTGTTGATGGTTATGCTGATTTTTACGATGAAGAAAGTGATAGAAAAGTATTATTTTTTTTAATAATGTGCCGGTCATGAACATGATTTTAACTAAAAATATTTCCTTATTGAGATTTTTCATCATTTAATATGACTTCTAAAAAAAAGTTTCTTATATATATAGAAAATAAATAAGTCTTGCCCGAAATGTTATCAGGTGATAACAAAAAATGTTATCATTAGGTACCCTACTGGTTATGTTATCAAGGCTGGTAACTTAAATTTTATCGTTTAGTTACATTATCAGAAATGAGGTTTTGTGAAGTTCAGCACAAATGAACAGAACAAAGTGTTAAAAAATTAAATAAATATTTTTCTAAAAGTTTAAAATTAATTCTGTGAATGCAGCATGGTGCAATATTCAAAGTTGCAACAACTGTAAAAGTCTGCTAATGATGTGCAAAATCTCTGCAAAATGCATTACGCTCGATTACATTGAAATTTAATTTCTGCTAAACTCTGCAAATTTAGCAGACCTTGATATTGGTTGCAACTTTGAATGTTGCACTATGTTGCATTTACAGAATTAAGTTTAAACTTTTAGAACAAAAGTTTTTCAATTTTTTTACATTTTTTTTGTTCTTTTTTTAATTTTGTACTGAATTTCACAAAACCCAGAAATGATAACAATTTATTCTTAATGATAACATTTCTTAATGATAAAATTGAAAATTAAGATAATATCTTGAAAATAAAGGGAGAATAAAAATAATTTAATAATAATAATGGAAAATGAAGGTGGAGAATTCATTCCTTTTTAAATTTTATCAAGAAATTAGAGCTTGTATTTCCTGTTAGAAAATGTACATACAATTTTTGCAAAAACTTTAGTGAGATTATGAAGCCTTATTTACAAAAGGTAAGTAAAGATGCAGAAAATTAAAATCTTTATTGGTGATGTTCTTGTTGTGGCCGATTTAAAACAGCTTATGATGGATCATTTTGTTATATATTCAAAAAAAAGAAGTTGAAATAGAATTTGTAAAATATATGGGTCTATTTCCTTATGTGACCAACACTGATCACGAAATACGTGATCAAAATTTAGGTGAACAAAAAATGAGAAAAAAAATTTGAAATTTAAAATAAATTTATTTTGTGATAAAATTTTTTTTTATGTGATCAATAGAGAAAATAGGTGACCAAAAAAATAAAAAAAAAATAAAAAAAATTTAAGTCTTTAAAGTAAAAAAAACTAATCTAATGTTTTCTGCTCATATGAATATTTATTCCTCTTTTTTCAAAATATTTACCACAAAACTCACATTTAACTGGATCACGTTTATTACTTAAAGTTTCTTTAATATAGTTTCAATTTTTTAATAGTTTCAATTGATTCAAGATTCTCAGGTACTTCTAAACTAAAGATTTATACTTAACAGAAGACAACAAAACATTGTGAAGTTTTGAATTTATTTGCTCCAATTTGTCTTCGTTTGTTGTGTAATATCTTGATTTTAGCCAAGCCTCTGCTTGATCATCCATATCCTCAAAGACATCATCAATCTCTTCTTGTGTATCGTCCAAATTTCTAACAATTTCCAAAAATTCTAAAAGCTTCTTTTTCTTTAATAGAGTCTTTTACTTTCATGTTTCACTTTAAACTCTTTTTCATGAAATAAATTTTCTATTTAAATACTAAAATTACAACAATGTTTCAATTTTTAATTTTGCAAAGATTTTAAATTTGAAAAGTCATTTTAATGTAATATTTTATGTAATGCTTAAGGTTCCTGATAAATTATGTTTAAAAAAGTTTTCAAAGCTTAAGTGAATTTCAAATAATTTTTTTTAGGTGATCAAGACTAACATTTTGTGATCAATCTAAGTATTATGTGATCAAACTAAGAATTATGTGATCAAGGTTAGCATTAGGTGATCAATGATTTTATTAAGTCAATTTTTTTGTTCACCTAAATTTTGATCACGAATTTCGTGACCAGTGTTGGTCACCTATCACCTAAAAAATTTTTGGTCACAAATTACGTGATCAATAGGTCACATAAGGGAATAGACCCAAATATCTGATATCATTTATGTTATACTGAAAACATTTTTTTTTTAAATGATAACAAAAAAATGTCCATACTTTCTATAAAATTTATCTGATAACGATAAGAGATAACAATTAAGTTATGAGACTTGATAACATAACCAGTAGAGTACCTAAAGATAAAATTTTTTTTTATCACCTGATAAAATTTCGGGCAAGACCCAAATAAATCATATAAGAATTTATTTATAAAATCATTTATCAAGAATTTTGAGAAACATTTTAAAAAAAATAATCATGTGATCATATGATTACTAACCGGGTGAGCTATTTTTTTTGATGTAATCTTAGTAAAGTACTATCTCATCAGCAGCTAATTATCTAATGACTGTGTCGAAATCGCTTTTTTTTAATAAGTTGAAAATAGATTCATCATTAAAAAAAATAAAAAAAAGAAATTTCTAAATAGCTAAAATAATGCTTTATTTTATTATTTACTTGTTTATCAGTACTTAGCTAAAGCTACTTCAGATTTTTATAAAATAACGTAATTATCCAAATTTAGTGACATGTCTTAAAAAAGGAATAAGCTAACTTTTGTTAAAAAATACATCCGGTTTTAATGAAATTCCGATTTAAAACATAATTAAATTTCCATTTTTAATTGAATTTCACACAAGCTGAAACTATTTTTAATAATTTTAAAATTTGTTCACATGTCATTAATAAAGAATTTTTATTTTTTTCAAAAACAGTGCTCAATTTTGAATAACATGTCGCTTAAATAGAGTAACTGTGAATTTTTAAGCTTTAACCCAACTTTCTATATTCTTAATACTTTATAAGCATTGGTGAAGTTTGGAGCAAAAACTGTAGCAAAATAAGTTTTATTAAATACAACACCAGTTTTTTTTCATTTTTAGCAATCATTTTAAAAATAAATGTTAAACATTTTTAAAAAAATTTTTTTAAATGTTAACAAACGCAAAAAAATTTTTAATTCTTAAAATTTAAAAAGATAGATCGAATATAATAATAATAATAATAATAATAATAATAAAAAGCTACAGCAAGAGAGCTTGTGGAGATGGCTTACTCGGAAGCCATCTATGGTAGCTAATTGCGCAAAAATCGAGAGATAAATTAAGGAACTACAATGAAAGTAACAGAGACGAAACTGAGGTACAAGACGAATACGAGAGATTATACAGATTGATGTGATAATGTAGATTAAAAGTAATTCAAAAAATTAGTCAAATAAAAAATAAATTAAATAATGGTTCAATAGTATAAGAAACTAAAAGATGAGTAATTACATAAATAGGTACAATTGATTGATTAATTTTTTACAGAAAATAAAGTTACAAATTTGAAATAAAGATAGGAAATATGATAGGAATATTGATAAAAACAGTACTAATTGTTAAGTAGTTTTTTAACCTTCTTTTTTTATTTCATGTTAAATTTTTAAGAATTTTCAAAATTTTTATTTAATTTTTTAATTTGAAAAAAAAAATTTGCTTTGCTATAAGTTTTTTTGCGTCAAACTTCACCACCGCTTTATAATAAGCTTATAAATTGTTATTCTGAAGGAGCTTTGGTAAAGATAAACAAATAAATAAATAAATAATTTTTCATGCTGTTCATAAAAAAATTAATTTTCGAAAAACATATGATTTATTCTGTTTTATTTTTTAAGATATTTTACAACTTTATTAAGGAATAGTTAACAATCATTATCATTAAAATTTAATCATTAATTGCATTATGATAATTTGATTTTTACTTTTTTTTTATTTTATAAAAATTATGATTTAATTTATTTTGAATTAAAGCATATCTTTTTAGATTAAAGTTTACTTTTGAAATTTCTATAGTCTATTTTTATAATTTTAATTCTTATTATTTTTAAAAGAATCTGATAGATTTTAGAGACTAGTTTATATAAGTTAAAAGTATGAATGATAAATTTTCATTCATTTTTCAAAGTAATTTCATTTAAAAAACTTAAAATTTTAATTTAATTTAATCAAATAAACACGCATTAAATTTTTTTTTCTCAATTTACCTTGAGTTTAGTGAATTTTACTTAAATCAAGTCATTTTCAAGTCAAAATTAAAATTTGAATATTTACCGTTCCATTTCAATTTTTTTCCGTTTTTGGTAGTTATTATGAAGACCTTGTTAAAGTCAAAGTCATTAAAGCCTAAGTCCGGATTTAATAAATAAATTAATAAATTTAAAATAAATAAATTTATATCATGAACTTGGACTTGACTTAAGTCTTGTGAGTTTTAAACAACTTAAGATTTAAAAAGCAATTTAAAAAAGCAAAATTATTTTTTTACTGAGTGAAATTGTTTCTATAAATTGCATCAGCTTAAAAATTGAATGTATCTTCTTAACCCAGCTTCTGCAAATACTCTGCAATGTAATTTTCATACACCTTTGAGATATGCAGTTTTTGTTTATGTTGAATCTAGGCTTTGTATTGAATGAGTTGATGCAGCTCTTTAAAACAATAATATTTTTTATTTGTGTATATTCTTTGATATGCTAAAAACAATATCATTTTTTTAAATTAAAGATACAAAAAATACAGTAGTGTTTTTATTTTTTTATTAAAATTCTAAATTATGATTTAAGCCAAAATAGTCTCACTTCTAATTTTAGCTTTTTGGTTCACTTTTTTTTAATATGATTATTTAAAACTTTTTATTAAAAAAAATCAGTAAATTTTTTATTGATGAAATAACTTTTTCAATTTTGAAGTATTTAAATTTCATAGATTAAAAAATTTCATTTAAATTAATAAAAATTAGTTTTCTAAAAGGCACAATATTGATTAATTTGTACTTATTTTTCAAATTTGAGTTCATGATTGATAAAAGTTGAACTTTTTTTATGAATAAATTAATTCCTATCTGGATTTAAAATTTTAAAGTCAAAGTTAAGATCATTTAATGCATCATTTTCGTTAAGAGTTGAAAAAATTTTTAAATAATTTGTTTAATTTGTAGTTTAATAAGTTTGATGCCTGGAAGTTACAATATGAGCTTAAAGAATTGGAAGAAATGTTTGGTAAAAAGACTTTGGCTGAGAGTGAGGTGTCAACTACCAGCGCGACTAAACAAAGTCCAAAAGAAAGCATTAAGTCGGACAGTTCAGTCAATTTCAAAGTCGAATACAAACTTGTGGATGAAATGAACAACGATTCTCTTCTTAAAGAAAAGAGTGTAAATATTTCAATTGAGGAGAAGGAATACAAGCTAAATTTGATCTGGCTGGACAAAAAAACTTTTGTCCATTTGAGTCAAGTGCTCGACTTATTAAAATACAATGAAGAATTTTTTCTTAGTTTTTTAAGTAATGAACAATTTTACAAAATGTTTACTCAAAATAAGGAGGACGTTTTTATTACAAAATTTTTAAATAAGAGCCAAAATTTGCCCCTTTTTAACTGGTTGAGTTTCACCTTAGGTCTCGATTTAAATGACCAGAATGAGACCTATTTTGTGGTGTATGAAAATTTAGGCAAAATGGTTAAAAAAATTTGCTCACCATCATTAAGTAAACTTGTTGATGAGGCGTTTTCTACGAAAAAAAGAAGAAAACGACAAACTTCATCTGTTGAATTGAATCGTAAAGTTTCCTATTTTGATAGACAGATTGATTTATTGAATAAACAGATAATGGAGGAAGATGATAAGAATTCTATTGAAAGTCAACAAGCCACTGTTCTATTGGACAAATTTTTGGAGACAAAAAATGTTATCTTGAATGTTATAGACAATTTGTATTAATTTGCGATTTTATATATATAAAAAAAAAGTATTTGTTTTTTCTCTTTTTGTTGTTGTTGCTTTAGTTGCATGCCTGACAAGTTTCGTTGTTTTTTTTTCTAAGTTAAAATAATTTTGAATAATTTGTTTATAAATAAAACCTTGATGATAAAAAAATACTATTTTTTTATTTATTTTAGCATTAAAAAAAAATCAAAATTTCCTTTAAAAATAGGAAAATTTGGAGATTCTATTGATTTGTTCTAATTTCACGAGATTTATTGTTGTTCCGTACCAAAATAAAAACGTTTTTTTTTATTTAAATTAAATGTGAGCATTCTTTAAAATCACTTTTTAACTAAACGTCTTAAATATTTGTCTATTTTTACAATTTATTTAAAATTATATTTTTATTATGTTTTTTTTTAAATTCACATATATAAACAAAATTTAAATTTAAAAATTTTGAAAAATCGGTACACAGGTTTATGGTTCCTATTTGTGAACAAAAAGGATTGTAGGAAAATCCTCCCCTCTATTTTGCAAAGTATTTTATAATAAATTGCTTAAAAATTTAAAACTTGAAATATAAATACTATAATAAAACTTAAAATATATAATATTAAAAAATAAGCGCTGCAAAAGCTTCAAAGAACTCTACCGGTTTTTCGTACAAAATTGTACCTTCGTTTAAGAAATTAAAAATAAACGATAAAAATGTAATAAAGTGTTTTATAGTAGAATAAATGTAAAGTCTTGAATTTTGACTTTAGAGATTAAGCCAAAGAATAAATAAAAAACTTTAATTTAGTAAAATTTTATTTAATGGAAGTTTATTTAATGGAATCCAAAGTAATAACAAAAGAGGTAATGGTTTATATAGAAGCTAGAACATGTGCTTCAGCTGCAATTAATTCGAGATTAAATAATGAGACATGTCAAGCCTTGGGTCTTAACATACCTTCCCCTTAATAATTAAGATGCAATTAGCCTCTGAAGCACTATTGAACTACTTTTTAACCATGAAATCAAAAAGAAAGCTAATTAATGTATAAACATTCCAAAGGTTCTTCTGGATAATTAAATCCTCTTTAACTTTAGGGTTCTTCTGAATTAATTCTCCATAAACCTTTTTTGTATTCCTGTAGACAATGTCTAAGGTGGGGCTTTTTTCGTTAACCAAGCGTATTGCGACCATTTGCGAACCTTCTAATGAATTGCTTTTGATAGCACCATAATCCTTCTATTGGATTCAACTCACAATGGTACTTCGGAAGGAAAATTACTTTGATGCCGTATTTTGTTCCAAGAATTTCGAGTTTATTTGTTGGTTTAAATTCTGGATGATCGACCAACATTTTTTTAATATCATCTAAATTTTTTTACCTTCAAGATCATATCCCAATTCTTTTGCTATTTCTCTAAACCTTTACTCCTTTTTTGGCTAAACCTCCCAAATTTTTGATCGAATTAGCTTTACTAGTTGAATGTTTTGGCATTTTTAATGTGTTTGATAAATTCTAAATAAAGATCATTTAAAATATTGCAACATAATAAATAGAAAAGATGAAAATTAATTTTTAATGATTTTTTTAGAAATTGAACTATATTTTGACTTTTTTTTTGGATTAATTAAGCCTTAAATAAAAAAAGTGAAAACTGAGAGTTGTCAGAATTTTGTCTAGTTTTATAATTTAAATAAAAAAAGTTGGGTCTTGGGTCAATCTTCCGACGAAAATCAAAAAAACTGTAAAAAATCATAAAAAAAATGTGTTTTTTTGGTTTAAAGTGCAACCTAATTCCACTTAAAATACTTTAAAAATATATCATTTAATAGAAAATTTTGCGTTCTTTAAAAATATATATAGATATACATACTTTTGAATGAAAACTGATCTCAAAAATTTCAAAAACCTAAACCACTGTTTTCAAAAACTATCAAACTTCAAGACCTTCTAGTCAAAAATCTTTTTTTTTCCTCCCCTAAAGAAACAAGTTTTCCTAGGTTTTCATATACGTAGATTACGAATATGCTATCGAAAATTGTCGATTAAGATATTGCTGTCGTTTTGCTACGCGCGAACCTTACTCCATTTTTTTCCAATTAATTTCTACCCAAAAATCGAATTAAAGAAAAAAATGCTGCGTTTAGGTTTATTAAAAATTGGGGAAGTATGTTAACAGATAGTCACAAATATAAAAATTCTTGTTGAAAAATAGGAAGTGAAATAAAAAATGTTAAAATATTATTAATTGAAAATTTATTTTATTCAATGAGGTTTTACGTAAGTGAAAAGTCAGTTCTTAGTACAGTTGAAGATAATACAATATATGCTGATAAAAGTAAAGCAAATTCTAAAATAGGAAATGAGTTGTTTTGTAAATCATACTATTTTTTATGGATTATTTTCAAACTTTGCATTTACGATGAAGAAGCTAGTTCAATTGTTTATCTCCAAGTCATAATAGTAAAAATATTTAAGACAATTATTTTGAATAATAATTTTAATATTTTTAAAAAGGTCTATACGTTTTATTTAACATTTGAAAAGTATTTAATACTTTTTTGTAAAGCCTCTTTAAAAGCATACAATGTTTATTGTAAACATATAAAGAAACAAACCAGAGATGAGAATTGTGATTCGGAAAATGATGCTACTTCAATTTAAAAAATGTTTTGGTTGTTTTTTTTTTTATTTTGTTTTAATTGTAACTTTCAATTTAAAATAAAAAATAAAAATATTTATTAATTTTAAGACAACAATTTCATTTTAAAATGCTACCTTAAAAATTAAAATATAAAGAAACGATAAAAACTTATTATGAAATGTTTTTTCTGCAAAGTGTCAAAACCTAAATGGCCTCTTAGAAGAATTAGGCGTGAAACGATAATTGAAGCATCGAATATTTATCTAAGATCATGCAAGATGTTTTAGTTCAGGTTTGGATGAAAATTTTTTAATAAAGAATGATTTTTCCCATTAATCTCTTGTAAGCTTACAAAAATGAGTCGAAGTATTTCAATGATGTTCAACTTAATTCTTGAGCACAAAATTGGAATATTCGATGCTTTAAAAATATTGATCAGTTAAATGATGAAAGTTGTATTAAAATTACGGGTTGGATAAAAGAATATTTTCTTAGATTTTCCAAATATGTTACTAGTATAAATGATAATAAAGGGCATACAAATTAATAATTAATAGCTCTTTATTGGTTTTGATTGATAAAAGCAATTGATCAGTTTATTTAGCTTTGTAATTTAAAAATTCAACTACTCAAAAGTAAGTAAATCTCCTTTTGAGCATTTCTTATTTGTTCTTAATGATTAAGAGCAAATAAGAAATTCCGTTTAAAAGGATATTGTACCATTTTATTTAGGCTGTACATTTTAGAAACAGATGAAGAACTCCTACAGTGCACTCGCGCTACAACGAATGAGCGGGACTTTATAATGTCATTCGTTATATGAAAAATCGTTATATCAAATTTTCCATGTTAATTGATTGGTGTTAAAAAAAAATGTATAATTGGGCGGTTGATAGATTTTTTTAGTTTTTTATTGACAAAATAAGATAAGAAAACACAAAGTAATTAACATAAACAATAAAAATAAGAAAAAATTAAATAAACTAATTAGATAAACTGAAAAAACTTGTGATTTTCGATTGTTTTTTTGATTCGATTGATTAAATAGAGGCGATGAGTTTGAAGACTGAATTTATCTCATTTCTACAGTCTTCTTTGCTATTCATAAAATATTCTCTAGCTGTATTCAGTCCGGCGATTGCTTTTTCTTTGCTTATAAACTCTGTTTCTGTTTCTATGGTTAGGGATGGTTCTGCTTCTTCGGTTTGCTCACCTTGTTCCAATGCAACTAAATCATCGCTGTATGTCTCACCAGAAGGAACCAAATCATCACAATGTCGAAAGGCATATTTGTCAAAATTCACAATTTTGTTTGTCAACACTGAACCTAGTTTCTCAAACTCTAGCTGATTGTTGTCAATAGACTCAATGATATCCAAATTCAGACGATTTTTTGAATCCTCCTTTTCTAAAGCATGCTGATATTGTAGATGTCCCAAGCAGTTTTTAATTTATAAATTGCATCCAAAACATCGATTTGTTTAGAAGTTGAACTGTTCTAGTTGAAGTTGCGCGGGTTCTTAAATTGGCCGATAACAATTGGTTTCATTTTATCGCCTGACATGTTGGCACAGAAGAGGATTGAGAGTCTTTCTTTTTGAATTTTAATATTGTCTGCTGGTGTATCCTTGTATTCATATGTGTGAGTTGGTGTTGCTCGGTACATAAGTGCGGTTTCATCGGCGTTGAAAATATCATCTGGACTGTAGTCTTTGATTAATTCGATGAGTGTATGCTGATATTTTTCTGCTGCTACTTTGTCGACAAGGCCTGCTTCTCCGATGCATTTTTTATATGAGATGTTGTGTCTTTTTAAAAAATTATTTAGCCACCCTGAACTTGACTTGAAATCAGGTTTCTGAAGCATTGTTGCTATTTTGAGAGCTTGAGCTTGTATTAGAGGACCATCGAGTGTAATTGAATTATGCGCTTTTGTGTCTCTGAACCACAAATCCAGGTATTTTTCAAGCTCTTTGTACTCTGGCTCTCTCAATCTCTTAGCTTTTTTAATGTCACGCATTGACTCATATGCTTTTTTGGTCGCTTCTTGATTCTTAACGATTGTTGAGATAGTCTAAATTATAACGAATGTGCTAAAAAAAGATTGTATTCGTTAAAGAAAGTGGCAATTAACGTTGTTATGTATAAGTTAAGTATGAAAATGGGCTTTGATTTCCCATTCGCAGTAGCGAATTTTTCATAATTTCATATTCGTAATATGATATTTTGTTAGCCATTGATTTGAATGGAGAGGAAATCGGGGCTTATACATCATTCGCTGTAACGCGATATTCGTAATAAAGCGAATCGTTATAGCGCGAGTGCACTGTATTAACAAAACCAAAATTTACAAATTGATTAAACTGTGGCCTTGTTTAATTAAGTATACCGATATTGAAAAAGCTTATTAATTTAACTATTATGTTTAATTTTTTTTGTTACTATTTTTATCAATTAGAAATGTTTAATTCATGATTTAGAAAATGATGATTTAAAAGAGTTGAAATGCAACAATTTATTAAAATTGCTTTCAAAAGTATTTCCCAAAATAGTGAAAAAATTTATCTAAATAAACGCGATTAAACGTAACATTTTTTTGCGTTTTTTTTTTAAGTATTTAAAAAAAAATAAAAAAATGACTAAAATTTATAGCGTTTTTTAGTTTATTCTCTTAAAACGCGTTTTTTTTTGCTCGGGTATTCATGACCAATGCTGCTTGAGCGCATCTTAATGTTTCGGACATGGTTTTGACATTCCAGGTTCCAACTCTACATCTGGGTCTCTCTAATTTTTTTCCATACTGACTAAGCTTTTGTTTGATATATAGAATGTAGTATTAATGTTTTAAATAAAATATTTAATTCAACGCACCAATGTCACAATATTTCAAAAATATTTTAAATGCGCAATTTAAAATCAACACAAATCTTTTTTAAACTTCAAAACTTTTTTTTTAAAAACTTAAAGTAATAAGGAAACTTAAATTTTTAGTCATTCTGGAAATATGGAATTTGATCAAAAATTTTACTTTACACTCTCTTTCGAAATTCAAAAAAAATGAGCATTTTTTTGGAGCATTTATTAAAATTTAAATCATGATATTTAATTGATCAAATTTTAAAATAAAATGAATAAATCAAATAAACAGTTCATTTAGATTAATCAAGCAACGATCTATTTTTTTTGTTTTTGTTTACAATAGTTGCCTTCTACTTGAAATTCACTTGTATCATCGCAACTTGTTTGAAAAAAAAAATTAGAATTAATTTTAAAAGAATATTTAAAATTGAAAATTACAAGCAAATTTTGTACTCTGAATGACATTTTAAATTTTTTCCTTTGACACAAGTATCTCTTTCCGGTTGACATTGCATACCCATCTCCAATCCAGTTGTGCAAATTTTTCTATCCAAATCACACAAAAGATTTTTTTTTGGATTACAAAATTCATTTTCAGAATCACACATATTTCCTGCCTCATAATATCGAACACAAATCGATTTATCCGCATGACAGAAATAGTCTTCATGCTGACATGGATTCGATTGATCACAAGAGTCATGACCGATGTTACCATCACATTTGCTAGTGTTTAAATTGCAAGTGAGGCCTTGTAGAGAATCGCATAAATTTTTGTCTTGGTTACACAATCCCATGTATGATGACAGTCTGGTACATTTAAAGCTTTGTTCATCACAATGATAACCAGGTGAACACAATGAATACTCTGGACTACAATACTCAGCCTCGCTCAAATATCTAACACAAAAACCATAAGTCTTGTCACAAAAAAGACCTTCGCTCTTGTTACACATGTCAAAATTCTTGTCACAAAAATCTCCCAAGTTTAATGAGGCAAAACAAATTAGCTTTTCGGGATGGCAAACAAAACCCGGTTTGCACTGCATATCATCATTTTGATTACATCTATCCAGGTTTTCTTGATTCCTTTGACAAACATTATTCAAGCAAATTAGTTCCTTATATTTGTTGCAAACAAGTCCATTTAGCTCACAGAATCCACCCTCTGGTACATTGAGAACACATTTGGAAGTTTCTACATTGCAATAGCCATTAGCCAATCTATTGCATAAATCAAATGCGGGATCACATTCTTCGTCAACTAGACCATACTTAACACATTGCAAGGTCTTTGGATTACAAACCTCGTTGGTCAAATTGCACTGAACATGATCACATGTCTTAATTTCTTCTAAATGGTTCTCAATTGGACTTGAAAACAAACAATTGATTAAGCAAGTGATTAAAATTGTTTTAAAAAATTTATTATAAATCATTTTAAGATTTTTTGCCAAAGAAAATTTTTTTTACTTTTATAGCAAGTTTTTTTTTGCGTTAGAATATTTTTATTAGTAACTTCGAGGTAGAAATTTTAAAACGTCAATCATTAGAAAATAAATGAATCATTAAATTGAATTTATTTTTGATTTCTGGCCTGAAATATTTTAAATAATCACATATTTTTCTATTAAAATCAAAACGTTCTTTTTGAATTTAATTTTATTTGAATTTTTAAATTAATAGAAATTACTTTTGAGACAAAAAATGGAAATAAATATCAGGCATACAAGTTCCAGAAAAAGCAACAAAAAAATATCAATCTTATCAAAATGTTGGCAAAAAAATTGCTTCCAAGTTTTTTTATTGTCTTGATTAATTTTAATTCAGTATTTGGTCAATGCTGGTTTGGATCTTATGGCCGTGGAGTTGGCTGGCCATTAAGCTCATGCAAATCAGGACAAGAAAAAAATGGACTTTTGTGTTACCCGCATTGTTCCAATGGCTACTATGGCGTAGGACCAGTTTGTTGGGCTAGATGCCGCGATAGCTATTCCGATCACGGTGCTTTGTGTACAAGAGGACCACACATTTACGGAAAAGGCTGTTGTTGCATTAGATTTTTTGGTTGGGTCAATGGATGCTGTTCAAATTGTCCATCTGGCTACAATGACGACGGATGTACGTGCCACAGGTATATGCACACATATGCTAAATCAACTTATGGCCGTGGTGCTGGTGAGCCCATGATATGTAGATCAAATGAACATCAAAGTGGAGCATTGTGCTATCCGCCATGCAGAGATGGATACAAAGGCATCGGTCCTGTGTGCTGGCAGAATGGCTGTCCAAAAACAATGCCACATCAATGTGGTCTTTTATGTACAATTGATTCGAAGCAATGTGAAGAGATGCTTAAATCAATAGCTGAAGATTCCTTTGGTTTGATATCAACTTTTATTGAGAGGGGAGCCTTGAATCTATCAACAGTCCTTGGTGTAGCCTCGTCTACCACAGGTCTTGCTTCAACGTTGATTAATGATATTTGTGAAGGAAATATCCAAGTTCCATCTTTTTGTGTAAAATCAACCTATTCTGAAAATGGAGCGATCAAATTTTCATCTTGTGGTGGTAAAAACGGATTTAATTGTGGTTTATTTTGCACAAATAATGCAGTAAAGTGCTCAAAAGAAATAGCAAGAACTATTTCAGTTGTGACAGGTCTTTTGTCGGATGCAGACACGCCGATACCAACACAAAAAGAAATAAATTCAAAGTTTGCAGATTTTAAAAGTAGCATTACAAAAGCCAACAAAGGTCTGTCCGATGTAATTGATGTTATTAAGAATGGTGTTTCGCTTTATAATACATTGAGTAGTGTTAAAAGTTTTAATATGAAAATGTTGGAGCTAGCTAAATCCGTTATGGACTATGGTGACAGCATACCAGAAAGTAAAATTTATTTAATAGATTTTTTTTTTTAATTTATTTTATTTATCAAAGTGTGCTAAGACAGCCTGAAAAAGTGTTGCAAACTATAATCTAAATTTTCATCAATTTATTTTTTTTTCATTAAATTTCAAATAAAATAATCAAATTTATTTTAAAAAATTAGCAACATTCAAAAGTATAAAACAATTTTTGTTCATTTTTTAAAGATGTTTAAATTGTTCACCTTTAAAATTATTTAGTATTTTTCAATTGCAAAATTTACTAATAATACTTTACTTTTTAAATTTTTAATTTTTTTTTGTGAAGAAAAAACTTAAAGAAAGACTCAAGATATTAGTGGAAACTTAAGTCAGTTGCCTTAAATTTACCAGCATACAACAACAATATTTTAAAGTTTAAAGTTATTTTCTCAATTAAATTTTTTAATTAATAAAATATTTTTGATAATTTCCTGACAATATTCCATTATTGAAATCTAAAATTTAATTTAGACTAAGATACTGATAAAGCTCTATTCCATATTCATGTTGTAAACATTTAGGGATTTAATTGGTGATCAATTTAATTAGAAAAAGAAAATTTGTTGGGTAAACTCTTTTATTCGGAATCCGAATTACAAACAACATGCAAGTGAATTTATAACAAAAATATAACTGCAGAAAAGATATTAACAAAAAACACCAAGGAAAACAAAATATTAAGACTGTCTAACACGCCTCCTCATCGAAGAATTTCGCTTTGGTGAAATTTTTATTTTTTGGTATCAATTTAATTTTGGATTTATAATAATATAGAATTTTTTATTCAATTCAATAAGATTCAAATTTCTCATTTTTAATATTTCATCGAAAACTATCGAAAAATTGTACTTATTTTGATTTGATTGGATCAATGTCACAGTCCTTATTTAAATTTAATATTTTTTGATAACATTTTTTAAGTAAAAACATTTTTTAACAAAGTTGAAATTAAATATTGGCCCTCATTAAACAAACCCAAAAATTAAATAAAAATAATAACAAAATCAATTCATTACACATTATTATGAAAAAAACAATAACATTTAATAAATATATCAAGTATTTTATGCATGATACGGATGGAGTTCTTAGTGCTCTCTCGGTTAGCCAAGGTGAGAAGGATCTTGGTGTCTGCGTAACAAGCGATTTAAAATGGTCAATGAATGTGAACACAGCAGTCAACAAGGCAAACAGCATGATTGGAGTAATTAGAAGATGTTTTAAGAATCTTAGTAAGAATGCTTTTCGTCTGCTCTACATGACGCTGGTTCGTCCACACCTAGAATACGCCATTAGTGTTTGGTCACCGCATTTGAAACAAGATATAACTCGAATTGAAAAAATTCAAGAAAGAGCAACTAAGCTTGTCGCTGGATTAAAGAACCTAACTTATACTGAAAGACTGCAGGCTCTCTCTTTGACAACTCTAGAAGAGAGACGCGTCAGAGGTGATCTTAATCAAATTTTTAAGATAGTCCATAAGTACGAGTCGGTTGATTTAAAATATGGTTTGAAATTTGCACAGAAAAGTTACGCGACAAGAGGTCATTCGCTTAAAATGGTTCGTGAAATAAGTAGAAAGTGTACACCACGAGACGTGTTTTTGACAAATAGAATTGTACCTTATTGGAACAAATTGTCTGAAAAAGCGGTCACGGCGAAAAGCTTAAATAGCTTCAAGGGTTTTTTGGATGTAAAATTGAATGGTAGCTGCCAAAGCTCACTTTTGAGCTAAGTACTTCGGTACTGCATACATGCTGCAGTTTTAAACTACTACTACTACTACTACTATTTAGATTTTTCAAAGTTACAACAAATTAACAGTGAATATAACAAGTTTGATGTCAATTGAACATTTTAACCTTTTTTTGAAAAAATTGATTTTAAATATAACAAATTGATATGAACGAAATTGAAAACTTAAAAATTTGGGTTATTTTATTCAATAATTGGGGTATAACAACAAAATTCGCCTTATTTATTTAATTAAGTTATTAAGCCAAAATATTTTAAAAATACCTAAATGACCACCAAGTAATCAAAGAATCAATCAAAGCATTAAAAATGTCAAACAATGAATTAACACAAGAACCGAAAAGAATATTAAATCTACTAAATATATATTTTCAAGATGTTTTTGTTATTGAACAAAATGGTGAGCTTCTACCTTTTGTAGTTGAACTTAATGAAAACGGGTCAGAATATATTGACATTGAACCAAATGATATTAGATATGAAATGGTTTTTAATAAATTACAAGACCTTAATCAAAATAAATCATGTGGTGACAAGCTTCATCCGATATTGTTTAAAAACTGTGCAAAAGCCTTTACTGTTTCTTTAACATTGATTTTCAGAGTATCATTATCTAATAGTCAACTTCCAATACAATTCAGATCAGCAAATATTACTCCATTTTTTAAAAAAGGTGATAAATCAACGGCCAACAATAATCGTCATGTGTCTTTAACTTCAACTACGTGCAAAATTATGGAAAGCATAAGAATAATATTATATCTAAAGAACAGCATGGATTTGTTAAGAAAAATTCATGTAAATCTAATCTTCTGGAAACTCTATATTTCATCTCAATGAGTCTAGACAAAAGTATTCGTGTTAATGTGATTCTGCTAGATTTTGCGAAAGCATTTGATACTGTTCCGCACAGACGACTAATAGCTAAATTGAAAGGGTATGGCTTTGATGGTCTGACACTAAAATGGATTGAAGCTTTCTTGAAAAATAGAAGACAACGAGTTATTCAAGGTGAAATTTTGTCGGATTGGGTTGAGATTTTTAGCGGTGTACCACAAGGGTCAGTGATTGGTCCACTTTTGTTCGTTTTGTATATCAATGATCTACCAAAAGGAATAGAGAATGTTGTGTAATTGTATGCAGATGATACTAAAATTTTCTCGCAAACGGTATTAGAAATAAGCGCCGCGAAACTACAATCAGATTTAGATTTAATTTTAAAGTGGACTCAAGATTGGCTACTTCTCTTCAATACATCAAAATGTGTGGTTATGCATTATGGCCATAAAAACAAAGAATTTCCTTATTTTATTAATGATAAGAAGTTATCAACGTCAGAAACCGAAAGAGATCTTGGAGTTATTTTCAATACAAATCTTAAATGGAAAAAATTAAGTGATAGATGCTACAAACAAAGCAAATCAAACGTTAGGTCGCATCAAGAAATCATACGCTGGTTTTGATTGTAAGTTATTTGTAAGATTATTGTATTTAACTTTTGTTCGTCCTCTTTTGGAATTTGCGGTTCCTGTATGGTCTCCAATTATTAAGTCTGGCTGTGAGAATGTTGAAAGGATTCAACGCGGAGCTACAAAATGTGTTTCTTCGATTAGAAACAGACCGTATGAAAGCAGATTGAAGGCTTTGAACATTCCAAATCTTGAAAGAAGAAAAAAAAATTCATGTAATACAATTAAACAGGCACTAAATTTCTACTTCACCAAATAATTATTAAATTCTTCACCAAAATAAATAACCAAAAAAATATTATCAAATGAACCAAATAAATATATTTTTCACCAAAACAATTTTATTTCGCCAAAAAAAATATTATTTTTTCACCAAATTTATTAATTGTCCAAAAAAATATTTATTTCAACCAAAATAAAAGTTTTTATCACAGATAAAAATACAAATCAAACCAAAAAATAATTACTGAATTATCAAGGCTTGTTTTGCCTTTGCAGGTCTTCCAGGTTTTCTCTTTTCGCCGATAGGAATATTTTTCGCTGATAGAGATATTTCACATTCAATATGTATACGTTTTTATAATTTCTTCTAATATTCCTAAAGATACTTTGTGTTCACCATATTTTTTGTTTTTGTATCTTGCAAGGAAATTCGCTAATTGGGCTTTTGTAGGCTTTTCAATGCTTGATTTCTTGCTTAAGCCATTGAGGATATGAATTGGTTTACTTTACATTCCATTTTCGAATAATTCAATGATCGCTTCTTGGGTGCTTTTGGGTAATTTGGATGTTATTTCATCGCCATGTTCGTGTTGATTTTCATTTATGCATAGGACCACCTTGTTGTCATCACTCTTAATTAAAATGTAGGCTTGCATTTGACACTTGCTGTTGCTGCATTTAAAATAATGTTTTGCTCCATCGCTGGTATAATGCTTGCTTTGTTTTCTCCAATTGCCTATTTTAATGAGATCTTCCAGAGCTTCATCAAATAACTGATAATTGTTGTGCACGTTGTATACTTGACAATTGCTTCTTTTCCTTTTTCTGTTCAATGTCTCAGATTCAATATCCGAATCTACATCATCACTAGTATCTTGATAAACAAGTACGTTTTCACTTGATGACGATACTGTGTTATCTTGAATCACCGTTGTTGCCATCGTATCGATTGAGTTTTAATTGATTTTTTAAGGATTTGTGGTAAAATAACATAACGAAAAATACTATTTATAATATTTTTGGTGAATAAAAAATTGAATTGGTGAAGTATAAATTAATTAGGTTAAATTAAGATTAATTTGGTTTAGAAACCTATTTTGAATTGGTGGTTTGATTTGCACAGGTAATTGTGATTTTTTGGTGTCAATTAAGAATAGATTTGCGACAAAAAACACCAATTTGGTGTTTAATTTTGGTAATCGAGTTTCGCCTTAGATTATATTTTTTTGGTGATATTCTTTATTATTTTGGTGAATAAAAAAAATATTATTGGTGAACGATAATTGTATGCCAAGTAAACAAGTTCATGCATGGAATAGAAATGATTGAAAAATGCAACAATTTTAATGTCACAAAAAACCAAGGAAGAGGTCGGTGCTTTAAATTTCAAATAAAGAGATTTCTAGGCTCCAACCTAGAGATAACTTTTTTTTCAACAGAACCGCTAACATATGGAACTCGATGCCAAATCAATTAGTTGAAACCCCAAATATTAACAGCTTTAAAGCATGCATTGGTTGTGGGATTAGCGGCAATCAATCTCATCAGCTGCATTAGTGTGCCTTAAAATCACACTCGCTGGCTAGCCAGCTACAGTCAAAACTACTACTCCTACTACTAAGTTATTAATTTATGTCTCCCTTAATCATTTTCGGGGGCATATTTTTGTTAAGTATCATACCCTTGGTACCACTACTTTAAAAAACTTTTAACATTTTAATGTATTATTTTTAAACAAATAAATGGGTTCGATCAGCTCTTAGGAGTAAAGACAATATATCGTTTGATTGAATTGAAATAATAATAATATCTTGAAAACAAAGTAACTTTAAATAGTTAAAATATGCCGTTTTTATTATTGAAAGTTAATTGTGAAAACTTTATTTTTTTTTAAACTTTTATTTTGAATATTTGAACTGACCAGTCACCAAGGGAGGCTTATATTCTACTCACTGGAAATTGAAATAAAATTATCTTTTATTTATCCTTGCTTGTGTCTCCCAAAGTAATGTAACCCGATTAAATACGTCAAATTCAACACTTTAAATAAATATAGAAAGAAAAATTTTTGATATCCATCCAAATGTTTTGGTGACAATATTTATTATCTAAAAAAATAAAGAATAAATGTTTATTTAAGTTAGTAATTATTTTTAATGTATGATTGTTTTTTTCAAGTTTATAAAAAAAAAGAAATATCCCTTAATTGTTTTAATCAATGAATTTTGACTAAATTTTTTTCTTTATATTAATTTTTGAGAATGAAATTCAAGGGAAAGAAAAATCTAATTTTTTATTTATTTGTTTAACTTTATTAAATTAATGGAAAACTCTTTTAAATTAATGGAAATCAAAAAAAAAAGTTTTAAATTAAAAAAAGCACACGTAAGCCAAAAGTCAGGAAAGGAAAAGCACAAGTGAACCAAAATAAAAAGCACACAGTTTTGTCAAATGGACTCAAATTTTTTGCTTGAAACAAACTGGCCAACGTTTGGACAAGGTGTCGTATCTGGGCACTCGAAAACTTTGCATGAATGGTGTGGTAATATTTCGAAATTCGTCCTGGAGCTTTCAAATCATGTGAAACTTCTAGAAGAAAGAGAAAAGGAGAAAGAAATTGAAATAAACAAACTGAAATCTGAATTGTCAGCAGCAAATAAAACAGCAAACTCATCCAACAACAGTAGTAAGTGGATTCAAACGGTAAAACAAGGAACAAAAAATGCTAAAAAACCAGCGGATCAGATAGCTGTAGAAAATGCAACCATTAGCGAAATGAATGAAAGAAATAGAAGAAAAAAAAATGTGAAAATTTATGGTGTGCCAGAATCAAAGAAAGAGATTTTAGCAGACAAGAAAGCAGAAGATGAAGCAAAAATCAATGAAATTCTATCCACTTTTGGAAAAAGTGATATCAAGCCAGCGTATTCGAGACGTTTGAGATCTAAAGACCAAAGTAAACCAGGACCAATTCTAGTAGAACTCAAAGAAGAAGCAAACAGAAATCCACTACTACTAGCAGCGAAAAAGTTGAGAGATTCAAATATTTTCAAATCTGATCGTCAAATTCAAGAAGCAATAATCGTTCATCAGAAGTGCCATCACGTGTAGATAGTCTCGAATCTTTAAAATGTATGTATTTAAATGCTACTTCTTTGGACAATAAACTAGATGAATTCAGTGTTGTTATTGAAACATATAGCCCACAAATTGTAGCAGTTAGTGAGACTTGGTTCAAGAGCATCTCAATTACGAACGTTAAAGGATACAATTTGTACAGAAAGGACAGAAGTGATGGACGCAGAGGCGGTGGAGTTTGTCTCTGCATTGATGAAAATATCGACTCATTTGAATTAAATGATGCAGGTTTTAATTTAAGTAAAATAGAACAAATTTGGGTAGTAGTTAATTTTAACTGTGAAAAATATTTAGTTGGCTGTCTTTATAGGCCAACCGATTTTGTTGATATGAACGATTTCGATTTAGTCTTAAACAAGCTAAAGACTTTGTGGACGAGAGAGGTTATAAGGATCTTCTAATAATGGTTGACTTTAACTTTCCATCAATCATCTGGTCAAATGGCTGTGTGTCAGAAATCTTAAACGAAAATGGACTCGAACATAAATTCAGAGAGACACTAAGCGATACTTTTCTATATCAGCATGTAAATATCCCAACTTTTCAAATGTCAAACGAAAAAGCTGTCAACACTTTGGATTTGATTTTCACGACTCAGCCGGGCAGTGTGTATGCAATCGATACAAAATTTGTTCTTGGCAACATTAATAAAGGACATCTGGTTATCTTTTTCAATTTTGTTCTCAAAAACAAGGTTAGTAAGGAATCATATACCTGTAAAAAATTTATTTATAATAAATCTAACTTTGGAAAAATTTCTCATTTTCTATCAAATATTGATTGGGTGCACCTATTTGAGAATTTAAATATTCAGGAAATGTACAATGAGTTAATTTTCTATGTCAGCGAAGCTAGTAATCGATTCATTCCAGTGACGGATGACTCTAAAAAGAAAAGTATCTCAAAACCTTGGATAAAAAATGAACTCAAAGTTTTAATTAGAGATAAAAAGAATCTTAGATAAAGGAACTGTGCATCTAACTGGAAGGATATGAATCTATATAGTGATTACAAGCGTATCTGTAAATTAGTCTCATCAGAAATAAAAAGAGCCAGACTAACTTATGAACAGAATTTAGTTGAAAAAGCTAAGAAGAATCCAAAAATATTGTACAAATACCTAAATGATCAACAAGTAATCAAAGAATCAATCAAAGCATTAAAAATGTCAAACAATGAATTAACACAAGAACCGAAAAGAATATTAAATCTACTAAATATATATTTTCAAGATGTTTTTGTTATTGAACAAAATGGTGAGCTTCTACCTTTTGTAGTTGAACTTAATGAAAACGGGTCAGAATATATTGACATTGAACCAAATGATATTAGATATGAAATGGTTTTTAATAAATTACAAGACCTTAATCAAAATAAATCATGTGGTGACAAGCTTCATCCGATATGGTTTAAAAACTGTGCAAAAGCCTTTACTGTTTCTTTAACATTGATTTTCAGAGTATCATTATCTAATAGTCAACTTCCAATACAATTCAGATCAGCAAATATTACTCCATTTTTTAAAAAAGGTGATAAATCAACGGCCAACAATAATCGTCATGTGTCTTTAACTTCAACTACGTGCAAAATTATGGAAAGCATAAGAATAATATTATATCTAAAGAACAGCATGGATTTGTTAAGAAAAATTCATGTAAATCTAATCTTCTGGAAACTCTATATTTCATCTCAATGAGTCTAGACAAAAGTATTCGTGTTAATGTGATTCTGCTAGATTTTGCGAAAGCATTTGATACTGTTCCGCACAGACGACTAATAGCTAAATTGAAAGGGTATGGCTTTGATGGTCTGACACTAAAATGGATTGAAGCTTTCTTGAAAAATAGAAGACAACGAGTTATTCAAGGTGAAATTTTGTCGGATTGGGTTGAGATTTTTAGCGGTGTACCACAAGGGTCAGTGATTGGTCCACTATTGTTCGTTTTGTATATCAATGATCTACCAAAAGGAATAGAGAATGTTGTGTAATTGTATGCAGATGATACTAAAATTTTCTCGCAAACGGTATTAGAAATAAGCGCCGCGAAACTACAATCAGATTTAGATTTAATTTTAAAGTGGACTCAAGATTGGCTACTTCTCTTCAATACATCAAAATGTGTGGTTATGCATTATGGCCATAAAAACAAAGAATTTCCTTATTTTATTAATGATAAGAAGTTATCAACGTCAGAAACCGAAAGAGATCTTGGAGTTATTTTCAATACAAATCTTAAATGGAAAAAATTAAGTGATAGATGCTACAAACAAAGCAAATCAAACGTTAGGTCGCATCAAGAAATCATACGCTGGTTTTGATTGTAAGTTATTTGTAAGATTATTGTATTTAACTTTTGTTCGTCCTCTTTTGGAATTTGCGGTTCCTGTATGGTCTCCAATTATTAAGTCTGGCTGTGAGAATGTTGAAAGGATTCAACGCGGAGCTACAAAATGTGTTTCTTCGATTAGAAACAGACCGTATGAAAGCAGATTGAAGGCTTTGAACATTCCAAATCTTGAAAGAAGAAAAAAAAATTCATGTAATACAATTAAACAGGCACTAAATTTCTACTTCACCAAATAATTATTAAATTCTTCACCAAAATAAATAACCAAAAAAATATTATCAAATGAACCAAATAAATATATTTTTCACCAAAACAATTTTATTTCGCCAAAAAAAATATTATTTTTTCACCAAATTTATTAATTGTCCAAAAAAATATTTATTTCAACCAAAATAAAAGTTTTTATCACAGATAAAAATACAAATCAAACCAAAAAATAATTACTGAATTATCAAGGCTTGTTTTGCCTTTGCAGGTCTTCCAGGTTTTCTCTTTTCGCCGATAGGAATATTTTTCGCTGATAGAGATATTTCACATTCAATATGTATACGTTTTTATAATTTCTTCTAATATTCCTAAAGATACTTTGTGTTCACCATATTTTTTGTTTTTGTATCTTGCAAGGAAATTCGCTAATTGGGCTTTTGTAGGCTTTTCAATGCTTGATTTCTTGCTTAAGCCATTGAGGATATGAATTGGTTTACTTTACATTCCATTTTCGAATAATTCAATGATCGCTTCTTGGGTGCTTTTGGGTAATTTGGATGTTATTTCATCGCCATGTTCGTGTTGATTTTCATTTATGCATAGGACCACCTTGTTGTCATCACTCTTAATTAAAATGTAGGCTTGCATTTGACACTTGCTGTTGCTGCATTAAAAATAATGTTTTGCTCCATCGCTGGTATAATGCTTGCTTTGTTTTCTCCAATTGCCTATTTTAATGAGATCTTCCAGAGCTTCATCAAATAACTGATAATTGTTGTGCACGTTGTATACTTGACAATTGCTTCTTTTCCTTTTTCTGTTCAATGTCTCAGATTCAATATCCGAATCTACATCATCACTAGTATCTTGATAAACAAGTACGTTTTCACTTGATGACGATACTGTGTTATCTTGAATCACCGTTGTTGCCATCGTATCGATTGAGTTTTAATTGATTTTTTAAGGATTTGTGGTAAAATAACATAACGAAAAATACTATTTATAATATTTTTGGTGAATAAAAAATTGAATTGGTGAAGTATAAATTAATTAGGTTAAATTAAGATTAATTTGGTTTAGAAACCTATTTTGAATTGGTGGTTTGATTTGCACAGGTAATTGTGATTTTTTGGTGTCAATTAAGAATAGATTTGCGACAAAAAACACCAATTTGGTGTTTAATTTTGGTAATCGAGTTTCGCCTTAGATTATATTTTTTTGGTGATATTCTTTATTATTTTGGTGAATAAAAAAAATATTATTGGTGAACGATAATTGTATGCCAAGTAAACAAGTTCATGCATGGAATAGAAATGATTGAAAAATGCAACAATTTTAATGTCACAAAAAACCAAGGAAGAGGTCGGTGCTTTAAATTTCAAATAAAGAGATTTCTAGGCTCCAACCTAGAGATAACTTTTTTTTCAACAGAACCGCTAACATATGGAACTCGATGCCAAATCAATTAGTTGAAACCCCAAATATTAACAGCTTTAAAGCATGCATTGGTTGTGGGATTAGCGGCAATCAATCTCATCAGCTGCATTAGTGTGCCTTAAAATCACACTCGCTGGCTAGCCAGCTACAGTCAAAACTACTACTCCTACTACTAAGTTATTAATTTATGTCTCCCTTAATCATTTTCGGGGGCATATTTTTGTTAAGTATCATACCCTTGGTACCACTACTTTAAAAAACTTTTAACATTTTAATGTATTATTTTTAAACAAATAAATGGGTTCGATCAGCTCTTAGGAGTAAAGACAATATATCGTTTGATTGAATTGAAATAATAATAATATCTTGAAAACAAAGTAACTTTAAATAGTTAAAATATGCCGTTTTTATTATTGAAAGTTAATTGTGAAAACTTTATTTTTTTTTAAACTTTTATTTTGAATATTTGAACTGACCAGTCACCAAGGGAGGCTTATATTCTACTCACTGGAAATTGAAATAAAATTATCTTTTATTTATCCTTGCTTGTGTCTCCCAAAGTAATGTAACCCGATTAAATACGTCAAATTCAACACTTTAAATAAATATAGAAAGAAAAATTTTTGATATCCATCCAAATGTTTTGGTGACAATATTTATTATCTAAAAAAATAAAGAATAAATGTTTATTTAAGTTAGTAATTATTTTTAATGTATGATTGTTTTTTTCAAGTTTATAAAAAAAAAGAAATATCCCTTAATTGTTTTAATCAATGAATTTTGACTAAATTTTTTTCTTTATATTAATTTTTGAGAATGAAATTCAAGGGAAAGAAAAATCTAATTTTTTATTTATTTGTTTAACTTTATTAAATTAATGGAAAACTCTTTTAAATTAATGGAAATCAAAAAAAAAAGTTTTAAATTAAAAAAAGCACACGTAAGCCAAAAGTCAGGAAAGGAAAAGCACAAGTGAACCAAAATAAAAAGCACACAGTTTTGTCAAATGGACTCAAATTTTTTGCTTGAAACAAACTGGCCAACGTTTGGACAAGGTGTCGTATCTGGGCACTCGAAAACTTTGCATGAATGGTGTGGTAATATTTCGAAATTCGTCCTGGAGCTTTCAAATCATGTGAAACTTCTAGAAGAAAGAGAAAAGGAGAAAGAAATTGAAATAAACAAACTGAAATCTGAATTGTCAGCAGCAAATAAAACAGCAAACTCATCCAACAACAGTAGTAAGTGGATTCAAACGGTAAAACAAGGAACAAAAAATGCTAAAAAACCAGCGGATCAGATAGCTGTAGAAAATGCAACCATTAGCGAAATGAATGAAAGAAATAGAAGAAAAAAAAATGTGAAAATTTATGGTGTGCCAGAATCAAAGAAAGAGATTTTAGCAGACAAGAAAGCAGAAGATGAAGCAAAAATCAATGAAATTCTATCCACTTTTGGAAAAAGTGATATCAAGCCAGCGTATTCGAGACGTTTGAGATCTAAAGACC
Source organism: Brachionus asplanchnoidis (assembly GCA_025491095.1). Taxonomy (NCBI): domain Eukaryota; kingdom Metazoa; phylum Rotifera; class Eurotatoria; order Ploima; family Brachionidae; genus Brachionus; species Brachionus asplanchnoidis. The sequence goes on along the minus strand of JAILYF010000008.1, from coordinate 1,283,680 downwards.
AAAGTAAACCAGGACCAATTCTAGTAGAACTCAAAGAAGAAGCAAACAGAAATCCACTACTACTAGCAGCGAAAAAGTTGAGAGATTCAAATATTTTCAAATCTGATCGTCAAATTCAAGAAGCAATAATCGTTCATCAGAAGTGCCATCACGTGTAGATAGTCTCGAATCTTTAAAATGTATGTATTTAAATGCTACTTCTTTGGACAATAAACTAGATGAATTCAGTGTTGTTATTGAAACATATAGCCCACAAATTGTAGCAGTTAGTGAGACTTGGTTCAAGAGCATCTCAATTACGAACGTTAAAGGATACAATTTGTACAGAAAGGACAGAAGTGATGGACGCAGAGGCGGTGGAGTTTGTCTCTGCATTGATGAAAATATCGACTCATTTGAATTAAATGATGCAGGTTTTAATTTAAGTAAAATAGAACAAATTTGGGTAGTAGTTAATTTTAACTGTGAAAAATATTTAGTTGGCTGTCTTTATAGGTCAACCGATTTTGTTGATATGAACGATTTCGATTTAGTCTTAAACAAGCTAAAGACTTTGTGGACGAGAGAGGTTATAAGGATCTTCTAATAATGGTTGACTTTAACTTTCCATCAATCATCTGGTCAAATGGCTGTGTGTCAGAAATCTTAAACGAAAATGGACTCGAACATAAATTCAGAGAGACACTAAGCGATACTTTTCTATATCAGCATGTAAATATCCCAACTTTTCAAATGTCAAACGAAAAAGCTGTCAACACTTTGGATTTGATTTTCACGACTCAGCCGGGCAGTGTGTATGCAATCGATACAAAATTTGTTCTTGGCAACATTAATAAAGGACATCTGGTTATCTTTTTCAATTTTGTTCTCAAAAACAAGGTTAGTAAGGAATCATATACCTGTAAAAAATTTATTTATAATAAATCTAACTTTGGAAAAATTTCTCATTTTCTATCAAATATTGATTGGGTGCACCTATTTGAGAATTTAAATATTCAGGAAATGTACAATGAGTTAATTTTCTATGTCAGCGAAGCTAGTAATCGATTCATTCCAGTGACGGATGACTCTAAAAAGAAAAGTATCTCAAAACCTTGGATAAAAAATGAACTCAAAGTTTTAATTAGAGATAAAAAGAATCTTAGATAAAGGAACTGTGCATCTAACTGGAAGGATATGAATCTATATAGTGATTACAAGCGTATCTGTAAATTAGTCTCATCAGAAATAAAAAGAGCCAGACTAACTTATGAACAGAATTTAGTTGAAAAAGCTAAGAAGAATCCAAAAATATTGTACAAATACCTAAATGATCAACAAGTAATCAAAGAATCAATCAAAGCATTAAAAATGTCAAACAATGAATTAACACAAGAACCGAAAAGAATATTAAATCTACTAAATATATATTTTCAAGATGTTTTTGTTATTGAACAAAATGGTGAGCTTCTACCTTTTGTAGTTGAACTTAATGAAAACGGGTCAGAATATATTGACATTGAACCAAATGATATTAGATATGAAATGGTTTTTAATAAATTACAAGACCTTAATCAAAATAAATCATGTGGTGACAAGCTTCATCCGATATGGTTTAAAAACTGTGCAAAAGCCTTTACTGTTTCTTTAACATTGATTTTCAGAGTATCATTATCTAATAGTCAACTTCCAATACAATTCAGATCAGCAAATATTACTCCATTTTTTAAAAAAGGTGATAAATCAACGGCCAACAATAATCGTCATGTGTCTTTAACTTCAACTACGTGCAAAATTATGGAAAGCATAAGAATAATATTATATCTAAAGAACAGCATGGATTTGTTAAGAAAAATTCATGTAAATCTAATCTTCTGGAAACTCTATATTTCATCTCAATGAGTCTAGACAAAAGTATTCGTGTTAATGTGATTCTGCTAGATTTTGCGAAAGCATTTGATACTGTTCCGCACAGACGACTAATAGCTAAATTGAAAGGGTATGGCTTTGATGGTCTGACACTAAAATGGATTGAAGCTTTCTTGAAAAATAGAAGACAACGAGTTATTCAAGGTGAAATTTTGTCGGATTGGGTTGAGATTTTTAGCGGTGTACCACAAGGGTCAGTGATTGGTCCACTATTGTTCGTTTTGTATATCAATGATCTACCAAAAGGAATAGAGAATGTTGTGTAATTGTATGCAGATGATACTAAAATTTTCTCGCAAACGGTATTAGAAATAAGCGCCGCGAAACTACAATCAGATTTAGATTTAATTTTAAAGTGGACTCAAGATTGGCTACTTCTCTTCAATACATCAAAATGTGTGGTTATGCATTATGGCCATAAAAACAAAGAATTTCCTTATTTTATTAATGATAAGAAGTTATCAACGTCAGAAACCGAAAGAGATCTTGGAGTTATTTTCAATACAAATCTTAAATGGAAAAAATTAAGTGATAGATGCTACAAACAAAGCAAATCAAACGTTAGGTCGCATCAAGAAATCATACGCTGGTTTTGATTGTAAGTTATTTGTAAGATTATTGTATTTAACTTTTGTTCGTCCTCTTTTGGAATTTGCGGTTCCTGTATGGTCTCCAATTATTAAGTCTGGCTGTGAGAATGTTGAAAGGATTCAACGCGGAGCTACAAAATGTGTTTCTTCGATTAGAAACAGACCGTATGAAAGCAGATTGAAGGCTTTGAACATTCCAAATCTTGAAAGAAGAAAAAAAAATTCATGTAATACAATTAAACAGGCACTAAATTTCTACTTCACCAAATAATTATTAAATTCTTCACCAAAATAAATAACCAAAAAAATATTATCAAATGAACCAAATAAATATATTTTTCACCAAAACAATTTTATTTCGCCAAAAAAAATATTATTTTTTCACCAAATTTATTAATTGTCCAAAAAAATATTTATTTCAACCAAAATAAAAGTTTTTATCACAGATAAAAATACAAATCAAACCAAAAAATAATTACTGAATTATCAAGGCTTGTTTTGCCTTTGCAGGTCTTCCAGGTTTTCTCTTTTCGCCGATAGGAATATTTTTCGCTGATAGAGATATTTCACATTCAATATGTATACGTTTTTATAATTTCTTCTAATATTCCTAAAGATACTTTGTGTTCACCATATTTTTTGTTTTTGTATCTTGCAAGGAAATTCGCTAATTGGGCTTTTGTAGGCTTTTCAATGCTTGATTTCTTGCTTAAGCCATTGAGGATATGAATTGGTTTACTTTACATTCCATTTTCGAATAATTCAATGATCGCTTCTTGGGTGCTTTTGGGTAATTTGGATGTTATTTCATCGCCATGTTCGTGTTGATTTTCATTTATGCATAGGACCACCTTGTTGTCATCACTCTTAATTAAAATGTAGGCTTGCATTTGACACTTGCTGTTGCTGCATTTAAAATAATGTTTTGCTCCATCGCTGGTATAATGCTTGCTTTGTTTTCTCCAATTGCCTATTTTAATGAGATCTTCCAGAGCTTCATCAAATAACTGATAATTGTTGTGCACGTTGTATACTTGACAATTGCTTCTTTTCCTTTTTCTGTTCAATGTCTCAGATTCAATATCCGAATCTACATCATCACTAGTATCTTGATAAACAAGTACGTTTTCACTTGATGACGATACTGTGTTATCTTGAATCACCGTTGTTGCCATCGTATCGATTGAGTTTTAATTGATTTTTTAAGGATTTGTGGTAAAATAACATAACGAAAAATACTATTTATAATATTTTTGGTGAATAAAAAATTGAATTGGTGAAGTATAAATTAATTAGGTTAAATTAAGATTAATTTGGTTTAGAAACCTATTTTGAATTGGTGGTTTGATTTGCACGGAAATTGTGATTTTTTGGTGTCAATTAAGAATAGATTTGCGACAAAAAACACCAATTTGGTGTTTAATTTTGGTAATCGAGTTTCGCCTTAGATTATATTTTTTTGGTGATATTCTTTATTATTTTGGTGAATAAAAAAAATATTATTGGTGAACGATAATTGTATGCCAAGTAAACAAGTTCATGCATGGAATAGAAATGATTGAAAAATGCAACAATTTTAATGTCACAAAAAACCAAGGAAGAGGTCGGTGCTTTAAATTTCAAATAAAGAGATTTCTAGGCTCCAACCTAGAGATAATTTTTTTTTCAACAGAACCGCTAACATATGGAACTCGATGCCAAATCAATTAGTTGAAACCCCAAATATTAACAGCTTAAAAGCATGCATTGGTTGTGGGATTAGCGGCAATCAATCTCATCAGCTGCATTAGTGTGCCTTAAAATCACACTCGCTGGCTAGCCAGCTACAGTCAAAACTACTACTCCTACTACTAAGTTATTAATTTATGTCTCCCTTAATCATTTTCGGGGGCATATTTTTGTTAAGTATCATACCCTTGGTACCACTACTTTAAAAAACTTTTAACATTTTAATGTATTATTTTTAAACAAATAAATGGGTTCGATCAGCTCTTAGGAGTAAAGACAATATATCGTTTGATTGAATTGAAATAATAATAATATCTTGAAAACAAAGTAACTTTAAATAGTTAAAATATGCCGTTTTTATTATTGAAAGTTAATTGTGAAAACTTTATTTTTTTTTAAACTTTTATTTTGAATATTTGAACTGACCAGTCACCAAGGGAGGCTTATATTCTACTCACTGGAAATTGAAATAAAATTATCTTTTATTTATCCTTGCTTGTGTCTCCCAAAGTAATGTAACCCGATTAAATACGTCAAATTCAACACTTTAAATAAATATAGAAAGAAAAATTTTTGATATCCATCCAAATGTTTTGGTGACAATATTTATTATCTAAAAAAATAAAGAATAAATGTTTATTTAAGTTAGTAATTATTTTTAATGTATGATTGTTTTTTTCAAGTTTATAAAAAAAAAGAAATATCCCTTAATTGTTTTAATCAATGAATTTTGACTAAATTTTTTTCTTTATATTAATTTTTGAGAATGAAATTCAAGGGAAAGAAAAATCTAATTTTTTATTTATTTGTTTAACTTTATTAAATTAATGGAAAACTCTTTTAAATTAATGGAAATCAAAAAAAAAAGTTTTAAATTAAAAAAAGCACACGTAAGCCAAAAGTCAGGAAAGGAAAAGCACAAGTGAACCAAAATAAAAAGCACACAGTTTTGTCAAATGGACTCAAATTTTTTGCTTGAAACAAACTGGCCAACGTTTGGACAAGGTGTCGTATCTGGGCACTCGAAAACTTTGCATGAATGGTGTGGTAATATTTCGAAATTCGTCCTGGAGCTTTCAAATCATGTGAAACTTCTAGAAGAAAGAGAAAAGGAGAAAGAAATTGAAATAAACAAACTGAAATCTGAATTGTCAGCAGCAAATAAAACAGCAAACTCATCCAACAACAGTAGTAAGTGGATTCAAACGGTAAAACAAGGAACAAAAAATGCTAAAAAACCAGCGGATCAGATAGCTGTAGAAAATGCAACCATTAGCGAAATGAATGAAAGAAATAGAAGAAAAAAAAATGTGAAAATTTATGGTGTGCCAGAATCAAAGAAAGAGATTTTAGCAGACAAGAAAGCAGAAGATGAAGCAAAAATCAATGAAATTCTATCCACTTTTGGAAAAAGTGATATCAAGCCAGCGTATTCGAGACGTTTGAGATCTAAAGACCAAAGTAAACCAGGACCAATTCTAGTAGAACTCAAAGAAGAAGCAAACAGAAATCCACTACTACTAGCAGCGAAAAAGTTGAGAGATTCAAATATTTTCAAATCTGATCGTCAAATTCAAGAAGCAATAATCGTTCATCAGAAGTGCCATCACGTGTAGATAGTCTCGAATCTTTAAAATGTATGTATTTAAATGCTACTTCTTTGGACAATAAACTAGATGAATTCAGTGTTGTTATTGAAACATATAGCCCACAAATTGTAACAGTTAGTGAGACTTGGTTCAAGAGCATCTCAATTACGAACGTTAAAGGATACAATTTGTACAGAAAGGACAGAAGTGATGGACGCAGAGGCGGTGGAGTTTGTCTCTACATTGATGAAAATATCGACTCATTTGAATTAAATGATGCAGGTTTTAATTTAAGTAAAATAGAACAAATTTGGGTAGTAGTTAATTTTAACTGTGAAAAATATTTAGTTGGCTGTCTTTATAGGCCAACCGATTTTGTTGATATGAACGATTTCGATTTAGTCTTAAACAAGCTAAAGACTTTGTGGACGAGAGAGGTTATAAGGATCTTCTAATAATGGTTGACTTTAACTTTCCATCAATCATCTGGTCAAATGGCTGTGTGTCAGAAATCTTAAACGAAAATGGACTCGAACATAAATTCAGAGAGACACTAAGCGATACTTTTCTATATCAGCATGTAAATATCCCAACTTTTCAAATGTCAAACGAAAAAGCTGTCAACACTTTGGATTTGATTTTCACGACTCAGCCGGGCAGTGTGTATGCAATCGATACAAAATTTGTTCTTGGCAACATTAATAAAGGACATCTGGTTATCTATTTCAATTTTGTTCTCAAAAACAAGGTTAGTAAGGAATCATATACCTGTAAAAATTTATTTATAATAAATCTGACTTTGGAAAAATTTCTCATTTTCTATCAAATATTGATTGGGTGCACCTATTTGAGAATTTAAATATTCAGGAAATGTACAATGAGTTAATTTTCTATGTGAGCGAAGCTAGTAATAGATTCATTCCAGTGACGGATGGCTTTAAAAAGAAAAGTATCTCAAAACCTTGGATAAAAAATGAACTCAAAGTTTTAATTAGAGATAAAAAGAATCTTAGATAAAGGAACTGTGCATCTAACTGGAAGGATATGAATCTATATAGTGATTACAAGCGTATCTGTAAATTAGTCTCATCAGAAATAAAAAGAGCCAGACTAACTTATGAACAGAATTTAGTTGAAAAAGCTAAGAAGAATCCAAAAATTTTGTACAAATACCTAAATGATCAACAAGTAGTCAAAGAATCTATCAAAGCATTAAAAAAGTCAAATAATGAATTAACGCTAGAACCGAAAGAGATATCAAATCTTCTTAATAAATGTTTTCAAGATATTTTTGTTATTGAACAAGATGGTGAGCTTCCTCCTTTTGAAGTTGAATTTAATGAAAACTGGTAAGAATATATTGATATTGAGCCAAATGACATTAGTTATGAAATGGTATTCAAAAAATTACAAGACCTGAATCAAAATAAATCATGTGGTGTAGACAAGCTTCATCCGTTATTGCTAAAAAACTGTGCAGAAGCCTTTACTGTTACTTTAACTTTGATTTTCAGAGAATCATTATCGAAAAGTCAGCTTCCAATTCAATTCAGATCAGCAGATATTACTCCATTGTATAAAAAAGGTGATAAATCAACGGCAAGCAATTTTCGTCCTGTGTCTTTAACTTCAATTCCTTGCAAAATTATGGAAAGCATAATAAGAACCAAAATGGAAGACTATCTTTAAAAGAATAATATTATATCTAAAGAACAGCATGGATTTGTTAAGAAAAATTCATGTAAATCTAATCTTCTGGAAACTCTATATTTCATCTCAATGAGTCTAGACAAAAGTATTCCTGTTGATGTGATTCTGCTAGATTTTGCGAAAGCATTTGATACTGTTCCGCACAGACGACTAATAGCTAAATTGAAAGCGTATGGCTTTGATGGTCTGACACTAAAATGGATTGAAGCTTTCTTGAAAAATAGAAGACAACGAGTTATTCAAGGTGAAATTTTGTCGGATTGGGTTGAGATTTTTAGCGGTGTACCACAAGGGTCAGTGATTGGTCCACTATTGTTCGTTTTGTATATCAATGATCTACCAAAAGGAATAGAGAATGTTGTGTAATTGTATGCAGATGATACTAAAATTTTCTCGCAAACGGTATTAGAAATAAGCGCCGCGAAACTTCAATCAGATTTAGATTTAATTTTAAAGTGGACTCAAGATTGGCTACTTCTCTTCAATACATCAAAATGTGTGGTTATGCATTATGGCCATAAAAACAAAGAATTTCCTTATTTTATTAATGATAAGAAGTTATCAACGTCAGAAACCGAAAGAGATCTTGGAGTTATTTTCAATACAAATCTTAAATGGAAAAAATTAAGTGATAGATGCTACAAACAAAGCAAATCAAACGTTAGGTCGCATCAAGAAATCATACGCTGGTTTTGATTGTAAGTTATTTGTAAGATTATTGTATTTAACTTTTGTTCGTCCTCTTTTGGAATTTGCGGTTCCTGTATGGTCTCCAATTATTAAGTCTGGCTGTGAGAATGTTGAAAGGATTCAACGCGGAGCTACAAAATGTGTTTCTTCGATTAGAAACAGACCGTATGAAAGCAGATTGAAGGCTTTGAACATTCCAAATCTGGTGGAAAGAAGAAAAAGAGGTGATCTAATTCAATTATACAAGTTCATGCATGGAATAGAATCGGTTGAAAAAAGCAACAATTTTAATGTCACAAAAAACCAAGGAAGAGGTCACTGCCTCAAATATCACAAAAAAATATCGAGGCTCCAACATAGAGATAACTTTTTTTTCAACAGAACTGCTAACTTATGGAACTCGCTGCCAAATGAATTAGTTGAAGCCCCCAATGTTAACAGCTTTAAAGCAGGCATTGATTGCTGGATGAGCAGCAATCAGTCACATCAGCTGTCTTAGTGTGCCTTATCAGCACACTCGCTGGCTAGCCAGCTACAGTCAAAACTACTACTACTACTACTACTATTTACCGAGCTTAAGCTCTATTAGATTAAAAAATAAAATATTTAGTAAAAAAAATAAAAAGTAAAATAGATTAAAATTTAATGTAAGTTATAAAAGGTGCTACATCGTTAAGTACTGAATATTCCTGAAATGAAGAAAGAAATAGAAAAGAATTAATACACAATGGGTCTCACTTAACTCAAATTGTCGACGCAAGACTGTTATTAGTTTATGTAAAATGTTGGAGGTAGTCTCATATTTTAGTTTATTAAATATGATATATTATATTAAAATTTTTTTCTTTTTTAAAATTAATTATTTTCCTATTTGTTCAAATATTTTTGTTTTAAAACTACATAAACTAAATATTCAATGTTTTATGAAATCTATTTATTTCATTATAACAAGATAAAAAAATTCAAGCTCAATTTTTTTTTATTAAATTTGAAACATCACACTTTTTTGAAATTTATCTTTCAAAATTGTACTAAAATTATTATAAAAAAACGAGAAATACACCATATAATAACTTTTTTCTTTCAAAATTTTCTTTTTTTTTTAATTCATAAAATAAATTAGTTAAATATGATTTTTCATTTTTTATTTCATTCATGTATAAATCTTTATTTTCAAGGTAACTTTTTCTATTTAATAAGAAAAATGTAACCAGAAAGTCTGCGAAAAGTAGAGAATATTTATTTTTTTTATTCGAGAATGTCACTGATAAATATACTATACAATAAAGGACTAATTACTGAGCCTTTAGGAACATCAGCAGGCTTTGATATTAGTATTAATTGCTAATATTGTCATTCACAATTAATTCCTAATTTAACAATTAATTAAATAATGAAGTAACAATAATATGACTTTTAGAAAAATTTAAAATTTTTTTTATTTTATTTAAACATAATCTAATAATTTTTATTTTTGATTAGATCTAAGATTAATAACTAAGATTAAATCACGTGTTTATTAAATACTTTGGTACAATGTTGCACATTTTTACCACTAATGTAAAAGTTATCAAAAATTATCTGTAAATAGATATGTTAGTCAAAAAATCAATTTTTACACTTTTTTTTTTCACAAGCTTTTTAAAATTATTTCATCTAAATTTTGTTTGATAGTTGATAAATCAAAATAGTTTAGACAATTTAAATTGTGATATCATCATTTGGACACTTTGTTTCCAAATTTACTGTAAAAAGTTATTTTACAACTTCTTGCTTTTCCAGTTAATTGATCGAAACCCTTGCATTCCAAGTAAGGTGGAATATACACATGCAAGCTGATACTTGGTCGAGTATGCGAAGTATTTTCCACACGGTGAAGCCCGATTGAATCTTAACAATTTCAAAAGTTAAATTAATTTTTTTTAAATAAGCATTTTTAATTTAGAATTTTACCATTGATATAACAAACATCATTTTTTTTCATCACAGTTTTGCATCTTTCTTTCATTTCTTTATTTTCCTCTGAACCATCCGGCCATTCGTACTTGGTCTCCAAAAGCTCTCCATCCAAGCACTTCATAAAACAGTGAGCATTGCTGTGATCATGAATACTGGAACCCTGTGACTCGGCCCAGCACAACAACAAAATATTGTACTTTCCATTTCCTTCATCGATCAGATTCCGGGTGTATTTGTGCGGATCGTACTTGGCATAGTGACGCCAATCTTTGGGATTGCTCTTATAGTTCTCAATTAATCTAGTGACATAGTCGACATTGACAAAGTCGTGCTCAAAAACTTGTCTTAATAAGGCGACAAGTTCTTTTAGGTCTTTTGGAACCGGCACTTGTTCCATGCTAGTTTTCATTTCATGGGCTTTTATTTGATCCTGAAGATGCTCGGTAAAAACTACATGAGAGCCGTCAAATCTTTGTAAATTGGCAACTTCCATTTTGAGCTTGATTTAGAGGACAACAATAATTTTTTTTAACCTAGATCAGGACTTTTAGTTAAAATTATCTAAAAAATTTATTAAATTTCGTCTTTTTTTTTAAATTATTTTAGAGATTTTGATCAAGTGTTAAAGTCTTAAATAGTGTTTATCAGTGCTACTCGAGCTCTATCAAGATCTATTATGAGTGTTTTAGCACCTGTAGATCATGTTAGATCTTACCCACCAACAAAAAAAATTCAATTAATTTTCTAGAAAGACTAGGAAATTGAATGATTTAGGGAGTGTTTGATAACAATGACCAGAAATGAACATTAATGCCACGAGCGCAACCTAAATCAAAAATAGGTGGATTTTCGTTCATTTAATTTGATGAATTGCGCACAAATTCAAAATATTTTTTTTCTCAAAATAGATAACCTTGTTTTAAATTTAGAAAGATTTTGTCTTCTGAATCACGAGTTTTTTGAATATTGTGAACAAACAATAAGCTTAATTGGCAAATATTTCGAGAGTTTACCATCTAAATATTACGCCATGTCAATCAATAATTGACATTGGTTAACAAAAAAAAATTTAATTTTATCAAATTTTAAGCTTTTTTGATAATGAATATGAAATTTATCAAAAAATGAACCTTTAACTTTTATCTGATTGAAGCTAGATGAAATTAAAGTCTAAAAAATGTCTAGTTTTTATTTGATGAAGAGTACAATTTTTTTTGCTTCATAATCATCTATTTTTATTATCTATAAATTTTAATTAATCAACTTTTAGCAACATGAATTTGATCAATTTAAATAAGGAATTTAATTTTTTTACGAATTCAAATTTTTTTTTTCAAATCAAGTGGTCATCAAAAATATTAAATACCATAAACAGATACAGATAAAAAAAAAGAGAAGACTTTTAAAATTTATTTATTAACAAATTATGAAAAATGTTATAAACAGATTTTTTGTAAAGAACACAGCAAAATGAAAATAATTTAATTAACTTTTTTTAAGACATCAAAAAATTTCATTCAGAGAGTTACAACTGTTAGAGTTTGAAAAGTTTAATATTCCATTTATTTTTAAAATTTATTTAATGAGATTTTATTTTTCATCTAAATCTAAATTAGAATGAATTTCTTTTTGACTTTAAATTATTCTAGAACCAAATTAAAATAAAGCTAATTTTAAGTTAAGAATTTTTTTATTTCGTATCTAAAAAATGAAAAGCTTGTTGTCAATCGTTTTTATGCTGTACGAACCTGATAATTATATTCACTAAACAATGAAAAACTTTGGGCAAATAAGCTTTCATAAGTTTTTGAAAATTAAAATCACAATTATTGTTCTTTAAGCTGATAGATAGAATAAAATATCATGGTACCATACACAATTTGGCAATGTGTAATTATAGCACAAATAATACTGTACCAAAAGTAAAATCGTTATAATTGTTTTTAATTGTGCAAAAATGGTTCTGTAAACAGTAAAATATTGTAGAAATTTTTACAAACAATTTCTTGGCTCAATATTTTTCAAAAAAAAACTAAATTGGCTCTGTAAATTATATCAGTTGAAAGTGTAAAATTGTCAAATTTTAATTTGATGAAAAAAACAATTTTTTTGTTTCATAATTTTATATTTTAATTTAAGATATTTATTAACTTTTAGTAAATCAATTTTTAAGATCTTGTTTTCTGAATTACGAGTTGCTTGAATATTTTTAACAAAAAATTGGAAAGTTTGCTATCTAAATATTACGCTAAGTCAATTAATAATTGACATTGGTTAGCAAAAAAAATAATTTTATCAAATTCAAAGCTTTTTTGATAATGAATATGAAATTTATCAAAAAATAAATCTATGAATTTTATCTGATTAAAGCTAGATGAAATTGAAGTCTAAAAAATGTCTAATTTTTATTTGGTGAAAAGTATAATTTTTTTTGCATCATAATCATCTATATTTATTAAATTTTAGTAAATTTTCTTAAATTTAGAGCATTTAATTTTTTACAGATTCCAAATTTTTTTCTCAGATCGAGTGGTCAACAATTTGATTTTAAATTCAACAAAAATTTTAAAAACCCTTTTAAAAACAGACACAGATACACAAAAAAAAGAAAAAAACATTAAATTTATTTATTGAAAAACTGATTTTGAAAGAACAGAGCAAAATGAAAAAAAATTAATACAAATTAAAATAAAATCTTAATCTATTGAATAAAATACCGTCTTATGTATTTTTTAAAATAAAGCATCATCAGTGTTCATCTTACAGTTATTTATCAAACCATTTGACATATCGCTTAAAAATCTAAAAATAAAACTGACCACTGCGTAATTTAACTTGTGTGTTCTTTGAATAAATCTGTCATAGCATAAAAAAATAGCTTAAATAAAATATTTTTTTCTAAAATTTTTAATTAATAATTTTTTAATTTGATAATTTTTGTTGTGATTTTTTTGCATTAAACAAAAAAGGTTACCAAGGTAACCAAATGAGTGAATTGAATAAAAAAAGTAATTTATTTATAATTTAAAATTTTGACTAGCTTCCAATATGGATATGAACCGACCAGAAATAGGAGATGGTAATGCTTTGATATTTAAGTTTTTACCAAAAATTATTTTCTTTTTTAAGAACGTCCGCAATCAAGCCGGATAAGTTCTTCGAAGTCAAATTTAAATGCAGAGACTCCACTAGAGGAACCACGTTCAAAATCAGATTTAAATGATAATGAAGTAACAGATTCAAGAAATGAAGAAATTGATGGCCAAGAAGAAAATCAGAATCACGAAGCAAATCAGAATCAAGAAGAAGAAATTCAAGACAATAATCAGGACCAAGATGGCGCAAAAAATCAGGAAGATATTCAGAATAACGATGAAAGCAATAATGAAGTACTAAATACGGTTGATGATGACAACCAAGAAAAAAATGATAACGAAGTTAGTGAACCAAAAGAACAACATGAAGCTGAAGATACTTCTAATTTGGATGAGACTGGCAACCAAAATGAAAACACGTTAGATGAAAGTAATACTGAATTGAATACTTCTGAGAATCAAGAAAATTCCGAAAAAGATAATGATAACAAAGACACGGATGATCATGTTTACGTTCATAAAACAGTAAAACGCAAAACTAGACAACCAAATAAATTTGCTGATGGAAATCTCATTTTAGAGGAAGAAACTGATGAAGTAAAATTTATTTTAGAATTAAATGACATATTTAAAAAGAGGAGGATTTATTAAGATGAATATAAAAATACTTCTTTCCATTTATTTTTTATTTTTGTTAAGACTTTAAATACAGCACTGATTTGACACGTGGATTTTACGTAAAATAAAGTAAATTTATGAAAATTTACGTTGGCCAAAAAATGGCCGAAATTTTGATTTTTTTTGAGTGAAAATTTACCAAAATTTACAAAAATTAGGTCATTTTTTTATCCATTTTTTGGCCAAAGTAAATTAACGTAAATATACGTAAAATATCGAAAAATTTCGTAAAATTACGTAATTTTACGAACGCAAATTTTCATAAATTTACTTTATTTTTCGTAAAATCCACGTGTCAAATCAGTAGTGTATTTTGATAATAATTTTAAAAAAAAATTTTCTTGCTGATAAAATGTGTATATAATTTTTCTCTTAATCAACAAAAAAATAATAAATAATAAAGCTAATGATAGAATCATAGTTCACCTACAATAGAAAATATTCTGATTCTCGAGTAAACTATTAGTACATTTTACCAAAAATTTTTAATAAAAATTTTTAACCTTATTTGAAAAAAGTTAAAGGTAATATTAATAAATAAATAAGTAAACCATACAAAATTTGAGAGATGGAGGAAGAATGTCTATTTGATTAAAGTAAAAAATTGAGTATAAATTCTTTATTAAGTTCTCTTACTAATATCGATAGGCTAAATTAACAAGTCTCATTAAAAATCATTAATTTTTCTCAAAAAAGTGATTTTCTGAAACCTTTAAATTTTTTCTTTTCCTAATCCAGAGATTGATCACCTAATCCTATTCAGATTAGGTGATATACTTTTATAAAAAAATAAGTAAACTAATAGTTCACTAAACCCGAGAACATGAATTTTTTAAACGACTAGATCCTTTTATTCCTCTAGTTGAAGCACAAAATCATGATATTCTTTTTTTGTGATTTATAAATTTTCATTTAAACAGGTAATTTTTTTAAGAAAAAAAAAATATCTCAATTAAAAGCACCCTTTTTCTTTTTGAAGTAACTTATTTTTGAGAAAATAAGGTAAATTTCATATATAAAATACCGATAAAATTATCAATATTTTGCATATTAAGTTCAAATTCAATATCATACATTATCAATAAAATTAAAAGCTTAAAAATAAATGTTTCCTTGATTATAAGTTCAATCTAGCATCTAGCATGCAAAATTGTACATTAAAGAGACGATTTTGGGGGGCACTTATTACCATAAAATTTGGTAATTTTTCACTGATTTTCACATATTGATAAAAAAACATTATTTTATTTAATTCTATTAAAATTATTTATTTGATCCCATTTAGCAAAACCACATAGTCGAATTATTTTCATCTATATTAAAAAAAAAATAATTTAAAATTGAAGAAAAAATAAAAATTTCAATTTATTCTTATAAACATGCATACAAGTTCTAATTGTCAATATAATAATTTTTTTCAAATTTTTTAAGTATTACTGATTCAAAACTACAATAATGAGAGTATTTATTTAGAATTTTTATCATCTAAAAAAGGGAATTGGAAAATTAGCTTTAACAAAATTATAATGAAATTATAGAAATCGATTTGCCGATTTACCTTAAGTTTCTAAAACACAAAATTGTTAAAATTTAATAGTCTATCAGTAATAATATAAATAATGTAACTTATTTTTCGATATTTATTATTTTTCAAAATAACTAAAAATCATGGAAAATAAAAAAAAGTGCCTTTTATTAACAGCTAAGAAAGCGAAAGTGAATTAGTTAAAAAAATTAAAAAAAATTCATAGACAAATTTTGGATTCTCAAACTTATCTAAATTAAAAATAAAATTTTAATAAAATTTTGAGTTTATATTTTATTTGATGAAAATATTCATTCGGCTTGTATTCATTTTGTTTTTTATTTTTTATAACCCTCTTCGCTTCATGATTATTCTTTTTTTTTCAAGGATTCTAAAATTGACTAGCTCCAAGCAAAAATTGAAACCATTAAGGTTTAAAAGTCGCTAAACTT
The DNA here is from genome assembly GCA_025491095.1 of Brachionus asplanchnoidis. NCBI lineage: Eukaryota > Metazoa > Rotifera > Eurotatoria > Ploima > Brachionidae > Brachionus > Brachionus asplanchnoidis. The sequence continues at coordinate 1,267,756 of JAILYF010000008.1, read as the reverse complement.
TCAATAATGTTTGTCTTAATCAGGACTCAACTTGAGCAGCATCTACTCTAGATGCGGTTTTACTATTGATGTCCATTGCTTTTAAATGAAAAATTTATTTTAATATTCATTTTACAATTTTAATAAGAGATTTTTTTTTTAAGTTAAATTATTTTGGATTTTTCGCTAAACTAATAAAAGAAAAAGAAATAGAAAATTTATAAATAAAATGATATTAAAAGAATTTTACAAGGATTTGGTTGCAAAGTCTCCCGGACCTCCTCCTTTGGAGCCCATATCTCAAAATTTGGATAATGACCTGGACAGAAGTGGTGCAAATGTCCGACCAGATCTTGATCTAGGCGCCACTACTCCTGACAAAGTCGACTTGACAATTGACGATGACTATCAGGACATAGAAGTGGAAATAAAACCTACTCGCGAAGAACTAATTGCACGATACCAAGTAAATCTTGGAAAAATTTAAATATTCATCTTATTCTCTTAATTTTAGGCTTCTATTGAAGAAAGAGACCGTCTACAAACCGTAAACAATCAGCTGCACCATAAATTGGCTGATTTTTTCAGAAAGAAGAAATCAGATGATTCACAAAATCAATCATTGTTCGAGAAATCTTCCCAAGAGCACGAACAACGCTATATCAAATACATAAGTAAAATAAAATTTAAAAAAATTAAATTTTTTTATTCTAAAATTTGAAAAAAAAATTAAATTTTTTTATTCTAAAATTTAAAAAAAAATTAAATTTTTTTATTCTAAAATTTGAAAAAAAAATTAAATTTTTTTATTCTAAAATTTAAAAAAAAATTAAATTTTTTTTATTCTAAAATTAAAAAAAAATATATATATTTTAAAATTTTTTTACTGAAAATTTTTTTAGCAACCATTGATAACTTGAAAAAACAAATGGAAACCGAAAGACTCGAAGCTGAAAGAGAACTGGATGAACTGAAGTATAAATGCGATACCAAAAAAGATATAGTTGACCAAGACCGAATGTTTTTTACCAAAATGAAGAAAGATGCTGCGGCAAAGTCGGCCAGCACTCGCTCTGGCAAACATTTGACCATCAAAGACGCAGAGGTCTATATTGAAAAAGAAAGGCTGAAAGAAATTGATGTGATCGGTGTGCGCATTGAGAACATCAAGCTCAAAAATCAATTGAGAAAAAAAGAAAATGAACTAAAGGCTAAAGAGGAATTTGGCGAAGGTTTGCACATGATTGATTTTGAACAATTGAAAATCGAGAATCAGACTTATAATGAAAAAATTGAGGAACGCAATGAAGAATTGATGAAACTTAAGAAAAAAATAAACAACACGGTGCAGATTTTGACCCATGTCAAAGAAAAGCTTCAATTTGTAGTGAACGAAAACGAAAGAGAGAAATACCGTTTGAGCGAGTTTGATGAACAAGTCAAAAAGGTGAATTTTATTTTTTTTTTTATTATTTAAAAATATTTTTTGTTTAGGACCGGGATTCATTGACTAAAAAAAAGCAGTCCAAGGACTCTCTAAGGTTGGACAATTCACGTCTTAAACAGAATAGTGGGCTGCTGGGAAACGCAATTTTGCTTAGAGATTTTGAAGAATGTGTTGATAAAAATGAAAATTTAGAAGTCGAAATTGAACAATTGAAGAGAAAACATGCCGAATTGATTCTAACTAGCAAGGGTATTAAACACAAAATAAATCAAATTAAAGGACAATAATTTTTTTTTATTTTTTAAATTCAATAAAACAATTTTTTTAATTAAATTTATTAAAAATAATTAATTAATGTTGAAATCATAATTTGAATAATAATAATTACTAAAAAATGAAAAAAAATAATTTTGCTTAAAAGTCTCAATTTATCTAAAAGAGTCGTTTGGGTTTGATGTAAAAATGGATATGATCTGATTATTTAATAGAATATAAGCTTTCAATTGGTATTGTGAAGTTCAGTACAAAAGAACAGAACAAAGTGTAAAAAAATTTAATAACTTTTTTTCCAAAAGTTTAAAATTAATTCTGTGAATGCAGCATGGTGCAACATTCAAAGTTGCATCATCTGTAAAAGTCTGCTAATGATGTGCAAAATCTCTGCAAAATGCATTCCGCTAGATTATATTGAAATCTAATTTCTGCTGAACTCTGCAAATTTAGCAGACCTTGATATTTGATGCAACTTTGAATGTTGCACTATGTTGCATTTACAGAATTAAGTTTAAACCTTTAGAAAAAAAGTTATTCAATTTTTTTACACTTTGTTCTGTTCTTTTTATTATTTTGTACTGAATTTCACAAAACCCTTTCAATTGACATTGTCTTTTTAATTTTTAAAACATACTTTTTTCATAGAAAAATATATGATAGAATATAAATTAGATTAAAATCAAAAGTTTATGATTCAAAAGCTAAATATCTTAGTTTTAATGAATATGCAATGCTAGATAAGTAGAATAAATTAGTGATAGTAATTAGTGAATAAAATAAGAGAAAAAAATGACTTTTTAGCTAAAACTCAGTTAAAATAAATTAAAGGACAAAGGATTTATATAACTAGCTTAAAATATTAATTTCACTAGCAATAGTAAAAAAATAAATACGTAAAAAATATTCATTTGGGACAGACTTGCGCAAAAGTCAGAAAAAAAAGTAATTAGTAGTAGTAGTAATAAATGGCTGGGCAGCTTCTGCCTAGTGTTGCACTTTACAGCCCTGAAACTAATAAATAATAAATAATTATAACCACTTGTCCAATCTTGCTTTAAAAACGTTTAAGTTTCGTGATTCAACTATCATCCTTGGTAGCTGATTCCAAGTTTTGGACACTCTATTCATAAAGAAATGATGTCTATATGAGTTGCTAGTGATCTCTCGCACTATCTTTTGAATGTGGCTTCTCAAATTCAATGTACTTGACGGTGTGTTGTCAAAAAAGGGCCAATTTATTTGTTCTGCTCCGCGGGACAGCTTACATCACCTTAAATCACCTCTCGTTCTGCGCGTAACTAGATCTGAAAATCCAGCTCTTTGCAGTCGCTCGTCGTAGCCAAGGTGTCTTAGGCCGTTTATTGATCTTAAAGCTCTTCTTTGAATCTTTTCAATTTGCCCAATCGATTTCTTGAAGCGAGGATTCCATACTGGTGCCGCAAACTCCAAATGCGGTCATATAAAGGTTGGATATATAATTTTTGCTATGTGACTGTCAAAATTTTTGAAGGTATTTAACATCATACCGAGAATACGATTTGCTTTTGAAGCCATTTTTTCTGAGTGTATATTGAATTTCCCATTTGATGATATTATAACCCCAAGGTCTCTTTCATCAGTCGTCTCTTCAACATTTACAGTTTCGCCGGTGTTTTGATCAGTGAGAAAATACTTTTGTTTAGGATTATCTTTTCCTAAATGCATTATTTTACATTTCTTGCAATTTAGGCTCATTTTCCATAATCTGCACCATTCTTGCAATGCGTTTATTTCAGCTTGAAGTGAGTAGTCAAATGCATTTCTCAGAATCTTAAAAATCTTTGTGTCATCCGCGTACAGAAGACAATCTCTCAATTTATCTGGCAAGTCATTTATAAATATGATGAAAAGAGTTGGTCCTAAAACAGAACCTTGAGGTACGCCGCTAGTAACTGGCTTAAATTCTGATTTAATGTCCCCCATGACTACTCTCTGTGATCTCCCAATCAAAAAGTCTGACAACCAATCGAGCAATTTCCCACTTATGCCGATCTCTTTAAGTTTAAAGAGCAGCTTTGGATGGGAAACTCTATCAAAGGCTTTCTCAAAATCGGCAAAGAAAATATCTAAGCATTTCTTCTCCGCAAAGCACTTTGTGATGTAATCCTGTTATTCAAGCAAATTCGTAGCGCATGATTTACGAGGAACAAATCCGTGTTGTTTATCGTTTATAAATCCCTTAGTGTTGAGATAGGTGCAAATGTGGTCACGGATGATTCCCTCCATGATCTTACATGGGATAGAAGTGAGAGAAACAGGCCTATAGTTACCTGGCTCTGATCGATTTCCTTTTTTGAAAATTAATGTCACATTAGCGACTTTCCACTGACGCGGAATGGTCGCCTCGCTTGCCAATTTGCCGAAAATGATGCTCAATGGAACTGCGAGACTATCTGCACACCTTTTAAGAATTAACGGGTGCACATCATCAGGTCCTGATGATTTGTTACCATCAATCCTTAATAACCGTTTATGTATTACCTCCGTGTTAAGCAAGAGCTCGCTTATCTGATCGCATGATGTTTTTATTCTTGACTCAAGTCTTGGATGTGTTGAATCCGTATCAGCAATAAAAATTGAGCTAAAGTGGTTGTTTAACTCATCGGCTATACATTGCATATCAGTCAGTGCAGTTCCGTCCTTAGTACGTATAAGCCTTATCTGATCTTTGATCACTTGTTTACTTTTGACATAACTGAAAAGAATTTTTGGATTTGACTTTGCCTCACTTGCAATTTGAGCCTCAAAACTCGTATATTTTCTTGTTTATCAAGTTTTTTGCGAAATTTCGAGCCCTCTTATATTCTCGGTAGGCACTTTCATCTTTGCCACTGTTGATATAAACGTCCCAACTTGCAATTTTACGATCTGATGGCTTTTTTAACATCTGGTTTAAGCCATGGCGGCTTTTTATCTCTTTTGGTACGCTTAACCGGGACAAATCTAGCACAAGCTTCGCTGTAAGCTTGAATGAATTTGTCATATGAGCTCTGAACTGAAAGCGTTTTAAGATCTTCTAGCCAGTTTATTGAATTAAAGAAATCATTCAGTAATTCAAAATCAGCTTTGTGATACACATATCTTGGCCGATTTAGTAGTTTGGAAACTCGTGAATCATGCTTTATGGCATACTTCCAAATTATGCTTTGATGGGCTTTTTCAATATCGCCTAGAGCCGGGCTGCAGGCGATATCGATAACGCGATTTCCGGACTCTGTGAAAATCAAATCGAGTGTGCTAGCATATTTATTTGTTCGGAAAGTCGGAAAATAGACATTTTGGTAGAGAAAACAATCATTGATGATATCTATGAACGATTTGTCTCCCTCATTCAAATGGTTGCCAAAAGGTACGCCTGAGCGGCTCCAGTTTATTCTTGGAAAATTGAAATCTCCAGCTAAGATAAGTCCGCTGTATGCCTTTGATTTTAACAATAGCCGAGCCTTACAAAAAATCTCACATATCTCACTGTCGTGCAAATTGTTTGGGCGATAAATACAGCCCACCAATATTCTCTCATGTTCTAGTCTGATTGTGCACCAGACTTGCTCAACCGAGTCGACCAAAAACTCAGGTTCTTCAACTAAATTTGCTGTTAACATCTTGCTTACGTAGATACAAACTCCTCCGCCTTTACTACCACGATCGCGACGAAAACAGTTAAAGCCATTTAATTTGCTAATACTGGATTCATTGAACCAAGTTTCAGTGACTAAAAGTAAGTCGAATTTGCCAATTTTCGTTCGGACTTCAAGTTCTGGTAGTTTGTTATTTAGTGATGTTGCGTTAGTATAGAAACATGAGAGGCTAGTTGGTGGCTGAATTGAGCTAGTGCGCTTGCGGCCCGCTCGAACTCGATTTTTGAGTTGTGGTTGTAGTGTATTTGACGACAATTTAAAGTCTTTTCATAGTCAAGTCGCTGACTTGACTTCTTAAAATTTTGAAGTCAAGTTATTAGATCTGACTTAAATTTTTTTTTTTAAGTCTTTTGACTTGACTTGAAATTTTATTTTAATAAAAAATGTCTTTTGGTCCGCCTTAATAACTACATGGAACGACAAAAGACTTTTTTTTTTAAATAAAATTTAAGTCAAGTCCAAAGACTTAAAAAAAAAAAATTCAAGTCAAGTCTAGTGCCTTGACTTATTTATTTATTTATTTGTTAACTGTACCGAGCTTAAGCTCCTTCAGAATAAAAATGAAAATAAAAGTTAAGTAAAATAAAAAAATAAAAAAATAAAAATAAAAATATGAATAAAGTTTGTAAGAGTTAAATAACCTGGAATAAAAAATAGATATTTTGAAGCATGATGAAGTTTGCGACACGTGTTTACAAAATTGAAACTTCAGGAAAGCAGGACAAAAAAAAAAAAGGTTTAAAAGTAAAATTGAATAAGACAAAATTAATGTAGTAGATTTTTTTTTTTTTATATCTCCTTTATAATGTTAATTTTTAATTTCAATTTTTATTCAAATTGTTCTATGCTTTATCTTTTTATTATTTTTTTTTTTTTTTTAATTTAAAAAAAAAAGAAAAAAAAACAAAATTTAGATCGACTTGACTTTGACTTTATGACTTTTATAAAACTCTGATTTGGGGTCATTTTTACTATATTATAGATAAAAAAACTCAAAGAAACCAATTATTAAAATATTTTCAATTAAATTTAAATAATTTTTTTAATTAGAAGCATGAGTTCAAAATTTAATTATCTTGAGTCAATTTTTGTTAATGAATTAATCATAAAATGTGTCAATTAAATTATTTATTAAGTAAATTCTCTTTTTTATAGTGATTAATTTTTTTTCTAGTGAATAAATTCATGTAATAGTAAAAATTATTTTATCTATCTTTTAGATTCATCCTTTTATCTTTTTGTACCAGAAGATTGATGCTAATTAATAATCAAATGTTTAATTTTTTACGGTCATATTTTAGAGTATAGTATTCCCTTTAAAAATCATTGCATTCTTTGAAGGAATTATACATAATTAAGTTTTATACTTCAAAATATACTTTTAGGTGTTAGAAAGTTAGCTAACTTTTTTGACTATTTTTTTACGAACTATTTTTTTTAAATACTAGAAAAAATTTTAAATATGAAATTTAAGATTTAAGAATTTATCTTTTCTTTTAAAAAAGTTTATTTTTTATCAATATTTTACAATTTAAAATTATTTAGCTCATTCAATTTAAATCAAAATATGTAATTAAAAAATAGCATTGAATTTTTGGTCAAGTTGATTTGGAAAGAAATAAAAGAGATAAAAAATAATGCAGCAATTTTTTTCTTAAATAAATTTTTCTTGTATCAAAAAAACAAAAAGATAAACCATCAGTAAAATTTAATTTGATAATTTTTAACCAAATCAAATTATTTTGATAATTGATTTGATTAGTTTTAAAAATAAATAAAAATTTAAGTAAAAAATCTTTTTTTTAAGAATTTTTAACTTTAAATTATCAAAAAAGAAAATATTTTTTTTGATTTGTCCTGGATTTCTAAACGTCAAACTTGTATCATTTAACAATTTGATTGAAATAAGTTTCAAAATAAAAAAATTTAGTTGGGTTGTTTAAAAGTCACAAGTCTAAAGTCAAGTCCAAGTCCGGACTTTTTTTTTTGACTTTTAAGCAACTCTGATTTTTTGTAAACATTTTATTTTGAAATTAATTTCAATAAAGAATTCCATGTAAAAAAAAACGTTCCTTAAGAGAACATATAATGAACAGGTTCACCAAGCCAACTAGACCAAAATTTAAACAAAAATCGTACAAAATATCAATTCAAAAACAATTCTAATTTTTCTCTTCAAATTTGTAATGAAAATTATCTTTAATAAACTGGTCTAAATTTTTTTTTATTTTGGACCTTTTTAAATTTCTAAAGCTTTTTTTGGCTGAATCATCTCCATTAATTTTTGCATTATTTTTAACAGATTCCGAGCTTTTTATTTCTGATAGTCCACAAGAACTTGTTGATGATGCTTCTTGGCTTAGAAGAGAATTAGATTCGATGAGAGGGCCAGATATAATTGAATTATCAATTTTTAAATCTGAACTAAAGTCTGATGAACAAATCGATTGAGGAGTAACATTGCACTTTTCCTTCCCTGATTCAAAAGTATTATTCTAAAATTTTCAAGAAAAAAAATTAAATTTTATTCTAAATTTAATTGAAAAAAATACATTTAAATTTTGAAGATTTGTTTGGTCTGACTGATCAGCATCATTTTTCGAGTCCAAGCTAAACGAAAAGTCAGTCTGACCATCATTGAATATATTTTCCATTGTATTTTCTAACCCGATCTCTAAAATTTTCTCTTTTAATTTAGAATAAAAGTTATCTAAGCTCCCGTCTTTGACAGATTTCTTGCCAATTGTAATGTTCTGGGCTACACCTTTGGTTAATCGATGCTTCCATCTTGCCTTAAAACTTTTTTTTTTAAATCTTAAAATAAATAAAATTTTCTTCATATTTAAAAAGTTACTTGTAAACCCAATCATCTCCTGGTACGCCACTTTTGAAATGGCAAGTTTTATTGCGGTAGATGGCAAAATTTTTGACAATATCTTTAAGTGAGTTTCTATCTAAGTAAAATCCCCATTCGCCTATTTTTTCAATAATGTTGACAAGAAATTCTTCTTCCTGGACTGAAAAAATGGTCGGGCGGCCGGTTTTAGTTGATGCATATCTTCCATTTAGGTGGTTGACTATTGTTTGCCTTGGAACATTGAAATATGTAGAAGCTTGTGTCGGATTAAGCCTATTCTCAGTCACTGATTTAATAGCATCAGTTAGATCTTGTGGTTTGTATTTTTTTGCTTTTGGAATGTAAGTTCTCACCATAGTTAAATTAATTTTATTCTCTAAAAATTTTGATCTCTTTTCTTAATAACTAATGAACTCGACTAATATTTAAAATTATAAATATAATTAATTCAGAAATTGATAATTTATTTTCTACAATTAGAATAATAAAAAAAAATATATATATATATATAAATATATTTATATGTAAATTAAGGACTATTTTAAAGGCACCTTTATTGATAAGTCAGATTAAAAGTTGCTTCACAAAAGTAGAAAAATAAAATTTATATTTTAATTTATTTAATTTTTTCCTTATAAAAGAGAAAATATGAAATGAATAAATTTTTTATAAAAAATAATTTACATTTTTATTTGCTCGATTTTGATATTCCGAAAACAAATGACTTTGGTTGAATTGTAAATCTGCTAAATTGTCCCGATGACACTTTTTTTAAATTTCATTTCCAAAAAAAAATCTAGAAATTATTTTTTTTATCAACTTATGTGAAATTGTTTTTATTTTAAACACTACTTTGAAACAAATTTGAAATTTTCATCATTTAATTTTCTTAATTTAAAAAATTTAAAATTTAATTAGCTTAGTTTATTTTGTAAATAATTTGTGAAAAAAATTAATTTTATTTCATTAATAAAAATGAAAAAATTTCAATGACTAATCTAGAATATAAAATATTTGGATTTTAAAATTTAAAAATTTACTAGAATTATCCGATATAACTTTTTTTTTTTAACATCACCAACAAATTGATAATCCAAAAAGTTTGAAATAGAAGAATTATATCTTTAAAAAATATTTTACGCCAAAAAGCATTATTGAATTGAAATTTTCTTTTATAATTTTGATTTTTTTTTTTACTAAAATAATAATTTTTTTCCTAAATATACTTTTTTTTCTAAATGAGAGATATTAAACTGGGAATTCATTTTGTCTTTTATAAATCAAATATTTCTTTTTTTCATATAAAAATTAAATTACAGTCTTAAAAAATCAAGATTTTGGGTTATAGCTAGTGCTGGGTTGACATTAAGGTTAAAAAAATTCTACAAAGAATTTTTAATTTAATTTTGAATTGAAGAATAGCTCAAGAACTATCACACAAGGATTCACGGTATTGAAAATTAAAACTTTTTTCCTCACAGATTCGGAATCTACGTCCAAAAAAATTCAATAAAATGTATTTTTTATATTTTCGAAAATAAAAATTTTGAACAACCTTCTTCTCTAGTTTTAAAAAAACATGAGTTAGTTAGTCATTTATTCTGACTTAAATCTCAGCAATTTTATTATGAATCACATATAATGGACACATATCTGAAAGCTGATGTTCAAATTTCAAGATGACTTGCTTAATATAATGTTTAATAAAAAAAATATTCGAAGTTATTATCCTATAGGTGAAATGAAGAAAATTGTGCATTATAAAAGTAATCTCGTCTTTCAAAATACCCATTAGCCCATAATTTTATTAAATATGCTGAAACTAGACAAATTCCTAACAAAATTATGGGATCTATTTTTTATATTTTGTTATTTTCCAAATAATTTTAGTCAACACATTATTTTTTTTAAAAGATACAAGAAAAGTTCAAATTTTTTTTCTTTCTGAATAATAATTTATTAGAAATAGAGCATCAAAATATTTAAAATTAGTATCAATTAATTTTTATTAGTGTATCTAAAAAAATGACTACAAATAACATAAATTCGTTTTTTTGTTTAATTATTGAATTAAAAAAAAAAGAGAAAATAAAGAAAATTATTTTATTTTTGATCCTTTTATTTGTTCAGCTTGGGACAATTCGCTATATTTTTTGATTCTTCCTTTTTTCCTTATGGGAACTTCATTCTAAGCTGTATTTACATTCTCTTCATATAAATGATTCTCTTCAGCTTCATATTGAACTTGTTCTTGAATTTCATTCATGATGAAATTCAATTATGTTGTAAGTATATTGCACTTTGTTGCAGTATTTTTTTAAGTATATTTTGTTAACTTTAATTATTATTTATTAATTAATGAATAATTTTTGTTCAATTTGTATTTGAATTTCACAATACCAAAAAAATTTTTCTTTGATTCTTTTTTTCGTGACCAGTAATAAATTTATGAGACCATTAAATAAAATTTATTAATTAAAAAAAAATACCACTTATGCATCTTTGAGATTTGCTTCTTGACATCACGCTCATTTTACATTAACCTTTCGCACTCTGAACAAGCTGTTGGGTTTTTATGTTTTAATGTTTTAAAATGAAATTTTATCTGGTCAAATGTTTTGGTGATTGTTATCTGAGCAGCCTGACATTTGACTATTTTTAAAAAGGGAGAAAAAAGAGTCATCTTTAATTGTTTTATACGTAATGTAACTATTATATCGCCAAGTAAAGAGGCATTGTTTTGAATCCTTGGAACATTTGAGAGTTTTTAAATTCATTTTTTCACCTTTTTTTTGCAATTTTGTTTCGAACATTCTTGTTCTGCAAATATTAAGCCCAAGTCTTCAAGTTTATTAAAAAAAAATTTTTAATCATCGTTTTTAATTCATTTTAAATAAAGCAAATTAATAATGAATCTTCTAGATTAAGTTAGCAAAAATAAAAAAAATTAAAATAAATGTATTTAAAAATTATATTTTTATATTTATATTACAATTCTAATTACTTATTACAAATTTTGTGACCAATATTTTTTTTAATCTTACGTGGTTTAAATCGAAAAAATTTTGCTGGTTTCATATCAGATGATCAGTCAAAAAAATAAGGTCACAAAATTGACAAAAAGTCATTCATAAAACCGGCAACCCAATAAAAAAATTAGCTATCAAAACTAAAAAAAAGCTCCTAATTAATATTTTTTTGATTCCACAGAAATAATATTAAATTCAAAAAAAAAAAGATAGCTAAAAAAATAGGAGCCATAATTTTTGAGTTTAATCACAAAATTTTTTCCATAAAATTATATTTGCCGAAATTTCACCTTTTCAAAGACCTATGAGTTAAAATAAATTACATGATAAATTTTTTTCATAATGTTTACTTATCTACCAGTAAAGAGGGGTAGATAAATAAACATTAGGGGAAGTGAATCTTGAATTTAATGATCAATTAAAAATTTCACTTCGATTCAGAGAGTTTATCATTAGATGTTAAAATTAATCCTTAAATTTTTTTAAATAGTTTAAATGTAACATGATTTAGATGTTATGTAGATTTAACAAATAAAATAAATTTTTAATTCCAAAAATAGGAAAGACTTATTTGAAGTTAAATACTTTAAATTCATTTTTAAATTTAATTTTGAATGCTACAAATACTTTTGAAAAAAAAATTCAAAATAAACTCTACAAAAAACAAATTTAAATTTGAGAAATCGAATTTATCAATGGGTTGAGGAAAATATTTTTACTGTTAGATTTAAGTAATTGAATTTCAAATACTAAATATTAAATTTTATTGAAAATTGGTCGTTTTACCGAATTTAATTTTGAAGCCATAATTTGATTTAAAAAATTTGGTCAAAATATAGAGTTAATAACGGAATTTTAAAAAATAATGGAAAAAATTAATTTTTTAAAGGAAGCTTATAATAGAAAATAATCTAAAAAGTCTTATTGATATGAAACTATGACTAAAAATTTGACCCAAAAAAAATTATGCTAAAAATTCTGAATATCTACCTGTCCGAATATAATAAATAATTTAAATTTAGAATAAAAGTGAGTTCATGTGTATCAAAATATAATTTATTTTAATTTCTAGTGAATTAAAACAGGTCATTTGAAAACAAAAAAAAAATGAGCTACAACAGCAATGTAGACAACGAAGCTAATATTGAGAGGGGATTCCTGCGCCCACCGACTTTGTATCAGCCAAAAAAATACTCAAGTATGACCATGACAGCACCACAACCGGACTACATGAACTGGTCAACTGCTTCCCTATTTGTCTGTTTTGTTTGGGGCATATTCGCTTACCAAGCTTCAAATAAAGTGCGCAAATTCAATAGAATGAAAGCCTATGATCAAGCAGCTATTTATTCACAATCAGCACTTAGATATAACAAGTCTGCGGTAGCTTGCTGCATCATTATGTTTCTTATTCTAGGAGTACCTTTAGCAATTGCTTTGGCTGTTCAAGGAAGCATCACCAAATTTCCAAATGCTAGAATGTTCTTTGGTTAATCAAAATGAACACCATTAGAATGGAAAATTTAAATGGCTAAATTAAAATTTTAAAATTGTTAGAATAGATTATTTTTTTTGTAAATAAATTTTTAAAAATTAATTCAATTAATTGGAAATATGAAAAAAAATGTGATGAAATGTGATGAGATATCAAGATGATTAATTTAGCGAAATTTCATCTGATTTTAAATGTATTCTTTACATTTTCTTGATTGATTTAGCGCAGATTTACTTTATTTAAAAAATTTGAAATGCCACAATTAATAATAATTATTTAAGCTTTAATGCTTTAATGTAAGCTAAAATGTCAAAATTAGCGAATTATTCTGACAGAATTTTTTGGCTTCTTACTCACTAAATAATCATATGATATTTTATTTAAAATATTATCTTTCAAAATAGGCATTGAAGCTGCAGATTAATTTAACCATAATAAATTCAATCTTTTTGTTTTTGCTTTTAAAAAATAAATTTAAAAGAGATCTACAGAATTCTTGACCAATTTATAATAAAAAAAATAAAATTTTGAGAAAAATTTAGAATGTGTAAAGATTTTTTTAATTAATCTGTAAATAAATATTAAAAAAGATATTTAAAAATTTGCTTATTTCTTTAACATTTTTTAGGTATTAAAGGCTTCTTGCAAAACTTGTAGTAAGTCGCCGAAGATTTTGCTGATTTAAACACTTTTAGTTGTAATATCTGACATGCTTAAACTTTTATATTCAAATTTTTTTCTCATATTTTTTTTTGTAAAGGATTTATATAAACTAGAAATTATTTCTGAAACACACTTTTAATTAATTTCATTTTTAAATGAGTTTAAATAAAAGATTTTAAATTTTTAAGAATAAAAAATGTTTTCTAATTTGTTATTAATGTTTTTATCTAGAAAAAGATATATTTTTTTTTTAAAATTTCGAGCGAAATCTTTGAAAGTAGGATCGATAAAAAAGTAGGAAAATACGATTGATAAAAATTCTTTAAAAAAGAATCAATCATATAATTAATTTCATTTTCCTTTTTATTTTTGAAAATTTTTAAGAATCTAATTGTTTGCCATTTAATTTTATAAAATACAACTAAAACCAAAAAGCCAACAAAAAAGCATGAATCAGAGTATGTTTGGTATTAAAATATTTAAGAGCTTAACCGAGACTTTTAAAATAGTCGTGTCAAAATAGACCAATTATTTCAAAAAGTTTATAATCAAAATTTATAGAATTTAAGAATTAAAGATTTTTTTTAAATTAAAAAATTAAGTTTTTAAAAATATAAAGAGGAGGTTAATAAGGAGGAAGATAATTTTCAAATACTCGAAAAATTAAAAAAAAATTAAATGTTCGATTTATAAAATTTTTTTAGACTGAAAGACTGTTTTAACAATCAACGAATATTAACTTTTAATCGGTTAAAATTTTCGAGATAATTTTAATTTCATATTTACAAAAAAATTATTTTAAAACCCGAGGGTTTTTTACAACCTTTTTCATTAAATTAATTGCAGTTAAAATCATTCTAAAAAAAATTCTAAGAATTTTTTCCTTCAATTTGAAATTTAATTGTGCTTTAAAAAAATAACAATTAAAATTAATTAATGATTAAATAAAACATAAATGTCCTCAGAGTTTTATACATCCCTTAAAATCATGGAAAATTGATAAAATTTTTTCTTAAAATTCGATAAAATTCTGAAAAAATAGTTCTAATCGATCAAAAACAAATTAATTTGTGTAATAACAATAAAATTACACTAAAAAAGAATTATGTTTTAGCAATAGCAAGCTGACCATCAATACAATAAAATTGTCTAATTTTTAAATAATTTAAAAAATCTGTTGTAGGCTAGCTGGACCTGAGATCGTTGATTGCAAAGGAATTGCATCGTTTTAAAAAAATTAAAAAGAGTCGTGATTTAACACCTTTTTATTAAAATTCTTTTCAATAATCTAAAAACCATACAAATTAAAAAAATTAAATTAAATAAAATAAAAAATAAATAAAATTAAATAAAAGCTAAATAATTCATTTAGATTTAAATTATTATTCATAATAATTTAAATTTATATTAATGATCGTTAAAAAACTCGATCCAGTGAACCATTGAATCAGGTGATCAAATGTCAAATTAGGTGAAAAACTTTTAGACTTTTTTTGACTTTAGGGAGCATCGATTCATCTATTTCGCGAATTTTACCTACTCCGCCCAACTTTAAATTTTATAATTGATTTTTTTTTCTATCTTATTTTTAATTTTAATTTATCAATTAAATTATTATTTTCTTAATATTACTTTTAGTTTTTTTCTAAATAGATGAAAAAATATCAAAATAGGCGAACAATTTTTAGATTAGGTGAACTAATAGTTCAAAAGATAGAAGAATTGTTCAAGAATAGATGAACTTTAGTTCACCTAACCGAAAAACTTAGTTTTTTTCTCTATAAATTTTGACTTTAGTGATAACTGTCGTTCGTTTAAAATTTTTACAAAGACTCAATTTATAAATAATAGAAAACAGAGAATAGATAGTTTTTTAAACTACAAATATTATCTTAAGAATCATCATATCACAAACCCAATTTCAAAATTTGTAAAAAAAAATAACAAAGTTTTTAATGTTTGCAATATTAACTTAAAATTATTTTTTTATTTGAAACATCGCACTTTTTCAATGTTATTTCAACATTGGATACATTTTGTAATTCAAACACAAAAAATTAAACCAAATTGAAATAAAAATATATTTTTTTTATTTAAAAATTTTATTTAAAAAAATTAGTCATTTTTGTATTCAACTATAACTATAGAATGGATTTTTGAAATTACCTTTTCAAAGTTTTTTCTCTAGCTCTTCTGTTCTGAAACCAAATTTTAATCTAGAAAAGAAAAAATCAATTAAAATTTAAATTAATTTAAACAAAATTACTCTTTTATCAGATAAATTTAGAACAAACGATAAATATTTGACGTCATTTTTATTCAAATAATGGCATTGATTGAACTGATTTTCAAGAATGAATAATTGCTCTAAACTGAATTGTATTCGCGGTGATCTATGGCTGTAGAATTTTTCAGTTCGACGGTCATAATTTATTTGTTTGTTCTCTCCAAAATAAAAGAAATTCTCATGGTTTCCTGAAACTCTAGGCTCAGTCCGGTCCAGAATATCATCAATTAGGAAACTTTTTTTCATTGACATTTTCAGGATTTGGATCATATTCAGTTAATATTTACAATAAACATAAAGCATCTATTTATACTCAATTTAAATGATTCATTATCTGAAATTAATCAATATGATGAGAGAGCTTCAATTTTTTTTAAATTTTAAATCGATTTTAATTTAGCTATTTTTTATCGTCTATGAATCATATATCATATAGGTATCAAGTGATTTTTTTTCAAATTGTCAATTTATATCATTTAAATCTGATTGTTAATAATTTTAAAAGATCAAATAAGATAATCAAAAAGAGAATCGTACAGAACTAAAATTAATCTTGACTTTTGAGAGTAATTGAAATTTTTTACTTTTATGATTCATTGGTACTGATTTAAAAATTAAAGCTAATTTACAGAAAATGCTCCCTAAAATCTAATTTTCTTTAACTTTTGTCTTCATAAAAAAAAATTAAGATAAAAGTTTTAATTTTTGATTACTTTTAAATCATAGTTAAACAAATGCACTTAGTCAATTATTAATTGAATTATTTTCAAAAATTTTTAATGGAAAGAATTAAATTTAGAAAAATAATCTGTCGTACTTTTTCATAGGTAATAATTGACAGAATAAAAAAATTACTAAAATGAAAATTGTAACCAAGAAAAATTAACTTAAGGAGTTACTTTTTTGTTTGATTTATATTTTTAGTTGTTATAATAGCAATTAGCAAATATATAAAATTTGTTTAAAAAAATCTTCTTTAAATTAATTAAATTTAAACGTTAAATAAATTTAATTAAAATTTATGTTTTTTAATATTTTCCTTTTAGTTGTTACATACTTTTTATGGAAATAAACTCATTTTATCAAATATTTTTTCTTTTAAAATATGTTTCTCAGCATTTTGTATTATTTTATTAATTTGCTTTGAATTAATTTTTCAATGATTGATGCATCATCGTCACAACTTTGGTTTTTTGGAAAATATTTAAAAAAAAAAAATTTTTGGTTGTAAATAAAATCTTAATTTCTAACTGTACCAAAAAATGACTTTTTTGACTAAATGGAGATGAGTGCAAGGTTTCACACATTGGAAAAAATATTCCTCATAGCGAATACCACATTGATAATAAGCAGATTTCAAAAACAAAACAAGAAAAAGATTTAGGTAACACAATATCAGAAGACTTCAAAAAAGCAAAAAATGTTCTTGGAATGATTAAAATAACATTTAAATTTCATAATAAGGATTCAGTATCAAGACTCTACAAAGCTTTTGTCTCAAGAACTCATCTTGAGTATGGAGTTACAATTTGGAGACCTTACTTGAAGAAAGACATAAACGCCATCGAAGTCGTTCAAAGACAAGCAACAAAACTTGTGCCTGAAATCAAAAGAGTATTCTATGAAAAAAGATTACATGAACTAAAATAGACAACACTTGAAATTAGAAGACTTAGAGGTGATTTAATACAAATGCTTAAAATATTTAAGGGGCTTGATGAAATTAACTGGTTTAATTTAATTGTGTTTTGAAAATGAACAGTCGCTTCAATAGAAACATCAACTAAGGTTTCACGAATTTCAAAAAATGTGATCAACGTCACAATTTTTTTACAAATAGAGTATCAAACGTTTGTAGCAATCTACCAAAAGAACTTGTGCTATAAAATGATATAAATGAATTTAAAAATAAACTTGACTAAATTTAGAAAGCTATTACAGTGGAGCCTAAAACTCCATTTCATGTGGTCAGCCACATTATAGCTATTTATTCACATAATAAAAAGCTGTCACCCACAAATCAAAAACTTTTACCCACAATGAAAAAATTTTCAGCACAAAAATAACTTGCCTAAGGCAAAAGCTGCTCTCCACAAATAAAAAAACTTCTAAGCACAATTTTTTTCATAAATTTTCAAAACTGTTAAACACAAAAAAGAAAAAAAAAAGTTCTAAAGAAATATTTTTTTAATATCTTTTAAAAACTGCCACTAAATATTTTAGATAATAAAATGCCTATGATTTTACGTAATAAAAAAGAATTTCCGAATTTTTGGAGATTAAAAAATTCAAAAAAATAAATGCAAATATTTTATTAAGTTGGGTTGTTGTAGTCACCAGTTAGTCCTAAATAAGCTACTGAAAAACGAAGAATTTGTTAATAAACCTAAAAAAGTTAGTACAAAATAAGCTCGAAATTTGAAATAAGCTGAAATAAATTGAAATAATTGATTAGCACAAAAAAATTGTGTTAATCAATTATTTGGTTAAATATGTAAAAATTATTTTTTTGTGAATTCGGCACAAAAAATTGGGTTTAGAAGTGATTTGTCTTAAAAAGTTTCTGGTTTGTGGTGAAAAGTTTAAAAAATTCATAAATAAATCACGAACTATTTTAGTTTCTATGATTTTTCTTAAATTTATAATAAATAATAATACTTTGTGGGGAACAGTTTTTGAATTGTGGGGAACCATTTATCTCTTTATTTATTATATTATTAAATGAAAAGAAAAATTCTTCTAACAGCATAAATAAATCTGACAGCCTACCTCTCATTCATGATAGCCATCAAATCTCTACAGTTGATGACTTCAAGTACCTTGGCTCTTACATTAGATCAACTGAGAAAGATATTGATATGAGAATTGGCCTTACTTGGACTGCGTTTGAAAAGCTTAGACACATCATTATATTCACTAAGATAGAATTAAAACTTAGAATGAGAATTTTCAATGTGGCATGCATACCTGTGCACTGATGATGAAAATTAATACGTGATTTTTCTCTTTTCTAGTAAATCTTTCTTAAATTATTTTAAAACAAGACTGAGCCAGAAAAAAATAATAAAGCAAAGTTTGACTTTAAAATGATTTTCTTTATGAAAGAATTTCACTTTTGAACTAGCTGGAGTTTTAGAAAAATACTTGCAAAACATGGGTTTTCACTTTTAAATTTTTATTTTCGGAATAGAAATTTAAAAATTAAAAAGGTCAAAATATTTTGAATTTAAGAGTTTTATTTATTTATTTATTTATTTGTTTTCTGTACCGAGCTAGAGCTCCTTCAGAAAGAGTTTAAAGAGTTTAAAATTGAATTTGTTTAAATAGTTACAATTAGTTAATTAAATTATATAAAAATTAATTTTAGTCAGATGAAAATTTATTGCTAATTTTTAAATTAAGTAATTTTTTAAATAAAGTATCAATTAATTTAAAATGATTAATTAATTCAACTTGAATGAATTGTTATTAGTTGTTTGAATTAGATATTAAAATTCAAACTTAGAAAGAATCATTCTTTCTTTGACTCATCAATTTTATTGACCAGGGTTTGAGATTTTTTATGCTATTCAATTTCGATCACCAGTTTTTGATTATAATTTAATAAAATTGAAAAATTTAATTTAATAAAAAATAATTTCAACCTTTAAATTTTGCAATCAAAAAAATATTTTTTCTAAAAGAGAAAACAAAAATATGTTGCTCAATTCTTTCCATTTTGATTTCAGCAAGAAAAAGAATGAAAATTCTAATGAGTCAATCTTTTGTAATCTTATACTTTTAAAAATTATCAACTCACTTTCAAAGTGATTTTTCAAATTAAAAACTTAATTTAATTAAAAACGATTCAAAATTTCTAAATAAAAATTTTGAATATAAAAAAAAAATCATTTATTCAACTAAATTCAATTTAAAGTTTGATATTCTTCGGATACAATTTTTTCCATTATTTCTCTATAGCTTGAGATTTGATCTTGAGCTATTTCACCAAATTAACAAATCTAACACTCAGAGCTGTTTGAAATCCAAAATGCACTAGCAAGTCACAGACTTAATTGTTGCAAAAAAGTTTCTTTTTTTTTCTTCTAAAGCTGTTACTTCAATTGCGACTGTAGCAACAACAACAAGCAAAGCTTTTTTTGTACAACAATTTCAAATGGTGTACATGCGTTTCTGAAATCATTCAATTCGAAACGCAACGTCCCACGACTTTAAAGTCTAACTAAATTAACTGCTCTAGCGTTACTTGTACAAAGCTTTAAAATGCATGTTTCGTCACTCTAAGCTTTCATTTTAGGCCCAAGCTGTAAACCACTACTCTGTCTAGATTTCCACAGCACAGACCCCACTTTTGTGTTTTAGTTTTTGTTTAGTTTTTCATGTGAATAGAAAACTCGGTTAGCAAATAGAGTAAGTCGACTTTTTGACACTTGAGCACTACAAACAATTCAGTTGTTCTCTAAACCAAAATGGTCAACGAAAAGCAGACAAAAGAGCAAAGCGTTGCCAGCGAGCCGCGGCCCAAGTACTTGTGCACTGAACAGAAAGAGAAGCAAGCCACGCATTCCTACAACCTGCGCTCCAAAGCCAGACAACAGCAGCAGCAGCAGCAGACCGATGGCAACAACAACAGCGAGGAGATGAACAGAAATTTGGGCGGCGCTGTCAAGCGCGCCTATGACTATGTGGATACGGTTGAGACCGAGGACGACTCGCTGCCCGTGGCCGTCGGAGGCCGCAAGTCTCCTGCCAAAAAAGCCAAATTCATTGTCACCTATAAAGAAATGAACGACTTTTTCAACCTTCTGAAAGACCAGGGCGTCAGCGAATTCCTGAGACGCGATGCCTGCTGTCTCATATCGGACAAAGTAAACTTTAATTCTATTACTACTTCCCTCATTTTACTTAGTTTTTTTTTCTTGCCATTTGTTTAGTACGCTCTAGCCATGGTCTTTACTTATTTCAAAAGCATATCAAGTTTTTTTCATTTAGATTGTGAAATTTTTGGCTAATTTTTTTGTGCAAATGTTTTATTGGCTCTTTTAAAAAATTGAAATTTGTTAGCATTTTTAATTTTTATAAATAAAACTAATTTTAATAAAATATTTTTTAGAGTAAAAAAATTTTTAATTTTTTTCTCCTTCTTTTTTTAATTTAATTTAACTTGTGGCTTCATTGTTAAATTTTTTTTCATCCGAGGTATCGTGAAAAATATCACAAAGTCCGATTGAGTCCAATGTCAGATGGTGAAAAAATTTGTTGACTAGGTTTTATTTTTTTTTCAAAGTTTTAACTTTTTTTTGTGGGTTTTTTAATATTAAAATAAAAAATCTTATTAATAAGAGACAATTTTATATTTATAAATGTAATTATAACTAGTAAATTTTTGTACAAACTTAAAAAATGTTTTCTAAGAGCCCAAAATTGGTAAGAGTATTTGTGCAAACTCGATTTAGGTGACAAATTAAATGAATGAATTGATACGATTTACAAGGTTTTTTTTTCATTTTCGTCCAAAAATTTACAGTGCCTACTGTGACTGTAAAGTTTATTAATCTCTTTTTATTAAATTGATAAAAAAATATTATTAAATTATAAACTTTATTATATTAATATTAAAGAACTATCTTTAGCTACCATAGCGAAACTACATCTAGTCTCGCTCCACAGGCCTCCTGCTGTAGCTTATTATTATTATTATTATTAACTCGGCAAAAATTAAAAAAAATAGATTGTAAGAAAAATATCAATCTTAGTTGTTTATCTGGAGACGAAAAATAAAAGCTTTTTTTGTTCTAAAAATCATAAAACTCTTATTATGAATAATTTTGCCATGTATCACATTAAAGAAATAATCAAGTAATTATAACTTTAAAATCTAATATTTTTTTTTAGAAAAAATTTCACGGCCTTTTTTTGAGTTTTAAAGATAAAAAATTTTTTTTATAATTGATTTATTGATCAATTGCTTGGATTTTGATGTAAAAAGTATACCAACTTAATAATTATATTAGATACTTTAAAATATTATTTTACATTTTTTTGTTAAATAAAAATAATTTCAAATAAAGTTTCTATTTTTATTGGTAGGATAACAATCAAATTTTGGAAATTGATTAATTTAAGCTTTAAAGATAATTATTTTTTCGAGAAATTTTAACAGCATATAATTTAAATGAAATAATAAACTTGTTTGCGCTTTAATTTTAAAAATTAGGTTAAAATTAGCTAAGAAAATAAAATTGAAAAATTTATAAATTAAATTTAAGATTAAATTGAGTGTTACTCTGGTTATTTGATACGAAGACTAAACCAAATTTTACGATAATTCATGTTGAAAACCGTTTTATAAGGTTAACTTATTTTTGTGTTAGTTTTTGTTAATTCTATAATAAAATAAAATTTTCAAAAATTTAGTAAAGTGTAAAATAAGATAAGCTTATTTATTTAAAATCAGGACTTAAAGATAGCATAAAAAATCCTTTTCCATTCTTTATTAATATTTAAAATTAAATTTACAATGATAAAAAAATTATCAAATTAATTTTTCTCTAAAATGTCTTAATCCGATGTTTCTAGTTTCTTATAAATATTTTGTGTCCTGTCTATGATTTACTCAGATCAAAATTTTAAATTTTACAAAAAATCTATAATTTCAAAATTTGGCTGAATAAAAAAAAGAAAAAAATATTTGTTGAAATTATTTTTTTTCTTGCCCATGAGAGACTTTGATCTAATAAAAATTAAAATTAAAAAATATTTAAAAATTTGGCTTAACAAAAAATAAAAAAAATTTGTTGATATTATTTTTTTGTCTTGCCCATGAGAGATTTAGATCAAAAAGCAAATAAAATTAAAAAATATTTAAAAATTTAAAAATTGGGCTGAATAAAAAACAGAAAAAAATTGTTGATATTATTTTTTTGTCTTGCTCATTAGATACTCGGATCAAATAGAAAATAAAATTAAAAAATATTTAAAAATTTAAAAATTTGGCTGAATAAAAAACAGAAAAAAATTGTTGATATTATTTTTTTTTCTTGCCCATGAGAGACTTTGATCCAATAAAAATTAAAATTAAAAAATATTTAAAAATTTGGCTTAACAAAAAATAAAAAAAATTTGTTGATATTATTTTTTGTCTTTCTCATTAGATACTCGGATCAAATAGAAAATAAAATTAAAAAAAATTTAAATTTAACAATTAAATTGAATAAAAAGCTTTAAAAAAATTAAATTTTTATGCTAACTTTTAATATCAATCCATTTTAGCTTCAAAAAAGCACATTCTCAATCCAATCGAAAACCAAATCTTAATCTAATTATAAAAAATTATTAGCCAAAAAAGATCCTCAAAATCTCCATTTGGAGCCAAGTACACATGCGACGAGTTCACAGTGTTCAACTTCTACCTAGCACTGTACCTGGCCAGCGACATAGAAGAAGATGTGGACGAGTACAAATATGAGATTTTTCCATGGGCACTGGGGCCCAAGTGGCGCTCAAAATTTTCCTCTTTTTTGAAGAAACGCGACGCGCTGCTAAGGCGCATCGGCTACCGAGCCATTGTGAGCAGAAAGTGCTGCGAAGAAGTGATGAGCTTCGTGGCCGACCACTATGTCTGGAAGCGGGAACGCTCCGAGGACCATGGCGGAGCGACCCGGGCCTATTTGATCACGCGCGGCCGCCGCCTCCTCTCCAGCCGTTCTCACCTGGAAGAGGAAGAGCTCAACCTGCCGCGCGGTCCCTTCGAGCTGCCCAGGCCGTGTCCCCTCTGCTTTCTCAATCGGCCCGACACCAACCTCAATCGAAGCAAGTACTTTGTGGCCGGCACCCCCTCCGCCTCCTTCAAGCCCAAACTGCTGCTCGCCTCGGCCTACAGCGCCTTTGCCAGCGATGCCGAGGAGTGCGACTCGTCCAGCAACACCAGCGGCTACGTGTCCAACGAGTCGCACGCCTCGTCCGTCTCCAATCTCAGCTCGTACAGCACAGAGTCCTCGTTCTGCTCGAACGACCAAACTATTCGCAGAACTGACCACCAAGCAGACTTGCATCTTTCTTGCACACAAAAACAAGTAAAACCACCTTCAATATTGTATCCTCCTCCTCCAAAGGTAACTAATACTCTAAAAAAAGATTTAATCTCAGACAATCAAATCGAATCGGACATTTTTTTATCACTTTGCCAACCAGCACACGAATCGACAAACTTAAAAGAAAATAAATCGAATTTGAATGGACTGGGTGGTGCGCTCGGCACCGCCAGTCAAAGGTACGCGTCAGCGGGATGCGCCAGCGACTACTGTTTAGATGATGAGGCCTCGAGTGGACTGGAACAGGACGAGGTGTTCGACTGTTCGAGTGAAACTATGGGCGCACATGTAAAGGCAAGCAGCAAGAAGAAAGTGAACCATTCGCTCAATTCAGCGTTCACGTTCCAATCTGGCACCATACAAGAGTACCTGCCAATCACTCAGACTGTTCTGGGAAAATATACAATTGTAAATTTTGACTAAATTGTAAAATTTGAATCAAGCAAGCATTTAAAAAAGAATTAGAAAAGAAATTAAAAACAAAAATTTAGTAAAATATTTTCCGCAATTTTGTACCTCACCACTTTTTTGATCATTTTAGTTAATCGTATTTAAATTTTTGATATTGATGAATTTTTTAAAAATTAACAATCCGATTCTTAAAAATAAAAATCAAATTTTATTTTAAAATTGAATTCAAAATTTTTGTCATTTTTTTTATTATGTTCTTTTTTAAATGGCAATGAGTAGATATAAAAATTAAATTTATTTAGTCTATTATAAGTGACTGATTGAATAAAATTTTAATTAAAATAAAGAAAAAAGATAACCTTTTAAAATGTCAAATTATAAAAGAAAAGATCCCATTGAAAAATATTATCCGAATAAATATAATATTTGTATCTTGCCAATTTTTTGATCAATTAAGTTAATCGTATTTAAATTTTTGATATTGATGAATTTTTTAAAAATTAACAATCCGATTCTTATTAATAAAAATCAAATTTAATTTTAAAATTAAATTCCAAATTTTATCAGTTTTTTTATTATGTTCTGGCATATGTCTGATATGTGAACTGAAAATTATGTGCACTTTCTTAAAGTTGATAGGTGAACTAAGTGCACGAAAATTTATAGACAAAAAAAAACGTGAACTGATAATTAATACGTGAACTTTATTGAAAATTAAAGTGTTAATTAGGTAAAATTAAATTTAGAAAGTGTTAATTTAGAAAAAAAAAGTATCACAGTGTTTCAATTTTTTTTATGAATCCGACTAACATGTATTTTTAGACCCCACTCATTCATACAATATTTCTCTTTCCCCAACTGACTACACAATTCACATAAAATACCACTAGTATTGACTGCTTTATTTTTCTTTAAAAGAACATTTACAGACTGCACAGCTTCATTACTCGGCTTTGGAGTTTCATAAGAAACTTTCTCAATGGCCAAAGCTTTTCTTTTGACATTATTTAAAGCAACATTTTCTAAACGGGCATTTAAATCATTCATTTTTTCCAACATTTGCGATTGGATTGACTGTACTGGTTTAACTACTGAGCATACCTCTACTTCAGGTTCGGCGTTCAAGATAGTTTCAGATAAATTTACCACTTGCTCTTCTACACCAGCTACATCAGACGCAACCACTTGACGCCAAAGGAATTCGTCGATGAACGACTTTAGATTGACCCTGAGACAACCATTGGTTTCTTTGAAAATTTGCTTAGCATGCTTCCAGAGGCCTTCGATTTTATTGGTGTGAGCGCCAGTAGTCGGATCCAAGAAGTTGTACTTATGATTAACTTGGAGGTGATTATAATTGTTAAATTCAAGCAATTTTTGGTAAGACGACCAACTGTCAGATATTATAGTCGTTCCCTCGGCGACGTGATCATAAATAATCCGTAATAAAGTCTCAGCCTTACTATCTGGCACTATTTCAATGTAACAACGGCCCTTGGAATCTCTCTCTACAAGACCAAAAATCCAAACCTGTTTCCTTTTTAGCTTGCTACCACGGTTGTATTTGACTTTAGATATTAGAGATTCATCAATCTCTACTACCATACCTTTTCCTCCCAGTTTAACATTTCTAGTATAATCCTGGATACTCGCACTACAAATATTTCTCAGTAATCTAAAAACATTTGAAACGATATACTTGGAATCATTTTTAACATTTTCGTTAATTTTAATCAAGTCACTTGTTTTCGATATGGTCAACTGAACAGCCGAATACTTGATGATCTCTAATATGAATAACATCGGTTTACGAAACAAACTAAAAAATGATTCCTTGTGAATACTTGAAAATTTTTGACATTTTGAGTTCTTACACCGAGCAGAAAGTAAACTTCGACCGTCTTTGTTTCGCTTGCGTTTTACTATTTTTAATTCGGAATTACAACTTGAACAATTTTTATTCGATAGAATACCGATCTTTCGAAATTGGTGAACATAGTCTAGTTCATCGACGTTCAAATTAGAGTTCATTATAAAAACAACTGAAGAGACTAAATTTGCTTTTTTCAAATAAATTAAAATTATGTGCACTGAAAAGATCACATAATTTTCAGTTCACACTTTTTCGTGCACTATTATTCGAGAGAGTGCACATAATTTTTAGTTCACATAATTTGTGATCTATAGTTCACATATCAGACATATGCCTATGTTCTTTTTTAAATGGCAATGAGTAGATATAAAAATTAAATTTATTTAGTCTATTATAAGTGACTGATTGAATAAAATTTTAATTAAAATTAAGAAACAAGATAAACTTTTAAAATGTCAAATTATAAAAGAAAATATCCTGTTGAAAAATATTATCCAAATAAATACAATATTTGTATCCTGCTATTTTTTGTTCATTTTACTTAATCGTATTTAAATTTTTGATATTGATGAATTTTTTAAACATTAACAAACCGATTCTTAATAATAAAAATCAAATTTAATTCTAAAATTGAATTCAAAATTTTGTCATTCTTTTATTATGCTCGTTTTTAATTAAATTAAGTTTAATTAATGAAATTTTCAGAAATTCAAATGAAAATGGATAAATTAAAAATTTATTTATCTAGTTTATTAGAGATTTAAATGTTTTTTTTTAATTTTTAAATTTTTTTTTCAGCAGCACTAGGTGTGTTGAATAATTTTTAAATCTTCATAATGATGGGTTTTAAATAATTATTTTTTATTATATTTAAAGTGAAATCTTCAATTTGTTCTAATTTTTTCAGAATTACTTACAAAATAGACTGGAAAAAAAACCTGAAAAATACTTTAATTAAAAGAAATGAAGATTAATACCCTCGTAATAGGATTATTCTACAGGACATCTTTACTAATGACTTATACAAATCTCTAAAATCAGCTACATATAGTGATTTTTCAATTTAGGAAACAAAAATAATCAAAATATTTATATTTATATTTATATATATATTTTTATTTCTAAAACCTAAACATCATCTAAATCTTCCATTGTATCATTCAAACAAGTGAAAATAAAAAACAGAAATTCTTTACTAATTTTAATTTTAATTTAAAAAAATTCTGTCATATAATTAATTTTATTTTATTAATTTATTTCAATGAACGCCTTAAAGGTGATGTAAAAAAAAGGTTAAAAATTAAAATGTATTAACTAAGACAAAGTTAAAGTGTTTTTAAAAAAATTAAATAAAATATTTAATTAAAATGTTAATTTTGTATTTTTTTTTTATTTCAATAATTATTATTCATTTTGTACTCTCTTTTATGTTAAATTTTTCCCTTTTTTTTAATTTGCGAGAAGATCCACCATCAAATCGACTAAAGAGCTTAGAAGTACATTTCAACAGCGATTGAAACTTTCATTTAGGTAAAATTTTTTTATATTTTAATTTATTTTTCCTTGTATTTATTTTTAGTGTTAAAAAGTTTTGGATAGTTCTAAAAAAAATTTTTGTAGGTCTTATTTCCCATTTTTCTCAAGCATTTCTCTATTGAGTCGCTTATACCATTTGTTTCTTTCTTCATTTAGTCATTTTGTTTTAGTTCTGCAAGCTGTAGTATTTTATGAACTTCAATTTTATCTTCTTCTTAACATTCAAGCATTTCCTTAGTTATTGACTTGTTGCTAAATTCTGCTTTTTTAATCGGACTTTTTTCAAACTCTCAAAATAAACCAAATGTAAGTTTATTACTTAAGAGCCTTTTTACAAAAGCTAATTTTTCTTCCAGTAGTTTATTTTCCATCTTTTTTAGTCCAAGTGCTAGGAGTAGATTTGTCATACCTGATGTCTTTTTTAAGTTAAGCATCTTTTTTATCATGGTAGCCTATGTCGTTTAAATTTTCTTTAGTTGTTCTCTGCTTAAAACATAACTTTCTAGTCCATAGGTTAGTGTCGGTCTTACAAAAACTTAATAGAGGTGTATTTTTTTAATTTCTAGGAAATTATTGTCGATTTTTAATTTCTAAAGGGTAAAGAATGATTTGAATGTTGTTTTTATTCTTGATTCTACTTAATACTTGTTATTGATTTTTCAGTTCAGTATTACTCCAAGTTATTTAAGTTTGTTTACATATTTTATCTCTTGATTATACATTCGTGTTTAAGATTCTGTACCCTTTAATTTTTCACCAAGAACAATGTACTAATTTTTTTCAGGATTGAATTTTTTTTCATTGGATCCTATATTTTCAGAAATATCTAATGTTTGTTGAAGTTCCTTCAAATTGTGAGTAATAAGTAAAATATCATCCGCGTAAATAACTACTCCGTAATAAAGAAAAGTATCCATGAATTTTCGGAACTATTTCTTTACACTCAAGTTTTTTAATCAAATCTTCTGTATACATTGGGAACAATTTTGGAGATAGAGGGCCACCTTGCTTTTCGCCTATAGTTGTGTTGAACATTTTACTAATTTCATTTTCATTGACTACAATTGTCATTGATTTCTGAAAGTTTTCTTTTTCTGTTATTATAAATACTAATTGTCTCTTTAATAGTAAAAATAGCATAAGAATATGAGCTTTGTTTTTTAAATCCTACTTGTCTTTCATTATCATCGTATGATTTCATTATTTCATAGAGCATTATTTTCTCAAAAATATTGGAAAGAACATCTGAAATGGTGATATGTCTGATATTGGATTTGGTGTAAAAAAATCCGTTCAGAAAAAAATCTGGTTGAAAAAAATTCGCTGACAAAAATCTGTTTAGAAAAAAATCAGGTGGAAAATAATCCGGTCTGAAAATAAAACAGTAGAAAAAAATCCAGTTGAATATTATTCGTTTTATAAATTTAATTGATATGCAAATTTCGCATAAATTATAAATGATATATTAAATTAGGCTTAATATATCTTTTAAAGATTAATCTTAGATAAATTGCTTTATAAAATACCTAAGTTCTAAACCCTTGACTATATTACCCTAATCCAATGCCTTGTTTCTATAAAATGGCTTTGTGAATTTACCTAATATTTGGAAAAAAATAGAACAAAAATGCCAAAAATGCTGCATCTTCAGTAACCTAAACGATAAAAAAACATCGGCATAGTTTAAAAAGTTAAAAATTTAAAATAGCTAAAAATTTAAGAGATTTAATTTTAACAGTTATTTGCAAAATAAAATTTTAAATGAGTTTGAATCGTGGACTGTTCGAGAAGAACCGCGAGAATTATTAGATTTGATAGTTAAATTTACTTTTTTATTTATTTGCATTAATTATCTTAATTTTTCTCAATAAACTATTATAAAAAAAATAATTGGCTATTTTTTATTTTTTCTTAAAACCGGTCAAATTTCCCCTGATTTTTTTCAGACCGGATTATTTTACACATGATTTTATTTCAAAACATATTTTTTTCAACTGAACATTTATCGACCGGATTATTTTCCACCTGATTTTTTTCCACCGGATTTTTTTACAAATTACCCTGATATTGTTTAGATCATTTTTTGATTTGGTTTCATCTATAGCTATCGGTATTATTTTTCTTTTTTTGTAAAATTTTGGAGTATGTCCATATTGAATTATCTTTTCTATTTTAATAGCGTGCGCTATTAAATACTTGAAAGAGAGAGAGAGGGAGAGAAAAATAAAAAACTTTCTTCTCTACTTCTTTATTTTTAATTGAAATAAAATAAAAAATAAAATGTATATAAATAACTCCAGCAAGGCCCCAGAAGACCGGGGTCTTGCTGGAGGGGGTGTTACATTACTCCCTCGCCGTGGGAGAACGGCTCCCGACGTTCGGGGAAATAAAAAAATAACAAAAACAAAAAAACAAACAACAAAAAAAAACAAACAACAAAAAAATAAAAAAAACAGAACAACACAAAAAAAAAAAAAAGAAAAACATGACTTATCTGGGTCGCTTGTCTGTTACGTCCAGGATCCGAGTCGTGACTGAAGGCGTCCGGAAGCAAATGCCTCTACCTCGACCTATGACCGCTCCAAGCAGGTTGTCCAGGCGGATACTGATCCTGGAGTCGGGGATTGGGTCGGTGGCGCTAGCGGGTGCCGAGAGGGAGGTTCCTTCCGTTGACGGAGCTCCCTCCGAGCTCCGATCCACTGATGTGGGGTCGATCGTCACCCAGCAAGCGATGTAGTTTTCCGGACCACAAATCATGAGTTGTCCATCGAAGGGCGTGGTCCGGATCATTTGTAGCAACCATTGGTTCTCGTGTATTTTGTTCATGGTCAAGAACAGGAGGGGTGCGGGCCGCCTCTCGACCATGCGACATCTCAGCAGTCCTCCTCGTTCTCGACCACCATTCTCCCAGATCCACTCCTCTATGGCACAACGGGTCACGTTTCTCATTGTGGGTCTGGGTTCTGCTCAGACCTCCGACGGAACTTTTCGTTCCTCGCATTTGGAAAGCATTTTCTTTTTTTTTTTATTTTTTTTTTAATTTGTAAATTTTAAGTATTTTTAAATTTCCTACCACCATATGATTTTTACTATTTTTTTTTTTTTTTTTTTTTTTTTTTTTAGCGTGCTATAGAAAGCAAAACTATCTTAAAATTTTTCTTTTTTTTTTTTTAAGATTTTATAATTTATTTATTGTTTTTCGCTTAATTTTTTTTTTTTTTTTTTAAAAATCCTAATACTTAGATATATTGCAACCGATCTGGTGGCCTCCTAGACCGTTTTGGTCGCACGGTGTCTTCTTGTTTACCCCCGCTCAACTCGTTTTTAGCAACATCCACTTGCCTTCGCAAATAGTAGTTCGGTTCAAAAACGGAGGTATCAGGACCCGATTCGGTCCGGCTTTCCGGCTGATCGTCTTCATTCAGATCTAGAAAATCTGGATCCATCCAGTAACTGTCTGGGTTAATTTCAGCAGCGCTGTTATGTTCCTCGTTGGTTTCGGTAACTTGACTTTCCGCTTCTGGCGACCAGTCAGCTTGGGCGTCACCTGAACTGTTCACTGATTCCTCGATCATCGTTTTATAGCAGGTGTTGCTGAGGGGTTTAAAACATCTTTTTAACCTATTAGCGTGGACCAACTGTTTCTTTTGGTTAGCATCGGCCCGGATCAGGTAATTATTTTCACTTAGGACTTCGACAACGGTGAAAGGCCCTTTCCATTTATGACTCAGTTTCTTCGACACGCCCTTCTTGTTAGCTTGCTTAAGCAAGTATACCCTGTCCCCGAGAGCGTAGCCAAAAGGCCTTACATTTCGGTCCGCATAGAATTTAAATTTACTCACTTTGACGTCTGCATTTTGGGCTACGGTCTCATAACATCTGAGCAGATCGGCTCGGACTTTGCTTGCATACGATAGTAAATCTAAATTCAGATCCAGGTCTGGGGCAGGGAACAACAAGTCCACGGGTAACTTTGGTTTTCGACCATAGATGACTTCAAACGGTGTTACGCCCGTCGTATGGTGCACCGCAGTGTTATAGGCAAACGCTAACTTAGGTAGGTATTTGTCCCAGTCCTTTTGTGAGTCGGCTACATAACACGCCAACATTTGTTCCAACGTGCGGTTGAATCTCTCAGTTTCCCCGTCACATTGAGGATGGTACGCAGATGTCCGCAGTCTTTGAATGTCTAGCAACTCATAAAGCTGATTCATCAGTTCCGATTGGAAATTGGTTCCTCTGTCCGACAGCGCAGCTTCAGGTACACCATGCTGGCAGATAAATTGAATCAAACAATCCGCCACTTCTTCCGCCTTTTGCGATTTCAGCGGAAACAACTCCACGAATTTTGAAAAATGGCAGACAATCACCAAGATGTAAAGAGAATCGCTTTCTGTCCGGGGTAACGGACCCAATATGTCCCATGTTATTAAACGGAAGGGTCTGCTGGACCTAATCGGAACTATGGGCTGCTTGGTATAACTTTTTGGGGCTTTTACTAATGCGCATTGATCGCATTGCTGGATATACTCGGCTACATCTTTTAAGTATTTGGGCCAGTAGAACCTATGTCTGATTTTGTCGGTTGTTTTATCTACCCCAAGGTGTCCGCTGAACGGATCGTTATGACCTTTTTTAAGGACTTCTGTTCGATCCTTGACCGGGACCACATATTGATAATGTATCCCAGACTCTTCTTTGTCATAACGCCGATAAACGTTTTTTCCGAAAATTTTAAAACGTCCAAATTGGCACCAGTAAATAAATAGTTCTGGATTTGCTTTGTCACATGTATCCGGTCTCGCGCCTGTTCTTATCCAACTGTGCAGCTCTGCTATGGCATCATCCTCGAGCTGTTCTTCATTGAAATAAGTTTGTTGTAAAACGAGATTATTAATCACTACTCCTGGGTCTATAGTGCTCCTTTCCTCCACGTCGTTTTCTTCTTCCAACAGCCATCTAGACAGCGCATCCGCGTTACCGTTCTCATGACCTTTGCGATATTCAATATCGAACTCGTACATCCGTAGTTCGATCAACCACCTAGTTAACCTGGGCGCTAGGTCCTTAAGATTTTTTAACCAAACCAAGGGCTTATGGTCGGTAACAATAGTAAATTTCCTGCCATAGAGATAATGTTTGAAATGTTCAATGGCTAGCACTATCGCTAACAATTCTCGCTCAGCCGCTGAATACTTTCTTTGCTGCTTCGTAAACCTTTTACTCCAGTAAGCCACAGGTCTCCACGATCCTTTATATTTTTGACTTAAAACGGCCCCAGCGCTGTGTTCGCTCGCATCAGTTTCCAGTCTAAAATCTTCCTCGAAGTTTGGAAGTATTAGAACACCTTTTTTCCCATCATCCGGTATTGTAAGACATGTCCGGATCTCATCGAAACTTGCTTGTCTTTTCTCGTTCCAATCAAAATTCTTACTTTTTTCGGTTGCCTCGTGCAGTGGTCCTGCTATTTCAGCAAAACCCTTAACAAAACGTCGATAATGGTTCGCCAGTCCCAAAAAACTCTGTAATTGTTTGATTGTTTTAGGTCTTTCGTATCTGAACAAAACTTCTATTTTACTGTGGGAGAGCTTTACAGTGCCATTACAGATGACATGGCCGAGATATTCAATGGCTGAGACGAACCACTCGCATTTCTCCCAGTTAATTTTTAAAACTGCAGCTCGGATCCGTTCAAGCACTGTCCGTACGTGAATGTAATGCTCCTCCAACGTCTTCGAGAAAATGATAATGTCGTCCAAATAGACAAGGCAAAAAACGTTCAAGATTCCTTTAAGTGCCTTTTCCATGGTCCGCTGAAACGTTGCCGGTGCATTTGTCAGTCCGAACGACATCACGTTGAATTCAAATAAACCAAATTCGGTGATGAATGCAGTTTTTGGCTTGTCTTCCTCCTTAATTCTAATCTGATGATAGCCCGAAGTCAAATCTAATTTTGAAAATTTAGTCGCTCCGTTCAGCAGCGCAATCAACGTTTCAATTTTTGGAAGTGGGTAGCTATCCTTTATGGTAACCTCATTTAATTTCCGATAATCGATACACAACCGAATTTTCCCATTACTTTTCTTAATTAAAACAATGGGGGAGGCCCATGGAGAATCGCTTTCTCGGATCAGATCTGCCATCAACATGTCATCGATTTGCTTTTTGACTTCGTCACGCAGCGAGAAAGGGATCCTTCTTGCGGGCTGTCTTATGGGTTTATTGTTAATTAATTCTATCCCATGTTCGCAAATGTTCGTTTGTGTTATCGAATTCAAGTCTTCCCCTATAATATCGGAGAACTCGTCCTCAATTATTAACTTGTACGTAGCAGCATTTACGGTCCCGATGTTTGCCGACTCTTCCACCGTTCCGGAGTTATCACCTTCAAAATCGGGCACCTTTGTAAAGTTGCAAGTTAAAATTTTACCTGAGTTTTTCTGTGACAGCGCGGACCTGATGCATTCCAGATAGTCCTTTATGTCTGCAAGTTTAAAGGCTACGTCTAACCCGAGTAAACAGTCGTTTACCAGTTCATCCACTACAATTATTTCCACCTCACTCTCAAAACTTATCAATTTCACGGAACATTTTCCCTTTCCAATTACTTTGACCGCGCCACCCACACAAGTCTCCAAAGTTTCGTCCAACGGTTCCAAGGCTGCATCGGGTGTCTTACAATGATCCCAGATTCGCTTCGCTACTATTGTACTAACCGTCCCAGTGTCTAGTAGGAAACTCACGGGTCCCACGATACTTTTGTCAAACATTATCTGGTTGATAACTTGATTGGACAGGCTCTGCTCTGCTCTATTCTTATTACCCAGCATTGACAGTTTCATTTGATTTTTTCTTGAATAGCAGTCTGCTATCAGATGACCTGGTTTTCCACAGTGCAGGCATAATTTTCCATTTCCTTGTGAGGTTGGTTGTACCAATTGCTCTCGTATTTTTGGACTGGATTCATTCATTTGATTCTTCCTTAGGTAACAGTCCGCTCCCCAATGACCTTTTTTGCCGCAGAAAAAACATACTCTTTCACCACTTGGATTGTTGTATTGGTCAATTTGGTCCGACCAACTAACATGCTTCTGGGTCTCCAAGTGACTAGTTTCTTTGTTTCCCATTTTTTCCGAGCCGATCGGATTATGTTGGTTTCTGTTTAAAATTTGAAGGCTGGCATATGTTTGAACCACTAGATCATACGCCTCAGAGCAAGTTTGTGGATTCGAAACATCGACTCTCCAAAATACTGCTTTTTCGCTCAGGCCGGTGATAAATCTTTCTTTCACCAAATAATCGTAGCGGCTTTGCTCGAAACTCCCCGTATACACGAAAGCATTTCGTGCCAAGATCCACAGGTTGGTATAGAAATCACGAAAATCCTCACCAGGTAGCTGTTTTCGATTGTAGAATTCGGCTACCGCATCGGTTTGGGAAGCCGGTTGTTGTCCAAACATTTTGACCATCAGTTTTTCCAATTCGAACAAATCAACAGGTCCCTTAGGAACCCTGAATTCGAACCTACTCAGACAATCGTCGTCCAAAAAGGTTGCCACACAATTCCGCAGATCAGCTTCCATAATTCTGTTGTTCTCAACAAATAATTTGAATCGATTCCACCACGTGCGAATATCTTGCTTCAGTGTGAAAATTGTAGGCTTAAACGACCATTCTTTAGACGGCGCCGAATCTTTCGTTGTTTGAACTGCAATTGATTTTTGTTCTCCTTCTTGTTGTGTGTATTCGTTAGCACCATTCTCCGACCCCTTGTATATGTCGAACATTCCGGAATTTTTAAATGGGTTAATTGGCGTGTCCAAATTAGCATCTCGCCTTCTACAATTAGGGAGAAACACATTCTCCTCCAATGCCTCGTTAGATTTAGCCTGATTCCACGACTCCCTGAAAGGATTTGTTTGGTGCCATTTGTACGCCATTGCATCATCAAAAAAAAACTTTTGTGTTTTGATTGGCTCTAACAAATATTTTCCCTCGTGTTGTTCCGGCTCAGAACTGCTGAACAAATTTCGACCAGTTTTAGGAAAAGAACGTCCCCGACTATTCCCACTGAATCCTATTTGATCATCATTTTGCCATTTGTTTCTCGGTTCGGTTTTGATCGCTGACTTTTCCAAATAATCTTGGGAAACTTTTTCCGGAGTCCCGTTGAACAACTCATTTGTGTTGGCGAATTGAAGACCAGCATTTGAATTTTTTTTCTGACCAGTCCAGAGGTTTGTGATGACTCTAAAAGCACTAGCTACGACAATCATAGTTACAGCTAGAACAGCTATGCTAAAACACAGCTGTACGAACAATAACACGTGTTCATTCAACATTGTGTTCAAAAATTTTTCTTTTAAGCTTAACCGCTGCCACCAATTTAATAGCGTGCGCTATTAAATACTTGAAAGAGAGAGAGAGGGAGAGAAAAATAAAAAACTTTCTTCTCTACTTCTTTATTTTTAATTGAAATAAAATAAAAAATAAAATGTATATAAATAACTCCAGCAAGGCCCCAGAAGACCGGGGTCTTGCTGGAGGGGGTGTTACACTATTATAAGCTTGATGATCATAATTTAATTGTCATTCATTTTGCAATATCATGAGCAAAACAATTCTCATTATATCTTGAATCAATTTTTTCTTTCATTATATAATTTAGTTACTCAGAGAACAAAAGTCCGTTTGAAATTGAAAAATTTTCAATTTCTGCTTTTTCAGTTTGATTGAAACAAATTTCAGACAAGAAAAATATGCGTCCTTTTTCTAAACTTATTTTTGCATTTTTATCATCACTTAAACCTTTAGATCATTCACCAATATCTAACTTTTCATTAACAAATCAGAATTTTTTTAACTGTTTTTACTGCTTTTTCATATGACAATTGGCGTCCACAAACTTCAGTAAAAATTTCTGTAATAATAAAAAAAAAAAAAAAATTTAGACTACTTTAATGCTTTCTCAAAAGACAATTAATCCAAACAGATTTAATATAAACAACTTTTAATGGTCAACCATTTTTTGTGTGTACATTTAGCTGTATTTCTGATATTGAATAATTAAGCTTGAGTTTGAATTAAATAAAATATTTTATATAATTTCTATCAACGATGATAGTATGTCTTTCATCAAGAATAATGGCTCGATCTTCGCTTGGAATTTGTGACACTTTTATAAGACTAAATGGATACACTTTAAATTTTAAAGCTAAGTTTTTAAATGATTAAATTTAAAATTTTTTTCACTGCCCGTTACATTTCCCTGATGGGAATAGCATTTTTCATTTCGCCGGATTATGTTTATTTGGCAAAACTTAACAAAAAACTTTTCTTAGATTTGTATGTTTATCTTCTTTATTTAAGTTTTAAGATGAATATTTAGATTTGATCAAAAAAGAAAAAGATTTCAAAGGCAAAATTTGAATAAAGAAACACTTGCATTGAAAAAATACCCAGACATTTTTTTTTCAGCAAGAAAATCTAGTTTTTGTGGCAATGAATACTATTTGTCAGCTTAAGCAACTGGACTTAATATAAATTATTTTATTTATTCAGAAATGAAAACCAACCGCTTATATAAAACAATTTATCAACTTTTAGAAGAATTCAATTCAAGGCCTATTAACGCTTCTAATTTCTTAGTATAAGCCCATTACGAGAACCAAAACGACAAAATTTATATCTGAATTTTACGATAACAAAATAACATTCAAAGCAGACTTGCTTTTAAGTCACAAGTTTTAGGTCAAGTCAAGTCAATGACTAAATTTTTTTTTAATTAAATAAACTTCTTAACATAGTTTTTGCATATTTAATATTTTTTTATTAAATTTAATCTTAATATTTGAAATCCAAATGTGTGAACAACAATAAAATATTCATACATATACTTACGATAACTAACTTTAATATTCAAATACAGTGTACTTAGAATTGTCTAAACCTTTATTCATTGAATAAAATTAATATATAAAAATCATCATAAAAAGACATTGAAAAAATGGGGCTTTGAATTTCATTTCAATTCGATCGTTTCAATTCAGAAAAATTTAAATTACTTTTTTACTTTAAATAATAATTTATTTCTGTAAAATGCTTAATGTTAAAAGCAACTTTTCTTAATCCGAAAAATTGTGTCTGCAAAAACTCTGCAAAGAAAGTGCACAATTGATTTGAATACTTTTAAATGGAGTGCAAAATGCATAAAATTGCAGAGTATTTTGCAGACTTATTATACTAAATTAAGCAAATTTGCTTATAATTAAGCATTTTATTGAACTTAATTATCTCATTTAGTAAAAAAGTTATTCAGATTTTTCTGAATTGAAAAGATCGAATTGAAACTATTTTCACAACCCCTAAGAAAACATTAATAAGAAAAAAAATATTCAAACTCAATGAATCTTACTATATAAAATTTAAACAATCAAATATTTAAAATAAATACGATTATTAAATAAATGTTTTGATAATCAGTAAAGCAAAAAAATTGTATTGTTGTAAATTCTTTTAACACAAAAATAATTTTTCAAATTAAATAATTTACAATATTAAAAAGAAACGGAGTTAAAAAAGGGGAAAAAACAAAATTTAATTTTAGAGTTACTTTTTTAATTAAATATTTTTAAAGAAACTTTTTTAATTTTCATTTTTGTGTCCTTTTTCACATAAAATAAATATTCTAGTTACAACCAAAAATTTTTTTAAATTTTATTTTATATTTTTTAGATCCATTTATACAGTCTAATTCTGGTATAATTCCTTTTATTGAAAGAACCATTATGGCCATCAAAAATCCATCTCCAATTGTAAATTCTCTGTTTCCATTTAAATACATATTAGATAGTCAGGGCAATGAAAAAAAATTTGAAAATTGGCGTGACAAAATAGTCGACTATTTAAATGGGTGGCATCACAAACGTAAACATCTTTGTCTATATGGCGAATCTAATATAGGAAAAAGCACTTTTTGCAACGCATTACTTTGAAACTATGAACACCAAAATTTTCCAATTGGAAAAATCAATTCTAAATTCGCATTTGATCGTTGGAATCCTAAATTGTACACCCATTGTATTATTCATGAATTCGATTTCATTAAAATCGATATAAAAACTTGGAAAATGGCTCTTGAAGGTTTACGTTTTATGATAAATAGAAAACATCGCGTTGGAAATGTTTTTTCAATACAAATCCCATTCATTTTCATGTGTAAAAATAATCCTTTGACTTTTATTGAGCAATCATTAATTAATCGTATTGATTTTGTCGAATGTAAATCGAGCCCCAATGATTTCATAGATGACTTTAAGGATTATTTGGAAGTTGATATTAATTTTACTCAGCACAAATTAAAATCCAAATGTTGAAAAATTTTGTTCAGGAAGTTTTGAATTTCCCTTTCGATATTACGACAGAAAATTAAGTGGCTCACAAAAAATTAAAATGGAAAGTGCAAATGCAATCACAAGTACTTCATTAACTGATGATTGTGACACAGGAAATAGTGATACAGCTACATCTTCTCAAAGTTATCTTATTGGTAAGTGTTTCACAAGAAATGAAAAAAAATAATTCTTTTGATTTGAATTAGATAATGTTGAGGGTTCAAGAACAGAAAATTTAAATCCAATTGTTCAATTGGGAAATATTGACACCGAAAAAGATGCTAAATCAAATGTCACAATTATAAAATTTCAAAATAACAAAAAAAGGATTGTACAGTATTCCCATAATGAAAACTCAAATGATTTAATTTGAACGAAACTCAGAAATAATGCAGAAGAATTAATAGATTCTGAATTCAATTAGAATAAAAATCATTATAATCATTAGAAATGTAGTTTTTTTTTTTTTAAATCAAATGATAATTTTTCAAATAAAATAATTAAATAAAATAAAACTCGATTTTTCGCTTATTAATTTTGAACGAAAAAATAAAAATTCAATAAAAAAATAGACCCTGGATTTGAATTTTTTAAGCCTCAATTTATTTATTTAATTTGAGCCTTTTTTAAAATATCATTTAAAATTTTTTAAAGCATTTACAATATACGCAGGGTAAAGCCAAACAGCGAGGACTGTATTATAATAGCAATAATCAAAATAGAAAGTATCAAAATAGCTAAAGAATAAAGTTTAAAGTTAAAGCTAAGTAATGTCAAATAACCAATTTATTATATGTTAAACAAAACTTGCTAAACTCATAATGAATAAAGGACACAAAAGCTTAAAATTAAAAAATAGCAAATAAAAATTTATTCATCATTGCTTATTAATGTTTGTTTGTTTAATAGTTTATTTCTTTTTTAAAAGAAAAGTTACGAGCAGAGCTCCTTCAGCCATTTATATGATTTTAATGTCTTTTTCTAAACAAAACTAAGACAAATTAAACATATAAAGAACACTAAGATACAAGTAAATTAAACTTTTAAATTGATAACAAAATCAAAATTAAAGAAAAAAAATCAATTTTAAAAAAATTAAAACCAAATGTCGATGGAACCAAAATAAAGCTTTTTTGATTGAATAAACAAAAATAAATTTAGCCTCATAGGCCGTCCTATATCCGAGTTACACCCCATGTACATTTTTGGATTCATGTGCGTTTTCAGGGATCCAAATAATTAAATTAAATTCCTTCTTTTTTATTTAATTTTTATTATTACGGCAGCGAAGTAACTGGTAAAACCTTGTTATATATTAAACAAACAAAGTACTGTAATTGTAATAAATAGTATTTTATTCTCTATCGTTTAATAAATCCATATTTGATACCATTAAAGCAGTTATATTACTATGATCTACGATCCTCAAATTCAATAACTTATCAAGTTATTTATCTTGATGTTTTAATTAAATTAATTTAATATAAAGTGTCATCGTTATCTCAATGACCATTGTCTACAATCTTTCCTACTTTTAATATTTAATTTGATATTATCTTGATTTGTGATTGATGTTTTTTAATTATTTCTTTTACTATAAAAATGTAATACTTTATTTCATTTATTCGTCTTATTCGAATATTTCCACAAACAGCATAAACGTTTACCTAGGCCTATTGTCGTATTTGTTATAAGTGTAATTTTATCATTTAATAAAATAAAATTTAAAAAAAAAAAACAAATAAACTGAGTTTTATTAACTTTACCTTATCCGAGGGTTAACAGAATTGGTAGCAGCGAAAAACAAGAAAAACAATAAAAACAAAGAAATACTCCTAATCGATATCGTGATAAATCGTAACAATCTCACACTCAAAGGATCCTATTCAAATAATCAATTCACCAAAACTCAAATCAAGAATGGAAGGTAAGTTAAGAATTTTAGAAAGATTACCAGATAATTTTGATAAGGAGGGGTTAGAATCGGTTAAAAATTTAGCCAGGCGTATCGAAGCATACGCAATACATTTGGAATTAGAGAGAAAAAATGACGCTTTAAAATTAAATAAGTTAAAAGATGACTTATGTAACTGTGAGAAAGGTTATAAAAAACTAAAATCTCAAAATGATGAGATTGGTAAAATAAATGAAAGACTTGATTCTGAAAAAGAACAGCTTTCTAAGGAGTTAGCAAATGAAAAAAGTTCTCATAAGGAGAAATCTGAAGAATTAGAGCTAGCTAAAGAAAAAATTCAAACTATAAATAATGAACTTTTCGAAGAGAGAAAAAAACTAGAAATCATTGACAACGATAAAAATAGTTTCGAAGAAACATTAAAGTCCAATGATGAACAAATAAAAAAGCTAGAATCGGAAAATAGTGAACTAAGCACTAACCTAGCGAACTTAATAAAAGTTAACGACTCGATAGAAATAAAATATAGTAAACTAAATGAAAATTTAGAAAAGTTGAATTTTTCACATAATCACTTAAAAAGTGAAAACATGACTCTGGTTAGTAAAATTTCAGCATGTGAATCAAAAATTAATTCATATGAAAATGAAATTTCACAGTTTAAATCAAATAGGAAATCAGATGTGACAAAAATTGCTGATCTCGAATTCGAAATCAATAATTTAAGAAATGAAAACGACAATCTTAATAAAGAAAATTTGACTCTAAATATAGTAAGAACAGAATTAGTAAGGACAAACAAGGAACTACTCACTTTAAAAAATGATCTAAATGACAAATTAAGATATTCTGAGAGAAAAATAGAATTAAATAGATTGGA
The DNA here is from genome assembly GCA_025491095.1 of Brachionus asplanchnoidis. Classification (NCBI taxonomy): domain Eukaryota; kingdom Metazoa; phylum Rotifera; class Eurotatoria; order Ploima; family Brachionidae; genus Brachionus; species Brachionus asplanchnoidis. The sequence goes on along the minus strand of JAILYF010000008.1, from coordinate 1,225,948 downwards.
TAAAAATGCTTTAGACCCAAATTTAGAATTTTCTTACTCTTTACCTATTAACACACCTAGTTTCTCAACAGGTAAGAAATCGTTAGGTACTGAATCTTCAAAAGAACGATCGGTCGTAGATTATAAATTAACAAATAGAAGTGAAATAATACCGGATATTGAAGAAAAAATAATCAGTAATAATCTTGAATTAGGTTCTTTGTACGTTAAGGATAAAGAAGGAAATAAGTTTTCCCAAAATCCGTCGCCTTACTTTACCCATCTTCCCTTTCCTAAAACAAATAATAACATAAGCCCCTTTCATGGAAAAGAAAATGAAAGAATTGAAGATTGGATTTACAATGTTGAACTAATACTTGAAGGACATGGAGTAACACAAGACAAGTCCAAAATCCTTTTTGCAAGTTCATACTTAAGAGATTCTGCGCTTCACGAATATCAAGCATTTACCAAAAATAGAGATAGAAACTCTATTAGTTGGGTTCAGTTTAAAAACATGCTTAAAGAACGTTATAGACGTAAAGATCATGAACTTTTCATGAGAGATAAGTTAAGAGGTCTTAGACAATCTAAAGATATAGTAAATTATATCAATGACTTTAGAATTATATTAAATCAAATATCTGAAATAAGTGAATATGATCAAATTACATATTTTACTCAAGGATTATCTGAACTAACTGAAAATTACGTAAGACTTCGCAATCCAGAATCATTGCAAAAGGCAATTGAATACGCTGAAGATTATAATAGGTTTAATACTTCCCGTCACCCAAGAAATGCAGATATATTAATGGTTAACAGAAAAAATTTTGGAAACAAATTTTCTAAGGAAGGAAGTAAACATTTCAATTATCCTTTTTATAATAAAAAAGTTAATAATATCAGAGATACAAAAAAACTTTACTGTAAAATTTGTAGAAAAGACAACCATAACACAGATTCGTGTTACAATAATAAGAAATCAAAACCTAAAGTAGATTATAAAAGAGGTAATAACCAAAAAACAAAATTTAAAAATAAATTTAATAATGTATTACACATTAATGAATTATATAAGAGTAATGAGCTACTAAGACATTTCACTTATATAAAAGGTGAAAGAATAGAAACTGTATTTGACACGGGTGCAACTATTTCTTTAATTAGTCTAAGTGTAGCCAAAAAACTCAATTTACATATAAATCCATCACATCAGAAAATTAACACAGCTGATGGAAATACCCACGATGTGTTAGGTGAGACGGACTTAATTAAAATTGAAATTGAAGAGAACGTAGCTCATTTAAATTTCGTAATAACTAATATATTACACATCGAAATTCTATTAGGATTAGATTGGTTTGAACAAACAAAAGCCATTATCGACCCTTCTAGAAGACAGCTTTCTATACCAGGAAAAAGAATATGTCTAAACCCACAATCTGAGGAATCAGATGATGATTATTCTTATAATTCTATTTATAGTATTGAGGATGATGATCTAACAAACGAGATAGTCGAATTGAACTATAATGATAATCCTCTCTTAAGTGATAATAAAAAACTTAATTTTCTTTTCGTACAGAACAAAAATTCTTTTTCTTTAAGTCTTAATGATCTTGGTCTATGTAAATCAGTTACTTTTGAAATAGAAACGACTAGTGAAAATCCAATAATAACACAACCTTTTCGTCAACCCGTAGGTTTAATTGATGAAATGAGAAAAGAAATTAAATTGATGCTAAACGCAGGTATAATTAGTCATGGTAAAACGGGTACTTGGGCTAGTCCAGCCTTTCTTATTAAGCAGAAGTCTTGCTATCGTTTGGTTGTAGACTATAGAAAAGTTAACAGTATAATCAAACAATATTTTCATGCTTTACCAAGAATTGATGATATACTGGATAAACTGTCTAAAGGTAGAATTTTCTCGCATCTTGATTTAAGAAAAGGTTATTTTCAAATTCCTGTAGCAGAAAATTCAAAGCATAAAACTGGATTCATAGTTCAATTTTGAAATATACGAATTCAATAGAGTTCCTTTTGGTTTGACAAATGCACCAGCTTTTTTCAGTGCAACAATGCAGTCTATATTAGGAAACCTAGAATTTGTACAAATATATATTGATGACATAGTGATTTTTTCAGAAAATGAAGATGAGCACCTTAAACATATACAAATTGTTTTTGATAAGTTAAATTTAAGGTTTTAGATACCTAATTAAATGAAAAAATTTTCCACACAAGAAAAATGAATGAAAAAATCAACTGATATTCATAATAAAAATTATATCAATGAATATCATAACAATCTTCAAAACAGGCCTAAACGTGGAAGAAAAAAGAAAACAACAAATTCTAATCTTCTTCTTTCTATTCTTAGTTTCTTATCATTCTTTCATTATCTAAATGGTCAAACAATAAGTGACAAATTTTACTATTGTGAACACAATGACAATAATAGATTAGCTGATTCAAATAACAATTGTAAACGTTCAAATTTCCTTGACAAAACATATTCATTCAATGAAAATTTTAACATTTGGATTCTGGCAAAGCAGAACTATGTAATTAATGATTTCTGACATCAGTGTTTTAAGAAAAAAGTAATAAGATACATGAATACTTCATTTTTTCTAGGAAAAACAGACAATATTATTAAAGAAACTATACGATTAAGTCGAATTGAATGTCTCGCAATGGTAGAAACAAAACTTTGTGAAAACAAAATAATGGAATGTGATGATAGTTATTGTATTTACAATAAAATTCCTGATGGGGATTTCGCTTGGTTAGAAAACAAAATATTCACAAGTTTTGAATGTATTTTCCATAAAAAACACATTTTTTCCGACAAGTTGAACAAATCAATTTATAGCATTGGAATTTCATCCTGTTTGCCAGATGATTTATATTGCCATTTATTTGACTCAATCGTTGTTTGGAATAAAAATAGTGTGAAAAAATCACCATACAAAAAATTTATCATGGTCTAAAATTTATGAGAAAAGGAAATCTAGTTTTCTCTGCATCAGAACAATACCTTTTTCAAATAACAACTAACACGAGTTACAAGAATTCAACAATTTATACTACAACTGATCTTCTGTCTTTACTTAGTATTTGAACCTAAACAACAATCAGAGAATTGGAATACTATATCTAAAATTCCGTATTCACCTGAAAATGAAGATTTAATCACTCAAAGGGACATAAATGATTTAATGATTGCCGAATCAGATTATTTGAAATATTCAATCGAAAATGAACTTTACAACGAGCATGAACACAATCTTTAGAGATTTTGTGCATTATTCAGTAATCAAATAAACTTATTTGCCTCGTTTGATGACAAATTTCATTTAATTCGGATTTTAATGGTAATAAACTTATCGTTTACTCCAAAAATCAACTCTTATACATACCTTTATGTCAACCAGTAAAAGAAATTACAATCCGGGCATCTAACTCATGTCATGTTGATTTACCAATCTACATCAAAAATGCCGATAGTAAATCAGTTCCAATGTTCTTGTCGAATAATAATTTCATTAAGAGCTTTTCACAGGAAATCCATTGTACCCTAATTAACGATAGAATAATTCTACCATCACATAAATTTTCAATAGTAAGAATTGGCAACTTAATTAAGATTTTCAATATATCAAATGTAATAGTAAAACAAATTTACATCGATCATTACAATTTGTCAACGTTAAATTTCAACCATCACAAGGAAATTATTAACGATTTTAGCACTTTAAGAAAACAAAATGAATTAGAAAATAACGACATAAACGGAAATTTCTACGTCTTACCAAACGATGATATTAACTTAACAAATAGTGCATTTAGCAAACTTAACCATTCTATAAATATTTTGTATGAAGAAATCAACAAAATTAAATATTACCAAATATTATATATGCATTAACAATTATAGTTGTAATAGTGATAATTGCTTTATTTTTACTTTCTTTTAGATTTTATAATTCAATATTAAGTAAACATTATACTGTTCGAAACTATAATATTCCAAACATATTACCACTAGAGCAACTAGCGAATTTAATATCAATAGAGAGTCATAGGGACTATGACTATCTTAATGGGGGAGATCTGTTACTATGATCTACGATCCTCAAATTCAATAACTTATCAAGTTATTTATCTTGATGTTTTAATTAAATTAATTTAATATAAAGTGTCATCGTTATCTCAATGACCATTGTCTACAATCTTTCCTACTTTTAATATATAATTTGATATTATCTTGATTTGTGATTGATGTTTTTTAATTATTTCTTTTACTATAAAAATGTAATACTTTATTTCATTTATTCGTCTTATTCGAATATTTCCACAAACAACATAAACGTTTACCTAGGCCTATTGTCGTATTTGTTATAAGTGTAATTTATCATTTAATAAAATAAAATTAAAAAAAAAAAACAAATAAACTGAGTTTTATTAACTTAACCTTATCCGAGGGTTAACAGTTACATTCAAATTCTTAACTGTTAATCTTGACCTATGTGGTCTGATAATGTAACCAGATTTAGAAAAAAGTCTTTCATTTGGTACTGATGAAGCTGGAATTGATAAAAATTTTATGGCAACTGTCGATAGAGCCAGTAATTTTAATTTGTTCTTAATCAAAAAGCTTGTGAAGCCATCATTTTCGTCATAATTGATATTGATATATTGTTCCAATTCATTCTTGAATTTTATTTAATCGTCGTTCTCCTAAACTTGTGTAGTGATTCTATTTTAAAAAAACTAAAAAGCTTCCGTCGTTTTGTAAGTGATTTTAGGAGGCTTGCTTCTGAGTCTATACTTATTTTACTCAATGGCCAGGATTTTTTTGTTGCTTTATTCGAGTTACACCATGAATAGTCGACTACGCTATTGTTCTTTAAATCTAATATTACACTGAATCGTGTGTTAATTTTGTTTCTCAATTCACTGATGAACGCTTTCAGAATATTGTATACCAGTTTGAAATTGTCTAAATGTTATATTAGCTGTAACAAGCTAGTGTTACAAGGTGGCTCGAAGACTTTTTGAGTATGAGAACTCAGCGAGTTGTACTTGGTGATTGAGTTTCTAGATGGTCAGAGGTACTGAGTGGAGTTCCGCAAGGGTCTGTACTTGGACCCCTGCTGTTTGTTCTGCACATAAATGACCTTCCTGACTGCGTTTCAAATAAAATGGAATTGTATGCAGATGACTCAAAAATACTCGGCATAGTTAATAATGTTTATGAGAGAGCGATGTTACAGAAAGATCTTGATGCGGTATGTCAATGGATAGAGGTTTTGCGTATGGGACTGTGTGCTAACAAATTTAAAATAATGCATTTCGGCAGACTAAATGAAAGGCATAAATATACACAAAAAAGCAACAGGAATGCTATACTAGCGACCACAGATTGTGAAAGGGATCTTGGAGTGATGGTTTCATCAGATTTAAAGTGGACCAGCCAAGTGAAAAGTGCTTGTGCGAAAGCGAGTAGGGTACTTGGAATGCTAAAGCGAACGTTTACAAGTAGAGAGGAAAGACTTTGGGTAAGATTGTATATTTCCATGGTGAGACCCCACCTAGATTATGCAGTGCAGGTTTGGAATCCAAGTATGAAAATGGATGTAAATGCGTTCGAAAAGGTGCAAGAGAGGGCAACTAAAATACCTATGTCTGTAAGAAACATGCCGTATGAAATGAGGCTGACAAAATTGGGACCGACAAAGCTGAGTGAAAGAAGAGTGAGAGGGGACTTGATTGAAATGTACAAATTAGTGAATAGAGTAGAAATGGTATGCTTGGTCAAGAATCTAGTGAATAAATCAGAAAACAAGGGACCAGCCGGGGCGTTGAGAGGAAATAGCATCAGAGTCCAGAGAGAAAGTTTCCCAGCTCAAATTTGAAACGATATTGCAGCTGCAGTAAGTGCCAGACATGTATTTTTCTCAAACAGAGTAGTTCCGCGTTGGAATAAGCTGCCAGAAAATGTGGTGAAATCCAAGTCAACTGCTAAATTTAAAATGGCTTTAGATAAGTTCAATGGAATCGGCTGCTACAGCTCCACACGGCCAATTGGCGGTGATGGGCTCAGACAATCTACATGTAAGATGTCGCAGCAAGAACTACTACTACTACTACAAGACTGAGAGTTCAGAACTGATCTCCCTGAATTTCATTTATAACAAACTTAAATGGTTCTAAAATATTAATTATTTCTGCGATTCTTGAATGTTCATTTTGACTTAAATTTAATCCTTGGTTATCGATCATATTCAAGGCTTCATTTAGGTCGATTATTTTTATTTTTCGAATGGCCCGTAAGCACTTAAGCCAACTATTAAGCGTACTTTTATTGGTTTAGGAATTGAATTATGTTTTTCTCAGCTAAATACGAAGTTAAATCTTTTTTTGCACAAATTTTGCTTAAATTTTAGTGCACTTTTAAATGATTCCTTTAACGCTGTTGATTTTTGCAAGGCTTTTTTAACTAGAAGTTGCAGAGAATGGGCAAAGCATCTCATGTGTATCAATCCTGTGTTCTGTCATAAATCAAACTCGTCAATATTAACATTTGTATCTAATTCGTCCTCAGAGCTAGTTACTTCTACTTCAGTATCAGTTTAACTTTTTTCAATTTCCCTATTAGAAAGGGCAAACTCATCTTCACTGACAAGATTGAAAACCTACCTATTTTAACCATATTTGAACCATTATCAGTTACTATTCGAACTAATTTTTCACAAATAGCGAATTCTTCAAAATTGATATCTATTTCTCTTTTAATACCCATCGCCGTAGTTGTTTAAATATTTTTGCAGCGGTAAACATAAGTTTTAAAATTAAAATTTTCGTTTAAAAAATGAATCGTTTTTCAGAGAAATGAACTTAGTCGTCAATCTGTCCAAACATCTATAGTAAGCGAAGCAAAGCATATTTTTTTAATAATAATTTCGAATTATAATTCATCAGGTTAATCGCTTTATTTTGAAATTTAAATATAGTCTCCCTCAATGTCGGTTTCCATTTCATGCAAATAGTACCATAAAAGATTGAAGGCTTCGCATTCGACTAAGCGATAAGGAAGTGCAAATCTCATAATTAAATAAAGTCATTGACTATCTTTCCCGTTAGACTTTTTTTATGGTCTTGGTTTAACGTTGCTTTTTTCTGTCCTTTTGTAGATTTAAACTTCTCATAGGCTTCCTTATCGCAATATTTAAAATGTCGAATAAAGTTTAATGTATTATTCAAGTCAATGACTTGACTTAAATTTTTTTTCAAAGTCATTTTATTTGATTTAAGATTTTTTTTAAAGTTAAATCAGTTGACTTAACTTGACTTTGAATTGACTGAATCTCAAAAAATTTAATTTTTGTTTTCGAAAGAATTTTATAAAAAATCTTCTAATTAATTTCTAATTTGAATAATTTTTAAATCTAAAGAATCATAATTAGAATTGAATGCTTGTAGACTTTATAAAAAAACATTGAAGTCATTCTAAGTAAAGTTTAGTCAGTACTTTGGCAAAAGAAAAAAAATCTTAAGTGAAGTCAAAGACATTACTTTAAATAAAAAAATATCTAAAGTCAATTCCCTGACTTACTCATAAGTCTGATTTAAAATATACATTTTTTACAATGTAATTTAAATTAATTAAAATAAAATAAAAATAAATAACAATAAATAAATTTGATTTTATTAATATATTAAAAATTATAAAAAAAAATTAATTAAACAATTTTTTTAATAAATAAACTGAATAAATTAGAAAAATATATTATTTTTCTATACAAAAAATAAATTTAATAATTTTATTAAACAAAATAAATAAAAACTGAATCAATTGTATTGAATCACCATTTGAAAATTCAGTTTGATACACCATTCATTTCTTACTATTTGTTTGATTCGTAACCTTGAACAGACACCAATCAAGATAACTTCGAGCACAAGAATTTAATTTGAGCTATAAAAATCATTTTCCCTCTAATGGCATTGGCATTTAACTAAAATAATTAAATAGTATTTAAATAAATTTAATTAAATTCAAGCTTAAATAGACTATTTTAATTAATAAATCAATAAAAGAGAACTATAGTTCATTTATCAGAAATGTGGATAATTTTAACTCTATTCAAATAGAAAATACTCAACTTTTTTTTTGAATTGATTTTAATTTAAATTTTTTTAACAAAAATATTTTATTTTGTTAATAAATTATTATTAAATTATTGATTATGACATTGATTATTAAAGTTTACTTAAATGTGTAAAAAATCTGGTCAAACACTTTTCTTAAATTAATTCTGAAAATAAATACATGCTTCTAAAATTATGAGCAATGCTTTATAAATCTTCGATGACAAGATTGACGATTATAACTAATAGTGTTGGTGTCCGTGCAAGCGGACAGTAAACGGGCCAAAAATTTTAAAAACCGTGACCGTGACCGTATTAACCGTCCCAATTTTGGCGGGCGGACTCTGGCCCGTTTATTTTGGCGGGCTAATTTTTGACCCGTTTAATAACCGTTTAAAAATAAACGGGCGGTCCAAGAAACCGTCCCAATTTTGGCGGGCGGACTCTGGCCCGTTTATTTAAACGGGCTACTTTTTGGCCCGTTTAATAAACGTTTAATTTTAAACGGGCGGGCTATGGAACCGTCAAAATTTTAGCGGGCGGACTCTGGCCCGTTTATTTTGGCGGGCTAATTTTTGGCCCGTTTAATAAACGTATAATTTTAAACGGGCGGTCCAAGAAACCGTTCCAATTTTAGCGGGCTTTATTTTTGCCCGTTTAGTAAACGGTCTTAAAATAAACGGGCGGTAAAAAAACAGGAATTAAATAAAAAATTAAGATATTTTAATATATTTATTTTTAAAAAAAAATGTTGTTTTTTAATTAGAAAAAAAAAATTTAAAATTTAAAAAAAAATAAATAAAAAAAAAAATTAATTTAAAAAAAAAATTTTGTTTAAAAAAAAAAAAATATTTTATTTAAAAAATAAGAAAAACAAAAGAAAAAATTTTATTTAAATAAAAAAAAAACAAAAAAATATTTTATTTAAATAAAAAACAAACAAAAAAAAACCCGTTTATTTTTAAACGGTTATTAAACGGGTCAAAAATTAGCCCGCCAACATAAACGGGCCAACAACCGCGATGAACCGCCCGTTTTTGGAACGGTTAGCTCTGTCCGCGTCCAACACTAATAACTAATGATTTTGAATGATTTTTTCTAATTATAATTTGTAAAAAAATAATATTTTGTCTGAAAAATTTTTATTGCTAAGAAATAATTAAATCGAAGCCTAGCTTTAAGCTATATCTAAAAAGGTATGAGATTCGGTTAAATATTGTCTCTTCTATTCGGCAAATTTAAGTTAATGATCAAATGTAAATTTCAAATCAAAATCTTTAGTTTTTGATTTAAATTAAAGGGTATTTTTTAATCAATTTTTTAGCCCCGCATCCACAGAAATTTGTTTACGAAAAAATTTTGGATCTTCTTCTAATTGTAATGGGTCTAGATTAAATTCAGGATGAGATATTTCATCAAGCAAACTCTGAATTTTGCTATCATTTAAATTAAATTTTTTTATTTTTTTTTATTTTTATTGTCTTGTTCTGTTTGAACATTTAAATGCTTGTCTATGAATTCTGAACTTGATTTCGAGGCTGCTTGTGCCGCTGGAAGAAATTCGGCAAAGTAAACCGCCAATTTTTGGTGAAAAGTTTCTCTGTCTTTTTTTTCGAAAGGTTTTTCAAAAGTTCCTTTGCGATTACCTCTTTTCAATTTATTCAATTTTTTAAATGAATTCTCAGTGGTACAGGTTCTAAGTTATCTTAAATCATTTAAATAATATTTTAAGAATAAACAATTTTTGGTTAAATTTTTTAATTAAAAATTTTGAACAGAATTAAAAATTAAAAACTTAACCTTTGTTCATAACACCAACTAGGATATCTAAAAAGTGCAAAAATTTACTGGAAAAATCTATTTCTTGAATATTTAAATTTTTCATATTTTTTTTCTTATAAAATCGTATGAGAAAAAAAAACACAGAAAACACAGAAAATAACAAAAAAATAATCGTAAGATTAGTTAATATATATCCAAGTAATTCGAATGACTTACTCCAAAACACTTTCGAGCCGAATGAACCCATTTATTTACATACAAAGCAATAAAAACAAAATATATAAACATTATTTTCAAAATGTTAATTATTAAATATTTTATAATCTAAATCAAATTAATCGAATACATCAACAAACTCCAAAAACTGATTGCTAATGCTTTTGCGGATTGATAATTGTTTTTCATAAAATTTTTTTAAGAAAAAAATTCCAAAATTAAAATTTTTCAAGAAAAAGAATTTTTTCACGAAATTTTTAATTTTGGCTTATACACACTTGTTCGTAAGTCACAAAGTCAGAGAACTTGACTTGAATAGACAGAAATGATTTGACTCAAAAAAAAATCTTAAGTTATTAGCTTATTTAATTTATTAAAATTAGCTTAAATTGATTAAGTTATTTTTAGATTTAAATTTATATATTTTTTTGTAGACAAAAAAATAAAATTTTATATTAATGAAAGTAAAGATAAAATTTGAGTTCCTATTTTAAATGATTCTATATTAACTGAAAAATAATTGTGGTTTTGAAGATAGATTCGATGCAGTAACCTCTATGTCAGATAGGAGTCGTTGCTCAAAAAGGAGATGAGCGCTAGGATAGAAAAGGGACTAATTATTATTATTTTAATAAACAAAGTTGAGAAAATTCAAATATTAAGTTTAAAATTTTCAAAAATCAAATTTTATTTTTAAAAATGATTTTTTTTAATTTTTCATGAAGTTTCTTTAAAATTTTGGTATTTTTTCCAATCATTTTTAAAAACTAACTGTAATGAACGAATAAGGCTTGTTAAATTGCTTGAAGTGTCTTGCTCATTAATTTTATGAGTTACAAAAAAAATTAAAAGCCAAAGTTCAAAAGTCTCTCTAAAATTTAAAACATTCAAACAAATGTTAATAAAAAAAAGAAATTCTAAATTATTAAAATGTTAAGTATATTTTAAAAAATTCATTGAAAAAAACTTTATACTAATAAATTTTCATATCTTGCATATTCTTTAGTATTTAAAATTTATACAAATAAATATAAATTAATAAATAAAATTCAAAAAAACAATGACTCTCTTCGATTACAATATATTTGTAGGAACTGATAATGGTCTTCTTAAAGGTAAATCAGCCAATTCAATCAATTAAAATAAAATCACAAAAAACATTTTTTAAAATAAAAGGAATCAATTCAAAAACAAAATCATTCAATAATCTCAACAGCATGGAAAACTTAACAAAAGATAAAGAAGTCGTGCAGATGTCTTGGTTCGACCAAATAAGTCAACAAGATGTACTTTTTTTTAAACTCAATTTGACTATTTTAAACTTTCATTCTAAATTAAAGATATTTTTTTGCACCAAAGACAATCACCTGGTCAAATACAACACTTTAAAAAATATCCAAGATCCCTTTACCCAGTTTGGTAGCTTTGACTGTGGCTTAGGTGATCTAAGAGGCATGGAAATAATTGGGTAAGTTATGAAAAAAATTATTTATTATTTAGCTCAATATTTAATTTAAGAGACAAAATTTTAACTTGTGTTGACAAAGGCTTGATGAAACTTTGGTCTGTAAATGAAGAAAATTTGAGCAAAAATCTGGTCAGTGAGTTAAAATGTGGATCGGATATTTTTGCCATAAAAAAAAATCCCTTCAACATTAATCTAATAGCTACAGGGGGCAAAGAAAATGATCTCAAAGTGTGGAATTTGGATAAAACAGAGGCAATATTCAAAGCTAAAAACGTGTCTGACAATTGGATACAGCTAAGAGAGCCGGTTTGGGTCTCGGCCATAGACTTTTTAGATGAGAATAGGGTGGTGATTGGCACTGGTCATCATCAGGTGAGAATATACGATTTAAAAACTGGCATTAGAAAACCAATTTACAATCTAACTTATGGAGAAAGTCCAATTACAGCAATAAGTGTACTGCCGGACTTGTCTAATCGAGTCATAGTGGGCAACACTAGAGGTGAGATGGAAATGATTGATCTGCGGTCAGCGATCAGCAAAAATGATCAGTGTAAAACAATAAAAAAATACAAAGGGTTTCAGGGTACAATCAAATCTATTCAGATAGAAAATTGTCCTCAGTATAAATTGAATGGGTCGGATCTATGTGTTGCTGCTTGTGGACTTGACCGTTTCCTCAGGGTTCATCATGTCGAAAGTTCTTCTCTCTTCTGCAAAGTTTATCTAAAATCAAGGCTCAATTGTTTGTTATTTTCTAAACATGAACCGATAAAACCAGCTCCAAAGCAATCCGGAGAGATGGAAGACGATCAAGTTAGCAATGTTTTTAGTGAAGATTTGGGCACTGATGACCTTTGGAGTGACATGGAAACAATTGTGGATGAACATCCCAGTTTACTCAAAAAATCAAAGCGAAAGTTAGAAAAAAGACTGGAAGACTTTGAAAGTACATCTTTGGAAGAAAAAGTTGATAGAGATTCAGATGGTTTTGCTAAGCCAAAGACTTTGAAAAAATCGAAAAAAATCAAATAAAAATTTTTTGAATTTATTTCTTTTGTCATTTTTCTATTCTAGTGTATTTAACAAATGCATTAAAAATTGAACATTTTAATCAATATTTGTAGAGTGATTTATTAATTTATAATTTTTTTGTGTCTTTTATCTATTCAATGGAACAAAATTTATATGTCGACCAAAGGATGTTATCTATTTACTCAAAGCTTCAAAAATTTCTCAAAGTTCTCTAAAGTGAGTCTTGGTTGGACAAAAAGGCTAAGTTTATAAAATTTATTTTAAAACAATTAAAAAAAGATCTAAGATGTTTATTTTCAAGAAAATTATGCCAAAATTATTTTAAAAAAAAATTTTTGAATTTAAATTTTTATATGACATTTATTTTTTTTAATTTTAATTTCTCGATTGATTTTTTCTAGATCTATTTTTAAAATTAGAGATACTAAAAACTATTTTAACTGATCCAAAATTTTATACTTGTCAAATTAATTAAAAAAGCGATCAATTCAAAACCAGGATCACTTTAAATTACATACCAAGTGTTCACGAACTAATGAGATTTTATAGTTTTATAGGTTTTATGTCCAAAATGAGAAAATAAATACTGTTTCCAAATTTTTTAAGGAATTAGAAGATGAAAATGAATTAAAAATAATGAATTAAATATAAATATGGTTAAAATAAAAACTAAAATTTAAAAAATTGTAGGAAGCTTGCAATAATTAGCAGCAAAAAAGCTTTAAGATCCAAATCCAGCCGTCTGTATTTACAGTGAATTCATGGTGAAAAAAGGAATTTAAATAAATATGAAGAGGAAGTAAAAAATTTTAAATTTTATTTTAAAAAAGGTATTTAAACACTTTTTTCTAATATCTTTTTTAAAATTGATAAAATATGTAATTTTTTGTTATTTGTGAGGTAAAATTTGATAGGGAAATATACTAATGATCTATTTTTTTATGAACACTTTATCACATAATTTACATGAACCTTAAACGAAACAATCTTTTGTCAATCAAAAAGCTAAACGCAAATAAATTTTTAATTATTTAAATTTTTTTGATTCGGAACTTGCGTCTGCGTCAATTTCGTCTATTTTTCTTTTGGGACCTTTTTGGTTTGATTTCTTCTTATGTTTCGCTTCAAGTTCTCCATTATGGTTTTCCACTAGTACAATCATCAATGCTATCGAACCATTTATCATTATCATTTTATTAAATTTAAAATTTTCACCAAATAATTAATTTTGTCAAAATAAAAATTCATGCGCTTAAAAGACTTATTTATTTTAAATACCTCAAATATTGAATAAAATCAAAATTAAATTTTTCAGTCCAATTTTATTAAAATTACACCAATTAGTAAGAAAAAAATAAAAAATTAAATGACACTTTTTTTTCACATTGACACCAAATTAATAAGGAAAATACCAAAATTATTAAAAAAAGTTTTTTTTATTTCTACCGCAAAAAATATTAGTTTTTACCACATTTGTTCTTCTATGTGTGTTTATCGCAATAAGCTAACTTGTTTGTGCTGTGAAAATTCCAGGAGACGTTGTCGAAATGTAAATTTCAGTCTTTTAAATTTTTCCAACGATTCACATTCTTGAACACAGTCGTGAGTCTTTGCTGTACTTCTTTTATTTTTTGAAAAATATTATATGTAGTTAATGAAAGTATGAAGTAGTATATGAATGTTTTTTTTTTTTTTTTTTTTTTTATTGTTATTATTACATACCACAGTTACCATGGATGGGATCCTACTGTTTCCCATCTTCGCAAGTCTAGCTTGTAAGCTTGTTGTAACTTATATTATTATTATTTATTATTATTTTGACCTAAAAATTTAATCATTTTTTTCTTTTTGCAGTAATTTTTTATGTGTAATGTGCAAGGAGCTACCATAGGTGACCTCCTAGTAGGCCACCTCCGCAAGCTAGTCTTGCTGTAGCTTATATATATTATTATTATTATTAGGAGAATGTCATCAGCGTCACTGCTTGTATCGTCAAAATTATTTTCTAGAATACTTGCAGAACTAGACATTTTTGATTAATGGAACATTTATTTTATTTATTTTCTGTACCGAGCTAAAGCTACTTCAGATTAAAATAAAAAAATTAAAATATAGTTAAATAAAATAAAATCAAAAAACAAATTTAAAAATAAAGTATAATAGGGTAAGGTTAACTGAAATTAAAAAAAGATATATTGAAAAAAATATTTTATTATTTTATTTATTTATTTATTAAATAGGATTTTTAAGTGTCAAAAAAATTGGTTTTATTTTAATAAATTAGATGTCGTTTTAGTTTAATTGGTGTCAATATTAAATCAGATGTAAATCTTAATTTATTTTTCTAGTTTGTAAAATTGGCGATGAAAATTAAAAATTTGGGTTTTTTTTTTCAAAATTAGTATGGGGTATCGATACTATAGAGCCTACCTAAAATTTAATTCTGAAAAAATTCATAGGACGCACAAAAAAAATATTATTTTACCGACTTGGTAAGTGGAACACTTTTTAGTTGTAATAAGAAAATTTTTTGTTATGAACCTAAACTTTACTCGGCGATATTTCTCAAAATTCAATTGAATTAAAATCTAAATTTCTATCACAGCACCTTTTTTCTATTTAAATCAGAAATTATAAAAAAATTTAACTAATGTTTTATTCATACAATATATTTTTTTAATTTAATTCACTAGTTTTAGATGGGAACTGTTGATATTTGTATAGGAAATAATTTAATAATTGATTTGGACATATTTTCATTATGGGTTGGCGGATTTACCAGTAAATTGTTTAGTTCTTATAAATTTTATTTTCTAATCTTTTTTTTTAGTTGATCAATGTAAAACAGATATTCTTAAAAAAGATCCGTCAGCAAGAACCTGCAAAGAAAGCATTATAATCAAGGATATTATTGACAATTATCACAATTTTAACAGATTAGAACAGTATTTACAAATTCCTTGTAGATTAAGAGAGCAGTTAATGTTTCAGGTATCAGAGGAAATGATAGAAAAATTGGTGGAAAGGTATTATCAATACGACCCGTTTGTTATTCGCGAAATATTAAATCACAAGTTGACACACAAACAGAGAAAGGACTTGGACGATATTGCTGAAAAGACCGAAACTAGAGTTAGAAGTTGTCGAAGACAAGTTTGCTGATTTTTTTAAATTAAAAAATGAAATTAAAAATTTATTTTTTTAGTTTGACAATTTAAGACAAATAATACGCATTTTAGATGATCTGAAAGGTCCCATATATCGGAATATAATAGAAAATTTTTGTTTGCCCAAAACTTTGGCAGAGTAAGCTGGAAATAATTTTTTTTTAAATAATTTTTTATTTTTAAAGTGACTACACTTCTATTGTTTTTTTGACACGAAATCAGTTTGATATGTCCAAGCGAAAATTGGGTTATTTAGTATTAGATGACTTTATATATTGTGCTAACCAAATGATCAGCAATTGGCCAATGTCAAACACTTTCGAAAATGATACAGACTTCAGCCGAGATTTTTTGCTTAACTTTAAAGAACTTAAAATACTTAGCGAAAAAGAATTCATTGATGAACACAAAAGGTAATTTGTCAATAAAATTTGAGATATTTAATTGTTTCTTTGGGAAGATTTTTTTAATTAAAAAAATATTATTCCGATTAATTTTTTTGAACAGTTAATTAATACATCAAAAAATATAAATATCATCTTCGCAAGTCTAGCTTGCTAGCTTGTTGTAACTTATATTATTATTATTATTAAATAATTCAAAAATCTAACGCATCAATATTAAGTTAATAAATTAAAAAAATTAATTTATTTTCTAAAAATTAGATTAATTTTGATACCAAAAAAATAAAGTTAATTTTCTTAAAAAAATTAAAAAGAAATTGACATTTTTAAACTAAAAATTCTCTGAAACCACATTTAGTTTAAATCTTCGTATTTTTTCCATATGTTCAAACTATTTGCTATCAAACGTTTTATTAATTTTATCAAATAAATAATATTGACGATTAAATAGTTTTATTCAAAGCATTGGTTGTCCACCGCTCTTTATACTCGTTAAGATTTCATGGACTAGTTAAAATTAATTCAAGTCCATTTTATGACTTTTTATGAGTCAAGTAACTACTTAAAATTTTTTTAAATTGTAAAAATAAAATTATATTTTGTTATTATTTGTCCTAATTTTAATACAAATATCTGTTTTTAATTATTAAAATAGAATCATAAGCTTAAAAATAAAATTTAATTTAATATTTTGTAGGATAAAAAGAGTAAATTTTACGAGAAGCAAAATTAGGAAAAATGAAGTTGAGAACAATTTTTCGGAGCAGGGCAATTTTGTTTTAATAAAACATTGATAACTTTTTCAAAGTGAATATTGATGTAAAATTTTTTTTTCTTTAAATAATTAAAAAATTGTCAAGTTGAAGTTTATGATCAATTTTTGATACTCAAAATGATCAAATCAAACTTAAAATATTAAATAAATTGTAATTATTCAATATAATTAGTGCAGAGGTACATTTTTTGTTTTAACATACTTTGTTATATCTAAAGGTAAAATCTGCAAAAGTCTGCAAAAAATTATCTACTTAAAATAGTATCAATTAAATGGTGTGCACTCTGCAATGTGCATTTTGATATTGCAGAGTTTATATTTTTATTAAACAAAGTATGTTAAATTCAAAAATGTACCTCTGCAATAATTATATTAAATAATTACAATTTATTTAATATTTTAAGTTTGATTTGATCATTTTGAGCATCAAAAATTGACCATAAACTTCAACTTGCCAACAAATTTTGTTAAACTTTAAAATATTCTAAAATTCCATTAAGTTATTTAAATCGAATTTTATACAATTAAATAAATTGCTCTGCTCCAGATAAAAATTGTTCTCAAATTCATTTGTGAATTAATATTAAAGAAGCATATACTATCTATTGTAGTGACTATTTTGATAAATTATTTTTTCCCAATTAAATTATTTTATTTTTTAAATGGTTTGATTTTTTGTATTTGAATCACAAAATGTATCCAATGCTGATATAACATTAAAAATGTGTTGTGTTGTTTCAATGTTTCAAATATTTTTTTCAGTTTCAAATAAAACAATAATTTTAAGTTAATATTGCAAGCATGAAAAACTTTGTTTTTTTTTTTAAATTTTGACTTTGGGTTTGTAATATAATAATCCTTAAGATAATATTTGTAGTTTAAAAAACTCTTTAAGCTGTGTTTTCCATTTTTTATAGATTGAATTTTTGTTAAAATGCATCAAACAAACGTCAATTATCACACAAGTCACACTTTATGAAAAAAAAATCAAAGTTTTTGGGTCTAATCGGTTAGGTGAACACTTCTTCACAGTCACAATTATTCGAACAATTATTAATTTCTTAGGTTTTGTGAACTATTAGTTCACTTTTTCTAAAAAATTTTCACCTATTTTGATATTTTTTCATATATTTAGAAAAAAAAAATAATATTATAAAATAATATAATAAATGTAATATTATAAAATGATAGAAAAAAAATATTAGATAAAAAATCAATATTGGACGGGGTTGGCAAAATTTTAAAATACTGTCGACTCTCGATAATTCGGACCTCGATTATTCGGACAATTCGGTATTCGGATAGATTTTCTTGGTCCTTACGCCTAAATGAATTTTTTCAGTGTAAAATTGTTTTTCGGACAAAAAAAGACAATAATTAGATCTTTTTGCATAAAAATATTAATTTTTAATTAGTAATTTTTATATTAAGCGTGACTTTTATAGTGTTTAAATTATTTTTTTTTTCAATCTGAAAAATAAACACTAAGCCGAAAAAAATTAAAAATGAACTTAAGATTGAACAAAAGCGTGAGATATGCTTGTATAAAGAAGCAAATCCGAGTTTTACACAAAAACAGAGAACAAGAGTTGTTCGCATAATAGGTGAACTATGGTTCACTAGATCAAGTTTTTCAACAATTTAATATTAATTTAAATCTAAATGAATTATTTATCTTTTTTTTCTTTTCATTTATTTTTTATCTTCATATGTTTTTATTCTGAAGAAATATTAGCTCGGTACAGATAAACAAATAAGTAAATAAATTATTTAAAAGTTAAACAAAAAGAATTTTCAATATTTTTTTTTTAAATTTCAAATAAAAATTAAACCCATTCAATTTCAATAAAGAGTTTAATTTCAAATATGAAAATGCTTGCAATATTAACTAAAATTTATTTTTTCAATTTGAAATTGAAAAAATATTTGAAACATCGCACTTTTCCAATGTGATGTTCAACAATGGATACATTTTGTAATTCAAACACAAAAAATTAAACCAAATATTAAATTAAATGTCTATAGAAAAAATAGATCTTTGATGAAACATACGGCAAATTTGATTAAAATAATGTTCCATGGGAGATTCCTTGATTTAAATGAGCTATTACTTTAATTTAAAACAAATGAAACATTTATTTATACATTACTTTGTGACTTTAATTATTTAAATTTTAATCGTATTTAAAAATTTAAAATAGCTTAAGAAAATAATTAACTTCTCTAAATTTTTTAAAAAAATTTCAAGTTTATCAAACCTTAGATTTTAGATTAATTTATGTAAAAAAAAATTAAATATTACCTTAATTCAAAAACTTTTTTGATTTTTTTTTACTTTTGATGATAGCATTTCTAAAATTCTATTTAATATCATAGTTATTCTGAGATAATAAATTACAATTTTCATCAATAATTGAAATATAAATTCAAATTTTTAATGTTCTAAAATTATTATTAAGATTGGTGTTGCATGGAATTGCCAAAGTTTTGAATAATAATTTGACCAAAGATTGTCGATGCTTGATCATATTTGAAGAGATGTTCAAAGACTTGAGTCGATCATTAATCGATATTGCTTATTCTTTAAACCACAGCAAAGACATGAAGGACTTATTTTTTGATTTAGTCGAACGAATTATAGAACCATGCAAAGAAGCCAAAGTAATAAAAAATGAAATCACAATTTTTTTGGATGAATACCGAAAAAAAGCACACTTTGTCCCAGATATATCAAAGTAATTAAAAAAATAAAAAAAAATAAATTTCCTAAAATTTTAATATTTTTTTAGAGAATATCCAAAATTTTCTATTACATTCGACAAATATATTCTAACTATTTCAAATTGTATCATTCAAATGTATCATTAAATTTTTTCACTAACTTTATTGAATAAAATATTTAAAAAATTTCTCTTGTCTCATTATTATTCCATGTTTTGTCACCAGCTCGGGTTCATCAGGCTCAAGGTTCATGTCGATAAACTCACCAATATTGTTTGTACACATATCAGTCCTAATACACTCGTATTTTGGAGGTTCTGCTCGAAACTTACCTGTATTTTCATCAATCATGTGTGAGCGATCTGAAGCGAAATTTTCTACATAGTACTTAGCTGAAATAACTCGGTACAACCTTTCGTATTTAGGATTTAAATTGACTATCAGTGGAAAAGATTTTTTAACATAGGACTCAAAGCTTTCGGGAAAATTAAGCACTGTATCAAAGTCATAAACATTGGTTTTTTCAATACTTCGTTGAATACCAATAACATGATAATCCTTTAATTAAAAATGAGTTATTTTTAAAATAATAAAATTATAAATACCCAAATAACTGGATTTTTTGTATCACTGGCTGCTTTTTGACACCAAATTGGAACCTTTGAAAATTTTTAATCAAATATTTTTTTACTTAAAAAATTAATTTATTAACCATTCTGTTTTTGTTAGATATAAAAACTGCATATAAATCACTTTGGTCATTTTTGTCCAGCAAAAATTTTAAAAATTTCCAAATATTCTCCTCGCTATGAAAATTATTTAAAATTAAAATAATAAAATTAGTTAATTTAAAACTCGATGTATCAAAATAAGTATTAAAAAAAATAGCAAAATTAATTGAATAAAGCGGCAGTGAAGTTTGGAGCAAAAAAAAAGTAACGGAAAGCAGAAAATATTTCAAAATAAAAAAATTAATTGATTTTTAGCAATAATTTCGATTCTAAATATCAAGATTTTTTGATTTTTTTCCTTTGTTTAAGTTTAACATATTATGATTAAAAAATTCAAACAAGTATTTTACAATAATTGTTAATAATCCAAATAAAACTAATAAAATTAATCAGAATAATAAAATAAATTTTGCAACAACAAAAAACTTCATCGTTGCTTAAATTAAAAGATAATTTTTAGGTCTAAAAGTTGACAAATTTAATATCTAACTTTGAAAAAATATAATATGCATTGGCTTTTTTATAATAAAAAAATATTAAATTTTAATTTTAATATGAAAATTTAAATCTAGTATTTTATTTTTAAAATATAGCATATTTTTTAGTTCCTTAAAAAAATTTAGCTCTTTTCCAATGGTAGTAAAACTTGTAAATGAATACTGAAAGTGTTCAAACAAGCGACCATTTCAATGTTCAATATTTCAATATTTTTAGAGCCTTATAAAGTTATTTGTTAATTAAATGAACAAAAAAAAAACATTTATATAATAATTTGGCAAAAAAATTGAACCAGATATTAGAATAGTTAGCTAAAATTTTTTTCAATTTTTTAATTTTAAAAAATTTTTTTAATGAAAGATTTACTTCTTTAGATATTTAAATACAATTTGAAGTTAATTAAATAGAAATTTTGTCAAATAATTGACCTTTCCCTAAAAAAAATCAACTAAATTTAAGTTAGGATTTTTTCATTTAAAATATTTTTATATAAGAATGAAAATAATTTAAATCTTCTATTGAATGTTATATTGTTATGTTGAAATGATATATTTTAAATTTAAAAATTTAATTAATTTTTAAATTCAGTAATATTTCCATTCAAGAAAAAATTTTCCAAGAATTTTGATGACCAAAGTGGTACTATTTAATATTATTCTTGATCAAAAATATTACCAAAAAAACTATTAACAAAACTAACAATATCTTAAAAAGATAAGGTAAATAAAGTGACTTGAAGTGACCGAAACCAAATTGATATGTTCTATTTTAAAAAAAAATACTAATTAGAAAAAAAAATTGAGCAGAAACATAAACGAAGAGTTTTGTAGGTAAAGAGAATAGGAAAACACTTAAATCTATTTTGTATTTTTTTTAATCAACAATAGAAAATAGACTGAAATGTTTATAAAATATTAGATCATGTTCCTTATTGTATTTTTTGGGAATTTTGGTAGTTTATAATTTTAGCAAGAATGTCTGCTTTAAACGATCAAACTGAATCTCATAACTTAACCCGATCTCAAAATCCCCAAACCACTTCAAATTTTTCTAATTCTAGGCTGTATATTAAAAAAGTATCACAATCTAAAAATGTATACGGGTCTAATAATTAGTTAAATACCATAAAATACAAAAAGGAACAGGGGTTGGATAAAAAAATCAAATATAATGGTCTATCCATTGAGTTTTGACTTTTAAGTTCATGTTTCGGATCATATCTTGATCCGAAAAATGTTAAAGAAGACCCTATTAAAAATTAAGATAATGGATTCTATATATTAATCATCTTAAATAAGTGAAAAAAAAAGATTGCTAGTTAATTATTGGAAAAGGTTTTTGGATTCAGAAAAATCACATTTGAAGTGAAAAAAAGAGTTAATTCTACCATGAATAGCCTGAATTTTCTGATAATAAAATTTAGTCTTGAAATTTTAAATCTGTCATTGATTTTAAAAATTGAAATTTTTAAATTGACTTTTTGTCTCTAAATCAATTTTTTTGCCGGGAATTAAAAAAAAATTACCATTTTTTTAATTATAGACCATTAATAAGAAAAAAAAAACTTTACCAATAGCACGAAGTGTATGCCAAATCTTTTTTGGAGAATTCCATCTTTATTTTTTAAGAATATAAAAAAACAAAAATAATTTATGAACGCTTTTGAACTAGTACTTTACTTAACATTAATTCAAATTAATTTTGCTAAAAAAAAAATGCTCTCAAGTCGATTAATATTAAAGAATTCTTTACTATATTTAAAAAACCGTCCTCAAATTTTATACGCCACTTTTACCAGGCCCAAATTGCTTCAAGATGATGTAAAAGCACGTCAAGAAAAGCTCGAGGACGAGCGCATCCAAGCCGAAATAGCCAATATGGTAAAAAAACCGCGCCAAAATTCTCTCCTTGAGCCTTATGTGAAACTAATGCGCTTGGAAAAATTAGCACCGTTTTGGTTGGTATACTGGCCAGGAGCTTGGGGTATACTTGGCGCTGCATCTTATCTTAACACTCAACCAGATTTATACATGCTTGCCTTATTTGGAATGGGTGGACTGGCTATGCGCACCGCTGGATGCATTGTCAATGACATATGGGACAAAAATTATGACAAAAAAGTTGAGCGTACCAAAGACCGGCCCTTGGCTTCGTCTCAAATAGGCGTACCTGCTGCTCTAGGACTCCTTGGACTAAATCTAAGCGTCGCCCTTAGCGCACTTCTTCAACTAAATTTGACAACCCAAGTTCTGGGAGCATGCTGTTTATTCCCCGTCGCAATTTATCCAGCAGCTAAAAGGTTCACCAACTGGCCACAAGCTGTGCTCGGTGTTACTTTTAGTTGGGGTGCATTGATGGGATGGAGTGCCATAGTTTGTTCCAGTCTTCCTCAAAGTGCAAATATCTTGAGCTTTTTTCCAGCAGTTTTTCTTTATTTTGGCTGTGTAAATTGGACTTTATTTTATGACACAATTTATGCTTTTCAAGATATTAATTTTGACAAAAAACTTGGTCTAAAATCTTCGGCCATTGCCATCCAGGACAGACCTGTCTTGTGGTTAATGGGCTTCTCTGGTTTGTGTGTGTCCAATTTGGCATTGTTTGGATGGTTGACTGCCCAGGAGCCGATTTATTACATCAGTTTGGGCCTGGCTACGGCTCACTTTGCCAAGCAAATGGCTTTTGTTAACTTCAAATCGCCAGAGTCCTGCGCCAAACAGTTCAGGTCGAATAACACTATAGGGGCAATTATGACTTTTGGTCTTATGGCAAGTTTGTTAATAAAATAGCTATGTAATTTGTATTCAATTGTTTATTTTTTTAATAATTTAAAATTTTAATTTAATAAAAATGAATAAAAATACTAAGAAATCTAAAAGAAATCAAAAATTATTTGTTAAAAAATTAAAAATTTTTTTGAATACTGAATAAAAAAACAAATAATTTGTTTTTTTTATTTAATAAAAGAGTTTTTTTAGTTAAAAATTTTAAGCATTTTAACAATTTTCATACAAAATTCCAATAAAAATTTTAATTCTTAAAATAGATATGGATTTTGTATGGCAAATGGAAGTTTCAGATCAAATTTTAAGATCAAAACGATCATTTAAAATTTTAAAACTTGATTAATCTAATGATTTTGATAATTTTTAAGAAATAAATACTAAACATTACTAGACATGTTATGTCTAATACTGATTTATTATCAAATTTACATCAAAATGATTGATATCTAATTCATTTAACAAAAACAATCAATAATTTAAATAATTCAGGTTAAGTTAAACAAATTCAAATTTATACTTTTATATCCATTCATTCAAACAAAATTAATTCCATTTTTCCACTTAAATAAATTATAAATTTTAAAACATTACATTTTTTGTCTTTAAAAGTAAGTTTTCATTAAAATCAATTAAAATATTTTAACCTATTAAATTTCAATAAAAAAGGTCATTTTAAAATTTTGAATATGGAAATAAACTTGACATGACATGTCAAGTAATTGCTTTGGAAAACATTTATTTTTTCTCTATTATCTAAAAAAATATTACAATTTATATTTTGATCTTTTGATCTTGATCTCAAACTTCAATTTGCCTTTTGTATTACAGATTTTTCTGTAAGTTTTAAAAAGTTAAATAAACAATTTTTCGTTTAACAGTCTAGTTTAGACTGTAGAAACATTTGTCAATTAATTGATTAATTTAAATCAGATCAGATGTTAATTTAGAATTGAAAATTAAATTTTTTTCTTTTATTAATTTTTAATTATTTTAGAAATAAACCAGTCTAAACATATAAATTGTATTTTATAATAATTAAAGTCACCTTATTTAAAATTTATAAGTAATGATGACATAATTTTAACATCTAAATAAAAAAATTTAGAAATTTGAAAAAAAATCCTTTTAGAATGGATCATAGAGACAAAAAAAGAAATCACAAAATATTAAAATTTATTTAGAAATTAATATTTTCTGTATTAATTGAAATTAATTTTTATTTGTTGAATTTAGTGAAAAACATTTTGTTTCATGTTGTTTCATCAAAGCTCAATTTTTGGCAAATTGAAGTTTCAGATCAAATTTTAAGATCAAGGCGATCATTTATTAACGATGATTTTATAACTCAATTAATCTAATAATTTTGATAATTTTGAAAAAATAAATACTAAACATTACTAGACATGTTATATCTAATAATTTTTCATTAACAAATAAACATTAAGAGTGAATTTATTTTCAGATAAATTATCTGAAAATAAACAATATTAGAAAACGTAATTTACCTGTAAATAAATTTTTTTTTTTTACCTGAATGAAAAAATTATTTATTTTCACGTAAATGTCAATAATCAAAAGAATAAAAATAGAAACAATTCAAAGACCATAATAATTGAATCAAATTAATGAAGTGAAACCATAATTAAAAATTAATCCTAAATCCTTATTTAAATTGCACTTGTTTCTTACAAAACTCCTTTTACTTATAATAAACAAAACTATCTTAATACACTTAAAACTTAAAAGTTTTTGGAATCAATCATTTTAGACGAATATAAAGCCGTAATCGAGAATTTTATTAACAAAACTCAATTAATTGACGAAATGCATGTAAAAGTCGATCCAAAATCAATCTCAATCAACATTTCAAATTCAATATTGGTATCAACTGATGGTGTTAACAAAGGACAGCTATTGGAATATTTTACAACGGATGGGTAAGCTATGCTTGAAAGTACTATTAAAGGGTTTTTAGATATAGTTAAATTATGTAAAATTTTTTGTTTATCATGTGAATCTAAGAATATAATTTGTGATAATTGTTCTTGTATTTTTCATTTAAAATGTGTTGATAGAACTTATGCTCCAAAAAAAAAAGAAATGGATTTGTAATGAATGTGCTAATTGATTAATCTTTTTTTTTATCTGAAAATATACTTTTTTTTAAATTCATTTACAAATATTTTATCTGATTTTCTTTTTGTTTATTTACAGATAATTTACGTGAAAATAAGCGTATTCAAACATTAAAATGATTGTTCTCTAATTTATTTAACAAAAACAATCAATAATTTAAATAATTCAGGTAAAGTTAATTCAGAAATTCATATTCAAACTTTTGTATTCATTCATTCAAACTAAAATAATTTCATTTTTTTTACTTAAACCAACTTTAAATTTAAAAAGATTTATTTTTTTTTGTCTAAAATATTCAAATCAATTAAAAAATCTAAACCTATTTAAGTTCAATAAAAAGGGATATTTTATAATTTTATATTTTTTATAAAAATATACTTGACATAGCATGTCAAGTAATTGCTAGGGTAAAAAAATAATTTTTCTCTTTTATTAAAAAGAATATTACATTTTATATTTAGATCTTTTGATCTTGATCTCAAACTTCAATTTGCCCAATTTTTTTCAATTTAATTAATGAAAAATAATCTTGTAATTTTTGGAAAATTTGTATGAAAATTCTCATTTCTGATTTTCTTTTTTTTTTAAATTAAATTAAATCTTTTTAAATAATTAAAAAAATTTTATTTAAAAAAAATGAGCAATATAATTATTAAGGATTTTGATAAAGATTGATAATGTTGAACTGTTTTTCTAGATTTAATGGCTCTAATTGAATCGATTTTTGCGATAACCGGTTCGATGAATTCGATCTGGTGGAATGATGTGATGAGATGGACGTTATGGCTTAAAAAATAAAAATTTAGTTTCTATTTTCGAAATTATTTTAAGCGTACATTGAAAACGATTCACCATTGATTAATTAATTTAAAATAGCAATCAGTAAATGATTATCGATTAGATTTCTTAGATTGAAAAATGGTAGAAAATTAAGATTTAGTCAAAAATCTTAAATCTTGATTCTAAAAGTTAATTTATGACCCATTCGAGATTTACTGCCAAAAAACTTTAAAAAGAAAATTTAATAAGCATTATATTTTAATAATTAAAATTTTTACTTTTCTAAGAGTCTATCTTCTATTTTTGTAGGAAATTATAGAATTTAATTTATAATTTTTTCCTTATTATTAAATTTCGAGTTTTAATTTATGAACACTGATCATCAAGGCTCCATAATATTATCGTTTCCTAATTAGATAAAATTATATCTCAACAAGAATTATGTATTGATTTTTTTTTTTAAATGAAAAATTTTTGAAATATTTTTTTTAAAGAAAATTTTAAAAGTTATTTTTAGAGATAAACAAAACTAAAAAAATTCGATCCAGATCGATCGAATTAAAAAAAACAAAAGTGAAGAAAATTATTTTTTAAAATAGAAGAAATGTTATCAACAGCTTTCTTAAATTTAAATGCATTAATACATTTTTTTTTAAATTTATCTTGAAATTTTTTATTTCAAAAATTGAAAGAAAATCGACCTTTTTGTTTTATTTTATTTCTAATTTTTAATTGAAAATTTGATTTTAAATTCTGAATTAAATTTTGAATTTTGAAATAAAAAAAATCCAAAATAAGCTTTAGAAAAAATGAATTAATACATTTGAATTTAACAATCGTTTTGATAAATGGGTTGAGAAAATATTTTTTTGTTGTTTAAATATCCACATAACATGTAAAGCATGTTACATTAAAATTATTTAAATTTATTCAAAGATTAATTTTGATATTTAAAGATAAACTCTTTTAATTTTTGGTTAAAATGGGAAAGTTAAGGGAAAAAAGTGCGAAACCCCTTTAAATTACTCAACTAAGAAGCAATATAATTTTATAATATCTTTAAAATAAAATTTTATTTTGTCTTTTTTACAATTCTTTCATATTTTATTCAAATTAGTTTAACTTTTTTACATATTTAAAAATTATTTTGAATTGAAAATAGATCCAACTAAAAAATTCCTAAATTCCAAAATTAATTAAGCTTTCCTAAATTTTTTAAAATTTTCATTTTTTGTTCAACGAAAATTAAACGAAATTTAATTTAGAGTTTTTCAAGTCGAAAAACTCTAAATTAAATTTCGACTTCAACTAAAATATTTCTTAATTTGATCTATTTTTGAAAAGATAGTTTGGGATCAAATTTAATTTAACTTAAAAGTTTTATGATTTTAAAATTTCTAAAAATTTCCTGTTTTTATTTCACAAAAATCATAATGTGAAAATGAATTTAGTATTTATATTTAATATGTTGCTAATAAATTTTTTTATGTATAGTCTTAATAAATTATACAATTTCTAAAATTATTATCTAAAATTTTCACGGTTATTAAAATAAATATTTTTTATTTAAATTTTAAATAAATTTAAATAAAAAATTTCCTACAAGTTTACTTTTTTTTTTCAAATAAATTGGATAGCATACTTTGGGTCATAAAAAAAAGCATTTAAATCAAACTATAGATTTAAGATTTAAAAAAATAATATTAACAATTAATAATTACATTTTTTATCAGCATCGTCGTCTTTGCCAGACCCGTTGCGTGTATAAATTTCACTTAACAATTTATTGAGATAATTTTTTGATGTATTTTCCGGCTCGGTTTTTTCGAAATAGCTCAAGTCTATGTTCAGAGTAGAATTGGTAATTTGGTCCAGGGATTCGGTTGATTTTTTTGGCGATGTTTGTTTTACCAATTCGGAACTGTGCGAATCCAGATCGATTTTGACAGGCTGCAAAATTTCATTAGTTTTAAATAAAAGCGGCTGTTTAGACTGTACAGGAAGTTGTCGCTGCAAATTGAGCGACTTTAGGTACTCGTCCTCCAAACTGGACAAAGACCATTTAAATTTTAAACTCAAAGATTCGTCGTTTATAGTTGTGTAGCGTTTTAGCTCATTCCATGTAGCATCTTGCTCAATATTTAACTCGCTTTCATCTATATTTTCACAAAAATTAATGTCACTTTTATTTTGATTATGTAGAAAATTTTCGATTAAATTTAAAAAAGGTCTATTTTGAACAATTTTTGGTGTTTCAACAAAATCTGTCCACTCATCCTCTGGTAGGGCCGGAATCGCAGCAATGTGTTGGTGAGGCGTTTGCGGGCCGAAATCGGCCCATTCTGTCTCATTTGTTTGCGCATCCTCGCCGCTGAATGCATTCCACTCGGTCGATGAAGACTTTTTTGTCACCATAGCTGCCTCTTCACAATTGCTTTCCATCAGTTAACCAAAAAAAAAATTATTTTTTTATTCATATGATTTTATTATTTTAATTTTAAAATTGTTGCATGAATATAAATTTATGTTTTTGTGTGCTTATGTGCGTGAATGCAGTTAAATTTTGAAAATTATAAAATGCAAATATATTTGAAGGTATTTTCCTGTATAGGTAGAATTTTAAATAAAAAATAAATTGTTCTTTTTTTAATGTTCTTTTTTTTGAATTTTGTCCACAATACAGCTATAATTTATTCAAAATATTAATTTTAGACTTAATTTAAAATTAAAATTTTTTAATAAAAATATATTCTTTTTGAAAAAAATTTCTGCTCAAAATCAAGACCGCGTGATTTGGTCACATGATGATATTAAGTACTTTATCAATCGAAGATTAAAAAATACGTAAATTTGGAGTTTAATTTAAAAATACCCATGAAAAATTTTTTTTAAGCAAAGGTTAAAAAATAATTAAAGTGGCATTTGAATAATTTTTATTTCAGCAATTTTAAATTTTTCTCACTAATTGATTAAATTTCACATGACTTTTGATAAATTTTTTATTAAATCTAGCATCAAATTTTTATTCATTCGTGGAAATTTTTATTAAAAATTACATCAACTTTGACGATAGATTAGGAAATTATTAATTTTTTGTCAAAACAACTTTATCACTAAAGCATTTTAGATTAAGTTTTTTATCTAAAAATGACAAATTTATAAATTAAAATAAAACCAATTTGAAAGTTGAGAACAATTTTATTAAAGGAGTAAAAATTAAAATGGTAAGAGTTAGATACTTTGAAATAGAAAAAATGTGATTGAATTTTAACTAAAGGCAGACTTTTCGGCATTTTTGACCGATGAAGAAATAGCAAGCTTTCGAGAAGCATTCGATAATTTTGATAGAGATAAAAATGGTTTTATAACAAAAAAAGAAATAAAAAAAGTTGTCAAAAAATGCGGCTCAGACATCAAAAATAAGGATATTGAAAAAATGGTAATAAGTTTTAATTTGAAATTATATAAGTAAAATTCAAAAAATATAGATTGAAAATTTTGATATCGATAAAGACGGTCAGATTAATTTTGAAGAATTTTTGAATTTGATGAATCAAAAGCTACATAATAGATTTGATGAAAGCATTAAGAAAACATTTGATTCTTTTGACAAAGACGGAAATGGTTTCATATCCAAACAAGAGTTAAAAATTGCAATGAGAAAATTTGACAAAAATGTCACCAATGAAGAAATAGATGCTATGCTAAGAGAAGCAGATACGAACAATGATGGAAAAATAGATATCAATGGTAAATAATAAAGTTCTATTTTTTTAATTTTAAAAATGAATTTTTTTTTTGAAGAATTCGTTCGAATCGTCAAACAAAAATAATTCAAAACCAATTTTTATTATTATAACTAATATTTATATTTTAAAATTGAAGAGTAATCAAAAACTCCAAAATGAAAAATGTTTAATTAATATTTATGAAAATAAAATATATGATTCTTCAGAGTAATGTTTTTTAGTCTAACAATGATAAAATTTTTTAATTATGAAAAAAAAGTATTTAAATGTACCTGATGAGGTACAAGGATGATGATAGAATCAAAAACGATTGATATGTTTGAGGACAAATTGGATATGCTTTTGAATCATATTGCTTATAGTCTTGATAAGCAATCATTAATAATATTATTATTATGAGAAAATGTATTAATATTGAACTAAATTTAAAAAATAAAAATGATATTGAATTTTTATCAAATGTTTAATTTTTTTAACATAACGATTAATATATTCTTTTAAATTTTGACTCTTAGATCATAATTCTTTGTAATTTTTTAAAATTTTTTAAAATTTGGTGGAAAAAAAATTCAAAAATTGCATAAAAGCATTAGACTTTTTTTTAAATAATTTATTTCAAAATTTAAATGGCTCTGAGTAATAGAATTCCTTCTACCATTGTTTTTTTTACATTTAAAAATTGAATAAATAAATAATTTTAATTAATTTTAAATAATTAAAAAAAAAAAATGTTTAAATAGAAAACTCATTTTCAATTATCCATTCATTTATCTCATTAGACTTGTTTAATATGATACATATAAGAAAATCTGTAAAGCTAAAAGGTATTGTGAATTTCAAATGCAAATTGAACAAAAATTCCTCATAATTTTGATAAATTAAAATTAAAGTTAATAAAAAATATTAGAAAAAATACTGCAACATAGTTCAACATACTTTGTTGCAGCGTTTTTACCTAAAAAATTTTTCTCATGTAAAAAATGATAAAAAATAATGAATCAATACGATTTAAATAGATTATTGATTTGATTTACTAAAAAAAAAAGAAAATTAAAATTTCATTTTAGGTAAAAAAGATGCAACAAGTATGCTGCAGTATTTTTTCTAGTATTTTTTATTAAATTTAATTTTAATTTATCAAAAAATTAGGAATTTTTGCTCAATTTGTATTTGAAATTCACGGAACCAAGCTAAAAAATATTCAGTCACAAATCCTATTGATTTTATCAAATACTAACAAAATTGGTTAAAAATTAATAAAAATTAGTTTTAAGATTTTTTTTGTATCCATTAAAGTTGTTTTAAGCACTTTGAAGATTACACTAGCAATGCAACCGCTGATCCGTTTACCAAGACAGTTCTTAGTTCAAAAAATGAATTTGAATGTAAAGAATACATGAAAATCGAAAAATGGAAATAAATTTTAATCTGCTTTTCATACAGTGTCTTTATGTTCAATTTTTTATAATTTTAAAATAAAACAAATTTGATATTATTCATTTTCTATTTTGGCACACGATAAAGGGAAGGAAATTTTTTTTTTCAATTTTTACTGAATTTCACAACCCAAAAGGTTTTTAATTTTATTGTTGTAATTTAGTTAGTTAGGTAAATTTCATTTAACGGGCTAATTGCCTGCCATCGGAACAAGACTCAATAATTAATATTTTGATCAAGAAAAAACAATTTTTTAATCAAAATTACTCATTTTAGCTATTTATGGTCAGTCATCTCTAACTTGGACTGAAATATATTTTTAAAAAAAATAACTAAAAAGATTGAATATCAAATGGTGAAAATAAATTTTAATAAATCTATTTTTAAAATCTGGCGAAATTAATCAAAACTTATTAGAAATAAAATTCAAAAATAAAACGTTCATGATTTAATTTTTCCTTTTAGAATGATAAAACTGAAAAATTATTTTTATAACATATTTTAATGCTTCAGCCTTTATATGCTTTATTCAGCCTGTTCCATATTTTTAACATTTTATAAACTATTAATATGATTATAACTGATTGTTCACATACTCAGGACATAGAATCAATGATCATATTATTTGATAATTTTTTGATCCAAGTCTCTTTTAAAATATATTATCAAGAAAAATGTTCCCTTTAAGGCGTCAAATAAAAAAAATATTTTGTAATGAACAAGAAAATTAAATTTAAATTATTTAAAATAAAATAAAATTAATAATTTTGAATTATTTTATTTTTAAAAAATTTGATATTTCGGTTTATAATATTAAAATCATTAATACATTTAAAATAATAGCAAATAGCTTTAAATCATATTTTATCAAGAGTTTTAAAAATGAAAAATTTTAAAAGTGGAATTTTAAAATAATTTTTAAATCAACCATAGTGTGAGATAATTCATCGAAAAAGGTTGTTTATCTTTAAATTATATTTTTTAGAAAACAAAATTTAAAAATATGTATGCAGATTTTTATTGATTAGTAAAATGATTTGTCAAATAATGATTATACCTAGAAAATATAATCTTTGTCGTAATTTAGCAAATTTAAAATTTCCAACCGTAAAATAAGATAAGAACTAAATCTCAAAAAATGTGATTAAATTCAACGAATAAAACATTAAAAATAATTAAATTAATTTCGAGTCAAAAAAATGGTTCCGTAAGACATCAGCATCAATCAATAGAAAATTTGTTCCATCAGTAATTTAAAAATTTTAATTACAAATCATTTGGCTGATTATTCATTCAAATAAATCATTTTTCTTAATCAGGAAGAACGCCTGATGCAAACAAAAATTTTCACCTATAAAAATAAGAAAAACCCTGTCAGATTATAAAAATTTAAAAATGGTAAGAATTTTTTTTTTTAATTTTGACTAAAATTTTTTCTAGTCCGAAAGTTTGAGCCCACAACAAGTTGAAGATTTGCGTCAAGCTTTTTCAGTATTTGACCGAGACCAGAGCGGTTCCATAACAATTGAAGAGCTCGAAAATGTGATGCGATCAATTGGTATCAGTCCATCATCGCGCAATCTCAAGGACCTGGTAAGCTTTACAATTGTAGTATAATACTTATTGATTTTATTTTGGTTAGTTCAAAATGATAGATGCGGACTCTAGTGGCACAATAAACTTCGATGAATTTTTGAATTTAATGTACGGAAAGTATCCAGATCAAGATGATGAGCTGCGCAGTGTATTTCTAGTATTTGATAAAGACAATAATGGCTTTATCACCAAAGATGAGTTAAAAAAAGCTATGGAAAAGATGAACCAAGATGTGACTGATGAAGACATAGAAGAAATGATGAGAGAGGCCGATGTAAACAACGATGGTCAAGTTAACTATGATGGTAAGCTTTAATCTAGAATAAAACAATCAAATCTAGTTCATGGAATTTATTTTAAGAATTTGTCAAAATGATGAAGCAAAACAATTGAGATTTATATTTTTTTTTTTAATTTAATAAATTTTCGTGTCATTTTGTTCAATTGATGCCCTAAATAAATCATATGAAGCTGCATGTGCGTCTTTACTAGAAAAAAATTAATTTTTAATTTATTTTAATCAACTCTGAAATATAAAAAGATAACTAAAATAAATAAAATTCTGAAAAAATCTTATCTAAAATTACATTAAAATAGATTTTTAGCTTTTAACTTTAATAAATGGACTATAAAATATTTTTTCATACAACTCTTGGATCAAAAAGTTTGGTATAATGAACATTAAATTTTTAATTAAGAAATATAAAATGATCACCAAATATTTAATTTTATCACTAAAAATTTTGCTAAAACTATTTTAAAAATAAAGAAATTAAAAACAATTAATTTTTTTTTTAAATATAGTCAGTTAACTCTCAAAGATCGGAGAGGTTTTTTCGGCCTATTTTGTTACTCCTTTTATTTGTTTTTTGTTCAATAGATTTAAATATTTTTGACAATTTCTTTTTCAATTGAGTTTACAATCATAAAAGTATTAAAATTAATAAATTTTTGTTGCAGTCTTCTCTCTTTAATCCGAGCATAAATCGCCCGGGAAAAACTTATTCGGATTAAAATATTCGAATTATCAAATAAAGCTTATTATACAAAAATAATTTATTTAAATTTACTAAATTAAGTTTTTTAATTGGAATACAAAAATTAACGAATAAAAATCAATTTAATTAATCAAATTTTTTTAGAAAAATAATTATCAAGAGTTGATTGTTGAAGGCTTAAAGCCTTAACATCATTTAATCGTGTTTTAAAATAAGCTATTGAATCAACATCTGTATTGTTCATTAAACCAGATTGTTCCATAAACAAACAAAACTTTAATATGGAGAAAATAGACAAAGAAGAACAATTAAATAAATATTTCAAACATTCATAAATGTTTCATTCATATTAATTTTTTTTATTCTTACATGAATATACGAATTAATTTTTATTTTTTTATGTAATTTTCCAATTTTAACCCCGAGACTTTTGTCCGAATGTCGAATTTAACCGAACAAAAAATTCGAATTAATAAATGTATTTAGCATGTAAAGATATTGTAAAGAGCTCCGAGCCCGCACATTTATGTCCGAATATCAAATGCTTCGGATAAAAGTGTACTCGGTTTAAAGAGAGATGACTGTACAAAGTATTTTATTTTTATGTGAAAAAAATATAACTAAAATCCGCCTTTTTAATTTTCCGTCCTATTTCTTGTAATCTCAGGCAATCACACAATTTGACAGATAAAAAGTCTATTGAATATCTCTAAACTAAAATTCGAAAAAATTGATGAACATGCCGAATATTATTCATTTATTTGTTTATCTTTATTAATAAAAGTTAATTAAAAGTTAAGTTAAGGATATAATAATTAAAAAAAAAACATATATAATATCTTTTGCAATTTTTTTTATTTTTGAATCATTTAAAGGTATTTTTGAAAAGATAGATTCCTTTTTCAGCATCTGATAAAGAAGTGACAGACAAAAAAGCGATTCAAATACTGAGACATTATCAATGAGAATGGGATTGTTGTTTTAGCATACCGATAAAACTTTTAAACATACTAACCAATTTTTTCAGCATACCCATTTTTCATCCCAGCATACTTGCATTATTAACATACCAAATACCTTAATAATATACTAAAAACTGATTAAAAAACTTATGGTAAAATTTTTAATCTTTCTTCAGTCAAGCCTGGAATTTCCGGAATTCGAATTTCCCTTTACTTTCATAAGAAATTATTTCTATTATCCAGCATTAATTTATATATAAAAATGGTAAAACTATTCTGAAATCATGACAAATTAAAAAGATACAGTTGGTGTTGATAATATATTATCAATTGAAGACAAGGAAGTTATATCTAAATAATGAATATTTCTAGTCAAACGACTAAACAAATTAAGAGAAATCATAAAATAGACATTTAACAGGTGAAAGATAAACTTTTTAAAACAAATTATAAAAATTTGATTTTCTTAATATGCAATTTTTTTTTTGGCGATTTTCACTAAAAACATGGCTTTATAAATGAATCAATTTTGTAAAATATTCTGATGTCCGACATTTTTTTATTTTTTCTCAATTTCAGTTTATCAAGTTTCCAGCGTTTTCATTATTCCGACATTAAATTGTCGAACCTAAGCGAACATAAAAAAGAATTGGCTGTATTTACTTTATTTGACTAAAATTTAATATTTTTTTCTAATGAAAATAAATAAAATAGATTTTTTTTATTTCAAAAGTTAAGTAAGTTAAACAGTTTTTTGATTGCATTTAAAAGGGAGGTATGTTTTTCAGCAATAAGTGTGTTAAAAAGTATAGTATGCTGGGATGAAAAATGAGTATGCTGAAAAGCTTAGCTAGTATGTTAAAAAGCTTTAAAAGTATGCTGGTCAAGTAGTACCATCAAAGAATGAATATGGTAAAAGCATTATTAAATAAAAATTTAATGAATAATTTACTGTTTATTATGATCATCGAAGATCACTAAATTAATGATCACGGTAATCATTTAATAATTCTGTTTTTTCACCTAAATAAAAATCATTTTGAGCAAACATTTTTATTCCAGATTAAGAACAAAAACCTAAAATCAAGCAAATGGAGTTAGATAATTATTAAGATTAACAGCTGATTCACAAGCTACTCAAAATTCAAATATTCGTCTTTTGTTTGTAAAATACTTTTTTCTATTTATTAAAAAAAAGAACTGTCAACTCAATTTTTTTCAAAACATTACACAAAAAAAAAATTATCTTTTATTTAGTTTTTTTTATTCTTCCTCTTTTTTTCTTACGATTTTTATTCGGCGAATTATCCAAAGATAAAGCTTTTGATAACTTTTTTGGTCTTCCAGGTCCTCTTCTTGCTTCTCCTGTATCCAAATAAAGCAGTTTCATAAGTTATTTTTGAAGAATTTGTTTTTTTTTAGAAAATAGCACTTACAATCTGTTTTAAAATTTTATGATTTATAGTGTTTAAATATTTATCTATAATAATTTTAAATTGATGAATATTGATTTTTTTTAAATAAAAATCAATTTAACATTTATTTCAAATCAAACATCCTAATGATTAAGCTACATCAATTCTCTCAATTTATGTTTTTTAATTTTCTTCTATGTTTTATTCTTTAAAATTTTTATATATTTTACTTTATGTTAAAGGTTTTTAATTTATGATTTTTTTTAATCTCATGGAGCTTAAGCATGTCACAGGAAAAAATTTAGAAATTTCTTCTCTCGTTAAAGTTCCGAAAAATCAAATTCCAAAAGATATTAAACATTTTTTTTAAGTTAAAAAAATAAATGAAAAGATTGAATTGATAATTATAAATATGACTATACACAAATTAAAAATGTGATTTTTATGAACTATTAAAATATGAATTATTTGCTTGTTATTATATACTTGAAAAATAATGTTATAAAAAAGACAATTTTTTAAGTGAGAAAATTATTCACAGCATTAAATTATATTTTTTAAAGCTATTATTAAGATTAATTTTGCTCCTATTTTTTTTAAATATTTTATCTACTAATAAAAATTGCTGCTTTTTTTTTCTAATAAAAAATAGGCCAAATGAAATTAAACTTTGACTGGAAAATTTTTTAAATAGAAATAAAGAATAACTTTCAAATTTTATCTAGTCTTCTTATTTTTTTTTTAATTTTACAAAAAGTAAAATTCTATGACTAATAATTTTAGTTCATTAACTAAAATTACTGATTTTTCACCAGTTTTACTCTATGAACATAAAAATACCTCTATTTTCATTAAATTACTTAATTATTATTAAAAAGTAAATTCATTATAAAAATTAATTTTGAAGCTAGTTTTTCCAATTTTTAATTAAATTTAAAAAAAATAATTGTTTGCCTTCCAAGTATTTTTAATTAGAAACCAGATTACAGAACTCAGATTTTTCACCAACATTTATACCATAAAATTCTAAATTATCTAAATTTTGTTCTAATTCAAAAAAATTTTTTAACTAAACTACCAAGACAACTTTCTCTTGCTCACAAAACTGTTGAATATCAACTTATACGTCAATCAGGTGATTTTGAGTTTTTTTTTAGTAAAATTATTCTTAATTTAAAATTTTAATATGATTTAGAAAAATTAATAAGAATAATATCAGTTATGCAAATATATACATTTATTTATTTATATTAATTTTATTTAAAAAAAAATAAATCGCAAAATATTTTGTATACTAATAAAAATTATTTGAGCTACTTTTTTTTTCATTTACTATTCAAAAATAAAAAATAGGCCAAATGAAATTGAACTTTTACTCAAAAATTTTTTTTATATAAAAATAAAGAATAGCTTTAAAATTTTATCTAGTCTTCCAAATTTTTTATTAATTTTACAATTAGTAAAATTCCACGCCTTATAAATTTTCTTTATCTTTTTCTTGATTTATCCCAAGGAGCTTAGAGACTCCAACAGCAAAAAAAACAACAATAATAATAACGCTGAGTTATTCGCTCATTAAGCTTTTGCTTATCCATATTTTAGATTAATATCTAATTTGTGCCCAAGGGAGAAATATTTTGACAAAGACTGGCGTTTCAAAACTAGCCAACGCTCATTAGCATATATTTCAAATTTTTCCTTTGCCTTTTTCTCTTCATATGTTAGTATAAATAAAATTTCATAACCCACTTAAAATGCCAAATGAGACCTGATCAATTTGTGAACGGATTTGTGACTCATTAATTTTGTTTATTTGCTTATTTAAACAAGCTCGCCATGAAAACACTCCTCCATTCATCAAAATAGCCTTGTTCTAGCAACCAAAGGTTAGCTCAGCCACAAGTGCACACAGCTTGAGCTCGCCAACCAACTTTCTTTGTATGACTCTCAAATTATGCTTTCTTTTTGTTGTTGCTAAAAAGCAAAAATTTGATCTCGACCCGTCTGACTAAACTAGCTTTTGCCATGCGCACAAAATGCGTGCATGCACCTGCACCAGCTGCTCTAAACTCCACACAATCAACTCGAGCACATTCACTCAGAAGGGGCAAATCTCTCTACACTTTTCTTGACTTTATTTAGCATTAAATTGTCAATACTCTGGAGCAGTTGTGTGTGGAGTGGGTTGTGTGAGTGAGCGTGTATCCAGCTAGTTGTATGTGGCCAGCCAAAATAGCCCACTTTTCAAACAAACAAATGTCAAATATTTGGATTACAAACTTCAATTTCCTATCTCTTTTTGTTCCCATTTGATATAATCTGTTTACTTAAGGCATTTGTTTGCCATTTAGGTAGATTTATCTTTTAAATACAACAACAACAAAAAAAAAACCTAGAAAAAAAAAATAAAGATTAAGAAAATTTAGATTAAACCCTTCTCATAGTTGGTAGATTTTTGCCCACACAATACAACAAAAATGCCTGTCCCGTTGAACGGTGGCTCCAAGACAAACGCATTGAGCAGTCATTCGACCTCGAACATGAACTATGTGCGCTCGGGCATGTCCAACTCGAGTCTGCGCTCGCTCACCAAGCAGTCATCGGGCGCCAGCCCGCACCCCTGCTCCAATAGCACAGTTTCGCCCACCACGGCCAGCATATCCGCGTCCAGCTTTTCCAAAATAAGGTCCAACTTCATCAAGCCTGACGAGGACAGCGGGCCCAAGAAATTCGGCTTCAACTCGCTGAAAACTAGCACGGCCAAAAAATTTCTCAACATCAGGACTAATAGTGTGACTACAACAGCAACCTGTGAAATTGAGAGCAAACGCGTCAAAACAGTCTCGGTGAACTCGGATGACGAGCTTCACAATTTGGAGCAGAACAAATACAACTCTGGCACGTCGAGCATAATCAGCTCGTTGTCGTCCAGCGATCAGAACGAATCGGACAGCCTGGACACCGAGCTCATTGTCAACCAAAACCGAATCAAAAATGAATCGAACAGCTGCAAAGTTAGTATCCATGCGGCCAAAGTTCTCACTCGTAGTGATGCGATGATAGCTCATTCGTCTTCTTCGTCGCCTTCATCGCACCGCTCCTCTCCAACCAATCGGTCCAGTCAGGTAAACGCGTTTTTGTTTTTTTGCTGTCAAAATTTGAAAATTGTTAGCCAACTTTAAAAAATTAAAAAAAAAATTTTTTCATTTTAAATTTTGCATTTATTATTTTTTTTGTGTATTTAAATTTATTTCCAAAAATTACGTCATGCTCGGTCATAAAAAAAAAAGATAAATTAAAAAATTATTAAAAAAAAAGAAAAATTTTGGATATTTTTATTATTTTTAGAATTTTAAAGCTCGAGACAGATAAACAAATAATTGTCTAAACTTCAAGTCTTCAGTATCTGAAATGAATTATTTAGATTTTTGGTATTGTGAATTTCAAATACAATTTGAACAAAAATTTTTCTTTTTTGATAAATTAATATTAAGAAAATATAAAAAATTTAAAAAAATAATGCAATTTAGTGCAGCATACTATTTTGCACCTTTTTTTACCAAAAATAGTTTTTCTAAGGTTAAAAAAAGACAATAAATAGAACATCTAATAATATTTAAATAGATTATTGATTTAATTTACTTAAAAAAAATAAAATAAAGATTTTTTTTAGGTAAAAAAATGTAAAAAATATTGCAGTACATTTTTAAATACATTATATTATATTTAATTTTTATATTTAAAAAAAGGAAGAATTTTTAATCAAT
Source organism: Brachionus asplanchnoidis (assembly GCA_025491095.1). Taxonomy (NCBI): domain Eukaryota; kingdom Metazoa; phylum Rotifera; class Eurotatoria; order Ploima; family Brachionidae; genus Brachionus; species Brachionus asplanchnoidis. The sequence goes on along the minus strand of JAILYF010000008.1, from coordinate 1,185,383 downwards.
TTGTATTTAAAATCACAATACCAGATTTTTAAAATATTCTATTTTCTCCTTATTTTTTTAAATCAAAGTCAGCCTTTTTAATTGAATTTGAGTTTTAATTAGAGACTTTGAAAAGAATGATTAAAATGAAATTTTGAAAAAAATCAAAAAAAAATTTTTTTTTTATCGGTAATGAAGACTATTTAAATCAAAATTGTTAAAAGTAAACAAAATCAAAAAAAAATTTTATTTATAAGAATAGATCGAATATTGATAGAAACAGTACTAAATGCTAAATTTTTTTAAAACTTTATTTCAAATTAAAAAAAAAAATATTTTGCTTTGCTTTAATTTTTTTTTCTCCAAATTTCACTTCCACCAAAAAATGTCAAATAATAAATAATAAATTATGATTGAATTTTTAAATGCTTTTAGTAATTTAACCGTGAGTATAAGATATTTTATCGTTTGACTCACTTCAATTAAAGATATATTTTTTATTAAATAAAAAATTAAAAATTTCAAGGGGAATAACAAGAAAAAAGCAAATATTTTAATTTTAAAATTAATCGAAAGCCTTAATAACTTTTAATTGAAGTTTTAAATCAAACATTTTTAAAACAAAAACTGCTGAACAAATCAAAGACAAATTTTGATATATTAAAAATTTATTTTACTTCTAAGGCATCGTTTCAATGATATGAGAACTTAAGTTTATTAATTTTATTAATTTCAAAGTGTACAAAATTTTTAGAAAATTTTTATAAAAAATTTCGCAAAATTTTATTAAATTCACTATTTAAAATGTTAGACATTTTATAGCTTATGTTTTTCGTTTAAAAAATAAGAGTATTTTAGATTTATGAAAAATATCTCTAATTTAAAAAAAAATTATATCCAATGAATTTATATCAATTTTATTAATTTTAATAGAACTTGCATAATTTAAAAATTTAAATGACCACATTATTTTTTTATTTTTTGACCCCAAAAGTTAAACACCGACCAAGTTTCAAGAGCTTGATCACAATAATGTGGTCATTCAAGTTTGACCCGTTTTATTAAAATCCAAAACTTGTCTTTTTAATTTTTCTTCTTTTTTGTTTAGCTTTTAACTTGATTGACTTTGTTTGATTACCAGCAAACAAAATTAACAATTTAGACTTTAGTTTTTTCTATTTTATTACCTTTTTTGTGTGATTTCTATTTTAATTTCTAGCTAATTTGATAGTTCATCCAAAAATGCTCAAAAGTCTGTTAATTTAAAAATTTTAACGCGATTTTGAACATTTATTTATTAGCTTCAATAATTTAGAAAATTAAAAAATAATCAACTTGTTTCAAGGTTAATTTAAAGATAAAAAGAGCCTGGAACAAATTTATCTTTAGATGACAACTGTTCTCTAATTATCATCTTTAGTGTACAATTGAATTTTATTTCTAGATAATAAACAGTATGTTGCAAAAGTTTAGAAATAATTTTACGTAAATAACAGGCGGTAAAATATTATTTTTTTATTTTTCATCAATCTAAAAATATATCAAAAAATTACTAGTTAAATAAAATCTCGGAATAAGTCCTAAATAAAGCCAAAAAAATTCAAAAAGAAAAAAACGATTCGTAATTTTAAAAAAAATGGTTTAAAAGTTTATTAATTTTCAAAATTTAATTTTTTAAATGACACTCTATTTTCTTAAGCTTAAACTCTAACTGCATTAATTTAATCAACTTTTTTTCGTACTCAGTTGGAATCTTTTGCAATGTAAAATTAGATATTTTCACAAATATGTTCAATGTCAACATTAAATTTTTCTAGAATGTGCTTTTTTCTTCACCGATTAAATACTGTATAATTTTTTAAGAGAACACTAAAATTAACAATTTTAAAGCTAGCTTTTTTGTGAAAAATATTTTTTTAGTCAACAAAATAATTTTAATGAAGCCAAAAAAGAGAATAATTTGAATTTTATTATTTTTTTATTTTTTAACAATTCAAAATGTGATTATAAAAATTTAGTAATTAACTAATAAAAAAATTTAATCTAAAATTTTTTATTTTTTGTTTGATCTCCTTGTTTTGGAAAGTATAATTATCATCGATGGATATTGAAAAATTTAGGGTAAATGCTAAATAATATTTATTTCAAAATATTTATAGATTTCAATTGTACGTAAAAGAAGCACAGAATTTTCAATCGAAAAGTGTCAAATTTGGTGCATATTTTTTAATTTTTTTTTAAAAAGAAAATATTTAAAAATCAATTAATTAAGTATTTTAATTTGAAGCTAAATGTACACTTTGTTTGCTGTAGTGAACAGTATTGTGATCAAATTTATAAACTGATGCAGGATTTTTAATTATTTTTATAAAAAAAGATATCCCCCTAAAATATCAAACTTTAAAAAAAAAATCGTTTAGGATTACTTTAAAGAAATTTTTTATTTGTTCTCTTTATTGTATTTTTTTTCAATTCATGAATTCAAATTAAATAAATAAGCATTTAAATGATCGATTGAGAGTGTCATCAACAAATTATTTTAAATTATTAGACCTCCTTTTCAACCCAGCGAAAAATTCATAATTATATAGGTTGAATTTAAATCAAAAAATTAATTTTTATTTATTAAGCAAAGTATTTGTTATTAAAAAATAATATACAACGAGCTATTGATTTGGGGTACTATGCCAAATACGACAATTTTTCTATAAATTAATAAGATTTCATAATAAATCGAGTTTCATTTTAAAAAATATATTGAAGACAATACATTGATTAAAAACATTATCTAGAAGAATATTTTTAAAAGGCAATATGGTTGTTAATAAGTAGTTAAAGAATAAAATTTTAATTTCAAAAGTAGTATGAAAAAATTCTGATATTACTAAAACTAAAAATTGATTTCAATTTTTGAATATATTATTTGCTTATTATGATAATAACAAAAAAATGCGATCTTCGTTCGAATGGATTGACAAGAAAAAACTAATGAGTTTCAAAAACTTTTATAACTTAATAGGAAATTAAGCATAAATAAAATTTTGGTCATTTTGACTTTAAAAAATTTTTATAAAAAATTTTATTCATAGTTTTCCTGTCCAAAATTTAACTATTTTGACCTCTAAAATCTTGAAAAAGGTTTTAAATTTTTGGTTTTTAAAATTTTTCACTTTGACCATAAATTCATACTTTTTAAAAATTTAATTTGAATAACTTGAAAAAATTTGTAGGAATTAAAACAAATATTGAGATCTAAGGTATTTGATACTAAATCTGCCGGTTATAAATTGAAAGTAACGAAATTTTAAAAATGAATTTTTGTGTTTTCTTTAAATATGATTTTTATTTAAATAATTGAAAGCTTTGGAATTTTTGATCAAAATCTGTCCCATGCTTTTTATTTACATGGTAGAAATCGGCATCAAGTGAATAAAATGACAAAAATATTATATTAAGATTAATTTTATTTTTTCAATGGTGGCAGTGTCAAAAATATCAAAGTAAAAAAATGCAAAAATTCAAAAATTACGACCGAAAAATAGTATACTTAAGAATATAATAAAAATCTTATTTATTTTCCATTTATAAATCCCCATGTATGCTTTTACAAAAAATACGGCTATTAAGTAAAAATAAAATAGCTAGAGTTGAAAATTTTCCTAAACACTTAATCTAAATTCCTTTGATCGCCATCTTTAAACAAATTTTCTAAACCCCAGTTCTTTCATCAACTTAACTCATACTCCTTGTCTTTGACTTAATTAAGTCGCCAAAAACAACTCTTTCTAAAATTAAATTCATCTTATTACAAAATAATTTTGTGTTTTCTAAAAATTAAAAATTATCTAGCAACTTTTAGCACAAAAAATCCAAGAACAATGATCTTTGTTCAATTGTTCTTTAAAAAATATTTAGTATTCAAAAAAGAATTTACAAATTTTAAATTATAATTTTTTTCTATGATTTAGTCTCATGTCTTGTTGCAATAATCCGCATTAATGGAGGATTAATTAATTAGTTAAAATAAAAGAATATTTTTGTTTGATAAACTTTTTGTATTCTGAATCTGTCTATTTTAACCCATGTTAAATTTTTTTTATATAAAAAAAATAATAAATACAGGACCGTATAATTTAAATCTAAAGACTGTTTCATTTCTAACAAGAGCCTTGATGCAAGCAAAAAATTATTTTGGCAAAAAATAAAAAGATGTTGAAAAGCTTTTAAAAAACTCTTGAAAAATGTAATTTATGTGTAGTAATTTTGGAGGAATTTTATGCTAAATTCATAGAACCAAAGATTATTTCGGCTTTGTTGACAAAATTATTCTCATATATTTAAAATTGCATAATAGACTATTAATGAGAGAACAATTGCGTTTTTTTTTCCACGGTTTAGAGTTAAAAAATTTGGCGACACTGTCTCAATCGTGATAGTATGACAAATATTCTATTTATGTTTTAAAATAAATTTTGGCTGTCCACTGCTAAAACTCGCCATCTAAATCATTAGCCTAGTTTTTTGTTTAGCAAAACTATGACGTTTAGAGTTTATTAAATTTTGACAAACGGTAGCACAATAGTAGTCTGACAGTTAATTAAAAAAAGATAAATTTTGGCACGCAATTGTGCAGACTGACCATAGCTTGAGCAACAATTATTTAATTTTTATTAATTTTGACAAGTTGAAATGATTTATGAAATTTATTTAGAAAAGTAAAAAAAAAACAAAAAAAAACAGTGGTCGGTCAAAATTAAAAAAAAATTTTCTTTGTCTATTTGACGATCTCTCTTTTTCTAATTTACGTTCCTTATCGATTTTTTTCTCTCTCGCAAATATTTCAAATTATGATTGTTGTCATTTTGCTTGCAACTAGTTTCATTTTTTGTTGGCTTCTTTTTTCCTATTTTTTCTCTAATAAACAAATTTTAACTTTATTTGATACAAAGATGCCATTCAAGATACGATCTTCCAAGTACCGGCATGTGTATGGCAATGCGCACAAAGAGGACGTGTGCTACAAGAACATTAAGATAACAAAAAACGCGGCCCACGACTCGGCCTTTTGCGCTGTCAATCCAAAGTTTGTTGCCATAGTAACGGAGGAGTGCGGCGGGGGCGCGTTCGTGGTCATTCCGATCCGGCAGACGGGCCGCATCGACATGAACACGCCGAAGGTGACGGGACACCGCGGCCCCGTTCTCGACCTCAAATGGAACCCTTTCAATGACAACGAAATAGCTTCGTGCTCTGAGGACTCGACCATCAAAGTGTGGCGCGTGCCTGACGACGGCCTGTACGAAAATTTGAACGAATGGGTCAGTGATCTGCACGGCCACCAGCGCAAGGTCGGACAAATCGAGTGGCACCCCACTGCCGAAAATGTGATGATTTCGTCAGGTGCTGACTTTCAGGTTATTTTGTGGAATCTGGAAAAAGCTGAGCCCATACGCGTCATTTCTTGTCACAATGACACTATTCAGTCCATGCACTGGAACCGAGACGGCAGTCTGTTTGCGACCACTTGTAAAGACAAAAAGCTTAGGGTGATTGATCCAAGAAGCGGAAAAGTGGTCAGTCAAGGCAATGGACATCAGGGATCAAAGATTTCCAAAGTTATTGTTCTTGGTTGTGGCACCAGGTTGTTCACTAGTGGATTTTCAAGGCTGAGTGAACGCCAAATTGCTATTTGGAATATTGTAAGTTTATTTTATTTTTTTTTATTTTTGAGTGGATGATCAAAAGAAAGAAAAATAAATATAGAATTAATTTTTTTATTAGAATAAACACAAAAAAGTAATTAAGTGGTCCTATTGAAACACTTGTTACACTTAAAGTCTGAAGGCTACTTTAAGCGTGGTAAAAGATAACGAATTCGTTTTAAAATATTTTATTGAATAAATAAGAGTGAATATAAAAACTAAAAATAAAGAATAAGTTACTTCAATTTATAGTGCAGTTCTTAATGCTAGATTAAAAGTGATTGTAAATAAAAACTAGAAAAAAAGCTTAATCGTTCTAAATAAAATAAATGTTTGTTATATTATTATTAATTGACTGTTGCAATCACCGTTTAAAACTGTCGTTTGATAGCGTATCACAAATCATGGTTTTTTTTTTAAATATTTATGTTATCCATATATATTAATTAACTGGTGAAATGAGAGAGTCGGTGATATACCGTAACACATTGACCCTCATTTTTTTTTACAAATCAAAAATATTTTTACATGTTATTCTGTTCTTTTGGAAATTTTTTTTTATTTTTTGAATTTTTTAAATTTTAAAAACCTAGCCCCCTACTGACCACAATTTTTATACAATTTAAATTTAAATATCTCAAAAACTATACATTTTTGGAAAGACCGGGAAACTCTCTTCAAGAATAATGGAGGTAAGGTTTTTAAAGATTAAAAAAATATTCAATTTTAAAAAAATAAAAAATCTTTCAAAAAAACAATCTTAATTTTCAAAAAGAACAGAAAATTCCAGATTGAATGGTATGTTAATAAATTTTAAAATATCATTGCTTTGTAAAATAATTGGGAGTCAGGTAATTTACAAAATTTGTAGGTCAGTGTTTTTTGTAAAACCCGAAATTTAGGCTTGAAAAAATCGAATCTGAATTATTTTTTTTGAGTAATACAATTAATCTTAAAATTCAAGATATAAAAAAATTTAGAAATATTAAAAAAATGTTTAAGTAGTTTAAAATGTTTCAGTTGAGTGGATTAAAAGTTTAGTCTATTTGAACCATGAGTTAGTTGTATTAACACACTTAAAAATGTTTCAAGTATACCTAATAATATTTTCAGTCTACTTGCTTAATTTTTATAAAATTTAAATGCTTACAAATTTTTACATAAACAAAAATAAATTTTTTGTCGGGAAATATTTAAACTTTTCCAATTAAAATCTTGGTAGAATAAAAAAAAAGTTTATTTGATTTTTTTTGAATTTCTAAAATATCTGGTCATAGTAAAAAGGAAAATTTTATTATTTAATTTTATTATTTAAGTCATTTTTCAAATTAACAGAGACATAAAAATTATAAATTTTCAATTTCATATATTTACTAGATTGCTGAGAATGCTTCCACAATATTGCCACAAAATTTCTAGCTGTTTCACAAAGTTCCTTTTTTTTCATTAATATGAAATTTTTTGCTTTTTACACATATTTTTGGGACGAAAAATTTGGCATTAAATATTTTTAACTAAGGTTTTAAAGCTAAATAATTTAATCTGAGAAAAAAATATTTAAAAGCAAAAAAAAATTCTTACAAAAATTTAATGACCAAATTGGATGCTTTTTTTAAGTAAAAAATTAATATATTTTCTTTTTATCTAGCTTATTAAATTAATCTAAAATTTAATTCTCTCTTTTTGAGTTTTTTAAAAAAAAGTTCGAACAAGTCATATTTTCTAAGCCCACGCTCAACCCTTTGAAAAAAAACTAAACGAGCCGAAAAGTTTTTAGACTTCTTTTCACTATTAAAAAATGAAAAAATAAATTCAGTTTCTATAAAAAAATAAATATTTTCAAAAAAGTGATTTTTTCCAGTCAATTTTTTATTAATTTTATTGTCTTAATAATCAAATTTTTTTTCCTAGTTTTTTTAATAAAGGACTTTTTTTGTATTTTTCGGTTCTTAATAGTTAACAAAAAAATTTGATTTTCTATTGCTAATTCATCAAATTAATTAATTTTAAATTTAACTCAAACCTTGAAATTCTCATCAAATTGAAGCAATAAGTTGGTTGAGTTTGTCGTCAAAACATTTTCTTGACGGCACACTTAGTTTATTTTGTAATTCCTCAAAAAGTTTTAGTCTAAATTGATTCGATCTTTAAGTTGTTTTTTATTTTTTATTTAAATATTTTCATAAGGTAAATTTTTAGTGTTCGTTTAATTGTAATTCGTGCTATTTGTTGAGATTAATGCAAATATTTTTAAGAATTTTTGTTATGTTTAATATAATAAATTAGTTTTAAATTAGGATTAAAGACTAAACAAATATTTATCTTTTTTGTTGAATGATATAATCAAAAGTACTTAAGCTAAAATAAGTCAATTTTAATCTTTTCTAAAATTTGATCAAAATTTTTCTAAATATGTTTGGCATTTAGAAACACAAAACAAGAAAAATAAATAAGCTTTTACTATTTTTCATATTTAAATTTATGAAATAAAATCTTTTTCTGGATATATAGACGCCTTTAAAAAGTTTTGTACTAGAAATTAAAACATTGGTTTAATTCAGTTTTTATGTTTAAAACAAACTGTAATGAATTTAAACTATGATTCATTTGAATTTCGAATCTTTCGGGAGTTCTTTTGACAAGAAGAATAAAAAAAGCAATATTTAATATTCTGAAGAGCTATTATTAATTGTGGAGAAATTTTGAGAGTTAATTTTTCTTAAAACTTCTAAGTGAACTTACGAAAATCAAATATTATAATGTATTTAATCGTCTATTTTTAACTTCAATAATCAGAGCTCTTTAATGTGGCATTTAAAAAAAACAGTGTTTAGCACCTAAAAAAATAAGTCATAAAATTTCATATAGATTTTTTTCTGTTTTTTTGGAACAAATTAACAAAACTTTAAAAGTAATAAAATAACTAAATTGGTCATGATCATTTGATATGCAGCTTCAAAATGCAGATAATTAAGATATTTTTAATTGTAATTATTAAAAAAAAACCTTAAAGATTGTTTAAATTTAATATAAGATATTCAGACATAATTCAAACAAATGTATTTTCAAATTTTTAAAAATCAAAATTAAAATTTTTAAATAAAATAAAATTTAGTAAAATATACAAATTCGATTGAAATTTACCTAATATTTTAAAATTTCACTGACATTTTAAAGCTTTATCTTAAATTTTATTTAAATGTTGTTTTTATACTTTGTTGCTTACCTTTGGACTCGATAATAAAAACTTTTGACCACTCCAAACATTTATTTTTGAAATATTTATTGATCTTTTTTGAAATATTAAAAATAATTTAAAATATTCCTTAAATTTCTTATATTGTTCTATTGAAAAATGATTTATTCTTTCAAATTTTTCATTTTTAAATTAGATAGAACAATCAAAATTAATTAAAAAATTTGAGCATCAGAATTTTAGAAGAATCTAATTTGAATTAAACTTTAATTTAATGGAAAATAATAAAATTTAAATTTAAAATTTAAAAGTGAATGCGTTTATCACCTATATTGAGTATTCAGAAAAATTAAAATATTAATTATAAATATTATTATTATTGTTATTATTATTTATTCATTAAATTACGCCAGATTCGGCGATGCAAAAAATAAAATAAAATTGAATACAAAGGAAGGTAGATATGTACTGATTGTTTTCCTTTTTTAAATTTACAATTATGTTTAAGAAATTAAAATATTAACATAGATTTCCATTTTTTACAGAAATAACACAAAAGATTATATTTATTAAAAAATTAAGCTCTTTAAATCTTTTAAAACACAGTAAAATCAAACCTAATGCTTTTAAAAGGTTTTGTTTGATTTTTTGTCTCTTTAATAAGAACTCACATACTCACAGTTATTGAAAAAAATAAAAGTGTAGTTTTTTTACAAAATTTAAGAAATTAATCTAAATTAAATTATTTTTTATTATATATAACATTTATTTTTCTTTAAATTTAGACTTTTTCAGATTCGAAGTAAATATCCTCATATTATATTGATTGTTTGAAGCTAGGACATGGGACTTAAGCTTAACTAAATATAAATTTATTGATTTATTAGTTCCTTTTTTCCTTATGATGCTTAAGGCAATGATAAATTAATTAAAAATAACATCCTAAATGCTTTTCCAGTCGTTTAATTTTATCTATTTATCAAACTCTACAAAATTTTTTTATTTGATAGCTAGTGAGTAAAATAGTATAAAAATATATGTTGCTGACAATAGATTTAATTAAATTTGTCAAAAATTTTTTAAATTTTCAGAAATAATTTTTAATACTACTACAAATTCAAAATTTTTTAAATCACATAATAGTTGAAAAAATCTACAATCTCTGAGATAAAGGAGTTAAAGGTTTTGTGAATTTCAAATACAAATTGAACAAAATTCTTCATTTTTTAATAAAATAAAATTAAAATTAATAAAAAATACTTTAAAAAATACTGCAACATAATGCATCATACTTTTTTGCACCTTTTTTACCTAAAATGAAATTTTTAATTTTTTTTAGTTATCAATAATCTATTTAAACCTTATTGATTTTTGTCATTTTTTACATGACAAAAATTATTTTTGGTAAAAAGGTGCAACAATGTATGTTGCATTAAATTGCAGTATTTTTTCGGGACTACTCAGTTATGTTATCAGCTGGTAACATATTTTGTTATCAAACTACTCACTTCCGGTTTTGTTATCATGCGGATAACAATAAATGTTATCAAGGAAAAATTTTATCAAACATGATAACATTATATTTTAAATGATAGCATAAAGTTTAATAAATTGTAAATTATTTGAAATAGTAAAATTTTACTTTGACGTAAAATATATGGAAGGCCCCGGGGGCTAAAAATTACATATGTTTCGCACTAATAAAAAAAAAACAATATTCATTTTTACAATTTTCAAAATTTTTTTGATGATATTTTTTTTTAATAATTTTTGTAATTTAACTAAATTAAAAAAATGATAACTAAATTTAATAAATGATAACTAAATTTCTTAAATATTTTTTTTTAAAGTTTTTTGATAAAAATTTTTCCTTGATAACATTTTTTGCTATCCGCATGATAACATAACCGGAGGTGACCAGTTTGATACCAAAATATGTTATCAGTTGATAGCAAAACCGGTTAGACCCATTTTTTTTAGTATTTTTTGTTAACTTTAATTTTAATTTATTAAAAACTGAAGAATTTTTGTTCAATTTGTCCCTGAAATTCACAATACCGGAGATAAGAAAAAAACAAAAACATTTTAATTCAATTATTATTTTTTTAGTTATTAATTTAAATGAAAATCTAGTTTAAACATCTATTTATAAAAAATTAAAAAAAAAAAACTTTAAGAATGACTTGTCAAAGCCGATTCAAATGGACGTGGTGGACTGTTCATCTGGCGTTCTCATACCCTATTATGACTTTGATACAAAAATAGTATTCGTAGCTGGCAAAGGAGATGGAAACATCCGCTACTACGAAATAACAGACACAGAGCCCTACATTCATTACCTGACCGAGTACAAGTCTTCAACTCCTCAGCGTGGTCTAGGCTGGATGCCAAAAAGAGGCCTTGACGTGACCAAAAACGAAATATTTCGTTTCTACAAGCTGCACGCCACCGGCGGAATATGCGAGCCCATTTCAATGATTGTTCCCAGAAAATCCGAAGTATTCCAAGAGGACATTTACCCGGACACTTGCAGTGGCATACCGTCGCTGTCATGCGACGAGTGGATTGCCGGCGAAAACCGCGAGCCCATTTTGATGTCCATGAAGGACGGCGCAGTGCCTTTCATGCCCAAAATAGTCACCTACAAGCAACTTGGCTTCTCTGAGCTTGGCAACTACAGCAGATCATTTGTCAATGGTGAGAAAAAAGCAGACTCTGCAGCTGATTCTAATAAACTAGACAGAACAGTTACTAACAAACTAACCCAAAGCTCACGAAGTGCTTTCAGTAATTGTAGAAGAGGAAAAAATTATTTTCTTTATTTTTATATTTATTTATAGATAAAATGTCATCTTCGTCATCTTACTCTTCATCGCCGCCTTCATCGCCAAACCACACAAGAAAATACTACCGAATAAACACCGAGCTGACAGAAAACAATGACACCACGTCATGTGACGAGTCCAAGACTACGCCCACCACCACTGCATCGGTCACCAACCACTCTTCAAACGAAAGTGTCAACCAGGACGAGTTCATGGCAAATGATTCAAAAAAAAATGAGGACATTGAAGCGTCCTACATCACCAATGTGTCAAAAAATCCAATCACCCTGAGAAAAACCGAATCGCTTCGGATCGAAACTGTCCAAAGCATTCGCAACAGATTTGACCGGGTAAACTCGGTAAATGTGTCTCGGTCCAAAGACACCTTCAACATTTCTATTGATGAAAATCAGGCTCCCAACTCTCCGCCAAATTTGATCAGCTCGCCAATGTCTTCTTCGTTCACCAAAGCAAAACAAACCACTCCAGTGCCATTGCTTATCAACACATCCAACAATTCCTCATTCGGACAAACAGTACACAACGAGTCAAATGTGTCACTGAATGGAAGTTGCATCAAAAAAAGAGTCTGGACTCCTGTTCAGAGTAGCTCCAATTTGGCCAACCCCAAATTAGACTCCAATATTCCTAACAATTTTAATGATGTGAGAGAAAAAAAAAATTTTTTTATTTTTTTTAAATTTTTTAAATTTTTGTTAAAAATTTTAAAATTTTTTTAATTTTAAAATTTTTTCAATTTTAAAATATTTTCAATTTTAAAATTTTTTCAATTTTAAAATTTTTTCAATTTTAAAATTTTCTCAATATTAAAATTTTTTCAATTTTTAAATTTTTTCAATTTTAAAATTTTTTCAATTTTTAAATTTTTTCAATTTTAAAATTTTTTTAATTTTTATTAATCAAGCTTCAAAAATCTTATTTTCGCTTGTTGGAAGAGCGCAATGGTCTGAGAGAACGAAACAAAAAATTGGAAGATGAACTTGGTCATAGAGAAAAGCGAATTTTGGAGCTCGAGCAAAAGCTTAAAATTTTTAAGCTCAAAACTAACGAAAGTGAAGAAAATGTGGCAACTGATTGCTGAAATTTGTGGCCATTAGTTTGGTCGAGTTTTTTTAGAAAATTGAATTTTTTTTTCTTTTTGAATAACACGTATTTTATGGTATTGTGTATGATCAAGAGCACTTTACTTGTTAGTTATATGTAAATATTGAGAAAAGGAGAGAATTTAAAAAGAGTCTGGTTTATTAGGTTAGAGTTTTAATATTAATCCGGTTTTGACTTTAAAAGTGTTTGACCGGCTTTGTTGCCAGCTAACGGTATCTCATCTCGTTCAAAGAAGCTATTGGTCTCGTTTTTCTTAAAAGAAAATTTGAAATTTAGATTCTATTTTTTTTTTCAATTTCGATTATTTATTTGTAACTTTTTTTTTTCATTTTTTAAATAGAAAAATTTTCACTCTTTTCTATAGAGCACTAAATCGAATTTAAATTATCGATTAATCGATTAATTAAATTCGTATAATAGGATTTAAATAATTTTATTTTTCAATTTTTAAATAAATTATTAAACAAGTTGACTTTTTTTTGCTTAAAAATTTTTTTAATTTCAGGATTTTGAGATAATTTTGGTAAAATTTGGTAAAATTCAAAAGGCCAATTCAAAATTCAAAATTTTTGAAAAAATGTCCTTTTTTCCCAAAAATTGAAAATTTAAGAAAGCTTTTTTTATCATAAATTGGTTAGAAAAATAGTTATTTTTAAATTGTGATAAAAAAAAGCTTTCTTAAATTTTCAATTTTTTGCCAAAATTATTTAAAAAAATTAGAAATTAAAGTAACTATTAGTCGCTGAAATCAAATTTTTAATTATTTTTGCTCTAACTCTATTATTTAGCCTAATAAAACGAAATAATAATAAATAATGAAGAAAATTAGAAAATAATTACTTTTTTTTCTATCTTGGTGCTTTATTTTTATTTTGGAGTTTAAATGTTATTGGTCGAATAAAAACAAAATTTAAATCAAAAATTTATCTTATTCAATTACATAAAATTTTGAATTTTCTTCTAATAAATCGACTTTATTATTTTTAGAATCGTTCATCAATTTTGCAAGATGAAATCTTGTGTCATTTTCTTCTTTCTCTTCTGAGCTTTCATTACCTTCCTCGTCGCTCAATTCATTTTCACTTTTTGGTTAATATTTGACACATTTATAGCAGCTTTGGCGATCGATAAGAAATCAGTCTTTTAGGTTTCATAATTGATCATAATTAAAATTTCTCTAAACAGGCTTGTAATATGTCATTTGTTGTAAATAAGAAATTGTTTGGTATTAACAGACTTTTTTTTGTCAACTTCTGTCAAAGTTCAGTTTTTCAAAACATGGGTCTACTCGGTTAGGTGAACATTACGTTCACATAATTTGTTGTTCAAGTATAAGTGAATAAAATAATTTTAAACTTTTAAATTTTGAAAAAATGTGAACAAAATAAAAATAATGTGAACATTAAAAAAGTAATGGTATCTACAGTGCCGATTTGACAAGTGGATTTCTGGTAATTTTGCGTAAAGAGGAATACAGGATTTGCATTGAAAATTTGCCCCTGTTTTATTTTTGATTAGATCACTCAAATTTTTTTTATCAATAAAGATACCTTGTTTAAACTTTATTCAGAATATTTAAAATATTTTTTTAATTTTTTGTCCAAAGTTTACAAATTTGGAAAATAAAATATTTTTCATTGACAAATCTAACTTGACAATACATTCTTTTTTAATATCAATGTTAAATGAAACTAAGCAAAAAATTTTTTACATTTCTATAGTTTTCATATCATTAAAAAATTTTCAGGAATCAGGTATTTTGTATTTATTTAAGAAAATATGATACTCTGTCCAACATAATGGATCAAGAGACTTAAATAAAATTCAACTAATAACACTCTTGATTCGACTTTTTGAATTCGGTTAGAGATATATTGGATCTGAATAATTCTATTACATTGGTTGTCAGACTGACGAGAGAATATGGAGAGGATTCCGAATCAAGACATATCGACATACTCTTAATTAAATATTTTTTTAATTTAAACTTTTTTCAATTTTTATCTTTTTATTTTATATTAATATTTTCTTCCCAGTTTTGATTTGTTTTATGATATTATTTTTTTATTTATAATTAAAAGAAAATTCAAAATTAGCAATTTTAATAAAGACGTATTTAAAGTTCTTGATCAAGACTAATAAATTCTTAAAAATTGTAAGCAGATGATTTTGGCACAATGGTCTTTTATATCACTAGAAATTAATTAGCAAAAAAATTTTGTTCTGATACTAGTTAAATTACTAGTTTTGACGTCTAAACAGTACATTAATTTATTAAATTAAAAGATCTGAAATTAAACTTGTCAAAATTGATGAAAAAAAATCCGAAAAAGTTAAACTCAACTAATGACCGAAGATTTTTATTAAAAAACCTAAATTTTTTAAGACTTGAATTTCAAAAAATTTTCAGGTGACACAGTATTAAGTTACTCAAAAAAAATTTTGAAACTGTTCTATAAGATTCTAATTCTAGAATAAATTGCTTAAATAATTAGTGTAATTTTAATAAGAAAAATATTAACTTTTCTTAAATGTTTTTCAGGATTTTTATGAACAAAATATTTAATCAGGAAAGATTATTATTGATATATTTTTGTTTTTGTGCTTGACTGTTACGATTCATTTTTATTTTTTGCTACACTTTTTCGATTAATTTTTATTTTTTGCTACACTTTTTCTATTCATTTTTATTTTTTGCTACACTTTTTCTATTCATTTTTATTTTTTGCTACACTTTTTCTATTCATTTTTATTTTTTGCTACACTTTTTCTATTCATTTTTATTTTTTGCTACACTTTTTCTATTCATTTTTATTTTTTGCTACACTTTTTCTATTCATTTTTATTTTTTGCTACACTTTTTCTATTCATTTTTATTTTTTGCTACACTTTTTCTATTCATTTTTATTTTTTGCTACACTTTTTCGATTCATTTTTATTTTTTGCGCTATACTTTTTCGATTCAATAATATATATTTTTAAGAAAAAAATAGTTAAATAAAAATCAAACATCTCTTAAAAGAGATAATGAAAATGGTCATAAAAAGATTTTCTCTAATTTTCAGTTTGCCAAATTTTACATAAATATTTTAAAACGAAATGTGAAGATTTAATTAATTTTTATGTTGTAGAAGATCAACTCAAAGTATTGTCACAATATCATTCAGTTTTTGTTTGTCTAGAAGTATCCTGTGAAATCAATACATTGAGTGAATGAATTTTAATTCAAATTAAAGAAAAATAAAGCTTTTTTTAAGAAGAAGGTTGATTATCTTTAAAGTTTAAAAAAGGAAAAAAAAACGATAAAATATTGCTTTGACAATTACTGTAAAATTAATAAGAAAAATATTAACTTTTCTTAAAAATTTCAGGATTATTTTTGAACGAAATATTTTATCCGGAAAGATTAGTTGTGCAAAAAAAATCATTTTTGTTTTCTGTATTGTTTTCTGTTTATATGATTTGATTTATTTAAGACGTGCTATAAGTAATTTTTAACTCTCAAAAAAAAAATATCTAAGCAAATTGAACACTGAATAATTTTATAAAATTTTTTACGGAAATCTGAGACCTATAAATTAACCTACAACTATGGCAAGAATTTCCTGAAAAAAAAATGAAATTTAGTCAAAAGTCAAGACTAAACTAACATTTTAAATTTTATTTTTTTTTCAAAATTAATTACAACTTAGACATAAGGCTTTTTTTAGTTTGTTGAATTGTTTTGAAAGAAATTGATCAATTTAAATTGTAAATAAATTAACTAACTTTAAAAAATCATTTTTTTTTGACATTTATTTCTTTTCATTGGACTAAGATGCTTTTTTGTAAAATTATGCTATATTTGAATTTTTCCAAAATTATCCTTAAAATTCAAGATAAAATCTTGTAAAAAAATAAATACTTTTTCGATTAATCTGTATTTTCGATTAATCTATTTAATTTAGACTGTATTTTTTTTTTATTTTTTCTACTTAATTTATTTTTTAATTTTTTTTTTCTATGAACTTAATCAAATTTTATAAACAAAATAATGCCAAAAATAAGCTCAATTTTTTGAATTTTTAATTATTTTCTAAAAAATTTTGAAAAAAATAGGTTCTATTTATTTGATTTTATTTTACCAAAAGTTACTGTTTTTTATCATATTGTGACCCTCTAGCCCTCCCCCCCCCAAGACGCTACCAAGACTATATAAATCAAAATTATATTAAATAAAGTTAGTCTTAAAAATATAAAATTGTTTTATTAATTAACACTAACACAAGGATTTAATCAAAGTGAAGCCAAATAAATAGTGGAAAAATAGACAGAAAAAAAAAAAAAAAAAAAACAGTTGTGAAAAAAAAAGAAATATATTAGTAGTGTTAAGCCGAAACGAAAATGGCAAAGCGAGGAATGGGAAGTAATTTGAACTACGACGGTGAAAACGTGGACTATGACGAATTTTATAAAGCTTTCGGTTATGATTCAGCCATGTATGGTTGGGACAGTATTCAGCAAGCAGCAGTGATAGCATATTGTTTGTCAGGTAAAGCACTTAGAGTATTTAATGGTATGGAAGAAGCTGAACGAAAAGACATTAGGAAAATATTTGATAAACTAAAGGAAACCTGTTTCAGACCAACCGAATACTACCTTAACCTGTTCTACAGTAGAATCCTTAATCCAGGCGAATCATTGGCAAGTTTTGCAAGAGATTTAGAAAAACTAGTAGACAAGGGTCTACCAGGTTTAGATGTGATAGTAAAGTCGAAATTGTTAAAAGCGAGACTAGTGTCAAGCGTGCCGGAAACAACGAAAACTTTCCTTGAATTGATAGCGGACAAGAAATGGTCAGAATTAATAGTAATTTTTGAAAATCAAGTCGACTATAAGTCAGTTTTGCCAGGCCAGTTTAAACAAGAAATAGAGATCAATAAAGCGGTTCCCAGGCCTCAGTACGAGAACAGAAGGTTTGTGGGGAATTGTAATTATTGCAACAAACCAGGTCACAAGTGGGCAATGTGTAGGAGACGTATGTTTGACGCGGAAAAGAAGGGTGAGTCTAAAGACACGAAGTACGAGAGAAAGCACCAGCAGCAGACGCCAAATTACCAAATGCAAAGTCAAAATTATCAACACAGGATGCATCAAAATCAAAACCAGAATGTGTATAATAACAAACAGAATTATAAACAGAATAGGCTGAAGACATCTGCTTTTACGATCGAAGCTGAAGTGGAAGATGAGTCAGAAGTAGCCGCTAACACTGTGCAATGCGAGTCTTTCAGCTTAGATCTAGCACGTGCAACCAAACTTACCAGACTGGAAACAACAGTAAATGTTGGTAACTGCGAATTTAGTGTTCCAATGTTACTGGATAGTGGAGCAACAGCGTCATTTATTAATATAAGCAAGTTGCCAAAAGATCTTGCAGAAAAAGTAAACAAGGTAATTTCAGGACAGTCTGAGTATAATGACCTGGGTCTAGAGCGCGTGGAAGTAAACATCAAGTCAGCTCTGAATTGCCAGGCAGTAGCATGTGCAAGAGGAACGGTGAGAATGCGAATTAACAGTTGGAGTGCAGAGCATGAATTTATTTTTACAACCATAACGGAAACAGCAATTTTAGGGGTCGATTTTTTAAAGCGTTTCAAGGCGATTTTTGACTACGAAAAAGAGATCATCAGTTTAAGTGATAACCAAATTCGACACCAGATAAATTGTTTATATGAAGAACCAGTGACGGGCGAAAATGATATCACAAATAAGAATTTGGGAACAATGAGAAGTTCCGTGATTGTTAAACCTAAGACAGAAATGTTAGTTGAGATCCAGGTAAAGACCAAAGACAAAATAGTAATGTTCGAACCGAGACCAGAGAAATCGAAGAATTTAAACCAGGAAGTTATCTGGGCGCGAAGTGTAGGAAATGTCTCCAGTGAGGGAAGACTAAAGGTAAGTGTCATGAACATTACGGAAAGGGACATTATGTTGGAAGAAGGCGCAGAGGTTGGTGTATGGGAAGAGGTTGAGATAGACGAAGAATCCGAAGTAGAGAGTTTAAACGAGGATGGGGATATTAATTGGAATACTATGCAAATAAACCCGGAGTTGACGAATCAACAGCAGAAATCAGTAAAAGAGTTGATTACAAAGTACAAGAAAGCGTTCAAATGGACAGAGTATGATGTGGGGACAACTCACGTCGCGAAACATGGTATCGACACGAATAGTGCGAAACCAATTAAACAGAAGCAATACAGGATGCCGCAGACGTCTTTATAGGTTATTGCTAAAATTGGAAGAACTGAATTACAAGATAGTATATCATCCAGGAGCTTTAAATCAGACAGCGGATTTGTTATCGAGACCACCTCAGGTGTGTGTGAACAAGCTGGAAACGGATGTGAAAGTAGACTGGGAAGAAGAACAGAGCAAGGACCGGGAAATCGCAGTGGTTAGGTTAGGAGTAAAAACAGGCGATTCAAAAGAGTTTTTAGACTTAGACAATTCAGCATACTGGAACAATAATAAGGAATTTTTATTTATAGAAAATGATGTTTTAAAATTAAAGAACTTTCAAGGAGAAAATTCCGTCGTAGTTCCCAAACAACTACGCAAGTTGGTTTGCCAGTTATACCATGACGAGATTTCAGCAGGGCATCTTAGTTACGAAAAAACCTACAAAACCATTTCCCGTCGTTACTATTGGCCTCAGATGAAGTCCGAAATTTACGATTATTGCAAGAGTTGTGAAAAATGCCAGTTGACTAAACCAAAGAATGTACAGAACAGGAGTCCATTAATTACAATTAAAGTACAATTTCCGTGGGATCTAGTGGGAATAGACATAGCGGGACCGTTGAAATTAACAAAAAACGGAAACACACATTTTTTTCTACTAGTTGATTATGTGTCAAAGTATTGCATCACAAGTGAGACTCAGAGGACGACAGCAGACAAGACCATTAGTTTTGTGAAAAGAAGAGCGTTGGAAATTTTTGGGGTGCCATTCGCGATTTTGAGCGACCAAGGCCGGAATTTCGAAGCAAGAGAATTCGACGAGTTTTGCAGAGGGCAGGGAATCAAGAAAATACGCACTACGGCATATCACCCGCAGTGTAATGGTTTGGCGGAACGCACCATCAAAACAATTAAACAAATGTTGAGCTCATACGTGGCGGATAGTCACGACGACTGGGACGAAATATTAGGCCAGGTTACGTTTGCATATAATAACGCTACACACGAGTCAACAAGTTATAGCCCAAATCAAATAATTTTTGGAACAACACTGATGAACAAGTGCGACAGAAAATTGCAAATTGAAACTAGTGAGCCAGTAGCGTCGCGCGAAGAAATCCAGAAAAAAGTTTCAGAAAACATCGAACAGGCGCAACAAAAGCAAAAGAAGCAATACGACAAAGCGGTGAGGAACAACCAAGTGTTTAAAGTAGGCGATCTGGTAATGTTGTCGAACAATAGGCAAAAAGTAGGACAAGTCAGAAGTTTCGTTCCGAAATTTCTAGGCCCTTTTGAAGTTACGAGTATCTTGGGTGACGTTAATTTTGAGGTCCGTGACGTGAAAACAGAAAAAAAACAAATTGTGCACTACAATAGGATGACACGTTACGTGGCAAGAGATCACGCTAAAATGATGGAAAGTATCAGTTCAGATTCAGGTAGCGAATGGAGAGAAAACAAGAAAACCATTGCCATCCACAGGAAGAAGAAGAACCAAGTGAGACCAGCAAGCGAACAAGATGGAAGAGAAGAGACTAGGTCAGATGTTGTTGCAATCGAAAATGGAGCTACGAAAAATACGAACCAAAACCAGCAGGCACAAGCGAACAGTAACATAGAAGAAAATCCACCTGAGGATGAAACGGTAATTATTCCACAGTTGGAAACACTTGAGCAGGAAAATTTGGAAGGGGAAAGTAATCCAGAAGGTCCACACAATGAAGAAGAGATCTTAGAAAAAACCATGTACGGTACACCAGAGAAAACGACAGGACCAGTAGGAGCAGTGAAGGAAAACTATAGGTGCGATGAGTGTGATTTCGTAACGAGCACAGCTGGAGCATTAGGCTCACACAAGCGGATACACAAAAAAGGGGAAAAGCTTACAAAAGAGCAAGGGTCTAACGGCAAGTTAACCACCAAAATCTAGAACTCTATTTAACCCTTTTTACACAAACTATTTTTTTTATTTTTATTTGTTTCGTTTAATGGAAGTCCAAATATTTATTTTATGGATTTAGTCCAGAAATTGCAAGTTTTGAAGTTGTTGATTTTTTTTTTTTAAGACAGTTTTTTTTAGACAGTTAAACACATCTCACAGTTTAGACAGTTAAAATACAGTTAAGTCAAATGAAACAAGACAAATTATTTACACTATTCCAGGAGTGTTTAGTTGTGCAAGAAGCACGAGTCAAGCTAGAAATTTTCTTTTCTCTTTCTAACAATTAAAGTTACAAACACTACTTGTTTATTTTATTTTTTGCAATTTAAAAAAAAAAATCATGGAATTAATATACGACTTGATTATCAAAAACGTGCCAAGTGTAGTAAATAGCCGGGACTCGTTAAAGACCCGGCTCAACGATAGGGCCCGCGAGGAAGGGCTCTCGCAAATATTAGTATGCCACCTCGTGTCGAACAACCGGATGGAGCCGGGACACGCATTTGTGGCGCTCACCCGCCTAGAAGATAATGAGGCCATGCTCGACTGGACGGGCATGGTCTTTCATGGCTCAAGACTCAAATTCGAAGTTAATCGGGTGTGCGGGGTGAGACGCCGCAAAATGAAAGCCGAACTAACACTTCCCCAGCGGAAGGAGGACGACGAGGAGTTCTCCGGGCCCGAGAACCTGCCCGACGACGACCTCCCTGGACGACGAGCGAGGGGACCAAAAGTATGCGGCGGAGGAATGTGACCCTCTAGCCCTTCCCCCCCAAGACGCCAGGAATGACGACAAGCGCGGGGGCCTACAGCAAGCGGCGGAGGGATGTGACCCTCTAGCCCTCCCCCCCCAAGACGCTACCAAGACTATATAAATCAAAATTATATTAAATAAAGTTAGTCTTAAAAATATAAAATTGTTTTATTAATTAACACTAACAAACCCCCCCCCCCCCTCACAGTTACAATATCTTACCTTTTTTTACATAAACTTACGTAATAAAAAGTTTAAAAAAAATTAACTTTTGGTAAAATATAATCAAATAAATAGAAACTACTTGTTTCAAAATTTATTAGAAAATAATAAAAAATTCAAAAAATTAAGCTTTTTTGGGCATTTCCATTTTTACCAATTTTTACGTAAAATTACGTAAATTCACTTTTTAATACAAAATGATTTTACGTAAGTTTTCGTAAATTATCATTTGTTGACTGATAACTAGTCTTTGAATTAGCTTGAATTTCAAAGCCAACAGATTTGAACAATTTAATTTTTATATGAACTTTTATGTTCACTTATACGTGAACAAAATATTATGTGAACATTAGTTCACCTAACCTACAAGACCCCAAAACATTTATTTTACCTTATTTTGATTATTGTTCAGCTCTTCTGTGTTAATTTTCTTAAGAGGAAATAATTTCAAGTTTGAAGCAACTAACTTTAAAGA
The DNA here is from genome assembly GCA_025491095.1 of Brachionus asplanchnoidis. NCBI lineage: Eukaryota > Metazoa > Rotifera > Eurotatoria > Ploima > Brachionidae > Brachionus > Brachionus asplanchnoidis. The sequence goes on along the minus strand of JAILYF010000008.1, from coordinate 1,162,935 downwards.
TGTTAATAATTTTTTTGAAAATATGGCTTATATGCCTTTCAGCAAAGATTTTTAGACAGAATATTATCTTTATTTTTTAAAACATAATTCTTTCATAACTAGCCTGAAAATTTAAAAGATAGACTTATCAAAAATGACTCAAGAAATTGATTGAACCAATGATTAATTTATAAATTATTTTTTGTTTTAAAAAAAAATTTAATAATAAATAATTCTTTTTTTTTAAATTATATTATTTAGTTATATTTTATTCTTCTACAAACAGTTTTATAATCATTAGTCACTATTTATCATAGAAAAGACAGATTATATCACCACTGTAAATACAAGTTATTAGTGTGTTTGATGATTAATATTTTTTCTAGTTAAAAAAATATTTATTCTGTAATTAATTTTAGATTACTTAAAAAAAACAAAAACAATCAATATTTTTTTAATAAAAAAATTGAAAAAAAAGGTTTTTTTTAATTCTTTAAAATTTTAAAAATAAAAAAAAACTAAAAATTATCAAAAGAATCCAAAAATTGAATTGATTTTTAATAGCCAAATTATGGAAAAGTGTAGATGTTAGATAAAGGAGAATCCAAAATACGAGAGCGTACATATACATCTATGTGGCCTTAGCTCGAAAACTCATCGTCCCACATTCCTTCTTGCCAAACGCACAACCAGTCATCATAGCGATTCAAGTTGTTTTGGATTGCTCGCAGGGTGATTCCCTGCTATGACTCAATTTATTATTATTATTATTATTATCTACTTGAAGCATATTATCAAACTTTTTTTTTATTTTTCAAACAATTTAAGGATTTAAAGGCATAATTATGGCAATCAAAGTGAGAAATGTAATATTGTTAGCACTCATGGTAATTATTAGACGTATTACATCATTTACATTCTCAGTAATATCCAAATTTCTCTATAAAGTTAATTTGTGGTAATATTGATGGATCAGAACAATACCAGTCTTTAATTAAACAATCAAATTTTGTAAGACAGTTGACATTAGCTAAAAAATTGTAACTAAAATTAAATTTAACAAACAATTCATTGCAAATTTTATATTTAGACAATGAATTAAAAGCCTTTTATAGACAAAAAAAATTGAATTTTTACAATACCTAATTAATAAAAATATTAAAAAATAAAGAAATAGTAATTTGACTCACTTTACAGGAATTCAACCATAAACATTTTTTCATTTTGTCTTTAATATTTCATCAAATTGCCTTAATGAATAGTAAATTATAAAATTTATAAAAGGGTTTTTGAATTTTAATATGGAATATTTGCATAATTTTCTTTAGAATTTCATATTCATGTTTTAAGTTCAAATACTCCAAAATTCTCAATGAAGAAACTAAAACTAAAGTTTAAAAATTTGAAGGCTTTGTAATTTTTGTTTTTATAAGAAACTTTAATGTTTTAGCTTTTATGTATCGTTGACATGTTAGTATTCTTAGATTAAAATATTGAATGCTAAAAATATTTTGATATAAGTTAATATGATATGTATAGAATATGGACCCTTTACTGTTTCCTTGAGAACCTTCGATATTTTAATAGTTATTAAACTTTAAACTAAATTAAATTGTTTTGAAAAAAGTAACCACAAATTTGTGCCAAAAAATTCAAACGAAAATTAAAAATATTAAAAAATTTCAAATTAAATCTGAAAATTAAATTCAAAAATTTTTCACTTATAAATTAATTTATTAACTTTTTTTTATCTAGATAAAATCATTTTAGCTAAGTGTAAATTAAAAAAAAATAATTGTGAAAAAAATATTATTAAAAAAAATTGCTCTTTTTATTTTATCTAAGCTCATAGCTTGGCTTTGATATGCTGTGCCGGACTTTGCTCATTTTCATCCGCATTTTCACTTGGTATGATGTTGCCAGATGCAAAAACATTCTTAGGATCAATATAATCCTTGACTGCCTTTATCATTCCGATTCCATGCTCACCAATAGTTTGATTCATCCATCTTCGCCTAATTTTGCCAACACCATGATGATGACTTAGCGATCCCCCACTTGCAATTATTTCATCCCTAGCAGCAGCCTCAATTTCATTGTAAATCTTGACCGGATCCGACAACCCATAGTAGTTAATGGCAAAATAAAAATAAATGCAAGCGCCGGCATCATAAACTTGGGTCACTCTGGCTGATGAATAAATTGGGTACTGAACACCAGCGTTTTTGCTTGTACGCTCAAGACACTTTTTGACATTCTTGATCAAGTCAGAAACTCGGTCCCACGGAGCCGAAGTTTCAAAAGACTCGGCTATGACATAATAATCAAAGCCAAGGTCTCGCAGATACGCTATGGCAAAGGTCAACATGTAGCCTTTTTCACCATTTTCTTCTCCAGCTGGAAGGCCATTAAACTGCTTGGCTATCGAATATATTTTATTCTCATGTGCCAGCACGTCTTCCTTGTCACCCTCAAAAACAAGAGTTGCCGCGCAAATTTCACTCGGCTCAAAGCCCTTTATTTTTGTAACATAGAATTTTTTCAGACCATCAACAAAACTCTGCAGCATTGAGCTTGTCTCGGACTTGAGTGCTTGACCAAACGAAAACTGTTCATTGTCAAGCAACCGAATAGAAGCAGGAGCACATTTTAGACGCGCCACTTCGCGCATAAATTTGACACCTTGATCAAAATTTTTTAATCTTCAATGGAAATTTATTTTTTTTTTAAATTTAAATAAAAATTATTTTGATTTAATTTAATTTTAATATTTGAGATTTTTAATATTTTGAGTTTTTTTTTTTAATTAAAAAAAAATAATACCAAAGTTGTTTAAAAGTCACAAGTCTCAAGTCAAGTCCAAATCCGGACTTTTTTAGTTTAAATTTTCGTTCAAAAGTCCAAGTCCAGGCTTTAAAATTTTAAATACTGAAGAAGAAATATATGCTAAAATTGCAAGAAAATTCTGTGAATGGCAAATCTATTGCATTAGACAACCCAAGAGTATATAAATTTTTTGATATTTAGCCCGATCTAGCCAATTTAAAAAAAAAATTCCGGACTTGGCCGTTTTTTTGGGACTTTTAAACAACTCTGGTCTATATGAAGAAGAAATTTACCTAAAATGTTTTTTTGGCTGTTGGTAAGAACACCATTTGGTAAGATTAATTGAAATTTTTTTAAAGGAAATTCAATCGAAGACTTTTAAAAAAATAGATTGAAGATTATATTTTGATTATTATTAGATTATTTGACTGGTCAATTACTTAGTTATGCCAGATTTTATTATTTTTTACTAAAAAAGATGAGCCAAAAGTCCAATTGAATTTTTATTTTTAATTGTTTTGTTAAAAGTATTTGTTTGAATTTCCAAAATAATTTTTGTTCTTAATTCATGATTCATTCTTTGAACTAGATGAAAATATTTAGTTAAGTGGTGAATCGACTTTAAAACCAGCCCAGCTTCTTTTTCATAATTAAAATCTCAAATAAAAATTGCTATCTTTTTAATTTGTGTTAAGGTCTAAAAATATATTAAAATAAACTTCTTGGGTATAATATACGCAATTTATTTAAATATACTACGAAAAAGAAACAGAATGCAACAAAAACGAAAAAGAATGCAAAAGAAAATATCATTTATAATTTTTGTTAATTTTTTAAATAACTCTGAATACTTTTAAGACTAAATTTATTGACAAAAAAAAGTATGATTAAAATACAAGAATCTTTTTATAATAAAAGAAATTTTTGTTTTTCCTTCGACTGTGTAATTATAGGTCTAATTAACGTGAAATGTGCAAAAAAATCGTCTTCGATATTTAAATATTAAAAATTTCAAAAATGATTAAATTTATTGCGAAACATGAAGAAGAACTATCAAAAAAACTATCCAGTCTTTGTGATTTAAAATAATTTTTTAATAACTTAAAAAAATTAGAAAACCCATCAAAAATCATGACATTATTAGACACTTTCAGCAAAATTCTGCGAGAAAATAAATTTTAACAGATCTAAAAAAGAGATTTTAATTGATTTTTTTTTATTGCGGTAATATTCTGCTTAATCGATTTAACTTTTTCTTTTAATAAATTATTATTTTTTTCCTAGATTAAGAAGATCGAAAATCATCTATTTGTAACTCTCTAATTTCATCAGGAATGATAATGCTGTGGATAATTTTTAAAACACATTTTTAATCTTATTCAGATAAAATTAATTTAACAATTTTTGAAAATATTTTGTACCTAGCTCCATCATTTCGAATAAAAGGTCTTTTTTCATTTTTATTTGTATTTATTCTGATTCTTACAAATTATTAATTCTTAAATAATAAAAAAACTGCTGTTTAACTTAAAGTATTTTTTAATTAGCAAAATTGTATATTATTATTAAAACATTTTTAAGTCTTTATATTTTCTGACCTTAAATTGAGATAAAGGCAAAAAAAAGTTTTAATGGTCGAGATTAAAAATAAATTAAAATTTATTGTAAACTCTTACATTTTATTGCAGAGACCTTTTAAATGCTAACCAAACTATGTTTTACCAAAACCAATGCTTTTTTTACATACTCTAAATTTTGGGCATCTTGAAGTTGATGATCAATTCAAAATATCATTTAAATTCAAAAAGTTTATCCTTAGATATTAAACTTAATCTCTGATTTAATTTAAATAATTGAAATGTAACTTGCTTTACATGCAATGTAGATTTAGAAAATAAAAATAAAACTGAAAAAACATTTTCTTTGTTCATTAATAATCGATTTTAATATTTAATTGTATTAATTGATTTTTTGTCAAGTTTATTTGAGATTTTTTATCTCAAAAGTAATTGTGCTTAGCATTCACAATTGAATTTAAAAATGAATTTAAAAAAAAGTAATAAACAGAAAATAAAACTTTATAAATAATCAGTTAACTAAATTGAAAATCGATTTTATCATTGGATTGAGAAAAAGTTTTTTCAATTTATTTTTATTTTCTAAATCAACATTGCATGTAAAGCATGTTACATTTCAATTATTTAAATTAAATCAAAGATTAAGTTTAATATCTAAGGATAAACTTTTTGAATTGAAATGCTATTTTGAATTGATCGTCAACTTCAAGATGCCAAATTTTGGCACATTTCAGCAGATAAAAATCAAGTTAAAAATCTAATTCTTATCAAAAAATGTTGCTCTTCATTAATTTTACAAATAAAAATACTCAAAAATTTAATTAAAATTTTTGATCATTAAATTCACTTTGCCAAATTAAAAAAAAAAAAAAAATTTAAGTTTTTAATTTTGTAAAATTAAAAAAATTACCATCTTCAAATGTGGGGAAAGCGACTGATCCATATTTGCGGCATTTTGGCAAAGGTCTAATTTTCAATGTAGCATCAACAATAACTCCCAGAGTTCCTTCTGATCCGAGCACAAAATGATGAATGTCAGGTCCATTGCTAATACGTGGAACTAAGCAGTTTTTGGACAATGTTCCCTTAGGAGTCACAATGGTCAAGTGAACCAGTAAATCCTCTATATTTCCATATTGATTTTTTTTCATGCCCGAAGCCCTGGTTGCCACCCATCCTCCCAAAGTGCTGAATTCCATCGAATCAGGCTCGTGGCCAGTACAGTAGCCTTTTTCGCCCAGCTGTCTCTCCAACTCTTGCCCATTTATGCCACTCTGTATTCTAGCTGTCAAATTATTTTCATCTATCCATAAAATTTTATTCAGCATACAAGTATCCAAACTAATGATCATGCGATTTTCATTTTTTGGACACAAGAGAGCCCATGTGACACTGGTACCACCTCCATACGGAATTACGGCACAATTATTTTCACTAGCCAAGCTAACTATTTGTTCGACTTGTTCTTGACTCTCGGGCCAAACAACAATGTCTGGAATGCGTTCAAACTTTCCGTAGCGAAGTATGAAAAGCTCGTCCATTGTGTGACCATGAGCGCGGAAGAGTCTGTCATGTGCGTCTTCTGAATAGGAAATTGTGGTCTTTTTTAGGCTGATCAAAAATTGTTCATTTATGATCGCTTTTGGAAGTTGGTCAGCGCTTAGCTCTGGCTGAGCGAGCGATTTTCGCTCCATGCTTGCACCAATTACACCAATGAACCAATCTTTGAGAAGAGGTAACTTTTGACCGGATATTTTGTATCTATCGCCGGTCACCTCGCACATACTTTGGCCATCAAATTGAAATTTTGAGTCCTTGTATCCCCAGCCGTTCCATTTGAGCAGGTCCTGTCTCCTTTTTGGAATAATTGTTTGCTTAGCTGCTCGTGGATCGTTAGAACTCATTTTAAAAATGTGATTATCTAAAATTTATTACACAATTCAAAGTTTAAAATTTCTTTTTCTTTTTCAATGTATAGTTGTTAAGTCTATACTAAATAATTTTTTATTAGTAAAATATTAGCTTAATTTATGACTAAATGCAGCAACAGGGGGTGAATCAAAGACTGAGAATTGTTTATTCGGATAGATACAGTGACGATGATTATGAGTACAGGCACGTTATTTTGCCTAGTGATTTGGCTAAATTGATACCCAAGGCTCATTTGTTGACCGAGACTGAATGGAGAAATTTGGGAATTCAGCAGTCGCCCGGATGGGTCCATTACATGCACCACCAACCAGGTAATTAATTTAAAAGAAAATTTTTTTTCATATTTTTTTTTTATTTCTAAAGAACCACATATATTGCTTTTTAGACGGGCTAGGAATCATCCAGTTGAGTCCGATTATGGGAGACATCCCGAAAATGAACCTGATCATGCAATGATCCAAGGCTAGAAAAAATTCAAATTTTGCCTAGTTTTTCAATTAAAAGTAAAAAGTTCGCTAAGTAACAAAATATTTGACCCTAAATTTAATTTTCTTTTAAAATTTTATTTTAACATTTTTTACTCGGATATTTCAATTTATTTTGTCTTATTTTTTTTTTTTAATTTTAATTTAAACGAAACAAACTGCTATTTAAAAGAAAAAAATGTGTTTATTAGTAAAAAATATTTTATATAACTTTTTTCATCTTTTTAATTCATTGAATTCAGAATTCATTATAAAATATTTTAATATTTTTGGAAAAAATTGTTTCATTTAAAATCTTAAACATTTTTTAAATTTTAAATTTCAATTGCTCTAGAGCTAGATAAAGATAAAAACCAAATAGAAAGCAAAGACACCAAGTATTTTGGAGTTTTGAGGTTTTTTATTTTTTAAATTAAAAAAAAAAGGCTTAAAAAGTACTTTTAAAAGTATGAAAAAGTGCGGCGAAAATTTGTGTGGGAAAATTTGGCTGAATTTAAAAAATAAGTATGGACATGGGCTTTAATTTTGGTATTGTGAATTTTAAATACAAATTGAACAAATATTCTTCATTTTTTAAAAGAAAAATAATGGTTAATGGTTAATAAAATATATTAGAAAAAATGCTGCAACATAGTGCAACATACTTTGTTGCACCTTTTTTACCTAAAATAATTTTATTATGTAAAAAATGACAAAAAATAAACAATCAATAAGATTTAAACAGATTATTTATTTGATTTATTAAAAAATAAAAGAAAATAAAAATTTTATTCTCAACAAAAAGGTGCAAAAAAGCATGATACTCTTTGTTTTAGTATTTTTACAAGTATTTTTCATTAAAATTAATTTTAATAAATCAAAAAATGAAGAATTTCTGTTCAATTTGTAGTTTAAATTCACTAAATCTTTGATTTGGGACTTTTAAACAACTCTGGTTATTTTTATTCTTAAATAACAATCCTTTCATCTTTTGATTAGAGTTACTTTTGCAATTTATTAAATTGAAATCAAATAGATTACATCAAACAAAGAATATTTAGATTTTATAGTTTTAAAACAAAACTCCTTAATCTTATTTTTTAATTCAAGCAAAAAAAAAGCTTTCTAAATAAAAGATAATAATTTTATCTTTTTTGATAATCTCCAAGGTTGATTTCAATAGTTATTATAATAAAAAACTAATCAAAATATTCTTTCATTTTAATATCTTAAAAAAAACTAGACTTCTCTTAAATTAATATTGTTATTTTATTATTTTCCGTATATTTACCAAAAATCCTTGCATCAAAGCAGTATCATAATATATATTTTAAATTAAATGAGAAATAAAAATTAATTTTTTCTCTTTTAATAAAATGCTTTTCTTATTAAAAAATAAAAAAGAGCAGATAAATTAATCTAGTTGAAAATTTAATTAAAAAAAAATAAATATAATTCCATAAAATCTTTTATTGATATCATTTTGATAGCATACTAAAAACTAAGTTTTTAAATTTAAAGAAAAAAAAAATCCATTTAACTTTTGCTTAGCAAATTTTTTTCATCTATCCATAAAATTTTATTCAGCATACAAGTATCCAAACTAATGATCATGCGATTTTCATTTTTTGGACACAAGAGAGCCCATGTGACACTGGTACCACCTCCATACGGAATTACGGCACAATTATTTTCACTAGCCAAGCTAACTATTTGTTCGACTTGTTCTTGGCTCTCGGGCCAAACAACAATGTCTGGAATGCGTTCAAACTTTCCATAGCGGAGTATGAAAAGCTCGTCCATTGTGTGACCATGAGCGCGGAAGAGTCTGTCATGTGCGTCTTCTGAATAGGAAATTGTGGTCTTTTTTAGGCTGATCAAAAATTGTTCATTTATGATCGCTTTTGGAAGTTGGTCAGCGCTTAGCTCTGGCTGAGCGAGCGATTTTCGCTCCATGCTTGCACCAATTACACCAATGAACCAATCTTTGAGAAGAGGTAACTTTTGACCGGATATTTTGTATCTATCGCCGGTCACCTCGCACATACTTTGACCATCAAATTGAAATTTTGAGTCCTTGTATCCCCAGCCGCTCCATTTGAGCAGGTCCTGTCTCCTTTTTGGAATAATTGTTTGCTAAGCTGCTCGTGGATCGTTAGAACTCATTTGAAGAATGGTTTCCAAAAAATTTTAAATATGTAATTAATCTGAAAAAATAGAAATCTTCAAATAAATTGAAGAGCAATTAATTTATAAAAATTAAAATACGGTGTTTTTTTGTCTTTTAATAAAAATTTTCATAAAATTTGAAAAAGTATGAAAAAGTGCGGCGAAAATTTGTGTGGAAAAATTTGGCTGGATTTAAAAAATAAGTATGGACATGGGCTTTAATTTTGGTATTGTGAATTTTAAATACAAATTGAACAAAAATTTTCATTTAAAAAAAAAAATAATGGTAAATAAAAAATATTAGAATAAATACTGCAATATAGTGCAAAAATAAGATTTAAATAAATTAAAATTCTTCTTTTTCTTATCATATTTTACTAGATTTTGCCATAAAAAAATTGAATTTTACGTAGAATTGCGTGTTTTTTTAGTATTTTTTAATATGAAGATTAAAATAAGATGCTAAAATTCAACAAAATTGTCAAAAAATCCATTTTTTTAGGCTTTTTTACAATGGAAGGGATATTATGTAAATTTACATAGTTTTACCCTATTTTCTGTATATTTACCAAAAATCCTTGCATCAAAGCAGTATCATAATGAATATTTTAAATTAAAAAAAAAAAATTAATATAATTCCATAAAATCTTTTATTGATATCATTTTGATAGCATACTAAAAACTAAGTTTTTAAATTTAAAGAAAAAAAAAATCCATTTAACTTTTGCTTAGCATCTCAAAAAAACAAAAACAAAGTTAAAAATTCTAAAATAAAGTCTAAAATAAATCTAATAACGATAGTGATCTGGCTTGAATGGACCCTCGATTGGAATGCCCAAGTAATCGGCCTGAGCTTTGTCGAGCTTGGTCAACTTGACATCCAAATGTTCCAAATGCGACGCAGCCACCTCTTCATCTAATTTCTTTGGTAGAATGTGAACTCCTAGTGGAATTTGACCGGCCTTGGTCCACAACTCGATCTGGGCCAAAACTTGATTGGTGAACGAATTGCTCATGACAAAGCTCGGGTGACCATGGGCACATCCCAAATTGACCAATCTTCCCTCGGCCAAAATGATCACGTGGCGACCATTCTTCAACTGGTATCTGTCCACTTGCGGCTTAATGGTTGTCTTTTTCACACAATTCTTGTTCAACCATTCCACATCCAACTCACAGTCAAAGTGACCAATGTTGCACAAAATGGCATTGTCGTGCATTGTTTCCATATGAGCTGGGGTGATGATTCCACTGCATCCGGTCGATGTGACAAAGATGCGGCCCTTTGGCGCAGCCTCGTCCATTGTGGTCACCTCGTAGCCTTCCATTGAAGCTTGCAAGGCATTGATGGGGTCAATTTCGGTGATGATCACTCTGGCACCGAATGATTTCAAAGCATGAGCGCATCCTTTGCCAACATCGCCATAACCAGCCACTACAGCTACTTTGCCAGCCAACATGATATCAGTGGCACGCTTGATACCATCAATCAGTGATTCTCTGCAGCCGTACAAGTTATCAAACTTGCTCTTGGTCACCGAGTCATTTACATTGATGGCTGGAATTCTGAGCTGGTTATCCTTGAGCATTTTGTACAAGTTGTGCACACCAGTGGTGGTCTCTTCGGAGATGCCCTTGATGCCGTCCAAGAATTGCGGGTACTTTTGGTGAACCAAATTGGTCAAGTCACCGCCATCATCGAGGATCATGTTCAATGGTTGGCCATCTGGGAAGACCAGGGTCTGCTCAATGCACCACAAGTACTCTTCTTCGGTCTCTCCTTTCCAGGCGTAGACTGGGACGCCGGCTTTGGCAATGGCGGCAGCGGCGTGGTCTTGGGTGGAGAAGATGTTGCAGCTTGACCATGTGACTTCAGCTCCCAGTTCTCTTAGGGTTTCGATCAAGACTGCGGTCTGGATGGTCATGTGCAGGCAACCGGCAATGCGGGCTCCCTTCAAGATCTTCATTGGGCCGTATTTCTTTCTCATGGCCATCAAGCCTGGCATTTCGTATTCGGACAATTCGATCTCGCGACGGCCCCATTCTGCCAAGTTGATGTCAGCTACTTTGTATGTTGGTTTGCTCATTTTTTTTCTTCTTTTTCTAAAGTGTTAAAATTGCTTTTTTTTCTTCTTTAAATTCTAAATTTAATTTTAATTTTTAGTTTGAAATCGAAAGGTATTTAAATGCAAAATGTTGATCAAAAACGTGGCTGAATTTTTTACACTGTTTTGCAATTAGTGTGCAAAAATGCTTTGTTAAGCACATTTTCTGGTAAAGAGTTTTTTTCATGTGTTGATATGAATCTAGTCGATTCAGTTAGGGAGCTGAACTGAACTTTTTTTCTCTTTTCAAATGGCTTAGCTTGCCATTTTCAATGAAACCATACTAGCCTGGATTTTTTTTTCTTAAGCATTATACAAAGCATTGCCAAAGCCAATCTTGTTTTTGCATAATTGCTCGATTTTTATCTTGAGCATAACTTTTGGCTCTCATGGTTGAAAATGTTTTGCCGCCACGGAAATCAGCTTAGTAGAATGCAGATTAGTGAAAAAGCAAAGCTTTGTTTGACGAGCAATATTTCATGCTAAAAAAAAAAGTTTTGATGATTTAAGTTTTTTTTTTTTATTTCAAAATTTTCATTCCTTTATTTTAATTTTTTTGTTACCTGAAATTTTAATTTTTTTTGATGATAATTTTAAACGCTTGGTTGTTGTACCATTTTTTTAGAGATAAAAAATTCAAGATATTTTATTATTTGAAAGAAAGAGAGAGAGAGAGAAAATTCTTTACTTAATTGATAGAAGAGCTAGCAAAATTTTTATTTTTATTTTACGACTTGAGGGTCTTTTAAATTTTAGAAATATTAAAAAAAAATTTACATTTTTTAGTTGAAAATTGTGATCTAATAAAAGAAGTAAAACGTCGATTTTAGTGTATTTTATTTTATTCAGCTTTAAAATTTTTTGACATTTAAAAAACATTTTTTTCATTTGTTTCATTTGAATATATAATTTAAGACCTTATATTCAAATGGTAAATAATTAGTTTGTTTTTGTTAATTAATTTTCAGTTCATTTTCTATCATATTCAAGGTTTATCAACAGGCTAGTGCCCTAGTCATAAAAAACCGATTAGCACTTCTTTTATTTGATATTAAAATCTTTTACAAATAAAAAAAAAATGTTGTTTAAAAAATCATTTAAAAAAGTAAAACATTGTAATATTTAAGTTAAATTTATTGAATTTTTTTACAAAATCTGTAAATGTCAAATTAATATTATTGAATATTGAATGCTTGAATGTTGAAAACTTCATCAGTGATCTCTTAATCTATTTAAAAAAAAAATATATTTATTTGTTGAAAATTGTGATCTAATAAAAGAAGTAAAACCTCTATTTTAGTGTATTTTATTTTATTCAACTATTAAATTTTTTGACATTTTAAAAACATTTTTTTCATTTGTTTCATTTGAATATATAATTTGAGACCTTATATTCAAATGATTCATTGGTAAATAATTAGTTTGTTTTTGGTAGTTAATTTCAGTTTATTTTCCAAAATAAAAATTTATATTAAAGAAAGTTATAAAATCATTAAAGGCTTATACTAATTAACCAATAAATGTAAACTCTTAAAAATATTTATTGAAAATATCATAGTATTTTTCGATTGATTAGATTAAATTTAAAGTAAAATTCTATGTATATTTTAATTAAGGTATTATTCAGTGAAAATTATCTTTTAAATCAAACAGGATTTTTTGATCACAAAATTTAATTTATAATTAGATTTAAAAATGAGAAATGTTTTTGACAAAAAAATATCTAAATCAAATGATTCCATTATAAGTAACATATTTGAACATTATATACAATTTTTTCCAATGCGTGATTATTTTGATATGTAACTTGTACGGCTGCAGAGAATCACTGATTGATGGTATCAAGCGTGCCACTGATATCATGTTGGCTGGCAAAGTAGCTGTAGTGGCTGGTTATGGCGATGTTGGCAAAGGATGCGCTCATGCTTTGAAATCATTCGGTGCCAGAGTGATCATCACCGAAATTGACCCCATCAATGCCTTGCAAGCTTCAATGGAAGGCTACGAGGTGACCACAATGGACGAGGCTGCGCCAAAGGGCCGCATCTTTGTCACATCGACCGGATGCAGTGGAATCATCACCCCAGCTCATATGGAAACAATGCACGACAATGCCATTTTGTGCAACATTGGTCACTTTGACTGTGAGTTGGATGTGGAATGGTTGAACAAGAATTGTGTGAAAAAGACAACCATTAAGCCGCAAGTGGACAGATACCAGTTGAAGAATGGTCGCCACGTGATCATTTTGGCCGAGGGAAGATTGGTCAATTTGGGATGTGCTCATGGTCACCCGAGCTTTGTCATGAGCAATTCGTTCACCAATCAAGTTTTGGCCCAGATCGAGTTGTGGACCAAGGCCGGTCAAATTCCACTAGGAGTTCACATTCTACCAAAGAAATTAGATGAAGAGGTGGCTGCGTCGCATTTGGAACATTTGGATGTCAAGTTGACCAAGCTCGACAAAGCTCAGGCCGATTACTTGGGCATTCCAATCGAGGGTCCATTCAAGCCAGATCACTATCGTTATTAGATTTATTTTAGACTTAATTTTAAAATTTTTAGCTTTGTTTTTGTTTATTTGAGATGCTAAGCAAAAGTTAAATGGATTTTTTTTTTCTTTAAATTTAAAAACTTAGTTTTTAGTATGCTATCAAAATGATATCAATAAAAGATTTTATGGAATTATATTAATTTTTTTTTATTAAATTTTGCAACTAGATTAATTGATCTGCTCTTTTTTATTTTTAAGAAAAAATTAATTTTTATTTCGAATTTAATTTAAAATATTTATTATGATACTGCTTTGATACAAGGATTTTTGGTAAATATACGTAAAATAGAATAAAACTATGTTAATTTACAAAATTTCCTTTCCATTGTAAAAATGCTTAAAAAAATGGATTTTTAGGCAATTTTGTTGAATTTTAGCATCTTATTTTAATCTTCATATTAAAAAATACTAAAAAAACACGCAATTCTACGTAAAATTCAATTTTTTTATGGCAAAATCTAGTAAAATATGATAAGAAAATGGAGAATTTTAATTTATTTAAATCTTATTTTTGCACTATATTGCAGCATTTATTCTAATATTTTTTATTTACCATTATTTTTTTTTTTTAAATGAAAATTTTTGTTCAATTTGTATTTAAAATTCACAATACCAAAATTAAAGCCCATGTCCATACTTATTTTTTAAATCCAGCCAAATTTTTCCACACAAATTTTCGCCGCACTTTTTCATACTTTTTCAAATTTTATGAAAATTTTTATTAAAAGACAAAAAAACACCGTATTTTAATTTTTATAAATTAATTGCTCTTCAATTTATTTGAAGATTTCTATTTTTTCAGTTTAATTACATATTTAAAATTTTTTGGAAACCATTCTTCAAATGAGTTCTAACGATCCACGAGCAGCTAAGCAAACAATTATTCCAAAAAGGAGACAGGACCTGCTCAAATGGAACGGCTGGGGATACAAGGACTCAAAATTTCAATTTGATGGTCAAAGTATGTGCGAGGTGACCGGCGATAGATACAAAATATCCGGTCAAAAGTTACCTCTTCTCAAAGATTGGTTCATTGGTGTAATTGGTGCAAGCATGGAACGAAAATCGCTCGCTCAGCCAGAGCTAAGCGCTGACCAACTTCCCGAAGCGATCATAAATGAACAATTTTTGATCAGCCTAAAAAAGACCACAATTTCCTATTCAGAAGACGCACATGACAGACTTTTCCGCGCTCATGGTCACACAATGGACGAGCTTTTCATACTTCGCTACGGAAAGTTTGAACGCATTCCAGACATTGTTGTTTGGCCCGAGAGCCAAGAACAAGTCGAACAAATAGTTAGCTTGGCTAGTGAAAATAATTGTGCCGTAATTCCGTATGGAGGTGGTACCAGTGTCACATGGGCTCTCTTGTGTCCAAAAAATGAAAATCGCATGATCATTAGTTTGGATACTTGTATGCTGAATAAAATTTTATGGATAGATGAAAATAATTTGACAGCTAGAATACAGAGTGGCATAAATGGGCAAGAGTTGGAGAGACAGCTGGGCGAAAAAGGCTACTGTACTGGCCACGAGCCTGATTCGATGGAATTCAGCACTTTGGGAGGATGGGTGGCAACCAGGCATTGTTGATGCTACTTTGTAAATTAGACCTCTGCCAAAATGCCGCAAATATGGACCAGTCGCTTTCCCCACATTTGAAGATGGTAATTTTTTTTAATTTTACAAAAACTTAAGTTTGCTTGTTTTTTATTTAAAATTTGGCAAAGCGAATTTAATGATCAAAAATTTTAATTAAATTTTTGAGTATTTTTATTTGTAAAATTAATGAAGAGCAGCATTTTTTGATAAGAATTAGATTTTTAACTTGATTTTTATCTGCTTAATTGTGTCAAAATTTAGAGTATGTATAAAACGCATTTGTTATGGTAAAACATTGTTTGGTTAGCTTTTAAATGTCTCTGCAATAAAATGTAAGAGTTTACAATAAATTTTACAAATAATCTCGATCATTAAAACTTTTTTATACCTAAATCTCAATTTAAGGTCAGAAAATATCAAGACTACAAAATGCTTTTATAATAATATAGAATTTTGCTAATTAAAAAAATACTTTAAGATAAACAGCAGTTTTTTTATCATTTAATAATTAATAATTTGTAAGAATCAGAATAAATACAAATAAAAATGAAAAAAGACCTTTTTTTCGAAATGTTGGAGCTAGGTACAAAATATTTTCAAAAATTGTTAAATTAATTTTATCTGAATAAAATTAAAAATGTGTTTTAAAAATCATCCACAGCATTATCATTCCTGATGAAATTAGAGAGTTACAAATAGATGATTTTCAATCTACTCAATCTGGGAAAAAACTAATAATTAATTAAAAGAATAAGTTAAATCGATTGTGCATAGAAATTTCAATTAATCTCACCAAATGGTATTCTTACCAACAGCCAAACAAACATTTTAGGTGAATTTCTTCGTATAGACCAAAGCCTTTAATTTTTTTTTAAATAAATAAAATTAAAAAAAAACTCAAAATATTTAAAATCTAAAATATTAAATTAAAATAAAAAATTTAATTTAAATTTTAAATTTAATAAAAAAATTAATTTCCAAAAAATTTTGCTCAATGTGTCGAATTTATGCGCGAAGTGACGCATCTAAAATGTGCTTCTGCTTCTATTCGGTTACTTGACAATGAACAGTTTTCGTTTGGTCAAGCGCTAAAGTCCGAGACAAGCTCTTTTTCAAGTCTATTGGTTTAACATTACAATGCTCATTATTCTTAAATAAAGAAAGTTATAAATCACTTAAAGCTAAGCGGTGGTGGTGAAGATTGGAGCAAAAACTGCTGTAAAATATGTTTTATTTAATTGAACAACAATTTTATATATATTTTTTACAGTTTTTTTAAAAATAAATGTTTAACATTTTTTAAAATAATTTTTTAAACGCAAACAAAAGCAAAAATTAAAAAAAATTAAAAAAATCTCTTTATTTGAAGTAAAGATCGAATATTGATACAAACACCACTTAAATGTTTAGTTTTTTAAACGTTGTTTTGAATTAATTGAACTTTTATTTGATTTTTATGCTAAAAATTTTCAAAATTATCAGTTTATTTTTAAAATTTAAAAAAAATATTTTGCTTTGCTTTAATTTTTTTGCTTCAAACTTCACCGCCGCTTAGCTAAGCTAATTTTCATGTTCGCTTAGTCATTGATTTTAGTTTATTAAAAATAAGTCAACTTTATTTTTAGTTAACAAAATTTTAGTAGACTTATTTTTAGATAGCTAAAATAAAGAGAAAACTTCCATCACTACTTGGTCTTCGACAGCTGTTTACTCACGAATATTTGGCACAGAAATGAAGATCAACAATTCGAAACAAAAAGATAAACAGAAGATCAATGTGTTGAACCAAAGCAAAATATTTTTTTCTCTTTTTTTTTGTTGAAAATTTAATTGTATAAAATTAATTTTTGATTGACAACTACCGTATTCCCTCGTTCGATATAGCAGTCTCAGAACCCGAAACAAAAATTTGGTCCAGGGAAATAAATACCATCTCGACCATGTTAAAACATTCTTAACTTACAGCGCATGCATCAAAGTTGTATTTCAAGTATTGGATCATGTTTACAAAGTAAAGTTTTTTAATTTATTGCAGCATTAACAATAGAGTTTATGTCATAAAAATAAAAATTATTTTTTTGAATATTTTTATTATTCGATTATAAAAAATACATAAATTTGATTTTTGACGCGGCATTTTTTCTTAATTGACTTTTGAAAAATTTGGGAAATATTTTAAAAATTAAATTTTTATTAGTTATTTAAGTCAATTTTAAATTTGTCAAAAATCAATTTTTTGTATTTTTTTTAATTAGCTTTTTTTTTCTTCTATTTTTCTTCGAATTATTGGAATATAGGGTCTTGCGGAGAATGTGAACAGAAGTTCACCAAAAAATGTGACATAAAATTTGAACTTTATGTTCACCAAATTTCTGTTCACAAATTTTGTGACCAAAGTAAATTTAAAAAAAAAAATTAAATTTTTCGTGAGCTAAATTTTTTTTATGTGAACATTAATTTAAATGTTAATTTTGATATAAAAAAAATAAAATAAATTGTCAAAAATTATTTTTTAATTTTTATGTTTTTATGCTATATGCAATTTTACTCCTTTAATATTTTTCATTAATACTCCACAAATCTCACATGGCACCGGATTGGCATGTTTGTTGAGTGCTTTTTTTACTACATTCAAAGTCTCTTGTGAAGTTGATATTGCAGCCATAGGTTTTTCACGATAATGTACAGCTTTTTCTGCAGCTTTTAGATTTAAGATATTTAAATTCTCATCAATTGTAATTAAATTTTCACCAAAACTTGACTCAGCATCGCTATACTGGTAAAGATAAAGTAAAGATTTTTAATTTTGTCTTAATTTTAAATTAAAAATTTGGTGAACATTTTTTATTTTACGTGAACTAGTTTGGTCACAAAATTTGCGAATAGAAATTTGGTGAACATAAAGTTCACATTTTAGGCAAGATACTCATGGTCACATTTTTTGGTGAACTTCTGTTCACATTCTCCGCAAGAACCTGAATATATTTCTTTTATTGTTACTTATCGATTTCCAGAAATCGTTTAATCTAATAGAAGTTAATTAGGACAAATGCTGAATAATACCAACAAGATAAAGGACTTTGCGTCCTATTTGTACAATGTGCTTGACGTGTGCTCAGTTGATCAGCTCGAAACCCACTTTGACCAGTTTGACAAGATGTTGCGTTCTTTTAAAGACGAGTATCGCAATTTTTTTAGGTGCTCGAGTCAGCCAATTTGAACATATTGGGGAGTTTCGAGGGCTATCTCGACCATTACAGCTGCGCCAAAGTTACAAGAATGTTGCAAAATATGCAAAGAGCGATTGGGTCCTTAATCAATTCTGTTATTACAATGCTTTAGCAAAGTATTAATCGATTTCGAAATTATGCGCATATTTGGAACGAGTTCGATGATGTGTGCAAACAGCTGGACACCATTTATATCAGAAACACTATGCCTATTGCCATTTCACTTAAGGTGAGTCCTTTTTTTTTTTTTAAATGATAAACGCTTTTTTTTGAAATAAAAAACAATTAATATACATATTGATGGCTTGGCTAATATATTGGCAGATTGAATAATTGAATAATTTAATAAGCGTTTTTTTTTCTATATTCATTTATTCGATATTTTTTTATTCTACGTTTAATAAAATTCTATTTTTTTTTAGATATAATTTTTTTAGTGTGACTCCGTCTAGATAAAATATGTGGACGTAGCAAATTATTACAACACATATACAGTATGTTGCAAAAGTTTAGAAATTGATTATTTTATTTGTCTTAAATTGTTTATTTGTTGTATTTTACGAAAAATTGAGTACAAAAGAAAAAAAATAAAAGGACAAATTTGTAGAATTTTTTTCTCTACAATTTGATATATGACACTCGGCATAAAAATAAAATCAACTTTTAAATATTTATAATGAAAAAACTTCCTCTAAAAAATAAAAAATAAAAGTCGGTGCAAAAGTTTAGAAATTCGGGTAATCCAAAAGTTTTAGCAACCATTGCTACCTTTTTTCACACCTTTATGATTAATTCTTAAACAATTTCTAATTTTGAGTAAATTTTGCTCTTTAACTGCTTAATTTAAAAACTCTCCAACTCCTCACTTGGTCTCTAAATAACATTACCAAAAAATCTTTAATTTGGCAAAAAATGGGTGAAAAAAATGTGTCTAGCCCCCAAAAATGGTAGATTGTTGTCTGCTAAAAATTTAAGATAAAAAGCAAAACGAAATAGCCAAGTTGTTAGGTATATCTAAAATGTGTCTCTTCAACTAAAAAACGATATGAAGAGACTGGTTCTGTCTCTGATCGAAGCCGTTCTGGTAGATCTCGGAAGCTAACTTTAAGGGATGAAAATTACATTTCTAGAGAGATTAGAAAAGATCCTAATCTAGTTATTAAAAACTTGCCACTGATTTTAATTCTTAGACTCAAGCAGTTAAGATGTATACTTATATGTATAGCCTTTTTTTTGGAGAAATCTCGTTTTTATGGATAATTTTAACAATTTAAACAAATTTTAACCATATTAAAACCAATAACCGTAACTATTCGAACCAATTTTTCACGAATACCGAATTCTTCAATAATGATATCTATTTCTCGTTTAATACCCCTTCCCGTCGTTGTTAAAATATTTTTGCAGCGAAGATTAATGTTTTAAAATTAAAGCTTTCACCTAAAAAATGAATCGTTTTCCCGAGAAATGATCTGAGTCGTAGTTCTGTCCAAACATGTACATCCGACCGAACCGAACAACTGACCGAACCGAATCACCGCACCGAACCGGACCGTTCCACAGACCGAAACGTACCACAGACCTAACCGAACCATTTGAATCGATTCGTTTGGTCCGTTTGGTTCGGATAGTACGGTTCGTTTGGTACGGTACGGCGACGCTGTTGGTTCGGTTCGGCGCCGCTAATGGTTCGATTTTAGGTCGCGACCTTAGGGGGCATTTCGTTTTTGAAATACCCACTGTATTTGTCCTCGATGTCGGTTTCCATTTATTGCAAATTAGTGACATAAAAGATCTAGAGGCTTCGCATTCGACTAAGGTAAGGAAATCCACATCCAATAATTAGATATTTAAAAATGAAGTCATTGACTTTCTCTGCCGTTAGGTTTTTTTTATGGTCAAGGTTTTGGATTGCTTTTTTTTTGTTCTTTTGAAGATTTAAACTCCTCATAGGCTTCCTTGTCGCAATTTTTTAAACGCCGAATAAAATTTGATGTATTATTCATTGTATCGCTAATGTTGTTCGAACAAATTTTACATTATGCCGTCTTTGAAACGATTTGGTTATCACTGTAAGCTAAAGAAATGTAAAATAAAATTAAAAGATATAAATTTAAAATTACTCTTTATTGTCAAATCAGAGTAGGCAAAGTTCATGATTGCTTGTTGATCTTGAGAATCGGATTCGTAATTTGTCGAAAATTGAGATACTTCAATCAAATTGCTCATATTGTCTTTAAATTATTTAATAATTTTTTTGGATATAAACACGTAAACTTTTTTATAACTTTAAAATTCCACGACAAATAATCATCTAGTTGAAGGTTTAATATTTCTAAATCTTAATAAAAATGATTAATTAAATTAAAATCTTTTGAGTCATAAACAAAATAACAGGCAAATTATGGCCTTCATTTAGTATTTTTGAAGTAAATTAAATAACTATATTATGTAAACTAAAATTTAAAAGTGATTATTGTGATTAAAAGGTTTATTTTAAAATTTAATATGACAATATATTAATAAATTTTAATAATTATAGAAAAAAATAACTAAAATATAAATAAATTATTCAATAATATAAAAGTCGATTAAATTCATTTAATTATTATTAAAAATTAAAAAGTAAAAATTTTTGTTAAGATAATATTAAAGTACAAAATTCATCCAGCATTTTTTGAGATTAAATAAAGCAAATTATATTATATTTATTTAAAAAAGTAAAAGTAAAAACTGATTAATTTTAAAAGTTTATTTAAAAAAACATAAATTAAGAAAAAAATACAATAAAATATAAAAAATGAAAAATATGTTTAAACATTTACAAAAATATTAAAAAAAAATTTGAATAAATTGCTTGCTTGATTGATTGTTTGAATGATTGTCCGAAACTTCATATTCTTCACTTCAAATACCATTTCCATAAAATCCATTGATCCATTCTATTCCATTCCAACCATTCATCCATTCCATAGCATAAAAAATTCCATTTCCATGCTGCGCTCATCAGGATGCCTGATCTCATTTTTTTTAACAACTATTTACTCTTACTCATGCTTTCCGATACAGGGTAGAATGCCTATAATATTATAAAAGAGATCTTGCTTAAATAAAAATGGGCATTTATTTATTTATTAAGGAATTCCGTCCCACGGGAACCCTTTTTAGTTGCAAACGTTTAAAGAACTCTTTTGCCAATCTTTATTACCCCACCATAGTGATCGTATCAAATCCATCACTATGAATAGGCAGAGGTCATCGCCAGCATCATTAGTTATCTGTCACCATGACAACATAGCCTCGCTTACTCAACTCGTGAGGGTCTAGTCGGAAAGACCGCTTCGACCCGGGCTACCGCTAGTGATATCCAAATCAACCCCTTTTAACGACTGGAAAAAGTGTTAAAGACTGGTAGCCATTAGGAGACCACTAAGATTTGAATAAGAACAGAGTAAATCTAAGGATTACCCTACCCTTAGTATGGTGTCGCCTATTGCATTTCTACCGCACTACATATCTTACTATTTAAAAATCAAATGTGTGAAAATCTTAGCTAAAAATAATAAGCGTGGGAAAATCTAAGAAGAAGATAATAAGCGTGGGAAAATCTAAGAAGAAGATAATAAGCGTGGGAAAATCTAAGAAGAAGATAATAAGCGTGGGAAAATTTAAGCATGTAAGAAAAAATATTCTCGCGCTTATCAAAAAATAAAAGGATAAAATTTAGCTTTTCTATCTATTCTGTTTTTCCTTAAACTTTAAATTCTTAATTTTTCCTTCTTTTTTTTTAAATTTAATTTTATTAAATTTTTTTATTTAATTTTTTGTTCTGAAGGAGATTAAGCTCGGGCAGATAAACAAACAAAGAATAATAAAATATAATAAATAATATTAATTGAAAATTACATTTTAACTTATATTATTTATATCTTATTCTTTTCTTTAAATTCAACTTTTATTTTGTATTTTTTTTTAGATTTTGATTTTTTTTTATCTCAAGGAGTTTGAGTTCGGAAGTAAAACTCATATCCAACCTTATTTCTTTTAGATCTAATCAATAAGTTTATATGCTTTAGTAATTAAAATTGAATTAGTTAGAAAATGCCCTGGAATATTTTCCAAATATAAAGCCTTAAATTAATTTTTACTCTAGCTAAAAAATGTAAGAGTTAATTTCGAAATAGAAAATAACTCAAATTTAGACTTACGGTACGGCGCAGATTATGGTACGGTTCGGCGCCGCTAATGGTTCGATTTTAGGTCGCGACCTTATGGGGCATTTCGTTTTTGAAATACCCACTGTATTTGTCCTCGATGTCGGTTTCCATTTATTGCAAATTAGTGACATAAAAGATCTAGAGGCTTCGCATTCGACTAAGGTAAGGAAATCCACATCCAATAATTAGATATTTAAAAATGAAGTCATTGACTTTCTCTGCCGTTAGGTTTTTTTTATGGTCAAGGTTTTGGATTGCTTTTTTTTTGTTCTTTTGAAGATTTAAACTCCTCATAGGCTTCCTTGTCGCAATTTTTTAAACGCCGAATAAAATTTGATGTATTATTCATTGTATCGCTAATGTTGTTCGAACAAATTTTACATTATGCCGTCTTTGAAACGATTTGGTTATCACTGTAAGCTAAAGAAATGTAAAATAGATATTATTTCGAAATAGAAAATACATCAAATTTAGACTTCTTAGACTATTTAGTCAATTTTTGAACCTAACTCTATGAGTCTTTTTGCCTTTTTTTCTCTCGGGTATTTGATTGAATTTTGCTAACATCTTAATGTCATTTCGAGCATTATCATACTCGAGAGCACTTGGACTAATTACATATCTTTTTATCGTGTGAGAACTCAAGTGACTCAACTTTTAAATTTTTAAAAAAACTAAGCCGATTTGTTTTAAGAAAATAAGAACCTTTACCTTCAAACAGCCATGATTGGGTCATTTTTGATCCGACCAACTTAAAAATGCTAAGATGGGTCAAAAAAAAAACCCTAAAATTTTTTTGCTTTTATTACAATTTATTTTTTTATTATTATTGGAAAGTTTAGTATATTTCATTGGTCAATAACTTTTTTTCAAAAAGTTTAAAATTAATTCTGTGAATGCAGAATGGTGCAACTTTCAAAGTTGCATTAACTGTAAAAGGCTGCTAATGATGTGCAAAATTTTTGCAAAATGCCCTACGCTCGATTAGATAGAAATTTAATTTCTGCTAAACTCTGCAAATTTAGCAGACCTTGATATGACCTTGATTGAAGCATTTACATTTACAGAATTAAGTTTAAACATTTAGAAAAAAAATTATTCAATTTTTTTTACATTTTTTTCTGTTCTTTTAATCATTTTGTACTGAATTTCACAAAACCTAACTGACAACAAGCCTGAAACTCTGTGCAAGTGTTCGGCCGAGACCCAGTTTAATTTTTAATATTATGAATTTTAATCGGATTAAAATAAAGTAAAATTCTGACAAGGTTACAAAATTCAAATAAACATTGAACAAAACAAACAATAAACATTTCTTTCTAAAAAAAAGAAAATAAAGAAAAAAAATGAAATATTGAAATTAAAAAATAAATGCAAAAAATCATTCATTTTCATCTTGGAATATTT
The DNA here is from genome assembly GCA_025491095.1 of Brachionus asplanchnoidis. NCBI lineage: Eukaryota > Metazoa > Rotifera > Eurotatoria > Ploima > Brachionidae > Brachionus > Brachionus asplanchnoidis. Next base: position 1,138,870 of record JAILYF010000008.1, on the reverse strand, counting down.
GAGAAAAAGGACTTCCCAAGTAACGTTTTTTGCAAGAATTTTTCAATAAGTTAGCGATTTTGCCTTATCGATAAGGTCACCACACAATTGGTTAATTTTATCGATAAGGAACCGATAGCAGATATCGTTGATTTATCGATACTAACTATCATTTATTTATTGTTATTAATTATTGCATATTTTTCAATAAGCCTGACCAAAAATCGATCTCCAAATTTTAATAAACATGATTTGTTAATGAAGATGTGGATAAGAAATTAAATGAAAATATTATATAATTATAGGAAAATTTTATTAGTTTAGATTTATTGCAAATTTTAATGCAAGTCCATGCGTAAATTAAGAATATTCTAGCATACCATAGATGATGGCAACATCGGGTTCTGATTTATGAGGCTGCAAAATAGAACACGGGAATACGATGACAATTGAGAGTAAAACTAAATCTATTTCAAATAAACCTTTTAAAATATATTTTGCATCTTATATCTATTTGATGTTTAGATTTTAAACTGACTCAGGTGAAATTAACTTGGTTGAATTTGATAACCAATTAGTGAGTCGAGTAAAAATATAAGTCTGAGACTTATTTAGTGTTATGAGTTGACCTTGATTTCGACTTTAGAAGAAAAAGGATAGGCGCTCTTTTTGATAAAATCCAGAGATGTTTAAAAGTCACGAGTCTCAAAAATCTAAGATAAAAGACTATTAAATAAATATCAGACTTGTGACTTTTAAACATCTCTGGATTTTATCTAAAAGAGCGCCTATCCTTTTTCTTCTAAAGTCGAAATCAAGGTCGACTCACAACACTAGACTTATTGTGCTGAGTTTACCTTAACTTATTGCTATTTAACAATTAGCGTCCCAAGTAAATAAAGATCCAGAGCCATTAATCCTTCAAAAAAAGAAATGAATAAAAATGTCTTAGAGTCAATTAAACAATTTACCTTAAACGAATCAAAAATTAAAATTTGACAGTTTTTGATTCAATGATGATTTTTAATTACGCCAAAAATTAACTTTATTTCAATATTCAAAAAAGCTTAGCGTACAATGTTCAAACCTAAAATTAAAAAAAAATCTTTTACTGTTTTCTTTGAATAACTGATTTTTTTGATTAGTTGTATATATAATAATTGTGTTGAAATATTTTTTGTCTTATTTTCAATTTTCAATAATTATTTTTATCTGCAATTATTTAATTATTTTTTATAGCGAATAAAAATATTCAATATTTATTGGCTATTTTTTTTATTGTTAAATAATGAATATCGTGAAGAAAAGTGTTCATGAGGATTAAAAAAATGTTCTAAAGCTTTTCTATAAATAAATAAAATTAATTGGTTATCCAATTAACATTTTTATTTCAAAATTTTATAATCAATTAAATAATGCCGACTGGTGTGTTTTTAGGTCGGGCAACGATCTAAAAATATAATTTAAAATGTTTTAGGCTTGTAGGGTTATATTTTTAAAAACAGTATGCTTGCGCATAGGCTTGATGGGTCTTGTGAGAGGTAATCAAAATACAAAAATATATTTTGATCAATTTTGAAATTAATTTATCTATTATCACTAATTATGCTAATTTATCACTAATTCATAATAAGGAATTTTCCTACTGTAACCAAAAGAATTTTTGAAATAGTGAATGATAGCTTATTAAAAAACTGTAATGACAAAAAAAAATTTAATCTTTACAATAATGATAAGTAAAAAATCAGCGATAAAGTATCGATAAGAAAAGATATAAAGCTTATTGCAATAAAAAAATTAACGATAATTAGCGAAAAATTTGCGAGAATTAAGGATCTTATCGATAATTCTCGTTTTTGTATCGTTAAAAGGATTACTTGGGTTGCTTCTCGATTTCTCATTTAAATTGTTTTCCATCATACTGTATCAATTAAAAAATGATTCTAAATTTTTTTTAGATCTTAAGAACTAAAAAAGCCGAATTTTTCTTAAAAATTTTTAAAGGTAAAAGAATTTTATATCCTCAAATTTCATTTTTCAATTTTTCATTATTTTCAAAAAAATAATTAAAAAAAATAATTTTTTGGAATTAAAGTCTTCATAATCAACTTAATAATTTTAATATACTATATTTCAATCTTACACATCTAATGATATAGACTTTTAAAAGAAAAAAGTTTACCATAAAAGGGGTCATCTAGTTTTAATTAATTTTTAAAAAAATTTTTATTCAAATAATTCGTTATAGTTTTATTAGCATGCACTATTAAATGATTAAATAGAGAGAGAGGGAGAGAAAAATAAAAGTTTGTTTCCTCTCCAACTTCTTTATTAATTGAACAAACATTAAAAAAACAAATATATATATGAAATCCAGCAAGGCTCCTGAAGACCGGGATCTGCTGGAGGGGGTGTTACATTACTCCCTCGCCGTGGGAGAACGACTCCCGTCGTTCGGTGAGAAAAAAAAAAAAAATAAAAGTACAAACAAAAAACAATAATCAAAACAAACAAATACAAATAAAAACAAAAAAACAAAAATGAACTAAAAAATAATATTAAAAACCTAATTTTGAGGTTCCTCCGTGATTTGGGCTGCGGGTCCCCTTGAGTTCCTAGCTCTTGCCATCGTAGCGGAGAGACCTATGCCTCTACTTCGCCCAATTACAGCTCCGAACAGGGTGTCCAGACGGACACTTATTTGGGAGTCGGGGTACAGTTCGATTCCCCGACATGGTGTGGAGACGAATGTGTTTTCTGTTGCCTTCTCCGTCTCCCTGCTGGTCGTATTTGTAGTGGTGGCTTCTTCTAACCGGCTCCGATCCGTCCGTTCGTAGGGTCCGTTAATCGGTACCCAACAGGAAATATAATTTTGGCCGATCTTGAAGATCTATTTTCCAAATTTAATTCCAACAAAATCAAACATCGGCGCAAATACGTATTCACCATTGAAAAATCCAGTTTGAAAAAATATTAGAGGACTCTAACGAACTTGATCTTGAAAATGAGCCACTTGATGGAAGCGACTTTGATGAAAGCGCCTCGGATGAAAGTGAAGAATTAGAAGATGAGTTAGAACAAATTGAAAAAGAGTCTGACAACGAGGACATAGACTTGAAAAAAAAATGTGTTGGTAATTACTGTAATAAAATTAGGCTCAAAATGACATCCACACCAGTCTTTCCTGATAACATACCACTCAAATCCACAATTTTAAGAAGAATATCACCGCTGATTCGATCAATTGATAAAAAAATAATGCCAGCTAAATCACCACGTAATATACACTGTGCTGGAAAATAACCTTTTAAAAGAATAAATAACATAACAACGCCTAAATTGGATGATAAATCGGTCATTTTGTGCAAGGCCGACAAACAAAATACTCTGCATCCCATGCCATACAAACTGGATTTTAATTTTGAGCTAGGTGACGAAAATGATGATTATGATGCCAAAAAAAGTCCCAAAAAAGTACCCAATATGTTTGAACGTATGCCAAGTGCTGTTTTAGACTCAAAAAATGGCATGTTCAACTTGTCACCCCCCAGTCCCAGCGATAAACTTAAAGATTATCTTAATAATTTTGCTGGAACATCGAAAAATTCCGGTCAGCTTGAAAAAAATAATTTGATGGAAAAAATGCACCAGGACATGGAGCTATCTTTGCCATACACAAACGATAAACTTTAAGAAATTTGTGTGAAATTTAGTCAAGAAAAATCTAATAAAAGCGAGAATCAAACATCACCCACAATTGGATTAAACAAAACATCAGACAAAGTGAAAAATACTCAACAAAATAAGTGTTCAGATAAATGTGATGAATTTGATGATGAAACAGAGGATGATCTAATATTGAGCGATTTAGCTAAAAAATATATTAAGATACGATTCCAAGGAAAAATTTTATGAAGTCAACTCCGATGCCATCACAAAATACTAAAATGGAAAGACGTAATTTTCAGGATATCCCACCGCTTCCACCAATTTAATAGCGTGCCTATTAAATAATTAGAAAGAGAGAGAGGGAGAGAAAAATAAAAGTTTGTTTCTTCTCTAACTTCTTTAGTAATTGAACAAACATAAAAAAACAAATATATATAAGAAATCCAGCAAGTCTCCAGAAGACCGGGGTCTGCTCGAGGGGGTGTTACATAGTTTTAAAAATAGTCAATAAAAATGGAAAAAAAATTGAGAATATAAAATTTTTTTAAAAAAATTCGATGCAAAATTTTAAAAAAATATCATAAAAAATATAGATTAAAAAGAAATCAGCTAATCTTTCAAAATGTTAGCTGGAATTATATTTAAATCTAGATCTTCAAAAACATATCTCTGTGCGCTACTAATTTTATATTTTCTTTAAAATCGTTAAAAGTTAAATTTTGAATTTTATTTTTTTTGAACAAGTTCAGATATCCTCTTTGTTTATTTTCCCTTTGCAATATATTCCAAGTCAATAAACTTATAATCGAAAGGTAATTTTTTTCTATTTTTTTGAAATCTTTATCCATATCGTTTTTTTTTTGGAGTAAGCATTCTTTTCTTTTCTGATCTTTTTTTTCTTTTTCATATTCAAACTTTCTCTTTTTTTTAAAGATTGTTGACTAGTTAAAGGCAAAGGGTTTACAGATTTATTCAAATCTTTTCCATTCCGGATTATCAAAGAAATATTAGATGAAATATTTAAACAATTGATAATGTTTTGGAGACGAAAAGTCTCCAATTTGGTTTTGATGTGCAACTTTTTGTAATTTGCACACATGTCTTCTATACTTAGATTAGTATCTTTGCTAACATTTTGAATTAACTGATTGCCTATAGTTGTAAAATTATTAAAAAGAGGTAAATTTTGACATAAAATATTTTGAGTATAGAACAATCATTTATTTGTGATAAAAAATCAATGCCCATGTCATTTATTTGTTTTAAAAGGGAATTGTAAATTTTTTGACAACTTGCCTCAGTAATTTGTGAATCGAGGCAAATTGGGGCTGTCAAATTTTTATCAGAAGATTTCTGCAATTAAGGATTAAAGCATAAAATTCATCTCTGATTTTTTATTGATCAAAGACTCATTTACCAGGGTCTAGATTTATAGCTTAAGATAATGCATATCCAAGGGCAAATATGCTACAATCTTTGTTACCTTTTTGTTTCGTAACATTGAAATGGACAACGACAAAAATCTAGAGCCACCCAAGAATCTTTTTAAGAGCGTTTTAATAAGATTGAAAAAGTGTTAAGGTTTATTAAGACTATCAAAAATGAACCAATTATTAATTATCGTGAGCTTCGTATGTATGATGCATAATTGCCAAAACAATCCAGTGGTTTTCAGCATGTAAAACTTGAATTAAAATTGACTCGTGGATTGTTCAAGGATTAAAAGGTGCATTTTCTAGAGTATAATAATCAGGCATGAATAAACCTTGGACATTATATTTCTTGTAAATCAAATTCTGGAACTCAGTAATATGCAAATTGTTCAACTCTTAATTTTTTTCTTGTTTTAACAATTATAGCGAAATAGGCATTTTCTCGTAATTAGTGTATGATCGGCCTTCCAAGAATTGAATTTCAAATGAATCGTCTAATTTTTGTTCTTTCTTCCACGGCTCTGATACTTCTATCAGCTCTGGCTTGACTAAACGGTCTGACTGTTCACTTGAACAATTGACAATAGCTTCGAATAAATCTTGACGACGGTTGATTATTAAGTACAAATGTTTTAATAATATGAATCTGACTCTTAAGCATTGTTAAAAGTTCTTTTGAAAATAATTCACTTGCGCTTCGCTTGTGCTTTATTTGACTAATCCAGCTTGATAATTAGATTCACAAAATCGATTTTTTTTAAAAAATCTAAGTTTTTCAGAGGGTTTTAGAAAACGGGCTTCCTTTTTATCTTTCTTACAACTTTGTCGTCATTCATTTCTTCTTCATCATTGTCGAATTTCATCAGACTTTTACCATAAGGATTATAGTATGTGCAGATAATTTTTCAAAATATTTTTCAAATGTGAGAATCTGCTAAGTGTATTGCATTGTTCCCAGTAACTAATGAATCAACGGACTGTGATAAATTGATGCAAGAGAGATTCGTTGAAGGCTTAAAAGACACCCGTTTACGGGAATAAGCACGAACAAAGATGCACAAGATGAAAAATTTAAACAAAGACAAAGCGTTTACAATCAACGATTTGATCAATTATACAAATTGTAAGAATGAAGGTTTTGAAAAACCTCCTTCAAGTTCTGGTTACTCAAGTGCAAAAAGTGACAGTGACGATCATCGCAAACAGAATTTTAATCAAAACACGAGGTGCACACCTTCAAATTACTGTAGAACTCAATTTAGACCTTTTCCAAAACCAAATCGTAATGATACGCAACCTAAAACATTTGTCTCCGTGCCGCCGCCAAAAGAAGAAAAGGTAAATGAAACAAAACAATCTATAATGACTTTTGGTACAGCATCAAATTCAAACGGAAGATAGACCAATTGTTGGACAAGCAATTCTAAATAATACTTTGGTAAAGTATATTTGTGATACTGGTGCGATTGCAACAGTTATCAATTTTAAAACGTTTAATCTAATTTGTAAACACGATCCATTGACAAGATTGGAGAGTTATAATGATGAAAAGTTAAACTCATGTACTTCTGAAATGAAAATACATGGAGTAGTACATTTGAAACAATGTATAGTGTCCGCGGACAAACAAGGTTTTTTAAAAGATGTAACAGTATTAGTCGCTGATTATATATCTGGTTACGAATGCATTATTGGCAGAGATGTAATCAACAAGATAGCATCAATTACAAACAATTATGATGTTGTCCGAGACAAAATCAAAACAATGTCGAGTGAAGTTTTTCAAATCTTCAGGCACCAAATGAACCAACGATATCATAATCGTGAGTCAAATTACAATGATCAAAATGTTACGACATCAAATAGTGGTGATTTCAACAAATCAAGAAGACAGTTACCGTGATAGAGTAGAAACAAACGGCTTACCAACAATACAAACTCTATTCGACCAAATCAATGAATCAAATGTTGAAACAAATGAACAAAAACTCCTAGCTCAAATCGAAGTTACCGTGTTAGAAAAACAAGACAAACAGGAGTTGGTGAGAATCTCAAAAATTGTAGAAACACTTGATACAAACAAACTGTTTCAACAGATTTATAAAAAAGTTATGAGTATTAACTATGTAATATTGATTTGTTAATTTAAGAAAATATCGTCAAGTTCATCAGCTGATATAACACCATCGAAAAATCATGATCACGCTTTCAAGATAGAATTGATTGAGCTTTGACCAATCTCATAATATTGTTACCAAAATCTCGGATTGATTCGTTGTAATGTTGTTTGTAGTCATTTAACGTGCTCCAATTCACTGTTCCAACTTTGTTAGCAGGTTTGTCCACTGTAATTAAATCTAAGAAATGTTTTTTAAAACGACTAAACCCATTTACACGGTCTTGTAAAAGCTCGTTCAAATTTTTAAACTCTTTGAGAAGTTTATTATCTATATAACTAATAGCGATCCGAACCCATTTTGATTTATCCAAATCATTCAGAAATGACTCCATCACGGTAATCCATACTTCACCATCCATACCTCTTCTTAAGATCTCTGGTGTTTTGAAAATGTTTGCGGTTACAAGGGGCATTCTAGTCTGAGTACACATGGCTTCGTTCCTCGATGAGTTATCGAATTGCAGGGAATTAAATACACTGATCCCGGATTGAAGTGTGTTGTTTTTTCTGATGGGCGTGGGCGTGCCATGGCTCCCTTTTTTGAACTTCTTGTACAACAAAAACATAAATATCATGAAACAGGTAAATGCGACTGTTTCGAATGACATTGAGACAATTACAGCCTTGCTTACACCACAAACCATATTGAACAAGTCCGTGTAGACTTGGATTAAATAAGATACACATTTTTCGAAGGTTGTAACTTTTTTGGTAACCAACCACGCATGTGTATTTATTAAACATGTTAGCAATACAATTACGGAAGAAAGAAATGATGCAATTTCATTTTAAAGGGATACAAAAGGATAGGACAGTAACTTTAATGTTGACTGTAACTTTATTAGTTTAATGTAATTTATTTATTACGCGTGTTCAACTCGAATAATTTATTTTTATAGGAGCAGATCTGAATCTCGTGTAATTATGAAAGACATGTGTTTCTATCTTAATCTTTTATCGTTAGAAACAAAAAAAACCCCTGGGGATGCCAATGTTAAAGTCCTTATATTAATAATCCGGCTGTTGTGGGGTTTAAAGACTTAACGGGAAAGAGAGAGAGAATGATATTCTAAATTTCAAATATTTTATTTTAACTAAAGAAAAGAGACCACTTCTAGTCTTGAAAAGGTACAAAATTAATAGAAAAAAGAAAAATAATAAACTTTAAACAAAAAAAAGAATAAACAATAATCACAAAAAAAGAAGCAAAGTTTTTCCTTCCAAGTCTTTCGACTTGAATCTATTATTTTATTTATGAAACTGCAGAGAGCAACATTTGAAATGTTGTGTTATACACAGTAAGTTTTCTTACTGATCAGAAAAGATGATGTAACTATTAAGAGAGTTACAACAATGTTCTTAAAATTCTCAAATACCAATCTAATAAATGTGAAATTTTTTCTAAAAGGATCAAAATTCAATGAAGCTTGGGACAAGTCAGCTAACAGCTTAAAAACAATAAACGCTATAAAATAAAATCTGTTTTGTAAATAATATTAAAATATTAATTTTCATAATTTGTAAAAAAAATCCATTTTTTCCTTTTTTGTTGAATTTTTACCATTTTTCACCTTTTTTCACCTTTTTCTACAAAAATTTCCCGAAATTTACGTCAATTTTCGTCAAAAAATTCAATCAAATTATAATTTTTTTCCATTTTCAAAAATTCAAAAAAAAATTTTTTTTCATGAAAATCGTTTTTTTTCGAGAAATTTTGGTAAATTTTTTTTCACTGAATTTTACAATAATTATCGGTAATTTACGATAATTGTCGTTATTTTACGAAAAATACCCTTTTTTAGATTACCATATTTAACGGTAAATATGGTAAAATATCGTGAATTTACCATAATTTACGTAAAATATGGTGAATTCAAGGTATCGTAGCAGCACTGTATGCTCTTAGTTTAGCTTTGTTGTATCCAAAGTAAACTTTATTTCCATCGGCAATGTGAAATTTTAGTACAAAATTTACAGTACAAAAAAATAAAAACACTTTAATTTATATTCTAATTGTGCAAAAATGGTTCTCTAAACGAACAATTTTGTTCAAATTTGTACGGCCGAATTCCAGAAAGCTCTGCGAAAATTCTGCAATTTTCTGTAAAATGCACACCATCAAAAAATATTTGATTATAAAATGCAATAAATTGCAGAGTTTTTGCAGAGCTTGGAATTCGGTTGTACAAATTTGTACACTTTTGTACTTTTTATCGAAACATTTTCGTACATTTCGAAAATAAATTATAGCGTTTTTAATTTTTGTACTGTAAATTTTTTACTAAAATTTCAAATTGCCATTTCCATCTTGAATGTTATAATTAAAAAAGCAGCTCCATGTATCTTGGTTTTTAGGTATTGTGAAGTTCAATACAAAAGAACAGAACAAAGTTTAAAAAAATTTAATAACTTTTTTCCTAAAGTTTTTAAATCAATTCTGTGAATGCAGCATGGTGCAACATTCAAAATTGCATCAACTGTAAAAGTCTGCAAATGATGTGCAAAATTTCTGCAAATTACAATCGACTCGATTATATTGAAATTTGATTTCTGCTAAACTCTGCAAATTTAACAGACCTTGATATTTGATGCAACTTTGAATGTTGCACCATGCTGCATTAACAGAATTAAGCTTAAACCTTTATATTTAATGTTTAAACCTTTACGTTAAAACATTTTCTGTTCTTTTTATCATTTAGTACTGAATTTCACAAAACCTGTTTTTTTTATCCATTGCAGCTTGTTTGTTTGTGTAAACGTTTTCTATTATCTTCCTTGAGCTCTACCATTCTCAATATCAATATTATCTTATGAATCCGAGATGTTATTCAGAATTTTTAAAGCCATAGTCATTGATGTAATTTTAATATTTGTAATATTAATTTTAAATTAGATTTTTTGTTTTTAATTTATTATGTTTATTGTTAAAATATTGATGTAAATATATCAGTTACTTTTTAATTTAAAAACTGGTTAATTCTATTTTTTCAATTTATCTCTTAAGTTTTTTAAATCAATCCTTCTTCACTATTTTTTTTGTTAAAAAATATGAAACCAAAATCAAACTTAGCTTTTCTTTGATTTTAAAAAATAAAATTATGTGTCACAGATAAAAATAAAAAGCAAAATTACTGAACTAATGAACAAATGTATTTTTTTATTTCTATCATAATAAAAAAAAGTACATAAATAAAGAAGTAATACAATTTATATCAAATAAGAACAAAAATAATTAAACATTGACAAAAATAATATTCAATTAGCTTTTTTTTTGTTTTCTTAATCCTACTGGTCTACCTAGAACAGACTGCAATCACATGATCACATAAATAATTTTAAAGCCAATCTTTGCAGCTGTCAGTGCTTAGATCCCACTCGCCAGACAAATTCTCTGTGGCCCGTTTACAAGTCCCCAATCATTATCGGCAAAAGTCATAACTAGATTTCTTTGAGCTGATTCTAAGTTACGAAAACTACATAAAGGGACTACATAATTCATTTTAATTAATTTCATTTTTCAACTAAAATAAATTATAAATTTTAAAACATTAAATATTTTTGTCTTTAAAATTAAGTTTTCATTAAAATCAATTAAAAAATTTAAACTCATTAAAGTTCAATAAAAAAGAACATTTAAAATTTTAAACATGAAAATAAAAGACTTATATTTTAGAATGTTATCAAATAATATTATTCTGATACCTAAAATAAAATAAAAATTATACCAAAAATAATACTCTTGATACCAATAAAAATTTTTTAATGATATCAATTATAATTTATAAGGTAGAAAAAATAAAAAAAAATGATATCAAAAATTGACAATTGATAGAAGTGTTAATCTTTTTTTATCTAAAAAAATCACACCTTTTTAAAAGTAATTGATTATTGATCATTTAGTACTTTATCAATAATTGAGTATGTTATAAATAAATGAAAAAGTCTTACGTCATATCATCTAAAAAAATGACAGATAAATCAATAAGTTACGAATTTGTACATCCACAAAATATTAATCAACAAAATGCGGAGGATACAATTGAAGACGCCGATGACATAGAAAATCTTCAACCGAAAAGAAAAAGAGGGAAAAGCAAAGTATATGAGCAATACTGTTTATTTAAAGATTTTGTTACAGCCGACAAAGCCTTCAAAGACGTTTTCGATGAGCAAAAGTGGAGAAAAGGCAGCATTAAAAATCAAGATAAACGTTATTACGCATAATACACAATGTTATCACAATTTACACTACACAATTTTTGATATCATTTTTATTTTTTTGGTATCATTATAATTTTTTAGGTATCATTTAAAATAAATTAGTTATCAATAAAAATATATTAAAATAAATCGATTTGATACCATAAAAATTTTTTTTGATATCACGTTAAATACATGCCAAAATAAAATTGACATGACATGTCAAGTAATTGCTTTGGAAAACTTTAATTTTCTCTATTATTAAAAAAAATATTACAATTTATATTTTGATCTTGATCTCAAACTTCAATTTGCCAAAATTAAACCATACAAAATTTAAATTATATTTTGAATAAATTAAGTGTTACTCGGTCGTTTATGGACAGGGGCACTAGCCTGTTGATTAACCTTGAAACATAAGAAATTCAGCCTCCAACAAAAAGAATTTTTTGATATATTCCAACTAGCAATAGTTGATTATAATGATAACAAATTTGGAAATATCAAAAAATGTAAAATTTGTGAAATGAAATTGAAAAAATTCAAAAATTCTTTTAATAAATGTAATCAATAGTTTTTTATATATTTTTTGCCAAAATTTTTTATAAAAATTTACTACTTTGAAACTAATTATTATTTTGAAATAAAAAAATAAAGTAAAAAAAATCATTAATTTTTATTGATATTTCCAAAAGACTAATTATCGTTTTATGCTAATTGCTATTTAATTAACTTGAATTCCCAACAATAATGCGTAGACTAGTTGAAACAATTGTTGTTGCAAAAGATTAACGGTGAAAGCTACGAGCCGCGCACCACCACCACCTCTACCACCTCTACCACCTTCTACGCATGTTTTTGTTTGACAACTTTCCAATTTCATCTTTTAACTCAACTATCTATTGATCTATGTCAATTTGAAAAATTAAAAAAATATCCATCATTTTAAATTAAACAAAAAGCGTTAAAAACTCAAATCCAATTTGTTTAATTGATTTCTGTCGAACCAATAAAATATTTTCATCAAGAAAAAAAATCTAAGTGGCTGATCAATATTTTAGCTTAGTACTCAATTGTATAAAAACAGCTCTTTTTGGCACTATTTTTCTAAGAAAGCCAAAAAATGGAACCGCTTCAGAACGTCAATTATTCTTACGCGGACGACACCTACCAACTTTGCTACAACAACTCGGCACTTTCGTACGGCAGCGACGGCACATACGAAAGCTCCCTCTACTCTTCAAACACCTACTACCAGCCAAGCTACTATGCAGAGCCCCAACAGCCGAGTCCGGTCCAGTCCAGCACGCCAACTTTCAAACAAGAGATCACGGTCAAAAAGCCCGACTCGCTTGGTCTCCGGACACAGCAGCTGAGCGCCATGGTGTCCAAGGAAATGTACAAAAACTCGTTTAAACACGAGTGCTACCGGTCGGACCCAAACATTCAAGTAAAACTAGAATCTAGGAGCTTATGGCTGCAGTTTGCGTCCATTGGCACCGAAATGATCATAACCAAGTGCGGCAGGAGAATGTTTCCCACTTTTAAATCAAGTATATCAGGCCTGGAGCCGCATGCCAAGTATATTTTGTTGATGGACATTGTGCCTGCTGACGACAATCGCTATAAATACAACAGCTCGGAATGGAACGTCACTGGCAAGGCTGAGCCTCATACAGGCGGAAGATTCTATGTTCATCCGGACTCACCTGCAACCGGCATTCAATGGATGAAGCAGAGTGTCATGTTTCACAAAATGAAGCTCACCAACAACGCCATGGACCAGAATGGACATGTAAATCTTATTTTTTCTACTCTCTAAAATTGAAATTAAAATAAAAAAAATTTTAAATTTGTTAATCGCTTTAAATATCAAAAAAATTTTTTTCTTTTTTAAATTAGAATTTTTTTTCTTGAGAAAAATTCTTGTTTTTAAAGTTTCAATTTTTTACTATTTTAGCTTAGAAATAAAAAAAAATTTTCTTTTTCAAATTGGCATGTTTTTTTTTCTATTTAACTTTTTTGAAATTTTGAAATTACGTTGTTTAATTTAAACTCAATACTTAAGCATGTTAAAATTTGAAATATAATTACGCAATTATTTCTAAGAATGTAAAATAGAAAAAAAACTTGCCAATTAGTATTTTTATTACTCTAAAAACTTTAAATTTTTTTCTTCCATGATTCAATAATTTTTTTCCCATTTAACATTGTTTTTCGATGCAAAATCTAATTTTTCGTTTTGCTTTAAAAAACAAAAAAAAAATTTTCTTAATAAAGCTCTTTATTTTTTCTCCCTCCGAAATTAAAAAAAATTCTGTCTAAAATTTAATAATTTTTCAAGACTATAGTTTTTACATTTAAATTTCAAAAATTAATTTCGCTTTAAAAAATTGTAAAAAAATTCTTTTTAAATCGAATTTATTTTATTTGCTCTCGGAAATAAAATTAAATTTTAGAAAAAAATATTTTGAACTAAAATTCAACATTTTTTCAAGACTTTATAGTTTTTCCATTTAAATTTCAAAAATTATTTTCGCTTTGAAAAATTAAAAATAATTTATTTTAAAACCGACTTTATTTATTTTTCTCTCGTAAATAAAAATAAAATTATAGAAAAAAATATTTTGGACTTAAATTTAACATTTTTTCCTCTAAGATTTTAAAATTGTTCTCTTTAAAATTTTTTTCTTTAAAGTTAAACATTTTTTTCCTTAAAGATCATTCTGAATTCAATGCACAAGTACCAGCCAAGATTGCATGTGGTCAAGACAGATGATATCAAAAGTATGGAATTTAGTCAAGTCAACACGTTTGTATTTGAAGAAACAGTCTTTATAGCAGTAACTGCATATCAAAATGAATTAGTATACATTTTTGAAGGAATTTTTTTTTTGAATTTTTAAACTATTTAACTAGATAACACAGCTAAAAATTGACAATAACCCGTTTGCCAAGGGCTTCCGAGATAATGGTCACGGTAGAAAGTAAGATTTGAATTTTTTTTTGATTAAAAAAAGCTAATTTGCCTTCCATTTAGGGAGCACAAAGTCAACATGAAACGAATTTTGTGCGAAGATGGCAAAAAAGAAGATACCAAAAATAATTCTAGTAAAAAATTAAAACTCAAGAGTAAATATGAACAAATTAGGCAAAATGTAGACTATAGTGAAAACTTTTATACTGAAAATTATTTAGCCATAAACCCAAATGAGGAATTTAACTATGCCGACTACCAGAATCAGTTTATAGATGCGTATTCTTATTATCAAGCAAATGGTCAAGATTATACCAATTGCGATGAGTATGTAATTAATCAAAATTCGGGCTTTCAGACAAATTTTCAAGATCAATACTACGCAAACCAGGACAATTACCAAGAAGCCTTTTATCACTATCAAAATTTTTCTAACGCTTTTTAACTAGTGTTTTTGTCAATTTTAATTTTATTAATTATTTTATTTTTGTTTTTAATTTATTAAAAATTTCATTAAATAAAATTTGTAAAAATATTATTCTTCAAGCTTTTTTTTTGTTGACATATGCTTGTTTTTTCGATCAAGCTTAAATTACAGTCTCTAGGGACTATTTTATAATTGATTTTGAATTTTTTTTAAATAATTTGCTATGGCATGTGTATCGATTATTGTTTGATGATTATTTTAATCTTGGGACTGATAAACTTATTGTTTTAAAAGAATATTGACTAGCTAAATTGCGGCAATTATCTCGAGACATTACTTTAATCACGATTGATGGCATTCAGCTCTTAACTTAATTTTACTCTCATTAAACAAAATTTATTTAAAGAAAAAAATTATTTAATTCATTAATTTTTTTATTTAGCCGATTAAAAGTTAACTCTATTTTTGTCTTTTAAAATAAAATTTAAAAAATAACACTTGTTATTATTCTCTAAAGCTTCAACATAAACTTCAGTCTAATTATGTTTTTCGTGTATTTTAATTTTCACAGCGCATTTCTACGATGTTAAAATTTCTAAGTACTTAACACTTTGTTAAATAGTTAAACATTTTGGTCAGTTATGGTCTTTTATTTTGTTTTAATATTGTTTCCTATTCTTTCCACAATAATAAAATTTTATATAATATTTGTGAAAGCTAGAATTGCTAAAATATTTTTGAAATTTAAATTATTTAGATACAATTTTTTTTTTTTTTATTTTTATTTTTTTTATTTTTTTTATAAAAGTTATATTAGTCATCTGAAGCAATTATTTGACGATGGACTCAAATAATTTTAAAAATGAGGAAAACGTGGCTTAATTGTAAAAATCTTAAAAAATTCTTTTATTTACAAAATTAATTCTTCTCTTCTCTCCAACTGACTAAAGAGCATGATAAAATCTATAATATTACAAAATATCCAGGATTCACAATTTTATGAATTTTGCAGAATCAGTATGTGGTGGTATAGAGGATGTATCAGTTGCTAAAATTTACAGAAAATGTTTTGGTCCGAATTTAAGCTTTGGCATTTTTAATATTTTTTTTACTTACCTGTTTAAAAATTTCACTCCGATATAAATGAACATTTTTTTCAAAAAAATTTATTTCAACAAATTAATTGCTTATTTTCAATACTTTAGAAATATAATCTTTATTAACAGCCTTTTTCAGATAACTTTTGATCCGCAAAGTAAAATTTTTGTTTAATTTTCAATTTCTTCTTTTTTCTCAAAAATCTCAAATGGGCAATTTCATTGCATCGCAATTTACAAAGTCTGTTAACTTTTAAAACTTTCAAATTTAAATTTAAAAAAATTGCAAATATGCAATGCATTAAGTTGCGCATTTCAAATTTTGAGAAAAAAAACAAATTGAAAATTGAACAAAAATTTTACTTTGCCATCTTATCATTATAATTTAAAAATATTCTAAATATGATTCAAAAGAAAAATAAAAAAATACTCATTTTCTAAATAATAAATTTAGAAAATATATTTATTTTTTTACATGAGGACAAACAATTTAAAAAGGAGAATATGAATCAAAGGGCTCAATAAGAAGATCAATTAATTTTCAAAATAAAGAAACAGTAACGAGACTATATAATGCTTTTGTGAGGCCTCATTTGGAGTATGGAGTCCACATCTTAAGAAAAATATAAAAGTCTTAGAGCCATTTCAAAGGAGAGCTATCAAACTGCTTCCAGAATTAAAAAAATTGAATTAAAATGGCAGGTTGACTGCACTGAACTTGACTACTTTAGAAAAACGAAGAATAACAGGAGATTTGGTTGAAATGCTCAAAATTGTTAAAGAACTAGAAACAATTGTCTGATATACTCATTTAGTCTTCAAGAATAACCAAGAAAGTGTATATCGTCCAGTTCCTAGGCAGCATGAATTTATATTGGAAAAGCAATTGGTAAAAAATTGTGAACAAAGGTATGATTTTTTCAGTAATAGAGTTGCAAATGCTTGGAATCAATTAGATGAAGATATTATCAACTCGAATTCTGTTAATGAATTTAAAAACAAAATTGATAAAGCGAATTTCAATTGAATTTCAATTCAAATTTTTTTTTTAAAATAAGAAATCTCATTTAAATTAAATTTTTTTCAGTTAAATTCAAAATTTATGTAAAATAAATCAAATTTATCGAATAATTTACTCGCTTTTTTGTAAATTAAGTTTATATTATTAAATAGAGACATTTTAAAGTGATTAAAGGTTAAATTGATTTTTTCAATAACAAAATTATTAATTAATTTTGGAAAATAATAAGAAAATGTCATTTCACCAAATTTTGATCTAGCCCCATTCTGTACCAATTTATCCGGTGTCTAACCCATAGAAAGAATCCAAAAATTTAACAAACTATGTTTTTATGCTCAAGACATATAAATTAATAAGTACACAAAAGTTAAAGCATTCATATGAAATTTATTTTTTAAAATTTAATTTTTTCCAGAAAATTATGATTCACTCGTTATACTGGTTATTACTAAAACCCGGACCTTTTTTTTACTAAAAAAGGACCTATACTTTAAAGACGAATAAAAAGCCGGACGATAGCCGACTTGTTTTGGACTCGTAGTAAATTTTATAAGCTTTCACGCAAGACCATAAGCTAAGCTCTAGGACTTACCATTCGGCCTGCATCGGCCTTTAAATACAAAAAATCAAAAAAAAAATTAAATAAATTTATTTAAAATTAAATTTTAAAATATAATATAATCTTTTGTTGATTAATCTTTTGTTGTTTGAAACAGGAGACTATTAAGTTTCGTGTTTATTTAGAAATTGTTCGGTAAAAACGAGTGTTTGGCATCTTTTAGGGACTACTCAAAAAGAAAACAAGTTTAAAAAATTCATGAAAAAATGGCCGGAAAATAAAAAAAACATTAATGAAAAAAATGTTTCAGCAAACTATAATTTACAAAAATAATCATTTTTAATAATTAAAAAAAAAACTATTTAATCAACAAAAGATTATATTATATTTTAAAATTTAATTTTAAATAAATGTATTTAATTTTTTTGTTGATTTTTTGTATTATAAAGGCTGATGCAGGCCGAATGGTAAGTCCTAGAGCTTAGCTTATGGTCTTGCGTGAAAGCTTATAAAATTTACTACGAGTACAAAACAAGTTGGCTATCGTCCGGCTTTTTATTCGTCTTTAAAGTATAGGTCCTTTTTTTAGTAAAAAAAAGGTGGTCCGGGTTTTAGTAATAACCGTTATACTTCCATATTTTACAAAGTTTCGCTAACATTTATACAAATAAATACTTTTTTAAAATCTGTCATCTAGTCTCAAAGCGGAAAACCATTATAAGAAAAAAATGTGAAAATATTTTTATTAAACCTAATTTTATGGCGTTGATCAGCTTGTTAAAATTATTATAGATTTTTTTTTGATTCTGAATAAACTTTTAATTCTTTTAAATTCCGAATTTAAAAGAATGGGCCATTCTGGTTTATTTTTTTTAAATGGAAGAAATACAAAAAAAATAAATGCTGTTTTATCTAATACTCTGTAAATTACTTAAAAATATTTATAAAATTTAATTGTTATTTGAAAACTTCGTGATGATTTTAAAATCTTTTATTTTTTATTTTAATAAAATTTAAATTCCTGATTTTTATTTTTAATCTTGAATCAAATCTAAAATTAGAATCAGCTTGATAGTTAAAGCAAACTTCCTCATTCTAATTCTAATTTAAATCGTGTTAAAAGAATGACTTACAAAAATGCATAGTAATACCGAGCTTAATAGACATGATAGAAACAATGACTCATCATCTCGTTCTACTTCGAACACAATAACAAGACATCATCATATTCTGTCCGAAATTGAGAGCAAAAAATTTAGCTGGGGTCACATCAAAGACCTTTTTATAAACAGTGTTGGATTTTTCACCGTAAAATTAAATCAAAAAATAAAATTTTAAAGTTATTTTTTTATTTAATAATAGAATGGCTACCAGATTTTTATCATGTAAAATAAAAAAAAAATAAATTTATATTTTTTTAATTATTTTTTTTTTAATGATAAGAAATTTAATTGTTTTAATGATGGGCTGTGTGTATTATAAAGAAAATAAAAACACAGTTCCAGTGTACATAGACACTATTGTTAAGGCTTCGGCTCACATTGGTATTTTGTTCGGTCAGCTATTTTTTGGATTTGCATCTGATCGATTTGGCCGAAAGAGAATATTCGGCATCGAGCTGATCATAATGATTATTGGAGGCCTTGGCTCAACTTTTTCCGGCTCTACTGCTTCTGGTATGAGTGTTTTTGCCCAATTATCCCTGTGGCGTTTTATCCTCGGATTCGGAATAGGAGGAGATTATCCACTATCTGCAACTATTACATCCGAGGGAGCCAAAACAAAAAATCGCGGATTCTTTTTAGCAGCAGTAAAATAATTTAAATTTTTTTTTAGAGTGAATTAATATTTTTTGTTAGATTTTTGCCATAAGTGGTTTCGGAGTTGTTTGCGCAGCATTAATTTCCATAATTGTTTTGGCTGCTTTTAAGAATGCTGTTTATGCCAACCAAAATAATTTGGATTATGTTTGGAGAGTGTGCTTGGGATTAGGTCTTATTCCAGCCTGTATCGGGGTTTATTTTAGACTTAGAACATCTGAGACTGCGCGCTATTCAATTGAAGTTAATCATGAGCAAAAAAATGGCAAAAAAAAAGCATCATTCAAGGAATTTTTGGTTCATTTTTCAAAATGGAAATATTTAAAAATATTACTGGCAACATCTGTTACTTGGTTTTGTCTTGATGTTGGTTTTTATGGTGTAAATCTCAACTCTGGTCTCATTATAGAGTCGATTGGTTTTAGCCAAGATATTGTTCAAGATCCATGGAAATTTTTATTTCAAAATTCTATCGGAAATTTGATAATATCTTTTTTGGGAATTTTACCTGGATATTGGTCAGTCAAATTAAATAATATGAATTTTCTGCTCAGTATTTTAGTCTACTCTAAACCAGTATCGTTTTCTCGTTAAAAACAATTTTGACATTAATTTAAAAATAAGCAAAAAGTTAAAAAAAATAAAAAAATTCTTAGCTATTGTTAAACTGCTGATCAAAGATTTTAAATCTTTAGTAAAGGGCATAGGGAAATAACTTTTAAAATAGTTGATAATCAGAGTCTTTCAAAAGTCATAGTCGAAGTTTAATTTTTATTTTAAGACAAATGTATTTTTTTGAAAAAAAATAATTTAAATTTAAATTTTTACATGTCAAGTTACCAACTTTACTATGAAAAAACATTAAAATGACTTTAATTTTTGACTTTTGTTCAAGTCTGGTGATAATGAAAATATTTATTTACTTAGAATTCGATGTGCTGATTGAGAAAATGTTTTTTATTATTTTTTGTTTTCTTGTCTTCAAACTTTTCACCATTTATTCAATATAGAGCAATTTGTAATATTAATTATTCTTCAAAAAAATATTTGCTAAGTTAAATAAACAATTCAAGAATTTTAATTTTATTTAGAAGTTTACTGTTATTCAGACTTGGGCAAAAGTCAAAAAAAAAAGTCATTTTAAAGTCTTTTCAAAGTCAAGTCAGCGACTTGACTTGAATATCCTGAAATCCTTGAATTAAAGTCAAGACTTTTTACTTGACGTTCCGCTGAGTTAATAAGACGACCCATAGTTTTAGTTGCCGTTCCTTTTCAAAACAATTGGCGTTCCCCCCTAATATTTGCCGTTCCGTCGGCTCAAATAGGCGGCCCATAGAAATTATTTAAGATAGCAAGCAAATATTTCAAAAAAACGTTTTTAAAATTAAAAAAAATGGCGTAAAATTTAAAAAAATTTAAAAATACTCTCCAATTGTAAACATTTTTTTAGCGATTAATGATACAAATATAGTGAGAGACGTCTTTTTCTTATTTTTGAGTGTCACATTTTACGGGGGGACGAAATTTTATACGAAGATTTAATTGTATAATATACAGCAAGACGACTTTTGCTTACCGCGAACATCAAATTTATTAAAAAAATTTTTACGATCGAAAAGTATTTTTAAGCTTTTTTTAAATTTTATGCCATTTTTTTTAATTTTAAAAACGTTTTTTTGAAATATTTGCTTGCTATCTTAAATAATTTCTATGGGCCGCCTAGTTGACTCACTGGAACGGCAACAAAAACATTGGGACGCCTAATTAACTCGGTGGAACGGCAAATATTTGGGGGGAACGACAACTAAAACATTGGGCCGCCTTATTTACCAGACGGAACGCCAATTATTTCATTGGAGCGACAATTTTTAATTAAAGACCGTCATATTTAAATTAATTTTGAATTTGGCGTTGAAATTTAAAATTTCCCGCCAATTTTTTTAATGGAAAGTCTAATTATTTAACGGGCCGCCTATTTGAGCCGACGGAACGGCAAATATTAGGGGGGAACGCCAATTGTTTTGAAAAGGAACGGCAACTAAAACTATGGATCGTCTTATTAACTCAGTGGAACGTCAAGTCAAATGACTTGACTTTAAAAAGACTTTAAAATGACTTTTTTTTTTGACTTTTGCCCAACTCTGCTGTTATTTCATTCAAAAATCATAGAACATAAAAAAGAGAGACAGTAGCAAAAGCGCATTTGGGGAAAAAATATATTCAAAGATTTATAATTTTTAGATATGCTTAAAAACGGTATATTATTATTTTATGCCATTTTTCTGAATATAACTTTATCAAAATGAGATTTTTTAAATTAGGACTTTTTCAGTTTATTACTTTTTATTATATGACTCAATCAAATTAAAAAAAAAAACTTAAAGAATACATTTGGAAAACAAAACAAAAAAAATCTCTTCAGAATAATTTGTTTTCAATTAACATCACTATTAATATGGAAAATCTCCTTCAAGATAGTTAAAATTTTATGTGAAATTATATTGAATCTTACACATTTATATTCGAAATCGGCACATCGATTTCTATATTAATTTTAAAAAGAATTTCAAGAGTTTTTCAAAAATATTTCTAATTTTTGTTCACTTAGTTAAGTTTTTGAGATATTTTGATAATTTTAATTTAATTTCCTTTATGTAATTTTTAAATGTAATTTTAATACTTATTTATAAAAATAAAATAGACAAATAGTTTTAAGATATTTTACTGATCATTAAATTTTTAATTACTTAGCTTTTAATTCTTTTTTATCTAAACGAAAAAAAAACAATTTTAATTTTAAAGGTTAGCAGTGTTTTTGGTAGATAGAATCGGACGCAAAGTTATTCAGTTAACTGGCTTTGGGGTAGTAGGCATTTTGTTTCTAGTTCTTGGCTTTGGCTTCAATGCAATTCGTAGTGCTTCAAGTGTTTTGTTTATCATTCTTTTTACAGTGTCACAATTTTTTTTCACCTTTGGTCCAAATACAACAACATTTATAATTCCAGGTGAAGTCTTTCCGACCAGATATAGATCGACTGCACACGGAATATCAGCAGCATTTGGCAAACTAGGTGCTATTGTATCTCAGGTTGGATTTTTTCAAATGAGAGATATTGGTGGTAAAAACAACATGATTCCGCTAATTTTAATTATATTCAGCATATTTATGTTCATTGGATTTATTTTTACATTCTTGTTGCCAGAAACAAAAAGGATAAGTCTTGAAGAGTTAAGTGAAAGCTTCCATTCAAGTGATCAAACTCAACAGGACACTGATATCTAGATACTGAAATAAAATTTTTTTTACTGCCTTTATTTTTAAATAAATTAAAAACAAGAACATTTAAATTGATTAAAAGCGGTGTTCAAAGCACTATTTAAAAATAAAGATCAAGTTTAATAGATAATATTATTAAAGATTTTTAAAAATTTAAAAATAAACTAATTGATTTACTTGAGTATCGATTTAAAACATAAATAAATTAAATATTAATAGACAAATTATATTTAAATAGCTTTTAACTTTTAATTAAAATAAATTTAAATTATTGAATTTTAAAAATTTTAAATCCTTTCGGCTATTCAAAATTTTTAAGATTTTACTTAAGAAATTTAAATAAATAAAGAGTTAATTCAAAAAAAGTCAAGATAAACCATAAATTGAAAACACGGATAACATCGCCAAAGTTTTAAAATAATTTTGAAAAATTATTACTAGATATTTTTGGCAAAATGAAGTTCATGATCAAATGTAAATTTCAAATCAAAATTTTTAGTTTTTGATTTAAGTAAAAAATTTTTTTTTTCAATTTTTAAAAAATATGACTTAACTTTATTAAACATGATTTGCTTAATTTATGCTTAAAAAGAAAATTATATGAATTTTTATCTTAAGTAAATTAAAATCTTAATCAATATTTTGAAATTTTGCAAGACAAAATTTAACTTCGTTTCGCCGTAATATATGTTTTAACTAGTATTAAAATATCATTTAAAGTCA
This sequence comes from Brachionus asplanchnoidis, assembly GCA_025491095.1. Classification (NCBI taxonomy): domain Eukaryota; kingdom Metazoa; phylum Rotifera; class Eurotatoria; order Ploima; family Brachionidae; genus Brachionus; species Brachionus asplanchnoidis. The sequence goes on along the minus strand of JAILYF010000008.1, from coordinate 1,115,509 downwards.
TAATTTGGATACCTCAATATGAATTTTCTTTAAACTTTTCAAATAAAGATTTTAGAAGAATCAATTAACGATCAATCAGAAAAAAATGGATTTTTTTTTCAATTAAAATAATAAATATCTTATGTTTAATTTTAAAAATATAAAAAAAAGCTAATTTGAAAATTTTTTTTAAGATTTTTATCTATTAAATTTTGATCATTTGATCATGATAATGAAGTTGCTGAGATTTTTTTGAATATTATAATTATGGAAAATTTACAAAAAATTTATTTATTTTATATAAAGCATCCCCAAAAAAATTAATACCCGTTGAATTTGTACGCATCTACTAAATTTAAAATCATCCCCGAATCAAATAATATCTCTAATAATTTATTCCTATTTCGAAAATAAGGAATTAATCCCCATTGAGTTGATTTCCGAAGCCCCAAAAATTAGACAAATAATATTTGATTTAATTAAATGTTTTATGGACCAATGATTATACAAAATTACATTAATTACTTTGATTGTATAAAAAGTAATAGATTAAGGAATTGTCAAGCTTTATAAAAAATGCGCGAGAAAAAAAGCCGAGAAAACACTACCTTTGAAGCAAATGTAGCATAACCTAAGTCTGATTTATCAGGTGATGAAATCAGGAAGGAAGTTTACAATTATTGGAATAAAATAATCAAAAACCAAAATTTATTATTTATTTGCTTTATTCTTTTGAGGAAAACATTCTGGTTACTCAGAATGGATCAACGTCCTTCTTTTTAGCAAAGCGATAAAAAGGCCCAACATTTAAATAAACTCATGATAAAAAAAAAACAAAAAAAACCTGAAAATGTATTAATAAAAAAGATATCGAGTTTGCAACTAATTTTCTCAAGAAAAAAATTAGACTTGAAGAAACAAACAATATGCACCTTACTTTCTTAAACAGTCATAGGGATCAAGTTAAATTTAATTAAACTTTAGTTGAATTCTAATTTTTAATCGTGGATAATTTCCTTTTTAAATCTATTTTTTATTTAGTTATTAGTACAAAGCAGAGTTTTTTAAAAATCACAAATCTCAAGTCAAGTCCAAGTCCGGACTTTTTTTTTTAATTTTCATTCAAAAGTCCAAGTCCAGGCTTAAAATTTTGAATACTGAACAAGAAATTTATGGTAAAATTGCAAGAAAATTCTGATATATAGCAAATCTGCATTAGACAACTCAAGAGTTTATAAATTTTTTGATATGAAGCCTGATCTAGCAAATTTCAAAAAAAAAAGCCCGGACTTGGACTTTTTTTGGGACTTTTAAACAACTCTGGTACAAAGTGTAGCAATTTTTAATATATCTTTTATGAAAGTCTTCAAAAACTATGCAAATTTCTGCAAATTGCATTTAAAAGTATTAAAGTTAAATACGCAATTTAATTGCAAAGTTTTTGCAGACTTTCAAAGTAGGCGTATTAAAAATTGTTACACTTTGTTATATTTACTGAATAAGTTTTTGTTCATTAGAACAAAAGTTTTAAAGCTACTTTTTTTCTATTGTAAGTACCGCATGAAATTTCACAATACCAAATTTTCATAATTTAAAAATTTATTTTTAAATTGTATTGGAAAATGTTGATCAATTGATTGTAATTGATTTATTTTTTTAATTTTTGAATATCTTAAAAATGTTGAATAATTTTAAAAGTTCAAAAATTGAACAGTTGTAAAGAACGAAAATCTTCCATCCAAAAATTTATCCATTAGTCAGCTTAATGAATTTTTGGACGGTAAATTCAAATATTATATTTGATTTTTGAAAAAAAAATTAAGAATCAAAAGCTTGATATATCAGACTTTTGATTCATAAAAAAATAACGAAAGTCTTCAAATCAGGAGTTATGAAAGTCTCCTGAAAAAATCAATGTATGGATATAATCCTAAACCATAAATTGATTTTTTGTAGACAAGATAGTTCAATTTTAATTCTTTAAAATTTGCTCTCAAATTCAAAAAAAAGCATCTTTGTTTTAATAAACTAAACCATTTAAATTTTTTAAATAAAAATTAATTTAAGTAATTTAATTGTAATTTAAATTTTTAAAAAATATTTAAAAAGTAATTTAAAAAATTTAAATTAAATTAATGTAATATCAGAAAAAAAAGCCGTCATCAAGATTAAAATTCATGTTCTCTAATTTTGTTTCTTAGCAACTGGGTTCGTTTAATAAATTAAAAAGAAATAAAATTTTACCATAAATCATATAAACCAAACGAAAAGTCCCTGATTAAAAGAATACAAAAATGAGTGATAATGAAATGGATGAAGATGTCATTGAGACCATTGACGAAAAACGTTTAGAGTCCAAGCGAATTTTTATCAACTATGTCGATACCTTCAATGGCAGAAATTTGTCGAAATTCCTGTCTAAATGCGTGGTTGGTGCCTCTCTAGAAGGCGGAGAAGAAGAAGCTGGAAACGAAGAAGAAAATGGAACCGGAGAACCAAAAAAAGAAAATACCTATAACATTTACGGAACTGTTAAAATTTCAGAGGACTACAAACAACCTGATTACATCAAAGAAATAATTTCAGTAATTAATAATTTTTAAATAAATTAATAATTAAAAAAATTTCAATTTATTTTCTAAAAAAAATTTAGAACCATAACAAAGATGAATTGCTCGAACAATTAATGGAATGTGATGTGATCATCTATGACATAATACATGAACCAGACCAAGTTGACGAAGCCTGCTGGGCCATTTCAACACTGAACAGTCAAATTGACAAGATAGACAAGCCGAAAATTTTTATCCTCCTATCCACAGTAATGACTTGGGCAAAAACTAAACCAGCTGACCCCGAAGACCCGGATCTTCCGTTCACCGAGGAAGACTTTCGCAGACGCAAATGTCACCCTACATACAAAGAACATCTCGCGGCAGAAAAAACTGTGATCAAATTTGGCAAGGCTAGCAAAAAAAAGCTAACTACCTATGTGGTCTGTGCCGGATTACTTTACGGTCAAGAGGAGAGCATTTTTCATTATTTATTCAAAGCAGCCTGGCACAACAATGACCTATGTCTGTATGGCAATGGCAAAAATACTCTACCCACAATGCATATAAATGATTTAGCAGCGTAATTTAAAAAAAATTTTATGGCATTGTGAATTTTGGTACAAAAATCAAAAACAAAATATTAAAAGGGCCAAAGCTTAAGTTCTGAAGGACCAAAGTATGCTCTGGGAATTTTAGCGACTGATACATCCAGACTTGTGTAAAAGTCACAAGTCAAGTGCAAGCCAAGACTTTGAATTGTTTCAAAAATTTAAAAATAACAAGTCAGGATTTTTACTTATTTTAAGAATAGAATTAAAATATAAAAAAAATTATAAGTCATGAATTTTTTTATTCAGGAAAAAATAAAATTATTTGTTTAAATTTCTTTTTTGATGTAAAAATTGAAACATGATTTTTCAAACAGTTCAAATAATCGTCATATTCTTTTTAAGTTAATTTATTAATAAAAAACGAAAAAATATTTGTGCTTAAAAAAATTTTAGAAATAAATTTAAAAGGATAAAAAAAATAATTAAATATATAAAAAATATGAAAAATCAATTTTTAAAAAATTTGTGACTTGTAATTTTTATATTTTCTTAACAAGTCAAAGTCCTGACGTTTTTGACTTGTGTAAACTTTTTTTCCTGACTTTTATACAAGTCTGGATACATCTTTTGTAACACCAATATACTGATTCTGCAAAACTCAGAAACTTGTAAATTTGGGATATTATATTATACTAAAAATCCAACTCGACTTTAAGTGGTGGTAAAGAGGATGTATCAGTTGCTACAATTTACAGAACATGTTTTGGTCCTTCAGAACTTAAGCTTTGGCCCTTTTAATATTTTGTTTTTGATTTTTGTACCAAAATTCACAATGCCAAATTTTATATAATTTTTTTAGGGTCATTCAAAACATAGCAGACCAGAAGCCCAAAGCAAGATACATTGTGGCTGTTGATGACTCAAAGCCAACTTTAAAGCAAATAACCAAGGCTGTTAGCAAAAATTTGGGCAGTGGTAAAGTTAAACCAGTGGCTAAAGAAGATGCTTTGTTGAATAAGGAAATTACGGTGTGGTTTTAATAAATTTTTCAAACAATTTTTTTTAAATATTTAAAAAAAAGCAATCTGATTTTGATATGATTTCGATTGATTTAAAAATGGACGCTGCTTTTATCAAGGAAAATATGCAAATAAGATGGGTGGCAGAAAATGGCTTTGTGGAAAATATTCCAAAAATAATCAAGGAGTTCAAAACTACCAGAAATTTGATTGTAGTTAAAATTTAAATTATTTTTTTTATTTGGAAATTAAATTTTTTGTGAATTTTTTAGCCTTTCAAAGTTTGTATACTAGGCCCACCAGGCGTCGGCAAATCGACTATTGCTGATCAATTGGCGCAGCATTATAAAGTGCATCACATTCACATTAAAGACGTGATTAATCAGGCTATTGAGAACTTGAACAAATTTGCTAAGCGCACTGAAAATGAGACTGAAAAGGTGAACGAAGATGGTGATGCTGATGTCGAACAAGAGGAAGAAGAGGAAGAGGAAGAGGAGGAACAGCCTGATTTGAGTGAACTAGATGCTATAAATGAAAATATGGAAAGCAATAATGGTACAAATATTTTAATTTTTGAAAATTAAAATTTAATTCTATTTAAAAGGCCGACTTGATGATCAATATGTGATCAAGTTTTTCAAGGAAAGACTAATGTCCAAGCCGTGTCAAAATCAAGGTTTTATACTCGATGGTTTTCCTAAAACAAGGGAACAGGCTCAAGCTCTATTTGAACGTAAAATTTAGCCTTTAAAATTTTTTTTCTTAACATTTTTATTTTAGCTGACGAACAAGAAGAAGAAACTGGTGAAGAAAATGGCGGCGATGAAGAATCAACTAAATTTAATAAGATTATTAGTCCAGGTAAATTATATTTTTTTAAATTATCAAAAAAATTTCGTTTAATAATTTGATGGCTTCAAATTTTTATTTAAATTAACCTAAAATAATGTAAGCCTAAATTTTTTTCATTCTGTGATTTTTGTTTTAAATAAATTTTGAATTTTGAAAAACAAAAAATTGAGATAGCTTTTTTGATTAAAGTCTTTAACCTTTTTTTGCAAATGTATCACCCAGACTTAGCATCTGCAATGGAATTTTAATAATTTGCATATGTGTTTTGCAGATTTGCAGGGTTTTTTCAAAGACTAAAGTTTGCATCAGCTCATTTTTTTTGCAGAACAAGTTAAAGACTCAAATCAAAAAGTTATTTTAATTTAAAAATATATATTTTGCTCTTATTCCAACATTTACAGTGCTATCTTTTTCAAAATATTTTAGCAGTTTTTTTAAAACACTTTATAAAATTTCTATTTAAGAAATTGCTTATAAAAATTTAAATAATTTTTTAAATTATTATTTTTTTCAATGTGCCCAGAACAGACATTAGTCTTTCATGCGAACATGGTGGACACACTCATTTATTTAAAGAAAAAAAAAATTTAATATAAATCGAAATGTTTTAACTTAAAATAAATTTTAATTATAAATAAATAGAATAAAATAAAATAAGAAGAAAGAAAAGGAGAGAGAAGGGTGATTTGGTTTTATTTTAAGTTATCTTTTTTATATTTTACATATTTAAGAAAATTATAGATGTAATCTATATCAAATTTGGGAAAAATCTTAATAAACTCAATTAAGTGTAGATTTACATTATCAATTTTTCTTTGTCTAATTAGAGATAAATTTAAATGTAGATCATTCAGTGTAAAAGAGTTGATAAATTTAGAAAAAAAGAAAGAAAATGTTAATTCACCAAAAGAATTAAACCCTAGACTTCCTGAGTATAAAATTTATTGCTGTTTCTTAAATTATATAGTTTGTTTAGAGATTCGTTCATAATAAGTTGAGTTTTAAGTGGAAGAGGTGATTATGGGTTCTTTAAAATCCTATAAGAAAAACAGCAAAGCTTAATGATCAGCCTATGTTGAAATCCGTATAGACCTAGAATTTCAAGATTATTATTAATTGTATTGAAATCATTAGAATAATTAACTTGGGCTTTGAAGTGAATCAATTTGAAAAGTGAAATATAATAGCCATTGGATAGAGATTGAATAGCTGGTTTGGAGAAATAGATGGCAAGTGATAAACAATAATCAAAGTGGGGCAAGACGAACTTTTTAAAAATTTATATTTTGACTGGTTTTGAAAGAAAGAATAATTGCTTTATTGAGTTTAGCTTTTTATTAATTGTAGCTTTTAGATTTCTTACGTGAATATTAAAATTTAATTTTCCGAAAAAAAATCAAGTCAAATAAATTCGAAAACACATGATTAAGTCCACATCTACTCTCAGAACTACTTATGTAATGATATGAACTACTTCGCACAGCATTACGATATCAAAAAAAATTAAATCAACCTAATTAAAATGATAAAATTACAATTAATTTTTTTTTTCTAAATATAAAAAATAAAATGTTTTGATTTTACACAAAAGTGTCATTTTAAAGAAAACACGTCAATATTAAAAAAATTAATTTCCATTTAATTTGGTGTAAATATTTAGTCTTAATAATTTATTGGCACATTATTTCCCTTCAGTGACATAACAACTCCATTATTTATCATAAAGACTCGTACTAGTACCTTTTGTATCCTCTTAAAAAAGTATTTTCAGCAATATATTTTTTTTAATTCTAGAATTCATTTTTGTGCAATTTTATGCATTTTTATTAAAGGTCAAAAGACGATAAAATTATTAAAATTAATATTTAAACAAATAAATTAAAGAAAGGAATTAAAAATAAATTATTCAAAAGGTTTCCTATAAATCTACAAATAAATTACTCAACCGTAGATTGTGTCACTAATAAAAAGATGATTTGTTCTAAAATTTCTATAACTGGGCCTTATAAGCTCATCAAGGGTTCTAGTTTTCATTCTTTAATACTTCATGTATTCTCAGTATGAATAAAAGAATAAATGTGAGGAGAGATTGATACAAAACTAGCTAAATAGATTGAAAAAAATAGTTTATTTATTTGAAAGTAATTTTTTCCCTATGCATGCCCATAAATAAGTAAATTGCATTCATTTCACCGACAATGATAAAATTTACATTTTTAATGCAATTTCATATAAATTTTTCAAAAAAAAAGAAAAAAGTATTACTGTTTTAAAAAAAATTAAAGAAAATTATTTGATAATGTGTAAAATTTTTTTAAATAAAAACTAAATTAAATACAAAAAGAAAATTGAATCTTTTTTTCACTCACATTTGTCTTCAAATGTATCCTCATAAGTTTTCTGAGGATATTATCATCATTCATAATGTATCTGTAAATAAGAAAGGTAAACAAATTGCTTAGCCTTAAGTAACTTAATATACTTATGCCAGACCATATCAAAAATTAAAAAAAAAATCAAATAAAAAAAAGGAAATACAATATTTTTCAATTGAATTATTCTGAAGTTTGTTTTTCTTGGTCTTTTTCTTGTTTTAAAATATATTTTTTTATCAGTTAGACCTGCTTAAACGCTAATTTTAATAATTTAAAATTTTTCTTTTTTAAATTATTACTTTTTTTTCAAATGATTCATCAAAGTTTCAAAATAAAATACTGAAATTATTATTTAAGATCATTGTTTAATTAAAAAGTTTTTACAAAACTTTTTAATTAAAATATTAATCCTTATAGACAACGATCAGATTTAATTAAGTGAAATTCAAATCTTAAAGCTTAAAACAAAAAAAAAACAAAATTATTTTTTAAATTAAATAATTTATTTTTTGTTCAGAAACAATAATCAAGTTGGATGCCAGTGATGACTTTTTGTGCAAGCGAATAATGAACTTGCCGGAAAAATTAGTCCAAGACACGCACAACACAGAAGATGGTCTCACAAGACGACTGAGCGAGTACCGAGAGCTAAACAATGAAGATAATAGTGTGATCAATGTTTTTGAAGAAGACTTTGAGTTCGATGTGATAAAGATAGGACCCGAGATGGTCGAAGAAGACAAGAGTTTTTTGCACAAGAACTTGGTCGATTTGATCAAATCAAATCATATGAAAGAGCCCAGAAACTATGGACTATCAGCGGCTGAAAAAGCCGAGCTCAAGCGCATTGAGATCGAGCAGCGTTTGATAAAAGAGAGGCAGGAACGCGAAGAAAGAGAAAGATTAGAGGCAGATGAGGCGATTGAACGCGTCAAGAAACAAACTGAATGGAACGAAAAACTAGAACAAATCAAGAAAGAAGAAGTCGAATATTTGGAAACTCAATCGATTCCACTAAGAAATTATCTGATGACTCATGTGATGCCCACACTCACTAAAGGTCTTATTGAATGCTGTAAAATTAAACCAGATGATCCAATTGATTATTTGGCCGAGTATTTGTTCAAGAATAATCCACAAGTTGATTAAATTAATTATTAGACTTAATTTCATTTATTAAAATTTTAAATAAAAATTTTTTTTTAAAAAAAAATAATTTTTTTTTCACGTTCGAACAGTAGTGTTGGGTTTTTTGAATTTTTGAAAATTGGTAAATAGTTTGTACCAAAAAGTTTAGTTTATTTTAATTTTAAATAAAAATTTAAAAAAAAAAAAAATAGTTTTTTTTTCACGTTCGAACATTGGTGTTGGGTTTTTTGAATTTTTGAAAATTGGTCAACAGTTTGGACAAAAAGTCTAGTTGGGACAATTGACTTTGAGGCTTTTCGTTTGCTATTCTCCGTTGTTTTACGGTGATTATTGTATTGTCTTGAAGAATTTCGTTGGTATTTAGTTCACACATAGCCCCTATTATGCAACCATTGGAAACTGTGACTTCCCGTCCAACTTTAGACTTACATTCAAAAATATTGTTGTCTCCTATCTTTAAAGCTTCACTATCTTTTGATAGAAATTTTCATTTTATTTATCAAAATGTATTTGTGAATAATTACAAGATCCAACTTCAAAAACATTATTGTCGCCAATTATCATTACTTTTATTTTATTTCTATCGTCTCCTTCTTTAAACCTTCAAGTAGGATTTATTTTTTATTTTTAAGAATAGAACGGTATTATTAATCCAGTATGATGTACTTATTCTTTTATTCTTAAAGTGAGATATGACCAGAGTTTTAATTCTAAAAGCTAATTTTAAATTAATGTGGCTTCATTTTATTTGTCAAATCTTCAATTTACAAACTAAAGTTATCACTTATCAAAAATTTAATCCACTTTTTTGAATTTTTATTATTATGGAACTCTAGATTAGACCTTTAGAACATCATTTAAAAAAATTAGACTTTCTATTTTTTTTTACCAAAAAATATACCATTAAACAAAAAACATTTATGTCTTATAAAAAATCATGCATTAATTAAGTTAAATTTATCATTTTAATATATATTTTAATTTACAAAATGTTGTTTTTTAAATTCTAATATCTATTCTTTACGTACCAGTCTTTTGCCTTTGGTTTTCTACCGAGCTTTTTTTCCAAATCAATATTTTTTTTTTAAAGATTTGTATCAGTTCAGTCTCAAGTTTGGGCAGCTAAAATATATTTGAAAATAATTTCTAATTTTATCAAATTTTTAAAATATTACTAAATAATTTTTAAATGTACAGGTGCTAAATTACCATTTAGCTTTATTTAACTCTACCCTCTTTATTCATCTATTGAGTACATTAAATTGATCAAAATCAAATTTTAAATTCTTTATAACTTTCAAATTAAGTCAAATTATAAATGTTTGTTTGAGCATAAGTGACTTTTTATGGCATCTTGAAGTTGATGATCAATTCAAAATATCATTTCAATTCAAAAAGTTAATAAATCAACGATTTATTTTAAATAATTGTAATGTAACATGCTTTACATGTAATGAAGATTTACAAAATAAAAAAAATTGAAAAAACATTGTCTCAATCCATTGATAAAATAGGGATGAGGTATAATAAAACATAAAATAAGAGAATGAAAAAAAAATAAAACATAAGTCAAAATTTTTTTTTATAATGTGAATAAGAGAAAAATACAACATAATTTTTTTTTTTTTTAGAAAATAAAAAACATAAGGCTGTGTTTTTGGATATTCATATAGAGAATAAAACATAAATTTGCAAGTCAAAGTATTTAGACTCAATTGGTTTTTCTGGTACTATTTAAAAAAAAATCAAAAATAAAAATAGTTCCCAAAAAATAAAAGTAGGATCATGGCATGAAAAAGACTAATTACCGGTATGATTTTTATACTCTAACTTCAAATTATAAGTTTTTTTCTCTGTTTAAAAATTTAATTTGACTTTTTGTAAATTTATAATTTATTCTCTATTTGAAGTTTTTTTATTAATTAAATCAAAAATAGTTTATGTTTTATTCTCTTTAAATTACAATTGACTTATGTTTTTTTCTCAGTTTGATAAATAAAAATTATTTTTATGTTGTGAATTCTTTTTTTATGTTTTATTTACCCTTTTTTATGTTTTATTATACCTCATCCATAAAATAGATTTTCAATTTAGTTTACTGATTTTTTGTAAAATTTTATTTTCGTTTTATTACTTATTTGGAATTTTTTATTTGAATTTCTTTTTTAAATTTAATTGTGAATGCTAAACAAAAATACTTTTGAAATAAAAATTCTCAAATAAACTTTGCAAAAAATCATTTAATACATTTAAATATTAAAATCGATTATCAATGGACTGAGAGAATGTTTTTTCTATTTTTTTTTATTCTCTAAATCTACATTGCATGTAAAGCATGTTACATTACAATTATTTAAATTAAATCAAAGATTAAGTCATATATCTAAGGATAAGCTTTTTGAATTGAAATGATATTTTGAATTGATCATCAACTTCAAGATGCCCTTTTTATATTTATGAATAATTTAATTATTAAAAAATTTTTTTATGCATGTGAATATATTTAGGAAACATATTTTTTTTGTGAAAAAAAATACAATGGGTTGAAAAATAAATCATATTCCCAAAAAATAATCTTAGAGATATAATTAAATTAAATGGAATTTTTTTTCCTTATACAACCATCTCATGCATTTTGTTATTTATTTTTTATTCCAGCTTTTGAAGGTATTTTTTTGATAAAGAAAATTGTTCTTTTGTAAAGCTTCGAGCTAAAAAGATATTTGGATAGAGTAAAAAAACGGTAGAAGTCACAAGTCTAAATTCAAGTCATGATTTATTGAAATTTTAAATCTTTTAAATTTTATTTTATGAAAAATTTTACAGTAATTTATAAAATATCATAAGATGAATTTTTTTTAATTTCCTAAGATTTTAGTTACCGTAAATCGCTGTAAATTACCCCGTGGTTCTTGCTTTAGTGTTTTGGATTTTTTTGGGATTTCTTGGTTTTAGAACCGCATTGAAAACAAATATTTACGGTATTTTTCACATATTTTTAAAAAATATATTAAGTTTTTTTTGATTTCTGAAATCAAAATACTATAAGTCCAGCATAAAATTATGGTAATTTTTAAAAAGCTACTAAATATAATGAATAATTTTCATATTAACCCGGCTTTCTTATAAATTTTATTAATTAAAAAAAAAATTGAAATCATAGTTTTTTACTTAATATCCCATCAATTTTACACCAGAATCCCATGAGGTAGTTTGCGGCTATTGAACAATTTTTGAAAAAAAAAAACAATACAGAATATTGAAATAAAAAATTGTTTAAAAAAGCTCATTGAATAGTTAATTGACATTTATTTGTGATTTCTTAGAAAGTAGCCTATCTTTATTGCAAACTTTCTTCAAAATTCTCTAGATATACTCAAAAATTTCTGAAAACCTTTATTTTTTTAATAATTAAATTTTTTTTTACTTATTTACTATTACAGTCTGCTCCTCAATTAGATTATTTTCACCGATAATTACCGGGCCAGCTTCGGCAATTATTTTAACACTAGGATGAATTAAAGTTCTGGTTCCAATAGTCACATCTCCGACTAATTCAACTCTGTCTTCGCATACCAAAGCTCCCTGAGCGATCTGAGCACTCATTTATATTTATCTAAATAATGGAATTTTTAAAAAATAAAAAGATTAAAAAATTAAAAGTCTTTAATCAGGAAATTACAACAGTTCTGCTATGATACGATAAATTTAGCTTTGTTTTTCGTTAAATATAATAATTTAAAAATCCATTTTTAACTTAATGCAGCGATTTTTGGTATTAAGGACATTTTTTAATCGATCTGAAAGAAAAAATAAAAAAAGCAAGAAATAAATTTCTACATCTATATTCATTAATTTTAAAACAAAATTGAATCAGATTTATAAAAATATCTCTTGTGTAAAAATTTAAATTTAAAAAAAATTTAAAATAATTAGAAAGAACATTTAAAATAATTCAAAATTTTAAAATAACTAATTCCACAGATTAAATTGATTCAAATGAAAGTAGTAGGAGTAGTAGTATATTTTTAACAATAAAAAATCAGTTTTAATAAATACTTCAAAATTTAATCAAATTCGATGAGATTCGGATTAATTTTTTAAAGAAGAAAGAAAGCAGTAATAAATTTTTAAAATTTAAACATTTGTGGTTGATTGAGTAAAACAGTTTTAAATTGTAAATCACGGTAAAAATAAAATTTAAAATTTGTAGACACTATTTAATTTAAAAAAGTATTTCAACTTTTGAAAAAAAATTAACAAACCGTTGTAATCATAATTCTGTATATTAACCCCAAAAATTAAAAAAAAAATAATAAATAAAACAATTAGCAACTTAATTTTCAAAATAAATTTTAATAGAAAAATAGAATATTCTTAAAGAATATGTTATATTATTTTTTATAAATTTATATTGTAAACGACTGGAACCGTTTACCAAAAAATGTTGTTGAAGCAAATTCATTAAATTCCTTCAAATCAAGACTTGATGAATGGTTAAGGGTACAGAATATGGTGTGATTACAAAGAACTGCCAAAGCTTTACGGTTTAACTCGACTTGCTCGAGTCGCAGTTATTTTAACTACAACTACTACTACTTTATTTATTTTGTAATAAATTTTTTTTTTTTTAAGAATTGTGTGGTATGATTTAAATTTTTTAAGTTTAAAATAGTTACAACACTATCATATATAGGATATTCAAACCGAATTATAAAAAAAACGTAAATAAGCTATTTAAATATGTCTCACATTTAAATTAATTGATTAAATTTAATCATATTTAAATTTTTTAAAAATTTGATATTTTTTCTTAATTTTTTTGATGTTCTAATGTATATTTATTTAAATTCTTTTAAAATATCCCATATTTGACTTCAACACAACTCTCAACTAATTTAACTTCCTTAAATTTCGAAGATTTGTTTTAAGATTAATTTGATTTATTAAACACGCTAAAATGGTTATTATTCCATTAAATAAAACTTGGTTAGTAAAAAGTTTTTCTAATTCTAGATTTCAACACGTTGAAAATTTGGAATCGGAAAAAGATGAATTAATCGAGATACAAAAATGTTCATATTTTAATTCAATGTTTAAATTAATTTTTATATTTTTGCTAATTAAATAAAATAAGTTAATTTCTTTTTTAATTTAGTTTTTTAATTAATTTTTTATGAAGAATTTACAGACAGCCTTAATTTTTTTTAATCCAAAAAAAAATTTAAAAAAAATTTTATTCTCAAATTAAAAAATGTTTCCAATTTTTAGAGTAAAGTTTGGAGTAAAAAAGTTTAAGCAAAGCAAAATATTTTAAAAATTAAAAAATAAATTGATTATTTTGAAAATTTATAGGATAAGCATAAAAATAAAAAAAAAATTCTTAACTTTATAAATGCATTTTACAGTTTTTGCTCTTAACTTCGACGCCGCTTAAGATTAAAGCTTTTAATCATTTAATTAAAAATTTCTATAATAAATGTAAATAGATAAAATAATTTATTTTTAATTTATACTGTTTATCTCATTTATTTTTGTCCCTTTTTTTTCTTTTTTTAACTTTTAGCATCGCCTTAGAGGTGTTCATTGAAATAAAAAATAATAATAATAATAATAATTGCTTAAGGAAAAATTCATACATTTTTTAAACGAAAAGACATAATTCTCTTCGTGTAGATAAAATAAAAAATATTTTTGTAAATAATAATAAGATAATTTTTTTATTTAATAACAAAATTTATATAGTGATAAATTATTTGCCGAGGACAAGAGCAGAGGCCGTTTGGTCAACAATTTTTCAAACATTTTCAAACAAAGAGTTAAAATTAATCTTGGAAAAAACAGATTTAACATGCGACACAAAATTTCTGTTCATCAAATAATTCGAATCTTGGACATTTTGAGACTGCTCAAATTGGTTGTTCAACTCGACAAGCTGAAATAATTTTACAATATATTCATCAATATTTTGGCTATTGGGCACAAAATCGGCACTGTTTGGCAACGAAACTTGGGCAAAGTACTGCATCACAGTGTGTCGAAACAGATCAATATTTTTTTGCATTAAAACATTGGAATTTTTCAGATTTTCACTGTCTTTGTCAATTTTTTGACTTGTCACCTTTAAATTATCAATGTGCTTGTTCAGCACCCCATTTTGCTGCTCGAGCTCATTTACCTCTTTGCGCAATTGCCTCAGTTCCTGTTCCCTCACTTTGCTGTGCTCAATAAACTCCTCAGTGAATATGGGTATATCGAAGCCAGCCACATTGGTCTCGGTCTGCAGCCACGATACATTCGGCTGATCTCCTTGAATGGGCGCAGACTGAGAACTCTCGTCCACACTTGCCTTGGCCGCCTTTGAATTTGAGTTCTCTTTCAAATACTGTCTGTAAGCATCTGACTTCTTGTAATCAGCCATCTCTTTATTGTACCTTTCTTTGTCCAGCTCGGCCTCGTTGATGTACTTTTGCTTTTCGTCGGCGGGCAGCTCTTTCCATTTGGCAGCAATTATTTTGGTCAGTTCGCCAAAGCCTATGTTTGGATTTTTCACTCTCATTTCGGATCTTTCCTCATTGAAATAGACCAGATAGCCATTGAGTGGAGCTTTGGGTGCAGATGGATCTTTTTTGCGTCTTTTCTGCGCTGAAGGTGGCGAAACATTGGTTGTGCCAGAGGCAATGTCATTTATGGTGTTCATGATGTTGTTGCTTTGGTTTGATTTGTTGGCAGAAGTGCGCGGTTTTTTCCTAGATGGGGTCTTGGGTGTTGTTTTTGCGGGAGTAGTGGGCTCAGTCAGCGTTTGGCTGCTGCTGGCCTCAATGCTTTCCTCCTTTATGCTCTGGTTGATAAACGAGTTTTCGTTTAAGGCTACTTGGTGCTTTATTTCGTGCTCGTTTATGACAAAATCACTGTTTTGAGTAATCGGTTCCACGGCTGATTCTGGTAAAATTTCTTGCCGGTTCTCGAGCACAGTAAATTCTTCCATTTTTGTATGAGGGTTGTCATCAGTGACGGTCTCTGGTTTAATTGCTTCAATTGGTTCTTGGATGCCAGACTCGACTTTTGGCTCAAGATCGCTTTCGATCGGCTTCTCTTCTGCGACTCTATTGCTCTCACTTGGATCCATGTCTAAATAATTTTTTTATCTATTAATAAAATTTATTTTGTTTTTTTTTTTATTAGCATAAATTTTATTTTATTTGCAAAATTGTATTGATTGTGGTAGTATTAGAAATTTGTTTATTTTAATTTAGATTTAATAAGATTGATGAATTAATTTGTTATTTTTGTGATTAGAAAATTTTTTTTTTTAATTTAAAATTAAATTCAATTGTGTTCATTCATAATTAAATGTCTATCAATTTTTTTTTCAAAAATTTATAATTATGACCTCTAAAATATTTAATTTTAGTATTCATAAATATGTTTAATAAAAAAGATTTAGCAATGAGTCCTTTTTTAACGATCTTTATTTTTTTGAAAGAATTAAATATAAGATATTATCTCCAAAAAAATTTTAATTAATTAAAATTTGTTTTTAAGTAGTTACTAAATTTTTACATTCAAAAAATAAATTATTTTATTTTTTATTTATTCTTCTAATGGAGATTTGTGTCAAAACTATTTTTCTCAATAATTCTCAATAATTACTCTGCTATTAAATATTTTTTATCGTTATGTAAATTTTGAATATATTTTTTTCTTTTTTTATATCAATTTTTACGTCGCCTTTTGGTGTTTTACTCGAATTAAATAAAATAAATAAAATAAAATAAAAAAAATTCGTTTTTCGGTGGTATAATAATTAATTATTTGCTTTTAAAAAAAGATAATTACCCTGCCATAACGCTAATTAAATATGGCGATTTTCTTTCAACAGTTTGATTTTTCTATCTGCCTTACAATTTGATGATTTACAGCCTAAATTTTTAAAATTAATGTTTAGATTAATTTTGAAGATTCATCTACATTTTTTCATAATTACAAAAAAACTATAACTCCAAAAATATTATTCTGTTGTTTTCTATAAAAAAAAATTAAGAATGACACCTTTTTTAAATTTTTATTATTTTAGAAAATTTGAAAATTAGTGATGTATAATTTTCAAAAGATTAAGATAATCTTAAAATTTATTTATAAAAATTGAATTATTCAAAACATAAATTAAGAATTTAGATTAAAACCTCTTTGAGAATCTTTAAGAATAAAATAAAATAATTTTTGATGATTTTTTTTTCATTCATCTAAATTATCTATTAGCATCATTCAGCAATTTTTAGTAAAAAAAATAAAATATATAGAAAGAAAAATAGTATTTGATTAAAATAATCGATAACAATAAATAGCTTTATTATATTAATCAATATTTTATACAGCTCAATCAAATATTCAAGAAAAAAATTGCTAGAAATTGTCATAACAAAATATGAATGACAAGATGTAATGAGTATAGTTTCTCAGAGCCCAGTTGTAAGAATTTTTTTTTAATATTAATAAATGTTTGTTAACTGGTTTTTTAGAACAATTTTATTTATTAATTAATTTGTATAACAGAAATCATATTTATATAAAACATATTTATTTATATTTATTTAATTTAAATATATTTTTTTCTCTTTTATATCCATCGGACTTTAACTAATTAAATAATCAAACAAAAATAATAATCAAAATGTATTTGACAGTTAAGAGGAAAAAAAGATCGTTTTTCTCTTAATTTGAAAAGGTAAATTTTTTAATGCCTTGATTCACAATAAAAAACTGATGGATAATTTAATATTCTATTTTTATATTAAATTTTTATTTTTTTCGAGCTTTTTCTTTTGATATTAACTTGAATAACTTTTTTACTAAAAGAGATAATTTAGTTATGTAAATTGCTTAATTATAAGCACTTATTTTATACTTATTACTTTTTATTCCTTTCTATTTAAATTTTGTAATTTTTTAATTCGAGTACATGATAGCAATTTTGGCTTTTTTAAAAAACTAAATTTATCAAATATTCTTTTTTCTATAACGAATTTTTTTTTTTAAGATGTAATTTCAAGCAAGTGGTTGAAAGGGAGAACTAAGTTCCATTCCAAACTACCTGGGATTCCATCCCAAACTATATTTAAAATAAATAAATACCTATTTTCTGCATTTTGCACGCCACTAAAAAGTATTCATATCAACTGTGCAATTAAATTCTTTTTTTATTTTTTTTAAGTAAAAAAGTTATACAAGTTTTTCTGAATTGAAAAGATCAAATTAAAATGAACTTCACAACCCCTCTTATTTTCATGAATAGAGCAAAGATACTGTATAGAACATAAAAGTTGCCAATTCATATAAAATTAAATTTAAATTTAAATCTTTTTAAACAAAATGTTTTTAATTTTTTGCCTTTGTGTAGTTTAGAACAAAAATGAAAAAACTCAACTAAATTTTTTTTCTAAAAAAACCCAAAATTGGTTCTGTGAATTAAAGAATACAACGTGTTATCTCCGTAATACCAGTCTATGATATGATAAATAAATTATTTTGCAGAGTATATTGAATGTATAAATTTAAAGAACTAATTTGTAACTTGTAGAAGAAAAGTGAGCTAATTTTTTTCATTTTTTTTTCTAAACTGCACATGACAATGACTATTTTTTTCTCTTATAAATTTTCAATCAAACTTTAACCAAAATTCAATTCAAATTTTTATTTTATTTGATATGAGAAAAATATATTTTTTTATTCAAAAATACTAAAATTGATTACCTTGGAGAAAATAATTGACCAAAAACTTTATTTTACTAAAAAATTCAAAACACACAATCAACTAAACCCAATAAACTGTGAATGAAAATTTTAATTTATTTTAATTAAAATAAACAAATATGAGACTTTACGCCCATTAAAAAAATAACAAAAAAATAAAAAATTAAATAAAAAATCTATTTAAATATTTTATTTATGAATTTAAATTATTTAAAAGCCAAGATTCCAGTCCAAAGGTGACCGAACCATTTTGACATTGTAGCAAACAAGTTTATCACCCTGCTGCGGCTGCACATCATCATCATCAAACGCGAATCCAAACTCCACATTTCTCTTAATTGTATTAACATCCTGTTTCACATGCTTCAAAGATTTACACTTTTGCTTCTCGACCAAACTCTCTCCATTTCTCACCAGCCTAAAACTAAGCTTTCTATCCAAATGACCCTCGACACATCTTCCACCAGCAACTTTGATCACTTTTTTATTACTTTCATTGTAGTCGAACACCTTGAGAATATCGGCCTCGCCGACCAGCTCTTCTTGCTCGACCAGCGGTGCCAAATTGTTCAACTCCAACTTTAAATCATCAAATAACTTATAAATCACATTAAAGTGTCTAATCCTGGACTCAACCTCTTTTTCAACAGCTTCATTTCTGCCCAAATTAAAACAGTATATGATCCCATTGAACATTTCTGCCATTTCAATGTCACTTTTTTTCACAGGACCAACCTCAAAATGCACCACATCCAAAATCACCTTATCACTGCAATTGTAGGTCTCCAGCACATTCAAAATCGCTTCCAGACTTCCATTCACATCTGCCTTGATCAGCACATGCAGCTTACTGACATTGCTTGGTTCGATGTGGCCCGATGAGTTCACATGAGAGTCAGATATTTCCTCGGGCTCTATTTTGCTAATGGCATAATTTTCTCCTGCCAAACGCTTCTCAGTCAGCTTCTCATGATAAAATTGGTCATGTTCAGCTCTTTTTTTCTTGATGATCTCTTGGTCAATTTTTTGCTTTGCCAAAGACTCTTTTTTGTGTCTCAACTCGCATATTTCCTTGGCCCTATGCTCCGTGTTCACTTGTAGAACCTCGTCGCCCGAGTTCGGCAACTCTTTCCAGCCCGCAACTCGCACCGCTTCTGAGAGACCAGCTTTTTTGACATTTTGAGCATATTCATCAAACATAAACTTTACTTTGCACCAAGTGGCACCAGCGATCAAAAAAGCTCCCTTGGATAAAGAGCCACGCTTGATCAAAACAGTGGCTAGCTTTCCCATATGCAAGTCCTGCGTGGACTCGATCACAAAGCCCTCTAGCAGACCCTTGGCATCGCCCTTAAGTTCCATGATCTCAGCCTGGGTCCATATGACTTCTTTTAGCAAATTTAAATTTGTTTTTTTCAGTGCCGATATTGGCACCATCTGAACATCACCGCCCATTTCTTCAGCTATTAAATCATACTTTAACAATTCTTGTTTGACATTTTGTATTTGTTGTTCGGATGCTTTGTCTATCTTGTTTATGGCAACAATAATGGGACAACCAGTGCTCTTGGCATGATGTATGCTTTCTACAGTCTGAGCCATCACTCCGTCCTCTGCGGCAACCACTAGAACTACAATGTCTGTGACTATGGCACCTCTGGACCGCATCAAAGAAAACGCAGCGTGTCCTGGCGTGTCCAAAAATGTGATGTTCCGCTTTTTGTCTTTGTCTGTGACATTAAAAGCGCCAATGTGCTGGGTAATTCCACCGAATTCGCTTTGGACAATGTGGCTGTCGCGTAGAGAGTCAAGTAAAGTTGTCTTGCCGTGGTCCACATGGCCCATTATGGTCACAACAGGGGGTCTGCTCACCAGACTTGAAGGCGATGGTCTGTCTCGCTTGGCTATTCCATCATCTTTGGAGTCTAGTTCTTTTTCCAAGCTTTCAAAGTCGGTTTCCAAGGCTCCCGGCATCTGGTACCGAAAGCCGGACAGCTGAATTACTTTTATGATAGCTTCCAAGTTGGTGATGACATAGGAGTCTCGGTTGGTTTTGATGTTGTAGTTGATTTGCTTCAAGCACTCGAACACTTGTTGTGTAGGGCGGTCCATTGAATCGGCCAGTTCTCGTATGGTCATTTGGGCACGGATTAAGATTGGTTTTAGTTGGGATTTTTTGGAATATTTTTTAATTGCTGAACGAGCCTGTTTTTCTTGGGCAGTCAAGCATTGAACTGAGCTCAGGTGTATTGATCTATTGTGTTTGATCAGATGGTTAAGAGTGCCTTTTAATATTTGGTTCATAATTTTATTTCATTTGGTAGATCTTAATTAGTCGATTTTGGCAATTTTTACAGGATTTTTTTTAAATTATTTAAATTATTTTTTTACTAAAAATAAAAAAAATTTTAATATTTTTTTAGCTCAGTTTTAAAGTTTGTCTTAGGGTTATGCACAAATAAATTTGATTTTTTTCCTATCATTTTAAGATTTTTTTGTATCCTAGTAAAATTTTCAGTTTGGATTGTTATGTAAAAATGTAATTTTACATCATTTGTTTTTTTTAGGCAGTCATTATTTTGGTTTATTTTTTGATTTTTTTTTGTCGCAATGAACATTTCTGTTTGTTTCCGACTTAAGTTTTAGTTTTCTTGGTCAAAAATTAAATGAGTACGGCAAACTTTGTAATAGATTTGGATTTTGAGTATTTGACTTGAATTTTTTTAATTAGTTGTGAAAAAAATTTAAAATTCAAACATAAATCAAAACTAACAATACAAAAAGTAAAACTCAAAATTAATTATTTAATTGTTTTCGATTATAAAAATGAATAAAGTTAAGTTTAAGGAATTGAACCTTGATCTGTATTTTTTTGTTGTGATAAAATTTGTTTTCAAAATCTTTGAAAAAATAAAGAAATATTTTTTTTATCGAGAGAAATATTAATTAAAATTGATTAAAAATTTGTCACTTTTTTTCTCCAATTTTTTGACCAAGAAATTATTAACTATAAACTTTTAAATTAATTTAACAAAAGAGTTTTCTTTAAAAAAAAAATTTTATCAGTCTCTAAAATTTTAACTTTTAACATATTAGGTTCGAAAATTTATTTTAGATATTTATTTATGATAAAAAAATAAGGTCACCTTTACTAGACAAAACAAGTCTAGTAATGGATAATTAAATTTCAAGATAAAATTTTTTTTTCACTTAGATTTTTTTTAATTCAATGGCCAACAAATACTCTTGTCAAATATAATATAAGGTCATTCTTTTAATTGTCTATCCAATAACTAGTTTAATGATCTAAATTATCTATCCAATAATTAGTTTATGATCTAATATTAGAATAACCTATTTTATTAGTATTTATAGTTGATCCTTTTTATATTATTCAATTCCAATAAATATTATATAAAACATCATACTCTTTCCTTAACACTCTGTTTAAATTTTGATAAATTAATAATTAGAAAACAAAATTTTTCAGATTATTGATTTATTTTTACTTTCGAATATTTAGTGGCACAAAAGTTAGAAAAATAATTTTTTTTTCTAGATCAAAAATTTAAAAATTATTCATTATCCTAGTAATTAAAATGCTTAATTGATTTAAAAAAAGTACTATTTTTGGAAAAAAAAATTTGCAAAAAATCAGTTTTTTATTAAGAAGAATAAAATAAAAAAAAAACAATTTTACTCAGAAATACAAAAATGACTTTAAATTTGATCACTTAATTTGGATTTTTTGGTAACTTTTTTTTTTAATTTTGAAAATAACTTTAAACCTATCAGATACTAAAATTTAGGTAACTTGAAGTTTATTATCAATCTTTGATGCTCAAAATGATCAAATCAGACTTAAAATATGAAATAAATTGTTATTTCTAAATAGAATTGATATAGAGATACATTTTTGGTTTTATCATACTTTGTTAAATCTAAAGATAATATGTGCAAAAGTCCGCAAAAAATTATCCACTTAAAAAAGCATCTCTATCACAATTTTTTTAAGAAATAACAATTTATTTCATATTTTAAACTTGGTTTGATCATGAACTTAAAATTGACAAATTTATTTTTTCTAAATATTTATTCTTAATAAAAAAAATAAAATTTCCAATTTAATTATATGACTTTTTATGATGAAACTAAATTTGAGCTTCCAACCAGTGGACTTTGTGAGACAAAATTAAAAAAAAATTCAAATGAAATAAAAAGCTGCCATTTTAAAATGTAATAAAATCTGGTTATCCCTAAAACACGGATTTTTTTTTGATTGTGTACATATATTTACTGTTCAAATAAGCCGAAAAAAGAAATTTACTTTGTCAAAGTTGCAGGGAAAAAAGAAAACTAAATGAGGAAGAAAGTATCGCGACAATTCAGACGAAATTGTAACTATTACTATATGTTGCTTACAATGACTGAAGATGTTCCATATGGTGCTTTAAATGTTGATTTTGTAAAATATAAAAAAAAACATTTGAAGAAGAATGTTTTGAAAATTTAAATGTTTTATTATCACAAAGAAAAAAATTGTTAAACTCAAAACGTACTCAAATTTACAAAATTTAGTTTTTTCTTTCCAATTGTTATAAAAATTGTGTAATTTAAAAAAATTTTTTAACCTCACATTTTTAAATCCGGATCCGTGTTTTAGGTACGTAATCCGGCGGTCCGGCGATCTGGGTCCGTGATTTAGGGATAACCCAAAAAACTTGTATTTTTAAAATTTAGACAAAATTTTCTATTTTTAATTTCAAAAAGTCTTCAATACAAATAGCATCTTTCCTGTCAACACCAAATTGCTGCTTTTACTTTTTTGACCATATGCTTTTTTTTTTAATTAAGCCTAAGCATCTAAGATCATTGTAAATTAGGTGAATAAAAATACAAAAAAGAAATGAATTTAAAAATTTTAATAATAACAAAAATTAAATAATCTAATTAAACAGTTTGAATAAATTATGACCACTCACCTTATTTAATGTCACAAAATGCTCTAAAAGCTCTCAAAGAGCCTTCACAATTTCCCATCTCATCTAATAAGTACACAGTCTTTCCACAATCGATGTAATAAACAAATCCCATTCTGGCATCTAATTTATTTCCATCACATTGGAAAAAAAGTCCATCTGTAGATTCTGTAACTATCAAAATTGAACCAGACTCGACTGCAGGGATCTCTAGTCTGCCTTTGGTCAAATGAACCGATTTCACATTTATATCTTGAACAGAAAACTCGTCCACACTGGGTCTATAATTAGTCACATAATCACACAACTCTAGGCCCTTGAGCTTATTTTCTTCACTTGTTTTCATTGAATAGTCCAACATGTCACACAAAACTTTGACATCTTTGAACTTTGGTGTCAAGCCAGCCCGAACTACATTGTCACTACATGCCATGCATTCTACACCATCGCCGCTCAAATATGCATGGGGCACATTAGCTGCCAAAAAAATGGCTTCGCCTTTTCTCAAATGAATTAAATTAAGCAAAAATATTGAAAAACATCCAACATCATTTTTGTATTGGTCATTTAGGCTGACAAAAAGTGACTCTAAATTTGATGGATTTTTTTGGTCAATTTTTGACTTCAAAGATTGCAGTTGTTCGCCAATCATTTGCTCATTTTGACTCATCAGTGAGCTAAAACAAGATTTTAATTGTGTTTGGCCTTTAAATTTTTTCAATGATTCATAATTTTCTCTGGTGCACAGGCTGACTAGTTCTTGGTACTTTTCAAAATTGTCTAGGATTTGGTCAATTGGTCTGAAGCCGCAAAGAGCGTCAAATTGTTCGCTGATTGCGATCAGCATTTCTGGCTTGTGGTTCGAGTCTGGGTAGTTTTTGGGGTCTGTTTTGTTGAGCTGAGCGGCTAGATTTTTGTTCGGATGAGCCTGAATGCTCAAAGCTTGGTTGATGCTGAGAACTTTGAATAAATAAGGCAAATCTCCGCATCTAAGTATATCGTTGTTTGAATAGAAGTGGTTGACTATTTGGTGACCCAGAGTTTGTTCCGGCTTTGATTTAATATAGTCGACTAGGGGTTGAGCTGGGTCGGCTGGTGTCTGAATGGTTGATGGACAATTCGGGTGAGTTCCCATCCAAAGCTCTGCATAGGTATCGGACTGTTTGATCTCGAAAGAGGGGTCCTGGGATTTTTTGAATGCAGCCACTTTGGATTGAAGTCCGCGGCGGCCCCAGCCATACTTTTGGACATTACAATTGAGACGATGCATATTTTATGCTTTTTGTTGGTTTATTAAAATAAAATTCTCAATTTTTTTTTCTTTTGATTATTTATTAAAATTTTTGAATCAATTAATTATTTGCAAAATTAATTTAACATTTGAAATTTTATTGTATTAAGATTATTTTGGATTAAATAAAAAAATTTGTTTTTTTTTTCAAATATTTTTAAATTTATTAAAAAAAAAACACTTAGCAATATTATTAAATTACATTCTTTAACTAACCTTTGGGTTTGGATTAGAGGGAATTGTAAGTTTTCATAAAAATCTTCTAAAAATTACAAAATAAAATTATTTTTCATTAATTTAAATTAAAAAATAGAGCTATTTAAACTGATGAGTTTATGATCAAAAAGATCAAATCAAGTTTAAAATATTAAATAAATTGCTATTTCTTAATAAAATTAATGCAGAGATGCATTTTTTGATTTAACATTCTTTGTCAAATAAAAAGGTAAACTCTGCAATATCAAAATGATCATTGAAGAGTGCACATCATCGAAATGATACTATTTTTAGTGGATAATTTTTTGCAGACATTTGCAGATTTTACCTTCAGATTTAACAAAGTATGTTAAATCAAAAAATATATCTCTGTATTAATAAAATTAAATAACCACAATTTATTTGATAGTTTAAGCTTTATTTGATCATTTTGAGCATTAGAAATTTATCATAAACTTCAAGTTGCCGAACCAACATGAAACAAAATATGTTTTACTAAATTCAGAAAATAAAAGTTAATTTTAATAACATAGGAAATATCAATGTTCAAATTAAAAATCAATATTTTGAGATTCATTTTTTTTTTGGCTCTATGATATATTCAAATTGGAATTTTTTTTTTAATTTTTCAATTTATTTTATTAAAATGTAAAAATTCTATGATCACTACTTGAATAATTTTGTCATTACACTTAAATAATTTTTAATTTTAATTTTAAAGAAACTTACATGTTAAGACTGGCTAATTCTTTAAGTAATCGAGAATTAAGAATAACTAAAACTTTAATTTCCAATTCTAAATTAACATAGAATTTGATTTGGAATAATCAATTTAGTGGCAAATATTTCTTTAAATTTTTTCTTTAAATTGGACTGTTAAATATTAACTGCACTGCTTCATCTTTTAAATTTTACAGAAAAATATTTTGTCGAAAATTCATATTTTTATTGTGAAGTCAAATTTTGTTTTGGAATTTTTGCATGAAAATTCACAATGCCGAAATACAATTAAACTCAAGTTAATGAACAGAGTAATATTTTATTAATTATCTGCATATTAATTCAATTGTTACCCGTATGATATATCAATATGATATATAGATTGATCGGTAACTTTAAAATTATACTATGTCAAATTTTTATATTATTTTATACTCTATTTTTTATAATCTACACATTTTATTCTTTAAAAAAAATCAATTTTTATGCTAAAAAAAGTTTTGCACTATTCTCTAAAAATCATTTATATTCAATTTTTTGATTTTGTATTATTTTATATAACAGAACAAAAAAAGTGATTTTACTATTGAACCTTCTGAGTGATACATATAAATTTAGTATGCTATTTTTTTCCTCTTAAAAGAAAAGTTTCCAACAAAACTTAAAGATTTTCATGTCTAATGATTTTCTGGATAAAAAAAGATTGTTTAAAGTCACTTTCATCAAGCTGGAATCACCACAATTAAATTCATTAAACCGTTCTGTACCCGTCTTATTTAAATTCATCAATCGCACCTTAAACTAGGAATATTTATCAAGGTATTGCTGTTAAAATTAACCAACATTACAAAAATTTTCATCAAAAGTTTTAATTTAATTGATATTTAAAAAAATAAAAATAGTAAGATTGTTTTGAAGATTATTCAATATTTTCTAATTTAGTATAAAATTCATATTCGTAAGATCACATCTAGAATTTGCAGTCAGCCCTTGGAAGCTCAAGCAATCTCAGACTTACTGCATTGTTCTCATTGGATTTTTGAAAAGTGAACGAGCTTATTTTTTGCTACAATAAACGAAAATTATTTTAAAGAAATAAAAGATAAAGATGAATTGAATGGAATTTTAGCTAAAAAAAAAGACATGTAAAAAGAAAGTATAGCATTATAGAATGTTTGACAGGTCATTAGCAAATATAAGATTTTATTTTCTTATTTTCAAAGAAAAAAAGATAAAAAAATACACAATATTCATCAATACAAAATTTTATTATTTTTTGAAAGGCTTGATTGCATTATATTTAAAACAAATTGCCTATAAAAAGAAAAAAAATCAATCAATAATACATCAAAAAAAATATTAAATATTTTCATCTTATTCCTTTAAAAAAACTTTTTAAAATGTCTTGCGGCTGTGGTATCTCTGCTCCGATTGCTCCAATTAGCTTTCCGGAAATTAGCTCCCCAATTTCATTTGCACAAATTAGTGCACCAATTTTATCATGTGGTTCCCAAATCAGCTTTCCAGAACCAATTTCGCTCCCCCAAATAAGTGCTCCAATTTCATTCCCACAAATAAGTGCACCAATTTCGTCATGTGGTTCTCAAATCAGCTTTCCAGAGCCAATTTCATTTCCACAAATAAGCGCTCCAATTTCATTCGGCTCATCATTCTTCTAATTTTTATTCAGTATATATTTATTTTTAATATTTAAACAACCTTTAAAAATAAATATTTTAAAATATTAATTTATACTTTATTTTTTTGCTAGGTCTTTGATGTAAAATTATTTAACCGCGACAAAAATAAATTTTTTTAAAATTTAAAAAAACTCAATTAATTAAATTAATTTAGATTCATCAAAGTTTGGATCTGTCTAAATAATTCACTTATTCCTATTCAAATAACCGCTTAGTAATTTTTTTCCCTTTAATTTTTTCTAGAAGAAGAATGTTTTATTTAAATATTAGCTGCTGATTTTTAAACGGCATATAAACTATCATTTTACTCTTAAATCTAAATTACGAAAAGAAATTTATGATATTTTTTGATCCATCACATCCATTTGGAGACAATCTTCTTTATCTGAACTCTGAAAGTAAAAGCTTAGAAAAATTTCCACAAGGAAAAGATTTTATCACCAAGAAGTCGTACAGTAAAAATCGAAATAAAATATATTAAAATGCTTATTTTGTAAGACTATATTTCAATGGGATAAATTCTTTATTTATATTATTGAGCAATGTATAATAAAATTGAGCAAATCTGGTGTGTAGCTGAATCGGGGAAGGAAAAAATTCTGTTGGGGTGTATGTATAGACCAAAAATAATAAGAAACAGTAAGGGGGTATCAGAAAGTGAGGAGACGCACAGGGTGAGAGATAGAGAGATAATCAAATCGATAGAAATGGCAAATTATTTAGTAAAACGGGGGTTATATAGTGGATAATTACTGGTGGGTGATTTCAACTATACTGAACTGGACTGGAGTGATAATTTAGAGGCAAAAATTTTAACGGAGACAGAGAGTGCGGCAGAATTTGTGAAATGTCTAAGCGAGGGGTTTATGACTCAGAATGTCTGTTTTAAAACTTTCCAGAAGGAGCCAAATAAATTAACTAACATATTGGATCTAATCATAACGGAGGCGCAGGAGAGAATGGATAACCTTGAACCAGGAGAAGTCCTCGGTGGCAAAGAAAATGGTCATTCGAGTATGAGTTGGAGATACAAGTTAAAGGAGAAGGTGAAAGAGTTTGGGTACAGGTTTAGGAGGAGTAAATTCAACTACAAGAAGGGGGACTATATAAGAATGAACAAATTCTTTGAGAGCATCAATTGGAGAGTTGCTCTTGTGGACAAGAACATCCGCGATTCTTATAAAGAGTTCCTGAAAATATATAATGAAGCTTGTGAAAGATTTATTCCAAAGATAAAAATTGATGCGAATCGAAGGATCCGGCCACCGTGGCTTACGAAAGATCTCAAATCGATGATGAGAAGAAAGAGCAATTTATGGCGCAGTTGGGTGCAAGGCCATAGAAGAGATACTGGGAAATATGAAGAGTACAAAGAAATTAGCAAAAATGTTAAAAGGGTCATGAACACTAATATCTCAGCTTATGAGTTGAGGCTTGCAAGCATCTAAGAAAGACGGGAGTACAACAACAGACAGATGTGAGATAGCGGAGATTTTGAATGAACAATTCGAATCGGCCTTTTCGGTAGAACTTGGTGACATTCAGAAATTTGAAATGAGAACGGAGTTCAAGTGTGATGCAGAAGAAAGATTGGAGAGTAGAGATGTGCAAACAAGGTTGGAGAAACTAAATTGCGACAAGTCACCAGGCGGAGACGGGGTCACACAAAGGGTATTAATAAGTTGCTCTCAAGAGTTGTCAAAAGCACTCGCCATCATTTTCAGCAAATCATTAAATGAGAGAGACGTACTGGATGAATGGAGGGAAGCGAATATTTTCCCATTAAACAAGAAAGGGAGTAAACTCACGGCGTCAAATTACCGACCAGTTTCCTTGACATCAGTATGTTGTAAGGTAATGGAAGGAATAGTTAGAGATTGGATATCAGCACATTTAAACAAGTACAGTTTGATCTCTAGTAGACAGCATGGTTTTGTTCAAATTAAGGCGTGTGTAACTAACCTTTTGGAGTGTCAGCATAAGGTGTCGATGAGCGTGGGTAATAATAAGTGGGTGGATGTACTATACACGGACTTCGAGAAGGCTTTTGATATGGTTTCACATAGAAAACTACTCATCAAGTTAAGAGCTTATGGAATATGTGGTAAACTGCTCGACTGGATTAAGGCATTCTTGAGCGATAGAAGGCAAAAGGTGGTTATGGGCACGTCGGAATCAAGGTGGAGAAATAGTACAAGTGGTGTGCCTCAAGGATCAGTATTAGGTCCCTTACTTTTCATGATATATATCAATGACTTGCCAGACAAAATAAATAACATAATGGAGATGTACGCTGATGATAGTAAGGTGATTTCAGAGGGGAACGAATTGTCACAATCAGATTTACAAGCAGATATAAATGAAATAGATAACTGGTGCAATAAGTGGTCAATGTCCTTAAACAGTAATAAATGCAAAATCATGCATTACGGGAAGAAGAAACCTAGAAACAAATATTACATTCAGCATGGGGAAGAAAAAGTATGGTTGCAGGAATCCGAGGTTGAGAAAGATCTGGGTATTATGGTTTCATATGATGGGAAGCATAGTAAATAAGTAGAAGCAGCGGTATCTAAAGCTAACAGTGCTTTAGGTAGAATGAGAAAAACTTTCAAATTTTTTAATAAAGAGTTGTTTAAAAAGCTGTACCCAGCTTTCGTCAGAACGCATTTAGAATTCGCTTCGGCGGTATGGAATTCTATGACTAGAAGTGAAATTAATAAGGTCGAGGGAATCCAGAAAAGGGCGACTAAGATGGTAATAGAATTAAGAGGATTAGAGTACGAAGAAAGACTTAGGGAGCTTGGTTTAACAGACCTGGAAACAAGAAGGAAAAGAGGGGACTTATTACAAATATTTAAAATAAGGAAAGGGTTCGAGAAGGTAGATTTGGATATTAGAGAGAATGAGGGAGTAAGTGAGGGGACAAGCAGGAGACACAATAGCCAAATAACAAGGGATATGCAGGGAGGGACAATGAGGGATAAATTCTTACTTAACCGAACAGCTACAACCTGGAACCTTTTACCCTCGGAAATAGTAGGGACTGATACGGTCAATCAGTTTAAGGCCAAAATTGATAGACATATGAAGTCGGAGACCTGGAGAAGATCTGTTTACAGAATCTGATACTGAGGAACTTTGACTTAATGCAACTTAGGTTGCAAGCTGATAAAGTGCAGCGTTATGAACTGCACTCACACTTATGTGCTACAGCTCACACTACTACTACTACTACTATATTAGTTTTGGTCACCGTAAAAAATTAAATCTATAAAAACTTTTTGGTGCACAAAACTCATAAACATAAAATATTTTTTAAATATGAAAATTTTAACAGAAAACCAATGCAATGCATTATATTTATCGAACATATTTATTATTTATTGTTTATTATGTCCACTTCCATTGAAAATAATTAATTCGAAAAAAATATGTGAAATTCCGGCAATTCAAAATTTCCATACTAACAAAATTTTTGAATTTCGATTTAATAAACTATCATTTCATTATTAGCAACAAATTATTATACATTATGATAAAAATAAGTGTTCATTCAAAGATCGGCCAGATCCAATTCATACTAAGTAAGTATGAATTAATATAAATTAAACCAAAAACAGAGTTTTGAAAGTTTTAATTTAAATAAAATTTGATTGAGTAAGATTTTAGTCTGTTAGAAGTAAGTTCCATTATTTAAAGATTAACATTGAATTTAGTTTAAATATGATATAATTAAAAATAAAAAAATATTTTGTTTGAATAACTAGTTAATTAAAACTTAAATTTTAAGTTCAGCAAGAAAAAAACAAAAATGTAAAAAGACCATAATTTGATTCAGTAATTAATAGCTGGTGATTTTATACCATAACAGATAGTCTTTAATTCAGCTTCAAACAGGATCAGACTTATCAAATAATGAAAAATTAAACAAAATAATTAATACTTGATTTGTGAAAAAAATTTATTATAAATTAATTAGACTATTTTGGTAGAGATGAAATCGATTTTTTTTTATTCAAAACTAAGAAAAAAAAAATTTAAATACCTAAAAACTTAAATTTTTATTTTCAAAGATTACTTAATTTTCTATTTGAATTTAAAAGTGATTTTATTTCCTTTTCAAATGATTTCAAATTTTAAACATAAATTTGATTTGGAAATATAATTTAGAAATTCAAATTGAGGAAAAATTAAATACTAGTTTAAATTTAATCAAAAAATATAGTTTTTGGGTGGAATTGATAAGAAGAGCAAAAACTATTATTAGACAGGTAATTGAAAACTTTCCAAAAAAATAAAAACTTAACGACACTAAGCGAAGTGGAAAATTTTTTTTTTAGGAAAATTAAATGTCATTGAATAGAATTTACAAAAAAATTATAAATTTATAATGAATAAAATAAAAATATAATAATTAAAAAAAAATTTGGCGATTCATTATTTTTAAATAAGATTAACGAAACTTTAAAATTACTAAAAAAAATTTTTTTTCCTAAATTCGCATAACTGATATTATTCTTATTAATTTTTCTTAATCGCATTAAAATTATAAATTAAACATAGATATACTTTAAAAAAAACAAAAAAATTGTAGATAGACGTTTAAGTCGACTTCGAGCATTTTGTTAAGCCAGAGAAGGATGTTTTATACAATTAGAATTTATTTTTGAATTATAACAATATTTGGATAATTAAGAATATTATGGTATGAATTTTGATCAAAAATATGAGTTAAACATTGAAAAAATTAGTATCAAACTTTATTTTTAAAATTAATGCACATTTTTAAATAAAATGAGTAATGTACATGTAAAAGTATATGTAAAGTTCACGAAATTCAAAACTTTAGTGCTATCCGAATTTAACAGATTGATTTTATTTTAATTTTTTAGGAATTTTTCACGAAATTTTTTTTAAACTTAGGTAAGTTTTTAGTAAAATTTAGAAAAAAAATATTAATAGAATATTAATCTAGAAATTTGTTAAAAATCACATGTTTTGAAGAGATTTTTTAAGAGAAATAAAGCAATAAAGTAAAAAAATAAAACCATAGATTTGTTCAGAATTTTGTCTAGATTTAAAAAAAAAAAAGTTGGATCATAATTGATCTCTCGGAGGAGATACGATTTAAACCATAAAAAACACATTTTTTTCCTTTTTTTAGCCAACAAAAACCGCCACACCTTTTTTTTTTTCTAAATTATATTAGCATGTAGAGAATTTTATGCTCTTTCAGAAAATATATACTTTTATAGTATATTTAAGTTTTATCTTTGAGATTTTGAGTCTTAAAGAACAACAACTTTTTAAAGGATTTGCTATTTTTGGAACCATAGGAGTAAAAAAATTTTTTTTAGCCCCCCCCCAAAAAAAATTTTTTTAGGGGTTTTCGAGAACGTAGATTACGAATTTTGAGTCAAAAATGTGAAATTCAGATAGCACTAAATTTTTGAATTTCGTGAACTTTAAGTCATTTTTATATTCATCTAGAAAAATTGGTGAAAAATTGGTGAAAAATTGGTGAAAAATCAGTAATTTTAGTTAATGAATTAGCACACGCCAAAAAATTTGATTTTCTATTTTTTTTTAATTTACAATTTAACTAGAAAATTACGAATTTTTTTAATAGATTTAATTTTTTAAAGGAGATTTTAGATTTAGTTGGATTGAGATTTTTTTAATTTTTAGTTAGGGGGACTTGAGTCCCCCGGCAGCCCCTCCCTGGCTTCGCCGTAGAAAATGGTGCATCAGTTTCTTAAACCTACAGAAAATGTTTTTGCCCTTCAGCAGTAAAACTTTGGCATGTGGAACCAAAATTCACAATGTCTAATGCTAAATTAAAATAATAGAACACCTCTAGTTTAAATTTCATTTGAAAATTGAACCGGATTTTAAGCTTAGTTTTACATATTGACTTTTTTTGTTTATTTAAGAAAAAGAGTTTGCTCATTTAAAATTAATTTATTTTCATTACAAAAAAAAAATTTAATTTATTGACCAAAAAGTTTAAGAAAAGCAAATTTCTTACGTTATCTTGAATCGATAAAGAAGCTGAAGATTAAAATTCTTCAGACTATTTTTTATATGAGAACAAATTAAGTAAAACATAAAAAAATATTTTTTGAGTTTTCTTTTTTGACGCAGATTCCTAATCTGACATTGAAATGCTTTGATAGTGTGGAAGTTTTCAGTTTCCCGAACCTTAGTATTTTGATTATCTATTTTTCTATACCGTGCTACAGCTCGGTCAAATTAAAAAATAATAACCAAAAATTTAAAAAAAAAAAAATAAAAAAATAAATAAAATGTTTTAATCTTTCCTTTTAATTCATAGGTTGTTGTTCAAAGACAGACTTATTTTTAAGACACAAGTTGAAATTTTTTATTTTTAAGTCAAAGTTATGTCCGGACTTTGAAGGACTTAGGAAAAAAAAAAGTCCTAGAAAAAAAAGACTTTAAATTTTTTTTTGTTTTTTTCCAAAATTCCAAAAACTTATCAATTTTTTTTTGCGATGAATATCATGACTAGAAAATTCTTAGGTTTGGAAAAAGTAGATCCCGAAAAAAGTTAAAAAATGTCAAAATTTTTCGGATTTTTTCCGAAAAAATTCACAATTTTTTTTTTCAAGATAACCAGCTCAGAATATAGAGCATTTAATTCTCTATCAAAAAATGTGTCGATCGAGTAGATTCGTTTAATTAAATTCTGAGATAAAAAAAGCTTAAATAAGATATACTTTATATAAGGCTGTAAAGATTCAGACCCCTCTAGCCAAATAAAAAATATTTTTGACCCCCCCTAAAATTTTGGCTAACATTAGATTTTCATATAAGTAGAATCCAAAAATGAAGTCGAAATCCATATCTGGAGATAGTGTGGAAGTTTTGCTTCGTGCAAACTTTATAATGCTAAAATTGCAAGAAAATAAATTAAATATGGCAAATCTATACAACCAAAGATTATATAAATTTTATGATATAAAGCCTGATCTAGCAAATTAAAATAAAAATTTAATCTAATTTCTTTAAAATTTTGTCAAAAAAAAAAATTTTAGTCATTGACTTGACTTAAAAAAAAAATTTAAGTCAAGTCATAACTTTAACTTAAATTTTTGTGACTTGGACTTAAAACTGTGGCTTGTAAACAATTCTGTTCAAAGCTTAACAATCAGACAATTTTTCTGATTCTTAGATTAAAATATTAAATCCTTTTTAGATCAAAAATAAAAAAATGTGACTTAATTATGCAATAATTTTTAACAATTGTAAAGTTAATTTTAGCTCAATACCAGAATTTTCTATTTTCTATTGTAAAATATTACACCATTTTATCAATTTAACATTTTGACCTCAAATAAATCCTATTGTTCTTTCTTTCTCACATTTTCCCTTAAAAGCTAATAAAAAAAACAAATGTTCACAATTAGAAATATAAGTCTAAGAATCCAAAAATTACACAAATGAAGGCCATGGATATGAAGAGTAGAATTGAATTGGAACTGCGAGGAAGAGAGGCATCAACAGTATGATTTAAAAATAGAAAAAAAAATTTCAAAAATTAAGCTTAAAAACAAATAAATTTAGATCAAAGAACTTAATTTGGACAGCTGTAGGTCACAACAAATCGAAGGTCTAACTGACGACTTTGAATCTCTTGAAGTTCTTAGTCTAATCAACGTGGGCTTAACTACTTTAAAAGGTT
This sequence comes from Brachionus asplanchnoidis, assembly GCA_025491095.1. Classification (NCBI taxonomy): domain Eukaryota; kingdom Metazoa; phylum Rotifera; class Eurotatoria; order Ploima; family Brachionidae; genus Brachionus; species Brachionus asplanchnoidis. Next base: position 1,080,662 of record JAILYF010000008.1, on the reverse strand, counting down.
TTCCCAAATTGGTCAATTTAAAAAAAGTAAAAATTTTATTAATAAAAAAAATTCAAAAAAAATTTATTTTTTTAATTTAGCTTGAGCTAAGTGATAACAGAATTTCAAATGGACTGGACAACTTGATGAATTGTCAAAAATTGACTCATTTGAATCTAAGTGGAAATAAATTAAAGGACATTGAGAGTTTGGCTGCATTGGCCAAGCTTTCGTCACTCTCCAACTTGGACTTGTTCAATTGTGAAGTGACCAAAGATGTTAGTTATAGAGAAAAGTTGTTCAAATTGATTCCAAGTCTAAAGTATTTGGACGGCTTTGATAAAAATGACCAAGAAGAAGAAGAGTTTGATGGAGAGAATGAGACTGAGGATGAAGATGATGATGACGACAATGATGAAGACGATGATGATGATGATGATGATGAAGAGTGTGAAGAAAATGAAGTTGGTCTTTCTTACTTGCAAAAAAGCAACCTTGAAGATGACGAAGATGATGAAGACTTTGATGCCCAGAAAGTAATTAATCAAACTCAGGATGAAGAGGAAGAAGAAGACGAAGAGGATGTTGAAGAAGTGGCCAACGAAGTTGACCCAACTCAAATCCAAAAGAACAGGTCGAGAAAGAGAAAAATCGATCAGACTGAAGATGACTCTCAGACAAATTAGAATTTTTTTAAATTCCATACCGGTTCCACAGGATGAATTTAAATAAAATTTATTTTGAGTTTAGACTTGTTCAATGTTATACACATTAATGTATATCAAATTTTATATTCTGTAAATTTTAAATAAAATATATTCAGTCAAATTAATAAATTTGTTTTCTTTTTTTTTTACTTTATTGACTATAATTGTAAAACAATCTAAAAGTGAATAAATCGTTTATGTAATTAACTTTTTTTGAATCATAAGACTAACTTAGTCCAAAATGTTTTGTCATATTGCAAAAAAATATGTCGAAATACTTTTTTAAAAAAAATATGAAATTAGACTCCTAATACCTTACCCCACCATTATTTTTTAAAATGGTTTAGAGCCGGCCTATATTTATCTTAGTACCAAAAAATAATTATTTAGAACCAAAAATAAAAAATTAACATAAGATAAGAAAAAAAACAATTATATTTTATATGTTATCTATTATTTATTTTTTATTTTTCAATTATTATCATTAATTGTTTTTTTTGGACGTCCTCTCTTTTTTTTTGCTGGTTGATTATCAATACTTGTCAATACTGTATCTACTTGAAACTCAAGCGGTATGTTTGGAGATTGTAATTGTAATCGATTTTCAATCTCTTGAAATTCATTGAACGTTTCATAAGTACATAGTTCTTCATAAACTCTGTTTTTACCTCTTAATGCTTTGGTGGGACTTTCTTCGATACTAATATCATTATCAGTATCGTCTTGATTTGGTTCTTGACGTTGTAAAACAGAGGTAGATGAAGAAGCAGAGTTTGGTCTTGTCCATTTGACATATTGAGTTTTATTATTTTTATTTTTTTATTATTGGTTTTGGATTAATTTTGTAAAGATTTATTTATTGAGTACTTGGGAATTTATATTATTTTTGTGAGATGTTTAGGTGAGTATAATAAGTGTCATATGTGTTAAGTACATTAAATTATTAATTAAGTACATTATGTCAGATAAAAGCAAGTAAATTAGTTAAATTTCTTATTAAAAAAATCTGGTACTAATTGATTAGTTTTGGTACTAATTGATTAGTTTTGGTACTAATTGATTTTATTTGGTTCAAAGGCAATTAATTCTGGTTTTAAGATAATTATTTTTTATTTTTATTTTTGGGTATTAAAAATAATATAAGCCTTTAGAGCCGATGTCTTTTTTTTACATCGCCGATTTGACAAGTAGATTTCTGGTAATTTTACGTAAATTTCTGCTGCTTTTTTCACTTGAAAAAGTCGATTTGGCGACATGTTCAAGAAAATGGCTCAGCGACCAAGTACTCAGATTTTTCAAGTGAAAATTTAATTCGTCGACACTTAAAAATGCTAGCGTGCCTTGCTTTTGTGCCTGTTGATTTCGTTGTTGCTGCATTTGTTGAACTCCAAAGTTGCATATCAAATGATTTGAAAAAAATTTTTACATATTTTGAAGATAATTACATCGGTGGCAAAAAAAGAACCAAAGTACCTAGTCGTAAAACTCCAAGATTTGGCTTGGAATTGTGGAACTGCTTTGAGAGAACTAGATTAGGCCTTCCTAGAACTAACAATAATTTAGAAGGTTGGCATAATGCGTTGCAATCAACAATTAAATCACATCCGCATTTGTTATCTTTGATAGATAGTTTAAAGCTTGAACAGACTAATACCGAAAATATTTATATTAAGTTGAGCACTGGTGAGATTAACAAAAGAAAAACAAAATATGTTTTATTGGAAGAACATATTACAAATATAATTACCGACTTCAAAAGTGAGAAAATAATGGAATTTTTATACAATTTATCTTTATTAATTGAATATTAATTTTTTTTTACTAAAAATATTTTTTGTCTAACTAAATCTTGTCTAATTTTTTTTTGTCGAAATAAAACTTGTCTAATTTATTTTTTTTTTGTCTAATTAATTTATGTTGAAATAAAACTTGTCATAATAAACACTTGTCGAAATTGATTTTGTCGAAATATGTTTGTCCAATTAATACTTGTCAAAACATGTTTGTCGAAATAATCGGATACCGTCTGTTTTTTTATCAAAAGTCTCTTTTTTACCATTTTTTAATATTTTTACGTAAATTTAGGTAAAAAAGTTAAAATATGGTAAAAAAAAAGTATTTGTTGAAAAAAAAGAATATCGAGACAAAAAGAAAATTTTAAATTTAAATTATTTTTTAATCAGTAGATTTATTAGGCGTAATTGATCTTGCGTTTTTAATTTGCCCTATCCCAGGCCATATCAAAGGTTGAATCCTTTGGCACATATTTCTTTAATTTTCCCTAATTCCAAGTTTAAAAAAAAAACACTTAAATCAAGCATAATATTAATTTACATAAGTACTTTTAATTTCAAAAAAATTTTACAAATACTTAATGTAATTTTTACATAAGTCGATTAATAAAGTAAAAAAAATCTTAAAATTTAATTGATTAAATCTGTGTAATTTTTTAGTGTTGGAAAAAAATGGTGGATGGTCGGACTGCTAATGACTAAGAAAAATAAAAGTTTCTTAATTTTTTTTATCAAAAAATACTTTTTTACCATATTTTACCTCTTTTTGCCTAAATTTACGTAAAAATTAGTACAAAATAGTAAAAAATAGTAAAAAAAATTAACTTTTGGATAACAATATAAACAAATAAATAGAAACTACTTTTTTTGAAATTTTTTAGAAAATAACAAAAAATGCAAAAATTAAGCATTTTTATGTCCTTTTCATTTTTATCAATTTTTACGTTAATTACAGAAATCCACTTGTCAAATCGGCACTGTGAATTTCTAAATACATTTGACAAGAGTTGGCCAAAAGTGCCAATATTATAGTCAAGTAATAAAAAAAAATATTAAATTTAAAGATTTTTCGTGATGTAAAATATCTTATTTAGCCATCCATCTATAATGATAATTTTTATGAGTTATCACAGAATATTTGTATCCTCAATTCCAAGATTACTTTTAGTATAAATCAAAAACTCATTCATTTTCAAATTATTTTTTTTTCCATGATCACTCTTTAGTAAGTGACTTTTGTTTAAATTTCAAATAATAAGCAAAAAAAATAAGCAGTGATTTCAAGTGATTTATAAATTATTAATTTTTTGTGCTTATTTTATTTATTCAAAAGAGTCATTAATAAACAAAAGACCAAGTCATGCCAAAAGTGACATAAATGGTAATAAATGATATTTTTGTTTGAAATAAATTTTTTTACTTTTAGATTCATTTTTAGAAAAAAAATTTTTTTAGAAAACAAATCACAAAATTCCAACTTTCACAAATTTTTATTCAAACAAAGCTCAAAAATGTCGAAAATGAAACGCAGGTTATGCCACAGCAACATTTATCATTTATTTTAATAACAATGTTATTAAATTTTAGAAAATTAATAAATAATTTTAATTCACTAATAATTACTTATAAATTTTAAATTTATTTTCTGTTTATTCATTTTTATATTCGACTGTTTTTTAATTTAATTTAATAAAATTTTCAATTTCTGTTTGAAAAACTTTTTTGTTGAATACTATTTGATTATAAAAATCCAATTTTTGGACTCTTCAATTTTATTGACAATCATTTTTTTTGATTTAGTACATATTAATATGTTTTTGTTATAATTTAAAATTTTTATTCAAATTTAAAAAAATAGTATTTATTTCCACACTTTATCTTAAGTCTGTTAATCAAAATACTTTTGTCTTCTTTTAGATTAAAATCAAAATCCTGATACATTAAAAAATATTTTTAAAAATTATTAATATTAAAATTATTTTGTTAATTTTTACTTTAATTAAGTTTTCGACAATTTCAGTACAATCTTTATAACAATCGACTGCAAAAGTCATGTACATAAAACTTGCGTGAATTATCGGATTCTAGAAATAGTTGTTATTAATGAATTTTGTTAATTTTAATTTAATCTAAATTAAACCTTGTAATACAAAGGTATTGATTTTGATGTAGATTTTAAAGCTAAATCAACTTTTTTGATCAAATTTTTCAATTGATCACTTGACAAAATTTCAAAACCCACAAAAATTTTCTTCTCAGAACCAGAGCCATTCGATTCATATTCATAAGTTTCAATATTATTTTCCAGTACTATTAACTTGTCAATTAAAGTCACAAATCTAAATAAATTGATAAAATGTTTTCAAATAGAAAACTAAATTACTTTTTTTGATCTTGAGTGGCTTTTTGCGCATTTTCTAGCAGTAATTTTGACTGGGAATTTTTAAGCAAAAATGGTTTGGAAACACTTATATGAAATTCGTCCAGTTTACAAACATTCTTTATCTCAGGTACCATATCAGCCTTTGATTTAATTAAAAGAACTAATTTTTCTATCAGCTCATTTTGAAATGAACTAAATTCAACTTAAAATATTGGGATTTAAAAATTCATTAATTCTTGATTTTAAACTTACCTGGGGTGCTTAAGTGAATTAGCCATTTACCGGGCTCAAAATTAATGCTATAGTTTTGAGGCGTCGGTTTCAACCGTTTACCACTCATTCCAGGTTTGGAATCATTTTCGGTGTCTATATTTCTCTTCATTTAAAATTTTGAAAATTTTCTAGTATTGATAAAAAAATTGTCTTTAGTTTTTAGTATTTGAAAAAATTAATTATTTCAAAAATTATTTTAAGTTTTGTATTTGTCTTCTTAAGAAAACTCAAATTATCCACATATTTTAAATCGTAAATCAATAAATAAGCGATATCTGGTAAATATCAATTGAATATTGATTATTTTTTTTAAAATTAAATGATGAATTATCTAATTATATAAAAAAAAATTAAAATAAAATATAAGTGAAAATTAAAATATAAAAATTAAAAAAGCAATGACAGGCGCAACATGTTTAAGTATTTATCTGTTCAAGAAAGAAAAAATAATTAGATATGGTCTATTTGCTTTTCAGTATAGAGCCTTGGAAAGAATGTTAACATTTTCCTTTAAAATAATTAATTTTGCAAATGCACCACCACTTTTAAAAGAACAGCTAGTCAAAAATGATACTAGAAATTTGAAATATGATTTAAGAAATAAAGATCAAATAATCGAATGTGGATCAAGATCAAAAAGTGGTGTAAAAACTTTTAAATATGTTTATTCAAGATTATCTACCAAATTCATTGCTGATAAATTGCTATTAAAGTTTAGTAAATTTAAACTGTCAATGTTTAATAATGTTAACTTGATTTATGACAAATCAATTAAGTATTTTGATAATTTAAATTTGAATTTTAAAAGTTATTTTTTTTTAATAATTTTTGTTTTTTTTTTTTTATACTAAACATTTTGATATATTGTATTTTAATGATTTTATATTTTAATTGAAATAAATGAAGAGTTAATCAGTCTATTCAATAGATAAGGGCACTAGCCTGTTAATTAACCTTTTAACTTTAAAATATCAATTGAATATTAATTATTTTTTTTTAAATTAAATGATTAATTATCTAATTATATAAAAAAAATTATAAAAAAATAATATGTTATATTTTTTAATTTTTTATAATTGTTCATTTATTTTTTATCTGTTTAGATTAAAAAAATCAAAAAATTTTACAGTAAAATAAGTTATAATAAAATATAAGTGAAAATTAAAATATAAAAATTAAAAAAGCTATGACATGTGCAACATGTTTAAGTATTTATCTGTTCAAGAAAGAAAAAATAATTTGAAATGACATATGTTGATTCAAAACCCGCTTAATATTCATCCAAAAGTTTGACAACCAATGGAACAGAATGACTCAATTCTGCTCGGTCTAAAATGGAAAATAAATCTGCTGGGTGAAATATGTGAATAAATCAAAATAGAAAAAAAATAGCATGTGCTAATTCATTTACTAAAATTACTGATTTTTCACCAATTTTACTAAATGAATATAAAAATGACTTTCTTTTCATAAAATTACTTAATTAATTTAAAAATGTGAATTTATTTTAAAAATCAAGTTTGATGCTAGTTTTTCCAATATTTAATAAAATTACAAAAAAAAATAATTTTCTACTTGACTTTTTTTAAAATTTTTGTTTATCCTTTATCACTATATGAACCGAATTCTAATAAACAACGGATTATTGAGGTCGTAATTATAGACCAGATTACAGAACTCACATTTTTCATCAATATTTATTCCATAATAATCTAAATTTTCAAAATGTTGTTCATATTCAAATTTTCAATTGTATAAATTAGCCAACTCCGGATAAAAAAAGTTCTAAAAATCGATTTATTTATCTATCTGCTGATTTTTAGCTTTTTTTAAGTAAAATTATGTTTAATTTATAATTTTAATACGAATTAGAAAAATTAATAAGAATAATATCATTTAGGCAAATTAAGGAAAAAAAAAATTTTACTAGTAATTTTAGTTAAAAAATAATAAATCGCCAAAAAAATGCCTGAACTTGGAAAATTATTTTAATGAATAGTTTTAACATTAACAGCTCGGATAATATATGAAATTGTGATTAACACCTTGGTTCCTTGGTATTTTATCAATTTGTTATGATGATTATTGTTAATTTATACAAGACCAAAACATGACTTAGATGCACCATTTAAGGCAGCATGCTGAATTTGTCAACGAGCCGCTGTGTCAAAGCCCTTATTTTGCTCCATAGGGAAATTTTTTTGGCACTATCAAAAATAAAATAATCGAAGAAATGATAGGTCAAAATTTTTGATCAATTAATTAAGTAAATATTTGGTATAGATTGTTAAGGTTTTGAAAGAATAGCTGAAATGAGTTTGAAATTAATGATGATGACCAAAAATTATTTTTAAAGATTTAATTATAAAATTTAATGCATTTATTTTTTTTTAAAAACACTGTTAAATCATTATCATGTGCACAAATAAAATTTAAGTAGAATTTTGCTGTAAAACATTGAATTAAGAATTTAAAAATATGTTTTAGCACTAATTTTATTAAAAAAAATACGGAAAGAACACAGAGATAAATAATGAAATAAAAGAAGATTCAAAAAAATTTTCAAATTAGCTTGGATCTAAATTATATCAAAAATTGACAAAAAATTTTTTTTAATTTAAATCTATTGCTTTTACATAATTCACAGACGTTTTTTACTTTAATTGTTAGAAAAATTGTTTTTCTTTGTATATAAAAAAGTTTAAAAGAAACGGAATATGATGAAAGTTTTAAATCATCATTAAAAATAAATTTTTTAATTATTTTCTTAGTTAAAAAAATGTTAAAAAAGCGAAAATGTAAAAAAATAAAGACTATTTTTTCAAGGCTACATACTTAAAAATCTACAAACTATTCCATTCTTAACAATTTTCATTTCCCAATAAATATTTTTATTTAGATCCCACAAAAGATTGTTTGAAAATTTTTTATATGAACATTGTATAAAATTCATTTTTATTTTTTTTTCATTTAATAATTTAAAATTTAATCAATTATATATATTTAAAATTGAAAAAATATATGAGAAAAAATAATTTAAAATAAAAAATTTATCAATTTTTAATAAAAAATTTATCAATTTTTAATAAAAAATTTACTCCTTTTTCAATTTCAAGGTTAATCAACAGGCTAGTGCCCTTGTCGTTAAAGACCGGTTAACGCTTCTTTTATTTGATATTAAAATCTTTTACATATTTAAAAAAAGAAAAAAAATGTTGTTTATAAAATCATTTATAAAAAAGCAAAATATTAAAAAATTTAAGTTAAATTTTTTGAATTTTTTTACAAAATCTGTTAATATTTAATTTATAATATTGAATTTTGAATGCTTGAATGTTAAAAAATTTAAACATTGATCTTTTGATTACAAAGCTATTCATCAGTCTTGTATAAAAGAATCCAAATGATTTTTCACCATTTGCTGTTTTTGATGCTGGTTCAATCTGATTCTCACTATTCTTTAAATTATATTTCAAATTTCTTGAGTCATTTTTCTTCAATTTCAATCTTAAATTTTCAGGTGAATTATTAAAAAAAAAGAATTTTTTAGGCAAAAGACAACATTCTTACCAGTATTCTATGCTGAAATGCATTTAAACCATACTTTTCTAGAAAATTATTGTTTTCATTAAAGCTATTAGCTTCAAATTTAAACTTAAATAATTTAAGTATCGAAAAATAATAACATTTAGCTAGTTTAATAATGGCCTCTTTTGAAAAATAGCACAAGAGAGTGGAGCAGTAATCAAAATAAGGCAAAATAAATGTCTTAAAACACTGTATTTTTACAGAAGTTGACAGATAGAAAATTAAGATCACAAAAGATTATATGAACATTGTAAAAAATTAATTTTTATTTTTTTTTTCATTTAATAATTTATAATTTTATCAATTATATATATTTAAAATTAAAAAAATATATGAGAAAAAATAATTTAAAATAAAAAATTCATCAATTTTTAATAAAAAATTTACTCCTAGCTGAACTAATCATTTATTTGGCTTAAAAACATTACTAAAATGTGTTTCTTTGTTCGACTGTGCACCATCAACCACCTTTTCCAAAGTTGGAATCATTATCAGTGCTTGTATTTTTCTGTATATCGAAATTTTAATTTTTTTTGTATTGTGAAAAATATTGTCTTGAGTATTTAGTATTTAAATAATTTATTTTATGCAAAATTATTTTCAAAACAAAATGAATCGTTTAACAAATGGTCAAAGTGAGACTGAGGTAATCGAGGTTGAGCAGAACCTGGATCAAAATATTCAGATAGCCCAGTTCAAAAATTTAAGACTGAGATTTGACTCTACTTTGAGCAGTCAATTCGATGCTGAATTTATGGACACCATAGACAGAACTGATTTGAGCAGACCTGGCCTCAGTGAACAAGTCGGATTTTTGATTGATTTTTTCAACCAAATCGATTTGTCTTCCCAAGCCAACTCAAATTATGTTCTTTTGATAAATAAAATAAAAACTTTGAACAGTTATCTTGACTTTTCCACCACTGACAGAGACAACTCTAATTTTGACTATCTTAAAAACCAATTAATAGAGTAATTAGACCATTTAATAAAAAAAAAATTAATTTTTTTTGTCAAGATTTTTGGTAAACAAGCTTGATTATTTATTTAACAAACTAAAAATGGCCAAATCTACCGAACTGGCAAATAATCTAGTTAGCCTAATTGCTCAAATACTCAGACTTTTACGAAGATATTTTAATCCGGAAAAGCTAATGCTTCACTATAAAAAATTAATTTTATTTTCAAAACAAACAAGTAGTGTTTAAAAAAAATTCTAGAGTAATTTTTAAATATATTTTTTTATTAAAGGAAATAACAAAATTCTAAATGAAATCTTAAGCATTTGGACAGATCCAAATTTTAAAATGTACCAAGATAATAAAGATATGCTATTGCCAATTTTAAAGAAAGTAAAAATAAAATTTTTTTTTTTCAAAAATTAATTTTATTCTTAGAATCTTTCCAATTCGGACTACCGCATCCGTTCAAAGTGTCTTTCAATACTGACTTATCATTACACACTTGGACGCAGTGAGCTTGATGACAACTATGCTGAGTTGAGAAAAAAAATTATTAAAATTCTAATGAATTTTCTGGACGATTCGGATCCAAGAGTCCGAACCAAATCACTGGAATTAATGGTACAAATCAAAAAAATTTTTTTTTATTTTTTACTAAATTTTATTTAGATTCTGCTACATTGTAATGGTATAAACGTAGCTGTTGAGTGCTACGATGAAATAAAGCAAAGTATATTCGATGACTATGATCAAGTTCGGCTTCTCTCAACTCAAATGATATCACTTTTGGCATTCACATATCCAGAATAGTATTATTTTTTTTTATTATTTATAGTAATGCTATGATAAACTGTTTTTACGAAATTTTACGTAATTTTACATCATTTTTCGAAATTTTACGTGATTTTACGTAATTTTAGTAAATATAAAAAGGGTCAAAAAAAAAATTTTTTTTTTACTTTTTTTTTAGAAAATTAAAATGAAAATTGTAAAAAAAAAATTACGAAATTTTACGTAAATTTTTAATATAAAAAAAGGGAAAAATGGTAAATTTTAGTAAAAAAACGATAAAAAAAAAATCGTTAAAAAAACATAACTCCAATGCAATAATTAATGATCCGACCAGTCACCGTTTTTCTCAATGACTATTTCAATTACCTAAGAATTAATAACTTTTAAAGGAGTATAAAATGAATATCTTTTTTATTAAATATTACCTTTTTAATATATTTTTTACATTTAAATGATGTTTTTACTAAAATTTACCATTTTTCCCCTTTTTTTAAATAAAAATTTACGCAAAATTTCGTAATTTTTTTTCTACAATTTTCATTTTAATTTTCTTAAAAAAAAAGAGAAAAATTCCTAAAACTCGTCATTTTTTCAGTTTTTTTTACCCTTTGTATATTTACTAAAATTTACTGAAATTTTCGTAAAATTACATAAAATTTGGAAATTTTTCGGAAATTTACTATTTTTTATATTAGTAATTTTACGTAAATTTGTAAAATCACGTCAAATTTCTTAAAAACAGTTTATCATAGCAGTACAGTAAATAAAAATTTTAAATAAAAAAATTATTTTCAGCCAAATAAGCATAAACAGCGACCAAGAAGAGGAAAAAATTCGCCTTGCAGATGAAGTGTTTAGCAAAATATGCTTCATGATAAATGACATCTCACTTGATGTTCGAATATGTGCTAGTTTTCTGCTTGTAAGATCTTGTGCAGTGGTTTTTTTGAACTAAATTTTTGCATAAAGGGAAAAATTGACTTGGTAAGTTCGAGATTTTTGCTCCAAACACTGGACAAAAAGCTGATGATGGATTTAAAATTGCGAAAAATTCAAAAATTTCGCCAAAAAACCCTTGTGGCAAACGAATTCAGTGGTCTTTCAACATCGACAAGCATAATTGGTGAATCAAGCGATGCTCAGATAGATGAAGATGACAACTTAAAATTGATAACCCAGGGCGCCTGTGGTGCATTTATTCACGGACTAGAGGACGAATTTCTTGAGGTTAGATCCGAATCAGTTGAGTCTTTGTGCAGTCTTGCCATTAATTGTCCAAAATTGGCCGCCAAAGCAATTGACTTTTTGGTTGACATGTTCAATGATGAAATTGAGTTGGTAAGACTTAAAGCTATCCAAGCATTGAACAAAATTTTGCACTATGTACTTCTTGGCGATGACCAAGTAGACATTGTTGTTTCGGTGATTGAAGACAGCTCTTTTGATATTAGAGAGTCTCTTAAAGATTTGTTGTCCAACTGCAAACTAGCGACCAAAATTGGTGTTAGAAAAACAGTTCAGGCTTTACTAAAAAATTTGGGAAAATATCCAAATGATAGAACGTCCATTTGGAAGTAGGATTAAATTTAAAAGTGAAAAAAAATAAAATTTGCATTCAAAAAATTTAAGGTGTTTTAAAAGCTTAGGCCAAAAACATTCAAAGTTTGTCATGTCGCTAATTTCATATTTGATCAATCTTCATCCGTTTATAGATCTAGTCGAACCGGATATCAATGATTATTACTGTAAGAAAATTTTTAAAAATCTTGGCGTTTATAGGAATTTTAGATATTTTTTTAAATTAGGGTTGTAGATTTGATTTTTTTAATTTCAAAAGAGGTACTAAAATGTCTTAAAAAAATAAGATTTTCTCAAGCAGTAATAAAAAATATTTATTTATTTATAATCTATTTCTTTAATGAGAAATAAGATAACAAAAATAAACCTTTGAATAAAAAAAGAAATAAAAGAAACGTATACCTCTACCTTTTCATGTGAATAGTCGAATGTATTCAAAGAATAATAACTTATTTTTTTAAATTTTAATTGATAAAAAGAGTAAGGTTTTAAAGGCAGAAGCGAAATTTGAAATATCTAGATCTTATAGATCAGTTTTCGGTATTTTTATTTTTATTTTAGAAGAAAGATAATCAATTAAACTAATGAATATATATTTTGAAATTTGAGAAAAAAAAATAATGAAATTTTTTTGGGCCGTCAACCGAATGTTGGGTCATTTGTGACCCAATTTTGGAGAAATAAGAGTTAATGATAAAGCAAAGTAAAAAAAACGATGAATAGTAATCAGACTTGTATAGAAGGAGGGAAAATAAGTCTGAAAAAGTCAAAAACAGGTCAAAGTGTGACTTGGACTTGAAAAGTTTTTTTTTTTAATTACAAGTCTTGACTTATTTCAAAAATTTAAAAAATACAAGTCAAGATTTTGACTTATTTTAAGAATAGAATTAAAATTTAAAAAATTTAAAGTCTTGAAATTTTTTATTCAGCAAAAAATAAAATAATTTGTCCAAATTTTTTTTTAATTTAAAAATTGAAACTTGATTTTTTAAACAATTCACATGATCGATATATTCTTTTTAAGTGAATAAATGAATAAAATACGAAAAAAAATCTGTGCTTAAAAAAATTTTAGAAATAAATTAAACAAGATAAAAAAATATATAAAAAAATTTACAACTTGTGTTTTTTAAATTTGACATGTGACTTTTATACAAGTCTGATAATAATTATCGAAATTAAATGAAAATTAACATTTAAAACTATTTTTTTTTTGATAGAAATTCTATTACACTTTTTTGGTCTTATTTTATTAAATTATTTTTTTTTCTACCTTATTTTAACGGTGTTGTGAATTTTCGATTAAATATTTAACAAAAATTCTTAATTTTTTGATAAATTAAAAATAAAGTTGTTAATAAATATTTTTAAAAATGCAACCACAAAGTGCAACATACTTTGTTGCAATTTTTTTACTTTAAATAACATTTTTATTTAATTTTTTTAGTTAATCAAATCAATAATCAATTTCAATATTATTGATTTTAAATTTTTGTTTTTTTTACATTAGAAAAATTATTTTAGGCATCAAAAGTGCAACTAAGTATGTTGCAATATTTTTTCTAATATTTTTAATTAACTTTAATTTTAATTTATTAAAAAATTCAGAATTTTTTTAAAATTTGTATTTGAAAGTCACAATACCATTTTTAACTTTATTTATTTTTATATATTTTTATTTTAATCAAAAGAAGCATTGAGAAACCTAAAAAATTCTTGTGAGATAAGTCAGGTAAATTAAAAAAAAAAAGAGTTTAATTATTTTTTATTAGTTTAAAAATGTCAAAATAATTTTTATACTAAAATCTATTCTATTTTATTTAATTAGATATAAATTTATTAGTTTTTTAAAAGAAATTAAAATTTTAATTAGCGGAATTTAAAAATTTATGAAAAAAATTTAAATTTTTAAATGAATTTTTAAGACTTGATTTTTATCCAAAAATTTATTTTTTCTGCGCTTATCTTTTACCATAATGTAAAAGAATGGGTTAGAATAGAAGCAAAAAATTATAGAAATCTTTTAGATATTAACTTGAAAATTAAATATTACTAAAATATCAAAAAAAATCTAAATGCGCCGATTGAGATTAAGTAATTAAACTTTTTTTACCAAAGATATAAGCACTTTAATAATGATAATGAATGCAGTTAACCAAAATTCAGCCATTATACCATTACTACCCAAATATATATTCAATCACTACTTTTACATCAAACTAAAACATCCCAATCTGATACCATCAATACGATATATTGAAAATGAATCGATTTGTGGAAAAAAAATGTTCGAATCTTCTGAAAATAAAGAAAATTCACTTGAAAACCTCCAACAAGATGAAATGATATCATTTTTTCTAAAAACAAGATCAAATCTCAAAAATCTGAGCCAAAATTTGGGACCATGTCCCTCCAGTCTCCTTGGTCTGTTCGAATCATTCAGTCATGATCTTGAGCATTTGTCTGAAATAGATCTGACCGATGATGGCATCGGAAATATTTCGGTAATTTGTGAAATAATGAAATCCTATTTGGACTGCTACATGACCATCTTGAAAGTATCCACTGAATCAAGCTCATCCGGAATTAACACAGTTGCCAATGGTGAAAAATTACACAACCAAAAATTGATCCAAATCGAACAAGCTCTGCTGACCAGCATCAATTTAATTCTATTATACAAAGGTTATCAAAAAAAAGAAAAAGTTATCATACTCAAAATGTATTTGTACTTGAGAGGACTTTATTTGCGAGAGTTTTACCTTAGAAAGAACATGTTTAGCTCGTTTTTGAACTCATATTTAAAATTAAATTTGTCAAGAAAAGATTTCGTCAAAGAGTGCCACCTTTACATGTCTTTAATAAAACTTTTTGACGCTCTATTGGACCCTAATTTTAAACAAATGTTATTCGGGATTTTAAAAGAACTTCCCATTGATGTTCCACCGTGTCTAAAATTGACTAAAGGCACACCACTCAAAGAAGCCCATTTGGAAATGTTGCTACTTGACGAAAATGAAAAAAATACTGAGTCAAATTATGTCAAAATGTATCTTGAGCTAATCGAACCAGTCGATAATTTGGACAGTCCGATAAGGTTTCAGCCTGGTTTGGTTAGTTTGATCAAAATCAGGGCCATTTTATACAATTTCAATCGATTTGACAACCTTTATATACAAGTAAATTAATTTCGAAAATAAATAGGAAATTATTTATTTTTTATTTTAGATAACTTATTCGGACAATGAAAAAAATTATATTTCCATTGATTCTTATTCGATTAAGCATTTGGAAAAAAATAAGCATACTTTGGAAACAGAAGTTCATTTGGCTAATTTAGCACTTACAGGTAATTAAAATAGATTTTTCAAGAGTTTATCGCCCAGTCAAAAAAATTGTAAAATTTTTTAAAAATTCTTTAGGCTTGCATTTTTCTTATTATGAAAAATGGTCTTTAGAATTTAAGTTTATATTCTTCAAAGATAATTATTAAAAAATCTATTCGATTTCTATTAAAAGTCTGTATGGTTTATTTTAGATTTGTGAACTCTTAATCATTTTCAAATATTATTTTGCATTGTGAAATTATCAGAAATTAAACCAAAATTATATATACATATAAATATATATTAGTTATATTTGAAGAAAAAATAACTTTTAATTGCATTTTACTTTGATTTAAATTCTACTGTATTTACCTGTACAGAATCTTTATAATCACCAGAGTAAAATAATTTTATTCAATTTGAAGAAAAAAAACTGGAGTAAATGCTAGAGATTTTTTAATTTTTTTTTTAATTTTTTTTAATTTTTTTTGAAAAAAGAACTCTTTTATTATTTAAACTAACTAATTTTTTTCTTAATTCTTGATGCTGCATCAAATGTTCAAGTTTTTTTTGATTATACACTTGGTGCATCACCAAGAATTAAGAAAAAAAAATCAAGTATGTCTAAGCTTGTGGTGCAGCATAATCAAGCGAGACAATACGGTATTTGAACAATTAGAATAAAATGCAGAAAAATAAGGAAAAATGTATTTGACGCATAAAAAAAAATTATAGTATAAAAAAAAATTTAATAGCGCATAAACTAAAAAAAATTAAGTTACATATAAAGATTGTGTAATTAAAGCATATAAAAATTAGTCTCGCATAAAATAAAGCAAGTTAAGCATAAAAAAAATATTATAGCATAAAACAAAAATAATTTAATCAATATTTAGAGCCGACTTGGCCTTTGGGGTTTGACCACGCCTTTTTTTAAATTGAGTTTCTTAAATATTTCTTTCAACGTTAGCCTTACGTTTAGGTGGACGACCTCGGGTTTTGTGAAGTTCAGTACAAGAGAACAGAACAAGGTGTTAAAAAAATTAAATAACTTTTTTTCTAAAAGTTTAAAATTAATTCTTGAATGCAGAATGGTGAAAGATTCATGGTTGCACCAACTTTAAAAAGGTGTATACACATAGCATAGGCCAAAAACCATCGACAGGTAAAAGTTTTACTTGCAATACATATAATATGAGTTGAATTTTGACCAGAATGAATGTTGAATGATGAATTTCTAACAATTGTTAACTTAACAATTGTTAGAAATTCATTATTCAAATTCAATTCATATTGAATATTTTGATTTTTAACCATTCGTATTTTATTTTGCTCTTTTATTTTTTTGTCTCCAATCAATAAAAATAAAACCAAAATAAAAAATTATACATCACCAGATACCGACTGAACCTCCACCGTTCTATTACCTTGGTAAACAGAACTTCGGATGAAACTTCCCATTTTTAAACTTTTTTACTATTACTCTTGATTTACGATTAAAGACCTAAAAATTGAACTCGTCATTGAAGATGACTCTGTACCAATCTTTAACTGTTCAATTAAGTCTCTGTTTATACCACTCATATCTTTTTTTTTTGATTACTTATGCTTGAAATTAAATATTCTTATGCTTTCAAAATTTTTTTATGCTTTAATAGAAAAAAATATGCGAGAAAAAAAAAAAAAATCTTAACTTTTTATTCATTATGCTAGGGTTTAATTTTTTATGATTTATTATTTGTATTTATGCGTCAAAACCCCCCGTCCGAAATATAACCCTGCTTCAAAAAAAAATATTAGCTAATTTAAAAAATTGAATTTTTTTGTTAGAGAAGTTAATTTAAAATATTAAGATAAAATGTTGTTGTTAAATTCTGTACAAATTTAACCCCATTTATTTAAGATAAATTGAAATTAAAGAAAAAAAAATTAACTTCATGCAAAATCTTTAATTTATATTTTTTTGATGTTTAATTTTTACTTTTTGGTACATAATAAAATTTATGTATTATATTAGGTACATAATTTTAATTTATATTAAATTTACATTTATATTATTAATATATATTTATATAAAATTTATATAAATTTATATTTATATTTAAAAAAAGAGTAGCATTTTTTAATTAAGATTTTTTTATAATCAATTTTTATTTTAAAAAATTCAAAAAATTTCAAAAAATTCTAATTATTTCAAAAAATCACTCATTTAACACTAATCTATTAGAATTTATTGATAAAATAAGATATGAACTTTAAAAAAAAATTGGTTTTATCTATACTGATATATCATAAGGTACTTGATCATAAGCTTTTGATACGGTATTAAATATATATATACTATTTGTACTGAATTAAACAGTGTTAAATTTAAAAAAAAATATATTTTCAAAATAAAATATTCTAATTAAGTGATGCAAGAATAGGTTAATAGATGAGTTTAGATTAATTTTTGAATAATAAAATAATTTTTTAAAAAATTTCAAAAATTAAAATAGGAGAAAAAAATAAGAATTTTTTAATATTAATTGAAGTATTATTGTCTTCCAAATTTTTTTTTGCTAATTATTAGAACATTAAAAAAGAACATTTAAACACTTTAATAATTACATGTCCAAATCCACCGTCAATTCGTTTTCCGAAATTTTTTAAAAGAATTAATATCTAAACTTTGGATAAATTTAATGAACTCAATTTTTAGTTTATTTTTAATTATTGGAAAAAATTTTATTATTCCATGCTGTTTTTTTTTGTTCAAAGATTTAATTTCTAAAATAAAAATAAGAAATTTGAGTTTAAATAATTTTTTAAAAATAACTCAATTTATTTAAATAATTTTGAAAAATAACTAATTAATTTAAATAATTTTGAAAAATAACTAATTAATTTAATTTTTTTTAAAAAGAAAATTGTATGATTAAAATGTGCATTACTATGCTGGTTGATGAGTATACTGATATTAAAGAGAGTGCAAATGATCCAGTGACCAGCGCAGGAAATAAAGAAGACAGTTTAGTTAAAGTTCTAAACAGCATGAATGCCGGTGGTCTGAATGAAAAAATCAACAAAAGTAATCTATATCCAATTGAACTATCAAAAAATGTTAAGATCTATTTTGAACCTTTGGCAAAAAAATATCACTAAGAATCCCTCAATTATTTTTGCTTTAAAATTATTAATTTCTAAATGAATTTTTTAAATTGTAACTTTTTAAAAATAAAAAAAATTAATTTATATAACATTTTTATTAGTCATTATCTAATTTTTTGTCACTATCATCGGACTCTTCTTCAGATGAACTAGGCAGCATGTCTCTATCAATATTATATCCATCTTTTTCAACAACATCTTCAGTTATTTCAAATTCTTTTGGCCTGGTAGATAAAAATGTATAATTAATATTAATTAAAGTATTGATCCTACCACATTCCCTCTGATTTTATGTGTTTTATATTGTCCTTATTGAGAATTTGTACTATCTCGGCTTTGACTTTGTTTCCCTCCTCAATTGGCTCCACTACCACGAAATCGCCTCTTTTTGTCCAAACAGATTTGCGGAATTTTACGGGCATTGTAACTATAAAAGTCTCGCCCGAAGCTGTCTCAACATCATGAAGATTGTTACCGCGTGGCCCTTTAATCTAAATAATTTTTTTTAGTTGATAAACTTAAGTCTTTTTTAATTTTTAAATACTCGAACAATTGTTTGGTTATCTGTCGGAAGGGAATAGTTGTTTATGGTTTCAAGGAAAACGTGTTTTTTTTTAGTTGCTGCTGACATTTTAGTTCCAATTTATCAAGATTTAGTTAAAATTTGAAAAATAAATATTTCTCATTTTATGTGAAAATAAAAATTTTTGAATATTTTATCATCATGATGTAGTGCACCTAATTGTCTTGTTTGGCAAATAAATGAAAGTTTTATGCACTAATTTATTAAATAATAAATAAATTGTTGTTTTTGTTTAGTTTTGTGAAATTTACTTCAAATCGAATAATTCTTGAATAAATGTTTGATAATTGATTAATTAAAATTATTGACAAAAGGAAATTTGAAAATAGTAATTTGCAAAATATAACTTTTCTTGATAATCAAATGCTAAGACAAAAGAGTATCAAAAATTTAAGAAGATAATTTCATTTTACACTACTTTATCTTTTTTGAAACGAAAAAAATTTAATTTTTTAAAAAATCTATTAATTTTTTATAGTATAAAATTTCTCTTTCGAAATGAAAACTCAAAATTACAGCCTAATATCAATTATTATCAGGAATTCGAAGATAGATCAAACAATTAAATTTTTAAGCCAAAAATTACTAACGACTAAACAAAAGACTTAAATAAATTGAGCATAAAAGAGACTTTTAAGAAAATCAGATTCAAAAAATCAATCAGCAATTTTTTTTTTTTAGATTTTAAATTTTAATTAAATTTTTTTTTTAAATCCGTTAAAAAAATGATATTTTTTTTTAATTTGGGCTTAAATAAAAAACTATTTTATCCGTCATTTCATTATTCTGGTATTTAATGAGCCGGATTAGCGAGATGAGAGATCTTTTTCTATAAAAAAGATGTTTATTAAGAAACTGATTAAGATTCTTAGAAAATCTTGTATTTATCTTCAATAATGTTTTATCTATTAGGATTTAACAAGTATTCAGAAAGACGAAGGTGAAGTTTAGAGCAAAATAAAATTAAAGAAAAGCAAAATATTTTAAAAATTAAAAATATATTTTTAGTTTTTAGATAAAAATCAAAAAAAGTTTTATTATTTCTGACAAAAAGTAAAAAAAACTTAACATGTAGTACTGTTTCTACCAATAATCGATCTTTTCTTCTTAATAAAAAAATTTATTTATTTTTCTGCTATTGTTTATATTTAACAAATTTTGTTTAAAAATTTAAAAGATTTATTTTTAAAATAATGGATAATAATTGAAAAGAAACTGGTGTATAATTTAATAAAAAATATTTTGCTATAGTTTTTGCTCTACCGCCATTTCAGAAAGAGATCCTGAAAAAATATTATAAACAACTGTTAGGCAAGGTTGCAATAGAGACTCTGTTAAGTTCTTTAATTAATTTGAATTTAATTTATAAAATTCCTTACAAAAGTTTATAAAAAGGAAAAAAATTTCTGTTGAAAAAATTTAGCAAAGTAAAGTTTAATATTTAAAATTTAAATTTTTTTTTCTAAATCTTCATCAAAAAAAAATTAGGAAATTAAAAAAAAAGAGGTTCTTGAACTATCATCCTCCTCTTTAAATTTTTATTTCATTGTCTGTCTTTTAAATTCGACTTCGAGTTAGTTTATCACGTTGCTGTAACCAAGATCAAATTTAACCTAGTGATTTTGATCTATTTTATATTCTTCTAAAGCTTTTGACTATTGTTAAGATTTAAATAATCATTCTCTATGCCTTAAACTGATTCACTCATTCAAACTAGAAAAATTCTATTTTTCAACTTAAACAAATATAAACTTTAAGACATTAAATTTTTTTGTCTTTAAAGTTTTTATTAAAATCATTTAAAAATTTTGAGCCTATTTAAGTTCAATAAAAAGGATATTTTAAAATTTTATACATATAGTATGCGATGGTCGATTTTTTTTAAGAAATATTTGGAGAAATTTTTGCAATGTCGCTCTTTTGAAATTAAATATAGTGTTTCAAACATAGATTATTTAAATTATAGATAATTTTTTGAGAATTTGAGAATTTTTTTTATTTTTTTTTTAGAAATTTCATTACTTATTAATCATTAATTTATTCAAATTAATTAAAAATTATGCTCTAATTATTAAATTACTCAGATTAAAAATTATACAATATAATTTCTAAATATTTCTTAAATTTCAAAAAAATGTTTAATGGCAATACTTGTGATTGAAATACATTTAATAATAAAAAGATAGTATATTCATTAAATTTTTTATAAATTGTACTTTAATTAAATATTTTTTGCTTCGTTAAAGCATTGAGTATAAAATTAAATCAAACCAACTTAAATATAAAAAAACTTTTAGCTTGTTAAATTATTGCCTTTTGAAACAAACAAAAGATCAAAAATTTTATTTAGAATCATTAAAAACCAAAACCAATTATTGTCAATATTTTTTTTTCAAATTTTAGCAATTAGCCATTTTTTTGAAATTTAATATTGTATAATTTTTAATCTGAGTAATTTTATCAGAAAAATTTCTTTAAATATTTCTAAAATATATTATATCTCAACCATCGAACATTCCCAATGCATTTTCAAAATTGTATTTAAAATTTTTATAAAACTTAATAGAATATACTAAATCAAAAACAAATTAATATTCAGAATTCGACAATTAAATTAATATTTAGATTTTTATTAAATTATAGAATAATAAAATAACAAGATTTAGAAGAATGATGAGCCAAATGAAATTGGAGCACTTATTTGTGGAAATGAAATTGGTTCTGGAAAGCTGATTTGAGAACCACATGACGAAATTGGTGCACTAATTTGTGGAAATGAAATTGGTTCTTGATAGCTGATTTGAGAACCACATGACGAAATTGGTGCACTTATTTGTGGAAATGAAATTGGTTCTGGAAAGCTGATTTGAGAACCACATGACGAAATTGGTGCACTTATTTGTGGAAATGAAATTGGTTCTGGAAAGCTGATTTGGGAACCACATGACGAAATTGGTGCACTTATTTGTGGGAATGAAATTGGAGCACTTATTTGTGGAAATGAAATTGGTTCTGGAAAGCTGATTTGAGAACCACATGACGAAATTGGTGCACTTATTTGTGGAAATGAAATTGGTTCTTGATAGCTGATTTGGGAACCACATGACGAAATTGGTGCACTTATTTGTGGGAATGAAATTGGAGCACTTATTTGTGGAAATGAAATTGGTTCTGGAAAGCTGATTTGGGAACCACATGACGAAATTGGTGCACTTATTTGTGAAAATGAAATTGGAGAGCTTATTTCTGGAAAGCTAATTGGAGCAGAGATACCACAGCCGCAAGACATTTTAAATAGTTTTTTTTAAAGGAACAAGATTAAAATATTAAATTTTTTTTGATGAATTATTGATTGATTTTTTTTGCTTTTTATAGGCAATTTTTTTTAAATATAATGCGATCAAGCCTTTCAAAAAAAAATAAAATTTTGTATTGATAAATATTGTGTATTTTTTTTATCTTTTTTTCTTTGAAAATTAGAAAATAAAATCTTATATTTTCTGACGAGCTGTCAAACATTCAAAAATGCTATTCTTTCTGTTTTCATGTTTTTTTTTAGTTTAATTTCCATTCAATTCAATTGTATTGTATCAAAAAATAAACTCGTTCTCTTTTCTTCAAGAATCGACTGAAAACAAATCAGAAAGACTGAAAGACAGATAGAATTGCTTGTGCTTTTTCCACTGGAGAAAAATTTGTCAAGACAAAATCTTATTCAGTTTTATAAATTCAGTAATAATACAAAATATTTGGACTAAACGAGATTAAAAAATAAATTAAACAGAAAATTTGATAGATCATGTCTGGGAGAAAGAGGAGTTAACTCCTCTTTCCCAAGTAATCCTTTTAACGATACAAAAACGAGAATTATCGATAAGATCCTTAATTCTCGCAAATTTTTCGCTAATTATCGTTAATTTTTTTATTGCAATAAGCTTTATATCTTTTCTTATCGATACTTTATCGCTGATTTTTTACTTATCATTATTGTAAAGATTAAATTTTTTTTTGTCATTACAGTTTTTTTATAAGCTATCATTCACTATTTCAAAAATTCTTTTGGTTACAGTAGGAAAATTCCTTATTATGAATTTTTGATAAATAAGCATAATTAGTGATAATAGATAAATTTATTTCAAAATTGATCAAAATATATTTTTGTATTTTGACTACCTCTTACAAGACCCATCAAGCCTATGCGCAAGAATACTGTTTTTAAAAATATAACCCTACAAGCCTAAAACATTTTAAATTATATTTTTAGATCGTTGCCCGACCTAAAAACACACCAGTCGGCATTATTTAATTGATTATAAAATTTTGAAAAAAAAATGTTAATTGGATAACCAATTAATTTTATTTATTCATAGAAAAGCTTTAGAACATTTTTTTAATCCTCATGAACACTTTTCTTCACAATATTCATTATTTAACAATAAAAAAAATAGCCAATAAATATTGAATATTTTTATTCGCTATAAAAAAAAATTAAATAATTGCAGATAAAAATAATTATTGAAAATTGAAAATAAGACAAAAAATATTTCAACACAATTATTATATATATTTATTTATTGAATTGAATTAACCTCCTTTAAGGAGAAGTAAAAGAAAATAAAGATAAAAAATTTTTTTTTTTTTTGTGTTTTTGTGTTTTTTTTAAAAAATGAAAAAATATTACCTAAAAATAAAATTACAAAAATAAAAAAGGAATGTTAGTTCGAAAATAGAAAAAGGCATGAAAGTTAGAAAGCAAGATAATTTGGACCAAAATTCATGAATTTCTTTTATTTTGAATTAGCTCATTTAGGAGAGTTCTGTAATGTTTTAATTTTAAATTGCAAAGACATAACCAAATTGAATCAGATATACCATCATTAGAAATCAGATTAATCTTAAGATTTTGTTTAAGTTGGTTTATATTTACTGAAATTTTTGAGGTTTCAATTTTAAAGTACTTGGAAATAAGTACTAAGTCGGAGGAAAAAGATTTATTAGAGGGGGGGTCACTTAGCATATATTTTAAAAATTGTGATGATAGATAATTATATTTAATTGTATCAATAAAAGTTAGTTTTGAAAATAGATAAAGTTCATCAAAGTTGAATAATTTTAGTACTTTTAAGACTCGTGACATGTGACAGTAGGCTTTTAAACCAAACATTTGTCTAATTAAGTTGTTTTGTAATTTATTTATTGAATCCTTTGTGGTCGAATTAAGAGTAAGAGCCTCAAGACCATATGTGAATTTAGATAAGCAAAATGTTTTGTATATAAATGATTTGAATTTAGGTGAAGAGGTAGGACTATTTTTAGGGAGAAGATATGAAATTCCAAAAAAGCTGCTCTGAACTTTTTTAAAATTTATAACTGCCTGTGTGTTAAGGTCAAGATTAGAATCTATAATGAATCCTAAGTATTTTAACTGATTTGCTTCTTCAAGTTCGGATCCATTAAGGTGAAATACCGACTTAAATAATTGAGTGCCAAAGTTAACAACTTTTGTTTTATTAGGATTAAATTTTATTCTCCATTTATTCCCATAAGATCCACAAATATCCAAAAGCATTTGTAGATGGGAGTCAACTGGGCTTATTAAGATTATATCATCTGCGTAGACAATGATAGAAACATTAAGATTTTTATAAAGAGCTCCAAGCTCATTGTTAAGGCATTCTATTATAAGATCATCAATATATATGTTGAAAAGAAAAGAAGATAAAATAGCTCCTTGTTTTACACCAGTTTCAATTTTAAAGGGTTTAGTTGTTAGATTATTTGGAAGAGATAAAACAGCTAGTGCTGAGTTATAATAAATCCTAAGCAATACCCAGTAGGAAGTATGCAGTCTCTTTAATAGTTTATAGAATAAGCCATCACGCCAAATTTTGTCAAAGGCCTTTTCTGCATCTAAAGATGCTATCCTACATCCAGAGCCTTTATTGATGTAGTTAAGAGTTGTTTCTTTTAATACAAAAATGGCATGGTTACATGAGGTTTTTTTCTTAAAACCAAATTGGTTATTACTAACTTTGTAAAGATCAGGGGAGTTAATTAGAATAAGTTTTTCTAGGATTTGAGCAAAGCAGTTTGAAATAGAAATAGGTCTTATATTGTTTAGATCATAGCTGTTTTTTAAATTATCTTTTAGAATAGGATTAATTTTTGAAGTATTAAGATTTTTTGGGATTTTATTGAATAGTAGAAGTTGGTTGAAGAATTCAAGTAGAATTTCATAAAAGCCAACAAAATTTACATTTTTTAAAAGGTTATAGGAGATTTTGTCAAAACCAGTTACTTTTGAGTTATCAAATTCTGATATTATTTTCTTTAGTTGAGACAGCTCAAAAAAAGGCAGATTAGCAGGACGAGTGTAGTTCACAAATGTTTCATTCACATGTTTTTTAATATTTATCTGATCACTTGAGAGAGAGGATTCATCCTCTTTGAATAAATTTAAGAAATGAGAAAAGAGTTTATCCGGTGGGAGGGTTATTTCTTTTCTAACATTTCTTTTATTTTTAGACTGTGCAAGTCTTTTCCAAAATCTATTCCTATCTTTTAAAGAGAAAAGACTTTCTATTTTTGCTTGCTCTTTTAATTCATTTAGATAAATTTGTTGTCGTTGAGCTCTTCTAAATTCTTTCTTTAATTGTCTTCTTTTAGGTTCAAAGGAGGGATCCGTTTTTATTTTTTGATTGATGTCAATTAACTTATCTTTTATCAATTTTAGTTCCTTATTGAACCAATTGTTTTTCTTTGGCTTCTTAGCTAAATTGGAGGAAAAGTAAATATTTTGATAGTCTAATGCTTCATTTGAGGCTTTAGAGATTGAGTCACATATTGATTTATAAAAGAGATCAACATGCTCTTGTGCATTAAAAATAGGTTTCGAGGGATCAGTGTAATCGAGACAAGAATTAAAAAAATGATAAGATAAATTATTATTATAGAATTCAGATACTTCAGAAATTTCAAGTTTTAGTCTGGGTTGGACTTGAGGCTTAACATATAGAGATTCAGTCTCACAGTGGAGATTTTCATAAGTAACATCTAATTTAAGGGCGAGATGATCACTAAGATTTCCCAAGTCACTTAAAATGTTACATTGAATAGATTTTAAGATATTCCCTTGATCTGAGACTAAAATATGGTCAAGGTTAGCATAATATGGGGGGGAATTTTTTTTATACTTTGTATAGGTATACGAAGTAAATTGTGTGTTTAATGAGTCCAGTAGGACCAGGTCATTATCATGTATAAAATTGTACAGTAGAGAATCTAACTTATTTATATTTGAGGATTTTTTACAAGTGAGCCTGAATGGATCTGCATTGAAGTCACCTATTATGAACATTGGAATATTTTTGTCTTTAAAAAATTTCATGTGAGCTATTAAGATTGATAGAGTAGTCTCATATAAAGCTATCGAATCAACCTTATTCTTATTATTATAAAAGGGCATATAAACCCCAAAAATTACAAATTCTTGACCTTTGATTTTCAAATGGACATAGCTCGAATGTCTATTAAAAAAGTCACTTTCAATCAAATCACAAGAGTCGTCAAGAAACCAGCATTGGCCACCATAAGGTCGCCCTGAAGATTTACCTAAGTAATCAGGCATATCCGACTGATAGAGTGGAGTATTTTTATGATACCTAGATGAAGCTAAATCCTTTATAATATGAAATTCATTTTTTTTGGTCCATAATTCATTCAAATAGCAAATATTTGAAATATTAACTAAATGATTACAATAAGATAAATTTGATTTTAAATTGTAACAATTAAGAAAAGAAATAGAAAAAGAATTTAAAGGCATAATAATTACGTAACTATTGATTAGGAGTATTGCTCGTATTTGCTTCAGATGAAGATTGTGTATTTTCATTTGTTCCACTTGAGGAGGGTTGGGCATTTGAGGATGTTGATATCGTGTATCGCTGGCGTAATGCAAATGGTTTATGGTAGCGATTAATTACAGCACCTCTCGGCCAGTTATTTTTGTCTTTAATTTTTTCAAGATCGAACACACTAATGGAAAATTTAAATTTTATATATATACAACTAATCAAAAAAATCAGTTATTCAAAGAAAACAGTAAAAGATTTTTTTTTAATTTTAGGTTTGAACATTGTACGCTAAGCTTTTTTGAATATTGAAATAAAGTTAATTTTTGGCGTAATTAAAAATCATCATTTAATCAAAAACTGTCAAATTTTAATTTTTGATTCGTTTAAGGTAAATTGTTTAATTGACTCTAAAATATTTTTATTCATTTCTTTTTTTGAAGGATTAATGGCTCTGGATCTTTTTTTACTTGGGACGCTAATTGTTAAATAGCAATAA
Organism: Brachionus asplanchnoidis; assembly: GCA_025491095.1. Taxonomy (NCBI): domain Eukaryota; kingdom Metazoa; phylum Rotifera; class Eurotatoria; order Ploima; family Brachionidae; genus Brachionus; species Brachionus asplanchnoidis. The sequence goes on along the minus strand of JAILYF010000008.1, from coordinate 1,053,196 downwards.
GTTAAGGTAAACTCAGCACAATAAGTCTAGTGTTGTGAGTCGACTTTAATTTCGACTTTAGAAGAAAAGAAAAGGCGCTTTCTCCGATAAAATCCACAGATGTTTGAAAAAAACAAGTCTGATATTTATTTAATAGTCTTTTATCTTAGATTTTTGAGACTTGTGACTTTTAAACATCTCTAGATTTTTTCAAAAAGAGCGCCTTTCCTTTTTCTTCTAAAGTCGAAATCAAGGTCGACTCATAACACTAAATAAGTCTCAGACTTATATTTTTACTCGACTCACTAATTGGTTATCAAATTCAACAAAGTTAATTCACTTAATTAACAAATAATGTTTATTAAACTTTTCTTATCTTTTATTAATCTGTAAATAAAGTTATGTACAAAAATTTTTATCTGTATCTTTTTAATTGTATTAAACATTTTTATAATCGCATGCGGGTTGAAAAGAAGGTTTTAGACCATTCTGAACTTCCCAAAGGCCACGGCCCTTAAATTATTATTTAAATAAATAAATAAAAAATTTGGAGATCGATTTTTGGTCAGGTTTATTGAAAAATATGCAATAATTAATAACAATAAATAAATGATAGTTAGTATCGATAAATCAACGATATCTGCTATCGGTTCCTTATCGATAAAATTAACCAATTGTGTGGTGACCTTATCGATAAGGCAAAATCGCTAACTTATTGAAAAATTCTTGCAAAAAACGTTACTTGGTTCCAGTACTGGAACCAATTGGTTTCAATCAGTTTCAATTTTATTAAATCAAAATGGACCGTCCAAAGTTGAACGACCACTAGTTCTCACAGCAGCGTAGCCAGAGAGAGGCTAATGCAAAAATTAAAAGATAAATAAATTCTTTACAAAAATTAAAAGGGATAGGATCACCTTTTTAAATGCTTTACTTACTAGAAATTGTCTTAATTTTTCAGTCAAATTGAAAATTTACAAAAAAAATAGAAAATTAAATATTTTTTTAATTAGTTTTTTTATTAAATAATTTTCTTGTTAATTATATCAAAAAAAATCTAATTTTATTAGAAAAAAAATTTTCCACTACAAGCGTTCCTTTCGAAGGTTTCTAGCTACGCCTTGAGTTCTCATATAAATAAATTAAAAATCAAAATAAAACATTATTTTATTTGTGGTGAGAAAATTGTTGTTTGCGGAAGCAGTTATTTAATTTTGGGGAAAAAATACTCATTTTAAACAGTTAAAATTAATTTTTTATTAAAAAAACATTGATAAATAATAGATTATATTTCTAATCCCAATTTAAACAAAACTAGAAAATGCCTTTTATGGTAAATAAAATATTAAGAGCCTCGTTTCTTAGGGAATATTATTTCAGCACAATCAATTTCTGATTAGCACAATGAAAAAAACATTCAACACAATTCGATTTCTTCAATTAGAACAAAAAATTGAATTTAAAAAAAAAAAAAACATTTATCACAAAAAAATTGTGCTTGAAAAAAATTCTTAAAGGATTTTTTTTTCAACACAAAAATATTTATAATAAAATAAATTTTTAATTTTATTTTTATTTAATGATAATAAAGTTTCGAAGCTTAAAGAAAAGATATTAAAAAAAAATTAGTCTCTAAAAAACCATTCTCCCGCATTTTTTGCTCTACTTCTTTTAGGTTTATTGACAAATTGGTCTTTTTTTTAAACAGTTCTTTTAATGTCAATAAATGTGCACAATATCCTATTTTAGTGAAAAACTTGCAAGAACATTTCTTACTGTTAAGGTAAACTTTATTACAGTTCTTGAATAAATAAGTTCTTGAATAAATTTTTTTAAAATTTTCCCAACAAGCCATTTTTTTACCCAGTTTAATGCTAAAAGTATTTTTTTTAATTTTAGTTTTTGTGTTGAATGCATCTATTTTATTTTTAATTTTTGTGCTAAAAGTATTTTTTTCAAATTTTAATTTTTGTGTTGAGAAGAAATCATTTTGTGCTGAGCGTTTTGAAATTGTGTTGAATGGTTATTTTTTTGTGTTGAAAATGTAGACCCCTTTTCTTTTTTTTCTTGTTTCACTCTTTTGACATTTTACCAACTCTAGTTTAAGCAAAGTAAAATATAAAATTCTTAGATGATCAACATGAAAAAAAAATTAGAATTGTTTATTGGTGGTTTGTAAAAGGCTTTAGACATTAATCTATTATTAAAAATACCAAACAATTTTTTCATATATAATTGAATTTTTTTCAACATTTTTCGACATAATTATTATTATTCTTTTGGACAGTAAACTTGAAAATTTATAATATTTGAAAAATGAAAAATTTATTGCAGAGTGAAATGAAGCTAGAAGGAAACGGTATTTGGTATTTGAAATAGTGTTTGTGGACAAAAAAAGGATCTTTTACAGAAAAAAAAATTTTAAATAAAAATTTTATTCGAATATTATCTAAATTATTATCTAGGAAGTATTCATATGAAAAAATCTATCTACGGGCTATTAATATCTATGTAGCGTTTTCTGTCTGGGATGAAGACATTGTTTTCAAACAAAAACCTTCTTTCTTGTAATTTTCCAGAAAATCTCGTGATGGATTATGATTCTCAGAAACCATTGAACCTCCACCAAGATACCATTGAGAGCATAACAGCATATTTTTTGCATACAAGTAGATAATTTTGCACGGTTCCAAATCAAATGTATTTAAAAGTCGAATCCTGTGATTAGTCGATTTTGGAAAGTTGATGTAACTAAAATAGACAATAGCTTGTTTTCCATCAGGCAAATTTACAGTCTTTTTGGCTATGATTCCCTGTGGAGCCACTGTTCCCTTTATTAACAAAATTTTATATTAATTATTAAAAATTAAGTTAACTAACTAGCTGATGAAAATCAAAATGTCTATATTTTTCATTCAAAAAAGAATTTAAATATTGCTCAGTTGCTAGATAATCACTTCCAGAATACAAATAAATATCTGTTTTTTTTGTTTTGCCTTTTGATTTAATAAAATAGCCACCACAAACGCAAGAAAATCTCAATTTGTCATGGACTACTACTTCTTCAATGATTGATTTTAGCTTATATTTATCGAAATCGAATTCTATTCCATACTTATCAACAAAATCTGCTGAAATAAATGATCCTAAAAAATATATTTGAATTTTTTCTAACAAGTATTCATTTTTACCCAAGATTGTGTCAGGAAAGTCTTCAGTGTCACTATCTGAATCTAATTTAATAAAAAATTATTTTTTATTAATTAATAAAATTAATTCAATTTACCCATTATTTTATTTATGTTTGGGAAACTTTGGTATTCTAAATTTTCAGAAAAACAATTTAATTTAAATTTTTTTAAATAATTTTAAAAGAAGATTTAATTGCAAGCAAAGCCAACTGGCTTAGAAATTAAACAAAGAATGAAGTTTTTTTAGAATAACAACTAAAATTCAAGCGAAGACTGCAGTGATTTAAATAGTGTATTCTAGTAGGCTTAGAGGCTTTGTTGTGAATCTCGTTTACAAAAGAAAATTTTCATTTTCTGAATTTAAGACACATCATCAAATTTTGAAGGATTCAAACATTGAAAGTTTTTTTTTTTCTTAAATAAAGACTTAATCATGGGATCTAATCACATGGCTAAATAAAATTAAAAATATCCTAAAGCAATTTTTAACTCAAAATATACAATGGACTTTTTATTGGTAATTTTACGTAAAAATGCGAATTCTTACTCTTTTGTGGTTAATTTTACAGAATTATGCTAATTTTGGCGTATTTTGTCCCGGTAATTTCTGCTAAAATTTTCTTGAAATGTTGCGAAATTTTTAGCAAAATTTCGCATGTTTTCGCACTTTTGCGTAAAAACGCGTAAATCGAAAAATTCAAAAAAAATCAGATTTTTGGTAACATTTTTCCTAAAAGTTTATGTCTAAAAGTTAATGGTTTGATTTAATACTATTGATCATTTTTCTATTAAATTTAAAACGTTTTTAGAAAATTAATTTTTTTTTCATTGACTTCCTTGAAAGAACTAATTCTATGAACTAATGATACAATTTCAGCTGCAACTGAGTTTGTTGAATTATGTTATTTTAAAATACTTGTTTTCGATTTTGGATAGAAAATTTTTTATAGAAAACAAAAAAATGAAATAAATAAAAATGAAATAAATCTATGTTACAATATTTATTCTATCTTATAATTAAAAAAATTTAGGAATTTTAATTTTGTTCTAATGGATATAAATTATAGGTCTATGAAAATTAAATACCGAAAAAAAAATAAAAGTTACCTGAAAATTTTATAAGCTTATCAACAAAATTATAAGCTGAGTTCTAGGACTTCTTCTGGCATTGTGAATTTTCAAACAAAAATTACAATACAAAAAGTAAAAAAGGTTATAACTTTTGTTCTAACGGTCCTAAACATGTTCTGCAAATGTAACAAAGTGTAACAACTTTTGTTACACCTATTGTGAAAGTCTGCTAAATGTGTACAAATTTATGCAAAATTTCACGCCATTGAAACGTATTGAAACTAAATGTGCAATAAATTTGAATGAAAATTCACAATGCCACTTCTTCTTCGATCTTCACAAGCGTCAAAACATTATGTATGCCAATGTAATAAGCTTTTTTATTTAATAATTTATATATATTTTAAAAGTTCTCATTTATATTATTTTAAAAATTTTAAAAAATGAATGGTATTTTTAATATTCAATCGATTTAGTTATTTTTTTAAATTAAATCTTACATTTTTTCATGCATTTTCATTAAAGGAAATATGATCGTTTTAAAAAAAAATTTTGAATATTTTTTGCTGCTGTAAATTTGGACAATATTTTCTGTTTTTCTGTACTTTTATCGTGGATCGATAGTCAATAAAAATGCCATAGTAAACAGTTTGGCTTTAAAAAAAGGTCGTCATGTAGTCACGCCATCTATCTGCTGAAACAAGCTACTAAACTCAGCAACTTCCTCCAAAAACGCCTCTACACATGCGCCATCGACGCCACCAAAGCATTCGACAAAGTCAATCGATAAAACCTATGGGCAAAAATGATCTCCAAAGGAATTGACCCGGCACTCATCATGGCAACAATAAAATATTACGACGAGTCGCTAATGATAGTACAAAATGGCAATGAATTCTCCAAATTGTTCAAAACTAGTCTTGGGGTACGTCAAGGTGGTATCATGTCACCCAAGCTTTTTTCGATATATATTGATGACTTAATCGCAAAAATTGAGCAACTCGAACCAGGACTAGAGCTTAACAGCAATAAAATGGATATAATTGTATTCGCGGACGACATACTTCTATTGAGCACGACAAAACTAGGCCTTCAAACCCAAATAATGCAGGTAGTGCAAATAATGCAAATATGGAGACCAATTTGAGATCAAATACAATTCAAATAAAACCAACGTTATTGTATTCAACTCCAAAGTCAGTAGAAGCATACACGAGAGAAGATCTGATGCATGGCAAGGGAACCTAACCTTAAATGGAATGAACGTAAGCCCAGCCAAATCTATAGAATATCTATGGATACACATCGACGAAAAGAATAGAAACAGTCTACAAATAGAAAAACGTAAAAGTGCAGCACTCGCATCATTAGTAAATCTAAACAAACTAGGATTTACCGGGACTTTGTCATTTCATAGTGAGTTTTTTCATAGTGCATATATTTCATAGTGAGCGATGATTTTTTTTTTTTTTTTTTTTTTTAAAAGTTTATTTAAATGACCCCAGCCGAGGCTGTTTTAGTCAGCTTATATGGAAATTGTTTATATTTTTACATAGTATAATAGTTTAAGATAGAAGATACAAAAAAAAAGTAATTTAGTTAAATAAAATTAAGTTCACAATTTTTTTCTAAATATAGTTAATTTTCATCATAAATAGTCATCTAAAAATTATAAAAAAAAAGTAGTTAGTTTAAATCATTTTTCATATCGCACAAAAAAGTTTTTAATTTTTTAAGATGAGTCAAATTTATGTTTTCATAGTCGTCCAATAATTCTTCAAAAAGCAGGTTTTAATTCAAGATTGCGTTTTGACAATATGTAACGTTTAGTTGTCTCATTCTCTCTGCTAAGCTCGGAAGTTTAGCTTTGTCATTTAAGTCTGCCGAAGAGAAATTATAAGGTAGTTTGTAGATTGCTCTAACTGCTGCGTTTTGGATCGACTGTAGTTGTTTCAACCTTTTCTTTGATAACCGAGTTAGAATTAATGATGAGTAGTCCATAATAGATCTAATTAAAGATGTGTAAATAGCTGTTAGTGTACTTTTTTTTAGTGCCCAAGATTTATTTGAAATAATTTTAATACAATTCAAGCGATTAGTACATTTTTTCTTGACATTGTCGACATGCTTTTGAAAAGTTAAACGTTGATCAAAGGTAATACCTAGAAACGTTGGGTTTGGATTGTATTTTAACTTACGCTTGTACATGACTAAGTTAATTTTTTTCTCTAGATTTTGTTTACAGTTTGAAAAAATGACGTAGTTACACTTTTGTGGGGCCATTTTTAAACGCCAACGATTAAGCCAGAGATGATTTCATAGTGTATATCATTTAATAGTGATTATTCATTTCATAGTGTGATTTATTCATAGTGTTTTTTTTTTTCATAGTGTCCGTAAAACACGTTTATGTAAAAATTAATTAAGAAGAAAAAATGGCTAATTTATTAATTAATTGATAATAGGATATAATTTTCGTTAAATAAAATGTCAGTTATTTCAGAAACTACAGATGAAATTTTACTTAAAATAGTTCCACTTCTTAATCGCCTAGGAGTATTACTCGCTTTATTTTCATTAAGGAAATTTTTTATCATTCTTAAATTTATGTTTTTTAATGACAAACTATGAAAAACTATAGTTTCGATGTATACATCAAATAAAAATACACTATGAAATTATACACTATGAAATAATACACTATGAAAAAATTCACTATGAAATGATAGTGACTATGAAATTATACACTATGAAATAATACACTATGAAAAAATTCACTATGAAATGATAGTGACTATGAAATTGACTTTCACTATGAAAATTTAAACACACTATGAAAAGATTCACTATGAAACGATATAGTGCCGATTTACCTCAACACAAATTCACCCAAATACAAAAGGATATTTATTCAACTCCTACCTAAGACCAACTCTCTTCTATGGACTCGAAAATTTCTATCTCAACAAATGTGATAAGTACAAGATAAAAAGAATTGAAGGAAATCTGATTAAGATGATGATTGGTGTCCCGACTCGCTGTAGAACAACCGATCTTATGTATGCCCTCAATATTGAACCAACTCAACAGCGAATCGAAAAGATAAAATGCGACCATTTCATACGACTAAGCCAAAACCCCATAACCAAATCAATAATCGACAGCGTGTCAGACATGAACATCACCGAAGACTTGACCCGTGAACTGATAGAAATTACACAATCTAACCCCCACAGCCTACTAGAGTCATGTTAAATCCATAAATATTTAGTAAAAGTCGAATTGAAAGCCAATAGATCTAATAACCCAACAGCTACGGAAATACCTAAAACATTTGGACTAAAAGATTGATCAGACGTACCAAAGAAGCTCTTTGACATAATAAAATTCAGACGTCAAACATAAATAAGCCTAAAACTAATTTATTTTTCTTAATTCGTTTTTTTATTTTTTGTATTTTTATCTCTCTTACTCGTTTTTTATAATGAACTGAACTAATTCTACAAATTTTTGTATTTAATTTTACATTGCAGCTACGCTTTATTTTACAGCGCACTGCATCGTGGTCGGAAACGGCCTTAGCCTTAGGTATAAATTTTCTGTTTTTAAAGGACATTTTTTGTTATTAAAAAAATTTTGTAAATATTAGAAACCTGGTAGTCACCTGAATCACCTGAGTCATTTGAGATTTATGAGACATAATAAATTTTAATCACAAAATAAAGATAATTGATAGAATTTATAATAATTTTAAACTTGAAAAATGTGACCAGGAAAATATAATTTTTCTAATTTTTAAATTTTTAAAATATATATATTTTTTAAATAGCATCAATACTTAATTTAAAAAAATTAGCAAAATTTATTACATTTAGTTTTTCAAAAAAATTTAATTATATTAAATCGGAAAAATTAACCGTATTTTATTTAAACCAATTTTTTTGTTGATACAGATGATGCAAAAAAGTTTGGGTCCAATTTTTGTGCTTAAAGAACACATTTTAGCAACATCCTTTTATTCACATTAATTAAATAAAAATTACTTTTTGCTTTTTAAAATAAAATTCATGAATTCTTGATAATAATAATAATAGTAATAATTATGTTGTTTTTTATTTTTGATGTTGTGAGTATTTTTATTTAAAAATGATTTCATTTTTTACTAAATAGATGTATATTTACTATATGATGTAAATAAATAAAAAGCCCATGTTTTTGATAAATAAACATAAGTGTATTTAAATTGATGCTTTAATTGTTTTACAAAAATAGAAGTTATTTAAACGGAAAAACAACACATTAATTGTGAATTTTATGGAGATTTTTTTGTTTTAAAAAAATTCACTTGAAATAATTAATTGTGTAATGTTTTTTGACAACATAAAAAATGGATATTTTTTAAAAAAATTAGATTGTCTTACATTTGAAGTCAATAACGTAAAAAAAAATAATTACAGTGAATATTTTTATTTAAAATTTACAAAATATATAATTTGATATACATTAATGTGTATAACATTGAACAAGTTTAAACTCAAAATAAATTTTATTTAAATTCATCCTGTGGAACCGGTATGGAATTTAAACAAATTGCCATTCTAATTTGTCTGAGAGTCATCTTCAGTCTGATCGATTTTTCTCTTTCTCGATCTGTTCTCTTGGATTTGAGTTGGGTCAACTTCGTTGGCCACTTCTTCAACATCCTCTTCGTCTTCTTCTTCCTCTTCATCCTGAGTTTGATTAATTACTTTCTGGGCATCAAAGTCTTCATCATCTTCGTCATCTTCAAGGTTGCTTTTTTGCAAGTAAGAAAGACCAACTTCATTTTCTTCACACTCTTCATCATCATCATCATCATCATCGTCTTCATCATTGTCGTCATCATCATCTTCATCCTCAGTCTCATTCTCTCCATCAAACTCTTCTTCTTCTTGGTCATTTTTATCAAAGCCGTCCAAATACTTTAGACTTGGAATCAATTTGAACAACTTTTCTCTATAACTAACATCTTTGGTCACTTCACAATTGAACAAGTCCAAGTTGGAGAGTGACGAAAGCTTGGCCAATGCAGCCAAACTCTCAATGTCCTTTAATTTATTTCCACTTAGATTCAAATGAGTCAATTTTTGACAATTCATCAAGTTGTCCAGTCCATTTGAAATTCTGTTATCACTTAGCTCAAGCTAAATTAAAAAAATAAATTTTTTTTGAATTTTTTTTATTAATACAATTTTTACTTTTTTTAAATTGACCAATTTGGGAAAACCTTTTAAAGTAGTTAAGCCCACGTTGATTAGACTAAGAACTTCAAGAGATTCAAAGTCGTCAGTTAGACCTTCGATTTGTTGTGACCTACAGCTGTCCAAATTAAGTTCTTTGATCTAAATTTATTTGTTTTTAAGCTTAATTTTTGAAATTTTTTTTTCTATTTTTAATCATACTGTTGATGCCTCTCTTCCTCGCAGTTCCAATTCAATTCTACTCTTCATATCCATGGCTTTCATTTGTGTATTTTTTTTCTAAACAGTACTTAATAAAAAAGATGATGATGATGATAAACGTCTTTATTAAAAAAGATAAATATTTTTATCTTTTATAAGTTCTTTAAGGTAGGATGAGTTTATGAAAAAACCAATTATATTTGTGATTCGGTCATGTTCAGTTTTACAATGTCAAAATGGTTTCTTTCTAATACACGATTCTCTTTATTTAAAAACAAATATCAACACTTAAATTAGTCTGATATTAAACACTTTGGCACAATTAACTTAACATTTGTTTAAACGTTTTAAAAGGACAACAAAATGAAGAAGAAAAATAAAATAATATCAAGAACAATTTTGATCGTCAAAAAGTTCGACTTTTTAATCCTTTTAATTTTTTATTTATTTATTTTTTTAACTATCAAAATCAAAATTGAATGAAGGTTAAAAAGAAGATTTTTTACCGTTCTGAACCGCCTTGGCTTGTTCCTAAATTATTTTTAATGATAATAACAATCAAAAAGTTCAAGTTTAAAAAAAAGATGAGACCAATCATTTGATTATTTTGAAAATGTCTAAATAAAATAAAAATAAAGTTATCAAATATTACAATAATAAATTGAATTTTTCTCAATTATTTTGATATCATTTGAAATTTTTGAAAACTATACTTCCTGCAGATAAACAAGGCACATTTTTAGAAAGCTCGTTAAAATCTCTTCAAGAAAAACGGGGGTCAGGTTTTTAAAAATATAAAAATATTAAATTTTCACAAAAAATAATAATTTTGGAGAAAAACTAGTTTAATTTTCAAAAAATAGAGAAAAATTTAAACTAAATCATATATTAAAAGTTTAAAAAATATTTTTGCTTTGCAAAATAAATGGGGGTCAGGAAATTTTAAAAAATTGGGGGTCAGTATTTTAGTAGGACCCGAATATTATGACTAGAAAATTCTTAAAGTATTTTAAAATAATAAATTTTGTTTATCTTGATGACTCGAAGTTCCGAGATCCCAAAGTTAATCTTTTTTCCAGTTTTACAAATTTTTTAAATAAATTTTCCTATTTTCCCATTTATGTAGAGTAATTGTTCTAGAAAAATTATATTTAACAGAAGATCACGAAAATTTCCACCTAATTCTCAGCTACTGTCAAAGCATTTTATACAGTCATTTTTCATTGCTCAACATGATCGGAAGTCCGGACTTATACTTTAAAAAAAAAAAGATTTAATATAATCCGGACTTTGACTTTATTCTGGGACTTTTAAACAACTGTGAACTTTATTGATAATTTCTAAATGATGATATTAATATTTGCTATAAAATATTGATATTAAAATATTGATAGATAATTTAAATCTGCTTATCGAGGCTATCAAACTCATTCATTTAATTTAATTTGTTTAACAGATAATTTATATTTATAATGGTTATTACTAAAATACCAGATACTTATTTCGCAAAGAAAAAATCTACCAGTTATCCCCCACCATTTGAATAGGACAAAATTTTACGAGCTTTCACGCAAGACCAAAATCTAAACTCTAGCACATTTGGTTCGGCCTTCATTTAAGCTTGAAATCAAATATAGATTATTTTAATAAATTAAATTGATTTTTCCATTTTTTTTATTTTTCAATAATATACTTTATTTTTAAGACCTTATTTATTTAAGTTTTATTCCATTTTTAAATTAGTTTCCATTCTCTAAATTTGTCAATTTTTAAAAATTTTCTATATTTTATCCTTTTTTGCATGTCACTAGAATACTTTTTTACCTTTGTTTTCACTTGAGATTTTTTGTAAAATTGAGAATCATAATGGTTACGTGATATGATTACTTTTAATTGCCATCTCTTCAAAAGAGCTTCAAAAGCTAAGTCAAGTAGCTTTAAAAAGAAAAAAATGCTAAAATCAAAAAAAAATAAATTAAAATTCGTATATTAAAAAGTCTAATTAATTAATATAAAATAATAAAATAATTCAAATTTTTGACCAAATTCTAAAAAAAACAAATTTATTGAAATTTTATTTTATTGAAAATTGATAGCTTAAATGTTGAAAACAACATTGATCTTTTAATCTTAAAACATTTATAAGTCTTGAGTAGAGAAGTTAGATTTTTTTCACCATTTTGCGATTTTGCAATTGGTTCATGTAAATTAAGGCTGTTACTTAAATTATATTTCGATTTTTTTGTGTCATTATTAGCAGTTTATGTTTTAAATTTAAAGTTGAGTTATTATAAAACAAACATTTAAAAGAGAAGGTAATCTTTCTTTCAAATATTCTTCATTGAAACGAATAAAGACTGCAATTTTCTAAAAAGTTGTTTATTATTATTATTCAACTCAGCCAAAGAGACCAAAGGTCAAAACCGATGAAGGGATGATTGAGCCCATTTATTAATAAAAAAGCACATAAAAAATTTATAAAATTAACAAAAAATTAGTTTTTTTGAAATTAATATCAAAATTAGAAAAAATATTACAAAATTTTGTGAAAAATAAATAAATATTTTTGTTTATATTTCGTTTAAATATGACAAAATCTAACTGGAGATCATCAATAAGTAATTTATTGATGAACTTGGAATAAAAATAATCAAATAAAGTTGAATTTATTCAACTTGATATTTAAAGTTTAAAATCATCATTGTCAAGAATATTTGGGCGAATATTTAATAATCTTTAAACACAATAGTAATAAGAATTAATTTATTTTTGAATTGATCTTTTTGTAAAATATATTGATAACGAAAGACAGTAGCCAAAAAACGGCATGAAAATGATTTAAAGAATTGGAGCTTACTTTGTGCGATGAGTAGAATAATCTTCTTATTGAATAAAGCCCTTTATTTATTGAAGTTCTTAAGCTTAATATGTGTTGCAAAAAAGTGAGCTTGTTATCAATTGTTACTCCGAGGAATTAAAATCTTTCAACAGCTTCAACCATAATACCATTTATTTCAATATTACTCGGAAAATTGAGTTTTGTTTTGTTTGAGATAAACGGGAATGAATCAAAACATAGAAGAAAATAAAACATAGAAAAGACAAAAAACATAGAAAAGACAAAAAACGTAGAATCATACCTTATAGAAAATATTAAACATAGAATTAGAATAATAAATTCCATTTACATAGAAAATATAAAAAATAGAATTAAAATGATTTATTGCATGTACTTAGAAAAAAAGAAATTGTAGATTTTTTTGAAAATTGTTCTTTAAATTATTTGAATTAAATATGAATCATCTAGCTTTAGAAAATAATAGCATTGTCTCACCTTTTTTAAGCTTAAAGAATAGAAAAATAAATAAAAAAAATCTTAAAATATTAAATGATTTAAGCGATGGTTAAAGCGGAAATATTCTTGAACACCTTAAAGGAATTGCACACAATTGTATTAAATTAAAAAAAATATCAATATTTAAAATTTTTATTAAAACTGTTATATTGTAAACTAATTATCAAAATAAAAAACTTTTCTTTGTTAATATTTTCTATGTTTTAATTCTACGTTAATTGATTATCTATGTTTTTTCAGGAAAAAAAATTCTACATAATTTTCTATTCTATGTTTTGATACACAGCCAAATAAACATAATTTTAGTCTTGGGCCAATTAATATCTATACTTTTGAATTTACACTAAGTAAATAACTTTTGAATCAATTCAAGAAAAGAATGAATAAGTTCAGAAAGGTTATCCCTTGTTTTAATTAGAGTTGTATCATCGGCAAATAAATTCACGATGAAATCTGAAAAGAATAGAACAAAATCATTTATTTAAATCAAAAATAGAAGTGGGCCTAGGACAATCCCCTGAGAGACACCTAATTTGAGCGTTCTTGAGTTAGAAGTAAACTCATCAATCTTCACAACTTGGGATCTGTTCGCAAAATAACTTTCCAGTAGTGTGATTGAAGAATCACCAAAACCATAGCAGCGTAATTTGGTTAGTAGAAGGTTATGGTCGACCGTATCAAAAGCCTTTCTAAAAACAATAAATAGAAAGATTGATTTAAGTATTTGAGTTTTTATCTGATTACATGCCAATTAATTGTGAATAGAATTGCCAAAAAATTTTTTTAGCATTGTTAAAGTCATTCAAGGTTTTATCCTGAAAAAAATGAATTAGTTTCTCATCATTTAGTAACTTTAACTGCTTCTTAAAATAATAATTAATTAATTTGTCATATTCATTACCAGACAATTTGAATTTCTTGTAGGAGATATCTCGTGAATGTTTTAAACAATTAAGATCATCATCATACCATGGAAACTGACTTGACATATTGATAGAAATTTTATGAACGGGGGCAGTATTATCGATAATTTTCATCAATTTTTCTATGACAAACGTCCATTTTTCATCAATTGAAGGAAAAATTTTTGAGTTCCACTCCAATCAATTTAATAACTTGACAAATTTTAAAACTAGCAAATAATTTTTTCCCTTTACCAAAGCTATTCGATTACTATTCAAAGGTTTTAATATTGTGTTCCAGAACTTTAATATGTCAATTAAAGTCACAAATCTAAATGAATAAATTTAAATTTCGAGTAAATGACAATTAAAAAGGGCTGCTTATCGCAACAGCTTCTTACAGAAGTTCCTTCGAAAACTTTGCAACGATTCCAACAGCCAAAACGCGAGAGCTAGTCTCTATCTTGTTTAATCATATAACTAGTTTATAATTTATAATTTATATTTTTGTAGCAATTTACGATATGTCTGACAATTCTTACTTTATATTTCAATAACAATTATTGTACAATTAGATTTAATTCTCAAATCAATAATTTTTAATCAATAAAACGTTTGAAACTCAATTAATGCCCTAAACTCTTTTAAAAATGAATATTAAAATAAAATATCACCTGTTTAAATCATTTTATTTCATTAAGTTAATTTGTAAAATGTTTTAGCTGTGATATCCTAACTAGAAGAATGACTGAGCTAATCACTGACTTGAGGCAGTGTGGTACTCAAACAGTCAAAAAAGGAGTTTATTAAACTAAACTAATAATTGTTTAAGAATCAATTAAAAAAAAATTCAGAATATTCTAATAAATCAGAATCAACATGAACTCGAGGGAGGTTGATTAGAAAACTGAGGTGTATTGCTTTGACCACCACATGTTGACATGGATGTTCCAAAATCAGGCATTGAAATTGGACTGGAAAACTGAGGTGTATTGCTTTGACCGCCACATGTTGACATGGATGTTCCAAAATCAGGCATTGAAATTGGACTGGAAAACTGAGGTGTATTGCTTTGACCACCACATGTTGACATGGATGATCCAAAATCGGGCATTGAAATTGGACTGGAAAACTGAGGTGTATTGCTTTGACCACCACATGTTGACATTGATGATCCAAAATCAGGCATTGGTGAAGGATTAGAAAACTGAGGTGTTTTGCTTTGACCACCACATGAAGACATGGATGATCCAAAATCAGGCATTGAAATTGGGCTGGAAAACTGAGGTGTATTGCTTTGACCACCACATGTTGACATTGATGATCCAAAATCAGGCATTGGTGAAGGATTAGAAAACTGAGGTGTATTGCTTTGACCACCACATGTTGACATGGATGATCCAAAATCGGGCATTGAAATTGGACTGGAAAACTGAGGTGTATTGCTTTGACCACCACATGTTGACATTGATGATCCAAAATCAGGCATTGGTGAAGGATTAGAAAACTGAGGTGTTTTGCTTTGACCACCACATGAAGACATGGATGATCCAAAATCAGGCATTGAAATTGGGCTGGAAAACTGAGGTGTATTGCTTTGACCACCACATGTTGACATTGATGATCCAAAATCAGGCATTGGTGAAGGATTAGAAAACTGAGGTGTATTGCTTTGACCACCACATGTTGACATGGATGATCCAAAATCGGGCATTGAAATTGGACTGGAAAACTGAGGTGTATTGCTTTGACCACCACATGTTGACATTGATGATCCAAAATCAGGCATTGGTGAAGGATTAGAAAACTGAGGTGTATTGCTTTGACCACCACATGTTGACATGGATGTTCCAAAATCAGGCATTTGTATAGGATTTAAAGAGCTAGATCCAAAAGACATTTTGTTTTGATTAAAAGTTTGGGTAATTTTTCGCCCAATTTAAATGCCTTCTTCCCTTTTTATATACATTTTGAATGTAATCAAAGTTATGTAATTGTGGCATCAATAAGCTAGTTATTTAGAATTTTAATTACTAAAAGTAATTTTTTTTGAATTTTTAGTCTTTTATTTGGAACAATATCATATCTACAATAAAAAGTAAGCTTTTTAATGTCATTTATATCCAGCAATTATATTAAGTTAATTAAAAACTTATTTTAAAATTATCAACAATATAATTGATTTGTTTTTTTCAAATAAAAATTAAAGATATTAGTTTTTTTCTAATTTTATTTTTTTGTATCTTTTTCTGTTTATTTTGATCCAAAATTTTTGCAAATCCATTCAAATACATAAAGAATATGTCAAGATTATAAATTCATTAATTTTTATTTTTATCTAGATATTAACTTATTTTTAAATGAATTTATTTTATTTGTGTGAATTTTTAAGTTTGTCAGAAGAATTTAAGTGGAAAAAGTAATTTATTTTTGTTTTTGTGGAACAAGTCATATTCTATAATACCACTTTTAGTTTTATCTGAGATTTATTTAATAAATCCTTGGCTTTTTTCATGCTTAAATTTAAATATTAAAGCTCTTGATCTTTTAAAAATAATTGATTGATTTTCATTCTTGTAAAAATCCCTGCAATAAATCAAAATATTTCTAGTGGAATAAAATAAATTATATTTAAAATAATTTCTTAATATAATCTAGATTTTTATTCAATAAAAATTGCCATTTAACTTGGTTATATTACCAATAATTTTTATTTTAAACAATATTTTGATTACAATAATCATAATTTTAATAAAATTATCAAAAAAAATTTTAAAAATCATAAATTAATAAAAGTATTGCTTACATTTATTCAAATAAAAAAATAAATTTTTTTCAATTGCTTGTCAATAATTTTGCATTTCTTGATATTTAAGAATCTTTTAATAAAATCATTATTATCAATTTATAATCCTCTAAAATAATAAATTGTTTATTTTGTCATCTTCAAAAATAATTCAACCCTTATCAATTATTATAATAATAATTTAGCCCCAACACTTATGATCTACACTTGTCATAGTTTTAAATAAAAAAGTCAAAAAAATCAAGGAAAAGATTCGGAAATATCAAGAAATGCAAAATTAATGACAAGCAATTGGAAAAATTTTTTTTTTTTTATTTGAATAAATATAATTAAAATTTTTTTTAACTTGTAATTTTTAAAAATTCTTTTGATAATTTTTATTAAAATTATGGTTATTGTAATCAAAATATTGTTTTAAAATAAAAATTATTGGTAATATAACTAGATTAGTGGAAAAAAAAACTGAATTTGTTATTGAAAATTTAATTTGTGGTTTTTTTGTTAAATTAGTGGTATAATGTTTTTGGTATTTCTTACTATTTTTGTGTTTTGATAATATTAACGCTTATTAACTTTATCTTCAAACAAAAAAACATTTATTTTTTTAAATATTTATTAACTTAAGGAAAGGGCTTATATTAATTGAAAATGTCAGTTGAAAATTAGTCAATATCTAGAAAAAAAATCTTTAAAACAACAACATAAAAACATAAAAAAGCTTTAATTTCTGAATAGATAAATATTTAAAAAAATTATGTTCTTTTTTTTCAAAAGTTTTATTCGATCGTTTAAATTCCGAAAAAAAAACTTGAGTACAATTTTAATCTAAAAGTATCTATTGGGTTTTTTTCTTGTTCAACATTGGTATCTTGACCTTGACTTGCTCGACCACTTTGTGCGCCAATGTAGTCACTTTTTGGATACTTTGATCAATTGGCTTCTTATAGACTTGGTACACTTTTGGCAAGGTGAACACAGTCACTAGACCAATTAGAAGCAATGTTAAGAAGTTAAAACACGAACCGACCCAGTTGACGATGTAAAAAGCGGCAAAAGCCTTCACAGACTGTAGCACATTTTCCCAAAGTACAATTGACTTCAATTGATTCAAAGAACGATACAAATCGCCCTCTACCAAACGAGCACACTCTTGAATCTTATCTTTTGGCAGTGGTAAATCTTGTTCGACCAATTTACTAAAAAAAAAAATCCAAAAATAAAAAAAAATTTTTTCGACCAATTTTCCTACTCTAATGAATCGTCATAGGTTCCCTTAATTCTGAAAACAACTGCCAAGTAGAATCTGTAGGCTCCGACCAGGGCCAGAGCGGTCAACATCAACGCACTGATCACAGTCAAAAAGCTGAACAGCGAAAAAGACAACAAAAGGACAAACATTGAACCGAACACTGCACCAGTCAACTTGGGACACTTCCATAGCAATAAATCACAAACTAAAAATCACATTTAAACAAAATTTTTTTTTCTTATTTCATCAAACCTTTCGGTGGGACTTGGATTTTGGTGACATAATCACATGCTAAAAATTCAAGCTAAAAACATGCTTTTTGGGGAGGGATCTAAAACAAAAGAGATACCTAGAAGATAGTATGGACACATGGAGCATTCTTTTTTTTCTTCTGGTTTTGATTCAATTTTGGCCTCGTCCTTGGCAACTGAAGAGTCAGCCTCGGCCACAACTGGACTGCTGGGCTCTCTCGACTGAGCCTCAGTGCTTGAATTTATGTCCGGGATAAAATTGTTAGTATCCACTTGTTGACTCTTTGCCCCGGCAAATTCGGCCTCGGAGTTTTGTGTGTTCTCATTGACTACAATGTAACCATTGTCATCTGAGGTTGGCGCGCTCGGCACTGGCGCTTCTTGGTTCTCACTGGATGAGCTGATAAAATCCTGGTTATCATATTCTTTGTTTTCGCTCATTTTTCTAAGCTTAATTATCGGACAAATAAATAAAAATAAATTCTAAATGCTTTTAAAATTAAAAATAAAATTTTAAAATCGTGTTAAAGTATACATGAAAGATTAGAGCTTGACTATGTTAGTTGTTTATAGAAAAGCTTTATAAAACAAGGTCGCATTGTGTTCAATTTTAAAATATTATTAAAATTTGTATGCTAATAAGAAAAAATAAAAAAATGAAAAAAAAATAAATTTTCCTTCGAATGCATTACCTTTTAAGTTTTTGAAATTTTTCAAGATCAAAGTCTTTTTTATATATGAATAGAAAAAAAAAAAAGAAAAAATTAATCATTTTGACTATATCAAATATGCCTGATTATTTAAAATAATAATTTCTCAACATAAAAATTACCAAAATGCAAAGCGTTGCCAAAATTAATGATTAGAAATTTTGCAAACATGTACCTATATTTTTGTCCAAAATTTTTCGCTATTTATAAACTTTTAGCTGGCCTAAAAAATAAATATTTATCTAGCTAGTCCATCTAAATGGGAGCCTTATTAATCAAGATAATAGGTTGACTATCTTTGGTTTAATACTTGAATAAATTGGCTTTGCGATTAGTTTTTAGCCAAATGGTCCAATTCATGAACGAGTCAAGCATGCTATTTTGGGCCAGAAATTTCGACTGAGAAAATTTTGCCTAATTAGAAAAAGAAAAAGTGTGCAGCGGAGGGCGCCAGCGCATTATGTGTCTATTTAGATGCAGAATTTTTTTTGTGATTCGTAATAGAATTAATTTGAAGTAATTCAATAAAATTGGATTTTCTAGTCTTAATGTGGAGCAAAATTTGCATTTTTTTCTAATTAGTTTATTCTACTCATATGAGGCAAGCTATGCCAAGGATCATCAACATTTTGAATTCAGCATTATAGATTGAAAATTTTGAGATAAATTAAACTAGAAGCTCTTGGGAGCTTTGAATAGAAATGCTTTCTTCAACAAGATGGATGGCTGCACTTAAATTTTTCTATTCAACAACTTCTCTTAAATAAACAAAAGCTCTAATTTTTGGTTCAAATAATTGTTTTTAATGAAAAAAAAAGGTTTTAATTTTTCAACAGAAAAAATGGATCACGATGATATTCTAAATACTTTTATATATTGGCAATATTTTACAGAAAATTAATTTTATTAAAAATAAACTTGACATTGTTTATTTCTTATTTAAAATAAAAAAGTTTCCTTTTGAGTAAAATAATTGTCAACATTCAAATCCAAACTTGGAGCAAATCTTTTTAAATAAATCATAGTAAAAGTAACAATTTAAAAAAAAAATTATCATAGTTTTTGAAACACTTTATTTTTATCTGTAATTTCTGTGCTCGCCATCCTTAAATGGTATCAATTAGTGTTGGCAATCGATTACCACTAATCGATTCAATAATCGACAAACTTTAAATCGAATAATTTTTTTTAGTCGATTATTAAATCGAATAATTTTTTTTAGTTGACTATAAAATCTAAATTTATCTCGAAATAAAAAGTAAGGAATTAGAAAAAAATATTTTTTTTTATCAATAAAGTCTTTAAATAGATTTAAAAATTTCAGATTTAAAAGTCGATTATAAATTGGATTATTTCTTTTAGTCGATTATTAAAATTTTAAATATTTTAAAAATTTGAATATTTTTATGAATCGCTAAATAAATCGATAATTTTAATTTTAGCTTTTAAATCTGAAATTTTTAAATCTTTTTAAAGACTTTTTTTGCTAATTCCTAACTTTTTACTAAAGATAAATAAGAGATAAATTTAGATTTTATAATCAACTAAAAAAAAATTATTCAATTAAATAATCGACCAAAAAAATATTCGATTAAATAATTAACTAAAAAAGAATCAGTCGATTTTTAAATTTTATTAATAGATTGGAGTCGATTACCA
This sequence comes from Brachionus asplanchnoidis, assembly GCA_025491095.1. Lineage (NCBI taxonomy): Eukaryota > Metazoa > Rotifera > Eurotatoria > Ploima > Brachionidae > Brachionus > Brachionus asplanchnoidis. The sequence goes on along the minus strand of JAILYF010000008.1, from coordinate 1,032,582 downwards.
AAATTAATATCAATTGGCATCTTTTTGCCATGATATTAAATATTTTTTTTAATCTAAATTGATTGATTTTGAATTATACTCAAATAATATACAAAAGATGATCATGAACTCATAAAAATGTGTTCTGAAAATGCCAAAGAAACAAAAGTTAAGAAAATATGTAATTCTAATGTATCCAAAAATATTAAAAATTATTGATTTAATACACTAATATTATTGATCGATTATTTTAATGTCAACTGACAGCAATTCACTTTATAGTAGGTGTAATATTTTGAAAATAATATTTAACATTGACAAGTATAAGCCAATGCATTTTGGTAAAAAATAATTGATAAAAAAAGTTTTTGCAAGCAGTATTGTTGATCAAAAGTCAGCAATCCAATTAATCTGTTCAAATCAGTCATTAATCATATTTTTTAAAAAAAAATATTTTGATGTTTTAATTAAAAAAGTAGATTTAAAGTCAAAAGACTTTTTTTTTAGAAATTTTGTAATGAAATTTAATTCCATTAATTAAAAAAAATTGAAAGGTAACTTAAAATCAATAAAATATCAATATGAAAATTACATTTCTTACTCAATTTTACAATGATTAAATATTTCATCAAAACCTTTTCCAAAGAATTTTACATAAAAACGATAGAAAATGTAAGAAACGGTGCGATACTATTTTTTTAAAATAAAATTGACACAAATGAAAGTTGAAACTAAAGAATGAGGTTTAGGAAAAAATGAAAATTTTGGTAACCAAGTGAGTCGAACATTGTCTAGAACGAATTCACCTTTACTCTATTTACTGAAGAATTTATCATGAAAAAAATTGTTGTCATGACTTGAATTGAAACTTTTTTTTTAAAGTCATTTTACTTGACTTTACATTTTACTTTTACTTGACTATCGTTTTTATTTCATTTCAATTGTAACAAATATTTAATCATTTGTTATTTTTTATTATTTTTTTAATAGAAAATAAATATCTATTTTTATTCGCACCGTTTTATTTAAAAATGAAGAAATACTTTTTTTTGAGCTTTAAAAAAAATTTCCTTAAAAAAAAACAACTACTTCTTGTCCTTTACTTTTTTTATATTCGTAATCTTTTTGTTCGAAATCTTCACGATACCTTTTTCTTTCTTTTTGGTCTTTATTTTTATCTAACAATTGCTTGAGTATCAATTCCTCTAATAAAACTTTTATGAGATTAACTTTCAAAATCAATCATTTCAGAATTTGGTGAAAAAATTTTATTAAAACTTTGGAAGAAATTCTTATATCATAAAAGTTGTTGAAAAATAAAAATCCATTTTAAATTAATAAAATATTTTTATAGAGTAAATCAATTATTTTGGTGGTAAAAAATTACTTTTATTTACATAAACAATTTCTAGTCAAATTTTTGATGGAATATTTAAATTTAGGAAAATAAGTAGTTGTATTATATCTAAAAAGAATATAATTTGGTCCAAGTTAATCGATTTTTATATCAAAAGGAAACATGAAACCAAAAAAATATCCTTAGTCAAACTTTTGATCTACAACAAAAAAATAAAAAATATAAAAAAATTACAACATATTGCAACAAGCTGCGGTGTACTTTTTATAACAAAAAATATTTTTTTTCGTTTATAAATTAATCATATCAAATCTCATTGATGTTAAATTTCTATCTTTATAGCATTTTAAATATTTATTATAGATAAAAAATTGCAATACAGCATGTAACACTATGTTGTAATATTTTTAAGAATTTTTCAAAAAAGCAATATTTTTTATTATTGAATTTCACAGAATCATTGATGGACAGAATAAATTTGATGGAACTTAATGTAATTTTGGTTTAGAACCTGAAAACCAAATTGATTTTGCAGAAAAATTTTAAGATCAAGTTATTTTTATTGATAAAATATTTAAAAATTTAGGAAAATAAATAACTTGTTCTTAATCTAAAATGCTGTTCAAAATGAGTTGTTTATAGATTTCGCTGATAAATGCTGAGTACACACAGCAAAAAAAAACGCAATACAAATTACAATGAACTCTTACTTCTACTACCAGCTTCAGTCCAGGTCAAAATGAGATTCACAAAGCTTTGGACATAAAAAAAATTTAAATTCAAAACAAATTATTAATTTCGAAAAAAAAGTTTATTTTTAAAAATGGGTAACTTTGACTGTTAATTGTCAATAGAAGCTTAAAATTTTTAATTATCATAATATTTTTCAAAAAGAAGCAAAGAAATAGCTTTTTTGCTTCAGTATGTGACACTCAAAACAGTTGTATGCAAATGGATGCAAATTAATAATCGATTTTTTTTTTATTTTCATTATCTGTTAATCAAATAAATATTTAAAAAAATAAATAATTTTTTAATTTTAAAATAAGAATAAATTATTGAGAATACTATTTTTGAAAATAAAGACTACTTAGATTTTATTTTCTAAAATGTTCGAAATTTGTTAAAACATGAACCTCTTAAAAAAAAACAAAATAGTGTTCACTCAGCTTTTGAGCTCGACAATCAAGAGGAGTAAGAGTTAAATAAAGTGAAGGGGTAGTTTATTAAATTTGGAAAATTTGGATAAAAATGCAGTTGTGTATGTTGTACCATGTGGCATTCACATAACTATTTTTTTAACTTATATAAAAAAAAGGTATTACATATTTATCATTTTTCTAATTTCTCTTGTACTGAATTTGCCAAAATGAATAAGGTTTAGATAGATAATTGATTTGATTTACTAACAAAAAAGAAAATAAAAATTTAATTTCAAAAAAAAAATATGCAACAAAGTATGTTGCATTATGTTAAGTATTTTTTATATTATTTTTTTTATTAGCTTTAATTTTAATTTATCAAAAAATGAAGAATTCCTGCTCAATTTGTATTCGAAATTCACAACACCTGTTATTCCTATGAAAAAGAAGAAAAATTATCATATAGTTAAAATATAATTAAAACTTTTTTTGAAAATTCATATTCGATATTTTACTTTTATTTGCTCTGATAAAATTGACTATGCTAAATTCATGATTTTTTAATTATTTAATTTTACCAAAATTCTGATTAAGGTAAATTAAGGTAGATTTTAGAGTTGTTTAAAAGTATAAGTCCAGACTAGGACTTCAAAGATATTAAGATTTTAAATTTTAAAATCTCGTTCTAAAAAAACATATATATTATTATAGCATAAATAGCAGCATAAAGTTTACTAAAAGATAGGTCTTTATTTTAAAATTATTATAAAGTTAATTTTAATGTTTTAACTAAAAATGAATTTCAACAATTTTTATTTAACTTTTGATAAAATCTTTTTATTTATTCAAAAATTTCATGTCTCTTTTCTTGTCTTTTTTCCAAATCCATAAATAATAAAAATGACCAAAAATTATTTTATTAAATTGAATAATTAAAAAGTCCAGTCCAAATTGAATTGAATTTTAAAATTAATTATTTAATTGAAAAAATTCTGTTCATTAACAATCTTAAAAGTTTCACTTTGATAACATTTTTTAATCAGATCAATGGTGAGCTTTGTTGTTTCGTAATCTATTTTAAAATCCTTGAAAGCATCGTTAATTATTTCATTAGCCAGTGCTGGTAGTTCTTTTTTGGTCCATGGTCGTTTACTGAATGCACTCATTGCTCTATTTGGATTAAGATAATTGGAAAAGTTTTCTAATTCTGGATATTGTTCAAACATAGCTTTTAATTTGACGTCTTTTTCAGATTTAGTTTTAGGATTTTTTTCAGTCTTTTTCACGACTATTTCTTCAAAGCCTGGCATTTTTTTTTTGATATAAAAAGGTTTTGTAGTCTCATCATCGTATGGTTTGATAACAACGCCTTCAATACAATCTCCTGCTTCGGTTTTACATACATTTAGATCGAAGTTAAGACATTCTTCAAATGATCCTATCATAAAACTTTCCACTATTGGCAAATCCATTTTTTTTGCCCAGTTGATAAAAAATTTAGCATTTTGGTACATACCATCAAACACAACATCAAAATATAAAATTTTATTTTTTTCATCCAAGTCGTATTTGATTCTTTTTTGAACATTTCCAAAAATTTCTCCGAATAAATTAATTGACTCGAAACTAGATTGAATAAAATAATTTTTGACATTTTCCAAAGCTTTTTTGTGTTTTTCCTCGCTCAATATTGTCTTATAGCTGTTGAAGCTATCTCCAGGACCGAGAATACAATTACGGCTGGCAAATTGTGTTTTAACTGTGGATTCATTATCTGCACCTTCTTCTTTGGTAAAAATAATCTGAAAATTTGATCCATCGTATTTATGTTCGACTATATACTGTTTGGTGGCATAATCAGGATTTTTTTCCAAAAATTCACCAATTTCTTTTTCATTATGCTTATTTGGAATCGACCTGTAAGTTAAAAATGACATTTTAATTTTCCTTTTTTTTGGTTAAAAAACGATAAGAATAAATAGTAAGTAAGAACATGAATTTTCATGAAATTTAAAAATGTTTTTTAAAATTTATTTATTTTATTACTAAGTAACAATCAAAGATGCCTATTTTCCAATTTTATGTAAAAATTACATTTTTAATTTTAATGCAGCAATAATGTGATAATTTCTCCCAATTTAGGATTAAAAAATTAAAAATTTATTAATGTTTTTGTTGTTGCTATATTACCTGCCAAAATAATGATAACCACCTTTCATACATTTTAATATAATTTTAGATGATGAAGTCTTTGTAACTCAACACGCCAAGTCATTTGTTAAATTCTTATATTTATTGTTCATTATTGATTATTTCAAATTAGTTCGCTTTTCAAACTAAGCCTTTTATTTGATCCTTAATAGCCTTAATAACCTTATGCGTAATCAAATAATGATCTGAAAAATTCTGAGGATTATACAAGAACATCAATTCTAAAAAAAAAAAATCCAATTTTGAAAATTTTTAGAGTTTTCACCGAATTATGCTAAACAAGATTTGAAAAACAAATTTTTGAGAATTTTTTTTTATGATTTATTTTAATTGATTAATTTAATGGTATTATATCAATAATCCACCAAATATTTGGTAATTTAACTGATCAGTCAATTCAAGAAATATAAAAAAATATTAAATAAGATTTTAAACTTAAAAAATAAATATTCATTGATAGTAAAATAAATAATAAAAATTTGAGGCGAATTGAAGTTGAAAATGCAAATTTCTAGAAAAAAAAAATTAATAAATAAAATAAAATAATAATTTAAATAATTTTTTATCAATATTTAGGCAACAAATCACTAAACTTTATTAAAAATAATTTTTAAAACTTTACTTAATATGACATTATATTAATCCATATTTTTAAAATTTGAAAATCAATTTGTTTCGCTTTAATATTATTAAATTGATATTAAAATATCATTTAAAGTTTTTGTTTGAGCCATAATTTGGATTACTTATGGTGGATTTTAATTTTGTCTAGAAATAGATTTTAGAAGAATCTATTAAGGATTAATAAGAACAATAATAAAATGTGTTTTTTTTTTATTTAAGATGTTAAACATTTAATGATCAAATAAAAAAAAAGAAATAAAAACTAATTTCATATTATTATTTAGACATTTTAATTAACACTCAAAGGCCCAATTTTTTTTATTACGTTAAGGACCAAAGGGGTCCAAAAAACCCCTTAAAATAAGATTTGCTTTTTAGATAAAATAGACTAGATTATTTATTCAAATTATGTTAAAAAATGTTACAGATTGCAAAAATAAATGTCTTTTATCATTTTTATTATACTTTCAAATAAAAGTATGTCTAGATTTAAGTAAAAACCTAAAAGTATTTATAAAAAAAAATTTGATAAAAATTCAAGAAAAAAATTTTTTTATCAAAAAAATTAAAATTTTATTTAAATTCTCAGTCCTTGATCGTAACAATTTTTACAAATCGATTTGAAAACCTTCTCCCCTAGACAAGGACCACATGTAAATTGTTTGCATTTGTCACAATTAAAGTTCGATTTGTTTCCATTACATAACCTAATTTGACACTTTTTTTTGCAGATGAATCAATCTCAGTTCTTGCTAAGCATTTTCTAGAAGCAACTGGAGCAATTGGAGTTGTAGGCTGTACACTTTTATTCACCATTTCCAGTAATTCATTTTCCAATGATTTCAAATACATTCGACGCGAAATCTTACTTCTGTTACAAGTTTTATACAAGATCCAGCTGTTTATTCCGACTAAATTTAAAATATTGTAATTTATCTTTTTTCTAAGACTTGTCTCTTCTCCATCTTTCAATCTTATCCACATCATTCCATTTTTCGAAGTTTTGTCTATGTTAGTTTCATCAATTTCTTCTTCGCCTTCATTTTCTTCATTATCAGAGTCTTCATCTGAATCATATTCAGCATTAGGCTGATTTGTTGTTTCCATTTCATCTTCAAAATCATTATCAAAGTCATCATTATCCTCATAATCATTATCATCATCATCAGAGGCTACTGATTGGGTATCATCCGCATTTCTAAGAAGTTCAAGGGCTTGTAAGGCAGCTTTTCGTCGAGACATGGTTCATAAAATTGTAATTTATAAAAGGAATTATTTAATTTAAGTAGATTCTGAAATTTAAAGCATAATTAGCTTGGTCTTCAATTTATTTTATAAAAAAAAGACAATATTTCAGTTGGGTCCAAAAAACCCCTCTTGGGCCTTAACGTATATATTTTTTTTTTTGCAGAAAAATAAAAAGATTTTAAAACAAAAATGAATTAGTTATAATATTAATTGGATTTTAGATTTGATGAAAAAAAAAATTGTCAAAAATGAATAAATATATTGAACAAAGAGCAAAATAAGCATCAAAAAGGGTCTTTAAGACCCCTTGGTCCTTTGAGTGTTAATTAAGTTATGTTTATGTAATCAACTAATAAACTTAAAGTTGGCATTACCCGGGTAGAAAATTACAGATAAGTTTACGACATAATTACGCGAAAATTTCGAGTTTTACTGTTAAAATTACGCGAAATTACGCGTAATTATGCCATAATTACGGCGTAATGAAGCGATCCGTAAATGACATAATATTCAAAATTACGGATCGCCTTAATATGCATAAATTTTCGCTAAATCTTATGCTAATTTCGAGAATATTTTATAAATTACGCCTATTTTCCACATATAACGAGAAAAAATCAAAAATTACGCGTAATTATAGAAAATCACGAGAAAAATTTTAAAATAATGCTTAGTTTCGGAAAAATTTCAAAAAAAATTAAATTTAAAACCAAAATTTATTATTTAAAATTGTAAAATAAAATCTAAGAATCAACATAAAATATATTTTTTTATTATATTGTGTTCAAAAGTCAAGTCCCTTGACTTCAAAACCAAAATCAAATTATTATCTGATTCATTCATTTGTAAAGTAATTTAGATTTTTGATATAATAATAAAAATAATTTAGATTACTGTTCTTTCGAGTCTTTGCTTTCAAAACAATTCGTTCAAGCCGTTCTTGTCATTTTTCTTCTTTGCTTTGCTTGGTGAGTAAATGACTAAAGATTAGCAATTTTGAAATCATTGGGAAAAAAATTTAAAAATTTTGCTCTTAATTTATGAGATAGATAGGTCAAATAATTAGTGCTTAAATTATTTAAAAAATTAATTACATTAATTCAAATCTATTAATTCAGATAGATTGGATAGAAAGTTATTTAAATAAGAGAATAACAGCGGATCTAGCACATTTCCATAAATTTAGGGTTTTTGAGAATTTTTGAGAATTTTTATATTAAAAAGATAATTAATTTTAATTATTTTGAATAAATGAAGCGTTAATCAGTCTAAGATAAAGGAAAAAGCTAAAGGCTTAATTATTAACTGAGACTTTTTTATATAAAAGATATTTTAATAAATTAAAAATAAAAATCGTTAAATTGTAAAAAAACAAAATTAAATTTAAAAAAAATAAAAATTCCAAGTGAACAATTCGTTTTTAAACCAGAGTCCGACTTGAACTTAAAGATTTACTTGCCAAAAATTTTAAAATAATTTTGAAAACTTATTTTCAGCATTTGCGATGATCTTTTTAAAATTTTTATTAATTCATGACTCTTTATTTAAAAATAAAAAAAAACAGATTACTTAAATAAAATCAATAAAAATCTTGTTTTTAATCAATGGTGATTATTTATAAAAAGTAATCAAAATTTAAAAATTTTAGATAAAAATTTTTTTGTAACTAATTTATTTACATTTTAAAATTAAAATTATAGAGTATTAAAATTTATACTCTTTCTGCGACCCATACAGCAGCTTTGCATCCAGCTTTAATTACTTCTGTAAAAGGCTTGTACAATAAAGCCTTTTCAGCTTCATGCTCCAGCCCAGTGTCATGATGCTCTTGTTCATCGTCACGAAATTTCTTTATAATTTCCAAAATTTCTGTATGCTTTTCAGGATTTTTTTCCAACAATTCTCTCAATTGACTTAAAAATAGAATAATTTATTTTCTAAATTTTACATTAATTTTTTTAAAAAAAGTTTGAGTACTTGTTGTAATGTTCAGTTATTACACTTTCAACAGCTACCGTACACGCCATTGCAGCCTCTTTTCCCAAGAGCGCTGAGCCAAAGCCAAGAGCATAACCAGCCACATTCCACAATGGGAGAAAAGCTGTCGGTCTAACTCTATATTTTGGAATTAGTTCTTCAAATTTTTTCAAGTGATCCTTTTCTTGGTCCCACATATGTTGAATGGTATGACCAGCAGGCGTTTTTCCTAAAACAGCCATTTGGCCAGCATATATTTGATTGGCACCATATTCGCCAGCGTGATCAACTCTAATAATTCTATCTAATGCTTTTTTCGACTCATCTGGTAATGAATTATAGAATTTGGAAGAGTGACGCACAAGTGGCTTTGAAATTACAAAACTTGATCGGCTGATTGCCAACATTTTAGGAAATTTAAATAAAATTTAATAAATTTAAATAATTTTAAAAGTTATGTAAGTCGAATATTCCAGCTAGTATTTTATAATGATAGCTGAAATATTTCATTAAATATTTGCATTTTTAAGTTAACAAACAGATTAAAAATAAGTGTTTTTTTTTTATTTTTTATTATAACTATTTAAATGGCGATTTATTATTTTTTAACTATTACTAAAAAAAGAATTTTTCCTAAATTTGCATAACTGATACATTTGTTTATTCTTATTAATTTTTCTAAGTCGCATTAAAATTATTAATTAAGCATGGTTATACTTTGAAAAAACTAAAAATTTGCATATAGACGTTAAGGTCGACTTTGAGCATTTTGTTAAGCCAGAGAAGGATGTTTTGTACAATTAGAATTTGTTTTTGAATTATAACAATATTTGGATAATTAAGAATATTATGGTATGAATTTTGATTAAAAATGTGAGTTCTGTAATCTGGTTTCTAATTAAGATCTCAATAATTCGTTGCTTATTACAATTCGGTTCCAATTCGGTACTTATTTTTTATAGTGGTAAAGCATAAACAAAAAATTTTAAAAAAGTTAAATAAAAAATTAATTTTTTTTAAATTTAATTAAATATTGAAAAAAATAGCATCAAACTTGATTTTTAAAATTAATTCACATTTTTAAATAAATTAAGTGATTTTATGAAATGTAAGTCATTTTTATATTCATCTAGAAAAATTGATGAAAAATCAGTAATTTTAGTTAATGAATTTGCACACGCCTTTTTAAATATTCGTATTCTAATAATTTTCAAATAATTTTGACTGCTATTTACAGTAGTGATTTGACATTTGTGTTTTTACGTAAATTTACTTAAGTTAAATTTGGTAAAATTACGAAAAATTACTTAAATTTTCCAAAAAATTTGAAAAATTTAAAAAACCACTGAAATTTTAGTAAATAAATAATTAACCAAATTTTACTTTTTTTTACGTAAATTTACGTAAAAACCTTTTTCTGAAATGTTAAAAATGGTTTAAGATAGTAAAAATAGTAAAATTTTTTTATTTGATAAAATTTAAATTAAAAAAATTAATGACTTGACCAATATTCGTTTTTGTCGATCACTTTAGGCAATAACTTTATAAAAAAATTAGCCTTTATAAAATTATTTTATCATTTAGGTTTCTTTTTTTTACCTTTTTAAGGTGCTTGATGTAACTCATTCATTTCTCCTCATCTAAGATATTATTAAATTTGAAAATGGCTTTAATTACATCTTCTTCATCTTTTGGATCTTGAGAGAAAATAAATTTCTTTAACTCATTACAACCCATTTCAATCGGATTTTGATCAGTAGATAATTTTATTTTTATTATTGTTAATAATCAAATAATACGATGTTGATTTTCCTTTTTAATCATTAAAATAGTGATCAGATTTGTTTATCACATTATGTAATTTGTTAGTCACAAGTCTCAAGTAAAGTCCAAGTCCGGACTCAAATTTGGGACTTTTAAACAACTCTGATAGACACATAATATAAACCTAATGTACGATAGATAATATTATTTCTATAAATCAAAGAAATGCAAAGTGATATTTTGGTTTCGTTTTTGTTTAAAATAAATAGAGGAAATTTATTGATTTAAAAAACTAAAGAGATAAATTAAAAAAAAAAGAAAGAGTTTTTACTTGTAAGGACAGAAATAGTAATCAGTTGAATTTACCAATTTTTAATGTCAAAAGTAATTAGTATAAATAGATCATGATTTTAACAATTCATTTTACGATTAAATTTAAATTTAAATCTAAATAAATTATTTATAAGTTAAAAAAAGAATTTTCAATAATTTTTTACTTGCATTAAATTTTAAATAAGATTAATTAGATTAAAAGTTTGGTTACTGATCATTTAATAATAATACTGATCATTTAAAAATTCCTGAAAAGTTACTAATATTATTAATTAACATAAAATTGATAGATAAATTTTAAATTTTTTTTTAAGAAAAATATTAATTGATAACTCAATTTTAGTTCCATCTCACAATTTTTTAATATCCAGCAGTGTTAGCATATTATTATATATCAAACACTGGCTACAAATGACGGTGGTGAAGTTTGGAGCGAAATATGCTTTATTAAATTGAACACTAGTTTATTTTGAATTAATAGAAATAATTTTAATTGGCATTCAATTTCTCGTGATACAATTAATTAAATTTTTCCTTTGTTAATTATTCTTATTGACAATAAATAGTCCAAGTTTTAATTAATTAAAAAATAACCTTTAATTCTTTAAAAAGAGAGAGGGAGTGAAAATAAAAAATGTTTATTCTCTTCTTTTTTATTTAAAACATAAGCTAAAAAATAAAAACTAAAAACATAAGTATTAATGCTCGAAGTAGCCAGGTTGGATCTGTAGGATATTACAAATACTTAAAAAAATTGTTCCGGCAATTAAATTAAAATAAACAAATATTTCTTTATTTTTTTTAAATTTGTTTCAGTGCAGCATCAAATATTAAAATTTTAAACATCTTATTACCGTAAACTCGTGTTCACGACTCTAAGAGCAAAGCCCAAATCCAACCTTTTTTCTTTTAGAGTTAATTACATCGTTTCTATGTTATAACAATTAAAATTTAATTTGCTAAAAAATACCCTGAATATGGGATATTTTCTAAGCCCAAATTTAACTTTCACTCTAACAAAAAAATTGTCTTGGCTCTCAAAAAAAAATTAAAAATTAAAAAAATCGTTCAGTTAATTAGGAAATAGAAAAAAAGTCAAATTTAAGCTTTTTTCTATTTTTGAACTTAACTCTAATAGCATTTTCAATATTTTTAACCATAAAATTTTTCCATTATACAGTACAATTTAAAACCAAGTTGAATATTTCTTTTACTCGACTCTTCTTCTTATCTCGTATCAAAATTTGAAATTACTTTTCAAAGAAAAATCTAGTGATTCAAGAAAAAGATATACATGAATGAGGATGATGATATACATGAAAAGACTTTGATTATCTTGTTTAGACAAAAAATCCTATACTTCTTGTTTGAAATCTAGTGTATATCTTTTTCTTTTTCTTGAATCACTAGATTTTTCTTTGACAGAAAATTTGATAGGCTCATGAGCATCTTCATAATCACTTAAAATCAATTTTGTGATAAAAGTTTCAAAAGTAATTTCAAATTTTGATACGAGATAAGAAGAAGAGTCGAGTAAAAGAAATATTCAACTTGGTTTTAAATTGTACTGTATAATGGAAAAATTTTATGGTTAAAAATATTGAAAATGCTATTAGAGTTAAGTTCAAAAATAGAAAAAGCTTAAATTTGACTTTTTTTCTATTTCCTAATTAACTGAACGATTTTTTTAATTTTTAATTTTTTTTTGAGAGCCAAGACAATTTTTTTGTTAGAGTGAAAGTTAAATTTGGGCTTAGAAAATATCCCATATTCAGGGTATTTTTTAGCAAATTAAATTTTAATTGTTATAACATAGAAACGATGTAATTAACTCTAAAAGAAAAAAGGTTGGATTTGGGCTTTGCTCTTAGAGTCGTGAACACGAGTTTACGGTATTATTTTTTAAATTAAATTTTTAAATTCTTTACAAAATTAAATTGAATTTTTTTTTCTCATTTTTTTGAGTTCGAGGAATTTGTTGATAGCCTGCTGGGAAGTTATTTTTTTTGACTAGAAATTTTGCTAGAAATTAATATTAAGATACTTTGAGGCACAACATTTGGATAAGCTACTGTTAGAGTTGAAAAATAATAATTAGATTAGTCTAATCACTTCACCTGATTTTCATCTAAACTAATAGAAGATAGAGGTTTGTGAACTGTTGATATCGTTGGTGAATATATTGATAAAGTGTTACGGTGCTTGTAATATTTTTTTTTATTTTTTGCCGGCAAAATTTAATAAAAAATAATTTCTCATTTTTTTCGGATTTGTACCTGCTTCTTTTCCAAATAATATAGTTTAATTTTGCATTTAATCCCGAAATTCATAAATGAAGCAGGCTTTACAAGTTAAAAATACTATAATATAAAAACAAAGGAATACAGTATTTATTTATTTATCTGTACCGAGCTAAATCTCCTTTAGATTTGTAAAAAAATCAAAAAAAAATAAAGAGAATTGATAAATTAGATAAACTGAAATAAATAGTGATACATATGTGCTACATGTTTAAGTATTAAACATTTCAGGAAAGAAAGAAGAAATAATGCAGAAGGTAGCAATTAAAAGAAATTAAACTGATAACATTCAACTTTTGAAACATCTTGTTTGAATTGCTGGAAACTTATTGAGTAAAAGGTCGAGTTCTGTCTCTGAATTTGTTGATCCAATTTTCAATTTAAATAAACAATCAATTTTTTGCAAAGTTTAAGTTTAAATTTTTCTTTAATTTCTTATTTTTATTCTTAAATTTCTTTTTATATCTTTTTTTTCACTTTTTTCTTAATCCTCAACCCATAATTAAATACATTGAATAAAAAAACTGAACATCATCAGCTGTATTCAGAGCATCCAAACTTAGAGACATTCAATGCTGGAAACAAAACCTCATCATATTATTCTAACTTAAAATGCTTGGTGTTGTGAATTTCAAATACAAATAGAACAAAAATTCTTCATTTTTTAATAATTTTAAATTAAAGTTGATAAAGATTATTTTAAAAAATACTGAAATATAGTTGCCCCTTTTTTGACTAAAATTAATTTTTTATTTTATTTTTTTTTTTAAATCAAATCAATAATCTTATTGATGTATTTTTGTCTAATTTAACATGTAAAAAATTATTTTAGACAAAAAAGGTGCAGCAAATTATGTTGCGGTATTTTTCAAAAAATTTTTTATTAATTTTTATTTTAATTTATTAAAAAATGAAAATTTGCTGCTCAATTTTTATTTCAATTTCATTATACCAAATGATTCTGGCAAAAATAAAAATGACTAGAAATTATAAAAGGTTTTCTAGTCAGATAATTTGTTTTTAACTGCAATGAAAAGAAAACTTTTTTCATGCATTACTAGAAATTGAGGCCGAAAATTTCATTCTGAGATAGTGTACTAATTTGAATGAATTGGACCTTATATTTTTTTGATATTTTGGAACAACAAGAATAATTATTCTGAAAAAATTGAGACTTTCTGCTGAGAAACAATTTTTATTGTAGCAATCAATAAAAAAACTCTTAAAATGAGTTTCTAGAGAATTTGAAAATTTTTTCAACAAAAATTTTTTTGAGTTAATTTCGAATTTTGAAAAAAAAAAATAATTTAGAGATAAAACATTAGATATCAATATCGATTACTACTAAGACTAGCCCTAGAGAAGAATGGCTAAATTTTAAACAACCTATTTGATAACTTTTATAAAAATATATACATTCAGTGTTTAAAAATAAAATAAATTAAGTTAAAATTAATTATTTTTTATTACCTTTACATGCATTCAATAATTTTACTTAATGCATTTTTTCGCTTCAAATAACTTCAAAGAATTCCAATACACTTAAAAAACAAAACTTGCTTAAATAATGATAACTAAACTCAACTTTAAAAAAAATCAAAAAAATAGCATATTTTCATAATAATTTTTTTATCAAACAAAAAAATCAAATCCAGCTGTATTGAAGACAAATAGAATGCGCTCCAGCACCAAGTCACTTGCAAAACATCCAGAAATTTTGTTCAAACTATAAAATAAAATTTTTAATTCTTTTTTTCTCTGATTAAAAAACTAAATAAAAAGGTAATTTTTAATTTTTTAACCTTAACAAAAAAAAAAAAAAATGCTTCAAATTTTGCGACAAGAAAATGCCCAAAAACTCGGACAAATTTGACGATGTAGCAGACAAAGCCCTGCCAGAAATAATTGACTACAATCTAGACATTCTTTTCGTCAACCTAAACCAGCACCATTACTCTGGCCAAGGCAATCAATTCTGTACATTTTAATCAATAAACTAAGCCACCACCATCATCTAACTTTTTAACTAAGTCCGTTGTTTGCACGAGTCCGAACTAACATCCAAATTGATCAAGCCATCGGAAACATTCAAACTTCTGGACTACCGAATGGGCTTGGTAAACATGGCCGAGAGAGCAGCGGAAAAAAAAAACCTGGAACTGGCTCCCGGAGACCAGCAGCGCGCTCAACAAGTCATAAGACACAAAGTTTTGCACTACAGACCAAAGATTGTGTGCTACAATGGCAAGATTACATTGGAACATTTCATTGGCCACTCTGTCAGCTACGATTTTAACTATGGAAAACAGCCCAGTGTGTTCGAAGGCACAGGCTCAGTCCAGTTCTGTCTGCCGTCCACCTCAGCCCGCTTGCTCATCCTGCCCACCATATCAGACAAGATACCATTTTTTGGCGCGCTCAAAAAGGTCCGCGACCATCTCAATGGCCATCTGGACCACATCGTGGATGAAGAGCTCATGTTCCCGGACTTCAAGGCCACGTGCAGTGGCCGCGACACCAACGAGTCCCAACTAGATGACTCCGGGGACGAGATGGACGAGGACACGTCCCGACTTGAGGACTTGGATGAATCAAAGATAAGAAAAACCTATCGCATGAACAATTTGTCAGTGAGTCAGATACCGGCAAGTGTGCTGGACGAGATCAGGAGGGAAAAGAAGTCGCGCAAAACAATTAGTCTGGCAACTAGCAGAGAGTATTTGAATGTGCTGAAAAAAATGCCAAAAAATGCGAACACAAGCAATTTGGGCATCGATTTGGACACCCATTCAAACATGACCAACGACTCGGACTATGATTCAAAAGTGGACAAGATTTCCAAGATTAAATCTGCACAAGTTTTGTCCAAAGCTGATGGTAATAGCAAAAAAATAAGTGTCATTTTAAACGAGGTGAAAAAAAATGCCAACAAACAACTGAGCAAAAGTCCCAGGGTTGTTTTGTCGCCAATGCCCATGCCACAAAGCCAGCCTCTGGCCAAACAGACAGCTACAATTGCGGGCAAAGCAGAGCACTCGGTGTTTGTGACCGAAAATTTGGTCAATTTTGAAACTGTGGAAATGGAATTGGTCAAAAAAGACCAGTACAGATTCGATGACTATTACAGATTTGAGCAGGGAAATAATCAAAATTTAAACATGCACTATTTACTCAGTGATGATTATTATCAAAATTTGAAGCAAGATTTGGTAAGAAAGCTCAAGTTTTGCTTTGGTGATGAAATGAGTGAAAGTGAGGATTCAGAGTTGAGAGCAGTTTTTTCGAATGCGGCAGAAGCGACCAGCTTTGTGCTTTGTAATTCAGCTGCCAAGCGAAAGTGTCTTATAAACGCAAATAATTTGTAAATAAAATTGTTAAATGATTGTTAAAAATTTTTGAATAAATTTTTTTTTAAAACTTTTTAATAAATAAAAAAAATTTAAAAAAATGAAAACGATTTAAATCGTTTTAAGTAAAAAGCCTGATTGGAAAAAAATAAATAAATTGTATTTTAAGGAGATGTCTTTCAGTCTGGTTGCAAGACTTTTTGCTTTAAATGGTCGACATTTGGTCAAGAAAACAAATTTAGTAAATCAAGTGCGATTTGTGTCAACTAATAAAATGTTAATTTTTTTTTTTGAATTTTTATCAGAAAATTTAAAATTTTTTTAAAATAGAATAAATTTGAAATTCATCGACCGAAACGGTGAAGAGCTGAAAGCCAAGGCTAAAGTGGGAACGAGTTTACTGGACGTGGCAATAGATAACAATATAGATCTAGAAGGTTTTGGTTAGAATTTAAAATTTGAATTTAAGCCTGATTTCAGGAATAAAAAATTGACTTTATTTTAAGGAGCTTGTGAAGGTACCCTATCTTGTTCGACGTGTCATCTTATACTTAGAAAAGAAAATTATGATCAATTGAAGCCACCCAGTGATGAAGAAAATGACATGCTTGACCTTGCTTACGGACTGGAGCCAACCTCTCGTTTGGGATGCCAAATTATTGTCGAAGAAAAAATGGACGGATGGGTGTTTGTTGTACCTAGTGAAGTTGCCGATGCTAGAAGTTAATTTAGTTTTTGATTATGTTATTAATAAAAAAATTTTTATTTATATAAATTTAAAAATTCTTGAAAGTATTTCTTAGAATAAATTTAAATTTTTTTTTGAAATTTTTAATTTTTTGGTCAAAATTTAGAGAAGAAAATTCTTTTAACATTTAATTTATTGATACTTTCTGTGTCAGTATTGAAACTGAAAATATTGGCAAAAATTAAATATTATCTAAAGTTACATGGACGATTCAAATCTTAATTTTAATGAAATTTTGAAATGGTTGAATTTCTGTAATTTTTACCAAAATAATAATTCTTGTTTTAATTTTTTTTTTGTTAAAACAAACTAACGTTTTTATAAACTTCATTAATGTTTTTTTTACTTTAATTAATTAATACAAATATTCGAAAAATTCTGGTATTAAGGCTTTAATCCATAAAATTCTCTGATTCAGGAGCAATTTATTTTCCAGAATTTTTACGATAGAATGTTTTAAAGATGCTTTAGATTTGGCATTACTAAAATTAGTTATTTTATTTGTAATTCAATTAAATCGGATTTTTGCTCATTTATTCTTCAAAAAAAAATATTTTATAAAATAAAAGTAGATTAATTTCTACTGTAACAAAGTAAATAATTGCACTTATCGATTCAAGTAACCATTTAAATGAAGTATAATTTATCAATTATTTTGAATTTACTTCTTAATTAGTAAAAAAATTATTTTTTCTTCAGAAATTTTATAATCTTTGATTTTTAAGATGTATTTAAAAAAAAAAGAAATCTGTATTTGCGATGCAAAATGTTATAAAAGAAATCTAAGACAAATATTTAAAAGTAATAAAGAAATTCCAGCAAAATTAAATTATTAACAAATTTTAATAAAATAATATTCTCACTTCATTTATACAATTCATTTAAAGAAAAAAATATCAAATCTGATTAATTAGTAGAATATTTATTTAATGAATTTTTTGAAATTAAATAAATTTGTTTAATTAAAATGAAAAATTAAAATGACTTTTTGAATTTTTTTATTCTCTAAAACTGAAGTATTATTTTACAAAAAAGTTAATTGTATAATTGAGAAAGCTGCTCAAGATGCTCTTTAATTTGGTCTTGATCATGACTTATCTTTTTGCCAGTAATTGGATCAATTAAATTGTCTATTTGAAAAAGAACTTTTTCGATTGAGAAAAACTGTTTTTGAGTTAATGGTTTGTCAAGTTTACGAACTAACACAATATCTCCTTTTTTAGTCGAGCTATTCTTATCAACAGTTTCAAACACAAATGATTTATTGAAATACATTTTTAGATAATCGTCTAGCTCCATTTTGATTACTTTTACTTCACGGGTGGTGGCATCGGATACTTTGATTACTTGACCAACTGCTAGAGAAAACGGTATTTGATTTTGTGGCCGCTTTCTTAGCAAAGCGAGACCTGGTATTTGCTTAAAAACTCGCATTTTAAATGTTTTATTTTTTTTCAACTATTTTTGAAATATTACTTTGAAAAATTTTAAATTTTATAATTTTTTGTAGTGCTAAAAATTAACTCAACATTTTACCAAATATTTTTTTTTTTCTAAAAAAGCTAAATATCAATTATTTACTAAATTAATTGTCATATATTATTTGCTAATATTTGGCATTGTGAAACTTCATACAAAACTTCCAATACAAAAATAAAAAAATTTTATAACTTTTGTTTTAAGTGTCAAAAACTTGTTCTGTAAATGAAACAAAGTGAAACAACTGTTGTTTCACCTTCTGCGGAAGTCTGCAAAATCTGTGCAAATTAATTCAGTTTTATTTTTAAGGCTTTTAAATTGGGTGCAATTTTGCAGAATTCGCACAGATTTTGCAGACTTCCGCATAAGGTGAAACAACAGTTGTTTCACTTTGTTTCATTTACAGAACAGGTTTTTGACACTTAGAACAAAAGTTATAAAATTTTTTTATTTTTGTATTGGAAGTTTTGTATGATATTTCACAATGTCCTAATATTTTCTCAAAATTAATGGAAAAAAATTGGGGTAATTATTTGATGTATGAAAAGGGTGGCAAATTTCGTAATTCTTTGATAGTTGAAGGAAAATTATTAAAAGAATACATTTCTAAATAATTTCTTAATCAAAATAAAATTCTGTTAAAAGGGTTATGTATCTTTTGTTTTAGACTTATTGTTTTATGTAACCAATATATTTCAGATACTTTTTTTACCACTATAAGAGGATAAAAAAAGATAAAAAAAACTTTTTCACTAACATTATTTAGTTTAAGGATTAAATTTAAATTTCAACAAGGATTTAATGACATTTCACTTCTTTTCAATAGGAAAATTTACCAAGATTTTTGGAAATCGGATAAAATTTTGTGGCAACGATGTAAATTATAAAGACAATTTTATTAAAAATTTAGGTAAAGAGGTTACAATGTAAGTTCACTTTATTATTGGGTTGTATTATCATTATTAAATAAAATTGGTATTTTTGAGTTAAAATTTATTAAAATATTAAATAAATAATTTGAAAAAAACATCTCTTTCATTAATTCTGTCATTATTCAATTTTTTCAAATTATTCTTTTTAAATTAAATTGTTAATTTTATAGATTAATTCTGAAAAACCACCTTTAAATCATGAACAAGGTCTAAAATTTTCCCCAAAATGCTAAATTATACTAGAAAAATTAAAAATGATACTCAATAATATTGACAAGAATGATAACTCGAAAAGATAAAGTATTCATTTACTAAAATTTATCATCGATGATTTTTTTTAATAGATATTTTTATTTAAACATTAATTTAAAAGGGCTTCGAGCTAACATTCGAAAAAAGCACATACTGCACATACGAAGTGAAGCTCCTTCTGCCCAAAAAAGAAATAAACAAACATATTTTAAATTACATCATTAAAAATAAAAAAAAAATTTCTGTTTATCATAGCACAAAATTTAAAAAACTAGAAAAATAGAAAATAAAAGAAAAACAATAAAGTAATAGATAAAAATAAACACTATTTGACAATCATCTCATTTAGATACTTTTTTTTTCAATGCATTCGAACTTAAATAAAGCTTTGACTACCATTTTTAAAAGAAAGAATATTAAAGTGTCATTTATTTTAGAAAACACTTTAATCATAAAAAAATAAGAAAATATTTTCAATTATTTCATTACCAAAGCTTTTGACTGCTTTTTTGGACACCCTACTCCTCTTAATTTTCCTAATGGAATGTCGCAAGCTTCAGCTGGAAAGGACTCGAGTAATCCTTGGCTATATGCAACACAAATGATGCTTTAATAATCGGCCTTTTTAAAATATCTCCTAATGAATCATTTATTTTTTGATTAAAAAAAATTTATTCAATAAAAATTATTTTTTTAAATTATAAAATAAAATTTTTTATTTATTTAAATTGAAATTTTTTCTTTAAAAAATTTTTGATTTATTAACAGAAAAATAAATAACCAGCATAAATAAAATTTTATTCCATAAAATTTAGACATTATTATTAATTCAAATAAACAATTTCTTGATAAAATCTTTTGTACGTCAAACTAGTAGATGGTATATAGTAGACAGTTTTTAATAAAGATGCATACATAGCCGATCTATCAGCATTTTTGTCTTTTATGGCAAGCCATAAATAATTTGTATTGACTTGATTCACTAAAACACTCAATTGGCAATCATTGCAGTTCAATGATCCAGTCCAATACCTCAGAGAAACTAAAACAGATGCGGCTTTATCATTCATATTCCCAGTATATGGCAAAACATCATAGTATGATTCAGTAAAGAATGGCTTAGATATTGTTTCGGCTTCTTCAGTTGTTAAAACTAAATCTGAAGCTTTTAGACCAGCATATTCCAGGTGAATTTTTGATTTATAACCCAGGTATTTTTCAACTTTTGAAATAATTGATGAAGGTATACCTTTAGTTTGAAGACTGCTTTTGGTTTGTTTTCCCAAATCTATTCCAATGCCAATAAATACGCCTGACTTTAGGGTCGGATGCTCACCGATTGTTCTAAAACCCTCAACATCTTTCAAATGTTGTAATGCTTCGTTGTATCGAGCATCAGCAGATACTAAAATAATTACTGTAGATATTTGTAAAATAGTACCTAAAAAATTCATTTTTAAATTTTAAAATCTTTTTTGAAGACTTTATATAGATGGAAAAAACGAGATAAACAAAATACTGTTTAAATGAATTATGTTTATTTAAAAATTTGAGAAATCTATTTTTTTAAATGTAATGAAATCGTTTTATTCTAAACTTTTGAAAAAAACTAAAAATTCGAGGTAAACAATTGAATGATTTTTAGACAAAAATCTTCAATCATTATTAAATAAAACTGAAATTTAAGATTGTCTTATAGATTTTTTTGTTTAAATCTTAGACGCTGAATATTTATTTAATATTTGCATTTATAAAATCTAATTGATTTAATTTACAGTTAAAGAAAAAATGAAATTATTTTTTGAATTTTGAGCCGATCTTTATATATCAATTACTAATCCGAGTTGTAATTTTTATATTTCAATTTTTTTCGATGACTGATAATTGGGATCGTCTTATTTTCGACAAGTTTATTTTCGACAAATCAAATCGGACAAAAATAATTTCGACATGAATAAACTCGACATAATTTTTGCTTAGTTTGTACTCGACAAATTTAGACAAATTTTTATATATTAATAATGGAAGAATTAATAACTAACTTTGAAAATATTGATTTAAATTTAAATTTAATACGTTCATCACGCAATAAAAAAGATGGAAGTGCCAGTTGGCTATTGGCTGTTGGCTTTAGAAGAAAGGCTAAATAACGCTATTCTAAATTACAAATCTGAATCTTTGTCTTTTTTAAAACATTTGTCATTTTTAATAGAATTTAAGAAAAATTAAGTATATTTTAAAAAATGTTTATTATTTAATTGACTAATTATTATTACAACTTCAGTAAATTTATTGTCTCGTTTATTTTTTTTTGTCCAATTAAGACACGTCTAAATTAAAACATTTTTTTTTTTGGTCAAAATTTTTTTTGTCAAATTAAGACACGTCGAAATTATATAACATTTTTTTTTGGTCGAGATTGTCGAGTTTGATTCGTCGAAAATTAACTTGTCGAAATTAATTTGTCGAGTTTATGAGATACCGATAATTGTCAGTTTCATATCAATTCAATTTTTAGGAACTAAATTTTTAATGAATTTAATATTTAATAGATATTTAATAAATATAATCAGATATTTAAAATTTTTTTTTTTATTTTCTAAATTTACATTGCATGTAAAGCGTATTACATTAAAATTATTTAAATTAAATCAAAGATTTATTTTAATATCTAAAGATTAACTTTTTGAATTAAAATGATATTTTGAATTGATCATCAACTTCAAGATTCTCTTTTAGTTAGCTATTTTAAGATTTATCAGATTTAAATTAAAAAAAAAATGATTTTGTAATTTTTCGATTTTTAAATGGTAAAATAAAAATAAAATTTCAAAGATTTAATTAAAATTTCCAAATCCAAATTAATGTTCTATTCTTGAAATCATTTAAAAATTCGGTTCAATCGATTCCCAATTTTCTTTGAATAGTTTAAAAAAATTTTGAAACATTTTCATTTTAATTTTAATTTTAAATTATCAAGTGAATTATCAAAAAAAGAGTTTTTTATATTATTCTCTCAATAGTTATATGCTCAAAAGCATATTAGTCATTCTTTTCTAAGAAGTTATTAAGAAACTGTTGTTTTAAACTTCAAATTATTTAAAGTCTAACCTAGAAAAATAATTTTTAGCCAATTAAATAATTAAAAATTGGTTTAATAATACATATTAATACATTTTCCGAATTTTTTTTATTAAATATTAATCGCTGTGTAAACAGCAAAAGTTTTTATATCAGTTAATATTTATTTAATTAATATTAATTAAATTATTAATTTAGAATTTTTTTTATTAATAAACTGTGCAATAAAGAATGCTGAGCAGAAGGCAACTTGAAGTTCATGATCATGATCAAATGATCAAAATTTAATTGATTATAATCTTAATAAAAACGTTCAAATTAGCTTTTTTTAATATTTTTTAAATTAAACATAAGATGTTTATTATTTTAATTGAAAAAAAAACAAACCTTTTTTTTCTGATTGATCGTTAATTGATATGTCTAAAATCTTTATTTGAAAAGTTTAAAGACAAATTTAAAATCCATATAAAGGTATCCAAATTATAGCTTTAAATGATATTTTAATACTAATTAAAATATATTACGGCGAAACAAAGTTTAAAATATTGATTTAGATTTTAATTTACTTAAGATAAAAATTCATGTAGTTTTATATCTAATTATAGATTAAACAAATCATGTTTAATAAAGTTTAGTCATTTATTATTAAAAAATTGCAAAAAAAAAATTTTTATTTAAATCAAAAACTAAAAATTTTGATTTGAAATTTAAATTTGATTATGAACTTCAATTTGCCTGAGCAAAATTTCCTCCTGAAAATTTATATATTTAAAACACCTCTAAAATTTCTATCGGCACCCATATTTTTTTCCAAACTGATTTATAATTGAACAATATATTTTTTTTTAAATTTATTCGAAATTTTATATTAAAATGAAGAATTTATTTATGATAGTTATTGGGCAACATCAATTTTTCGGCATCATCTATCCAAAATTTCTAAATTATTTAGTTTCACAACTATTTAATTCTCCAATTTTATAATTTTTAAATAATATGGGATTAATTATTTTTTTTTTAAAAGCTTAAAATAAATTTACCTCATTGGAAACAATAGTTATTCTTTTAAAAATAAATTTTTTGAAATTTTTTAAATTTTTATTTATTAAATCTTTTTCTTTTTTGATTTTCTTCATAGTTCATTTGTTTCTTCACTTTATTGTGTTTTGTGTTCAACACTTTCTTAAATTTTTCTTTTACCTTTTTAACACTATTAGGCTTTGGCACTTCATCTTTAGCTTCCGAAGTTTCTTTTTCATTGCTTAAATCTTCATCATCCTTTCCCTTCTCAACGACAGCTTCCTGGCTAGCAATTTTGTTTTCAGTTGCTTCTTCTTCATCTGTTGTGCCCGGTGGTCGGACATAAAAGGGCAATTTACCTCTCTGATAGTCATTCAGAACCATTTTAGCAACACTGCTAATATTCGATTCACCACCTTTGTTCAATTTTCCTGTTTTCATGGCCAATTTTTCCAGAAAATCCAAGTAATCCTCCCATTCGTAAATTTTATAAGTTCTTTGAATAAATTCTTTTTTGACTCTTTTCAAAACTTCTTCCACATGATCTTCAGGCGCTGGAATATTTTCCACTCTAACAACACCCTTTAATACAATGTCCGTTTCAGTGTCACCATGTGGATACACAACACCGGGACAGTCGATTAAAAATATTCTCTTCATCAACGTAATGTACTGCCATACTTTAGTCTCACCAGCAATTGGTGCCACATTACAAACTTTCTTTTTTCTCAGAGCATTGATGATTGAACTCTTTCCCGTGTTCGGATATCCAATGAATCCAACACTTATCTGCTTTCTATCTTTGTGCAAAGATCCAAATTGACGAAGCAATTGAATCAGGGCGCCTTTGCCAAAAGGATTTGTCAAACTAGCGTGAAAAGCTAGTGTTGGATGCTCTTGGGACAAAATAGCCACCCATTTTTGCTTTAATAAAAATGAAGAGATAAATGGTTCCCCACAACTAAAAAACTGTTCCCCACAAACTAAAAACTTTTCACAAGCCAAAGACTTTTTAACACAAATCACTACAAAATACAATTTTTTTGTGCCGATTTCAAAAAAAAATAATTTTTGCATATTTAACCAAATAGTTTGTTAACACACATTTTTAGTGGTGACAAAAAAAATTAAATTAAAGAAATCTATTTTAAGAAAAACCAATAGCCAGCTAATTTTGGACTACCTTTTTTAGGTTAATTAACAAATTCGTCGTTTTCAAGTAGCTTATTTAGGGCTAACTGGTGACTACAATATCCCAATTTAGCAAAGTAAAATTTTTGATCAAATTTCAAGCGTTAAATCTTGCTCAAACATTTTTAAATGCGCAATTAAATGGTATGTTCTATTGTGTTTTATAAAAATTTTAAATACAATTTTGAAAAGGCATTAAAAATTTGCGATGGTTGAGATATATTTTATTTTAAAAATATTTGGATACATTTTTGCAATGTCGCTCTATTGAAATTAAATATAGTGTTTCAAACATTGATTATTTATTTTTAAATGATTTTTTATAAATTTTTTATTTTTATAGAAATTTTAATACTAATTAATCATTAATTTATTCAAAAATTGAGCTTTAATTGTTAAAAAACTTAGATTAAAAATTATGCAATTTAATTTTTAGATTTTTCTTAAATTTGAAAAAAATGGCTAATGGCTAAATTTTGAAAAACAAAAATTGACAAAAATTGGTTTTGGTTTTTAATAATTTTAAATAAAATTTTTGACCTTTTGTAGTTGAAAAAGGCAAAAATTTAACTAGCTTTTATATTTAAATGTTTTTTTACATTTAAGTTGGTTTGTTTTAATTTAATACTCAATGCTTTAAGGAAGCAAAAAAATTTTTATTTAAGTCCACTTTATTTGCATTATATTTTTTATAAAGTGTACCTAAATTAAAATGTTTTGCTTCTTTAAACTTTCCAACTTAAACTTAAACTTTTTTAACAATTAGAGCTTAATTTTTAATTAATTTGAATAAATTAATGATTAATTAGTATTAAAATTTTTTTAAAAATAAAAAATTTCATAAAAAATCATCTAAAACTAAATAATCAATGTTTGAAACACTATATTTCAATAGAGCGACATTGCAAAAATTTATCCAAATATTTATAAAATAAAATATATCTCAACCATCGCACATTTTCAATGCATTTTCAAAATTGTATTTAAAATTTTTATAGAACACAATAGAACATACCAAATTTAATTGCATTTAATAAATTACAACCCTTTTTAAAAGTTTACAAATAAAGCTTTGAAATGTTAAACAAATTAAAAATCTGCGATGAAATTTAATTGCGCATCTAAAAATTTTTGAGCAAGATTGAGCGCTTGAAATTTGATCAAAAATTTTTAATAAAATGTTTGCATTTATTTTTTTGGATTTTTTAAATCTCCAAAAATTCGGAAATTTTTTTTATTACGTAAAATCTTAGGCATTTTATTATTTAAAATATTTAGTGGTAGTTTCTAATATATATTAAAAAATTTTTTCCTTAGAATTTTTTTTTTCTATTTTGTGTTGAACAGTTTTGAAAATTTATGAAAAAATTTATGCTTAAAAGTGGCAAATGGAAGTTTCAGATCAAATTTTAAGATCAAAACGATCATTTAAAATTTGAAAACTTAATTAATCTAATGATTTTGAAAATTTTTAAGAAACAAATACTAAACATTACTTGACATGTTATGTATAATAACGGTTCAATATCAAATTTACATCAAAATGATTGATATCTAATTTATTTAACAAAAACAATCAATAATTTAAATAATTCAGGTTAAGTTAATTCACAAATTCAAATTTATAACTTTTATATCCATTCATTCAAACTAAATTAATTTTATTTTTCCACTTAAATAAATTATAAATTTTAAAACATTACATTTTTTTGTCTTTAAAAGTAAGTTTTCATTAAAATCAATTAAAAATTTAAACCTATTAAAGTTCAATAAAAAAGTATATTTGAAAATTTTAAATATGGAAATAAACTTGACAAGACATGCCAATTAATTGCTTTGGAAAAAATTTATTTTTTCTCTTTTATTAAAAACAATAGTACAATTTATATTTTGATCTTTTGATCTTGATCTCAAACTTCAATTTGCCTAAGAAGTTTTTTATTTGTGGAAAGCAGCTTTAAGTCTTAGTCAAGATATTTTTGTGCTGAAAAATGTTTCATTGTGGGTGGCAGTTTTTTGTTTGTTGGGAATAGGTAGACCCAAAAATGAATAAAATTAAAAAAAAAATTTTTCACTTACCGTGACCCATGTCGGCACCAAATCACATTTATTCAAAACAAAAATGAGATGTTTGTGACTTTTCTCTTTTTTGATGAAGGCCTCCACCTGTTTGCACCTGGTACCATCCGGATTTCTCGCATCCAACACTTGAATGATCACATCAGATGAATCTATCACTTTATAAAGTTCTCCCCAAATGCGTCTGCTTTGTCCGGCTTTGAACAACGCAAACATTGGTTCATCAGTAACACCTTGGTTGTCTTGTACCAAATCTTTGTCCTTTTCTGCATTGTACTCATCGGCCTTTTTGACCACCAGTTCAGCATATTCATTCAAATCACAAGTGTTTAGTTGAGGCTTTTTTCGCTGAGCCTTAGGTCCAAATGTGTTTTCAAATGGCTCGAATTCAAGCAAATGAACGCGTTCATTTTTGGCCTTTTCATTCAAAATGGTTGTTGGTAAATTAGTTGGTTTGATGATTAATTTGTAGGGATCAGCTTTGGCTTTGTTCATTTCGTCTTGAAAAGTTTGCAAAGCAGACTGAGTAATGACACGTGTATTGCCAAACCATTTGCGGTTGGGCTCAACTCGAGCCTGGGTGCCAGAAGTGTTCCAGCTCTGAAACGGAGCAGCTTTTATTATTTTTCCAGTTCTTGTGCGGACCGGTTTTTGGTTTTTGTACATGTTCAATCGGTCGATGGTTGCCTTCGACCGCATGTTTTGACCACCTTTACCATTTGCTCTGTCCGGATTCAAACTGTGGCTGCCGGACTTTATTTTGTCTTTTACTCTTGATTTATTATCTTGTACTTTGCCCATTTTTTTTTGTTAAAGATTTAATTATTTTTTGTTAAAAAATTTAATTTTTTTTATAGTTCTAATCAAAATAAAAAATAATTTTAAAAGCACATTTTTACATAGACCTTTTTAATATAATAGAATATGAAAATTGCATGCAAATTTTTATTTAATTTTGTAGTTGTTTTATTTATTTTATAATAAATGATTTTGATAAATTTTTAAAAAATAAAAATAAATTGATGTGAATGTTTTAATATGAGTTTGGACCAAACGACTTGCTTTGTTAATGACTGAATTAATTATTTTGTTTAATTTACTTTAATTAGATTTTAAAAAATTTTTGTTTTGAAAAAATGCATTTTCAATAAAAAAAAAGATTATAAATAGTGTTGGGAACCGTACAAGCGGACACAAAACCGGACAATTTTTGGCCCGCCCTAAAACGGTCAAAATTTTGGACTGCCAAAAAATACGGTCAACTTTTTTTCAAAAAAAAATTTTTTTATCCTTATTTTTTACATTATTTAAAAATTTGTTCGTATTTTTTCGGCAGTATTTTTTGGCGGCCAAAAAATACGGTCAACTTTTTTTCAAAAAAAAAATTTTTTTATCCTTATTTTTTACATTATTTAAAAATTTGTTCGTATTTTTTCGGCAGTATTTTTTGGCGGCCAAAAAATACGGTCAACTTTTTTTCAAAAAAAAATTTTTTTATCCTTATTTTTTACATTATTTAAAAATTTGTTCGTATTTTTTCGGCAGTATTTTTTGGCGGCCAAAAAAAAACGTCGGTGAAATGGACCGATTTGCTCTGACCGCATCCAACACTAATTACAAAGTAAATTAAAATAATTTTTGTAGAATTTTAAATTTTTTTAATTTAATAATATAAAATAGCAAAAAATAAAAATGAATCAAAAAGTGTTGCAAAATAAAAGAATGAATCGTAAAAGTAAAGCTTGAGATCTTATTATTATTATTATTATTATTATTATTATTATTATTATTATTATTATTATTATTTATTAGTTTAAAGCCCCATAGGCAAAATTACAAAAAGTTACATTAAATTCGAGTTAAATTAAAAAAGAAAGAAAATTGCACTAGTGTTACTAAGTAAAAAAGTTTACTCTCAAAAGATCATTTAAAATTTTATAAAAATAAAAGTATTCCAAATTTAGCTCCATATTGATTTTTATTTGCGAAGACACGAACTTAACCGAGTCAACCAAGCCACGATTTTTATCTAAAAATATATGATCAATTATGACTATTGAAGTCTTTGTATTATATTCCATCGGATCAAAGTGTATCTTTTTCTCTAGGTTCTTGAGCTGTTTGCATTATGAGGTATTCTTTTGTTCAAAAGTTGAGTAATCCGAATGTAAAAATAGGAATAACTCCCAATAGTTTTTACTGTTTTTAAGCTGTTTCCTAAAAAATATCTTGTGTTTCAAATAAAGTTGTCCTACCGTTTCAAGACGTAGAGCCTCTAACATTGGTCTGAATCTGGCATATTTCTTTACGTCAAACATTCTCTTAATTAGTAAATTTTGCCTGATATCAAGTTCACCAAGTTTGGTTTCACCTACAAATACCAGGTCTGATTATGCTTATTTTAGACAAGTTAATTTCGACGGAGTAAATTTAGACAAGTAAATTTCGCAAGAATTAACTTGGACATGTATAATTTCTCCAAATTTTTTAATACTAGACAAAGTTAATTTAGACATGTTTTTTTTCGACTGTGTATTTTCGACAAACTTTATTTTGAAAATTTCTGTTATTAAAAAAGATTCGCTTTTGTGTAGTTTAATTAATAGCCTTAAACTAGAACAATCAATTACCGAAGATTTATATGTTAAATTGTCTACTAGTAAATTTAATAATAAAAAATCTGTTATGTTTATTTAAATCAAGCTATTTTTGATATTAATTCTCTTAAAATTGTAGATTATCTTAAGAATTTTTAACTTTTAATTTAACATAAATAATTGAACAGGCAAAAATTAAATTTTATTTATTTGTATATCTGTATCGAGCATTAGCTCCTTCAGACAAAAAAAATAAAAAAAAAATTTAATTTTTGTTAGAATAAGTTTTAAATAAAGGAAAAAAATAAAATTAAAATATGAAAAAAATAAAAAGAAAAAAAAAGTTAAGTTTAAATAAAAAAAGGGGTATGGGGTAATTTAAAGTTTTAAAAAGTGGACAGTTAAAAATTCAAAGAAAAATTTACAAGATAGCAATTACAAATTATGTTTATTTACACTTATTTTCGAAAAAAATTTGTCGAATCAATTAACGTAATTGTCCGATAAATATGACATGTCACTAACAAATTTAGTGACATGTAATATTTGAGTGAACACTGATTTTTAAAAATGAAATATTCGCTTTTAGTGACATGCAACAAAAAGCGAATATGCAAAAATATTGCTATTTTTTATGAAAATATTGCTCGGGTTTAATGACATGTTTTTAACTCATGTAATTGACACATTTTTTATAATAAATAATTTAAGATAAAAGTTTTTTTATATATTTTATTAAAATCGAAAAATATATTTTATTTGAATTGAATTGAATTTTTTAATGTATTATAGTTTTAAAAACAAGTAAAAAATGTACAAAAATTCATAATATATTGGAATCTTATTAAGTCTTAAAAAAACAAGAACGGATGAATTTAACAAATCTTGGAACGAGTAAAAAAAAGTTTGACCACATTTAAGTTGAATTTTAAAAGTTAAACTAACTACAATTTTTACAATAGAATGAGTCATTAGGCTTTAAGCCTCTTGGCCAGCACTCACCACAGACCCAATTATTACAATTTTCACACGAAAGCCATTCATTTTGATGTTTACTTTGTTTAAAACTACATCTACATTCAAAGCAAAGTTTTGATCCTGAATCAAAAATATCTGCTGTTTTGGGTGCTGGTTCAGTGTTTTGTTTAGAATTGTTTTTTCGACCAGGAGTTGAAGATTTAGTTACAGCTTCTTTTGATGTAGTTTGTGGCTTAGAAGAAGATCTTAGACAAATAGTTGAGGATTTAGGGGCGACTAATTTAGAAGCTGCTGGTTTAGTGGCGATTTTCGTACTAGGCTTACTAACTGTTCTTGATGCTGATGGCTTTTTGTTAGCTTTCCCATCAGTCTTTGAAGGTTTAGCGGGAGCTGCTTTTGGCATTGCTCGCTGAGATGATGGTCTATAAGTGGTACTTTTACTAGTTTTGGAAGATGTAGTGACAGCTGTTGTAGATGAAGATGGCTGAGTTGATGGTGACGACCCAATTAATAATTTTTCTATTTCAACAATCCTGGTGTATCCACTTTTGATTTTTTTCTTCTTTAAACGAGGAGTAATTACATCTTCTATATTATTCGTATCAGAATCAATAGATGTTTCTGATTGATAATAAGATTCCCCCTCATCATATTCAACGCTTTCTTCAAAAGAAGAATCACTATCACTAATATCTTCATCTTGCTCATCTTCTTCTCCACCTTCCTCATCATTGAAAGAGTCAAAGATATCATTAAACTCGTCGTCATCTATTCTAAAATCAACAGTAGATGTTCTAGGAACAGTCCCAGTAATAAAGATATTTTTAAGCTCTGAATGATATTCATATGGATTACGACAACCGATTCCACAATACTTAAACGATTCTTTTATGTAATCAGGACTCAACTCAACCCAACCAGCAGTGATCCATTTTGTCATTTTGTCATATCCGGGCCCTGCTATATTACCATAAATTGTTAAATATTTTGGCTCATTTACAAACCAGTTGTTCCATAAAAGTTTATATTTATTTTTTAACAACTTAAACCAACAAACGTCAGCCGGTTGGAGAATATCTAGCAAAATTTATGCTCAATTAATTAAAGCTTTAAAATCAAATTATTTTAGTTATCTACTTGTTAGAGTTGGTGGAATAAAAACTAAGCTGCATCCAAGATCATTTAAACTTTTTTTAAAATCGGCGGTTAAGTGACATCTAGCGCTATCTAATATAATCATCGATTCTTTAATTTGATGTTTTAGAAGATGGGGTTTTAGAACGCGTTCAGTAAAATGCTCTTTTAAATTTCTTGAGTCAAAAGTTCCTTGAATATAATATTTAAGATGATTATTGATATTTATTTAAAAATAACTGTATAAAAAACCTTTAGTTTCATAAATAATAATTAAATTATCGTCTAGTTCTAAATTTGGAATTAACTTTTTTCGTGGAACCACGCATAAGATTGGAAGCTTTTGTCCACTTAATGAGCTGCACATAAGGCACGAAAGTCTAACTTTTTCCTTGCCAGCTGATTTTGAATATGATTTTTTTACACCTCTATGATCAACAGTGTATGTCCCAGGAGAACACATATAAAAACTTGTTTCGTCAAAGTTAAAAATTTGATGGGGGCCTAACTTTTTTTGTTCTATATTAGTATTTACTTCGTCTAAATATTTTTTAATAATAAATTTGCAATTTTGAGGTATTCCCTTACCAGAACCAGAAATTCGTCTGATAACAAGATTGTTTCTTTTTTTGAAACGTCGCAACCAGCCGTAAGAGGCGGTAAATTTTTCCTTTGGCGGTATTTCTGTTTTAAATTCGTCCATCAACGCCAACATTTTTGTTTGTAATTCAAAACAAGAAACACCTATTTGGTCCTCCCTCATTTTTTTAAACCAGTCATAGAGCCTAGCCTCATTATCAGGAAACAACGGCTTTTTCATATTACAATCATTTATAACTCGTCTATTATTCACTCTTTGTAGCTTGTTAAATATAACTTGTCTTTGGTTAATCCATTTAATCAACGAAGGCCTTAAAATTTTTAAATTCTCGGCGGTTTTCTTTTTACTCTTTGATAAGTCGAAATGAAGAATTGCCGATCTTTTAAAAGCGATCGTATAAGATCTTCTAATGTTATTAGTGTTCCTCACTTTCATATTTTTAACTCTAATACTAGAAATATTAAAATTTGTTTGTAATAATGCTTGCTTTTTATAAAGCCGAAAGAGTTTATTTTTCAAAAAAAAGAAGT
Source organism: Brachionus asplanchnoidis (assembly GCA_025491095.1). Classification (NCBI taxonomy): domain Eukaryota; kingdom Metazoa; phylum Rotifera; class Eurotatoria; order Ploima; family Brachionidae; genus Brachionus; species Brachionus asplanchnoidis. Next base: position 999,678 of record JAILYF010000008.1, on the reverse strand, counting down.
TGATTTTTAAATTAACATGAGTTAAAAACATGTCATTAAACCCGAGCAATATTTTCATAAAAAATAGCAATATTTATGCATATTCGCTTTTTGTTGCATGTCACTAAAAGCGAATATTTCAATTTTAAAAATCAGTGTTCACTCAAATATTACATGTCACTAAAATAGGGTTACTCTGTTTTAGTGACATGTCATATTTATCGGACATTTACGTTATGTCTAATTTTAATTTAACTGTCCAATTAACACATGTCGAAAATATATCATCCGAAAAAACTACTTGCGAGTTTATACTTGTCGAATCTATTATGTCGAAATAAAATTTGCCGAAGCTAATTTGTCGAAAATCACGGCAACCACCAGGTCTAAGTGGTATCAAAAAATCTATTGACAAAATTGCTTGTATAGAAAACCGGCTAATCCCGGTGGTGCAGCTTTTGGTTTACAGCCGAGGCCATAAGGGGAGTAGAAGCTCTTTTCTACTTTCTTCCATTTCTCTTCGACAAAATTCCAAACAAATTCACTATTGCCTACTGGAAGGCCTAAATATTCTACATTCTCAGTTTGAGGTATTTCAAAACCATTTAAGGTGAAATTTCTCATCATTTTAGCTTTACCTTTTTGGAAGACTAAAGCCGCTGATTTCAAAGGATATAAGTCAATTTTCCACCGCTGCGCATACTTGGAGCATTTGTCAAGTATTGTTTGACAATGACTATTATGATAAGTTCTTTTCGTGATGTTCAAAAATGTTTTCTTTCGACGAAAAAATATTTGAAATCGTAGGAGCATTAACGTTGTATTCTTTGGCTAGCTGTGAATATTTTTTACCAAAAATTAATTTTCAATTAGAATAATTAACCGACATAAATTTTGATTAATTGTTTTTTAAAAAAATTAAATATCAAAAAAATAATTTTATCAATTTCTGTTTAATAATGTTCTAGAATCACTCCAGGAATTCTGTTCAGATAGAAAAAAAGTCATATGAATTGAAGAATTTTTGGATTCTTTTCCAGCTGAAGCATGCTAAATCAATTAAGGAAATATAAGAGGAGTAAGGTAACTAAAAAAGCGGTCAAAAAAATTAAAAGTAAAAGTAAAGATTAATTATTTTTTTATTTTTTTTATTTATGTATTATTTTTTTATTTGAGAATACTTATATAATTGATTTTTTTATTTTTTTTAGCTGATAAAATTTATTTTTTAATTAATGATTTTTTTAAACATAACTTTTTGCGATACATTAAATGACTTTTAACTAAATTATGTAACAACTAATACTTTTAATTTACGAATAATACATTAAATATACTTATGTTTTAATTGATGATTTATTTTTTTTTAAAAATAATATTTAGAATTAAAAATTACATTTGGTATAGGGAATAATGAATCCGTTAAATGATAAAGCTGAGAAACTATTCTTAGTTTTTCAAACCTTACTCTTCGATAGATAATGTGTCATCATATAGGATTGAGTAACGTTACTTTTTTTCTTTTTAAACATTAATAGGCTCTTTTTTTCTGATTCAAACATCACTAGGAATTTTTTAATAATTTCTTTTCTTCTAAATTTAACTAATTGAGTTAAGACAAAATCTCATTTTCTATTCAATCAAAACAAACCAAAAAAAATAATTTTAGATTCATTTAAAATTTTTGATGCAAATGAAAAACAACACTCTAAATTTTAATTAATTAAAAATAATTAAAATTTTTAATTTTTTAATTTTTTTTTCTTGTCGCATAAAGATAGCTACCATAGCGAAACTACATCTTGTCTCGCTCCACAGGTCTCCTGCTGTAGTTTATTATTATTATTATTATTATTATAATTAAAAAATTCCATAATTTAAAATAATTTATTTATTTAACTTTTTGTCTATAAATATTATCTGATTTAGAAATAAAAATTAAACCACTAAAAAAATTCAAATATTTTAAAAATAATTGTATTTTTACTTGTGTTTAAATGTAAAAATATAAAATATGATTAACTATCTAAATTTTACTTTGAACGCTTCGATTTGCATTGGTTCAATAAACTGATATATCGAATCACCTTTTCTGATAATATCTTGTGCAGCACCATAATCGTTTAGGGTCAAAAGAGATTGCTGTAACTCAAAATTAGCCGAGTTTAATCCAGTGAACAAATCCTGAAATTTGGCATCACTTAATTTCTCACACGAATTTTGATAGAATTTGCTTAATTCAAGCGAACCACCAGTGGAACAATCTTCATAAGGAACTCTGTGCAGAATTAATCCAGCCTCATTTTTGCCTGGCTCTCGCTCACCCCTTTCCATAGTTCTCAAATTAACCAATCTCAAATCACACGGAACACTCTGACTCACAAAACTTCTTTTTTTCCTAATTGAATCAACTGAACTAACTAGTTTAATTACCGGATTCAATAAATCATGAGACATTAAGTTAAAAACAACCGAGGGATGCTCTAAAGATGAGCTTGAGGAAATAATTATTTTTTCAAAAAATACTACAAATCTATTTGAAACAACCACGTTATCATTCATGGCTTGTTCCATTCCTCGATTGTCATCTTGATCCAATCTGCGGTCTAAAAACACTTGAATTGATCCTGGACTTAGTGTTCCAACACCTAGAGGCTGAGCTGAAATTAAATTCGATCTTAAATTGGAGTCTTGGATAAATGCCCCACTCGGCATTGGATAAACATTTCCTTGAATTGTAAGCTTGTCATATCTTTTTCGTTTTGTGAACTGAAAGCCATTCAAATCGGTGTAAATTTCCTCTTTGTTTTGAATGTCAGTCTGAATGTCCATGGCCAACTCGTAGTTATGACTTTGTCTTAAATCAACCACATTCCAAATGTTAAAAAAAGGAATTTTTAATTCCTTAAAATCGCTCAGATCTGGAAAAAATTCCACACAATGTAAAACAATGGTCATGTTTACACACACTCTATTGCGCAGCAAACCATCATGTTCCACTCTGATCCATTGCAGTCCATTTGCGTCTACATCAACTGCGGGTCCATCTGGCAAAAATAAATAAGCTCCACTCTTTTCTCTGTTCGATGTTGTTCCGTATTTTACTAATTTTATATTTGTTTTTAATTCATTTTGGTTTGTTGTGATTTTTTGCAATAGACCTGTTTTAGGTGAAAAAATTGCTTCACTGTTTAAGCCAGCGTGAATTTTTATCTCTTCACTATTAAAATTAATTTCTTCAAAATAAATTTTTACATTTAAATTTTTGATTAATTCTTTTTGAGCTTGGAAATTTTGTCCATTTTTAGAAAAAAATGTAACTTTGGCAAAATTGTCAATCAATGGTTCGGAATCGGCTCGTTTTTGAATTGTAAATGAAGTCATTGACAAAGGATTAATATCAACCATAAATATTAATTCATATACTGAGCGGTCAAAGTCTAAACTAAATGATAGATCATCTGGTGTTGGCAATTTATCTGTCAGTTTGCTACTCAATTGTCCACCATCTGTATTCGGCCAGACCAAATTAAGCTGAATATTTTTAACTTTAGTTCCATCATTTGTCAACACTTCTACATTTGGATCATTTACTCTAAAGCTAATTACTTCAATTCTTCTATTTAAATTTGAATTGAATAGAACTATTTTTTTCTTTGGATTTTCTTTGGTGACTTTGATTAAATTTTCGAAATTTTGTGGTAAATCATTTGGGTTAATCAATCGAATGTCATCGATGCTAAAAACTGCATCATCGGTTGATGATTCAATCATTAATTTACTTGCGGAATATTCAATTACTTCTTTGCTGTTTTTCAGAGCCAAATAAAGTCTAAAATTTAATTTTTTTTTAAAAAGAAAAACACAAAAAATAAAAAAATATTTTATTATACATAAATTTTCGAGCCAGATGTTGACAAAATTCAGCTTAATTCTTTAACAAAGATACTTTTCAACTGAGAATTCAATTCTAATAAAAATATTTAAGTTCTAAAATGTTAACCATTTGATAAAACAGTTACTTAACGATTTAAAAAAGTATGATTTAAGTATTTTTGATGTAAATATTAGAAGGCACGGTGGTGAAAATTTAACTAATTAAAGACATAAAATGAACTTTATTGATTGATTCTTCAAATAAAAAATTTAAATTTTTAATTAAACATATTAAAAATATTTCAATTTTTATAAAAAAAATTTTCTATGCAGCTAAATTTTGAAAAAAGAGAGAGATTTAAATTTTTTATCGGTGTAATTATTGGTCTTATTATTTTAATATATTGGTGTAATTATTTTAGAATTAGTATTTTAATATTTTCAAACTCAAAAATCTGAAAAAATGTAAAATAGAATAAAAAATTCTACTATTAAAAATTGAGGATATTTTTTTCAATTGAATAAATAAAATTTAGTAAAGTTTTTATAAAGTTTTTCTAATTAAATTTAAAAAAAATGAAAATTTGTCAAAGAAAAAATAGATTTTTTTTTTAAACAGTCTTTTATTACCTGTTATAAATTTTTAAATGTTCCTTAAACTTTTTGGAAATTATTTATTTATTTTAGAAAATCACTTTAAAAATAATATACTTATAAAAATAATACTTATTAAAAATACAGTCCTCAAAAAAACATAAAAATAGCACTTGTAAGAGCTATATTAGTGTAGGTAGACAAAATAATTAATGGTTTGAAAAAAAATTCGCCTAAGAAAATTAGTTCCTTAAAAAAAGGCCATTAAGATAATGAAAGCTTTGATGAAAATGAAGATGAAGTTGGGTTTGATCATGATAGAAATAAAACATCAATACCTAATGAATTTGGTAGGAAACTAAATGAAAGAGATGAATATATAAATGACTTAAAGAAAAAAATAGAAAACAAGGAAAGGGAAAACAAAGAATTAACAGTAAAAATAGAAACATATAGACAACTGACTGGTCAATTTAAATTGTTTAAATTTTAATATTTCTTTATCACATTTAAATGATCCTGCATTTATAAAAAATATTGTACCATTGTGCGTGGAAATATTAAAATATGTATGTTCTGAAAAAGAGTTTGAAGATATAAGAAAATTTGGTACGAACACAACAGAAATACTTATTCACAACAGCTACGAAGGAATCTATATGCACAAAAACTTGGTTAATCGAATTAAAATAATGACTGAACAGAGACAAAGTGGTACATCAATATTTCGAGTAATGACCAAAGCGCTTGTTCCTGATGCTGCTGTTTGGGCAAAAAGTACAGGATCAAAAATGAACCAGAAAAATCCAGCACTTAAGACTATCGGATATTCTTAGCTTTTGCAGTATTTGGCAAAGTTTTTGAAACTAATATTTTCATTGATTTTATTTTTTAAGATTTTTTGTTTGATCATAACATAGGATTCAATGAGTCAATGTACAAACTAGTTCAACGTGGGAATAGTTTGGAATGTAAGACTGAAACCGAAAAGAGAAAATTTAATTTTATTTAAATATTAATATTTTTTTAAAAACAAATTTCAAAATTTTCAATTGATAATTTAAATTTTAGTTAATATTTTTTTTATAAATCATTTTAAAATTTATCTAATGAATAAAATAATTAAGTTAATCATGAAATTTTTAAGTTTCCCTACGAACAATATGTGAGAAAAATTTTCAAAATATTTGGCCATCTTTGATGATTTTTTTTGAAAATTTTTTATTTTTTTTTCAGTTTTTGATTTGACTGGGTTGGTTTAAATATCAAAAGTTTTTATCGTTCCTTTTTTAAAAACCATTAAATTTTGTTTCAGTTTAAAATTTTGGAAATACCTTAAGATATTATTATTATTAATTATTTTAATGAACGCCTTATAGGGTTTGTAAAAAATATAGCAACACAATATTAAATTATTATATTTCGTCATGAATCATCCTGATCTTATTTTGTTAAGTAATTAAATATTCACAAATGAAAACTTTTTTTTTCTATTTACAATTCAAATCTATTTAATAGCGTTCAATTTAATTCGATAAAATTTAATAAGAGAAAAAAATTACAATTGATTTTAAATAAATGTGATCACATAATTTAAATTTTTGTATTGGATTTTTTGCTAGTCAAAGAAAAAATTTCTTACTTTTAATCAGCTATAAACAAATTTAAAAATAAATAAATATTTTTCTAGTCAATTTTTGGTGAACAGATTATCATACTTAAAAATATGTTCAAATTAATTTTTTGATTTAAAATAAAAAGTAATCACTCGATTGTTTAAAAAGATTATTTTTTTTAAAATATAATAAAATAAATTACTTGTTCACGTAGTCCAAAACAACATAAGACTTGGAAGTTCCAGTGATGCCATCATGATGCTGAAAAATACCCAAATTTTGTCTGGCAACAATTAATTTCTTGAACAACTCATTAACTTTATTACTATTATCGCCAATTAAATTGTTTAGCGAAAAAGATATTTCAGCTGATCGTAAATAAGCTTCAACCAGTCGGTCTAATCTTTTACTAAAAGGCCTAGAGGTAAAGTACCCACTCCAGTAGTGATCCTGTCTATCAGCATAGGTAAAAAAGTCGCCACTAAAACTCGGAATTTTTACATTTAAATTTTCAGCATTCTGCATCAAAAGCTCAAAATACTCTTTCAAAGTGCCAAATCGCATATTCACATTAAACTCACCTTTTGAGTTCACATAATCCATTAATTTCTCATAATTTTCAAATTGTATCCTAGCCTCATCCATAGACTGGTACCTAAAATCATCACCTAGGACAACTAGCAAAACATTGTGGTTATTTTTGTCTCCATAAAGCTGACTTTTTTTTCTGTACTGATCCAGAAGCAGTCTCGCTCGTTCATCCACATTACGAGCATTTATCATTTGAGGCTGAACACCCCATGGACAAGAGTATTGTCCTGTGGCTCTCAAAAAATCAAATTGGCAGCATACCTTGGGATCTGGTCCGCATGTATGAGGAATGTCATAGCTGTAAAACGGCATCACATGGCAAAAAATAGAAGTGTCCTTGCTGTTCAGATTGGACCAGCTCTGTTTCCATTGGAACTCGAACCTCTGATTTTTGGCCAGGTATTTTTTTAGATGGTAATGGACCCGTTGTATAAGCATGCTGTCAAAGCCCATCTGTTTGAGCAAATAAGCCATGGTTGGTGAGTATCCAAAGGGGTCTATGGACCAGCCGTAATTTGGCCTGATCGAAGGGTCTATGTTGTTTCTGAGCCATTCGTGACCCTCGATCATTTGCTCGATCATGGCATAGTAGTGAGAATTGGCCTCATCTGTCATCACCCATCCACCGGTCACTATTTCCAATTGCTTGGTGTCCAAGATCAATCTTTTCATTTTGTTCCTCATTTCTTCACTGGCTCTTGACCACCAAAGCGATAAATAGCTTATCTCTGCCCAGATGAAGCGTCGAGTGGGTTTTTCACTCAGTGAATTGACCACTGTGTCTAGAATGCTGTTTGTGCGCTTTTCAAAATATTCCTCAAATGTCATAATCCAACCAGGGTCATTATGAGAGTGCGGCACTATGATCACATTCAATTTTTTATCTTGGGACCATTGGCTTGAATCATATGTGATCTCAAATCCTTGCTTCCATACTCCGCCATCAATGTCATCAAATGGAAGACTCTCCATCAATTCAGATACCTAGAAAAATTTTATTAAATTCTATTTTATTAAAAAATGTATTTTATTAAATTTTGTTTTATTAAAAAATTCATTTTTTTTAATTTTATTTTATTAAAACCTGAAAATCGGATGTCTTTGACTTTAAATCCTTGAACCAGTTGCACTGTTTTTCATAGAAATTTGATCGCTGGACTAGTTTGTTGTTGTTGGGTTTATTTTGTTCACCTGAGACCTTTAAATTTTTGTAGACTTTTTCTAGATCGTGAAGATTTTTCTCGTTTAGTTTGGCCTTGTTTTCAAGAGACTGAATTTTGTTTTTTAGAGATAGAACTTCGTCGTTTTCGAAGTCCAAGTCGCCTTCAAACGAGTTAATTGAATTCAGAGTGTATGTCATATAGTACAGGGTTCCTATTAGACAAAGAACAAATGTAAGAAACATAAACCGACGGCGATAAAAAAATTTCATCTTTTATCATTTCATAGAAAATAGGGTTCAATAGCTCGGAATGTATCTTAATATTTTTCTGATTTTTTTTTTTTTTTAGAATGTCTTTTTTATTTTATGATTTGGAATTTTTTTTAGCGATTAAAATTGTCTTATTTTTAAAGCGTTTTAAACTTAAAGTTTGTTTCTAATTTAATTGAAATTTTGGTGTTAAATATGCATTCATTAATAAAAAACCAGACTTTCGCAAAAGTCGGAAAAAAAAAACATTTTTAAGTCTTTTTAAAGTCAAGTAATTTGATCTGACCTGAAATTTTTTTTAAAAAAGTCTTTTTTTTTGAAAGTTTTTATTAAAAAAATTTTAATTAATTAGTAAATATTTTTGTTAAATCGAAATAAAAAAAAAAAATTTAAATTAAATTTAAAGTATTAATTCTTTTATTAATTTTTTTTATGCTTTAAGCCAGACTTGTTTTTAAGTCACAGTTTTAAGTCTAATTCAAAAATATTTAAGTCAATGTTATAAGTCATGACTTGACTTAAATTTTTTTTTTAAGTCAAGTCAATGACTTAAAATTTTTTTTTTTAAATTAAGTTTAAGTTATGACTTGCACGTTATGACTTTATCAATATAATAATCTAATCTGAATTTTAACATTAATTAATTTCCTCTGTTCTTTCAAACAGTTAATTATCTCTTAAAAAATTTTAGTACAGAAAGAAATCTATCGGATTTGGATGCATAAAAGTGCGAAAAATTCTTAATAACAATGTAATGATTGAATAAGATTCTTCAAATTGATAAAATTCAAGTTCATGATCAAATGTAAATTTCAAATCAAGTTTTAGATTTGAAAAAAAATAATATTTTATCAATTTTTTTAACAGCAAATAACTCTCCTCTATTAATTACTGTGTTTAAAGTTTTCAAATAAAGATTTTAGAGCAATCAATTAGAAAAAAAACTAGATCTTTTTTTATTTTAAATTGTTATCTAACATCCGATTTTTATTTATAAAATCATTTTAAAAAAAACTTATTTCATAATTTTATTGAGATTTTAACAAACTAAGTTTTGATCATGAACAATGCCTTTAAATTGTTGCTTTTAAAAAAATATTTCTAAACTGTGTACACTTGATCAATCAAATTTAATAAAATTATCTGACTTGACAGAGTATTTTATTAAATTTTAAATTAGCATTATCTGAAAATTTATTTTTTTTAAATCTCAATAAAATTTTAAAATGGTTAAAAATTACGTAAATTTTGGATCTTATCTTGTTTTCTGTATTTGTTTACTTGATTAAAAATTAAATTCAATTATTATTATTTTCTGAATTTATCATAGATTGACATCAGACTTGTTTATAAGTCACAGTTTTAAGACTATGTCACAAAAATTTAAGTCAAAGTTATGACTTGAACTAGAAATTTTTTTATCAATATCTGCTTCATCTGGACCAGTTGAAAGAATTTTTTTCAGCCAGGAATTTGGAAGGAACTACTTTATTGGTATCAATTATGGATTTATTAAATCAATGACTTGACTTGACTTAAGACTTGTGACTTAAAAACAAGTCTGATTGACATGCAGTTTTTAATTTGTTTTAAATTGATATAAATTCTTAATAAAAATCTCAAATTTTGAAAATTTTTCCCTGAAAAAATTTAATAAAAATCAATAAAAATATTAATTTGTTAAAGCATTTTATTTTGCTAAAGATTTTACTAAAAGGTGTTGAAATTTTCGTATTGTAGTCTAAAATCTGTAATCAAATTAAAATTGATAAAATTCACTTAATATTTAGTCGGATTTTCGTCCTACAAATTGATCCATTGAATGACATAGCCTCATTACATCTTTGTCCAAGAAAGAAGCAAATTTGTAAGGCAATATTCTAAAATAAAGCATCAGTAAAATAAGAAGTACAACTTGACCAAATTTTACGTTTTCAAACACCAAAGAAAGTAAGTCATTCTTGGTAACATCAAAAGCTCTTGGTTAGTTAAGACAGCTTCAACTACTTTATCTGCCACATATTCAGGTTCAAGAAGTGGAAGACCTGCAACTTTAAAGCCTTGAAACATTCCGGTATTGATAACATTCGGACAAACAACTGTTGTTTTAACCCCAGTCTTTTCAATGCGCAGTAGCTCATTTCTCAAAGCCTCATCAAATCCAACTGCTGCAAACTTTGATGAACAATAATCTACTAGTCCCGCAGCACCAAACATTCCAGCACAGCTTGCAATTGTAACTAAATGGCCATGATTTTTTTCAATCATATTCGGCAGAAATTTTTTAGCCAACTTTTTAAAAACAAATAGATTTTTTTTTCATCTCTCTAAATTTCAATCTTACCCAAAAATGAGAAAGTGTATTAACTTGAAAAGTTTTTTCAATCATTTCGTCTGGTGAGTCCAAAAATTTTTTGCCAGTCACAATTCCGGCATTATTTATCAATATATCCGGATACCCTACATTTTTAATCACACTATCAGCAAGACTGTAAATTTCTTCTCTTTTGCTTAGATCACATTTGAAGGCTACAGCCTCACCACCTTCGTTTTTTATTTCAGCACAAGTTTTTGAATTAGCAGTTTGGTTTATATCGACACATATTATTTTTGCACCTAAGAGAGCAAGTTTCTTGGCCATCAATTTACCAATACCACTACCGGAGCCAGTAACTAGCACCAACTCATTTTTTACGCTTTTGCATCTGTATGTGTAAGGTAGAACCTGTTTTACAACACCTGAAATTATTCCGTGCAGTAGCAGATATAATCCGGTTAAAATATTTAAAAGTATTTTTTGAATCATTTTTAGAATAAAATTTCTCAAGGTTTAAAGAGTCTTTTTATTTTTATAGACTATATGCATGTTAAATTGATACTTGAAAAAGCTTAAATAATTTATTCTTTAAAAATGAATTATAATTCAACTATGATATCAATATAATTTTTTTTTTAACTTGGCGATAAGAAATTTTTAAAATCAAATTTTCATTAGCAAGGTAATAATGTAGACAATTTTTTATTTTTTCATTTTCATATTTTTAAATTTTTTGTACAACATTTCATAAAATTTTAATTTTTAATTTTGCTAACTAAATAATTTAGAAGAGTTTTTTTTCTTGTTTCTGAAATATTGCACAAAAAATCTTTAAATATGAAAACGTAAGTGTGTAAATTTATTTTCATTTTACCTCAGCAAGACAATCAGACATATTTTTACATTAGTTTATTATAAATTTTTCTAAAATTTAAATGGCAATCCAAATAATTTTAAAACAAAATCAAAAGAAGTGCATTTTATTTCAATAATGGGTGATTCAAAATTTTTCGCAAAATTTTTAGACCCATGCTAAAATATTATCTATGTATGGATATGGCTAAACTATCAAGATTTTCTAGTTTTTTATTTTATGTTTGGTATTAAGTAAGTATACTTTTACCAAGTTCGAGGCAAAAAAGCACACCTGATACCTATTGGGCGCTCTGTTACCTCGACCTCAATTTGCTTTGTCGAGAAAAAATAAGTAAAATTCAAAAAATTTAAAAAATTAGCTTCCTAAAAATATATTATAATATTTAGAAAAAAATTAAAAAGTTAGAAGTACGCTAACTATAGAGAAAAAAAAAATTTTACCCATTTTTTTACACAATAATTGATTAATTGTTTGTAAAAATATGGGTCTAATTTATTCGAATCACTCTCACCCGACTCCACTGTGTAATTGCTACCTAACTATTACTTCTCATTTTCCTGAAACTTAAACTTTTTAAACATGTATTACATCTATCACACTCTATTTTACTTTATTTACTTTATATTTAAATTTATTTTTTTATTTTTTATTTTTTTTTATTTAAATCTATTTTTATTTTATTTTATTTATTTTTTTTTTTTGGTTTTATTCTGAAGGAGCTTAAGCTGTACAGTAGCTTAAGCGGTACAGTTAACAAATAAATAAATAAAATATATATATATATGGGAATTTTACATGCTAAAAAACATCTTTAAACAGTCCTAAAATTTCAAATATTTAATATTTAAAACCCAAATGTGTGAAAAACATTCAAATTTTCATACATATACTTACGATAACTAACTTTAATATCTAAATACAGTGTTGTTAAAATTGTTTTAATCGATATTCATATAACAAAATTAATATAAAAAACATAATAAAAAGATATTAAAAAATCATTCATAAGAAAAAAAATATTCAAACTCAATGAATCTTAATATTTAAAATTTAAACCAGCAAATGTTTGAATAAAATGATTATATAATAAATATTATGATTACCAGTAAAGAAAAAAATTGGATTTTTGTAAATTCTATTAACAAAAGAATAAAGGAGAAAAAACAAAATTAAATTTTAGAGTTATTTTTTTAAATTAAATATATTTTGGAAGCAAATTTTTTTCATTTTAGGGTCTTTTTTTCCAAAAATTAATATCCTAGAAAAAAACAGACCCCAGAATTTAACTTTTTGCAACCAAATCAACTAAGAATCATATTTTTTAAAGTTTTTTTACTGATAATTTTTCAAATTAAAAAAAACTCGATGTTTATTAATTTTTATCAAAAAAATTAAAATCCTATGAAAAAATAGACACTGTTTTTGAATTTTTTAGCCTCATTTACAATGAGCCTTTTTTTAAATATCATTTAAAAGAAAATTGGCGGTGTGCATTTTATTTTTTTTTTGTAAAAGCGAATTTAAAGCATTCTAAAAAGACGCATAAAAAATTCAATACAGCAGGAACTGTATTAAAATAACAACAATCAAAATTGAAAGTATCTAAATAGAGTATTTAGAATAGCTTAATTAATTTTATTAATAAATTAAAATATCAACAATCAAAATAGCTAAACACATAATGAAAAAAGGACATGAAAACTAAAATAAAAAATAGCAAAAAAAATTCATTCGTCTTTGTTAATTAATGTTTTTTTGTTTAAAAGTTTATTTCTTTTTTAAAAGAAAGGCTACGAGCAGATCTCCTTCAGCCAGTTATATGATTTTAATGCCTTTTTCTAAACAAAACTATGACTTAATAAACATATAAAGAAAAATAAGATACAAGTAAATTAAACTTTTATATTGATACCAAAATTAAATTTAAAGAGAAAAAAATCAAGTTTAAAAAAATTAAAACAAAACGCTGATTGAACCAAAATAAAGCTTTTTGATGATTTTTTTTAAAAATTTATCCTAATAGGTCGTCCTATATTCTAGTAACACCCACATGTGCATTTTTGGATTTTGGGGGGCATGTGCGTTTTACAGGAATCCAAATAATTAAATTAAATTCCTCTTTTTTTTTTAATATTCAAGCAGCGAAGCAATTGGTTAAACCTTGTTTTCTTTATTTTTAAAATTATTTTTGGATTTTTTCTTTTTTTTTTACTTTATTTAACTCTATTTTTATTTTATTTTTTTTATTTTTTTTGGTTTTATTCTGAAGGAGCTTAAGCTCGGTACAGTTAACAAATAAATTAAATTAAATAAATAATATATACATATACAGTCGCCGCGCGTTTATATCAACGACTTCGTCAAGGAAAATTTGTGTGATATAAACAAATTGTGATATAATAAAATATTTATTTATTTACAAGAAAAATTAACTAATACAAAAATAAACTTTGTTTACGGAAAATTTTCATACCAAAATAAAATCTAAAATGTTTTTTTGTTTTAAATTATTCAATACGCTAACTTTTGCTTTTTCTAAAGCCGCCTTAACTGGTTTTAAATCTTCTGAATCTATTGAATCTAGTTGCTCTAGGAATTTAATCCCTATTTCTAGACCACCCAAGCCTTCCCTTGATGAAACTTTTTCACGCTCTTCATCACCTAAATTTTTTTTTGGAATATATCAAATCGAGAATAACATTGTCTTATATATTTTGTTTCTTTAAAATCGTGGGATTTTTTCGAATTTTGTGACATATGCAAGTGATATCAAAACTAACTTTACACTTATTTAGAGTAGATAATTTTGGGAAATTGATTTTTCAGTGATATATCCGGCTTGTGATATAATAGTGTCGTGATAAAAGTGAGCGGCGACTGTATATGGGAATTTTTCATGCTATAAAATATCTTTAAACAGTCCTAAAATTTCAAAAGGAAACAAATCTAATTTCTAAATCATATTTTCCGTCGTAGTACAGTTTATTGCGAGGAACGAGCGATCTCGTGACGAACTAGTAAGCAGATACGAACACGTAGAAAATCAATTAATTGAACTGTTTTTTGAAAATTCTAGACGTAACTTTTGATAGACTATATACATACGATTTTTTTTGTCCATGTATTTTTTTTAATTTTTTTGGTATTCAGATAAAAATTAACATTTACTTAAAACAAAAATTTAAATAAATAACGGCTCGTTACTCGCAAATATAAAGCCCTGCTTCCCTATCTTAAGGTTTTCGATGAGTTTAATTTTGACCTGTTAAAGAAAACTTTATTTAAGGTGAAATATTAAGTTTAATTATTTGCGAGGAACGAGCGGTCATGTGACGAGCATATTAAGCAGACGTGAGCATGCGTACAGAATATAACGGACTTTTTAAAAAAAATTCTTGACGTAACTAAGATTACGCACAATAAAATAAAATTACATGTTATTTTTAAAAGAACACTATATTTTATATTTATGCATATAAAACCTAACATTTTTTTAAAAATTAATTAATTAACGTCTCGTTACTCGAAATATAAAGCCCTGCTTCTTTATCTTAATTTAATTATTCTATAATTTGTGTGTACTTAATTCTCAAAATGTCACGAGATCACGATATGTTCAGAGTCGTATATTATGATACTATTATAAAAATTAACGTCATATTATATAAAAGTATCCTTATTTTGAAATTTAAAAAAAATTAAATGTCAAGTATAGGTAGTAAACAATCCTTAAAAAAAGTTAATTTAAAGGATCCAGTGATTCCTAATTACCGGATCCATCTAGATAAAAATGATTATCGCAATAGCTTTTTGTGTAATGATTCAATTAGAAGCCAAGTTATTATTAAACTCACTAAAGTTTCTCGAGATATAAGCAGTGTTTTGAATACATATAGACACTGGGCGTGGTTAGTTATTACAAATAAATATTATATGATTATTGAATATGGCACAGAGGGAATTATTGTGAGTATTTACGAAAATGCTACAAAGAGTTTAGATGATGCCTTGTCTATTGTTTTGGGAGATGGTGAAATAAACTTAGAAGATGAGTATACGACTAAGGAAAATGTAGGAACTTTATTTGATTATGTTATTTCTTTGCAAGAAATTTATACGAGTAAAAAATATAATCCAATTAACCACAATTGTAGAGAATTTTTTTTGTCGCTCGGTACAAAGATTTATGGCGAAAAATTTTGGCCTCTCGAAGAGTTAGTTATTCCAAGTATGATGTTCAATAACTCTCTTTGCAACATTATTTAGACAAATTTAAGCTTTTTATTAATTTAAATAAAAACTTTATTCAAGTATTCGCTTGACCTTTATTTTCACATAAAGATACATAAGAATTTCTTAAACAATTATCAGGTATCAAGTCATTTCTTAAATAATAATAGAGAACCCAGTTCTTTGTGAACGATTTCGACTATGAAATGGATTTAATTTTGTAATTAGTAATTAAGAACATTTGTATTTATAATCAATTTTTTTTTTACCAAGTGAATAGCTTATTCCTCTATTATAAATCAATTCTACATCATATAAAACTATTTCCTTTCTTTTATTTTTTCTTTATATATTACCGATAGACAGAAAAAAGAATACATAAATATAGCTAATGCATACATCAGAAAGTTAGTAGAATATTTTCCTTTGAAACTAAAAATAAGTTAAACTTCAACGATTATCTTATTTGAATAGACTAAGTCGATCCAAAAATTACAAATATAAAAGACGATACCTTTTATACTGAAAAAGGTATTTTTTTAAATCATCTTTCAGTGAAAGAGCAAAAAAAAAAAAATTGGATTTAATACAATGATAGGAATTATTTTTACATAACAAAAGATGCCAAAAAAAAAATTATATGGTAAATTACGTTTTTTATTGTAAATTTATATGTTTTGTTTCTTTTCTTTTTCATAATGAGTGTTTTCAAGGGATACCATATAAAATATCTAGCTAAATGAAACTAAAAAGAATATCTACTTAAAAAATATCAAAATATTTCATTTTAAAAAGCTTTAATATCTGAGAAATTAAAATGTGTAATTGATTTTATATTATTTTATTTTTTAATTATTGTGATAATCAATTAATGAATTAAGATAAATAGGTAAAATGTTTTCCTTTCAAAAGAAAGCTATTTGCTTACTTTATTATAAAGAAAAAATCTAATGATTTTCTCTTTAAAACAATAAATGTTTATATTCCATATTTGTTGTAATTTTTTTAATATCAATGTTATTAGATTTTAAAAGTAACTTCCACTATTTATTGTTAAAAATAAATTTAAACATCGCAATTTTTTCATGATTTTTAAAATTTGTATGATAATTTCATTTGGACGAAAAAGTTCACCATTTTAACTATATTTTTTAAACTAAAACTAATAGTGAATCAAATTCTGCAATAAATGATAAACTACAATGCAAAAATGTACTTTCAAATACAGATTTCCATTTGTGCTGAACAACATTCTTCTTAAGACGTCTTAACTCGTTTACTCGACCAGGCTTATAGAAATTTCAAAAGTTTTTATGTTATACATACCTTCGATAAATAATTGTAAAGCCAAGCCGAAACTAGTAGATTATTTGTGTCTGAATGTACGTAATTTTCTATACCCTTAAGCTTGCCTGGTGATCTGACTTTTAGAAATGACATTGCCATGAATTTCAAAATTAATAGATACACTCTTCTCGCATGTGACATCTAACAATCTCTTAATCAACTTATCCATAGCAAAGTTTCCAGTTGATAATGGATATTATAGTTTTTACTTTTTGTAAATTTAATCGAACTATCGAAACAAACTTTTGAGTAATTTTTACTATAAATCTTAGAAAACATGATTTTATTCCATGATGGTGTTGTTTTTATGTTCACAGGTATTGAATGACTGATGATGATTGATTACCTGGGGGCAATATTTTACTATAAAAGACAGGAAAAGTCATCAAAGAAATTAAAAAGTACCTAAGTGGGCTTACGAATTGGCTGTCTGCTTGGCGTCTGAAAATGAATGCCTCAAAATGTTGCTAGAAATTTAAAGTCTTACATATTAAATAGAAATTTAGTTAACAAATGATTAATTTCAAAAGATGAAATCATTAAAAGATCTTCTTCAATGTATGTTTAAAAACATTTCTCGCAGTTTTCAATATTTGCTACAAAAATAATTGGAACTTAGATCAGCTACAATATATTTAGATTTAATTCTACTGAGTTAACTGTTAAAAAAGGACAATATAAATATTCAATTTGCTGACAAATCTATAAAACTTCAGAATAAATTAAAATAATATTTTCTATAAATCCAAATTTTCTGGTTTCTTTTTCAAAAAACAACAATCAGAAAATTTACATTGTAAATTTTTTAATACTGAAATATTTATTTTTTAAAAAGATTTTTTTATATGAAATTAAATTTTCTTTTTGTACACTTAAATATTTGAAAAGTAATTGGAAAAAATCTGATTTTTAAATATTATTGGGGATCCATTAAATCTAATACCAAATTCTGAAAATGATCTTTTGCTAGTTCCTAGTTTAAAATTCTTAACAATAAATTCTTTTAAAATTTATCTTTGATTTAATAATTGATTTTCTAAAAAATAAGCACGACGCATCTTGATTCTTTGTACTTATCCCAATTTTCTTTTTTAAAATATTGAAACAATTTTGAGAATTAATATTTAATTTAAATCCCTTAAGCGGTGAACTTTTACGGTGATTTTTTAAAAGTTTGCCGATTTGAAAATTAATATAGGTATAAATAAGAATTCCGTTCTTAGAACTTCAGAACGTTCAATAACTTAAATAAAGCTTTTAAAAGATTAAACATTGTCTATTATAAACCGGTCACAGCTCGCCACTGTTTCCAGAAAAAGATTGATCAGGGAGCAATTTGATTTAGGTGGACGAATTTTTAGCAATCGACAATTTATTTTGTCTGCAAATTTTCTCAGTGAACCTTTACAATTTGGAATTTCAAACAAATATTGAAACAATCCTTTGATTACTACATAAAATAGTGAATGCATTTCATCAATATTCGTGTTCAGGATAGGATGAATTAAATCTAGACTTGATAACTCACAGTCCCCTTTTACTCCTTAATGTTGATTAAAAAGTTATTTTTTGCGAGAATATTAATACTTTGATTATAATTTTCCACTGTTCCACTTTTTGTTTTACTATACGGAAAAATGTGAACATTTCCATCTAAACATTAAAATATTAAACAAAAATAAGAAAAAATTTAAGTTACTCTTTTTTGTTTTTAAGGTTTTTCCTTGTTGAAGACATTATACATCCATAGAAACCTTTTAAATGTATAAGATTAAGAACAATTTTTCTTGCAGGTTTATCGAAAACAGCTGTCAACCAAAAAAAACTAGACATTTTTTTACTTGTCTGTACCACAGTCAAAGCCCTAACCATACTCCAGTCTCTTTACATTTCCAACAACTTCTGATAGTAAGTAATTAAAGAAAGGTTTACCTTCTAAAAAAGTAATTCCTAAAATATGAATAATTAATTAACCATTTTATTTTAATGAAATTTAACCTCAATTTGTTATATTTTCAATACAAAAACGAATGTCTAGTGGTAGTTCATTAATAACAAAAATCAATGGCCACATTGAAGTTTAGATTTACTGCAAAAGCTGATTCCATCAGTAGCAAATGAAAGTGATAGGCATTCTCCATTAATAAATAGAGATTAATTTTTTTTCATTAAATTTTGATTAATTTCGCCTGAATAAACGTCATTTAACTCATCCTTGATTGAATTGATAATTTTCGAAGCGTTAATTTTCTTTTGTTTTTTAAACTCTTAATTTGGTCTTCAAGATTCAATAGATTGTTGATATGTAATTTAAATTTAGTAAATCATCTTGAGTGAATTCAATGTAAATCGACCGGATTTATTTTTTATTTTTACTATTTTTTTAAAAGATATAAATAAAATTTTAATTATTCATCCAATCATTCACTCCAACATTAAAAAATTTTTTCAATCTATCAAATTTTGTGTAAATTTTTAAGAGGCCACTCGATTCACTTACTATGTCTCCTATTTTTTGATAGACTTTAAATTAAATCATAATAATTTTTTCAATACTAAATTAAAAAAAATGCAATTATAGATAAATTTTATTAAAAGAAAAAAAAAACCTTTAGTTTGAAAAAAAATTTATTAACAAAACAAAGACAATTTTATTTAATTTAAATTTTTTAACAACAAATTTAAAAAAGGCTTGAGCAGAAGATTCCAAATTTACTTCTTTTAAATTTTTTGAGAAGATTTTAATTGTTTTGGTTTTAAAATTTTTATTTCTAACAAGTTATTTTCAATTTCGGAGTAGTCAGTTTCATTAAAAAATCTTTGCTTTAACAATTGATTTTCTAAAAAATAAGCACGACGCATCTTGATTCTTTGTACTTATCCCAATTTTCTTTTTTAAAATATTGAAACAATTTTGAGAATTAATATTTAATTTATATCCCTTAAGCGGTGAACTTTTACGGTGATTTTTTAAAAGTTTGCCGATTTGAAAATTAATATTTATAAAAAAATTCTTATTCATTGTTAATTTGTGGAATTTTCGATAATTTTGACTTGTTTGACCTATATTGGGTTGTCACTAAAAAGCGAAATCCGAAACGCGGAATACGGAATTCCGTGGCCCAAATTCCGCCAAAAAAATAGAAAAAAAAATTTAATAATTCCGTAAAACACATTCCAAAATGCGGAATTTCCGTCTTTTAGTAGATTTTTAAATTCCGCCGGAATTTATTTACGGAATTGACGGAGCTGACGGAATTTTTAGCGTAATTTTAAAAATAAGCAAAAAATTAATTCATTTTTAAAAAACAAAATAAATGTTTATTTAGATGTGAATAACAATTTTAAAATAATTTTTCCAATTGCTTTCTATCATAAATTTTTTTTAAAAATTTATTTCCAAAAAATATAAATATTTAAAAAATTGCTCAAACAAAATTATCAAAAATGAAAGTTTACTCGGTGGTATTAAAACGATTGACCTATGAACAAGTGGTCGAAGTTTAAACCGAGTTTCAATCCTCTAATCAAAATCATTCGGAATGAATTGAATTTCCGAAATCCGGTAATTGAATTAAATAACTATAAAACTAAACCAAAGAAAATGAACTTTATAAAAATTAAGGTGATGTTATAATTTTTTGGTCGAGTTAGTCATCAAAACACTACGTACTTTGCCGTCGGTTCTAAGTCAAATTAAAGAAAATGTTTCTAAAAGAGCTTCTCATTTAGTTTACAAGGAAACTTCGAAAAAAAAGGGTGTAAGGGATCTTAAGCAATGTCAAAATTTAAGATAAGTTAGTATATTTATTTATTGATTTTTTAAAAATATTACAAATTTTTATATTTTGTTTTTGCTTCGTTCCACCTATTTTTTTACTCAACACACATCTTTTAAAATTTGTGCGTTTTATTCTAAAAAATTAGAAAAATAAAAAACAAATTTTTATTGAAAATATTTTTTTAAATATATATGTTTATTATAATTAAAAGCCGTTAATAAGCTTAAACGCTTCACTTATGATGAAATAGCTTATTGTCATCAAATGCATATTTCATTAGGTTTTCCTAATTTGATATTGACCGCTCCTGACAAACGTATTATATGCATTGATGACGAACTTTTATTGGAAACATAAAAATCCATGGCAGCATTTAAAGATAACCGAAAATGCTTCCAATTCGACACTACCTTTAACATGACAGGCTATTATGTTTCAGTATTATCGTATATGCATCCTATTTTAGTAATCAAAAATACTCAAAAACCTCCGTCAATTGTACTCTCATTTTTCGTACATGAAAAAAAATTCGAGAGATCTCCCAATGAGTTTTGGCGATTTTTTGGTGAAATTTTACCCGAAATGAGCGATTTAGGATACATAGTTACAGATTGCGAAGATGCCTTTAGAAATGCCATTAAAACTTTTTTCCTAATAATTCACTTATTAGATGATGGAATTATTTTTAGAAGTCCTCCGAGAGGTGGATTATTTCAAATAAAAAATTTACAACAGATGATGTGGGGTTTTATTGTGATTAGGTAAGAGAATTGTTTTTACAGCCAATTAAAGCTTTATTTGAATTGCAGTTAGAAAATAAAATTAACGGGTATACTAATAGTCAGGGTCAATTGATACCCGCTTGGCGAACAGAATTTGTTGATTATTATGAAAAATGTATAAAACCAGACATAAATTTTTAGCTTCGTTTTCAGTAAAACCGATTGCGAAGCGGATGTTTAGCCACTTTACCGGAATTACTACCAACCAAAATTGAGGGTTTAAACAATTTATTAAAACTAATTTGCAAAAGAGTTGAGTTGCCACTTGACCTGGTCATTTTAAGTTTGAATCAGATATCAGTGTATTACTGCAATGAAATCAGGTTTGGGTTTGGTAACCGCGGTAATTACCGAATAAGACCTGATTTCAAAGAACAGTGTTTTGTAGACACTCGCTTTGTTAAAACAAGGGAAACTATGGCACCTTCAGAAATTGTTAAGTCTTTAATTGAGAACAAAAATGAACTACTCGAAATATATGGCGTAAAATTTGTTACGATTATTGCGTTCAATTACTCTTAGGCTTTCGCTCAAATTTTCTACATAGACATTAAATGTCCCAGGCTCTACCACTCTTTAATTATTTAAATTTATAGTCGATAAATAATAAACGGGATATTTTATACAGACACAGGTCTAAAATCGGTGGGTCTAATCATTGTCCCTTTTTTTGGTATCGATGTTTCAACTGAAATATTAAAACTACTTGGTATATAACCAAAGCAAATCACTTTGTTAAAGTACCAAGTTAAAATAAAGATTAAATTTGAACATGCACCATTAATAAAAAACTTATTACAAAAATTATCGAGACCAGCTGATTTGTTTCTACTCAATTTTTGTATAATTAATTTTTTTCGTCTTGATCAGTCACATCATCATATACTAAATCAGTTATGCGAAAGTGATAACTCTTTACCGAGTCTTTGATATAATTTTGTTTTCTTGAATTTATTTTACCATTATGAGAAAATAAATCTGAATAAAAATTAGACAAATCGGCAAAACTAATTTCTTTTTAACTTCTTTATTTTATATAGGCGGCATACCAAGAATTATAACAAAGATTGCACAAAAATCAAATGCCGTGCTATTTGGTTTTTTGCCCGGAGAAAAAGGAAGCCAAGCAATAACCGAAATCATTTTTGGAAAGTATAATCCCAATGCTAAGCTTTCTGTAACCTACCCTTTGGATGCAAATGGATTTTCTACTTACGATTTTAAACCTCTAGAAGTTCATGATGCAAACATAGTGCAAATGCTGTACGGATTTGGTCATGGCTTGAGCTACACTCATTTTGATTATCTAAATTTAAAATTTAGTAAAAAACTAGTAAGCTTTAAGGATTCGTTAACTGTTAGTGTTACTGTCAAGAATAGTGGACAAATGGAGGGAAAGGAAAGTGTTTTGCTGCTTTTAAATGATAAATATGCAAGTGATACCGGACCGGTGCGACAATTAAAAGGATTTAAAAAAGTAAGCTTAAAAAAAGGACATATTGTTGATGTAATGTTCAATATTGACTATGATGATCTATCGTTTATAAATTTAAATAATCAAAGAGTGGTAGAGGCTGGGACATTTAATGTCTATGTAGAAAATTTGAGCGAAAGCCTTAGAGTAATTGAACAATCATATTTTACGTCAAAATCTACTTTTATAAAATTTTCTTTATTTTTAAATCATATTTACTTTTAATTTTAGTTCAATTTTATTTTCAAAACTAAATATAAACAAATTTCATTTTAATAATTAAAAATTCAATGAATTTTGATGCTCAATATCTTGATATATTGGTACACATAAAACATTGACTAATTTGACTATCTTTAAACAAAAATTGTATTTTTTTTAAAAACTATTTTCAAAATAATTTTATTCAATTTTTTTTGCTTAAAATTATAAAAAAGTGATCCTTGGATTTGTGAAGTTCATTTCTTTTTACTTTTTTAGGTAATTAATGAATTTCAAACGACATTCAAATGAGTTTTTATTTCGAAATTATTATTTTTTATTTATTTGTATATCTGTATCGAGCATTAGCTCCTTCAGATAAAAAAAAATGGTAAAATAAAATAAAATTAAAAGTTTTGTTAAAATAAGTTTTGAAAAAAATAAATAAAAAAAATGATAGAAAAGGAAAGTTAAAATGAATAAAAATACATGAAGTAATTTAAAGATTTAAAAAATTGGACAGTTAAAGAACAAAAGAAGAAATTAAAAGATAGCAATCAGACAAAGGAGAAGGGTATTCGATGAAACCAGATTCAAAACCTTCTCATTATTCATTTACTATTCTGATTACCAATGGGACAGAATGACTCAGTCCAGCCCTAACATATCTCTCACTCAACTCAAAAAGTCGATTCGAGACTGCAAGAAGTTTTAATTTGTTAAAAGCCTCGTGATGCACGATGTTGGAGGGAGCATCATATTTTAACTTTAGAATAGATCTGACTGCTGTATTCTGAATTGCTTGTAGTCTTTAAATGATTGTTTCAGAAAAAGAATTTGGGCAAGGGAAAGAATAGTCTAGAATAGACCCAAATAAAGAATTATAGAGGTAACCGAGTGTTTAAGAATAAAGACCCCATTTTTTATTTGAAAGGATTTTTATTAAGTTTAGCCTTGAACTAAAACGTTCCTTTATTTCCTCCATCATTGGAGAAAAGGTAAAACCTGAGTCAAACTTAACGCCGAAAAATTTAACTTCTTTCTAATTATGGAGTTTATTCCCATAAATTTCGAGGTTAAGGTCATTTTTTCCTCTTGTATATTTTGAAAATACAGTCAATAAACGGTTATCCGGAATTTTTTATCCGGAATTTTCGATTATCCGGAATCAATTTTCAGACCAGCACTTTTTGATTTTTTACTTTGAACTTTTTAACTTCCTACTTTTTAGGCTTTGAGCTAATTAGAACAGCATTGCTTCCGTATTACTTCCTGTTAAACCTTAATATATATGTTTCTTTGTTCTAAATAAACACTCTAAATCAATTATCACTGTGTTTACCCCTCTTTTCGTTAGCAAATCGTGTTATCCGGAAAATACATTATCCGGACGACTTTGAAAAAAAAAACTCGAATCTCATTCCGGATAACCGGTTATTGACTGTACCATTTAACAAGACTTTTCAACTGAAACTTTCATTTTCCATCTGTAAAGCCATTCTTCTAATTCTTTGAGGTATTTACATATATTATATATAAATAAATTTTTTTCATTGTCTTAAAAATTATTTGTCCAGCAATTAATTTTATTGTCCAGGTAATAACTTGATTGTCCACGTAATAATTGAATTGTCCATAAAATAATCACTAATTTAATTTTTCAAAATATTTGGCCAGGTATAATATTTGACGATTTAGTAGCATTTTTCCCTCTTAAACTTTTTCCCTTTTATTTTTTTTCCCTTTTACAATTTTCCCTTTTAATATTTTTCCCTCTACATTATATAAAATAATTTTAGCCAATTAAAAAATAAAGATTAAATAAATTGATTTTAAAATAAATTGACTTTCTAATTGATTTAAATCCAAAAATAAAAGATAATTAATTACAGTAAAAATTAAATATTAGACTCTAATCCATGTTTTAAGCTCAAAATTGAAATTTATCCTTGGCCGCTAAATTAAAAAGATCCTTAAATACCATGAATTTCTTTACCCTTTATTGGTTAATAATTTCTTTTTTAATGATTCTTTTTCAAAATAAAAATTAAATTTAATTATGACGCTTTTTAATTATTTTTTATGTAACACCGCCCAAAAAAGGGAAAATTATTAAGAGGCTAAAAATTACAGAGGGAAATATTTACAGAGGGAATAAAAAAAAAGGGAAAAAAAATTAAGGGAAAAATGTTAAGAGGGAAAAAGTTTAAGAGGGAAAATTGAAAAAGGGAAAAAATATAAATGACCGTAAATGACATGGTCCAATTGTCTCGGACAATTGTCCGGTCAGGTGACAAGACCCACTTTTAATTCATGCCATCGATCGATAGCTCTTTGTGAATTGTTTTGATACTTTTTTTTAGTGGAAAATATTTTATGATTCTCAAGACCCTATTTGGCATTTTTTGTATTTCGGCCTTTACTTCTGAGTACCTGACTGAAGCATTATAAACCAGTAGTCAAATAATGATCTTATATGTGTCATTCACAAAATTCTTTTGATTCTAAAATACTCGCATTAAAAAACCCTGCAATCAATGTACAGAAAATTGTTTTCTCCCAATAGAAGTTCTAACGAATCCAAATGGTTACTCTTTTGATCTAAATGATATCTTAGAGGAATTAATGATTCACAAGCATCCATCCTCAAGAATTTTTAAAATTCGATGATAAACAAAGATAAAGAACAACAGCAGAAGATGCACAGAAACCATCTAACTATTATATTTATGCGCATAAAAAAAATACCCAATTTTTCATATTTTACTTAAATTAAATAATTAAATTATAAACAAATTTGTTTTTAAACAAAAACCAATTTCGACAAAGCCTTTAAAAAAAATTTTGGGATTAATATTTTATGTAATTTGAAAATTCCTAATGGGATATATGATGTTTGGTTTTAATAAACCGATCCATTCTAAAAATAAAAAATAATTTTAAATATTAAAATATATTTTTGGTAATATTTTATACCGTTTTTTGCTTCATTACTAATTTTACAAATTTCACTTGGATTGTTAATAATTGTGAATTAGTTCTTAAAGCAAAGACTGATCTTTTGGTCAAAGATTTTGATTGCTTTTCTATCTCTAATTTTTTATTTTTAATAAAATAAATTATGATAAAAAATTTATAAAAAGTAAAGTTCAATAATAAAATTTGATTTAATAAAACAAATATTAAATCTGATATTAACCATACAGTATTTTTATTGAAAATCAATTTCTTAATAAATCTATGAATAAAATTCTTAATTTGTGAAAACAAAATGAATACAAGAAAATTTATAAACATATTATTTATTTATTAAAAAATAGGAATAATAAACAAATAATTTTGGTTTAGATTAATTCTGGTTAAGATTTACAGTTTCACAAAAACAGCAAAAATACAACAAAAAAAGCAAAAAATTTCATTTATCATTTTTCTTGAAAAAAATGAAAACATAAGTCGTATATAACCGACTTCCTCTTCATCAAATTCATTTTTGCGCCCTTGATTCGACTCTTGAGGTCTTGTGATATCGAACTTCATTTGTAGCGCTAAAACAAATACTCCAGTGATTTGTTATCAGTCACAATGATTATTTTCCGGCCATAAACATAGAGATGAAATATTTCACAACCCCACACAATCACTATGTGAACAAAATCTTTCTCTCTTTCTCAATTTGTGAACAAAGGCGTTCAACTTCACTCAAAATTCGACTTGCCAAACAGACAATTTTCCTTTCATTCATGTGAGTCTGAGCTAGAATCGCGCCAAGACCAATCGGACTAGCGTCGACAATCAACTCTGTCTTAGTTTGGATTTAAATAAGAAAATGCATAATTGACCACTGAGTCTTTTAGCTTTGTTAAAGCCTCCTCTCCACTTTTTCCCATTTAAATTTTGAGTTTTTCTTCACCAACTTGCGAAGAGGTTCTACAATATCAGCATGTTTGTTGATAAACCTTGAAGCGTATATACTCAATTCAAGCAAACTATGTACTTCGCCTGAGCTTGTTGGAGTTGAAGGATCTTCAACCAATGCTTTGACTTTGTCTTCTGTTAACCGTATCCCATCTTTGGAAAATTCCAATCCAAAAAATTCGACTTTATCCACTCCAATCTAGCATTCACAATTTAAAAAAAGTTTTTAGAAATAAAACCAACTAAAATTTTGTGTATCTAATAAAGAAAAAGAGCCATATTTTATCAGCTTTAATATCACTATTTTCAATGATGTTTCTTGCTAATATTCCAGTAAATTTTTAATTATTATTTTTTTCAATAAATTTAAAATGAAATTATTTATTATTAATTATGTATAAGATAGAGAAGCAGAGCTTTATGTATGCGAGTAACGAGCTGTTATTTATTAACAAATGTGTTGAAACATTGATGGGCTAAGTTCAAAAATGGGAAAAAAAAAATTTTTATTTGGTAATTTGTAAAAAAATCCGGTGGAAAATAATCCGGTCGAAAAATGTTCAGTGAAAAAAAATCTGTTTTGAAAATAATCAGGTGTAAAATAATCCGGTCTGAAAAAAATCAGGGGAAATTTGACCGGTTTTAAGAAAAAATAAAAAAAATACAATAATTTTTTTTATAATAGTTTATTGATAAAAATTAAGATAATTAATGCAAATAAAAAAAAAAGAAAATTAAACTATCAAATCTAATAGTTCTTGCGGTTCTTCTCGAACAGTCCACGATTCAAACTCATTTAAAAAAATTTTTTGCAAATAACCGTTAAAATAAAATCTCATAAATTTTTAGCTATTTTAAACTTAACTGCCGATGTTTTTTCATCGTTTTGGTAACTAAAGATTGGGTATTCTTGTTCCATTTTTTTCAAAATATTAGGTAAATTCTCAATGTCATTTTATAGAAGCAGGGCATTGGATCATGGTATTTTAGTCAAGGGTAATTTAGTCAAGGGTTTAAAACCTAGATATTTCATAAAGCAAATTATTTAAGATTATTCTTTAAAATATATACAAGGTTTTACCCGTTGCTTTGCTGTCGGAATATTTAAAAATTAAAAACATAAGAGGAATTCAATTTAGTTATTTTGATAACTGAAAAACGCACATGCCCCTCAAAATCCAAAAATGCACATGGGGTTATCTGGGATAAAGGATGGCCTATTAGGCTATTAGACTTTATTTTGAATCCATCAACGTTTGGTTTTAATTTTTTTCAAAAAACATGAGTATATACATGAACATCCCAACTTTTTTCTTTTACTTGTATAATTCAAATTTATAGAGAATTTGACGCTCTTAAAGACTGCTGTTTTTGTATGCTGTATTTGGAGCGGATTAAAATAGCATGTATTAAATTAGCTTATTCAAAATAGCTAAATTTCGTAAAGATAAAAAAAATGTCAAATTAGCTTGATTTTTTAATAAAGTAAAAAAACATTTAGAATAGCTAAATTTATTTCTTAGAGATTATTTCTTAGAGAATCCATAACTGATCGTCTCTCTGATCTAAATGAAAAATATATTTATATAAGTCTTAACTTATGCGGTTGCTTCTAATACTTAGAAGCAACCGCATAAGTTGGACGTTGTTTTCAATACTTAAAATTGATTTTTTTTCCTTAGTTTTAATTTTAGTATCAATTTAAGAGTTTAATTTACTTATATTTTATTGTTCTTTATATGTTTACTTAATCTTAGTTTTGCTTAGAAAAAGGCATTAATATCATTAAACTGTCGGAAGGAGCTCTGCTCGTAGCCTTTCCTTTAAAAAAGAAATAAACTATTAAACAAAAAAACATTAATTAACAATGATGAATGATTTTTTAATTGCTATTTTTTTTATTTTAACTTTTATGTCCTTTTTTCATTATGTTTTTAGCTATTTTAATTGGTTAATTGAATTAACTTAGCTATTCTAAATACTCTTTTTTGATTGTTGCCATTCTAATACAGTCCCTGCTGTATTGACTTTACCATGCGTCTATTTAAAATTCTTTGAAATAAAGAAAATGGACAACGCCACATTTCTTTTAAATGATATTTAAAAAAAGGCTCATTAACATGTTTCTATAAATTGAGGCTCTAAAAATTATAGTTCAGAGTCAATTTTTACATAAACGAAAAATCGAGTTTACATTGTTTTATTTTACTTGGAAAATGATCATTAAAAAAACTTTAAAAAATTTGATTCTTAATTGATTTAGCTACAAAAAATTCAATTCTTGGGTCTTTTTGGTTATAAGATATTAATACAAAAAAATTAAAAACTGCTTTCAAACTATATTTAATTTAAAAAAAGTAACTCTAAAATTTAATTTTGTTTTTTCTCCTTTTTAAACTCAGTTTCTTTTTATTATTGTAGATAATTTGTTTTGAAAATATATTCTTTTGTTAATTGAAAAAACAACAATCCAATTTTTTGCTTTACTAATAATCAAAATATTTATTATACAATCATATTTATTTTAAAAATTTAAAATATTAAATTTATTCAGTTTGAAAATTTTTTTTCTTATTAATTTTTTTTATTAGTATCTTTTCATGATGTTTTTTATATTAATTTTATTCGATGAATATGAATTAAGACAATTTTAAGAACACTATATTTAAATATTAAAGTTAGTTATCGTAAGTATATGCATGAACATTTTACTGTTTTTCACACATTTGGGTTTTAAATATTAAGATTAAGCCTAATTTAATATATCAATTATAATTTATGCGAAATTTGCATATCAATTAAATTTATAAAACGGATAATATTCCAATGGATTTTTTTCAGACCGGATTATTTTACACCTGATTTTTTTCTAAACAGATTTTTGTCAGTGAATTTTTTTCAACCAGATTTTTTTCTGACCGGATTTTTTTACACCAAATCTTTTTATTTTACTTAAATTTTTTTATATTTTAAACAAGTCTTTTGACTTGGCTTGATTGACTTAAAATTTTTTATTTTTTTAAAGTCTTGTGACGTGTCATGTACTTATTAAGGCGGCCATACGAATTTTATGCCGTTCCGTGAAGTAATTAAGACTTCAGTTTTTTATTTCAAACTTTGAAATTCAAAGTCTTTGAAACGACTTTTTTCGGAAAAAAAATTTCAAGTCAAGGTAAAAGACTTTTTTTTTTTAATTAAGTCAATATAATTAACTTTTTTTTAGGAAAAAAAATTTCAAGTCAGATCAAATGACTTGACTTTAAAATGACTTTTTATTCTGACTTTTGTGCAAATCTGTTTTAATGCTAAAGTGTTAGATTCTGTTATTAATCAAAACCGATAGCCAATAGTTTCGCTGAAGTATTCGTCGAATCAGAATTCAGGGTTTCAATTCTTGAATTGAAAAATCGTCCTGTATCCTAGATTTTCTCATGTACACATCTGGTTATTAGCTCGTCGCGATGCTCGTTCCTCGCAATAAAATGAAATTGAAACAACAATGCAAATTTTAATTATAAATATTTCAAAAAAAGAAACTTACATTCATCGCATTTTTAAACTTGCAAATTCAAAATTGTATTTAACTTTTTTATAAAAGACGATAAAATATACCAAATGGTTTAATATTTGTGCTTCAATAAAAAAATGTATCCAATGTTGAAATAACATTGAAAAAGTGCGATGTTTCAATTAAAAAAATAATTTTAACTTTAGATTGCGAGCTTGAAAAACTTTGTTTATTTATGAATCTAGACTATGTAATATAATGATGCTTTAGGTAATATTTGTATTTTGATGAGCTATCGTTGTGTTTTTCTCAACTCAATATAAAAACTCAATATATAATCTTAATTTCAAAAACCCGAAAAATTCTTAATTTCTCAGGTTTTTGAACTAGAAGTTATGCACTCTCATCTAATGGTCCAGCTGGAGGGATACGATGGCATCCAAAAAGATGGTCCAGACAATTGACAAGAATTAAAAAAAGAGAAAGCTTCTTGACAAATCGAGCGGTAAACGATTGGAACAATTACCAGTTTAGGTTGCTAATGCAAAATTCAAAATAATTTGAAAAACAAACTTGATAAATATTTGTATAAAAAATAATTAATTTCTTCTATTAACATATTTTTGTCATTACATGGATTTAAGTTAAAACCTGACAGCTACCACAGTGAGGCTACTTATTGCCTTGCTACGCAATAAGTCTGCTGATGCTTTTTATTAGTATTATTATTAAATATTAGTTAACTTTATTGAAAAATTTGTCAACTATTTTTATAATTATTCATCTCTTTAGAAAAAAAATTAAATTAATATTAAAAAATAAGAAAAAACAAGTTTTGATATGAAAATCAAAATTGGCCGGAGTAGGCAAAATTTGGATAAAGATGAATTTTTGTTACCCAAAGTAGTTGAAAGGTGAAAAAAAATTTTTTAATTTTTTTTTTAATTCTATTACTTATGTTTAAAAACGAAGATTTAAGCACATTTGACATTGTTGAAAAGAAGGGACCAGGTCAACTAGATCAGATTGAATGCTATTTCTAAAGCTCCTTTAAACTAAAAAAATTAATTTTTCATTAAATTCTTTATTTTTATATAGGGTTGTTGATCGAAATTTTTTATTTCGAAGTTTTTTCAAAATTATTTCACTTGAAGTTTTTTTCCAAACCTTGAAAATCGTTTTTTTCTAATTGAGTAAAAAAACCTTCAAAGTTTTTTGTAATGTTTGAAAAAATTTAACCGTGAAATTTCAAATTTTCTTATTGAGTAGTTTATTAAATTAAAAAATTAATTTAGCACAAAAAAATTTCGACATTAGAAAATCGATTTAAAAAAAAAGGAATTCATAATTTAAAAATTTTGAACTTGAAATAAATAAATTGTATTAAAATATGAAAAAAGTTTAAAATTTGCTTTTCATAATAAAATTGACCATATTTAAAGCAGAAGGTTCCATTCGATTTCTTTTTGTTCATTTTTAACTAAACCTACATTGCTGAAAAGGTTTTCAGAGAGTACTTAGGTTGCTGTTACAATAAATTAATACACATACTTGAGGTAAAATAGGAATTTCTTTTTTAAAATATCTTTAAAAATCTAACGGCTTATAAATAGTATTTTTTTCTGAAAAATTAAAGTTCAATATCTCTTAATATTTGAACTCGAATTTAAAATCTATTGATGTAATATTTACTGGTTGAACGTCAGATATCGTCGATAGAAAACCAGTATTACCTAATTATCTACGGGTTGCCTTTGTTCAAATCAAAAAAATAAAAAATTGCTGAAAAGAAGTTTAATTTGATATTTTTGTAAATATATTATAATTTGTATAATTCAAAATTTAAAAATTAGACATTAGAAATTTTTTGACTTGAAATTATTTTTCAAGTCTCTTTAAGTAGAAAAATTGCTTGAAATTTTTACTTCAAGATATAAAATTTTAATCTTGAAGTTTTTATTTCAATCTGAGAAAATAAAAAGATTGAAATTTTGCTTTCAAGTAAGAAATTTAAAAGTATGTAGACATTTCGAAAGTTCATTTTTTAATTATGAAATTTAAAAAATAAATTCAATGTTTCAAAATTTAGTGCGTTTAACAACCCTATTTTTATATCAGTTTTGAGAATAAGGCATTTTATTAATAGTTTTATTCAATTTGTTAACATGAACTTGAAATTGTTGATTGTCTGTAAATTGTTCCCGAAATAATTTAAATCTGTGAATTTATCCCCGTTGAATTTATACCAAAAATAATTTTTCCATTTCGAAAATACGGAAATAATCCCCGTTGAAATAATTTCCGAAACCAAAAAAACAAGACCAATAAAATTTTTTATAGTAAAAAAATATTTAATTGTCAAATTAAATTGTATTGTTTAATAGTAAATATAAAATAATCACTAATTTAATTTTTCAAAATATTTGGCCAGGTATAATATTTGACGATTTAGTAGCATTTTTCCCTCTTAAACTTTTTCCCTTTTATTTTTTTTCCCTTTTACAATTTTCCCTTTTAATATTTTTCCCTCTACATTATATAAAATAATTTTAGCCAATTAAAAAATAAAGATTAAATAAATTGATTTTAAAATAAATTGACTTTCTAATTGATTTAAATCCAAAAATAAAAGATAATTAATTACAGTAAAAATTAAATATTAGACTCTAATCCATGTTTTAAGCTCAAAATTGAAATTTATCCTTGGCCGCTAAATTAAAAAGATCCTTAAATACCATGAATTTCTTTACCCTTTATTGGTTAATAATTTCTTTTTTAATGATTCTTTTTCAAAATAAAAATTAAATTTAATTATGACGCTTTTTAATTATTTTTTATGTAACACCGCCCAAAAAAGGGAAAATTATTAAGAGGCTAAAAATTACAGAGGGAAATATTTACAGAGGGAATAAAAAAAAAGGGAAAAAAAATTAAGGGAAAAATGTTAAGAGGGAAAAAGTTTAAGAGGGAAAATTGAAAAAGGGAAAAAATATAAATGACCGTAAATGACATGGTCCAATTGTCTCGGACAATTGTCCGGTCAGGTGACAAGACCCACTTTTAATTCATGCCATCGATCGATAGCTCTTTGTGAATTGTTTTGATACTTTTTTTTAGTGGAAAATATTTTATGATTCTCAAGACCCTATTTGGCATTTTTTGTATTTCGGCCTTTACTTCTGAGTACCTGACTGAAGCATTATAAACCAGTAGTCAAATAATGATCTTATATGTGTCATTCACAAAATTCTTTTGATTCTAAAATACTCGCATTAAAAAACCCTGCAATCAATGTACAGAAAATTGTTTTCTCCCAATAGAAGTTCTAACGAATCCAAATGGTTACTCTTTTGATCTAAATGATATCTTAGAGGAATTAATGATTCACAAGCATCCATCCTCAAGAATTTTTAAAATTCGATGATAAACAAAGATAAAGAACAACAGCAGAAGATGCACAGAAACCATCTAACTATTATATTTATGCGCATAAAAAAAATACCCAATTTTTCATATTTTACTTAAATTAAATAATTAAATTATAAACAAATTTGTTTTTAAACAAAAACCAATTTCGACAAAGCCTTTAAAAAAAATTTTGGGATTAATATTTTATGTAATTTGAAAATTCCTAATGGGATATATGATGTTTGGTTTTAATAAACCGATCCATTCTAAAAATAAAAAATAATTTTAAATATTAAAATATATTTTTGGTAATATTTTATACCGTTTTTTGCTTCATTACTAATTTTACAAATTTCACTTGGATTGTTAATAATTGTGAATTAGTTCTTAAAGCAAAGACTGATCTTTTGGTCAAAGATTTTGATTGCTTTTCTATCTCTAATTTTTTATTTTTAATAAAATAAATTATGATAAAAAATTTATAAAAAGTAAAGTTCAATAATAAAATTTGATTTAATAAAACAAATATTAAATCTGATATTAACCATACAGTATTTTTATTGAAAATCAATTTCTTAATAAATCTATGAATAAAATTCTTAATTTGTGAAAACAAAATGAATACAAGAAAATTTATAAACATATTATTTATTTATTAAAAAATAGGAATAATAAACAAATAATTTTGGTTTAGATTAATTCTGGTTAAGATTTACAGTTTCACAAAAACAGCAAAAATACAACAAAAAAAGCAAAAAATTTCATTTATCATTTTTCTTGAAAAAAATGAAAACATAAGTCGTATATAACCGACTTCCTCTTCATCAAATTCATTTTTGCGCCCTTGATTCGACTCTTGAGGTCTTGTGATATCGAACTTCATTTGTAGCGCTAAAACAAATACTCCAGTGATTTGTTATCAGTCACAATGATTATTTTCCGGCCATAAACATAGAGATGAAATATTTCACAACCCCACACAATCACTATGTGAACAAAATCTTTCTCTCTTTCTCAATTTGTGAACAAAGGCGTTCAACTTCACTCAAAATTCGACTTGCCAAACAGACAATTTTCCTTTCATTCATGTGAGTCTGAGCTAGAATCCGGTGGAAAATAATCCGGTCGAAAAATGTTCAGTGAAAAAAAATCTGTTTTGAAAATAATCAGGTGTAAAATAATCCGGTCTGAAAAAAATCAGGGGAAATTTGACCGGTTTTAAGAAAAAATAAAAAAAATACAATAATTTTTTTTATAATAGTTTATTGATAAAAATTAAGATAATTAATGCAAATAAAAAAAAAAGAAAATTAAACTATCAAATCTAATAGTTCTTGCGGTTCTTCTCGAACAGTCCACGATTCAAACTCATTTAAAAAAATTTTTTGCAAATAACCGTTAAAATAAAATCTCATAAATTTTTAGCTATTTTAAACTTAACTGCCGATGTTTTTTCATCGTTTTGGTAACTAAAGATTGGGTATTCTTGTTCCATTTTTTTCAAAATATTAGGTAAATTCTCAATGTCATTTTATAGAAGCAGGGCATTGGATCATGGTATTTTAGTCAAGGGTAATTTAGTCAAGGGTTTAAAACCTAGATATTTCATAAAGCAAATTATTTAAGATTATTCTTTAAAATATATACAAGGTTTTACCCGTTGCTTTGCTGTCGGAATATTTAAAAATTAAAAACATAAGAGGAATTCAATTTAGTTATTTTGATAACTGAAAAACGCACATGCCCCTCAAAATCCAAAAATGCACATGGGGTTATCTGGGATAAAGGATGGCCTATTAGGCTATTAGACTTTATTTTGAATCCATCAACGTTTGGTTTTAATTTTTTTCAAAAAACATGAGTATATACATGAACATCCCAACTTTTTTCTTTTACTTGTATAATTCAAATTTATAGAGAATTTGACGCTCTTAAAGACTGCTGTTTTTGTATGCTGTATTTGGAGCGGATTAAAATAGCATGTATTAAATTAGCTTATTCAAAATAGCTAAATTTCGTAAAGATAAAAAAAATGTCAAATTAGCTTGATTTTTTAATAAAGTAAAAAAACATTTAGAATAGCTAAATTTATTTCTTAGAGATTATTTCTTAGAGAATCCATAACTGATCGTCTCTCTGATCTAAATGAAAAATATATTTATATAAGTCTTAACTTATGCGGTTGCTTCTAATACTTAGAAGCAACCGCATAAGTTGGACGTTGTTTTCAATACTTAAAATTGATTTTTTTTCCTTAGTTTTAATTTTAGTATCAATTTAAGAGTTTAATTTACTTATATTTTATTGTTCTTTATATGTTTACTTAATCTTAGTTTTGCTTAGAAAAAGGCATTAATATCATTAAACTGTCGGAAGGAGCTCTGCTCGTAGCCTTTCCTTTAAAAAAGAAATAAACTATTAAACAAAAAAACATTAATTAACAATGATGAATGATTTTTTAATTGCTATTTTTTTTATTTTAACTTTTATGTCCTTTTTTCATTATGTTTTTAGCTATTTTAATTGGTTAATTGAATTAACTTAGCTATTCTAAATACTCTTTTTTGATTGTTGCCATTCTAATACAGTCCCTGCTGTATTGACTTTACCATGCGTCTATTTAAAATTCTTTGAAATAAAGAAAATGGACAACGCCACATTTCTTTTAAATGATATTTAAAAAAAGGCTCATTAACATGTTTCTATAAATTGAGGCTCTAAAAATTATAGTTCAGAGTCAATTTTTACATAAACGAAAAATCGAGTTTACATTGTTTTATTTTACTTGGAAAATGATCATTAAAAAAACTTTAAAAAATTTGATTCTTAATTGATTTAGCTACAAAAAATTCAATTCTTGGGTCTTTTTGGTTATAAGATATTAATACAAAAAAATTAAAAACTGCTTTCAAACTATATTTAATTTAAAAAAAGTAACTCTAAAATTTAATTTTGTTTTTTCTCCTTTTTAAACTCAGTTTCTTTTTATTATTGTAGATAATTTGTTTTGAAAATATATTCTTTTGTTAATTGAAAAAACAACAATCCAATTTTTTGCTTTACTAATAATCAAAATATTTATTATACAATCATATTTATTTTAAAAATTTAAAATATTAAATTTATTCAGTTTGAAAATTTTTTTTCTTATTAATTTTTTTTATTAGTATCTTTTCATGATGTTTTTTATATTAATTTTATTCGATGAATATGAATTAAGACAATTTTAAGAACACTATATTTAAATATTAAAGTTAGTTATCGTAAGTATATGCATGAACATTTTACTGTTTTTCACACATTTGGGTTTTAAATATTAAGATTAAGCCTAATTTAATATATCAATTATAATTTATGCGAAATTTGCATATCAATTAAATTTATAAAACGGATAATATTCCAATGGATTTTTTTCAGACCGGATTATTTTACACCTGATTTTTTTCTAAACAGATTTTTGTCAGTGAATTTTTTTCAACCAGATTTTTTTCTGACCGGATTTTTTTACACCAAATCTTTTTATTTTACTTAAATTTTTTTATATTTTAAACAAGTCTTTTGACTTGGCTTGATTGACTTAAAATTTTTTATTTTTTTAAAGTCTTGTGACGTGTCATGTACTTATTAAGGCGGCCATACGAATTTTATGCCGTTCCGTGAAGTAATTAAGACTTCAGTTTTTTATTTCAAACTTTGAAATTCAAAGTCTTTGAAACGACTTTTTTCGGAAAAAAAATTTCAAGTCAAGGTAAAAGACTTTTTTTTTTTAATTAAGTCAATATAATTAACTTTTTTTTAGGAAAAAAAATTTCAAGTCAGATCAAATGACTTGACTTTAAAATGACTTTTTATTCTGACTTTTGTGCAAATCTGTTTTAATGCTAAAGTGTTAGATTCTGTTATTAATCAAAACCGATAGCCAATAGTTTCGCTGAAGTATTCGTCGAATCAGAATTCAGGGTTTCAATTCTTGAATTGAAAAATCGTCCTGTATCCTAGATTTTCTCATGTACACATCTGGTTATTAGCTCGTCGCGATGCTCGTTCCTCGCAATAAAATGAAATTGAAACAACAATGCAAATTTTAATTATAAATATTTCAAAAAAAGAAACTTACATTCATCGCATTTTTAAACTTGCAAATTCAAAATTGTATTTAACTTTTTTATAAAAGACGATAAAATATACCAAATGGTTTAATATTTGTGCTTCAATAAAAAAATGTATCCAATGTTGAAATAACATTGAAAAAGTGCGATGTTTCAATTAAAAAAATAATTTTAACTTTAGATTGCGAGCTTGAAAAACTTTGTTTATTTATGAATCTAGACTATGTAATATAATGATGCTTTAGGTAATATTTGTATTTTGATGAGCTATCGTTGTGTTTTTCTCAACTCAATATAAAAACTCAATATATAATCTTAATTTCAAAAACCCGAAAAATTCTTAATTTCTCAGGTTTTTGAACTAGAAGTTATGCACTCTCATCTAATGGTCCAGCTGGAGGGATACGATGGCATCCAAAAAGATGGTCCAGACAATTGACAAGAATTAAAAAAAGAGAAAGCTTCTTGACAAATCGAGCGGTAAACGATTGGAACAATTACCAGTTTAGGTTGCTAATGCAAAATTCAAAATAATTTGAAAAACAAACTTGATAAATATTTGTATAAAAAATAATTAATTTCTTCTATTAACATATTTTTGTCATTACATGGATTTAAGTTAAAACCTGACAGCTACCACAGTGAGGCTACTTATTGCCTTGCTACGCAATAAGTCTGCTGATGCTTTTTATTAGTATTATTATTAAATATTAGTTAACTTTATTGAAAAATTTGTCAACTATTTTTATAATTATTCATCTCTTTAGAAAAAAAATTAAATTAATATTAAAAAATAAGAAAAAACAAGTTTTGATATGAAAATCAAAATTGGCCGGAGTAGGCAAAATTTGGATAAAGATGAATTTTTGTTACCCAAAGTAGTTGAAAGGTGAAAAAAAATTTTTTAATTTTTTTTTTAATTCTATTACTTATGTTTAAAAACGAAGATTTAAGCACATTTGACATTGTTGAAAAGAAGGGACCAGGTCAACTAGATCAGATTGAATGCTATTTCTAAAGCTCCTTTAAACTAAAAAAATTAATTTTTCATTAAATTCTTTATTTTTATATAGGGTTGTTGATCGAAATTTTTTATTTCGAAGTTTTTTCAAAATTATTTCACTTGAAGTTTTTTTCCAAACCTTGAAAATCGTTTTTTTCTAATTGAGTAAAAAAACCTTCAAAGTTTTTTGTAATGTTTGAAAAAATTTAACCGTGAAATTTCAAATTTTCTTATTGAGTAGTTTATTAAATTAAAAAATTAATTTAGCACAAAAAAATTTCGACATTAGAAAATCGATTTAAAAAAAAAGGAATTCATAATTTAAAAATTTTGAACTTGAAATAAATAAATTGTATTAAAATATGAAAAAAGTTTAAAATTTGCTTTTCATAATAAAATTGACCATATTTAAAGCAGAAGGTTCCATTCGATTTCTTTTTGTTCATTTTTAACTAAACCTACATTGCTGAAAAGGTTTTCAGAGAGTACTTAGGTTGCTGTTACAATAAATTAATACACATACTTGAGGTAAAATAGGAATTTCTTTTTTAAAATATCTTTAAAAATCTAACGGCTTATAAATAGTATTTTTTTCTGAAAAATTAAAGTTCAATATCTCTTAATATTTGAACTCGAATTTAAAATCTATTGATGTAATATTTACTGGTTGAACGTCAGATATCGTCGATAGAAAACCAGTATTACCTAATTATCTACGGGTTGCCTTTGTTCAAATCAAAAAAATAAAAAATTGCTGAAAAGAAGTTTAATTTGATATTTTTGTAAATATATTATAATTTGTATAATTCAAAATTTAAAAATTAGACATTAGAAATTTTTTGACTTGAAATTATTTTTCAAGTCTCTTTAAGTAGAAAAATTGCTTGAAATTTTTACTTCAAGATATAAAATTTTAATCTTGAAGTTTTTATTTCAATCTGAGAAAATAAAAAGATTGAAATTTTGCTTTCAAGTAAGAAATTTAAAAGTATGTAGACATTTCGAAAGTTCATTTTTTAATTATGAAATTTAAAAAATAAATTCAATGTTTCAAAATTTAGTGCGTTTAACAACCCTATTTTTATATCAGTTTTGAGAATAAGGCATTTTATTAATAGTTTTATTCAATTTGTTAACATGAACTTGAAATTGTTGATTGTCTGTAAATTGTTCCCGAAATAATTTAAATCTGTGAATTTATCCCCGTTGAATTTATACCAAAAATAATTTTTCCATTTCGAAAATACGGAAATAATCCCCGTTGAAATAATTTCCGAAACCAAAAAAACAAGACCAATAAAATTTTTTATAGTAAAAAAATATTTAATTGTCAAATTAAATTGTATTGTTTAATAGTAAATATAAAATAATCACTAATTTAATTTTTCAAAATATTTGGCCAGGTATAATATTTGACGATTTAGTAGCATTTTTCCCTCTTAAACTTTTTCCCTTTTATTTTTTTTCCCTTTTACAATTTTCCCTTTTAATATTTTTCCCTCTACATTATATAAAATAATTTTAGCCAATTAAAAAATAAAGATTAAATAAATTGATTTTAAAATAAATTGACTTTCTAATTGATTTAAATCCAAAAATAAAAGATAATTAATTACAGTAAAAATTAAATATTAGACTCTAATCCATGTTTTAAGCTCAAAATTGAAATTTATCCTTGGCCGCTAAATTAAAAAGATCCTTAAATACCATGAATTTCTTTACCCTTTATTGGTTAATAATTTCTTTTTTAATGATTCTTTTTCAAAATAAAAATTAAATTTAATTATGACGCTTTTTAATTATTTTTTATGTAACACCGCCCAAAAAAGGGAAAATTATTAAGAGGCTAAAAATTACAGAGGGAAATATTTACAGAGGGAATAAAAAAAAAGGGAAAAAAAATTAAGGGAAAAATGTTAAGAGGGAAAAAGTTTAAGAGGGAAAATTGAAAAAGGGAAAAAATATAAATGACCGTAAATGACATGGTCCAATTGTCTCGGACAATTGTCCGGTCAGGTGACAAGACCCACTTTTAATTCATGCCATCGATCGATAGCTCTTTGTGAATTGTTTTGATACTTTTTTTTAGTGGAAAATATTTTATGATTCTCAAGACCCTATTTGGCATTTTTTGTATTTCGGCCTTTACTTCTGAGTACCTGACTGAAGCATTATAAACCAGTAGTCAAATAATGATCTTATATGTGTCATTCACAAAATTCTTTTGATTCTAAAATACTCGCATTAAAAAACCCTGCAATCAATGTACAGAAAATTGTTTTCTCCCAATAGAAGTTCTAACGAATCCAAATGGTTACTCTTTTGATCTAAATGATATCTTAGAGGAATTAATGATTCACAAGCATCCATCCTCAAGAATTTTTAAGTAGAAAAATTGCTTGAAATTTTTACTTCAAGATATAAAATTTTAATCTTGAAGTTTTTATTTCAATCTGAGAAAATAAAAAGATTGAAATTTTGCTTTCAAGTAAGAAATTTAAAAGTATGTAGACATTTCGAAAGTTCATTTTTTAATTATGAAATTTAAAAAATAAATTCAATGTTTCAAAATTTAGTGCGTTTAACAACCCTATTTTTATATCAGTTTTGAGAATAAGGCATTTTATTAATAGTTTTATTCAATTTGTTAACATGAACTTGAAATTGTTGATTGTCTGTAAATTGTTCCCGAAATAATTTAAATCTGTGAATTTATCCCCGTTGAATTTATACCAAAAATAATTTTTCCATTTCGAAAATACGGAAATAATCCCCGTTGAAATAATTTCCGAAACCAAAAAAACAAGACCAATAAAATTTTTTATAGTAAAAAAATATTTAATTGTCAAATTAAATTGTATTGTTTAATAGTTGAATAATCAAAAAGATTGAAGTTTTTCTTCAATTTCAT
The DNA here is from genome assembly GCA_025491095.1 of Brachionus asplanchnoidis. Classification (NCBI taxonomy): domain Eukaryota; kingdom Metazoa; phylum Rotifera; class Eurotatoria; order Ploima; family Brachionidae; genus Brachionus; species Brachionus asplanchnoidis. The sequence continues at coordinate 957,726 of JAILYF010000008.1, read as the reverse complement.
TCAAAACTAATTAAAAAGAATTTAAGAACTCACAAGTTTATTAAAGCTAAATTGAGAAATCCATTTTTTATGCTTATTTTTATTATTATTTATTTGAATAAATATAAATGGTCAAATATGCTCCAAAAATTATCCAAATAATCTTTCAAAATCAAAAAATAAGAGTTGAGAAAAAGCTTCTTTGGAATCAAATATATCAAAACGTTTTGATGAGTTAACCCAAGATGGTTTAAATAAGGAAATTTACTTTTATTGAAAATCAAACAATCTCAAACGAAAACGTATCAACAATGTCATTCAGTTTGCAACTAACCGTATCTTGAAAAAAATCCCCTTTAAGAGAAAAATAATATGCACCTTGCGTTCTTAGAACGAAATCATGATAAAGTTTAAGTTTTTTAGTTTTTTTATAGTTTCATTAAAAATATACTATCAAAATTTAAAATTTTAATAATTAAAATATTTTTCTTTCTTCAAATAAATATTTTTTATATAACCAATTGAATATTTATTTTCTCTTAAAAATAGGAATAAAAAAATCGGGGATAATTTCCAGTTAATATTAATTTTTATTTTAGTTATTTTTCGGATATAATTTACTTTGGGAATAATTTGCTACGGGTATGAAAAAAAAGAGGATAATTTCCAGGAAACATAAATTCCAGGAACAGGGATAATTTAGAAAATAAAAAATAGGGATAATTTACAAAAGACTAAAATTGTTCACCTAATTTTGAGATTTGTTCACTTAATTCTATTTTGTTTCACTTTCCATGAACAAAAAAATTAGGTATACAAATAGTTCACAAAACCAGAGAACAAGAATTGTTCGCATAATTGGTGAACTATTGTTCACCTTACCGACTTGATCAAATTTTTCAACGATTAAAAATTAATTTAAAACTGAATGAACTATTTATCTTTTTTTTCTTTCTATTTATTTTTTATTTTCATATATTTTTATCCTGAAGAAACATTAGCTTAGGGCAGATAAACAAATAAGTAAATATATTATTTAAAAGTTAAACAAAAAAAATTTAAGTTTCTTTTTCAAATTTCAAAATAAAAATTAAACTAATTAATTTTCACCCAAGAGTTTAATTTTAAATATGAAAATGCTTGCAATACTAACTTAAAATTATTTTTTTTATTTGAAAATGAAAAAAATATTTTAAACATCGCACTTTTTTAATGTTATTTCAACATTGGATACATTTTGTAATTCAAACGCAAAAAATAAACCATTTCTAAGATTAAATTTTGCTATCAATATACGATCTTTGGTTATTTCTTCCTCTGTTCGCCCAAAACTTGAAGTTGAAGTTATATAAATTAAAATCCTTAGTGAAAAGTTAGTCGGATTCTACTGGAAGTTCCTGCTAAAGTTCCTGTAAAAAAATTCAAATTTAATTACACACTAGGCAAGATTTTTTTTTTCTTCGAGGAGAGTATATTCAAAAAGATAAAAAGTATTCAAGAAGACAAAAATTGTAAATTTAAAATAATTGTGTGTAATTTTTTAAGGCTTCTTTTTGAAAATTTTCTGTTTTCTTAAAATTTCTCTTTCAGACATTTTAGAATTTAAAAGGTTAAAAAAATATTCATAATAAATTTCAATAAAAAACAATTTTTTTTTTTCTAAATTGCTGTTTTTAAACAAAATTTACCAACATAAATATTAATAAATCGATTAAGATATTTCGCCAGGACTAGTAAGTTTGGTTTTTTCAAAAATAACCGGTAGAAGCAAATTTGGAGCAGTTTGACTTAAATTCTACAATCATAAGGTCTAGGCCTACCATCGTGTAAAATTTCATCGTTCTCCTCCGACTAGAACATATTCTATTTCAATTTCAAAATTGTTGTCAACCATTTCGGCTCATCCTTTACAAGACAGAATATTTCGCTTGACACTAAATTAAGTCAGGGACAAAGTTGACAATATTCAAAAAAAAAATTTCATAATTAAACTCTAACCAAAAACTTTAAGGACGTTTTGGGACTTATTTACTGTTTACGGGTTATGCCAGGCCCACCAGAACAAACCACAACCTATGTTTTCCTGAGGTACCGGGAGCTCTCAAAGAACAATACTCTATTTGCATTGAAATTTGGACCTTTTACTATTAATTAAGGAAAAACGAGTTCATATAGAATTATATATTAAATGAAAGGTCTTGGACTCATCTTTCGGCAAAATTATTTAATTTTTTTGTTTTCAAAATAAAAATGTCAATTTTGGCAAAAAGAAAATGTCTTTTTTTACAAAATAAACTTTACAAATGAATTTGCAACGATTATTTTTTAGCTAAAAAATATAAATGCTTTTTTTTTCCTTTCAAAAACTGTTCATTATACAGTAATTTTTTTTTAATTTCCAACCACAACTACATTTTAAATATGTATTCAGATTCGACTTATTGATTTTAATTTTGCTTGTCCAAATATCTAATCAATTGGTGCTGTGAAATTCAAATATACATCGAAAAAATATATAAAAATATTTCCTTTTTTGATAAGTTAAAATTAAATTAAATAAAATTGGTCAGGTCGGTATGGTGAACTAAGTTTACTTATTATGAGAAAAATTCTTTTTCTCGGGTTTAGTGAACTATTTGCTCACTGTTCCTAAATTAATAATATAGGTAATATTTAAAAATATAAATAAAATGACATAATTTGAGAGATGGAAGAAATTGAGTATAAGCTGAGTAATTCATTTTATAAAAAATTTCCACACATTTTTTGTATTAAGAAAATAATTAATAAAAAACTATTTATTGTTTTTACTTTTTATTATTCGCCAAATAGTGTACATTCTTTTGAACATTTTTTTTAATATCTAAAAGAGATGTTGACAATTTTTTACAGGGGATGATCTTAATGCAGTTGAAGCACATATTTAGTATAACATTTAGTTAAGCTTTCGAATCCATTTAGCTCTTCAAACCAAAAGTTAAGGTTTCTTAACTAATATCAATGATTAAATCTCATAAAATATCATTAATATTGCTAAAGAAGTGTTCCACTGAAACCATAAAAATCTTTTGTTCACCTAATTAAAAAATTGTTCACATTATCCAATTTTGGTTCACCTTTCCGTAAAAACAAATATTAAGTAAACTAAAAGTTCACAAAACCCGAGAAAAAAAATTGTTCATATAATAAGTGAAATATGGTCAACTAGCTTACTAGACTTAATAAAATAAACATAAAAAAATATTGTAACAAAATGTAAAATATTTTTTTTTATCTTTTTTAATTTTCTCATATAAAAAAAGACAACAAGATAAAATATCATTAGTATTTTAAAATTATTTTTGTGTTAATTAATTAACTAAATAAAATAGAAAAATAAAGATTTTGTTTTGAAAAAAAATGTGCAAAAAATGCATGTTGGAGTTTTTTTTTAAATAATTGTTATTTTAGTTAATTTGATTTATCAGAAAAGAAAGTAATTAAGATCAATTTATATTTGAATTTTAAAAACCTAATAAATTAATAAATAAATAACCTTTTTTCAATTTTTACGACTAGAATTAATTATTTTAAATCATTAATTGAAGATTAATTTTATAAGTTTATATTTAAGTTTTACAATTATTTAAGACTTTTATTCTTACTAAATAATTTTTTTTAGCAAAAATATATTTTTTATACAAAAATATTGTTTTTAATACTGATCCTATTCTGATGCGTGATAAAAAATGAATATTAATTTTTTTTTTGAAAAATATTTTTTTATCAACAAAAGGGTTCTTATTTGAATTGAAATGACCTTTCAGCAAAAATTAAGTTTTTTGGAGCAAATATTATAACAAAAATATATTTTTTTAACCAAACAAAAATATATCGTTTAATATTGTACTCATTCCAAATTTTAAATAAAAATGCAGTTTTCATGTTTTGTTTAGTCACAAGAAATAAATAAAAACTTACAATAATACGGGGTCAAAACTTAATAACTATGCTTACTTGAAGGTTGAATCTTTAAATATGAGGCCTAAGGTTTTAAGTAATGAAGCGGGGTAAAAATTAGCAAAAAAGTATAAAATAATTCACATTTACAACACGGACTATTTTCTATAAAAATATATTAATCCTGAATTTGAAAAAAATAATTCTTAATTTATCAAAAATGATTTTTTTTCAAGCAAAAATTATCTTTTTTTGAGCAAAAATCATCTTTTATTTTGCAAAATTATTATTTTTGAGAAGAAAAGATCTTTTTTCAAGCAAAAATTATCTTTTTTTGAGCAAAAATCATCATTTTCAAGCAAAAATGATCTTTTTTTTGGCGAATATCATTTTTCTTTTAGCAAAAATTATTATTTTTGAGAAGAAAAGATATTTTTTCAAGCAAAAATTATCTTTTTAGAGAAAAAATGATCTTTTTTTGAGAAAAAATCATCTTTTTATTTGAAAAAATTATTATTTATTAGAAAAAATGATCTTTTTTTGAGAAAAAATCATCTTTTCATTTGTAAAAATTATTATTTATTAGAAAAAATGATCTTTTTTAAAGCAAAAATTATAATTTTTGAGATAAAATGATCTTTTTTTTTGCAAAAATTATTATTTATTAGAAAAAATGATCTTTTTTTGAGAAAAAATCATCTTTTCATTTGTAAAAATTATTATTTATTAGAAAAAATGATCTTTTTTAAAGCAAAAATAATCCTTTTATGGCAAAAATGATCTTTTTTTTGGCGAAAATCATCTTTCTTTTAGCAAAAATTATAATTTTTTCGAAGAAATGATCTTTTTTCGAACAAAAAACATCTATTATTTTGCAGAAATTATTATTTTTGAGAAAAAATCATCTTTTTTAAAGCAAAAATTATCTTTTTAGAGAAAAAATGATCTTTTTTTGAGAAAAAATCATCTTTTCATTTGTAAAAATTATTATTTATTAGAATAAATGATCTTTTTTTGAGAAAAAATCATCTTTTCATTTGTAAAAATTATTATTTATTAGAAAAAATGATCTTTTTTAAAGCAAAAATTATAATTTTTGAGATAAAATGATCTTTTTTTTTGCAAAAATTATTATTTTAGAGAAAAAATGATCTTTTTTTGAGAAAAAATCATCTTTTCATTTGTAAAAAATATTATTTATTAGAAAAAATGATCTTTTTTTGAGAAAAAATCATCTTTTCATTTGTAAAAATTATTAGTTATTAGAAAAAATGATCTTTTTTAAAACAAAAATTATCATTTTCAAGCAAAAACGATCTTCTTTTGAGCAAAAATCATCTTTTATTTAGCAAAAATTATTATTTTTGCGAAGAAATGATCCTTTTTCGGGCAAAAAACATCTTTAATTTTGCAGAAATTATTATTTTTGAGAAAAAATCATCTTTTTTTAAGCAAAAATTATCTTTTTCGAGCAATAATTATAATTTTTGAGAAAAAATCATCTTTTATTTAGCAAAAATTATTATTTTAGAGAAAAAATGATCTTTTTTCGAGCAAAAAACATCTTTTATTTTTCAAAAATTATCATATTCAACCAAAAATGATCTTTTTTTGGGCGAAAATCATCTTTTATTAAGAAAAAATTATAATTTTTGCGAAGAAATGATCTTTTTTAAAGCAAAAATTATCATTTTCAAGCAAAAACTATCTTCTTTTGAGCAAAAATCATCTTTTATTTAGCAAAAATTATTATTTTTGCGAAGAAATCATCTTTTTTTAAGCAAAAATTATCTTTTTTCGAGCAATAATTATAATTTTTGAGATAAAATGATCTTTTTTTTTGCAAAAATTATTATTTTAGAGAAAAAATTATCTTTTTTAGAGAAAAAATCATCTTTTCATTATAAAAATTATTATTTATTAGAAAAAATGATCTTTTTTTGAGAAAAAATCATCTTTTCATTTGTAAAAATTATTATTTATTAGAAAAAATGATCTTTTTTAAAGCAAAAATAATCCTTTTATGGCAAAAATGATCTTTTTTTTGGCGAAAATCATCTTTCTTTTAGCAAAAATTATAATTTTTTCGAAGAAATGATCTTTTTTCGAACAAAAAACATCTATTATTTTGCAGAAATTATTATTTTTGAGAAGAAATGATCTTTTTTAAAGCAAAAATTATCATTTTCAAGCAAAAACTATCTTCTTTTGAGAAAAAATCATCTTTTATTTAGCAAAAATTATTATTTTAGAGAAAAAATGATCTTTTTTCGAGCAAAAAACATCTTTTATTTTTCAAAAATTATCATATTCAACCAAAAATGATCTTTTTTTGGGCGAAAATCATCTTTTATTAAGAAAAAATTATAATTTTTGCGAAGAAATGATCTTTTTTAAAGCAAAAATTATCATTTTCAAGCAAAAACTATCTTATTTTGAGCAAAAATCATCTTTTATTTAGCAAAAATTATTATTTTTGCGAAGAAATCATCTTTTTTTAAGCAAAAATTATCTTTTTTCGAGCAATAATTATAATTTTTGAGATAAAATGATCTTTTTTTTTGCAAAAATTATTATTTTAGAGAAAAAATTATCTTTTTTTGAGAAAAAATCATCTTTTCATTTGTAAAAATTATTATTTATTAGAAAAAATGATCTTTTTTTGAGAAAAAATCATCTTTTCATTTGTAAAAATTATTATTTATTAGAAAAAATGATCTTTTTTAAAGCAAAAATAATCCTTTTATGGCAAAAATGATCTTTTTTTTGGCGAAAATCATCTTTCTTTTAGCAAAAATTATAATTTTTTTGAAGAAATGATCTTTTTTCGAACAAAAAACATCTATTATTTTGCAAAAATTATTATTTTTGAGAAGAAATGATCTTTTTTAAAGCAAAAATTATCATTTTCAAGCAAAAACTATCTTCTTTTGAGAAAAAATCATCTTTTATTTAGCAAAAATTATTATTTTAGAGAAAAAATGATCTTTTTTCGAGCAAAAAACATCTTTTATTTTTCAAAAATTATCATATTCAACCAAAAATGATCTTTTTTTGGGCGAAAATCATCTTTTATTAAGAAAAAATTATAATTTTTGCGAAGAAATGATCTTTTTTAGAGCAAAAATTATCATTTTCAAGCAAAAACTATCTTATTTTGAGCAAAAATCATCTTTTATTTAGCAAAAATTATTATTTTTGCGAAGAAATCATCTTTTTTTAAGCAAAAATTATCTTTTTTCGAGCAATAATTATAATTTTTGAGATAAAATGATCTTTTTTTTTGCAAAAATTATTATTTTAGAGAAAAAATTATCTTTTTTTGAGAAAAAATCATCTTTTCATTTGTAAAAATTATTATTTATTAGAAAAAATGATCTTTTTTTGAGAAAAAATCATCTTTTCATTTGTAAAAATTAATATTTATTAGAAAAAATGATCTTTTTTAAAGCAAAAATAATCCTTTTATGGCAAAAATGATCTTTTTTTTGGCGAAAATCATCTTTCTTTTAGCAAAAATTATAATTTTTTCGAAGAAATGATCTTTTTTCGAACAAAAAACATCTATTATTTTGCAGAAATTATTATTTTTGAGAAAAAATCATCTTTTTTAAAGCAAAAATTATCTTTTTAGAGAAAAAATGATCTTTTTTTGGGCGAAAATCATCTTTTATTAAGAAAAAATTATAATTTTTGCGAAGAAATGATCTTTTTTAAAGCAAAAATTATCATTTTCAAGCAAAAACTATCTTCTTTTGAGCAAAAATCATCTTTTATTTAGCAAAAATTATTATTTTTGCGAAGAAATCATCTTTTTTTAAGCAAAAATTATCTTTTTTCGAGCAATAATTATAATTTTTGAGATAAAATGATCTTTTTTTTTGCAAAAATTATTATTTTAGAGAAAAAATTATCTTTTTTAGAGAAAAAATCATCTTTTCATTATAAAAATTATTATTTATTAGAAAAAATGATCTTTTTTTGAGAAAAAATCATCTTTTCATTTGTAAAAATTATTATTTATTAGAAAAAATGATCTTTTTTAAAGCAAAAATAATCCTTTTATGGCAAAAATGATCTTTTTTTTGGCGAAAATCATCTTTCTTTTAGCAAAAATTATAATTTTTTCGAAGAAATGATCTTTTTTCGAACAAAAAACATCTATTATTTTGCAGAAATTATTATTTTTGAGAAGAAATGATCTTTTTTAAAGCAAAAATTATCATTTTCAAGCAAAAACTATCTTCTTTTGAGAAAAAATCATCTTTTATTTAGCAAAAATTATTATTTTAGAGAAAAAATGATCTTTTTTCGAGCAAAAAACATCTTTTATTTTTCAAAAATTATCATATTCAACCAAAAATGATCTTTTTTTGGGCGAAAATCATCTTTTATTAAGAAAAAATTATAATTTTTGCGAAGAAATGATCTTTTTTAAAGCAAAAATTATCATTTTCAAGCAAAAACTATCTTATTTTGAGCAAAAATCATCTTTTATTTAGCAAAAATTATTATTTTTGCGAAGAAATCATCTTTTTTTAAGCAAAAATTATCTTTTTTCGAGCAATAATTATAATTTTTGAGATAAAATGATCTTTTTTTTTGCAAAAATTATTATTTTAGAGAAAAAATTATCTTTTTTTGAGAAAAAATCATCTTTTCATTTGTAAAAATTATTATTTATTAGAAAAAATGATCTTTTTTTGAGAAAAAATCATCTTTTCATTTGTAAAAATTATTATTTATTAGAAAAAATGATCTTTTTTAAAGCAAAAATAATCCTTTTATGGCAAAAATGATCTTTTTTTTGGCGAAAATCATCTTTCTTTTAGCAAAAATTATAATTTTTTCGAAGAAATGATCTTTTTTCGAACAAAAAACATCTATTATTTTGCAAAAATTATTATTTTTGAGAAAAAATCATCTTTTTTAAAGCAAAAATTATCATTTTCAAGCAAAAACTATCTTCTTTTGAGAAAAAATCATCTTTTATTTAGCAAAAATTATTATTTTAGAGAAAAAATGATCTTTTTTCGAGCAAAAAACATCTTTTATTTTTCAAAAATTATCATATTCAACCAAAAATGATCTTTTTTTGGGCGAAAATCATCTTTTATTAAGAAAAAATTATAATTTTTGCGAAGAAATGATCTTTTTTAAAGCAAAAATTATCATTTTCAAGCAAAAACTATCTTATTTTGAGCAAAAATCATCTTTTATTTAGCAAAAATTATTATTTTTGCGAAGAAATCATCTTTTTTTAAGCAAAAATTATCTTTTTTCGAGCAATAATTATAATTTTTGAGATAAAATGATCTTTTTTTTTGCAAAAATTATTATTTTAGAGAAAAAATTATCTTTTTTTGAGAAAAAATCATCTTTTCATTTGTAAAAATTATTATTTATTAGAAAAAATGATCTTTTTTTGAGAAAAAATCATCTTTTCATTTGTAAAAATTATTATTTATTAGAAAAAATGATCTTTTTTAAAGCAAAAATAATCCTTTTATGGCAAAAATGATCTTTTTTTTGGCGAAAATCATCTTTCTTTTAGCAAAAATTATAATTTTTTCGAAGAAATGATCTTTTTTCGAACAAAAAACATCTATTATTTTGCAAAAATTATTATTTTTGAGAAAAAATCATCTTTTTTAAAGCAAAAATTATCTTTTTAGAGAAAAAATGATCTTTTTTTGAGAAAAAATCATCTTTTCATTTGTAAAAATTATTATTTATTAGAAAAAATGATCTTTTTTAAAGCAAAAATAATCCTTTTATGGCAAAAATGATCTTTTTTTTGGCGAAAATCATCTTTCTTTTAGCAAAAATTATAATTTTTTCGAAGAAATGATCTTTTTTCGAACAAAAAACATCTATTATTTTGCAGAAATTATTATTTTTGAGAAGAAATGATCTTTTTTAAAGCAAAAATTATCATTTTCAAGCAAAAACTATCTTCTTTTGAGAAAAAATCATCTTTTATTTAGCAAAAATTATTATTTTTGCGAAGAAATCATCTTTTTTTAAGCAAAAATTATCTTTTTTCGAGCAATAATTATAATTTTTGAGATAAAATGATCTTTTTTTTTGCAAAAATTATTATTTTAGAGAAAAAATGATCTTTTTTTGAGAAAAAATCATCTTTTCATTTGTAAAAATTATTATTTATTAGAAAAAATGATCTTTTTTTGAGAAAAAAATCATCTTTTCATTTGTAAAAATTATTATTTATTAGAAAAAATGATCTTTTTTAAAGCAAAAATAATCCTTTTATGGCAAAAATGATCTTTTTTTTGGCGAAAATCATCTTTCTTTTAGCAAAAATTATAATTTTTTCGAAGAAATGATCTTTTTTCGAACAAAAAACATCTATTATTTTGCAAAAATTATTATTTTTGAGAAAAAATCATCTTTTTTAAAGCAAAAATTATCTTTTTAGAGAAAAAATGATCTTTTTTTGAGAAAAAATCATCTTTTCATTTGTAAAAATTATTATTTATTAGAAAAAATGATCTTTTTTAAAGCAAAAATAATCCTTTTATGGCAAAAATGATCTTTTTTTTGGCGAAAATCATCTTTCTTTTAGCAAAAATTATAATTTTTTCGAAGAAATGATCTTTTTTCGAACAAAAAACATCTATTATTTTGCAGAAATTATTATTTTTGAGAAGAAATGATCTTTTTTAAAGCAAAAATTATCATTTTCAAGCAAAAACTATCTTCTTTTGAGAAAAAATCATCTTTTATTTAGCAAAAATTATTATTTTAGAGAAAAAATGATCTTTTTTCGAGCAAAAAACATCTTTTATTTTTCAAAAATTATCATATTCAACCAAAAATGATCTTTTTTTGGGCGAAAATCATCTTTTATTAAGAAAAAATTATAATTTTTGCGAAGAAATGATCTTTTTTAAAGCAAAAATTATCATTTTCAAGCAAAAACTATCTTATTTTGAGCAAAAATCATCTTTTATTTAGCAAAAATTATTATTTTTGCGAAGAAATCATCTTTTTTTAAGCAAAAATTATCTTTTTTCGAGCAATAATTATAATTTTTGAGATAAAATGATCTTTTTTTTTGCAAAAATTATTATTTTAGAGAAAAAATTATCTTTTTTTGAGAAAAAATCATCTTTTCATTTGTAAAAATTATTATTTATTAGAAAAAATGATCTTTTTTTGAGAAAAAATCATCTTTTCATTTGTAAAAATTATTATTTATTAGAAAAAATGATCTTTTTTAAAGCAAAAATAATCCTTTTATGGCAAAAATGATCTTTTTTTTGGCGAAAATCATCTTTCTTTTAGCAAAAATTATAATTTTTTCGAAGAAATGATCTTTTTTCGAACAAAAAACATCTATTATTTTGCAAAAATTATTATTTTTGAGAAAAAATCATCTTTTTTAAAGCAAAAATTATCTTTTTAGAGAAAAAATGATCTTTTTTTGAGAAAAAATCATCTTTTCATTTGTAAAAATTATTATTTATTAGAATAAATGATCTTTTTTTGAGAAAAAATTATCTTTTCATTTGTAAAAATTATTATTTATTAGAAAAAATGATCTTTTTTAAAGCAAAAATTATAATTTTTGAGATAAAATGATCTTTTTTTTTGCAAAAATTATTATTTTAGAGAAAAAATGATCTTTTTTTGAGAAAAAATCATCTTTTCATTTGTAAAAAATATTATTTATTAGAAAAAATGATCTTTTTTTGAGAAATAATCATCTTTTCATTTGTAAAAATTATTATTTATTAGAAAAAATGATCTTTTTTAAAGCAAAAATAATCCTTTTATGGCAAAAATGATCTTTTTTTTGGCGAAAATCATCTTTCTTTTAGCAAAAATTATAATTTTTTCGAAGAAATGATCTTTTTTCGAACAAAAAACATCTATTATTTTGCAGAAATTATTATTTTTGAGAAGAAATGATCTTTTTTAAAGCAAAAATTATCATTTTCAAGCAAAAACTATCTTCTTTTGAGCAAAAATTATTATTTTAGAGAAAAAATGATCTTTTTTCGAGAAAAAAACATCTTTTATTTTTCAAAAATTATCATATTCAACCAAAAATGATCTTTTTTTGGGCGAAAATCATCTTTTATTAAGAAAAAATTATAATTTTTGCGAAGAAATGATCTTTTTTAAAGCAAAAATTATCATTTTTGCGAAGAAATCATCTTTTTTTAAGCAAAAATTATCTTTTTTCGAGCAATAATTATAATTTTTGAGATAAAATGATCTTTTTTTTTGCAAAAATTATTATTTTAGAGAAAAAATGATCTTTTTTTGAGAAAAAATCATCTTTTCATTTGTAAAAATTATTATTTATTAGAAAAAATGATCTTTTTTTGAGAAAAAAATCATCTTTTCATTTGTAAAAATTATTATTTATTAGAAAAAATGATCTTTTTTTGAGAAAAAAATCATCTTTTCATTTGTAAAAATTATTATTTATTAGAAAAAATGATCTTTTTTAAAGCAAAAATTATCATTTTCAAGCAAAAACGATCTTCTTTTGAGCAAAAATCATCTTTTATTTAGCAAAAATTATTATTTATGCGAAGAAATGATCTTTTTTCGAGCAAAAAACATCTTTTATTTTGCATTTATTATTATTTTTGAGAAAAAATCATCTTTTTTTAAGCAAAAATTATTATTTTAGAGAAAAAATTATCTTTTTTCGAGCAATAATTATAATTTTTGAGATAAAATGATCTTTTTTTTTGCAAAAATTATTATTTTAGAGAAAAAATTATCTTTTTTTGAGAAAAAATCATCTTTTCATTATAAAAATTATTATTTATTAGAAAAAATGATCTTTTTTTGAGAAAAAATCATCTTTTCATTTGTAAAAATTATTATTTATTAGAAAAAATGATCTTTTTTAAAGCAAAAATAATCCTTTTATGGCAAAAATGATCTTTTTTTTGGCGAAAATCATCTTTCTTTTAGCAAAAATTATAATTTTTTCGAAGAAATGATCTTTTTTCGAACAAAAAACATCTATTATTTTGCAAAAATTATTATTTTTGAGAAAAAATCATCTTTTTTAAAGCAAAAATTATCATTTTCAAGCAAAAACTATCTTCTTTTGAGCAAAAATCATCTTTTATTTAGCAAAAATTATTATTTTAGAGAAAAAATGATCTTTTTTCGAGCAAAAAACATCTTTTATTTTTCAAAAATTATCATATTCAACCAAAAATGATCTTTTTTTGGGCGAAAATCATCTTTTATTAAGAAAAAATTATAATTTTTGCGAAGAAATGATCTTTTTTAAAGCAAAAATTATCATTTTCAAGCAAAAACTATCTTCTTTTGAGCAAAAATCATCTTTTATTTAGCAAAAATTATTATTTTTGCGAAGAAATCATCTTTTTTTAAGCAAAAATTATCTTTTTTCGAGCAATAATTATAATTTTTGAGATAAAATGATCTTTTTTTTTGCAAAAATTATTATTTTAGAGAAAAAATGATCTTTTTTTGAGAAAAAATCATCTTTTCATTTGTAAAAATTATTATTTATTAGAAAAAATGATCTTTTTTTGAGAAAAAAATCATCTTTTCATTTGTAAAAATTATTATTTATTAGAAAAAATGATCTTTTTTTGAGAAAAAAATCATCTTTTCATTTGTAAAAATTATTATTTATTAGAAAAAATGATCTTTTTTAAAGCAAAAATTATCATTTTCAAGCAAAAACGATCTTCTTTTGAGCAAAAATCATCTTTTATTTAGCAAAAATTATTATTTATGCGAAGAAATGATCTTTTTTCGAGCAAAAAACATCTTTTATTTTGCATTTATTATTATTTTTGAGAAAAAATCATCTTTTTTTAAGCAAAAATTATTATTTTAGAGAAAAAATGATCTTTTTTCGAGCAAAAAACATCTTTTATTTTTCAAAAATTATCATATTCAACCAAAAATGATCTTTTTCTGGGCGAAAATCATCTTTTATTAAGAAAAAATTATAATTTATTATTATTATTGCAGAAATTATTATTTTTGAGAAAAAATCATCTTTTTTAAAGCAAAAATGATCTTTTATTTTGCAAAAATTGTTATTATTGAGAAAAAATTATCTTTTTTTGAGCGAAAATGTTCTTTTTTTTTTAAAAATCATCTTTCATTCAGAGGCAATATTATTTTTTATGCAAATTTATTAATATTTATTTCGAATATTGCTAAAAAAACAACATTTTTCAATTTTGGATTCTATTTTGGAATGTTCTTTTAAAATAAATCCTTATTTTATCTAAAATTGTTCTTTTTAGAGAAAAAAATTATTTACAAAATAATTTCTTATCTAGAAGAAAAATTTTTTTATTGAATAAAAAATATTTTTTTGAATAAAAATTATTTTTTTGAATTAAAATTATCTTTTTTGAATAAAAATTTATTTTTAGTACAAAAATATTGGTTTTAATTCAAAATATTGTTTAATGCTCAAAAAAAGTTCATTTTTGCTAATAAAAGAAAATTTTTTCTTTAATAAAATCTAAACCACTATCGTGTCTTTAGTCATAGTAGACCAGTTGATTACATATTTTTGTCCAGTGTATCTAACCTATATCATATCAAGACTGGACCCCTAATTTTTAGAGACAAGTATTTTGTCACCTATTTTTTAGTTAAGTCACTAATTTTTTTTCTGGAATAATTATTTTTTTTACATTTTACATTTTTTTTTTATTTTAAAATAATTTTTGATGAATCTTAATTGAAAAAAGCTTTATTTTATTTGATAAAATTATACAAATTATATAAATTTTAAAATCTTTATATAAAAAGCAGGCTCTTGAAAAACCAAAATGCAAAGATAAAACTATGGAAGAAAAAATAATTTTTGTAATAAGTTGGATATTCGAATCAAGATATATCGAATATCAAACTCCATTGAGTAATTGCTAACAAGTAATTTCTTCATTTTTTCCTGAACTTTAAAAATTTAAACATGCCTTACCTCTATTTATTTCAACATACCATTTTTCTTTTAGCTTATTTCAAAAAAAGTCATTTTAATCCTTAAAGATTATTTTTGGTACACAAAAGATCATTTTTAAAAAAAAAAACAATTTTTCCTCAAGATAAGAAATTATTTTACAAAAAAACAGTCTAAACTAAAATTGAAACATGAGTTTCTTTAGCAATTTTTGGACTAAAAATCAACATTTTTTATAAAAGATAATTTTTGTTCAAATAAGGATAATTTTTCCTAAAGATAAGAAATTATTTTCAAAAAATACAGTCTAAATTAAAATCAAAACATGTAGCTTTTTAAGCAATATTTGGAATGAAAATCATTTTTTTTGTATTAAAACTATTGTTCTAAAAAGTTAAAATTCATTTTTTATCACGCATCAGAATAGGATCAGTATTAAAAACAATATTTTTTATATAAAATATATTTTTGCTAAAAAAAATTATTTAGTAAGAATAAAAGTCTTAAATAATTGTAAAACTTAAATATAAACTTATAAAATTAATCTTCAATTAATGATTTAAAATAATTAATTCTAGTGGTAAAAATTGAAAAAAGGTTATTTATTTATTAATTTATTAGGTTTTTAAAATTCAAATATAAATTGATCTTAATTACTTTCTTTTCTGATAAATCAAATTAACTAAAATAACAATTATTTAAAAAAAAAACTCCAACATGCATTTTTTGCACATTTTTTTTCAAAACAAAATCTTTATTTTTCTATTTTATTTAGTTAATTAATTAACACAAAAATAATTTTAAAATACTAATGATATTTTATCTTGTTGTCTTTTTTTATATGAGAAAATTAAAAAAGATAAAAAAAAATATTTTACATTTTGTTACAATATTTTTTTATGTTTATTTTATTAAGTCTAGTAAGCTAGGTGACCATATTTCACTTATTATATGAACAATTTTTTTTCTCGGGTTTTGTGAACTTTTAGTTTACTTAATATTTGTTTTTACGGAAAGGTGAATCAAAATTGGATAATGTGAACAATTTTTTAATTAGGTGAACAAAAGATTTTTATGGTTTCAGTGGAACACTTCTTTAGCAATATTAATGATATTTTATGAGATTTAATAATTGATATTAGTTAAGAAACCTTTACTTTTGGTTTGAAGAGCTAAGTGGATTCGAAAGCTTAACTAAATGTTATACTAAATATGTGCTTCAACTGCATTAAGATCATCCCCTGTAAAAAATTGTCAACATCTCTTTTAGATATTAAAAAAAATGTTCAAAAGAATGTACACTATTTGGCGAATAATAAAAAGTAAAAACAATAAATAGTTTTTTATTAATTATTTTCTTAATACAAAAAATGTGTGGAAATTTTTTATAAAATGAATTACTCAGCTTATACTCAATTTCTTCCATCTCTCAAATTATGTCATTTTATTTATATTTTTAAATATTACCTATATTATTAATTTAGGAACAGTGAGCAAATAGTTCACTAAACCCGAGAAAAAGAATTTTTCTCATAATAAGTAAACTTAGTTCACCATACCGACCTGACCAATTTTATTTAATTTAATTTTAACTTATCAAAAAAGGAAATATTTTTATATATTTTTTCGATGTATATTTGAATTTCACAGCACCAATTGATTAGATATTTGGACTAGCAAAATTAAAATCAATAAGTCGAATCTGAATACATATTTAAAATGTAGTTGTGGTTGGAAATTAAAAAAAAATTACTGTATAATGAACAGTTTTTGAAAGGAAAAAAAAGCATTTATATTTTTTAGCTAAAAAATAATCGTTGCAAATTCATTTGTAAAGTTTATTTTGTAAAAAAAGACATTTTCTTTTTGCCAAAATTGACATTTTTATTTTGAAAACAAAAAAATTAAATAATTTTGCCGAAAGATGAGTCCAAGACCTTTCATTTAATATATAATTCTATATGAACTCGTTTTTCCTTAATTAATAGTAAAAGGTCCAAATTTCAATGCAAATAGAGTATTGTTCTTTATACAGTTTTTAATTTTCTATATTAATATGCTCTTTCAAATGATGTACAACATTGCATAAAAAAGTTTAATCTTTGATGAGATTTTTTCATTTAAAAATCGACGAAAAAACTTATTAAACAACCTTATAATATAACTAAGAACATTAATAAACCATTTTTTTTTAAATATAAATAAAAATATGTAAGGAAAATATATTTTACAGCGACAAAATTGTTTAATGTGTTTTAGAAACCCTAAAATAGGCCTGATGATCCGATTACATGAGGGGAATTAGGGAATTCAAGCAGCAACTACCCCTGAATTTTTTTAAATGCTTTAAAACTAATTCATAATTTACTGAAATTTATATTAATTTTAAAAAGCTTAATTTTTTATTGACTGTTTAAAATAAAAATAAAAAAAAAATATTAATTTATTGAACAGGAAATAACCATTGTAAATACAAAATCTATTTAAACTTTGAGCTAATAAATGTGTTTTTCGGAAAGCTCCGATTTTTCGATTTTTGATATATTTTAGTTCAGCTCGTCAAGAAAATATGCTAAAATTAAAAATTTGATCATTTTTATATTGCCCAATATCCTTTAGTCTTTATTGCTTGCTTGACGATGGATTTTTTAATATTTTTTGTGTAAAATGTTTTAGTTAAGATGAAATTTTTAAATTACTAAAAAAGAAAAATCAAATTTTTAGTACAAACGGTTCACTTTTATTTGCTGACATTTTTAATGAATTTTTTTATGTGCACAGGTGATGTTTTTCTAATAAAGCCAAACAAATAGCTTATGAAAAAGCTCTATTTTAGCTATTTTAATTTTTCATCTAGAGAAAATCTTTAAATTTTGTTTAAACAAAGTCAAAAATGCTCTAAAATAAAATATTTTAATCCTAGATCAATGTTTAATTTTAGCTATTATTATTATTATTATTATTATTATTATTTATTTCAGTGACGCCTTTAAGGCGATGCTTAAAAAAATATTAAAAAAGAATAAATGAGATAAACAGTTTTAAAGAGATTAAAGACAAATATTTGAAATCATACTAAATAATTATTGTAAAAAATGTTAATTAAACTAGTTTGGTTAAATATTATTCAAAAATTTCTTTTATTTATTTATTTTCTTCGATCCAGGAGGCAGAATTACAAATCAAACTTTGGAGGACAACCAGTTCACCGATGGATTTTCCCTTGAGGTAAAATTTTCTTTCTTTTCTTTTAGTGGGACTTGGTTAGTTCTATCAGCATTTTTCTATAAGTCTCATTTCCTATATTTTCTAAGCATTCTTCGATGGAGTCAGTTATTCCATTCCGATTTGTATTTCTTAACTCTCTGAGTTTAAGTTCTATTTTCTGAAAAATATCCATCTCTTCAATTCCATCTTCTTTTAAGCGCTCATTCAATTCTTTAAATATAGATTTTTTGCTAAGTTGGTCTTGTGTGCTTCTTTCGAGCTCTTTCAATACATCTATTGTCATTTTATTGGTTAGTAACCTTTTCATGAATAGCATTTTTACTCTGAAAAGTTTTACTTCCATCTTTTCTATACGAAGTGCACTTAGAAGATTACTTGATCTTGATGTTTTTTGGAGATTGAGTATTTTCTTAATCATTGTAGCCTCAGTTGTTTGTAATTTCTTTATTTGATTTTTACTAAGGACGAAGTTTTCAAACCCATAGATAAGTGTTGGTTTAATAAACATTTTATACAAGTGTACTTTAATTTTCGTTGCTAAATACTTATTATCAATTTGTAGGCTCTTTAATGTATAAAATGATTTAAAGGCTGATTTTATTCTTGTATCAATTTGGTCTTTGTTACTGTTTTTGTCATTAAGAATTACTCCAAGATATTTTATTTTATTGACACATTTAATTTCATGGTTGTACATCTTCGGTTTTATATTTTTATCAGTTACTTTTGGTTTCTTTCCAAATATAATGAACTGAGTTTTTTCTGGATTAAATTTTATTTCCTGTTGCATTCCATATTTCTCACATATATTAATTGCTTGTTGTAATTCGTTTAGGGTCTCTGTTAGAAGAAAGATATCATCTGCATACATTACCACACCAGTAAAAATATCATGTATTTTTGTCCCAATATTTTTTTTCTCAAGTTCTATGCCTAGGTCTTCCGTATATATTGAGAATAGCTTAGGGGACAGTGGACCCCCTTGTTTTACGCCAATCGTTGTTCTAAAGAGCCTGCTTGTTTCGTCTTTTTTTACTACCAGTGCCATTGAATTAAGATAATATTTTCTCAGGCTTCTCCATATCTGTGGATGTACTTTGTCCATAAGTTTTTTAAATAAAATGTCTCTATTGATTTTGTCGAATGCTTTACTAGCATCGATTGCACATCCATATATCCTTCTATTTCTCTTTTTATAGAAGCTAATTGTTTCCTTTACAATGAATATTGCATGTGAACAAGAACTATTTTTTTTAAAACCAAACTGTTTATCAGGATCATCATGTGTTTTCATAATTTCATTTAGTATTATTTTTTCGAAAATGTTTGAGATAACATCTGACACTGTAATAGGTCTAATATTTTCGAGATCATTACTTGATTTACTTTCGTCTTTGTTTATAGGAATTATTTTCCCTATATTAAAAAATTTGGGTACTTGTCCAAACTGAATTATCTTTTCTATTATTAGCTTGATTACCATTACTAGCGTGTCACTCATGCCATATTTATACATTTCATTTGTAACATCATTAAAGCCTGCCCCTTTATTATTTTTCAACCCTTTCAAAATTCTTTCTATTTCTTCTTTCGATATTTCATAGTAATCATTTATGTGTTTAGTTTTCTCTTCGTATTCATTAACTTCTCTTTTAATTTTCTTTAAAAAGTCTTCATGATGCCTGTTTTCAATAATAATTTTTTCATTGAAAAGTTTATTGAATCTGGGTTCTAGAATGCTACATGATAATTGAGTTTTATTCTTTTTTAACCGATATTTTCTTGTCTGTTTCCAAAATTTGTCTTTATCTTTGTAGGTTAAGTTCAGCATCCATGCTTTGGCATCGTTTGTTTTTTTTAGTCTTCGTCTTTGTTCATTTCTGAACCATTTTTTGAATATTTTGTAATTGGATTTCGAACAGTTGTCTTTAAAATCACTGTTTTTGTACTTTTTTAGATAGTACCGCATTTTTTTATGTAGCTCCTGAATTTCTTGATCCCACCAGAAATTTTTCTTAACCTTTTTTGAATTTTTATTTTTAATATGCTCAATTTGCCTTACTGTTTTCATCATTTCACTGTGTAGATGATTCAGCACTTCGGTAAGTGTCAAATCTGAGTTTTTTTCTTCAATTGATATCAGTTTATCAACAAGCTTTAGTTCATTTAATCTATTTTCCAAAAGCGATTGATATTCAAGTTGGATATTACAATTATTCCAATTTATTCTAGGAATCTTTATATTAGGAATTGTTGTAGTTGATTCATTATTTGTTTGCAATATTTTTTCTTTTATTCTTAGGGTTGTCTGTATAGGCAAATGATCACTCAGATTCATTTCACATGGTTCGATTATTTTGATATTCTCAAACTTTAAATTACTGTCTTTTTTTACCATAACATGATCAATCCAGGATTTGTTTTTTATGTTCTGGTATGTAAAGTCAACGTTTTGTTGGAACCTGTACTCCTTTATTTCAAGATTCTGATCAATCATCAATTCAATAAGCTTTTTATCAAATTTCTTGCTTCGGATTGGATCTGAGTTAAAATCACCAACGATCATGATTTCTTTTTCTTTTCTGTTCAAGTTCAATATTAGATTCTCTAAAGTAACGATGTCATATATATGTTCGTTAAGTGATTTTTGGGTTGAATCATTTGAGGTTAAATAGACACCAATTATTATGAAATTTTCAAATTCAACATGACTTATTCTTTCATTCGTAAAGATAACTTCATAATTCACTTGGAATGATTTATTTATTAACCATCCAATTCCTCCATACGGTCTGCCTCCTTTAGTTTTATTTTCCATTGCAGTTTTGAAGTGAGTTTTTGCTTTTGATTCAAATTCTTTTATTATTTTTTCGCCTTCATAGTGCCAAGTTTCACATAAGAATATTACATCATTCGATCTAAGTAGCTCATAAACATAAAAATAGTTGCTATTTACATTTTTACAATTGAAATTCACAATATTAATTTGTCTTTCATACGGATTATCTTCTCTTGTTGAATCTGAGGACTTGATTTCCACGGATACAGTATCGAAAGGGCGAGTTCACACCGAGTTCTTTATTCAATTTGTTTCTTTCTTGTCGAAGTTCATAATCCATTTTTCTTTCTGCCTCTGTTAGGTCTGGACTGATATAAATTGTTTTAAAATTGTCATCTAGTCTTAATTTCTTAGCAGCTAAGAGTACAGGATTTCTCATATTTGAGTCAGAAAGTTCAACAAGAACTGGACCTGGTTTATTTTGGTCTTTTGATCTTAATCTCCTTAGATGAATAGGTTTGATTTCACTTTTGTCAATTGCACGGAAAATTTCATTAATTTTTCGTTCATCTTCTTTCTTTTTTTCATTAATTTCTTGATTCTGCGACTCTTCGACGCCATAAATGATAATATTTTTTTTTCTTTTCTCACGTTCCTTAATTTCATTGATAGTTGAGTTCTCTACTACCAATTGCTCTACTGGTTTTTTGGCATTTTTCATTCCTCTACTAGTCACTTGTACCCAACTTGTCTCAATGTTGGTTGTTTTTGTAGTTTTAGCAGTTTCTCTTACATCAGTTTTCAACTTTTTTATTTCATTTTCATTTTCAATATCTTTATCTTCCAATTTTTGTACTTTTATTGAAAGATTTTCTATTATCTGGCCAAATAATTCAACCTTCTTTGTTAATTCTTCAATGGTTTTATCTTTTGATTTGACAATCCATTCAAGATCTTCCAAAATTATCACACGATTCTTCAAATCTGTAAACTCAGCCATTTTGACACAAGCAGGTACGACAGGGCTCTGATCTGGACTAAGATTAGTTCTTTTTGGTCGTCTTGTAGTCTCGGATTCAATGCACATAGTCTGCTGCCTGGTGTTTATCGGAGTCCTTTGCAAGGTTGACCCGGTATCAATGACATTTTCATCCATAATTTACTATATTTATTATTTTAAATCAGAATTTAATTTGAATTTCTTCAATTTCTTTTATATAAAACTTTGAAAAAATGATTATAAAATACCTATTTATTTGACATTTTAAAATAACTTCACTTGCGCAATTAAAAAAGAACTCATAAAAACTATATTAAATAAGAAGAATTTTTAGAACTTTTTTTAATATTTAGCAAAAATGAATATTTTGTTAATGCTTTCAATTATTTCGGTGGCACTTGTGTCAAATACTAATGCAAGAGTTTGGTTTGGGACCAGGTGTCCGAATAGTCCAGTTATACCAGACTTTGATTTGAGTCGAGTAATTTATTTAAAATTAAAAAAAAATACTAAAATACTTTTCCTTTTATTAAGTATGCTGGAAAATGGTACGAAATTGAAAGCATTTTTAGCCAAGAGTATAAATGCGGATTTGCTGAGTATGCCGTTCAGGAAAACAACCGAATATCGGTCAGAAATACAGGAACCTATAGGTAATTATTTAAAGACGGATTTATTTTTTTTAATTAAAATTAATTAATAAAATGAATTAAATTAATTAAAATAAATTTATTAGAAATAGTGGTGAGATTAGAATAATTAATGGAGAAGGCTATGTTCCAAATCCAAATGAGCCTAATAAATTGATTGTTAGCCTAAGTGTGAATGGTTTATTTAACTTTAATAGTGAAGGAAATTATCACATTTGGAAATCAGACTATGATAATTACGCTTTAGTTTATTCATGCAAAATATATCTTGGATTTATTAAATTTGATGCCACTTGGCTTCTTTCACGCACACAAAGTTTGAGTGAAGAAAACACAACAGAGCTAAAAAAACTATTATCGGACAATGGTGTCGATACTAGAGGGTTTTATAAACCAGATCAAAGCTGCAATAACTAGATAATACAATTAATTAATTAATTAATTTAATTTAATTTTTACAAATCAACATTTTAATAAATAGCATATGAAAAATATAAAAAAATTTATTTAAATTGTTTAAAGTTTATTTAATTGAAGAACAATGTGTTTGAATATCTAAAAATTCTTTCTTGGTATTTATAATAGGTTTGATCAGAGAATATCTTGATGTTGATTTTTTTACATCTAATTTTCTAAATACATTTTTCTTTAGTGTTCTAAGAAATATATTTTTGATATAAAACTTCAAATAGATAATGTCACACTATTCATCATGACGAAATTGATTCATATTCTACTGCAGTAGGCTGTTTTCTCAATTATCGTTATTAATTTTATGTTAGTTTTAAAATAAAAAAAAATACAATTTAAAAAAAAATATCAATTTTATTTCACTACAAAAAAAATTAAAAAAATTAATTTAATTTCAAATAAAAATAATAAGAAATGGGTTTTTTAATTTTGTTTCTTTTTACTTAATCAAAAGCTTTTAGAGTGTATAATAGGCCTAATTGTTACCTTTTCAACAATCGAAAATACTCAAATGCCCTCTTTACCTAAATCTTTGATTTTAAACATAAATAATAAAAATTAGAATAAATTTTTCACCCTTCAAGTATTTGACTTTGGGAAACATATATTCATCTATTTCGCAGATTTTACCTACCCAACCCAACTTTAAATTTTTTAATTAATAATTTTTTTTCTAACTTTTTTTTGATTTTTATTTATTAATTGAATTTTTATTATTTTAATATTACATTAAGTTTTTTTCTAAATAGATGAAAAATTATCAAAAAAGGTGAAAAATTTTTAGATTAGCTGAACAAACAGTTCAAAAAACATGAGAACAAGAATTGTTCCAGTAAAAGATGAACCATAGTTAACCTAACCTACTAGACCCGAAAAACTTTGTTTTTCTCCTTATAAATTTTGAATTGACGTTCTTTTGATGCATTTTAACAAATTAATATTATTCATAAAAATAAATTCTATTCACATCAAAATATTGAATTAAATGACTCTGAACAAGAATTATTTAATGAATGCGATGACAATGAAGATTTAGAAGTTAAGTAAATGATCATTAAATTTATTTTACTAAAATATATGCTTTTTTGCTAGACATTCTAATTTTTTAAATGATTTAAAAAGAGAGAATATTACCTGTATTGCAGAAATAATTAATTTCTGTCTAAAAAATGTCGAAAATTTCTGTCTACGATTATTTTTTTTTGTTTTATTTTATATATCATAAGCAAATAATCAAAAATAATTAGTTTATGTCTAAATTAATAAAAAATTGTCTAAAAATTTTAATATTTTAATAATTGAGCAATAGGATCCTTATTATATTTTATAGGCATCACTATAAATTTTTAACTAACAGCTAATGCAATTATGTGAAAACAACAGTACTTTTAAAAAGGCAAATTGAAATCTGAGATCAGGATCATAAGATCAAAATATAAATTGTAATATTTTTTTAATATTAAAAAAAAAAAAATTCTTTCCAAAACTATTACTTTACATGTCATGTCAAGTTTATTTTCATATTTAAAATTTTAAAATATCCCTTTTTATTGAACTTTAATAGGTTTAAATTTCTTAATTGATTTTAATGAAAACTTACTTTTAAAGACTTTACCTGAATTATTTAAATTATAGATTGTTTTTGTTAAAAAAATTAGAGATCAATCATTTTGATGTTAATTTGATAATGAAACATAATTAGACAAAGCATGTCTAGTAATGTTTAATAATTATTTCTTAAAAATTATCAAAATCATTAGATTAATTGAGTTTTAAAATTTTAAATGATCATTTTGATCTTAAAATTTGATCTGAAACTTCAATTTGCCTTTAAAAAACAAATTGATTATTCACTTTTTATTAATTTTAGTAAATTATAATCATTAAACCATCGTTTGGAATGCAATACAATTAGTCTTTTTTTTTTATTTTTTTAGAGAATTGAGCTTAATCTCAAATTTTAGTGTTGATTAGTATTTTTAAATAGAATAAGAATTTTTAACATATGATTTACGAAAATAAAATTATTTAATAAAATTAGTGATAAAATCAGCAATAAGAGTTACAGTAATAAAAATCACTTACAAAAATCATATATAAAGAGCTGTTTTAAAAAAAGATATTCAATCAGAATTTAGTTATCTAAGATATGTTTAATCAATAAAAAATTAAAGTTTTAATAATTTTTTTTACTTTTTTAAGATGAATTATATCAGAGCTGTTTATTATTATAATTAAATTTGTAGATAAATTTATATGAACCATATTAAAATATTAATTTTCATAATTTAAAAAAAAAATAGAATATGATAAAAAAAAATCCATTTTTTCCTTTTTTGTTGAATTTTTACCTTTTTCACCTTTTTATACAAAAATTTACCGAAAGAGGAATACAGGATTTGCATTGAAAATTTGCCCCTGTTTTATTTTTTATTAGATCACTCAAATTTTTTTATTTTTATCAATAAAGATACCTTGTTTAAATTGTATTCAGAATATTTTAAATATTTTTTAAATTTTTGTTCCAAAGTTTACCAATTTGGAAAATAAAATATTTTTCATTGACAAATCTAACTTAACAATAAATTCTTTTTAATATTAATGTTGAATGAAACTAAGGAACACATTTTTTACATTACTATAGTTTTCATATCATTAAAAAAGATGTCTAAGTTTTCAGGGATAAAGTATTTAGTATTAATTAAGAAAAAATGACACTCTGTCCAACATAATGGATCAAGAGACTCAAATAAAATTCAACTACTAACACTCTTGATTCGACTTTTTGAATTCGGTTATAGATATGTTGGAGCTGAATAATTCTACTACATTGGTTGTCAGATGCGTGAAAGAAAATGGAGAGGATTCCGAACCAAGACATATTGACATACTCTTAATTCAATATTTTTTTTAATTTAAACTTTTTCAATTTTTATCTTTTTATTTTATTTTAAAATTTTCTTCTCAGTTTTGATTTGCTTTTTATCTGAAAAAGCTTTAGCTCGACATAACAAAACAAAAAAAATAAATAATTTATTTCAATTTTTAATAGCTAAACTTATATAATATATATCTTATTTAATCATATAACTAGTTTATAATTTATAATTTATATTTTTGTAGCAATTTACGATATGTCTGACAATTCTTACTTTATATCTTAATAACAATTATTGTACAATTAGATTTAATTCTCAAATCAATAATTTTTAATCAATAAAACGTTTGAAACTCATCTCAAGCTATTCTTTTGTGATTCATTTTTTTTGTGCTAAACTTTTTCGATTCATTTTTATTTTTTGCTTTACTTTTTCGATTTATTTTTATTTTTTGCTACACTTTAACTATTCATTCTTTTTTTGTGCTATACTTTTTCGATTCAACAATTTTTATTTCTTAGGAAAAAATAGTTAAATAAAAATCAAACATCTCTTAACCTAGGTAATAAAAATGGTCATATGTTCTAATTTTTGTTTTTTTTTAGTTTGCCAATTTTTGTTTCAATTAATGTTTTCTAAATCAAGACTTGTCAAAATTGAGGAAAAGAAATCAGAAAAAGTTAGACTCAACTAATGACCGACGCTTTTTATTAAAAGACCTAAATTTTTTAAGACTTGAATTTCAAAAAATTTTCAGGTGACACAATATTAAGTTACTCAAAAAAGATTTTGAAACTGTTCTATAAGATTCGAATTCTAGAATAAATTGCTTAAAAAATTAGTGTAATTTTATTAAGAAAAATATCAACTTTTCTTAAATGTTTTGCAGGATTTTTGTGAACAAAACATTTTATCAGGAAAGATTATTTATTGATATATTTTTGTTTTTGTGCTTGACTTTTTCGATCCATTTTTATTTTTTGCTTTACTTTTTCGATTCATTTTTATTTTTTGCTTTACTTCTTCGATTTATTTTTATTTTTTGCTTTACTTCTTCGATTTATTTTTATTGTTTGCTACACTTTTACTATTCATTCTTTTTTTACGCTATTCTTTTTCGATTCAATAATACATATTTTTAAGAAAAAGTTAGTTAAATTGTGAAGATGTAATTAATCATTATGTTGTGGAAGATCAACTCGAAACTGTGTTGGATCGAAAAACTGTTTCTTAAAAAAAATACTCATTAAAAATTAAATATGTTGCATCAAAAATAGAATATTTATATTGTATTGTTTTAAAACAAAAATTCTTAACTTTCATATTTTTTGAATAAAGTAAAGAAATAACTATTAAAAAAGATCTTTTTTTTTAATTTAATTTTAATTTTGTTTTTTTTTGAATGACTCAATTTAAAGAGTTCATTTATGCATTGTTAAGTTTCTGAAATGACTTTTAAAAAAGATTGTTTTTTTTTTAAATTATTCAAATTTTTTTTTCAAATAAATATTTTTAAAAGTATTGTCACAATATCAATAAGTTTCTGTTTGTCTAGAAGTATCCTGTGAAATCAATACATTTTGTGAATGAATTTTTATTCAAATTAAAAAAAAATAAAGTTTTTTTTAGAAAAAGGTTGATTATCTTTAAAGTTTAAAAAAAAAATCTAGACTTGTCCAAATTCAGGAAAAAAAACAATAAAATATTGCATTGACAAGAAATTTATAAGAATAGATTTAAAATTTTGCAGGAAAAAAAATTCTATGAATAAAAAATCTTTTCCTTTACTCTTTAATGTTTGTAAAAAGCCTAATCTGTTTACTTAATCAAAAAAATTCTTGGGGATCTTTTGAAGTTTTTTTACAGATTCTTTAAAAAAATCTTGAGTGAATAACATATTAAAGAAAATTTTGAAATATTTCAGAAAATAGACAAATTTTAAAATCGTCTTTTTTCCATATTTTTTAATTTGGTTTAAGTTTTATTATTGAGAATTTTGTCACAATAATTTTTGGACTGTTGTTCTGTCAATTCATCAAGATTCATTTTCGGAGTGGCAAAGTAAAACAAAGAATCCAAATAATATATCTTAATAACTTTTTTTCCAGAATATTTCATTGATGAGCAATTGTTAAGTCTTCTGCTTTTATAAAGAGTTCTGTGTAAAATTTATTGGAAAAAATGATGCTGAAAAAAGAATTAGCATTAAAAAAACGCGTATAATATTTTTAAAAAACAAAAATAATATTTTCTAGAACAAAAATACTGATGTTAGTGTCAATATTTTTTGTTAGTACAATTAAATTAAATAATGTCAAATATGATTAAGATAGTAACTGTTTTATCTCTTTGACACCAAAATTGATTTAATTGAAACAAATATATATCCAAAAAAACTTTTTTCACTAATTAATTAAAGACCTTCTAAAGCTGATTCCGACAAGATGAGTTTATTGGTGTTACACAAAAAGGAAATTTTTGAGCTAGACAATATTCACTATTCTCAAAATGTCTTTTATCGAAATCCGAAACAACTTAAGCCAAGATGAGTCCATTAAACCAGAACAAGTTAAAAAAACTAGAGGAAAGGGAAAAGTTTACCTCCCTTTCTGTAGTTTTCGTAACTTAGAATCAGCTCAAGGAAATCTAGCTATGACTTTTGCCGATAACGATTGGACCTGTAAGTGGGCCACAGAGAATTTGCCTGGTGATGTCATTTGGTATCAATGAACAAAATGAACAATTCGTTTAAAGCTTTATAGTTTAAATGACTCTATCCTTATTGAAATGACAGACGAGGTTCATGATCATTCAAAATGGGAAAAGCAAAAGACGAATTATGTCATCAGAGAGCCAGCGAGAAGTAAAATCATTGAATACGAAAAAATGAGTAAGTAAATCTTTTAATAATTTTTAATCTTTTTTAGAGAATCAATTGTTGGGCTCATGCTTTACGTTTAATGGATGGTGAATTGAAACACGTTGAGAAAAAAACAAGAGATAAGATCAGACAAGAAATCAAGTCGATTCAAGCTTTAAGCACCAAAATACAATTCGAGAAAGCTATAACGCTATTTCAAGCAAAATACAACGAGCATTCTGACGCCAAGGTAAAAGACTTCATCGATTATTTCAAGAAAAATTGGTGTTGTGATGGAAAAAAGGGATGGTATGAGGGCTACTATATCGGCAAGCCTAGTACAAGCAATGCATTGGAATCAAAACATCGCAGCATCAAAAACTTCGGTAACAATCGATTACGAAAACGACTCCCACTTAAACAATGTCTCGATGAAATGTTCAATCTGGTTGAAAAATGGTCTAAAAGATACAATCCAGTTACTCAAGTATTAGATGGAAACAACGAAACGATTCAAGTGCCCAATGCCAATTTCGAGATTTTTTATACGAAACCAATCATAACAACAAAAGATTGGACAGATGCTTATCAATGGCAACGCCTCGATAAACGTGTAATCAAAATCGGATCCAACTATTTCGTGCCTGGCAAAGAACGATTTTCAATAGACGACAACGAAGTCAAAACATATGCGACTGAAAATTTTGATAATTTTACCGACTTCGACGAGTTTATTCAAAACATTAATTCAATAAATGTTATTCAAGTTAATCGAGACGAATGAGAGCTAAGCACTTGCAGCTGCAAAGATTGGCTTAAGAATTATAAATGTGATCATGTGATTGCAGTCTGTTCTCGGCTAAGTAAGTTTTTACTCACCAAACAATTCTCTAAAACTTTTACTAAATTTTATTTTAAGAACTTTGTCATATCAAAGAAATAGCAATGAACATTCCACTTGAAAGAAAGCGCCGTCCAGGTCGCCCTAAAGCTACAACCAATGCCTTATCTCGTCAGCCAAATGAAGCTCAAAATGTGAATGTTTTGTGTATCAGCGTATCTGAAGAATCAGATTCGGGCGATCCGCCTGTACAAGAGCCAATATCAAAAAAAATTCGTCTTGAAGTGACCCTAGCCGTTACTCCACAACCCCAAGTTAAAAAAAAACGCGGTAGGCCAGTTGGATCAAACAAACAAAAAAAAAGTAAATTGAATATTATTTTTGCCTATATTTAATTATTTTGGTTCTAATTTGATACAAATTGTATTACTTTTTTTATTTATGTACCTTTTTTTTTATAATAGAAATAAAAAAATACATATGTTCCTTAGTTCAGTAATTTTGTTTTTTATTTCAATATTAATAACATAACTGATAATTACATGCCTTAAAAAAATGATTAGAATATAAATGAATAAATTCAATTTAGACTGTATTTTTTTTATTTTTTCTACTTAATTTATTTTTTTTTTTCCTATGAACTTAATCAAATTTTATAAATTAAAGAGCTGGTGGTCCACTGACCTTCCCAGCCTGAATGAATAAATTTTCCGGTAAAAATTAATTTTGCTGTTAAAAAGAAAAATTATCAGAAGAAAGAAATATAGGTCATTCCTGAATTCCTTTTGAGAAAATTTTCAAAAAAATTTCCGTGAAAAAAAAAGTGTTTAAAAATGCCAAAAAAAATTAAAAATTTTTGCCCTGACTAATGACCGTTCACCAAAAAGTTGACGGTATTTTTATAGTTTTTATTGAATAAAGCAGCTTGCTAATTTGCTTGCTTTGGATTGTTAGCGGTTTCTTTTTTTTTTGATATGTACCACAGTTCACTTAATTATTTTCCTATTTTTCAAGATACAGTAAGATCTTCTTTTTAGAAGAAAATAATTAAATCATCATACGTGTTTTTATAAGGTCATAAGTTCAAAATTAAGATATATAATCCATGATCTTACATTCTAGCTTATTAACGCTTTTAAAAAAAAATAACCTAATTACTTTCAAATTTTAATTAATATAATAAGGAAAATTCTATTATTTTTTTCACAATTGCTAAAATGTCATAAGTCAAATCCATGTGCGAGTTTATTTTTTTTTTTTAGTTAGGACTTGGACTTCAATTTAATTTGTTTTGTCTTAAACTAGACCTCCAAAATACATTGCTGGAACGGTAAAAAATTTATGTGCCCGTGATCATGACTGATCAATGCTCATTTTACCGTTCCACTTAATTATTTTGACGGCCTAGTTTAAGTCATAGTTACTAAAATTAAAGTCCAAGTTCGATCTTTGAGTTTATTTAAGACTTGTTACTCTTAAGCAACTCTTTGCTATGTTTAGATCATCTCTTCTCATCTAATACACCAATTCCGCAAAAAAAAATTTTTTTGATTAAGGAAACAGATTAGGCTTTTTACAAACATTAAAGAGTAAAGGAAAAGATTTTTTATTCATAGAATTTTTTTGACTTATATTTAAATGAGCATTAATTTTGTTGATTTGAGCATTAATTTAATTGATTTGAACAATAATAATATTTAGCATTAATTTCTTTGAAAGAAATTAATTATATTGGACAAGCAATAATTATTTTAAACGTGCATTTATTATTTTAAGTGTGCATTAATTATATCAAACTTGCATTAATTAAATTTTTTGAACATTATAAATTTGCAGTTAACATTAATTTAAAAAAATTTACATTAATTTAAAAAAATTTACATTAATTTAAAAAAATTTACATCAATTTTAAAAAAAACAACATTAATTGCTTAACAGTGCTACCATTAAGTACTTTTTACTATGTATCGGTACATTTTGTATAATACAAATACGATGAAAAAACTTACGTCATACATAAAATGGCAAGTCAACGAGTAGCACAATATGAAAGCGATACAGATACTGATGATACAGAATATGTGGAAACAGAAATTGTCAAAAAAAGATCCAAACAAACAAGAAGAAAATGGACTCCATTATGTACATTTAACAACAAGAACGAAGCAATGGAAAAAATCAAAAGTGATGGAATTTAGAGTATTTCGATGACAAACAATACAAGTTAAGGGAAACGCGTGTATTATAGATGCAATCAAGTGAAGCGACGCGCAAAACAATGTCCAGCAACAATACATTTGTTATATCACAACGATAGTGATGATTTTAGTATGTTTACAACAAATGATGATCATGTCCACGAAGATCGACGAACAACAGGAATTAAAGAAGAGACAAAAAAAGAGATCTGTGAATTATTTAAATTGAAAATTAAACCCAAGCGCATACTGGAGATTTTAGCTGAAAAATCATTACCAGTACCAACAAAACAGCAATTAGCGAATTATTTATCGTTATTAAAAAACAAAGAATATGGTACGTCAACTATAAGTTTAGGGGGACTTGAAGCTTGGTGTCAACAATACAATTCAAAACCAGATGATGATGACACAGCATGGGTATCAAATTATGAAATCATATATGACGATGAAATTGATGATGATGAAGATATAGATGAAGAAGGCAGAAAATTCAGATTTTTTATCACAACAAAAAGACTATTATCAAATACAACAATTTCAAACAGACTTCATGCAGATGCGACTTATAAGTTGATATGGCAAGGCTTTCCATGTCTAATCGTTGGTACAACAGATATGGATAAACATTTTCATCCTTATGGTTTCGCAGTGTGCTCTAATGAGAAACAAAAAGATTTTGAATTTTTTTTTAAAAGTATTCAACAAGGTGCCAGTTCGAGTGGATTCGAAATTCAGACAGAAAACTTGATTTTGATTGCAGATGGCTCTGAAGCTATTAGAAATGCTTTTACGAATGTGTTTGGCGATGACAAAAATATGGTGATGTGTTGGGCTCATATGAAAAGATGTGTTGATAAAAAACTTTCATTAGTTGAAGACAAGGATTCTCAACGTGAAATGATGGAAGATATTGAAACACTTCAAATTTCCAGAAATGAGACTATTTTCCAAACAGCAACACAGCTATTTTTGAAGAAGTGGAAAAATGAAACAAGTTTTATTCAATACTTTCAAAGTGAATGGTTGATGACAAAAGATGGTTGGTACGAAGGATTGCAACTTTTTACTCCAAGCACAAATAATTCACTTGAAGCAACAAATCGTGTAATTAAAGAAGAAGATACACTCCGTGATCGTTTAGTGCTTTCTAGATTCACTGTTGTTGCACTTTCGATTGTAAAAAAATGGTCAATTGAACGAAACCCATCCACAGTTAATGCAAAAGTTTTTCAGCAAAATACGACAATAAAACTTTCTGATTGGACAAATGGTTACAATTGGGCAAAGTTAAATAAACAAGTGATTGAAAAAGAAACTGACAATGAAATAATGTATTATTTACCAGCTAAAGATGTAATTAAGATTTCTGATAAGGAATTACATCGATATGACAATGCGAAATTCAATTCATTTGACACATTCAAAAATGTTCAATTTGGTATATGGTGTGTTTGTATTCCAAGAAACGACGATTGGAAAAAAAGTCCTTGCAGCTGTCCGGAGTTTTTGAAAAATTACATGTGCAAACATATCATCGGGTTGTCAATAAGATTGAAATATTGCAAACCACCTCCGGAGGCTAAAAATGTCGAAATTGGTAGCAAACGTAAAAGAGGCAGACCTGCAAAAGCTAAAGGTGCTTTATTAGTACAATAATGGTTTTATTAATGTTCCTTTGTTAAAAATTTAATGCTCATTTACTGGTTTTATAATGCTAAAAAAAATTTTCTCATTGTTAATTTTTAAATTTATTAATGCTTGTTTATATTTAATATAATGCTAAAAAAATGATAAATTAATGCTCAATTAGAGATTGATTAATGATTTTAATTTACTGATAATACCCTAAAAAATTAATGCTCATTCAGTATTTTTTTAATGCTCAGTTAAATACAAGCCAATTTTTTTTCCTGCAAAATTTTAAATCTATTCTTATAAATTTCTTGTCAAAGCAATATTTTATCGTTTTTTTTCCTGAATTTGGACAAGTCTAGATTTTTTTTTTAAACTTTAAAGATAATCAACCTTTTTCTAAAAAAAACTTTATTTTTTTTTAATTTGAATAAAAATTCATTCACAAAATGTATTGATTTCACAGGATACTTCTAGACAAACAGAAACTTATTGATATTGTGACAATACTTTTAAAAATATTTATTTGAAAAAAAAATTTGAATAATTTAAAAAAAAAACAATCTTTTTTAAAAGTCATTTCAGAAACTTAACAATGCATAAATGAACTCTTTAAATTGAGTCATTCAAAAAAAAACAAAATTAAAATTAAATTAAAAAAAAAGATCTTTTTTAATAGTTATTTCTTTACTTTATTCAAAAAATATGAAAGTTAAGAATTTTTGTTTTAAAACAATACAATATAAATATTCTATTTTTGATGCAACATATTTAATTTTTAATGAGTATTTTTTTTAAGAAACAGTTTTTCGATCCAACACAGTTTCGAGTTGATCTTCCACAACATAATGATTAATTACATCTTCACAATTTAACTAACTTTTTCTTAAAAATATGTATTATTGAATCGAAAAAGAATAGCGTAAAAAAAGAATGAATAGTAAAAGTGTAGCAAACAATAAAAATAAATCGAAGAAGTAAAGCAAAAAATAAAAATGAATCGAAAAAGTAAAGCAAAAAATAAAAATGGATCGAAAAAGTCAAGCACAAAAACAAAAATATATCAATAAATAATCTTTCCTGATAAAATGTTTTGTTCACAAAAATCCTGCAAAACATTTAAGAAAAGTTGATATTTTTCTTAATAAAATTACACTAATTTTTTAAGCAATTTATTCTAGAATTCGAATCTTATAGAACAGTTTCAAAATCTTTTTTGAGTAACTTAATATTGTGTCACCTGAAAATTTTTTGAAATTCAAGTCTTAAAAAATTTAGGTCTTTTAATAAAAAGCGTCGGTCATTAGTTGAGTCTAACTTTTTCTGATTTCTTTTCCTCAATTTTGACAAGTCTTGATTTAGAAAACATTAATTGAAACAAAAATTGGCAAACTAAAAAAAAACAAAAATTAGAACATATGACCATTTTTATTACCTAGGTTAAGAGATGTTTGATTTTTATTTAACTATTTTTTCCTAAGAAATAAAAATTGTTGAATCGAAAAAGTATAGCACAAAAAAAGAATGAATAGTTAAAGTGTAGCAAAAAATAAAAATAAATCGAAAAAGTAAAGCAAAAAATAAAAATGAATCGAAAAAGTTTAGCACAAAAAAAATGAATCACAAAAGAATAGCTTGAGATGAGTTTCAAACGTTTTAT
The DNA here is from genome assembly GCA_025491095.1 of Brachionus asplanchnoidis. Lineage (NCBI taxonomy): Eukaryota > Metazoa > Rotifera > Eurotatoria > Ploima > Brachionidae > Brachionus > Brachionus asplanchnoidis. The sequence goes on along the minus strand of JAILYF010000008.1, from coordinate 922,656 downwards.
TGATTAAAAATTATTGATTTGAGAATTAAATCTAATTGTACAATAATTGTTATTAAGATATAAAGTAAGAATTGTCAGACATATCGTAAATTGCTACAAAAATATAAATTATAAATTATAAACTAGTTATATGATTAAATAAGATATATATTATATAAGTTTAGCTATTAAAAATTGAAATAAATTATTTATTTTTTTTGTTTTGTTATGTCGAGCTAAAGCTTTTTCAGATAAAAAGCAAATCAAAACTGAGAAGAAAATTTTAAAATAAAATAAAAAGATAAAAATTGAAAAAGTTTAAATTAAAAAAAATATTGAATTAAGAGTATGTCAATATGTCTTGGCTCGGAATCCTCTCCATTTTCTTTCACGCATCTGACAACCAATGTAGTAGAATTATTCAGCTCCAACATATCTATAACCGAATTCAAAAAGTCGAATCAAGAGTGTTAGTAGTTGAATTTTATTTGAGTCTCTTGATCCATTATGTTGGACAGAGTGTCATTTTTTCTTAATTAATACTAAATACTTTATCCCTGAAAACTTAGACATCTTTTTTAATGATATGAAAACTATAGTAATGTAAAAAATGTGTTCCTTAGTTTCATTCAACATTAATATTAAAAAAGAATTTATTGTTAAGTTAGATTTGTCAATGAAAAATATTTTATTTTCCAAATTGGTAAACTTTGGAACAAAAATTTAAAAAATATTTAAAATATTCTGAATACAATTTAAACAAGGTATCTTTATTGATAAAAATAAAAAAATTTGAGTGATCTAATAAAAAATAAAACAGGGGCAAATTTTCAATGCAAATCCTGTATTCCTCTTTGCGTCAATTTTCGTCAAAAAATTCAGTCAAATTCTTATTTTTTTCATTTTTTCATTTTTTCAAAAAAAAAAATTTTTTTTCATGAAAATCGTTTTTTTTTCGAGAAATTTATTTTTTCACTGAATTTTACAATAATTATCGGTATTTTACGATAATTATCGTTATTTTCCGATAAATTATTTTACGATATATTTTTTAGATTACCATATTTTGCGGTAAATATGATAAAATATCGTGAATTTACCATAATTTCCGTAAAATATGGTGTATTCAAGGTATCGTAGCAGCACTGTATTATAACCCGTAGCAGATTATTTAAAAATATTAAAAATTAACACACCATCAAGAATATACAATGGGCATTGAGAAATTGATTTTTTAATCTTTTTTAAAACAAAAACATTACGAAATTACCATCTATGATACTTTACACTTAACTCTGGTTCCAAGAAATTAAATAAAAATGAAAACAATAATTTTAATAAATTTATTCATAATACAACAATTTAATACGTTTTAAACAGTTTTAAACACATGAGACACAACGAGATACAAAAAATTTTGTGAGTTTTTAAATTGAAACTATTTTAAACAGGTTGATAAAGAGAAATAGTAGGTGCAAAATCAATTTTAATTACATATTCCATCAATGCGTTTGAATCGCATTTGACCTTGGACAATTTCCATTCTATGCCAAGTTTAGAATACAATCTGTGATTTTCGATGTAGAGCAATTTTTTGATAGACACTCGTGCTTTATTGTTTATGACCACAACTGGAAGTATTGAGCAACCAAAGGTACAGCAACAAAAAATAGAACCTATGATTAGCCATTTGAAATTATTTTCCAATTGCTTGCTAAGTATTTTGTTTATTTGGGAAAGAGTGTCCCGGAATTCTTCGGGCGCTAGGATTCCATTTAGCTGAGAGGGAAGCTCTTCATTAAACTGGCTTGAAAGGCCGAATATTGCTTTGTTCTGAACTCCTCGAATAATTATCGGATCTTTCACAAACACGTCCTGTCGGTTCTGATAATTTTTCCGATTTGATTTTTCCGACATTTTTTTTAAATCAATCAAAGATAGAACAACATCTATGTCACATGAAAATAATTATTTTCCAAATCAAATCTATTTATATTGGGTGAGGTAGAAAAAAACATATAATCAATTTTAATAAATTTAACTCGTATAATGAGAAAAAAAGGCATACACTATAAAAAATCAAAAAGAGATAAAACATAAACTATATAAAAAATAACTTAAATAGCTAAAATGAGACAAAATTTAGACTGAATATAATTCAAGAATGTTTAAAGAAATAGTTAAAACCCTCCAGTTTGAAAATTTTTTAAGTTTCGATAGAAAAATTATTTAAATTTTAATTTTTCAAATAAACATTAGTTGAATCATTAGTAATGATAAAAAATGTGTTAAAATACACTTGAATTTACATGAAACAGTTAATTACTCTATTTGCGCAAGGGATTTGAATTTTTGCTTTATATCTATAATTTTAGTTTTTTTACAGTACTGCTACGATAAACTGTTTTAACGAAATTTTATGTAGTTTTACGTGATTTTACGTAAATTTACGTAAAATTACTAAATTAAATAAAAGTAAATTTCCGAAAAATTATGAAATTTAACGTAATTTTACGAAAATTTTAGTAAATTTTAGTAAATAAAAAAAGGGCCAAAAAAAAAACTGAAAAAATGGCGATTTTTAGGAATTTTTTCTTTTTTTTTAGAAATTTCAAATGAAAATTGAAAAAAAAAATTATGAAATTTAACGTAATTTTACGAAAATTTTAGTAAATTTTAGTAAATATAAAAAGGGCCAAAAAAAAAACTGAAAAAATGGTGATTTTTAGGAATTTTTTCTTTTTTTTTAGAAATTTCAAATGAAAATTGAAAAAAAAAATTACGAAATTTTACGTAATTTTACGTGAATTTTTATTATATAAAATGGGAAAATTAGTAAATTTTAGTAAAAAAACACGAGAAAAAAAAATTCCTTAAAAAAAACAACTACAATGCAATTATTAATGATCCGAGCAGTCAAACTTTTAAAAAAATATAAAATGAATATCTTTTTTATTAAATAACATCTTTTTTAAGTGATCAATATATCTTTTACATTTAAATGGCGTAATTGTTTTTTCAAATTCTCTAATAGCTGTAACGGGATCACAATCGGATAAGACAATTTTTTTTCTTACAAAAACTTTTAGCTCATTCCATAACAATTCAATTGGTATTGTTATGGTATGGTATGTGCAATTAATATTACGTAAAATTTCGTAATTTTTTCGGAAATTTACGTAAAATCACGTAAAATTTCGTAGAAATAGTTTATCGCAGCAGTACAGTATATGTTTTTTTTTTAACTAAAACTATTTTATTAAACTAAAAATATTAAAAGAAATTTGATTTTGTATTTATGTTTTTTATTCTTTCTATATAATTGTTTATATGTTTGTTTTTCTCATAAATAAAAAATTTTTCAATAAATTTTATTTTCTTCTTAATTTTATTTGCTTTTTTTATCTTTTTTACATGTTTTGTTCTACCAGACTCATTAATGTTCACCAAATTACTGGCGATTTTTTAAAATTAAAATTTTTTAAAATTAAAAAAATTGTTTAAAATTTTATTCTAAATTTGTTTAAAATTTTCTCATTCATTCTAACTCTTTATCTGAAAGTTTTGGATAATAAAATTAAGGTTTATCAATTAAAACAACAAAATAAACTCTCGACTAGTTTGATTCATTCATTTTTAAAGCTATTATATGTCAAGCAAAAGGGTCGAAGGGATCTTTTTGTTTTGATCCATTGGTGCCTGTTGAGGCCCAATCGAAAGTTCCAAAAGGGTCTGATTTATTTGGACCAGGAGCGAATGGATCGAAATTATTGAACAAATCCATTTTGGCTGCACTTAGCGCACTGTTGGTAAAGTCCATGGCAGATTGTGGCCTTTGGGTAAAATCAGTTGTTTTTTTAGCCGGCTTTAGACTTGGTGTTTGTGGTCTGGGCGGCGCTGGTCTTGGCGGAGGGGCAGACATTTTTGGCTTAGACTCGGCTTTAAATGGATCAAAAGCCTGGGTGAATGGATCCGGATTTTTATTGCCAGAAAATGGATCCGGATTTTCATTGCCAGAAAATGGATCCGGATTTTCATTGCCAGAAAATGGATCCGGATTTTCATTGCCAGAAAATGGATCCGGATTTTCATTGCCAGAAAATGGATCATCTGGGAAAGGATTGGATACGTCAGCGGATGTACTGTTAAATGGGTCTGTGAATATGTCTTTAGCAGTGAATGGGTCCTGAGTCCTGAATGGATCTTCTATTTCACCAGGTTTGCTTATTTCCATTTCCAATTGCTTATTTTCGGCCTCAAGCCTAGTTATTTCTTCAGTCACCTCATTCATTGAACCACACATGTCATACTCTTTTGTCAACTTGTTCAAATTGGACTCTAGTTTTTTAAGCAAAGTTATTTTGGATCGATTGAAATCGACTTGGGTCTGATTCGCAGCAATGTCCGAATTTAAATCAGACAAAGTCTTTAAATTGGAAAGTTTTTTTTGTTCCAAAGAAACTTGTTCATGCTGCAGGACTTGAATGGTGCGCTTTATTTCGGGCAAGTCTTGACTTTTGAATTGTGTCTGATTCATTTGAACAATATTGGATCTTAGCTGGTTTATCTCGAAATTTTCTTGCTCAAATTTTGACTTCAAATCGCTTAGTTGGTTTGCCAATTTGGCCAATTTGTCCTCCAAGTCGCCAAGCTTTTTGTTTTCTTCGATTTTGTTTAGTTCTCTTTCTTGAATTGTCTTGTAAATGGACTCCATTTCCAATTCCAAATTGGTCAGTTCAGTTCTCTTTTGTCGAGTTTGACTCTCGTGTTCACCTGCTCTTTGTTCATAGAAAAGTTTTTCACGCTGTAGCTCGGTAACTTGGGTCTGTAGCTCTGCGAATTCTTTGCTTTCATAGGTTTCTTCGATCTGGGCTGGTTTTGGTCTAAGCGATGGCGGGACCATCTCAGCTAAAAGCTCAACAGGAGGGTCAAGACCAGTGGACAGCTTTTTGTTCACAAAATGCATTGCTAAAGCGAATTGCTCGTGGTTCAGTCTGCCTGTAAAGCCGATGTCACACAAAGCCCTATCAGAAAATATTAACTTAAGGGAGATGTTTAAAAACAGACATTTTTGTCTAATTTAAAAAAAGTCTTTTTCATAAAATATTAATAATATACTAAGTGTTCTTTAAAAATAATATTGTTGTCAATTTTCTAAATTATTAAACAAAATTTAATCAATAAATATTAAATTGATGCTTTTGATATTTTGGAAACTAATTTTACAAGAATTTTTATAAGAATTGTTTTAATTAATTGTCATTCTCAAGAATAGTGAATATAATTCAAGTGTCTTTACGAAGACTTTTTTATGCCATTATAATTGGAAATTGTGTGGGTGATATTAAAATTGTACCCAAAAAACAGTTTAATTTATAATTATAAAAAAATCCTATTATTATTTAATAAAAAATGAATAAGTTTTTGAAATTTTAAAAATTTGATAATCTTTATTTGAATAAAGGTATTGTGGATTTCGAATACAAATTGAGAAAAAATTCTTCATTTTTTAATAAATTAAAATTATAAATTCTTACTTATCATTGCGCATCAGTTGAGAAGCTGATGATCAAGGAATACGTAGGGTGTATTACAAAGTTAATAAACAATACTTCAACATACTTTCTTGCACTTTTTTGACCTAAGATAATTTTTCTCATGTAAAAAATGACAAGTAATAACGAATCAATAAGATTTAAATAGATTATTGATCCGATTTACCTAAAAAAAAGAAGAAAATATACATTTTATTTTTAGTGAAAAAAGTGCAACAAAGTATGTTACACTATTTTGCAGTATATTTTCTAGTATTTTTCATTAAATTTAATTTTAATAAATCAAAAAATGAAGAATTTTTATTCAATTTGTATTTGAAATTCACAAAACCTAAAATAAATTTAGTGAAAAATAAGTGAATGCATACTTAGAAAGAAATAAAAATAAAAAAATATTATTAAAATTAATTGAGAAATGAAATTTTAAATCAAATTATTTTTTAAATATCTAATTTATCACTTAATATTGTTCTAAAGCCTTATTATCCTCTCTTATTTATTATGATTAGAAGAGAGCATTCACTTTAAAATGTCTAATTTTTTAATTTCTTTATGATTTTTGAATTTTAAACAATTATTTCAAAAAAAGTTTTTAAAATTATTTTTTAAGTATTTTATTGTATCTTCAAAATTTTGTATATTTGAGAATAATTTGGGAAAAGATTTTTCTTTTCTTTCAATGGACTTGATACATTGAATATTATAATTCATTAACAAAAAAGTTATTTAACTTTTAAATAGAAAAAAATTAAATTTAAATTTTTTGGCATGATAACTTAAAAAAATTTATTTAATTTTTTTAATTTTCAAAAATGAATTTAGACCAAATGAAATGTTTATTTGTTTTCTTTCTTTAATAAACTCCATATAAAAGAGCTTTTATCAATCTTTAAAAAAATAAAATTCTGATAATTTTTAGAATTTTTCAAGTTTTTCAATAATAATAAAAAACATTTAATTTATTCTTGAATAAAAAATGAAAAGTTTAGGATTTTTATCATTGAAAAAAAATAATTACATTTCATTTTGGCTCCCACTTTTGCTAAAATTGAAAATTTTACATACAAACTTGTCTATTAAAGTGATACGATTTTTAAGGAATAATTTTTTGACCAACAATATTTTTAGTTTTTAAAACTTTTTTCAATATTAAGTTAAATTTTATGATCAATTGCAGATTAAGATTTGCTTGTGATTAAGATGATACTTTTTGATCATAAAATTAACCTTCAAAATATAAAAATTTAAATAAATTGACTAATGAGTCACTTAATTGACAAGCTCCGAATCATCTAATTAATTTTTATACATCGTTATTATACTTTATCTTTGTCACATTAAATAAAAAATCATTATTTACCAAATATTGGCTAGAATGTTAGGTGATAGTCCAGTTTTTAGAAAAACATCCTTGCACTCATTTCCATTCACATAGCCATCATTATCTGAATCGATTTGATTGAACATAACATCACTTTTAGTCTTTTCATCAACATTTACCACCCAAGTCTGAGCTTCGTTTATTAAAGAACCATCATGAGGTAAATTGACACCCGTGTTGGAAGGTGAATGTCTTATTTTAAAAGGTAGTAAACTAGGTGGTAGTTGGTCAGGTATGGTCATTCCATCTTTTGCTTTTTGAATGAGCTGTGACGATATTAAAAACTCATCTCGGTCCAATTGACCATCTTGGTCAAGATCGCTGAGCTCCCAAATTTTTCCCAATATGTCCACAGACAAACCGCTTTTAAGCAAAAATGGTTTTACTCTTGAGCCTGCTAGTTTGTTGCTAATTGGTGAAAGAGAGTCAAATGTCTTGTCAAAAGCAATCCTGCTCGATGCCTTGATGTACCATGGATCATCGTGATTTATCAATGAAGTTATGTTTGAGCTTAGTTCGCCAAGTTTAGGCGCAGGAGTTGGTAAAGCTAAATTTTCAATTTTAACTGCTTGGTTTGACTGAGCCAAAGAGACCAATTTCAGACAAAGATAAAAGCCATATCTGTCCAAGTAGCCTTTTCCTGTCGGATCTGACAAGTCCCATATCTGAAAAAAAAATTAATTTAAAAAAAAAATTAAAAAAATTAAAAATTTTTCAACATCTTTTAGAATATCCGATGAGAGTTTGGAGAGTTTGAGGAAATTGTTTGCATCGTAAGCACCGATAAAACCACTACCTGTTGCATCAGCCTTTAATCACAAAAATAATTTATATTTTGAAAGAAAAAAAATTTTATCACCTGAGAAAAATAAATGTCATAAATAATTTGATGGCGTTCTAATATATCGTCTATACTGGGTGTAGCTGAGACCATTGTCTTTGATTATGAATTTTTCAAAATAATATTAATTTATTTGTCTGAAGAAATTTGCAGCTCAGACTTGTTAAAATATGAAAAATATTTATGAATCGATTTGCAACTAAGTTGTGTTCTTTCATTTATTTTTGAATAATTTTATTTATAATATTTTAATAATAATAAAATCATAGCGCTACTCTTTAGGAGTGCTGCAAAAGTGTCTTTTAAAAGATAAAAAAAGCAATGAGATAATTTTAATTTTAAATAAAAACTTTTTATCTATAACCTTTTATTCAAATTCAAAATAAAGCTAAGTCTAAAATTATTGCGATTTTATGAAATTAATTTAAAGGGTCTCTATTTGTTAAGTTTTTTATCAAACAAGATCTCAGCAAACTTTTCAATTGCAAGTGAAAGCATTATTTTTCTTTGTTTTTAAATTTCTTTAAAAAAATTGTTCAAAATGATCAATTTTTTTCTTAATTTAATTACTTATTATTATATTTTATCAAAAAAATATTTTCTGATTTAAATGCTCTTGTTTATTATTGAAAATTTTTTGACATTAATTAAAAAATGAAAAATAATATTAAATATATAAAAAATAATATTTAATGAAAAATAAATCTATCCGAAGACAGGAATCATTAAAAAATAATTCATAATTCTTTTAAATTGGCTCAATATTGATAAAAAGATTATTTAAAGATTTTTTTTTTAATTTCTAACTTATTTTTTTATAACTATTTTTCATTAAGATTGTTTTTTTTAATTTGATTCCATAAAATTAACCAAACTTGCTTTTTTAGGAGCCATGGAAACTTGAGTAAAAACATGGTAAAATTAAGCTCTTTCAAACTAAATACCTCTAGCAGTTTTTTTTTAAGAGGATATTTTCTAATGTCTTAATAAAAATCGCTGCGAAACAGAAGATTTGGATTAATAATTAAACAAAAAAAAATAAAAATGGATATTCATCTTTTAGATTTTATACAAGCCTTTATTTTTTTTTTTAATAAAAAAAATAAATTTAATTTTTATTTTTTAAAAAAATTAAGGGTAAATAGATGATATTTTTTTTTTAAATTTTAATTAATCATGATATTCTTTTAATTTATGCCTGATGCCTTGCTGATTTTAATACTTTAAAGAAAAAATCTTATCAAATGACAAAAATAATAGCTAAAAAAATTATAATTTTATAAAATAAATAAAAAGTCATGTGAGCTTTTTTATTTTTCGTACTAAATTATTAATTTCAAAAATTTTAAAAATTTGATAAAATTATCTGATTTTTTTTTAATTTTCAAAAAATGATTAATTATTATTTCATTTTATAAATATCTTAATTTTAAATATTAAAAACTTTATTAAAATTAAATAAATGAAATGATAATCAGTCGACTATGATAAGGGCACTAGTCTGGTGATTAACCTTGAAATTAAAGAAATAATCCAGTCAATAAAAATCTTAGCTTATTTATAATTAAATTGACAAAAAATAAACCTTTTGTTAGTTTCTTCAGAGAATCAATCATGCGTTAAATATTTTGATAAAAAATTAAATCAATTTTTAGTGAATTTCAAAAAAAATGATCAAAAAATCAAACAATTACATAACAGCAAAGGTCAAAACCCTGACAGAGATGATCAAGTCCATTCATTATATTAAAAGATAAAATAAATTTAAAAACTTTTTAGAGGAAAATTTTTTGAAATTTGTAAAACTATTGTACAAAAATTAATAAAAATAGTTTGAAACTTGTAAATTCCTCTTATAAAATAAAAATTTAACTAAAAATCATCTAGAAATTGTTTGATTAACTTGGAAAAAAAATAAGGATGCATATTAACCCATCATATCAAAAATTAAATTGTCATATGAAAATAAATAAAATCGTCATATGGATAATTAAATTAATGATTTTAATTCATTAAAAGTTTAATTATTAATTATAATTCTTTTAGTTCTCTAATCTACAGCATACCCGAATCCCTAAACCAGGACTCTGCCCCGGACCCCTTTTAATGTTTTTATGACAACCAATTTTTTTTTATATGACAATAATTTTTTGTTTATATGACGATTAAATCATTGATATAAAATCTTAATAATTTTCCTAAAAATAATCACATGTTTATAATAATTATAATCATTGAATTTTCTTATGGAAGGAACAAGATACTCATGTAAATTTCTTAGATCATAGTCTGTTTTTTTAAACCAGTTTCTAACTCAAATTTTTTTAAGACCGCCAGGCCAGTTTTTTAAACTTAAAATTTAGTAATTTCCTACTCGGGATACTCAATGATAATTATTTTTTGTTTTTTTGACTTATTAAAAAAAAAATTTCTAAGGAATTTTTGAATCTTTAATTTTAATTTTTATGAAAAAGTTTTGTTTAATTTTTGCTCAATTTCCCAAAAAAACATGGACGCTAAAGTCCGCTTATCTAATAAATATTACTGATAAATATTATAAATAAATATCTAATAATCTAATAAATATTATAAATGAAAAAAGTCTAAATTTTATTTTTATAATCTATTTATTGATGAAATAAGATAAACACAAAAAATGCTTTATAATATAATAAAAAAAAAATATTTTTATTTAAAGAAATCTAATTATTAAAAAAAATTAATTTGTAAATTTTAAAATTTTATTACGGATTTTTTTGAACAGAACCAATGTCCTAGTTTCTTTAATTAAGTATTGAAAACTTCACATAATTTAATTTCATTAGCAGAATCGATTTTTTATTTTTTATTTTAAAAATTTTTCTGTGAATTTTTTAAAGATTGGAATTACATTTTTATACTAATAAGGGACCATTAAAAAGGTTCAATTATGAATTAATGAAAAATTAACTATTATTTAGTTAGTAGAAAGCGATAGTTTAATTTTTTGGTATGTTTAATTAAAAAAATTATTTTTTATTTAATTGGATTAAATTTTAATAATTTAGACTAGTTTTTCAAAAAATAGCTTGAATTTTTTTGGAACAGATGTTTTTATTCAATTAGATTTTTTTATTAAATTAGCGGAAAATAAAATATTAAAGCCAAAAAACATGATCAAAAAATCCAAAAATCATACAACAACAATGGACACTCATTCTCAGGTACATTTTTTTTTTAATTTTAATTCACTAATGGCTTTTTAATTTTAACTAGATACAAAAATGAGCTTTTGTAGTCATGGCAACAATAAAGATGATTTAAATATTCCCGAACATTCGACTTATTTAAAATAAATTAACCCAACGAAGAAAAATAATTTTTCCTTAGAGTTAAAAATGGACGGATTTGGAAATATAAACTGGTGGGGCTTTTCGCCCAGCATCGACATCCTCAAGCTCTATGACCAAAACATCAAAAACAATGAAGAAACTGTCAACATTTTACTAATGAACTGTGGTGATCAGCGCATAATAATTGACTCGTTAAAATCCAAAAAGAATTCTGCCAAAAAAATCCGCTTTTTTGTATACGAAAAAACGCTGGAACTCTATGCCAGAGATCTTCTCCTCCTCAGCATCATATTCGAACATCCACAAAGATCTGGCGTTGGAGAAAAGGCGGAAAATTTTCTGGAAATTTACGGCAATTTGCTCATTAGAGAAAACACAGCAAATTTGATCCAACTTAAATCGAACGAATTTATAAAATTCATCACCGATCTGGACTATTTGGCAAAAAGCAGTCTCAGCATGTTCAATTTTAGTCTTCTGAAGTACAAAGAAAGAGATTTTCTGGAAGGTATATTCAAATTTTGGCGCATTAAAGAAGCAAATAAAGAGTACTTTCCAGCTGAGAAGTGCTGGGATGTTCGCCTGAGAAACTACTTTGCCAACAGATACGACTCTCGCTCCAATGCCTATGACTGGGACTTTACCATGAAGCTGTTGGAGCGCAAAAACTGCTCTATCATAAATCACAGAGTTTACGCCAAGTGGCGAGACACAGGCATAGCTTTTGAGCAAAGAGATGTCAACTATGACACACCGAACAAAACACTTGCATCCGGAATGGTATTTAGTGATCCTAGAAGTGGGCACAAAGCTAGTCGCAGGGGCTACTTTGGAGACATGGTAGTTGGTCCTTATCTGGCTTATGGCATTGAGCATGAAAATGGGGATTTTTTTAAAAAAATTAATGACTCCCACAGATACACTGCCACCGATGTTGCCAAGTCAAATTTGGAAAATTTAATTGGAAAAGTTGTTGAGCTTGGCGGCCATGAATCAGTGGAGTCAAAGATGAGTGAGATGAAAATAGTTGAGGTTGGTGAAGAAGTGGAAATGAGCAGTGGTGATTATTTTAAATTGGAAGATGTGGAAATTGTTTTTTTGCCTTTGAGTGCTGTTGGGGATTTTAGTCAAAAGAGTAAATTTGATGGTTTTTTTGATGCTGTTTTTGTTGGAAATAGTGCGGCAGGAAATTTGGCTGATAAAAATTTTTCAAAAATTTTAAAGCCCGAAGCACTCATTGTTGTTGAGACTGCAAAATTTATGATTGAAATGAAAATTGAGCAGATTAATGGTTTTTCGCAAAAATTGAGGCAAATGTGCCATGAAAATGGATTTTTGGAAATAGATCAAAATATTTGCAGTGTAAAAGAGTTAAAGGATAATTTGGAATTTTTGGACCATTTAATTTTTTTAAAAAATAAATAGACTGAAATTTACATTTTTTTATTTTTTTTAACAATTTAAAGGAAAACTAAATAATTGAGATTTTGTAAGGTTAATGTAAACCATTTAAATTTTTTTACATGCAAATCATTTACATTTAATAAAAAAGACGAAGAATTTATTATTGATATTAGATTCGATAAAAATAAAAAATATTTTTAGTTTTCTTTTTTACCCTTTTTATTTTATTGATGTTTATTTAAATTAAATTAAACTGCTTGAAACATACACAGTAATGAAGTGTTGTTATTTTATCGTAATAATTATTTTGTAAATCATTTTAAGATACGAATTTAAATAGGAAAAAATTATTCTATTCGATTTCGTTGATGGCTACTTGGTACTATTGATGAAAAAAATGCCAAAGAAAGTATCTAAAATCATAATAAAGGAAAAAAATAGATATTGACTAATTAATTATTTGAAAATTTAAAACACAGATTAAAAAAAAATTAACGGTAAATTGTTCTTCCATTTCTATTTTGAAGAATTTAATATAATATTGGTGATATAATTTTTAATAAAATACCAATAATAAATAAAATATAATAACTAACTAAATAATAATCTTGAGTGCGTTACAGAGTTTGAGACTTTTTATATAATATTCCTACTAATAATAATTACACTTTTTATCACTTAAATAAATTTATTTTTTTTAAAATTCAATATGCATTTAAAGCAAATTTTTATAAATTTTATAAGCTTTTTTTTTTAATTTCTTTTAACATTAAAAACTTTTTTGACATTTCCAAAATTATAATATAATTTTTGACCTAATTTTGAAATGCTTGATTTGGTAAGTGAATCCGAGTAGTTTTAATGAAAAAAGAATGAAAAAGGCGCCAATAATTTTAGAGTTTAGTAGCCAATTTAGGATATTTTTTTTTCTTTTACGAACTAAGAATAAAAAATATTTAAATTGAAAAAGTTTTTTTTTAACCCTAATGTTTTTTATAATGAAAAAGTCTTTTATTTTTAAAAATATTTTTATCTTAATACTCGTTTTATAGACTAAAATTAATTTATATAGAAAGTTTAATACATTATTGGTGATGGGAAAAAAAAGCTAAACAGATTGATTAATAGAATACTATTTTGTTTATTTAAAAACTTTTTTAAAATTTATGACGAAAATTTGCCAATTTTACGTAGAATTTAGTTAAAATTGTAAATTCATTTTTGTTAGAAACCGGATAATATAATTTTTTTTGTTTTTAAAATTTAAAAATATGCTCTCTTTAATTTCATTATTTAGAATATGGAAACTCAACTGATAGAGGCAGCATTTCAAAAGTTAAGAAAAAAATTTTAAAATTTAATAAACATTTCCCACTATAAACCCATTTTTTTAATATTCATAAAAATCAAATCTGTAAATAATCGAAGAAAGTGCTAACAAACTATTTTTCTAACCCACTCTGCAACAAACAGCAAGAAAAACCCATACATTTTTTTAATCGCCAAAGCTCATGAATTTACTTTGTCTGAATTTTATTGATTCCTAGTCTACCTTTGAATCGAAGACAAATCAAACAAATATTATGTTTTGCTAAAGCCTCCGCATTAAAGTTGAGTTAATTTTTTTGAATATCAGTATTTTATTTGCTCACGAAATTTAATCAACTTTAATTGAGTTAATAAATTAATCAGGAAAACTGATATGAAATTTTGATTTGTAGTAAAAAGTTGTTTGTGGACGTGTCCATGAATGATTAATTGTTAATGCAGTTCAAGCGTGCATCTCAAAGGGTTAGGGAGGTTTTAAGTTGAAAAATTTATTTATTTAGAAAAAATTTACCTGTGAAAGCAATCATCAAGAAAATATTTTTTCTTTGTTTTTAAATGCTCTTTTTTATTGAGTTTTTTATAAATAAAAGAAAAAGTAATAAATAAAATTCAAATTTTTTTGACAACACATAATTATTTAAAGACCAAGTTTGAGGATAAAATGTCTTTGAAATATTCTAGCAATTTCTATTGCATTAAAAATTCCAAATCGATTAGTTTATATTTTTAAAAATTTATTTTAATAATTTTTAAAAAATCAAATTTTAAATCGCCAAACAACACTTAAAACTGTCTTTTAAGAAAGATAAAAAATCTTATGAGATAATTTATCACATTAAATATTGAACCTTGTTTCCAAAACAACACATTAACTCAAATTTAATTTTAGTTAATCAGAGAAAAGAAACTTTTTAATTCATAACTATACCTGACATTAAATTTATTTTGATCTAAAATTATACTTACAATTTGCCTCAAAATTAAAAAAAAAATTTCCAGGCTATTTACAATAGAAAATTCAATTAAACCAAATGCAATGATAAAATTCGCAGATTTTAAACAACCAAATAATTTGGGGCAGCTTGTAAATTTTTTTCTAATAAATAATCAAGAATTTACCTAAAAGTAACTTCTTTTAGATTTTTTCTTGAAAAAATAAATCTGTCAATAAAAAATTTCAATAAATTATTAAAATTTATTTAGGCTTCATTTTTATTATTAAAACTTTATGGCGCATCGTTCAACTTCAGTATTATTCATTCGAAAAAAGGTGATTTTTAAAATAAAAAAAATTCAATTTAAATAATTTTTTTCTCAAATATTATTTAAAATTAAATTTTGAATTTTTTCCAAAATATCAGACTACTTAATTTTGTTTAATTCCAATTATAATAAATTATAGGCGCCCTGTTTTAATAATATTAAGCCATGTGCTAAACCCCTTGTACAAAAATATTTTCTTGTTCATTTTTTTTTGCATTATTAAAATTATAAATTGCCAAGTATTTTTATTTTAGTAAAAAAATTGAAATATGTTAATTTTAGACTATAGTGACTTGTAAATGATTAAGTAGCTAATACAATGACCACACAAATAATGCCAAATAGTACTTCCATGACCGATCTGATTGACCAAAATTGTCGCAATATTTACAACTCGAATAACACGGGCATTTTTATCAAAGATTATGAGGGCATACCAGAAAATTTGCTGGTAAATGTGTGCGCCTGGCTCGCCATCCTTGTATTATACACTTTTCTGAGGCGTATTGGCGACTATGGTCGCTTTGGCTTGCTGAAAAATGACGAAGAAAGGTAAGTTTAGGGCCCAAATGATCCTTGTACTTGTCTAAAACAGTAGAACCCTAATAATTATTTTTAAAGACGCTTATTAGAACCCAAAAGTAGATTTAATAAGTACGGTGAATTTTTTTTTTTAACTACTAAGAATGGTTTTAGGGTGATTGGGCACTTAAATTTTTGCTTTTTTAATCAATTTTTCTTCCTTAGATTTAAATATTTTGACTCTTTAAAAAAGTAATACACTCTGGACTGTAGTCACTAAGCTCTATCATCCACTTAACCTGCATGATTTAATAAAACTAACCCAAAGCTGAATTAATTTTTTTTTGTTTAATCATCAGTGAATTTATTTTTGTCTAGGTGGAGTGTGAATTTTTTTTCGAAATTTTCGGACTCAACACCAGCAACAAACAGTGCGGAAACAAATGCTGAAAGAGCGGACAATGATGTTAATTTAGTTCGAAGTGATTCAACAATATCACAGGATTTTACTCATATTAACGAATACAAGGAGAAAAATATTCTTTCTTGGATTCTTAATGTTTTTAGGCTCAAGTAAGACCAATTTTTTCAAATTTAAAAAATTTAAATTTTTTTAAGAGATAAGCATATTAATGAAAAATGCGGCAAAGATGCAATTTATTATCTATTTTTTCAGCGATATTTAATTACCTATTTGTTCATAGTGACCATTCTGTCAATTAGTGTACTCCTGCCCATTAACTTACAGGGAAATTGTAAAATTTAAAATCATGAAATTTAAATAAAATTTAATTATTTTTATTCAAGTATTTAGTTCAAAAGTTTTCGGAGCAACAACCATTGTTAATGTGCCTCCAAAGTAATAATTAATTAAAAAAATAATAAAATATTCTTTATCAAAGTCAATTCCCTGCAGGGACTTAAAAAATACATTTATAATTTTTTACAAGCTCATCTTCAAATGATAAAATTTTAGCTGTAAAATTATCTTTGAGAAAATATTTTATTTATCCTTCTGATTTTACTATGACAACTCATAAACTAATAAAATTGAAAAAAAAATTAAAAAATTTTTTAAAAAGATCACTTAAAGAACCTGCAGGCATTCTAGTTTTTAAAATATTTAATTGTTTTTTTAGTTCGCAACTTTTATGGATCCACTTGATTCTATCCTGGGTATTTTATGCATTGGGAATAATTTTTGTTAAAATATTCTCTAAACGGATGGAATACACCGAGTCAGAGTATGTATCGCGAACAGTTTTGGTCACAAATTATCCAAGTCGATATGCAAAAAAAGAATTTATCACCAAACATTTTGAGTTTGTTTTTTTTTCTAAACTTTTCCAATTATTTAATTAAATTTTATTATCCAAGGGAGGCTTATCCTGAACTGGTCATCACAGATGTTCAATTTGCTTATAATGTCAACAAACTTTACAAATTAGACAACCGAAAGTAATTTTTAAAAATAAAAAAAAAATGAAAAATTTTTAAATTAGATTTAATAAGTCCTAATTTTCTCTGAAGAGTCTTTCTGATCTAGTAATAAATTCATTTATTCATTCAAATTATATGAGATCGATTTTTTAAATTATTTTCTTTATATTAGGATACTTTGAAATATTAAATTATCTTTGTCTTAAAAAAAAACTTATTAAATGAGAAAAAACTTTTTAATCCAGCTTTTTGATCTAATTTTAGGGGTCTTGTGCTTCATTTTTTGATAAATTAAAAATTTAATTTAATAAAAAATATTTGAAAAATACTGCAGCATAGTTCAATATTTTGCCACTTTTTTGCCTAAAATAAAATTATTATTTTCTTTTTTTTTTAGTAAATCAAATCAATAACCTATTTAAATCTTATTGATTCTTTATTTTTTGTCATTTTTTTATATTAGAAAAATTATTTTAGGTAAAAACGGTTGAACAAAGTATGCTGCTTTTTGTTGCAGTATTTTTTCTAATATTTTTTCAAAAAATATTAAATTAAAATTAAATTAAAAGTTTAAATTTAATTTTAATCTATTTTAAAAAATTGAAGAATTTTTGTTCAATTTGCATCTGAAATTCGCAATAACAATAATTAAAAAAATATTTTTTAAAATTTATCTGCTTTCTTATCTTGTATTCTGAATTCAAGATCCAAGATAAAAATGAAGACATGAGGGATCAATGTAAAATTAAAGCAGTTTATCATAAGGATCTTTAATTGATACACCTCATTTTAGTAATTTTATTGATGATTTACCAAAACAAACAACCAAAAATGTATTATTTTTGCAGTTGGTTTGGTAAAAATTATTGAATTATTAGTTCTACATGATGTTCCTCATTTAACTTTTTGTAAATTTGGTTAACAATTCAAGTTTTTTAGCAATAACTCGAATCGACTTTTTAATTTGAATGAAAGGTATGCTAAGGGAGGACTGACTCAATCTGTTCCATGGCTTGTCAGACTTGTGGAAGAAAATAATGACGAGCTTTAAATCAATACTAATACAATATCCAACTCCATTTTGTCATTACAATACATTTTATTTTAACTTATTTTTTAAGGGTTTTTTTTTAAATCTAAATGAACCTAATTTCAGTACAGATAAACTAAATATTTATTTGTTTATTTAAATCATTAAGAAATAACCTTAAAATTAAAAAAATTAAATAAGATCTAATTCAGAAATTGTTTAAAAAAAATAATTTTTCAATTTTAATTTTGAATAAAATTTAAAATGCTAAAAAAATCTTCCTTTAAAGACACTCAATGTTGATAGGAAAGATGACAAGTGAAAAAATACTTGAGCAGACTGGCGAGCGTCCCATGATGCATCCATTTCACTTTGGAAGTTTTGTCGAGTTATGCTGTTGCTGCTGCACCAAGTGTTGTTGTAAACAAGAAAATAACCGGCTTACAGACTCAATCGAGTTCTATACAAAAAAAGTAAATGAGCTGGAGGAAACAATTTGCAAAGAAAGAGAAAAATGCTTAAAAAAACCGCTTGGTATTTCATTTATAACATTTAAAGACCAGGCTATGGCAGACAAGTTCTTGAAGCACTACAGATACGGCCTAATCGGAAACATGATTTATGCCTATTGTCCCACTGAAAAGTGCTCAAAGTGTTTTTTATGCCAAGATTTGGTAAGACCATCTTCACTGAGTCACAGATTGAACAGTGAATTTTGGAGTGCCAAATACGCACCAGCACCGACCAACATAAAATGGGAAAACTTGTCCAAAATCGGAATCATGTGGTGGTTCCGATGCATTCTAATCAATTTAATATTAATCATCCTAATGATCTTTTTTACCACACCATCGATTCTGATCGCCAAAGCGGGCAGCTGGGCTCCTGTATTCAACGTAGAAGAAATAGCCAAAATTCTGCCCAGTTATCTTGGTGAATTTTTGCCATCGCTTCTGCTACGTCTTCTAGCCGCCCTGTTGCCAGTGTTGGTCTCTCGCACTGCTCTTGCCGAAATGCACTGGACTCGCTCTGGCGAGAACCGATCAATGATGGTCAAAACATTTACTCTTCTATTGTTCATGGTTCTTGTCTTGCCCACTCTCGGTCTCACAAGCATAAACGCAATTTTCGAATGGATTAACAACAAAAAAGAGGAAGACAATATCAAGTGGAAGTGTGTGTCGGAAAATGGCGCCTTTTTCCTCAAATATGTGACCACTTGTAGCCTTATTGGAACAGCTTTGGATCTGATTCGATTGCCAGAATTGTTTTTGTATGTGGTCAGAATGTTTTACTCGCGGTCTTCAGCTGAGCGTCTTGCTGTCAGAATGAAAGCTGCTTTTGAATTTGATTATGGAGTTCAATACGCATGGATACTCACAGTGTTCACTGTGACACTTTGTTTCAGTGTGGTCTGTCCATTGATTACTCCATTTGGTCTTGTTTACTTGATTCTAAAGCATATGGTTGACAGATACAATATTTATTTTGCCTATGTGACCACCAAAGTAGACAAGAGTATTCACAAGAGTGCTGTTAAATTCGCCTTATCTTCGTTCATAATGCTGCAATTTTGCATTCTTTTTTTCATTTCTCTTCGTAAAAGTAAGTATTTTTTATCTTATAAAAATTTATTTTTAGTTGAAGTTTATGGTCAAAAGATTTAATTAAAAAAAAAGGTTTTTAAGATTCTAATTAGTTTTTAAGTTGTAAAGTTAATTGCATTTTTTTTTGACCAAGACAATAATTCTCACTAATTATGTGACCATTTAAATAGGTACAAAGAAAAAAATTTGGGTCAGATTTAATAAATGAAAATTTACTGGAAAGTTTGTTCAGAAAAAAAAAATTTTTTTTTTTAATTTTAAAATAGAGCTTTGTTTTGGCAAATTGAAGTTTGAGATCAAGATCAAAAGATCAAAATATAAATTGTAATATTGTTTTTAATAATAGAGAAAAAATAAATGTTTTCCAAAGCAATTACTTGACATGTCATGTCAAGTTTATTTCTATATTTAAAATTTTAAAATGTTCTTTTTTATTGAACTTTAATAGGTTTAAATTTTTTAATTGATAAAACTTACTTTCAAAGACAAAAAAATTGAATTTTTTAAAATTTATAATTTATTTAAGTGGAAAAATGAAATTAATTTTGTTTAAATGAATGGATATAAAAGTTATAAATTTGAATTTGTGAATTAACTTAACCTGAATTATTTATATTATTGATTGTTTTTGTTAAATAAATTTGAGATCAATCATTTTGATGTAAATTTGATAATAATTCAGTATTAGACATAACATGTCTAGTAATGTTTAGTTTTTATTTCTAATAAATTATCAAAATCATTAGATTAATTAAGTTTTAAAATTTTAAATGATCGTTTTGATCTTTAAATTTGATCTGAAACTTCCATTTGCCTTTATTTTTGAAAAAAAAATCACTTTTAATATAAGCTAGCGAAATTAAGACATTAACATTTGATTAAAATAAAAATCAAGAAACAGAATAAAACGCAATTAACTTGCACATATTTTGAAGACTTTCGCAGTAGGTTAAACAAAAGTTGTTTAAGTTGTTGACAATAAAAAATTATAAGATTTTTTTATTTTTGCTTTAGATGTTTTGCATGAAATTTCACAATGTCCTGCATAGTTAGGTGCTTTCGGAACAAGTGATATTTGAGGATTTGATCTCAGAATCGATTACTTTTAAATTGAACTGATTTAGAACTCAAACTCAAATATGTTGATGTAATTAAAACATATATTTTATTAAGTTAACTTATTTAATCAAAAAAAATTGATTAACTCTTCTATTTGATATGATGTAAATTAAAATTGTCAATTAATAAAAATATGTAGAATTCAAATTTTTTCGTTTTTTGAAATTTATCCTTTTTACCAGTTTGTCTTTAAATTTTATTTTCATAAAGAAATATTTTGATTCAATTTTTCCTGAATTTCAGAAAGTCTGAAATCAGTCTGATTATACTACTAATAAATTATTTGATTAGGAAAAAGTAGGCAGCTTGGTATCTCCTATTTGGTTCAATAATTTGATTTTTTCTTTTTACAATTAATAAAATTTGTAAAAAAAATAAAAATATTATATATACAAATATTTTTTTTCTAAGTTTAAATTCTAATTTATTTTATAGAGGACAATGAATCAACATCATCAATGACAGTCTTGCAAATCATAATAATTGTTGTTTCCTGTATAATATTTTTTGGAAGCTTTTTTTTCGGTGTATTTAAACGATTCACGCCGTTTAACTACGAAAAATCATCTCAATCATGCGGCAGTTCACCAGATGAAAACTCAAATGATGAATCATATTGCTATATAACTGAAAACTCAAGCGATTCTGGCAACGATACACAAAGTGTAGCTATAGAACAACCAAGTCCAAGAAAATCGGATGGTCAAGGCTTTAAGAAGACAGTTTCGAAGGCTAAAAAATTGATCCTTCACTCACCATTTATTCCTGCAATAATTAGATCTTCCATTCAAGATCCATACTCTAAACTAGACACCAAAAATTCGCGACGCAAATCCCAGGATTCAACACTTAATGAGGAAAATATCGACTTGGAGGTAAGAAATTCCGAACAACAAGAACAAGATAGAATTGATTATGGAACTGTGGCTAAAAATAAGTTCAATGAAAACTTTTTATTTCAGCAAGAAAATGGATCAAATGATGAGCAAACAATTCCCGATGAAAGTAGAATATATTCAAACGAAGGCTACATTGAATAATAATTTGCTTAAAATTAAATTTTAATTAAAATGCCTTTTAAGAAATATAGAAATAATGCTTTGTGTATAGAAGAATTTTAAAACTATTCAATTATTTTTAATAAACATTCAAATTATTTATTTTTGAATTTTTAGAAAAATAAAAAAAATTGTGTTATTTTTTTTTATAAAATTTGAAAAATACAAAAAATAAATTTGGATCCTAAAGAAGGTCGCAAATTTTTTTTAAATTTTCCTACCCTAAATAATTGTATTTTAACAATGCGCCAATACTATTTAATTAAGCTTTGGCGCATTCGTCGTTCACCATCTATTCCATTTTATAATTAATTTAACTTAACATAGGCATAAAAAAGCATTTTTCAAGAATTATCAAGGTTAAATTAAATTTTTCTGTTGCATTAAAATTATAAAAAATAAAATTAGAGGTAGAGTTGTTATTTGAATTTTCACATTTCATCCGGCATCAAAGCCAAAATAAAATAGAAAAAAGAAAAATATTAGACAATTAATAATTATTTGTTTAAGTTAATTTCCATTTCCAGTTTAAGATTTTTATAGTAAGATAAATAATTAAAATAGGGTATCCCTAAATATCATACACTTAAGTCTAATCACACCATTTAAAAAAAAAACTTAAATGAACTTCAAAATACAAAAAAGAAAATATTTTTAAAACAATTGTTCTAATTGTCAAAAACTTATTCTGCAAATGAAACAAATTGAAACAACTTTTGTTTCACCTATACTGCGGAAGTCTGCAAAACTTGTGCGAATTCTGCAAGATTGCACGCAATTAATTGGCACATATTTATGCAAAGTAAAATTTTTGATCAAATTTCAAGCGCTCAATCTTGCTCAAACATTTTTAAATGCGCAATTAAATTTCAATAAAAAATTAATAAATATTTGTTATTTTAAATAAAAAATAATTATTATTCAAAATACAAATATTAGACAAAAAATATTATAAAAAAAAATATTTTTTTTATTATAAAAACGAAATTAATTTATTAATCGACGCGTTTTGACCAAAATGGCCTTGTTCAGGATCTAAAATGACTAATTTTTTGAGAAAAGTTAATTAATTAGCCAATATTAAAGAATAAAAAAAATTAATTTCTAGAAATAGAGAAAAATTGAAATTTTACAACAAAAAATTACATAATTTTTTAGAGAAACATTTATTAAGAAATTGTACATTATAAAATATAAACGCAAAAAAAAGGAAAAGTTTTTTAAATTTCAAAACTAAAAAATTTTCAAAAATTTAAAAATAAAGCTTTGAAATTTAAAAAAAAATTAAACATATGCGATAGAATTTAAATGCGCATCTAAAATTTTTTGAGCAAGATAGAGCGCTTGAAATTTTCTCAAAAATTTTACTTTACTCATATTTTACAGAATTTTGCATTAGGTGATACAAAAGTTGTTTCACTTTGTTTCATTTGTGGAACAAGTTTTTGACAAATAGAACAAAAGTTATAAAATTGTTTTCTTTTTTGTATTGAAAGTTTTGTATGAAATTTTAATGGCTTGACTTGGAACTTTTGACTTTAAAAAGCTCTGAATTGGAAATTCAAAGAATTTAAGAATTTGAAATTTAATAGATTTTTAAATATCATTATCAAATAAAATACTAATGTTTTTTGTTTTATTAATATACAGTGTTTAAAGTAAAACTGTATAATGGGTAAGATTACGTTATTTTACGTAATTTACGTAAGAAAATGCTAGCTTACGTAATATTAGGTAATTTTACGTAATATTACACCAGTTTAAGTAAGTTTGGCCGAAAACGCTTACGGCCATAAAAAATTGGATTTTAGAGGAAAAAGTGGAAAATAAATAAAAATATTGAATTTTATACAGCAATTTTTGAAAAAAAAACATTACATTTTATTACATTCTTTTATATCATTTTACGTAAAATTACACAATTTTATGTAATAATATGTAATTTTTTGCCATATTTTCTAAATTTATGTAAATATTAGTAAAGGACTTTTTTTTGTCAAAAGATGATTTTAAAAATAAAAACACAATTTTTGCAATTAAAAATAATTCGAAAAGTGAAAACAAAATTAATTGTAATTAAAAAATTAAAAATACAATTTTATTTTTTTACTTTTATTTTTGATAAATGTTTTTGATACAAGATTCTAATTTCAATATTATGAGTTTGAACAGCCTCCATCATTTTTTATTATAATCTTAATTACCTGGGTCAGCCGATTTATGTATTTTATACATTTTTCTTTCGTTAAGAGTTTTTGGAATTCATTAATTTTTGAAGAAACTTATGTCTCATGTGCAGCCCAATTTTCTTTTAAAGAGTTTCGTCTCTTTCTAAAGCATCTCAATAGGGTTCAGATCGAGGAGGAGGTGAAAGCTTATTAATTTTAAATAAATTAAAGCTTTTTGAGTATTTTTTTTGAAGAGTTGGCTGAAAGTCGAAAGTCCCAAGCCAAAGAAAAGAAAAGTCTAGTATAAGTGAGACTATTTTTTGTTCAAGTGAATGCGTGACAAATAATTTTTTGAACTTCTCTTAAAAATCGCCTCTTTACAATTAGCTTATGTTAAAATAAGCAAGTGACCATTTTATGATAAATAAATAAATGAGGCGATTGCTTTAAAATATTTTTTATTTTCATATAAAATTTAAATAAAGTTGAGTTAGCCAAACTAGTGCCTGCGGACAAATCTTTCAACGAACGCTGGAAAAAAGCAGAAAGATGCCTAATTACAGAAAAGACAGCCAAACAAAAAAATTAATTGATTTTTAAAAAAAAATTTAATTTTTAAAATAAAGTCATAAAATAAAAATTGTATTTATAATTATTTAATGACAATTAATTTTGTTTTCACTTTTCGAATCATTTTTAATTGCAAAAATTGTGTTTTTATTTTTAAAATCATCTTTTGACAAAAAAAAGTCCTTTACTAATATTTACATAAATTTAGAAAATATGGCAAAAAATTACATATTATTACATAAAATTGTGTAATTTTACGTAAAATGATATAAAAGAATGTAATAAAATGTAATGTTTTTTTTTCAAAAATTGCTGTATAAAATTCAAATATTTTTATTTATTTTCCACTTTTTCATCTAAAATCCAATTTTTTATGGCCGTAAGCGTTTTCGGCCAAACTTACTTAAGCTGGTGTAATATTACGTAAAATTACGTAATATTACGTAATCTTACCCATTATACAGTTTAACTTTAAATACTGTAGATGAAATTTTATCTTAAAAATAAGTTTTTATTAGAATTGTAAAAAATTAAAATTTAAAAATTTTTTTTCGATCTTTGAAACCAAGTGAGAGTTTTTATTACTCTTCAATATTATCTTGTATTAGATTATCACCTTTCTTTAATAATCATTATCATCATCTGGTATTTTATTTAGCCATTCAGAGAGACCATTTAAATCATTTAATTGGTTTCTGGTGCTTTCTAAAAGTTCTTCAATTTGAGCTAAATTTGGATGCTTATTTTGCCAGCAATCAATGAGTAATTTAACATCAAAATAAACAAAAATAGTTGATAAAACAACTGGGCCAGTTCTAATGGAATTCACTTCTGTATTTCGACCAACATTTATCCCTAAGTTGTTCAAAATTCTCCTAATACCTTGTGATTGAAGTCTCATGCTTCTCCGAAATTGACCAGCTCTAATAGAAGAATTAATTCCAGAATTTCTTCGTGAAAAAGAGCCCAAAGTGTGGAATCGTCGAAAATTTGTTGAATTGATGCCTCTTTTTAGTACCAAAAATGTAGATTTTCCTGCTGCTTCTTCTTCATTCATTGCATCTTCCAGAAGTTTGGCAAAAATAGTCTCAATATCTTTAAAATATTGAGCAAGTTTTTCGCCAATTATGTTTCTATCTTCGAAAGTCTTGGTAATTTTTTCGGTAAATGTTTTTAATGAAGAAAAGTCTTCTGCTGCTACCCTAGCAGCTGCTCCACCAATTCCTAAAAGCGATCCAATAGCACTAAGAGCAACTATTGATGTACCACCAGTAAAAGGAGCAAGCACCAGGGCACCAGCTAAAAGACCTGCGCCAGTTACAGATACAGATGTACCAATTGTGCGAGCTATATTCCCATTTCTGAGATGATTTTCAATTTCAGTCTTTTTCATTTGTAAGATTAAAATAGCTAATTTTGTTTCGATTATAAAATCACGTATTAATTCAATTGGGTTGTCCATCTTAAAAGACAATTTCGATTTCAAGTCTTACATTAATTTTTTTTCTAAATAAAAAGACTATTTTTTTTATAAATATGACTAGAAAGTTAAAAAGAAATCCAAAAAAGATAAGATAAAAAAAATTATGTTATTAATGCTTATTATTATTTTAATAAACATCATCATTTGAAATTAATTTAATTTGTTTAGAAAAAACATTTAGAAAAAAACGCTAATCTATACCCATATTTTTTTATTTAAAAATTACCATAAATATACTAAAAAATACATACAGGTAAATTAACTAAATTTAATGGTAAATTAACTAAATTATACGTAAATATAAGTAAAATTACCAGCAATTTTTTCGTTAAAATTATAGAATTAAATAGTACAGATTGGTCAAGTAGTAGATCCACTTGTAGTTATTTAAGATTTATTATTGTTCTTATATTATTTATTTAGCAGTAAACCAAAAGCTTTTAGCAATGCCATTGAAGTTTATTCAGACAGCTGTTGCTCCAGAAGCAAAAGCCGGAAGACCAGCTGAAGCAAAAGAATGCCTAGGATTAATACCTACTTTAATCTTGAATAACACAGAATACAAAACCAATAGAGAAAAAGGGAAAATTTTTGGAGATTTCTTGGCCTCTACCTTTAGTCCTAACGCTGACTTAATTGACCCAAATAAAGACCGTGAAGTAAATTATTTAACTAAGAATTTCTTTTTTAAAAATGACAGAAACCAATCTTACGAACAATTAAAGATGATAGAAGTAATATTAGCACTAAAAAAACTTCGCGAAGAAGCTGCTGCAGGTCCTTACCAAATCCATATTATAATGCTAAAAAATCTGCATCAAAATATTTTGAACGCAATTACGTTCCTTTTTAACAAAAGTCTTGAACAAGGTAGAGTTCCTAGTGCTTGGAAAACTGCATACATAACAATCATCTCAAAGAAATCATCTCCAACACAAGACTCATCTAATTATCGACCTATTAGTATCACAAGCTGCCTTGGGAAGTTACTTGAACGAGTGATTAATACTCGAATTTACAATATCCTTGAAAGAAACTCTCTAATAATTCAAGAACAATCAGGGTTTCGAAAACACCGACGAACAATGGACAACCTTATGTTTCTTATCCAAAAAATTGTTGAAACTTACAATATAAAGAAAAAAGTCTGCTGCCTATTTTTTGACATCTCATAAGCCTTCGACGGTGTATGGCACGAGAGGTTAATCTACAAGCTAATTAAAATGAATTAACCTAATTATCTGATTCATTGGATAAGGTCATTCCTTGAATCTAGGGTATTCAAAGTAAACGTTAATGGTCATGTTAGTGAAGAATACCAGATAACTGCGAGAGTCCCTCAAGGTTCAGTAATTAGTCCTCTTCTGTTCAGTATTTTTATAAATGATGTACCAAAACGGAACAAAACAAATAACGACTATTCTTTACTTTTTGCAGACGATCTGGTTACATTTTTTATTTTTAATAAGAAGCGCAACATTGAAGACAAGATTAATAAATACATCAAAGAATTAGAAGAATGACTTTACAGATGGAAAATGAAAATTTCAGTTGAAAAGTCGTAAATGATATTTTCAAAATATACAAAAAAAAATCACCTAAACCTTTAAATTCATGGGAACAAACTCATGTACCTTTATTCATTTTAACTTTCCTTTTCTATCATTTTTTTATTTATTTATTTCAAAACTTATTTTAACAAAACTTTTAATTTTATTTTATTTACCTTTTATTTTTATCTGAAGGAGCTAATGCTCGATACAGATATACAAATAAATAAAAAAAATAATTTTTTTAATTCGAAAAAAAAATTGTGTTAGGAAGCAATTATATAAATTAAAATTTATTAATTTGACAGAAATATTTTTATTTTATAATAAAAAATCCTAAGCTCGGTAAAATAATATATTGAAATATTGTGTTTTTATTTTAATTCTATTAACTAAACCAGTCCATTATTTTCTAGAAAAAACTTTATTTGTATTTAATTCATATTAAAACTTTCAAAAATTTCACGTACTTATCAATTTTAACGTTTATTTACGTTTTTTTCACGTTAGACATTATCACTGGGAAATACTAAATCTCTATCGATTTCTAGCTGAAGACCACTTCAATAGTGAGAAACTCATAGTTAATAATATTCTAAATTGAAAATAAGGTTAAAAAAAATTATTTTCATGTTAGATTTTGTAATTGTTAGGTAAAAATTATTAGATTTAATTTTCAAATTTTTCTATTTGAAAGTTGAATTTGAAAATTTCCTAGATAAATTTTAAATTCTGATTTAAAGCTAATCCGTAAAACTTAATCCGGATTTTTTTATTTTCGGTCCTAATCATTCCGAATAATCGAGGGTCGACTGCACCGTATTTCGCTGAATATAAGCGGGTTTTGAATATAAGCGGGCCGCTTATATTCGAAAAAATTCACATCATCGATCAGCTTCTATTCGAATAAAAAAAGCAAGTTTTGATGCTTGAATATATGTAAGCGCTTTTTATATTTATAATTAGCTTGTTGTATAAAATGGAACCTTCACAACCAATGCAACCTTGTAATTCTGTTTTATTTTGTTTTATTGGCTAATAAATATCCAATCAGGCTTCTCTAATTCACATAATTAGATCTAATCTGTAAAAATATGCTTGAATACAAGCTGGACCCGCTTATATTCGAAAAAATTAAAAAAATGATTTATTGCTTGAATATAAGCGTCTCTTTTGATTTTTTCGTTCCTCCGGTACCCGCTTATATTCAGCGAAATACGGTAATTCTTTGCAGACTCGCAGAGTTTTTGCAGGGACTAAATTTGGGTGGTACAAAGTTTGATCAGCTAATACAATTTACAGAATAATTTTTGGACTCGTAGTAAATAGTGTTGGGGGGCGGCCAAGCCTGGCCGGTCCGGACGCAGTCAAAATAAGGCGGTCAGACTGGCGGCCATAATTTGGGCCGTGATTTCATTGAAAAAGATTTTGATGTTCTTTCATGATTCTAATATGGAGAAACAAAAAATTTTCAAATATTACATTTAAATCTCTAATATTTTTTCATAAAATCTTAAAGAAAAAAAATTTCAAAAATTTGGCCTTTTCAAGAAAAATTATTTTTTTTTTTTAATTTGGCATTTTCTTATAAAATAAAACTTTTGGCAAATCTTTAACTTTTCAGGAAATTCTTTTCCGCTGATAAAGTCTGATCGCAAATTTCAACATCCGTCTATGATTTGGCCGGCCAACTTCGCGGTCAAAAAAATTTTGACAGCATCAATGACTGTTTGTACGGTTACCAACGCTAATAGTTAAATAGTGATTTCATTTTAAAATTTTTGTTTTCTTTCTTTGTTTTTGTTCACAATTCCTTTTTTTCTGCCTAGATAAGAGAGAAACACAAATGTTCAATCGTTGCGCAACATTGATTTCTGAGAGTTTGCGCGGGACCCATTTACCATACTTTGCATATTATATTGCATAAAAAAGTTAAATCTTGAATGAAATTTTTTCATTGTAAAATCGATGAAAAAATCTTATTAAACAACCTAATTCGACGATGATGTAACAGCTCCAGAACTGAGTAAAATGCGACAAAATACAACTGATAGTGCATGTAGTAAAAAGTAGCTAAATTTTTGTTGAGTAATTTTCTATTTTTTTAGCATATTTTTTTTTTTATATTTGATCTATTTCATAAAAAATTGATAATAAAATATTTTATTTGTGTTATATGTATTAAAAATTAAATTCAATCTTTTATTATACAGTCCCGTTCTGTTTACTTGTTTTTACCAAAATTTACGTAAATTTGCCTAAATTAATTTTTTATTAAAATTATTTTTAATTTTTATTAGAAAAATATATGAATATACAAATTTTACGCTATTTTTTAAAACAAATTCATGGCATATTATTTACAAATTAGTTTTAATTAAAAATAATATTATTTCAGTGGTTCGACCATTCACCATTATTTTCAATGACAATCTTAATGGTCTATTACGAAATATTAATTTTCTTTCGCTCAATTAATATTACTTACTTTTTTCAAATTGTTAGTATATTTTACACAGTGTTCCGGGGTTAAATTTTTTTGAAAAGATCGAATTGACTCAGCAGCTTTTTCGATGGTTTTATATTTCTTTTCCTCACATAAGTTTTCAATTCACTCCATATCATCTCTAAAGGGTTTAAATCAGGCGATTTTGACGGAGACTTAACCTGGGAAAATTAAAAAACAAAAGTAGTTAGCGAGGCGTCAGAAGCCGAATCCGATGTTGAGTTTGCCGAAAAATTAAAAAAATGAAGGATGAAGATGTTAAAATGGTAGCAATTGAATATTTTATTCCGAATAATAAGCATCCATTTCATCATCTTCATCAAGTTCCGGGGAGCATTTCATTAGAAAAAATAATTGAGCCTACAGACACACAAGAAGTTGGATTCTAAAATACTGTACTGCTTCTGAAAAATGGTGAATGGTACCACCCTGATGTGAAAAAATTAATTAATTTTATTTAAAACTCAACAGCAGTAAAATACTGTGTGATTAAATGGCTACCCATTTTTCAGGAAAGTAAAATGATGTTTTTTAACTTATTTTTTTAAGTTTGTTAAAGATGCTATGGTAAAATTTGCACACGAAATCGAAAATAATCATTTAATTGTCGAGGCTTCTATACAATCAAATAAAATTTTCTTAGTAACTAAAAATAAAGTAAAGATTTATATTTTAAGGTGTATTATATATCATCTCTTTATTTAATTTATTTTTAAGACAGGCAAACTAAAAGGAAATTTATGAACTGTCCCGCTTGATAGAGCCTTATTGCAATTAAATGAAAATTTGCAAAATTTGAACTCAAGCATAAAAGAAATTATGAGCCAAAATAGAGAAATTAAAAATGTTTTAGTTGAAAACAGCTCCTTAGAAAAAAATAAAAGTTCGAGTTCAAAATCAAGTGATGATAATAGTGACTTTGAGGATCAGAATTTTGTTGGAAATGATTCTATAAGGAAATGTATTTGAATAATAAATAAACTTTTATCTTAATTTTTTTCTTCAAAGCGAGCAATAAAGATTTTACTAACTCATTAAGAGGCTTAATTACTAAAAGATTTAAGGACGATCCTGGTCAAACTTTGGGACATTACCAGAAAACCTATCCTAATAGTATGCTCGAGATAAAAAGTAATTTTATTTTTTAAAGTTCAGAATTGAAATTTAGAACAATTATAAAAAGACGAATTACAAAAATATTTGCCAAAAAACTCGACGTTTAAAGAAGCTTTGGAGAAGGCAGCTAATAGCTTTAAGATGGACAAGAGCTCAAAAAAAACAAACTAAATTTAACTATTCTTTCTAAAACTTTATTCCAATTAAATTGTTTTTCAAAATTTGTAAATATTTAAATAAAAATTAAAAAAAATACACGTTTTTTTACGTTTTTTTCCTGAAATCCTAAAAAAAGTTAAAAATTTACGTAAATTTACACAATTTTACATTAAAAAATAAAAAAATTTACTAAATTTTACGTAAATTTACGTAAATTTTTATTTACATGGTAAAAAGTAGAAAGTCGATGAAAAAGCAGAATTGTAACCTTTTTTCAAAAAATCATAACTTTTTTGTCCCTTTTTGATTTTACGCAAATTTACGTAATTTTTCGTAAAATTACCATTTTTTACATTTGTCAATTGACGTAATTTTACGTAAATTTTGGTAAAAACAAGTGAACAGAACGGGACTGTATTATGATTTAATAAATTTATGGTAATTTTTATTAAAACTATGATAGTTTTTAATTTAATTTATGATATGCAAGTGTCAAAGTCCTTAAAAAATTTGGCTAATTTATAAACTTTTTTGAGCTTTGACAGTTTCAAGAGGAAATTTTCCCCATAATTAATCACGAAAAAAAAAATTTTAAATTTAATCTCTCCAAAAACTCTTAAATTGTGAAAATATTTACTAGAAAATCAGTAGAATTAAATAACAGATATTTTGCCGAGTAAAATTTTGATTGATATAAACTCTGTGTCAGCTGTTACATTTTGCAGAATGATTTTCGGACCTTTAGAAACTTGCTTCAATTTTTAATTTTTGTTTTTGCTATTTTGTTTCAAAATTCAAAATGCCATTTAAATTAGATTTAAATTAAAAAAATTGAATAATTTAGTTAATAAATAGGATAAGATAATGACTGATTAAATCAATTATTAAGTAAATATTAAATCGAAAATTATAATATTAAGATGAAACTTAATAAAAATTAAAATTTTAAAACGAAATTAAAAGCATCATTTTTTACAAATTTCAAAATACTGTTCACTGTGACTTAGCTAGGCGGCTAGTTATTCACTTGGCCGGTTAATTGCTCGCTTTAGCAGGCCACGCTTAGCCAGCTTCTACCATAAATTAATTTATTCAAGATTATTTCAAATTTATTTTGAGAAACCATTTAGTATTCAAAAAAATACACGAACAATTGAAGTTTTTAGTATAATTTTGTTTTTGACAAATGAAGACAGAAAAAAGCTGATCATGAAAAAATATCCCAAATCTCCAAGTTTACCATAAATTTCTGTGTCATTTTGTACCATATTCAGATCAATTGTTCACAAGAAATGTAATATTGATCACATTTGCTGCGATCAAAAAAATTTTTTAAATAATTTAAATTGTTAAAATAATTTAATGTATTTTTTTGTCAGACAAAAATTGTCATAAAATCTATGAGTACTGATTGTTTAGATAGAGTTTAGTTCTGACCGTTCTCGTGATCTTTCATATTTAGATGATCACACATTTTGGTGAGCAATTTTTGAAAAGTCCCAAAAATGGACAAAAAAATTGATTTTGATGATACCGTAAACTCGTGACCATTACTCTTGGAACTATGTTAAAATTTGGGTTTATTCCATACGGAACTAATACACGAAACAATCATGGGTTTCACCGATGAAGATAACCTCAATGAGAACCTAGAAAAAGTAAATTTGATTGAATTAATCGAAACACTCTTAGGGAATTGAACCTTCAGACCACAGTCAAATCCCAACTTGTTCAAATTAATTAACACCAAAGAAACGTGGCAGAAAAATGCTACCTCATGACGAAAATGGTAAAATTAATAGGCAAAATAAAAAATAAATGTTTTTATATAGTTCTTTTTGGCTATTAAATCAAATTCTTTTAATTTTAAATTTAATTTTTAATCTTTAATCGAATTTAACTTTTACTCTTAGAATAAATAAAATAATTTTTAATTTTTTTTAATTCCGAATTTAACTCTACAATTTTTTGAGTTTTTTACAAAATAAATTCGAAATTATTCTAAGAATAAAATCAAACTTTTGCGCTTACTCTTAGTTTAAAGTCAGACGTCAAGGTTTATTCTAAAAAAAAATAAAAAAATTTTATAACATGATTTCGATGGTATTAGTTCCGTATGGAATAAACCCAAATTTTGACATAGTTCCAAGAGTAATGGTCACGAGTTTACGGTAATTAAAGACAAAAAAACTGATCAGGAAAAAATATCCCAAATCACCAAGTTAACAATAAATTTATGGGTCATATGATCAATTGTTCACAAAAAATGTAAAATTGATCACATTTGTTGTAATAATAGATATCAAAAAAATTAAAATAGGAAATTTTTTTTGTGATCAATAATTTTTTAATATAAAACATATTTAAAGATTATTCCAAAAAAATTTTTAGGAAAAAAAAAATTTAATCTCGAACTATAACATTTTTAATTAATAAACCAAACTTTTTTTTTCGGAAAATCTATTTATTCTAAAATTAAATGCATTTTTTAAAATAAATAATATAAAATTATGTTATAGGGCTAATTTACTAAGTTAGATCAGTTGTTAAGCATTACTCTACTTGTTTAATAGATATATTAATTGTGGTTAATTAAAATATTATATTAATTGGCATTACTAGACAACTCTAATTAATAGCTTCAAGACGAATTAGAGATGGTATTTAAAGGAAATAGATTTTTTGTTGAATTGTAGTTCTGGTTATATAAAATAAAATGATACAAAACAATCCAATCTTTTCTGGGTGCAATGATGAATAAAAGGAAAAAATTCACACTACAACAGTTAATTTATTTTTTTGTTAATTACTTAAAAAATTTTTTTATTCATAAAATGGTTAAAACGTCGAAAGCTGGAGCCATTCAGGAATTATTAAAATAAAAAAAAATTAAATTAACAAGTTTTTTTCATTAAGTAGAAACTTTTTGCTTATTAAGCATTTGAAAAGCATTTGAAAAGCTGAAAAGCAACTAAGTAAAGAAAAATTAATGTATTGAATTACTTGAGCCGTACATTATTGATATGCTTATCATTACCGAATGATGGATGCGTTTTCTGACTGAGAATGAGAGCATCTAACCAAGTGTGACATATTGATGAATAAAAGATGAAAAATGATTAGTTGCATAAGCTTGAAGAGTTGATGATGGAAAAAAATTGAAGGTCGATGATACACTTCAATACGACCCGCACTCATTAATCATAAAATTTTGTTGCTTGACTACTAAGCTAATAGATAAACAAAATTGAAAAAATCATTTGTGTGATTTTAGCTTAAGTGAATCATTTTAGATGAAGCTTTTCAAAAATTCAGCTCTTCAGATAATTGATTAGTTTTATTTTTTATTTATATAAGTTTCAAGCGTATTCTGCTAGTCTAGCGTATTGAAGCCATTAAATAGCTGTGTTTAATTTATTTAGTTCAGATGAAATTTGCGGATTTTAAAAGGTTAAAAAAATTATATTTATTTTAAAATTAATTAGCTAGATACTCTAAAAATAATGTTAAAAAATTACGAGTAAATGCCGTCGGCATTCATAGAATCGATTGAATCCATTATTCGAATCAACCTATTTAACAGCTAGTTAATGTTTCTAGATAAAAATTGTTGTTGAATTCAACAACTGGGAAACAAATTTGTTACTAGTGATTCATTACTTCCTTCTTCTTAGAGCTCAGAATTGTTGTTTACATAAATAACATAGCTCCAAAGCTTTAGAACTATTTTTTATATTAAGTTTTTTAAATATAAATTTTATAACTGTTCAAGATTTGATACGTTCAAGAAGATCTGGAAATTTACCAAAAATTTTAATAAAATTTTAATTAGATTAAAACTGGCATCGATTCTGTCTATTTTTAAAAATTAAAAATATTTATTTTGTTTTTATTTAAAATTTTATTCTTGGAAAACCAAAGAGTTCATTTGAAAAATTGGGAAATAGAATAAATAAGTTACTCTTCACCTTCATCATCGCAAAAAGGTGATTTTTTATATTTGAAAAAATTGAAACAAGTGGTTGCAAACAAAGTGATTCCATCAGGTTTCTTTAGCTCATTTTCTACAGGCCCTGATGCCTCCTGATTAAAAATAGAGACAGAAATGCTGTTAAGACAAGTCTTTAATGCATGACTAGACAGAAAATTATTTTTTTCTAATTTTGGTAAAAATACCGGATTTATTAAATTTTTTTTTTAAAAAAATTATTTTTATTGCAATATTATTTTAACATTTTCTTGATGAAAAAAAAAGGTTTATTTTAATGAAAAATATATAAAATAAATTAAATTTCATTGTTAAATAAAAATTTTACAATTTAAGTTTTTTTTGAAATTTTTTTTCTGTTAAACTGATCCGCTTTAACTGCTCCAATTACTAAATCGAAGTCAACTAATTGAAGCAGCTATCTATGCTCCTTCTTAACTTAAAAAATTATGGTTTGGTTAAGTAAGTTTCCAGTGATATCGACAAAGATGCTGCTATTTCATAGTTTTTAAAAAGGAAATGAAGATTATAAGAAAAAAAGTTACTTAAAATATATCATTAACCTATGTTACATAATAACCTATGTAATCACAAATAATAAAATTAATTTGATTGTATCAATTTTTTTAACTTTATTTTTTTTTAAATTTTAGGTATTTTAACAGCCTATTGCGTATAAAAATAAGCTTACTAAAATTTCAAAATTAATATTTTCAAAGTTTTAAAAAGACCAACAATGAAATAAAATTTATATTAATAATTTATATTTAAATAAAAAAAAATTTCAAAATATAATTTCAATAAGGCAAATTTAAACTAATTCAATTAGAAGTAAAAATATTGATATCTTACTTCTGCAACAAATTAGTTATTCAAATTATTTTGAAAAACAGTCATAACTTTATTTTTTTTAATTTTTTTTCCTTATTCACTCCTTGTGGAGCATAGGGTTATTACTTTTGATTTTCATTCAAGATCTTTTGCCTTAACCACATTTTATTTACATTTCGATGAGCTCTTTCTTGATTGTTGTCCACCTAGTTACTGCTGGTCGTTCCACCTTAAGTCGCCCTTGAGGTGTCCATTGAAGGGTTCTTTTTGGTATCCGAGTTTCTATCAATCTAAGTGCATGCCACAGCCATAAACCATCGCAGTTTTTTGTTCTTAATGCATTGAATTAATCATAATTGTTTTAAGTTTTCAAAATTGGTGTTCTTTGAGGTATAAAAAAAATAACTTTCAAATAAATTAAATTTTTTTGTATGTATTCATTTTTTAAGCCGCTAGAAATTTTTAAACCTTGAACATCAATTCAGTGATTATTTCCTTGCTAAGAGCCGAATGCACTTAAATCCACTTAAACTGAAACAAATTAAAGTAAAATAAAAATTACATGGTAAAAAATATACTTTAATTCAGTTAAAAATCAATTAAAATTATTTTTTTATTTTTTTTTTATTTTCTAGCTATAAAACAGTTTCTAAATCTAAAATTCATATATTAATTTAAAGAAAAATATATCCCTGTTGTTGATTTTTGATTTTTTACCAATTTTTACCAAAAATAACCAAAATTAGCGTTATTTTTGGTTAAAAATAGTTATTTTTAAAATCGTTAAAAAAAATCTTAAATTTTCGATTTTTCGAAAAAAAAGACATTTCTAAATTTTATCAATAAAATTTTCAAATTTTACCAAAATTATCGTAAAATCCTGATAATTTACGTAATCTTTCGTAAAACACCTCTTTTTCACTTTTCAGATTTTACGTTAATTTACTTAAAATATGGTATAATTTGGTTAATTTACGGTATTTTACGTAATTATTCGTAAAATACTGCTATCAAATCACTACTGTACATAGGTATTAGGTGAATATTCATATTTTAAGGTTTGTAGTTGAACCTCTTTGCAAAGAAATACAGAAATTTACTTTGAATTGAATAAGTTTGAATTAATAAATTTGATTTTTTGAGAAATAAATTTGAAAGTTTTTAATATAGTTAAGAGATTATTGTTTCCCCACAATAAAATATCTTCTCCCCACAAACGAAAAACTTTTCCCAACAAACACGTTTCTCTTCACCACAAATGACTTTTAAACACAAAAAAAATTGTGTTAAAGAGAAAAAATATATTTTATTCGAAATTAAAATTTATGAGTAAAAAAAATGTTAATATTAAAAAAATCTTTTCGGCACATTGACTTTTTAATAAAAAAAAATTTTAAAATAATTATTTTTTTCTAAAATTTTTATTTAGTTTTTATTTTATTTTATCTTATTTAAATTTTATTTTTTTTTATTCTGAAGGAGCATTAGCTCGGTACAGATAAATAAATAAATAAATAAAAAAGTATTTTGGCTTCGAAATAAATCAACTTCGAATTAAAATATTTAAATAAATAACAATTAAATTAAAATAAAAATAAAAAAATTTAAAACGAAATGTTGAAACTACATTTTGTACCTTTATTTATTTTAAGTTATTAATATAAATTTTTTTTTTACTGAAGAGCAATTATGAATTATAAAATAAACTTTGCGTTTTAGAGAGAATTTTTTTTATTTTTATATGTTGTATCCAAAAGTTTTCGTTTTGTGCTTAAGAGATTTTTTCATAAAATATTCTAATTTTGTGGTGAAAAGTTTTGAGATGTGGTGAAGAGTTTTAATATTGTAGGGAGTAGATATTGTTTGTGTGGATGAGGAAGACCCTTTAGTTAAATATTGAAAATTTTGGAGCTTAAATTTTTTTTGTTATATTTAATTTTTGAGTATAATCATCCAATATAAGCAAATGAAAATGTTTGATTTTTATCTCGAAGTTAAATAAAAATTGTAAAATAATCAAAAATAAATTTTAAAAACACATTACTCAACTTGGAATTGTATATAAATATGAATCATTTATTTTCAAATAAAAGCTCGACTTTTCTTTTTTAACCCAGGAAAAAATGAAAACAAAATTAATCAGATAAATCATTTATTCATTTGTATTTTTCCAAATATTTATTTAAAAATTGTAAACAAGCAAATCTAGTTTTTAAACTAGTGAATAATGTGATCTTTAGGATCGAGGTTTTGTATTAATTTAAAATTAATTAGAAAAGATAAATTGTAAACAGACAAGTTTGGAGCCGACGGGAAGCTAATTACAAAGATGGAGTCCCAGTGGAGGCCTCTAATTTGGACAGCATGATCAAATGTTTATCATTAATTGGGCTCTTATTTAATGGACAGCATTCACGGTCCTCTCTAGACAGCTCTAATCAATCATTTTGATTAAAAGGCATTTTCCTTGTTGATTTAATCAAAAAAAAATCAAAATAATAAATCTCTCAACACTTTTTATTATCTAATAGATATAAGATAAAAATGTTCCTATTGAGATAATCAAATAAAGAAAAATGTTTTTTCTCATCTTATCTGCGCTTGTAAATGTTCTTTGGGCCAAGTATGCGCCGTACACCGAGGAGCAGGTAAGGCCACCTTTTTTGCTTCATTTTCTCTCAATCTTTTAAAACTGTCCGGCTCAGTTTAAACAATGGCTCGATGATTGGGACCAGCTCACCTACCAAGAAATGCATCTAGTCACTAAACTCTTTTGGTCGGACGAGATTGCCAGCGATGCAGAGATCGATGTCCTAGAAAGCCAATTTGTAAGAAAAATGAAAAAAAAAAATAGAAAAAAAAATGCATGCAAATTTTAGTCATTTCCTTTTTCCAATCTTCTTTTATCTGGGCTCTTAAATTTGGCTTTTTTGTTTAAATTTTTTGTTAACAGGCAAGCAAATTTTATGACAATTACTCAGCACAATCGGAGCTAATAGTCCAAAAATTGATCTCATCCAAATGGAATCTATACACTAACTTGACTCAATTTAATAAAAAATCTTACGTAAGACTAATTTTGGTCATCCCGCACTCACATCCTTTCTTTGTACCTTTTGCATGTCCAATACCTGAAGCAA
Source organism: Brachionus asplanchnoidis (assembly GCA_025491095.1). NCBI lineage: Eukaryota > Metazoa > Rotifera > Eurotatoria > Ploima > Brachionidae > Brachionus > Brachionus asplanchnoidis. Next base: position 883,285 of record JAILYF010000008.1, on the reverse strand, counting down.
AAAAATGTGAAAAATGGGAAAAAAAATAAATTTTTTTTTTCAAAGGAAAAATCAGTGATGCTGTCAGCCAACTTTTCGCGGCAAAAAATCACCGAGCTGAAAAAATTTGACTGGCGCTCGTTCCAGGACGAGAATTTGAAGCGGGCTTTTTTGCGCGCAGTCATCGTGATCGGCGACTCGGGCATCCCCGAGGGCAGCAAAGTGCTCAGATGGAAACAACTAAAGGCCGACATGAACACCATGTACACCACATCAAAGATAACACTCAAAAATAAAACCATGTCACTAGAGCCCAACATTACGGCCATATTCCAGTCGAGCCGAAATTATTCGTACCTGAGTACAATATGGAAGCTTTGGCGCGAACACAGTGGCAAAAAGATCTCACCATTGTTTCCCGAGTACATCGAGCTGAGCAACTATGCAGTGAGCGGCTATGACTTCAAGGACTATGGCGAGTACTCGCGCTCCAGCTTTGAGCTTGACGACCTGCCCGATCAGCTGGACAGCATTTACTCTAAGATAAAGCCTTTGTACAAACTGCTGCATGGTTATGTGCGCCACAAGCTCAGGGAAGTGTATGAGTTGTCGCCGAGCGAGGGAGCACTGCCAGCGCATGTGCTCGGCGACCTGTGGGCTCAGCAGTGGCACAACATATTCGAGGACATCAAGCCTTACAGGAACAAGACCTTGCTGGATGTGACGCCCAAAATGAAAGAACAAAATCTCACAGCCAAAGATTTGTTCCTGATTGCCGAGGAGTTCTATACCAGTCTGGGTCTGGACCCGTTGCCGCAAACATTTTGGAACAATTCTTTGTTCGAGAAGCCGAAGGACGGACGCGAGGTTAATTGCCACGCGTCGGCCTGGGACTTTTATGACGGAAAAGATTTTCGCATAAAAATGTGCACCAAAGTGTCCATGAATGACATGTTCACCATTCACCATGAGATGGGTCATATACAGTACTACATGAGCTACAAAGATCAGCCTTTTCACTTCAAAGAGGGCGCTAATCCTGGCTTTCACGAAGCTCTGGGGGATCTGATGACTTTGTCCGTGATGACTCCACGTCATTTGCACAAAATTGGCCTCATTGATCAACTAGTGGAAGATAAAGGTACGTACAATATTCAAAAAATATTTTTTGTAAAATTTAAATATTTAAAAATATTTAAAGAATTTAAAAAATTTTTAATAAAAAAAAATTTTTTTGATAAGTGAATTTTTGGGAATTTTACTTTAATTGACGTAAATTGCCGTAAAAAAGTAAATATTTGATCGACCCGATTTATGATTGAAATAGGTTTAGCAAGCATTAGTTTCGTCTCAATTTTAGCAGGTCTACCACTTCCTTTATTTCTCTCAATTTTTCAATTCAATTTCAAGGTTAATCAACAGGCTAGTGCCCTTATCGTAGTCGACTGATTAACACTTCATTTATTTAATTCAAATAAAATTTTTAATATTTAAAATTAAGATTTTTATAAAATTGAAAAAAAAGAATTAATTATTTTTTATGAAAACAAAATAACATTGATAAATTTATATAAAATTTTTTTACAATGTCAATAAATATTAAATTGGTATTATTGTAAATTGATAGCTTGAATGTAGCATGTTTCAGCATTGATCTTTAGATCACAAAGCTTTTTATCAATCTACAATATAAAAATCTAAATGTTTTTTCAGCACTTTTGGTTTCTGCCATTGATTCAATCAGGTTCGCATAATTCCTTAGATTGTAGTTTAAATTTATCGAGTCATTTTTGAAAAGTCTATCTTATAAATTCTCAGGCGAGTTATGATAGAATAGTGTCTTAAAAGATAATGATAACATTCTGTCTAAAAATCTATTCTGAAATCATTTAAGCCATATTTTTCCAAAAAATTATTAACATCATTAAAGTTATTCGCTTCAAATTTTAACTTTAACAGTTTAAAAAAAGAAAAATAATAACTTTTAGCCAGTTTAATTATTGCCTCTTTAGAAAAATACAGAGTTTTTATAAAAGTCACAAGACTCAAGTCAAGTCCAATCACGACTTTATTTTTGTTTTTATTTTTCAAAAGTCCCACCAAATACTTTAAAATTTTTAATATTTAAAATAAAGATTTTTATAAAATTAAAAAAAAAAGAATTAATTATTTTTTATGAAAAAAAAAATAACATTGTTAAATTTATACTAAATTTATCTACAATGCAAATAAATTTTAAATTTGTATTATTGTAAATTTATTTATTTATTTATTTGTTTTCTGTACCGAGCTAGAGCTCCTTCAGAATAAGTTAAAAATTAAAAAAATAAAATAAAAATGAAATAAAAAAAAAAAAAAAAGAATTAAAAAAAAGTAAATAAGCTAAATTAATGAAAATTAAGAATATATAAAATTGGAAAAGATTGTTACATGTGGCTCATGTTTAAATAGTTCAAGTTTCAGGAAAAAAAGAAGAAATAGTAAGGTAGCAATTACACAATGGAGTTGGGTAGTCAATATATCTTGATTCGAAACCTTCTTTGTATTCCTTCACCAGTCTTACAATCAATGGAATAGAATGACTCAGTCCTGTCCCAACATATCTCTCACTCAATTCAAAAAGCCGATTCGAGACTGTTAGTAATTTTAGTTTATTAAAAGCCTCATGATGTACGATGTTGGAGGGAGTATCATATTTTTACTTAAGAATAGATCTGACTGCTGTATTCTGAATTGCTTGTAGTTTTTTGATATAATTTTCTGAAAATGAATTTAAGCAAGGAAAAGAATAGTCTAAAATTGATCCGACTAAAGATTTATATAGATTTCCTAGTGTGTTCTGATTAAGACCCCATTTTTTGTTTGACAATATCTTAATATTATTTAGCCTTTTATTGCAGCGCTCTTTAATTTCATCAACCAGTATATTAAAGTTTAATTTAGAATCAAATTTAATACCAAGAAACTTGATTTCTTATTGTCTCTCTATTCTGTTTCCATAAATTTTTAAGTTTAGATTTTCACTCTCTTTTTTGTACCTAGAAAAGACTACTGAACACGACTTTTCAACTGATATCTTCATTTTCCATTAAATAAGCCATTGTTCTAGTTCGTTGAGGTATTTATTGATCTTATTTTCTAGGTTCCCCTTTTTGTTATAAATGAAGAATGTAACTAGATCATCTGCGAAAAACAGAGAGTATTCATTATTTGTTTTGTTTCTTTTAGGGATGTCATTAATGTATATACTAAATAAAAGAGGACTAATTACTGAGCCTTGAGGAACACCTGCAGTTATTTGATATTCTTCGCTCAGATGGTCATTCACATTTACCTTAAATGTGCTAGAGTCTAAAAAGGATCTTATCCAGTTAGTCAAGTAATGAGGTGGATTTATTTTAATCAGTTTAAAAAGTAAACCTTCATGCCAAACCCTATCAAAGGCTTTAGAAATATCAAAAAAAAAGGCCGCAGACTCTTTTTTTCAATTGAATGATTCGACAATTTTTTGAATTAAAAAGAAAAGATTATCTGATGTTCGCCGGTGTTTCCTAAATCCAGATTGCTCCTGGATAAGGAGTGAATTTTGTTCCAAAAAATTGTATAATCTTGAATATACTATGCGTTCCAGTAGCTTTCCTAAACAACTCGTTATACTAATTGGTCTATAATTTAAAGGATCTTGTAAAGTAGAGGCCTTTTTTTGAATCATAGTAATGTAAGATGTTTTCCACGCTTTCGGGACTCTACCTTCTCGAAGAGATAAATTAAAAAGTTCTATGATTTCTATTAATGAATTTCTAAGTTTTTTAACATTAAAGTATGAATTTGGTCAGGTCCTGATGCCGCTTCATTTTTTAATATCTTTAAAGTCATAATTAATTCATTTAAGCAAATTGGATCATTAAAATTAGACTGGTTATAATTCCTAAAGAAAACAGAGTTAGAATTTAGTATTTCGATATCTTTCTCAGTATCAATTAAATCAGAATTAGGACTAAATATTGAAGATAAGAGTTCTCCGAAGCATTTTCCCTTTTCTTCATTAGATTTGAATTCCCTTTCATTTAAAATCAATTTAGGAATTAAATTTGATCCTTTTTTTGTTCTAAATTTATTTATTTTTTTCCAAAAAGGTCTACTTGTCAGTGGGTTTTTTCCCATCTTCTCAATAAAATCAAACCAATTTTGATTCCAGAATTTTTTTAAAGAGGCTTTTACCTCAGATGTAAGTTGATTAAATTTTTGCTTGAGCTTTTTACAGCGAGTTTTCTGGTAATTTCTTCTTACATTCCTACGTTCTTTTATCAAATTAACAATGTTTGGCGGAAGACTCGTTTTGTAGATTTTCTGAGAAAGATATGGAATGTTTTTTTGTGAAGCAGAAATAATTTTTTCTGTTATTTTATCATTTAGTTGATCTATTGTGAGGGAACTTTCAGTGATATTCACTATTTGAGAATTTAAAATCTCGCTGAATAATTGCCAGTTTGCTTTCTTATAGTTAAACTTTTCAGCTGCTGATTTATTTTCTAATTGATAGCCAATAGAAATCGATGCTTCGATTGGGAAATGGTCACTAGTCATGTCTTGACTATTTAAGACACTGAAGTCGGTAATTTTTTCAATTAATGAAGACGAAACTAAAAAAAGGTCAAGAATTTCAAAGTAATTCTTATTAAAAATATTGAAAGTAGGATGCTTATCATTGATTACTGAAAAGTCTAACTCGTTGATTATTCTTTCTAATATTATCCCGTTTTCATTTTCCCCTACGCAGCCTATTTGCTTTGTTCTAGCGTTTAGATCACCACCTAAAATGTAGTTTATGTAAATCGCGTATAATATTTTTAAATAACAATAATATGCAATTTAAAAACTAAAATACCGAATTAGGAACAAAATAAAAATATTTTAGTTTTTTTTGTAATTAATGTCAATTACATTTTAATTGATCACTATTTTAATTTATTAATACATAATTGATTTAAATGAAACTCTTATACAATCAAAAAAACCTAAATTATTTATTGATTAATCCTATAATGTTCAAAAAAATTGCCACTTTGAAATTTTTTTTATCTTTCTTGTTTTGCTTATTAAATTAACACTTTTGATTTTCATTTTATATAAACCAATGTAGCCTTATCTCTGGTTCGATATAGTTAATCAAATAAATAAATCTCTAAAATAACTCGGGAATTAAAAAAAAATGCCTGTAATTGAAGAAATTCCTAAGAACAGATCTCAAGATCAGGCATTTGAAGCTAATACTAAAGGAAAACTAGGGGAAAAGGTAAAAGTAATTTTTCTTTATGTAGTTTTCGCTCCTTGAAGGATGCTAAAAAATGCCTCGATAGAGAATTTGAGGGAAATAACTTGGTTGTAAAAAGAGTCACAGAAACATTGCTAGCAGATATAATATTAGATATAAAAATAAATATTTTTTTGTCCTTAAAAAATATATTTTGTTTTTATTTTTTTGTTCTATTTCGATAATTAGTACTATGTATTTCTAAAAAAAGTAATTAATAGAAAATTTTGTTCCAAATTCAGTATTTTTGTTTTATTTCGCATAAAATAAACACATTTAATAATTATATGCCATTGTAAATTGATAGCTTGAATGCAGCATATTTTAGCATTGATCTTTTGATCACAAAGCTATTTATCAATCTAGAATAAAAAAATACAAATATTTTTTCAGCACTTTTGGTTTTTGCCATTGGTTCAATCAGTTTCGCACTATTCCTTAAATTAAAGCTTAAATTTCTCGAGTCATTTTTGATAAGTCTATCTTTTAAATTCTCAGAAAATTCTTTTAATACTGAACAATTTCTTATTTACACCAAGAGACATGTTACAAGCTTGTTTAGAGAAATTTAAATTATGATCAATCTTGAAACCTAAAAGACTGATTTCTTTGACAACCTCTATTTCTATTCCACCTTAGTTTATTGTTTCAGGAACAATAATATTTCGTTTAGTAAAAATCATAAAAAAAGTTTTTGACCATTTTTTATCAACCTTATTGTAAAAACACGAATCATTTGCAATATTAAAAGACAATTGAAAACTAAATAATACAGTCTCTAAGTTCTTTAGTTCTCCTATTAAAATATGATAACTTAAAGAAAATATAGAATATTAAAAATAAAAATTAAATATACTGATTATTTAACAACTAAAAAATAAAGAGAAAATCTATTATAGATTTGTGAAATTAATTGTTCAATATAAAAAAATTTGATTTTGAATTAGTTTATTTTTTTTTTGTTTGAATTACAAAATGTATCCAATGTTGAAATAACATTGAAAAGGTTCGATGTTTCAAATATTTTATCAGTTTCAAATAAAATAATAATTATGAGTTAATATTGCAAGCAATTTCATTTTTGAAATTATAAACTCTTTAGTAGAATAGAAAAAAATTTAAATTTTATTTGAAAATTTGAAAAAAAAATTGAAAATTAACTTTTAAATAATTCATTTAGATTTAAATTTATATTCAATCGTTGAAAAACTTTGTTTATATTTTTATATATTTTGACTTTAATTGATACATTAAAAAATATTTGTCTAAAATAACTAAATTTTAATAAAAATAAAAGCAATAATTATAATAGTTTATTAATAAATAAAAACGGTTCAGAATTCATTTTAAATTTTAGCAAAATTTGTAAATTTTTGTTAAAAAAAAATTTAACACCAATTTTCATTTTGAAAAAGATATTGATGTTTATTTTTTGAAAAAAATTGCTCTGCTCCGTAAAATTGCTCCCATCTTCACTCTCTCTTTAAAGAAGATATGAAAATAGTAATTTTCAATTTTATTTCAATTTAAGATCCAAATATTTCTGACCCGTACGGAATTTAATATTCAGACAGTAATAATAATAATTAAAATAAACTAAGGCAAGCAGGCTTGAAGATGGCTTATTAGGAATACATCTATGGTAGCTAGATGCTCAGAAATCTAGCTATATTTATTAATTTGAATATTAACCTTCAAGAAAGGAACAGTATAGCATGAAAAATTTTATAGTTACAAAAATTATTAGAAAAAAAACTTAATTAAAAATACAGCTATAAATTAGATAAGTTGAAAGAGAAAAATTACATAATATCATTCTGCTTCGAAAGATTTAGTTAGCTCTAAAAGTAGATAATAATATCTTTTATCACTAATGTTAGAAAGACATGAGTTAAGTGAATCTGTTAGACCATTTTTGATATAAAACTGTGACTTTGGTTCCATTTTTAGTTCTCCAGTTTTTGTGCTTATGTTTACCATATTTGATTTAAAGAAATCCTCCAAAATTGTAATGCCTTGATTAAATGACTTAAGTCTTGATCCGTTAATCCTTGGGCTAATATAAAAATCATGAAAGATTTGAAATGCCGGTATTGCGAATTTCAAATTCAAATTGAAAAAAAAATCTTCATTTTTTAAAAAATAAAAAAAATTATAATAAAAAAATATTAGAAAAAATACTGCAACAAATTGCAACATATTTTCTTGCACCTTTTTAAACTAAAAAATTTTTTTTCATTTAGAAAATGACAAAAAATATCGAATCAATAAGATTTAAAAAGATTATTGATATGATTTACTAAAAAAAAAAGAAGAAAATAAAAAAAATAATTCTTAGTAAAAAAGGTGCAAAAAAGTTTTTTGCACTATGTTGCAGTATTTTTTCTAGTATTTTTTATTAAATCTAATTTTAATAAATCAAAAAATGAAGAATTTATATTCAATTTGTATTTGAAATTCACAAAACCTGGTATGCTAATAATTTTTTTTTAAAGTCTCAATAAATGAGAGTTTTGATTGCAAATGAAGTTGTTCAAAATTAAAGATTTTTAGACATTTGAAAATATTTAACATATGACACCTAAAGTCCTTAACAGGTTGTTTTGTGCAGCGTTAAGATACTCTTTTGTTTTGAAATTTAGTGAAACGGTACCCAGACCATAGGTAAATTGAGATAAGCAAGGTTTTTTTAAATAAAGGATTGAAAAAAGGTGATATTTTATAAAACCTAGTAAATTAGTTAAATTTCTTATTAATAAAAATTTGATACTAATTGATTCTATTTGGTTAAAAAAGGAATTGATTTTGGTTTTAAAGTAATTATTTTTTGTTACTAAGAAAAAAAGTTCTCATTTTTTTCCACATTTTTAACCGTTGGCATAATAAAAAAGACCTTTTAATATATAAATTAATAATTAGAAAAAGTTTTATAAAATTAAAAAAAATAGATAGATGTAAAAAGAGTTAAAACATAAACTGATCAGTATTTTTCTATTTTTAATTAATAATATATTAATTATTTTAAATAAAATAATAATCATTCAATAGATATGCTGATCATTTTAATGAAATAATGATCAGATAAATAAAAATCAACAATTTTCCACAACATATTGAACATTTTTTTTCAATTTTAGTTCAAATTTTTTTAGACTCAAAACTAAATATTGTATAATATAATGAATTATTATCAACAAAAAAAAATTGAAATAAACAAAAACTAATTAATTTCAACTTGTTAAAGTAAACTTTTATTGTCCAAAATAGAATTTTTACTTTTTCAACAAAAAATAATTAGTCTCAACAGAAAGTAATTATTTTCGAAGTACAGATAGTTTAAAAATTAGTTCCGTGAAAATGTAACATGGTGCAACATTAAAAGTTACAAAGAGGTATTTTTTTTAGCTTAAAGCCGCAAATATATGAAATGAACTTTCAGAAAATCTTTTGAATTCGCCATTTCTTAATGGTTTATAAAGCAGACTTTTACCGAAAACTAATCAAAAATATTTAAAAATATTTAATTAATTAGATTTAATTTTTTTATAATGGTCGGATAAAAATCATTTTAAATTTGCTTTGAATATCTCATATTTGGTTTTGTTGCGAATTTTTTTGACTTAACTTACTTTATTTTAAAAGTAAAATTTAAATATAAATTTTAATAAATTAAAAATTAACCTCGTGATCAAAAAATACAAAAAAATTCACAATTTGAAAAGATCTGATCATAAAATCAAAATGCACAATATCTTATTTTTTAAAAGAATATTTATCAAATTTTTCATAAAAATGGTAGATCCATTTTTTCAAAAAAAAAATAAAATTTTTTTTTAAATAAATTTTTTTTTTTTAAATTAAAAAATTAATTTATTTTCTAGAGCAAGACATTAATTTTTTGCTTTTTTCGGCCCTACGAAACATAGCGTTCGCTCCATTTAGTTTAGCAGTAGAAAAATGGAGATGGGGCGTATTTGCCGGTAATACAACACCAGAAAAATATAATTTAGACTGGTGGAAACTTAGGTACAAATGAAAAAAAAATTTTTCTCAATTTAATTTTAATTTTTTAGATGCAACTATCAAGGTGTTGTCCCACCGGTGGATCGAAATGAAGACGATTTCGATCCTGGCTCCAAGTATCACATTGCCGCTGGTGTTCCATATGACAGGTGAGAATCAACTAAGAAAATAAAAACATAAAAATAATTAATTATTAAAAGATATTTTGTTTCTTTGATATTAACATTTCAGTTTCACGACGCCTTATGCAAGGCGAGTAATCATAAAGGCCCATTGCATAAGTGCGATATATATCAGTCTAAAGAAGCCGGATCTAGATTGAGGAAAATGATGGAAAAGGGAAGTAGTGAGTCATGGAAAAAGGTTTTGTTTGAGTTCACGGGTGGACAAACTGATAAAATGGACCCTACTGCTATGTTGGAATATTTTAAGCCCTTGCATGAATGGTTGCTCGAACAAAATTTACCAGAAGAAGATTGGAATTGTGATAAGTATTTAGACTACGGATCTAACAGAGTTAAGGGCTATATGATCAATACGGCCTTCAGAGTCAGTGCCTGGTCTCTAATGAACAAATTAATTTTTTACCTTTGTTTAAGAAAATTATTTTACTAGGCTGGATTTTTAATAGGATTGCCGGTGATTATATTTTGACTTTTAAATTTTTGTAAATAAATTTTAGAGTGATAAAACTTTTTATTTGTTAAAAATGTTGATGAGAATTCTTAAAAAATGCTCATCGAGAAATATTTCTAAAAATTTTTATTTCGATCAAAACTAATTATTTCTCAGAAAAATATATTTTAGCTCTTTGTAATGAAGAGTAGCTTTATCTTATTGTAGTATAGTGACATTATTTGAATTTAAATATAACTTGTCAACAATACTAAATCCTAAGCTTGTTATTTACACACTAGTGTTGTGTCCTTATGTCCAATTAAAAAGACGCTGTAATTTTATATCTATTTATTTCTAAATTCAAAAGAGAAACGGCCGTCTAATGACAAAGCCAATAAGTATCAAAAAGTTTTAAATAAGCTTAAGAAGTAAAAAGAACAAAAAAGATTTTCTTAAAATAAAATATCTCCTAAGTTTGTTTTATTTTTTTTTTAAATATTGGTTTCGACAAACATGTTCAAGTTGTTGTGTTTCTAACCAACAACTTGCCAATCCAAAATGTAACTTTAATTTACGAACATCTAAAAATAACATTAAATGCAGCATGTAAATTAGATGACAGCTAAATAATATTATGAACTGAATAATGTGCTTCTTAAACACGTGATGTAACAACATCACAAATAGGCTTGAACTAAATTGTTTATTATCAAATCTTTAGATTTAAAAAATGTATACAGTATGTTGAAAAAGTTTAGAAAATTTTTTATTTGTTAGCACAAAAATTGTTTTTATGTATATAAAAGGTGGGAAAATAAGAAAAAAGCATTTTTTATTCTAAATTTTTATCTGTCATCAATTCAAAAACATAAACCAAAAAAAATATTAGTGAAAAATAAAGTCACAGAAAAATACAAAACAGGAAAAAGCTAAACAATTAATAATAAAAAACCGGTTCAAAAGTTAAAAATTTTTCCAATTTAATATTTGAAATGACAGCCTTTGGCCTTATAACGAGCCAAAACTCTTTTTGGCATTGATTCAATCAATATTTGTACGTACTCAGTCAAAATCTGTAACCACTCTTTGTGTAAAACCTCTTTTAAATGCTCAATAGAGGTTCCTTTTATGTTTACCATTTGGGCATCCATGTATGACCATAAGTTCTCGATTGGGTAGAGATCTGGTGAACGGGCACACCAGGGCAGAACCTCAACGTTCTGTTCTTTCAACCAGTCCCTTACTGAGTGAGCAGTATGTACCGAAGCGCCATCTTGCTGAAAAATCCAAGTGTCGACTGGCTCGGTGCTATCTTAAAATAGCAATCTTAAATTAGCATCATCAATTAAGCACAATCAAAAAAGCAAAAAAAAATTAATTAATTTATATAAATAGCAATTAAGAGCATAAAATTAGAATAAAAAATAGCAAAAAAATTAGCATAAAAATTAGCCAAAAAATAGCAAAAATAAATAGCAATCTTAAATTAGCATGATCAATTAAGCACAATAAAAAAAGCAAAAAAAATCAAAAAAAAATCTGCGATGAAATTTAATTGCGCATCTAAAAAATTTTGAACGCGATTGTTCGCTAGAAATTTTACTTTGCTAAAAAATAATTAAATTCCAACTTTTTTTTCTTTTTTCTTTTAAATTTTTACAATTAAAATTCAGTTATCGATTCCAATTCGGATCAATTTTTACTCTACGACTCCCCGGTGTCGATGATAAATTACACTTTTTTATATTCACTACAACTGAAAATTTAAAATTTGTCGAGAATGTTCATTTATTTGCCGATGGAATCTTTGAAATAACGCCTAGATTATTCCTACAAGTATACACAATACATGCAATTATCAATGGAAAATGTTTACCACTTATTTATTGTTTGCTGCCAGGAAAGAGTAAAGCTCTGTATTCTCGAGTTCTGGATGTCATTAAATCTAAGCTAAAAAATAAATCAAAATAATTGATGTCAGATTTTGAGAAAGCTTTCATAAATGCAGCAGAAAAATCTTTTAGTGTTTTATCCATTCATGGATGTTTTTTCCATTATAAACAAGCAGTATGGAGAAAAACCAGGAATGCGGTTTAGCAAAAATATATACTGATAGTAAAGAAATTAGAAAAATTCTAAAAATAGTTCAAGTATTGGCTTTTATTCCACCTAATGATTTTAAGTATCAATTTTTTAAAATTTATGACAATTTGGAAAAAAATCAAGAATATTTTAGTCAATTGGACACTTTTTTAAACTACATGAAAGAAACATGAATTGGATATGATATAACCAAAAAGAGTGGTCGTGGTAGAGGTGTTCGGGTTTAGACAAAAAATGTCAAACCATTTTTTGAAATTGATCTTTGGAATTTGACTTATAGAATTAAAGATTGTTTACCACGTACAAATAATTTCGTGGAGGCCTGGCACAGTGCATTTAGCAATATGCTTATTAAACATCCTTCTTTGTACATTTTAGTAGATATGTTTCGTAAAGAACAAAAAAAATCTGAAGAAAATATAGTCAAATTAGAAACTGGAACTATATTTAAACGTAAGCCAAACTTTCTTTTGGATGAAAGAATTAATGAGTTTATTGCTATTTATTATATATAAGTTTATTGCTATTTATATTCGGCTATCTTAAATACTGCTATTTTAAGTGACTCCCGTCTGGCTCAAATAGGAGTTCAACAGATGGTAAAAGATTGTTTTTTAAAAGAAGGTGTTGATGTAGACAAATTGATTAATTCGTCCTGTATAAATGTTGAATATACCAGTGCCTTTTTAGGAAATGCATACCCTGATACCAGCTGACCCTCCACCTTTTTGTAACCTTGGTATACAGAACTTCGGGTGAAACTTTTCATTTTCAAACCTTTTTACTATAACTTTTTATTTACGATTAAAGACCTTAAAATTGGATTCCTAGTGTCACATATCAAATTGTAGAGAAAAAATTCTAAAAATTAGTGCTTTTATTTTTTTTCTTTTGCACTCAATTATTAGTAAAATACAACAAATACATAATTTAAGACAAATAAAATAATTAATTTCTAAACTTTTGCAACATACTGTATAATATGCATCTCTTAAGAAAAATGTTTTTAAATTTTCTACTAAAATATATTTAGATTCGACCAGAAATACTTTAGCAAAAATGCAAAAATGCCCGAAAGCATTGGGATTTTTTTTCATATGTTTACATTATTAAAAATTAAATAATGTAGTTCATGCCGAGTTTGTAAATAATAAGCTTATCATATAGCTATACACTTTATTCAAAAATAAGCTTAGAAAAAGCAATAATCTTCTTCTCTCCATTCTCATTTTGGTTTTGTTTAAAGTATTATGTATGGTCAATTTTAAATTAAAAAAAAATATTTTTTTAAAGAAAAAAATAAATTAATCTTGAGTATTGCAAGAAAGTTGACATTTTATCGTCATTTTTTAAACTAAATCTAAAATTTAATTTTAGTCAAATTAAAAAGAAAATAACCAATTTTTTTTTAATTACTTGCCGAAATTTTTTTTTTTGTCAAAAACACATTGATTTAAAATATATTTAAAAATATACACTATGTCAATTCAAATATAAATCTGTGAGCTAATTTTTTTAATGGCAAAGATAAAAGAGGTTTACAAAAATGAAAAGATTGTCACTTTTCTACTTTTAAACATCCCTTGTGGAAAAGAATGTCGGAAAGACGAGTCAGCTGGAGGAAAAGAGTCGTCGATGAGATGAGAATTCAATGACTTTATTTTTATGACTATGCTTTTTTGATTCTTGGTTCTTTTATTTTAATTTTTTTATTTGTCATTATGATTTTTCCTTTGGCCTATACCTAGTACATTTTTGTAAAAAAAATTGAAATTAGAATAAATTTCTTTAAAACTATTTTAACATGAACAGGAATATTCAGTGTAAGAAAAAAAAATATTTTAAATTAAATAAACTGTGCACGATGCTGTGTTTAAAATGGTTTATATCACATTGGCGACTAAATGCTAGTTGGTAATTTTCTCTATGGCTGAAAAAATTCGAATGAGGCGGAATTTATTTTTAAAAAGAGAGAAGTGTTTTATGAAAAATTGATAATGTATTAATTAATTCATATAAAATTAATAGAAATATGTTCATTGAATTTTTTCTATTATTAGACGACTTTTTTAGAGAAATATAAAAAGTTTACAAACAGTATAGAATCCGATAAATTAAATTAATCAAAGTTGCTTTGTAGAACAAATTTTAAATTTATTTGCATTGATTGATTGATTACTAGAAAAATCGATTAAAAATTAACCCCTGAAATTAATTTATTTCAATTAAAATTTTAATTTTTTGCAAATTTTTGTAAAAATCTTAAATAATTTTTCAATTTTTTTTGTCTTTGAAAATTTACGAAATCTGAAAAAGAAAAATTTATGATATATTTTCTATTAACAATTTTCTTTATTTTATCAATTTAAAATTTTCTATGAAAATAATTCTATCAATTAAAAGCTCACCGAAAAATTAACACGGAATCAAATTCCATATCACCAAAATCATATTTACAGTAACATTTATTTTCAGTAATCTGATAAAATTAATTTTCTTTTACAGTATTTTAATCACATAAATAAAAACTTGTCTCAAAAAAATCGAAAATTTTTTTCCTGATAAAACCACAAAGTATGAGATCACCATTGACTCGTGTCCACTGTTCAATCCATCCAAAATTAACCATTTCACAATTTTATTTGTTCAAAATTGCTTTTTTTATTTTTTAAAACTTTTCTCTCAGTGACAAAATCATCTGTCAAAACTTTGCTCTTGGCAAAACAACATGACAACTTGCTCATTAGTCGAGCCACTTTCATCTTGAACCTCTTCGACTTTATGATCAGAATAATGGGGTTCCAGACAGCAGATGAATAGCCAACCAGGTGTATGATCACTTTGACATTTACATAAGTATTAGCCTCAGCTACTTTAAAATAAAATATTGGAAACATAAAAAACGGTGCCCAGCACAGCGAAAAACACATTACCATGCAAAACGTGGTAATTGTGACAGACATGTTTCTTTTTTTAATTGAAAACTGATGGTAATTCTGAATGGTTTGAGTTGTGCTTGTTTTTATAATTTTGTCAAAGGCTTCCGGGTCGATGTGTTTACCTCTGATTGTCTGGTCGGTCTTGGACACCAAGGCATCTGTGCTCGAGCTGTTCCCTGATGACAAAATTCTACTTTTGTTTACCATTTTTACAGAAGAGGGCACTTTTTGCATTTCCACCTTGTGACCATTCAAACTCTTGCTGTGTCTGTAGAAGAGCCGAAACGATACCTTGTTCAGCTTGCTTCCATGTGACCAAATGTGATAGCATACCCATGTGTAGGAAATCAGCACAATTATGTTGGGAATAACGAGAAGAAAAACCATGTAAATGATGTCTGACTTTTCGATCAACAAACTGCTGCTTTGGCTGCTGATGCTGGTGCAACTTTTTGCCGCGGCTTTCAGCTCCATTGGAAACTTGCACGACATATTCTGCTCATAAAACTGAAGGCCCTTCAGAGTGAAGTAATTTTCTTGGTACTGTGACATGTTGTACTTGCCGATCAGAATGCTCACTATCCACATGAGAACCACCAGAATAATTGTGATCGAATAGCGGCGATATGTGCGCGACAGAAAAATAGTCTTTACCAAAGTACCAAGTGATTTTATGAACGAAACTGTTGATATAAAGCTGACAGTGTCGATCAGACGACTGGCTATTGTGTTACAAGAGTACTGGCTGTACTTGATGGCAAAAAAACGCTGCAGCGAAATGGCCACAATGCTGTATATGGACAAGCTTACCGAGAAGGCCTTGAAAAACTCGGTCAGTCTGCAGTCCAGGATGTTTGAGTTAGTGTAGAACAGGTAGGCCTGATTGGGAATGACATAGATGGTGATGATCCAGTGGCTGACCAGCAGACATGTTATTAGAGCATCGCTGATCGAGTTTAGGGATGTGATTTGGGCGAGTTTTTTGGCACTGGTGGTCTTGGTGCAGGGGTAGCTTTGGCTGTTTGTTTTGTGGCAAAAAAAAGCTAGCCTAAAAAATTTTATTGGGAAAGAATTTTTGTGCTCATTAAGCAACAGAACACTGGTCAATAGATTGGTAAAAATTGATGCAATTATTAGCAAAATGTAAAGAATTAAATAGATAATTTTTATCAGCACAGATTCGATGGTATTTTTTTCTTGTTGTTGGTAAATGTCACATTCAAATGAGAGGACTATGCACCGGCATATGTCACTCAATCTAATAGACTGGTCAGAACCCATGCCAAGATTGGGATAAAAGAAAAAAGGATAACTGTGCAGTTTTTGGGTCAGTTCGGTCAAGTCTGGGCTGATGTATTGGATTAGAGCTGAAGGCTCGATTTCGGATGCATTGCTGAAAAGTGAAACTTGAGCTTCTATGATTGCGTAGAGCAATTGGCAACCTTGGTCAGGCTGGCAGGCTTTTTCCGCCTTCTCACTACGAAAATGCATTGTCTAAAATTGTTTTTAAGAAAAAATGAAATTAAAAATTAATAAAAAAATTTTATTTTTTAATTTTTGTTCTTGACTTCCACTATTATAATGAGCAAGGTGTATTCGTATTATTATTTACTATGTCCTCAGACTCCTCATTGTTTAAAATCGATTTTTGTGTCTATCAAATTACCTTTGATTATCAAATAGGCTTTGTAGCAGTCCTGTTGCATAAATTTCGCATTAGGAAATCAGTTTTGATGGGAAAATACTTAAAAATTAATTTTTCAATTAAGATAAAACATAAAAGGGAAATGATGTTGGAAATTTGTTGCAAAAAAATTTATCAAGTCTTAGCTAAAGAAGTAAAATTTTTAAATTAATTTTTTTTTTTAATTCAATACCATTTAAATTTATTAATAATGAAAAGGAAAAAATTTGATTTTAATGTGATACCGTTTGAGAAATTCACCTTAACTCTAATAATATGATATTAGATGATTATTGCGCTAATCAGTCACGATACTGACGCTATTGTTTTTAAGATTTTTCCGATTGATTAATCATTTTTTAAATCTACATGATGAATTAATTTCAGTTTAAAAAGGCTAGCGAAAATATAATCTTTTTTTAATTTTCCAAAAAAAAAATCAGTTTTTTTTTATCCAATTTTTTTTTCCTTTATTCTTAAACGAAAATAATAATTTTTTATCAAATAAACGCGGTTTTAAAAAAAATTTCAATTTCTTTGTGAGACCAAAAAATTTGGTTTCCACTAATTAATCAAAAATTATTATAAGAGGTGAGATTTAGGCTTACCAGGTGATTTTTTGGTCTAATTCCATTAAAAATTAGGACAATTAGGCCGTTTAACTGGTGAATCAAAATCTTGGGGCAATTTGGGTGATCGAATTTTGAATTTTTTCATCTTTATCTACTTAAATTTAAAAATTAAAAAAAAAAGTTTCACCCGGTAAGGCTAATTTACAATATATTTTTTTCCAAGTTAAAGATTATACAAATTATTAATAAAGTTTAATCATTTATTATTAAAATATTTATAAAAAAGATTTTTTTTTTAAATCTAAGTATAATTGGTTTGGCTTTAGACAAACGCATCTAAAAGAGTTTTTCAAGGATATCTGTATGCTAAGGCTTTGTCTAAATTATTTTTAAAATAAATAAATAAATAAGTAAGAATTTTTATGTATTAAGTTAAAATTTTTAATTTTCTGCTTCAATAAATTCACAGAAAATTAAAATTTAAAGTAGAGAATTATTCAGATTTTGACGCATAACAAAAAGAAAAGCGAAAAATAAAATTAAAAAAAAATAATCTTACTATTTAAGCAGAAATAAACTTGATTTCTTTTTTTCATAAGTAAATTTTGGTTAAAAAAATATTAAAAATTTTAATTATTCTTTTTGCTGGATTTTTTTGCACCTTTTCAGTCTTCCTCTTTTTTAATCGACTACTACTTCAACTCCTAATTACTTGATCACTTTCGTTTACAGTCGGGGAAAAATTTCTTAAAATCTCTTAATGCTTTTCTGTATCCTTTTTGGTAAATTTTAAGACATTTTAAGACATTTTTGGAAAAAAAGTTATCAAGTTATGCCTGAGAAGTCTCTTTTGAAATTGATGCCAAATATTCAATTAATGATAAAAGTATAAAAAATTTATTTTAATTTTTTTTAAACATATTTTTAGACAAAAATGAGTTTAACTTACTATGAAAATTTCTCCAGATTCCAGGTATTAAATTAAAGCAATTTGAGAACCGGGTGATTTCGGATTTTGATTATAGGTGAAAATTTTTCTGAGAACATGTACCATTTGTTCCATTCCTCATGATAAGATTTTAATCAAAAAAACGTCTGATGGCTGTAAGATGTTAGTAAACCTAGGCTAAATAATGACTGTTTTTATGTTGATTTCTTCAAAAGTGTCAGTAAAGAAAAAAATTAAACATTGATAAATCTAAATTTGAATTTTTTTAAGATAAAATTTACAACTGACCTTAATTTAATTTTAATAATAAACTTTAATATTATTTTTTTGATTTTTTTAATTTTCTGTTTTGGTGAGGGATTAAATTTTTAATTTTTTGCTAATTGAAAATTCAAATAGATATCTAAAAAAAAATGTATGGTAGGTGTTCTTTTTCTTTTCTAAATGGTGCGGTTTAAGTAAAAAAAAAATTAATTCGATTATTTTTTAAAATGTTTAATCAAATGAAAAACTTAGCATTCCACTTTGATTAATTTAACATTTTTATATTTCTCTTTCAAATTTAAAAAATTCAAAGCAATTGAAAAAAAAAACTCAGGAATGAATTGAATGCTGAGACATTTACCTTTTAGGTGCTTACAAAATAAAAAGTGACGCATTTGATACGCAATTTTGATTAATAATGTGGGACATTGTTTAATAAAGAAAAAAATTTTTGAGTTTTTAATCAAATGATATTTAAAAGTGCGCAATTTTAATTAAAAATTTTGATGCCATTAACGAAATAATTTTGCAAATTTCAGCTTTAAATGAAACCTAAAAATTCAAAAAATTAAAATGTGTCTCTGTATGGACTTCATTTGAAACTTTGGCAATTCATCTAGGCCTACTTCATCAAGAAAATACAATTATTAAAAACTGAACCGTAGTCAATATTTTAAAAAATGCGTGAATTATACGTAACAAATTCATTTTAAATCTGTAAAAATCTACTGAAAAATTTAAATCTATAGATTTTAGTCGTGAAAAACTTTATATAAATAAATACATAATAATAAGCGGGCTTCTATAAATTTGTGGAGGTGAAAGATGAATTGCTGAGACAAATGCCAAAAAAAATTTAATTTAGGAAAAATACTGTCTTTTGAAATTGGAAATGTCAAAAAATTAAATTTTAAATTAATAAATTTTTTTTCCAATCCCGGGGTAATTAAAAAATTATTTATTATATTTAGGGGGCTTATAAAAAACTCCAGTAATTTTAGACTGGGCTTTTAGTATTTTGATTTCTAAAATTATACAAAAAATTAAAATAAAATCTGAATAAATTAAAAAATTAAAAATAAAATAGCTTATAAAACAATTTTTGCAGTGGATTAAAACAGGAAAAAAAATTTACATAGTTCATTAGTGTTTATTTTTTTTATAGATTATAGCGTTATTAAAATAAAAGAAAAAGAAAATATGATTTTTAGAAAGTGTATTCGAAAGTATGTAATATTTAGGCCAAGATCTTCGGAGCGAGATGTAGTCAAGCTTCGAGTTTTTTATTGTTACTGTCTGTTTACAAAAAATTAAATAATTAAAAAAACAAAATTAAATCTAAATAAAATAAAATTTATTCCAGTTGAAATCTCTCCTATTATTGATTAGTTCATTGTATTTTAAATGTTTCAAAATCGAAAATTTTTTAATAAAAAAAAAATTAAAATTCCATTTTACAAACTTTTATTTTTTTTAAGTTTTAAATTTTGAGAAAAAATTAAAAAATTTAACTGTAATATTACATTGTTGAATTTTTAACTGAATTTATTTTTTCTTTTTATAAATAATTAAGGCTTGATTTTTTTTAGATTTTTAAATTAAAATTTGATCAAATGAAGTGTTAATTTTAAAAAATAATAAATTAATCAAAATTCAATGATACGATTTTCATTTTATTTAGCATTTTTAAATAATAAAAATATTAAAAAGCTACTGCAAGAAAGCTCTTTACACCGTTCATAAAAATTTAACTTCAAGTTCATGTTAAAAATAAATTAAGTAACATAAATTTATAAAATTAAAATTATTATGAATTTGATACAGTCCCAATCTCTCATATATTGGATCACTCCATTTTACTTCAAATATTTAAACTGAAACATCTTATTTTTCTTTTCTATCTTCTCATCGTTTTGTGTTTCATTATTTTTAGTAAAATTATCACAAAATTTTAAAATTTTCTTGCTTTTAATTTTATTTTAAATTTTGAAGAAGAAATAAATTGAATTATATTTTTAAAAGAAAAATTGAAAATTTAGCATTATAATTTGTAGAGCTATAATTAGCTGCGACTTGATAAATATCTAAATCGAATGATAATTTTTATTTGATGTAAAAATGTTTCAGTATTAAAATTTTTATCTGTATTGAAATGATAAGAAAGAGTCTTGGTTGCCGACAAAAAAGGAACTAGAAGTAAATTTAATTATAGCTGAAAGTGAGGTTCATAAAAAAAGGAAAGAATTTTAAAACTAAAGTTAAACCATATTTAAAAATTGATCAAAATAGTTTTGAATTTAAGCATTTTTGTATATTTTACCAATTATTTCCGATAAAATTATATTTTTAAGGAATTTATTTAAATAGTCAAAAGACTTAGCCATTCAAAACTTCAATTCAGTCGATCCTCCGTATAACGAACCCCCATATAACGAAATCCTCTATATCACGAATAAGAATCCAGGAACCGATTTTTTATAAAGGAAAAAGATTGCTAATTTTCTTTGATACAACGAACCTCTTTATAACGAAATCTCGATATAACGAACTAATAAAAAAAACGAGTAATACTTTTCTTAAGAAAAAAACCTTTGTATAACGAATTTTAAAAGAATGACATCCGTCAATTAACACCTTGATAATAAAAAATAGTAAATAAATACTTGACAATTACTTATTATTCGAAAACTTCATCATGTTTCAATATATCTATTTTAATTCCAGGTTATTTAACTCTCACAAACTTATTTCATATTTTTATTTCTTGATTTTATTTTACTTCACTTTTTAATTTTTAATTTTACTTAACATAATTTTTATTTTTTATTTTTATTCTGAAGGAGCTTAAACTCGGTACAGTTAACAAATAAATAAATAAAAATAATTATTGTTTATCTAAAAATTCTAATTGATAAAAATGAATGAAAAGCGATCGGCAATTTTTTATACGATTTGAGTTTCAAACGTTTTATTGATTAAAAAGGCATGTAATTATTAATTATGTTATTAATATTGAAATAAAAAACAAAATTACTGAACTAAGGAACAAATGTATTTTTTTATTTCTATTATAATAAAAAAGATACATAAATAAAAAAAGTAATACAATTTTTATCAAATTAGAAAAAAAATAATTTAATATCGACAAAAATAATATTCAATTTACTTTTTTTTTTGATTGTTTGATCCAACTGGTCTTCCGCGTTTTTTTTTAACTTTGGGTTGTGGAGTAACGGTTGGGGTCTCTTCAAGACGAATTTTTAAAATAATTTTTCAAAGCTAGATTTCCTTGAGCTGATTCTAAGTTACGAAAACTACAGAAAGGTAGGTAATCTTTTTCCTTTCCTCTAGTTTTTTTAACTTGTTCTGGTTTAATGGACTCATCTTGGCTTAAGTTGTTTGGGATTTCGATAAAAGACATTTTGAGAATAGTGAATATTGTCTAGTTATTTTATTTATTTATTTGTTTTCTGTACCGAGCTAGAGCTCCTTCAGAATAAATTAAAAAAATAATATAAAATAAAATAAAAATAAAATAAAAATAAACAATTAAATTAAAGTTAATAAAATTAGATAAAAAAAAAGAATCTAAATAAAGTAAATAAGTTAAATATATGAAATATAAGAAGATATAAATCTAGAATAGATTAATACATGTTGCACATGTTTAAATAGTTCAAGTTTCAGGAAAAAAAGAGGAGTAGTAAGGTAGCAATTACACAATGGAGTTGGATAATCACTATATCTTGATTCGAAACCTTCTTTGTATTCCTTCACCAGTCTTACAACCAATGGAATAAAATTACTCAGTACTGTCCCAATATATCTCTCACTCAATTCAAATAGCCGATTCGAGACTGTTAGTAATTTTAGTTTATTAAAAGCCTCATGATGCACTATGTTGGAGCTCAATAATTTCCTTTATGTAAAACACCAAATTGGTGGAAATAAATTTCCAAATTGATGAGTTTATTGGTGTCACCAATAAACTCATCTTGTCGGAATCAGCTTTAGAAGGTCTTTAATTAATTATCGAAAAAAAGTTTTTTTAGATATACATGTATATTTGTTTCAATTAAATCAAATTAGCTGTCAAAGAAATAAAACAGTACTAACTTAATCATATTTGACAATATTTAATTTAATTGTACTAACAAAAAATAATTGATACTAACATCAGTATTTTTGTTCTAGAAAATATTATTTTTGTTTTTTAAAAATATTATACGCGGATTAAAAATTATTGATTTGAGAATTAAATCTAATTGTACAATAATTGTTATTAAAATATAAAGTAAGAATTGTCAGACATATCTTAAATTGCTTCAAAAATATAAATTATAAATTATAAACTAGTTATATAATTAAACAAGATAGAGACTAGCTCTCGTGTTTTGGCTGTTGGAATCGTTGCGAAGTTTTCGAAGGAACTTCTGTAAGAAGCTGTTGCGATAAGCAGCCTTGTTTGCTTTTCTTGTTTTGAAAGGGAAGCGTGCGTTCAAGCGAAGGTTGCGTGGTTGACATGACGTGATGGGATGGTTTGGGTCAGTCAGAATTCTATTGAGTGTTTGTTCGCAGACATTGTCTATAAACTCGGCGATTGGGAGGAGTTTGTAAGAGCCTGCAGTCTGATCATCGATTTCCATGATTCGCCATAAACGGGAGTTGAAAGCGTTCATCTAACACTTCGCAGCAGCAGAGGTTGAAGTAAGCATTACGGCGCTGTACGTAAAGTGGCTGAGACAATATGCTCGGTATACACAAATGAGCATCGGCGTAGACCAGCCATTGAGTTTAAGCTGCTTGAGCAAGAACTCGACAGGGCTGACAATTGAGCGTACACGCCTCCATTGGAGATCGAGACCGAGCGAGTCAGAAAGCTCAAAGCCGAGATACTTATAGGACTTGGCTGTCTCAAGCATTTGGCCGAGCAAATAAACAGTAGGAACACTTGAGCCGAGTACGCGCGGGGGATTAATGAAGATCACTTTGCACTTGCCCACGTTTAAGCGCATCTTATTATCAACACACCAGCGTTGAACGGCATCAACTTTCTCTTGAGGGAGGTTGCCAAATGTGTTTCCTACAATGTAAGCTAGGATGTCGTCGGCGTACTTTAGTAACTCAACTCCAAAAGGCAGGTACTCATTGATGTCGAGTATGAAGAGGAGGAATAGGATAGGTCCAAGGACACTGCCCTGAATAACACCAGCACGTACATCTCGCCATTTTGTTGCCTTACCTCTGTAGACAACTTGCTTACGATGTGACAGCCAAGTTGCAATCCAAGTGATTAGCCATTGAGGAAGCATAGACTCGATCTTGATAATGAGTCGCTCATGGTCAACTAGGTCGAATGCCTTGGCGAAGTCGAAGAAAATTCCTATCACCTTCTGGTCCCCACTGTCTATAGCTTTTCCCCATTCATCTAATACCATAATCAATGCATCGGTGGTGCTTCTCCCAGTTAAGAAGCCAAATTGCTTGTTCGTGAGATGCCTTACACGAAAAAGGCGCAGTATCTGCTTGGTGATAATGCGCTCCATGATCTTACATGGCGTCGAATTGAGAGCAATTGGTCGCATGTCGCTAGGTGTAGCTGGATTCTGCACTTTCGGGATAGGCGTGATGTTACCAAGTCGCCATTCGTCAATGGCAATACCTTTGTTTACGCAATGGTTAAAGATAGTAACTAAAAGTGAAACTAATTCGAGTCTTGCTGAGTAAAGTAGCTTTCCTGAGATGCCATCTGGGCCAGCCGAGGTTGACTTCCCGTTGCGAAGTTGTTCGCCTACGTTGGTAAAGTTGAAAACCGGAACGACGGGTGGCAAGGCGACGAATAAAGCGTGATATGTTAGCTTGAGTCAATCCTTGCCTAAAAGTATCCGAGAATTGCTCGTTTAGTCGTTCGCCATACTCAGGATCAGGTGGGAGAGTGGCAGGTGGCTTGCGCAACTTGTTTGCATGTTCGGACATGCCGGCTTTACTCATCGTATATTTCTCGCAGTAGAAGGTAGCTTTGCGGGTGGCGATTAAACCTACAATGCGAAGAGAAAGTTGATCACGTAGGTTGTGTTCACCTGCAGAGTGTAGACGCTGGCGTTCGCGGATCAGCTGCTTGATTTCGACATTCATCCACTCTTGGTCACCCTTATTCTTAACGATTCGCAATGGCTGGTGAAAGTCTTGTGCGTTACGAATGGCTTGCATGAATCGGTTGATTGAGCTGTGCGGGTCTGTTTCAATGTCAGCGAGAAGGGTATTGGTGTCTAGCTGTCGAATTGCAGCAACTGTGTTGCGAAGTTGACCTGATCGGATTAAAATTTTTCGTTCGGAAGGTCTGGTTGACGAATAAAGATGTTTTGGGGCAATGACCAGGACGATTCGGTGATCGCTGCAGCTCGGTTCGTTGTTTTCCGAGTTTGTACTAGCCTCGTCAGGTAAGTTGAAATACTGGGGAGAGCTGGTTGGTGGACCGAGTGGGTTACGTGTCTCGGAGATGTAACAGTCTGGGGCAATGGAAAGAATTATGTCGAGACATTTTGTAGCTCTAGTTGGTTCACGATTGATTTGACGTAAGTAGAACTTGGTGCAAAGTGGTCGAACGTCTGCTCCATTGAAATCACCAGCGACGAATATAAGAGGCTTGTTGTTGCTCGAGCACTTAGTCACTATTTCTTCAAGCGCATGACACAATTGACTGATCGAGCTACGAAGACGCGATACATTGAATTCTGGAATGTAAACGGATACAGCAAGCACGCAGGAGTAGCCTCTTGGAAGACGATGTGGTCAGGTGCGAGTTATCGTGAATTCTAATAAGCCGAGTTTTGCCCGGCCTTCATCTGTATGCCAGCCTTTAATGATTGGTGGTGTAGCAGGTAGTCTAGTTATGGACTCAGCATAATCCGTTCTCACTAGTACCATCGTACCCCCACCACGATTACCAGTGCGCTCGGTACTCTCGGTGTTATATTGATTCAGCTTGTGTGTATTGCTGTAGGATAGCTGGGCACAAACAGAAGCGACAGAGTCGGAATTAAGCCAAGTCTCGGTGATAATAACAATATGTGGGCGTTCGTCTTCATGCATCTGTATGAGGTATGGGACTTTATCTTTGAGTGAGCGCGCATTTGATACTAAAATGGTTGGTAATTGACGGGAGAGCGCAGAAGATTTTGATACAAATGGTGACGCAAGTGGGTTTGGGGTGCTTCGACTGGCAAAGAGCTGATGAGGCGCAGCTCGGGCTACTCGGCGTACTCGTCACAATCCAAGTTCTTTCTTGCCGTTCTCGACGATAACTTTGTGCTGAACGATCACATAATTTTTGGCAGCAGCTGACTTGGCCAGATCAATACAAACTATGGTGTTACGCGATTTGTGCAGGACGTTTCGGTATTGTTCGAGTAACTTATATGCATCAAGTTCGTCGTTCAACTTTTTAATCTCTTTTCTTTGCTTAATGAAAGCGGCTTGTTGCGCAGGCGTGCGGTCCTCACGAACCATAACATTAGCGAAATCAGCTGCTCTGTGGCGAGAACATGCTTTAATTGCTTTATCGCGGTCAGAGGGATTAGAGAAAGAAACAAGAACAAGACTTGGGTTTGAAGAGGACAGATTACTTGATTTTAGACGACGAACACTATTGAATGTTGAGGCTTGAATTCGTGATTAGTTCGGTGATAATCTGGACTCGTTGACTTCATGAAAAAATTGTTTGACTAGGTCGTTGTCGTTACTGGTCGACGATTCAGAGAGGCCAGAGATGATTATGTTTTGCTCGCGTTCTTGACGATCTTTATTTTTGGTGGCAATGAAGTTAATAAGTTGGTGTTGTTGTTGTTTTGATTCAGTGGATTGGCCGGCAATTATAGCTGCAAAGGAGACTGGGGTAGAAGTAGCGGTTGAAGGGCTGGATTTTAGTTGTATCAGTTCATTTGCTTGAATTTCATTGACTTTTTTCAACTCGATAATTTCTTGTTTGAGTGTTGCGATTTCGTCGACCACTGTTTTAAGCGAGTGGTGCCATCTGGCCAGCTCAGAGTGGTTACCTTGCCCAAGAGATGGCCAATTGCTTGCAATTTGAGTGATGTCTATTTTATCGGAGCTCATTATGCGCCAAAAGCAAACAGGAGTTATGTCAGAAACTGCGTGCTTAAAAATATTTATACAATTGAATGTTCAAAAATACAGCAAAGTTGAAACTTGCAATTTTCAAATGAAAATTTTTTTTTTTTTTTTGATACAAATAAATATTTAGGCGAACTGTGCGAGAACGAAGAGGATCAGTATAAAGAAATTGCATCCTTTGAGAAGAAACTCGATTTGGCTGCGCGCGGAATGCTCTCAGAGGCAGAAATCGTCGATTCAATAGCAACAAACAATCCAGTAGAGCAAGACAGTGATACAGAAATTGAAGAGCAACAAGATGCAAAAAAACAAGTGATTAACTCAAAAGAAGCAATTGATAGAATAAATGAACTGAAACAATTTTTTTAACCAAAAAAGATGATAATTCTAATGTAATTAATTTATTATTTAATATTGAAATTTTATAATTGAAAGTAGCATTACCAAACAACCATCTATTACCGATTTTTTTCAAAAAAATTAACTTTTTGTTTTTTTTCGCATCTTTATTTTATTTTTTTTAATCAATAAAATTTTGTTTAAAATTTTTTTGTCCCTATCATTTTATATGGAAATTTCGATATAACGAATACCGAATTTTCCGCCCAAGTAGTTCGTTATACCGAAGATTGACTGTATCTAGAAAAAAATTTTGCTTGGAAAATGGCATCTACTTTTTAATCACTTATTTGACTTCAGCTTTATAAATTTACTTATGTTTATATAAAATAAATTTTAGAGTACAAAAAGATTTTATTAGGATAAAAAACGGGTCTTGTCTCTTATGTGACCAAGTAAGTCAAATTGATGATACAAATAAAAATATTGGTCACTTAAATTTTTTATCTGGTCACAAAAATACAATTTAGTCACATATATTTGAAATTAAAAAAAAAATTAAAAAAAATTTAGCAAGAAATTTTAAAAAGAACAAGAAGATGATGAGATTGAGTCCGATTGCGAATTATTATTCGGATCTCTTAAAGGTTCAGAATTCGGGTCAGAAAATGGATCAGAAATTGGTGATGATGTTGATGATAGAGATGATGGAGACTTTAGAAAGGAAGATGAATTTGATCAGGTTATTTGTGACGATTCAGACAAAGCCATAGAACATGTGAAAGATAAAAATGAGGAAAATTATGTTAATACTTTGGCCAAGACCGAAACGATAACTTTAAATAACTATGATGGCAGTCTTGTTGAAGATGTGTGTTCAGATTTTGATTATATGAATTTTAAAACTGTTAAGAAAAAGTTATCTAAATACACTCAAAAAGCATTAAAAAAGCAATGGCAACTGAAGAAACATAGTTTATGGTTAAGAAAGCTTTGAGCAAACACGATAACCTATTATTTGTGCAGATTTTGGTAAATTAATGAAAAATGTAAGAGAATTTAAATTACATATTTCAAAAGTGCATAAATAATACTTTTATTATCTCAATTTAAGTCACTTATATAATTTACATTTAAAATATAATCTTTGGAATATTTTGGTCACATAAATAAAAACTAAAATCGATATTAATTCCTGTTTTTTATTTAAAAAAAAGATTGGTCACATATTATGCGACCAGAGAATATGCAACCAAGAAAAAAAAATGCCTGTTCACCTATTCGACATAGGTCACTTAGTCAAATATTATGTGACTCCCTGGTCACATATCCAGCAATACCCAAAAATACTTTTTAAATATAAAAAACCTCTTTATTATAAAAAAAACTTTATCAATGTAAAAATAGTTTTCTTTTTAGTTCGTAAAAAAAAATTAAATATCTAAAATAAACTCCAAAATAATCAGGGCTTTTTCTTTCTTTTTGGTCTATATCTTTATCTAAACAATAGATTGAGTATTTTGAGTGTCCATTCTTTCAATAAAGCTTTTATCGGTTTCTATTTTCAAATCAAGCATTTTAGAATTTGGTGAAAAAATTATATTATAATTTTGGAAATAATTTTTATGTCAAAACAGGTTCTAAAAAAATCAAAAAAGCTTGTAAATTAAAAAAATTAATTTAATTTGCATGTAGCATTTTTATAAATTAAATTTATTTTACTGAAAAAAAAGTATGTGTAATTTCAAAAAAAATGTCTAGCCTTGAAAAATTAGTGATTTATAATAATAATAATAATGAGCTACGGTGGTTTGTCCCACCAAACGAAAACCCATATAGGGAACGCTATAGTAGCTTTCAGACAGTGCTGAATATTCCTCTAAATATCGCGACGTATTGATTTCGTCAACCATTTATTTATTAAAAATAAGAATTATTTATTCCAAAAATAATCAATGATGCTAATCGTAGTTGACAACTGCCTGGTATTCTGAGATGATGATTGTGAAACTTGAAAAAATTTTAAAATGATTCTCATTTATCACAAAAATGGTGGAAAAATTAAATAAAATTAATTAAATTATATTTTATTTTTGTCATTTTACATGATCATCTGTAAATTTTAACATTTTTATTAACTGAATTTTATTTTTGTCAAAATTGAAATTTTAAATATTATAAAAATATTTTAATAGCACCTCTCTGGTATTAACAATATTTTAGACCAAAAAAAACTAAATTCAGCTAATTAAGTTTAGTAATATAATTTTTATTTAAGAGATGGAAGATGCTATCGAGGAAATTGGGACTAAAATTAGATATATCAAAATATCGATCCTTGATGACTTATAAGAACAAAGGGTGTAGAAAATAGAATTTTTAATTAGAGCTTCATGATTTACACTATATTCAAATTGGTTTCTTACAACTTTTAATATTCAAAAGAATTATTGTTCGAGTTTTTAAATTTAAATTTTTGCATAAAATTAATTCAAAAAAATTAAAATCTAATATTGAGTTAGTTTTACTGATTAATATAAAAAACAAAAAATGAAAAAAAAATGGTCGAAATAAGTAAATGAAATTTTAGAACTCTGATATCTTAATTGTTCTTTTCTTTTAATAATCCTTGAAAATTATAAGATTAACAAAATGAATTTAAACTAAAATTTATCTTGGGCTACATTTTAAGTGCTTAAGAAATTATGAATTAAATTTGAATCCATTTTTGGATAATCAATTAATTTTCATTTTTATCTTTAAATTTATATTGCGCTACATTTCGAGTGCTAATGCAATTATAAATAAATTTGATTCTATATTTATATTAAATAACCAATTACTTTTTATTTTTCGAAAGTGCTTCTAAAATTTCGAAAAATAACACTTTTAAAATGGTGATCACTTTTATTTGATAAAAAATACTCAGTTAAAATGATATTAATGATTTTTTTAATTATTTAAAACTGACCATATTATCTTTAATTGATAATTTTGTTTGAAAAAAGTGAATAAAAAAATAAAGAAATATTTGATTCATTAATATTTATTGAGTTTTTTGAAAACTAATTTTTAGGAGCATACAAAGCAAGATCTTGTTTAAAATGATTTATTTTTCTACTCGGATTGAAAGTTGGTTTCTCTGATTTTGTGCTCAATTTTGACTGCAAATTTGCCAATGTTTCACTTGTTTGCGCAAATTGTTTACTTTTTTTACCATAATTTAGTTCTTCTATTTCCAAACTTTTTTGTAAATGTTTAACAGCATTGTCCAAATCATTTTTCTTCAATAATATAGAACATAACAATTTGTGGCTTGATACTAGCTTTGTACTAAAATCTCCATAAAATTCTTTTTTATTTTTCAATAGTTCTTCCAACAAAGTGAAGGCGTTCTAAATAAAAAAATTAACAATTAAAATTTAATATTAAAGTCGAATTTACATCAAATTTTTCCTGTTTTAAATAAAATTTAATCAAGTCATTTTTGTCATTGATAATTTTTTCATTCAAATTATAAAATAGTTTTGAATGACCCTCTAGAATTTGTTTGTACAAATCTTCTGCTTTGTCAACACTGTTCATCTCATCAAGTTCTCCGTAAATTTTTGCCAAAGCCAGCTTGCATTCATGGGTGTAAAAATCCGAGCCTATAGCTTCTATTTTCTGCAAGCATTCTTTTATTATGTCAGCGGACTTGTCAAAATTTTCTTTATTCAACTCGATTTTTGCTTTATCATGAAAAATCTCGAACATTAAATCCAAATCGAGTTGTTTATTTGTTTTAAAACAATCGATACATTTATCATAGTACTCGATAGCATTGCTATTTGATTTTTTGATCGCATATTGCCTATAATTAAATTTACAAAAAAGGGTTTCAAGAGATAATTATTGAAGTTTTAATATTATAAAAATGAATTTTTGGTCCTTTGTAATAAAAAAAAGATTTTTTGTGACAATTTTAATTTAAAAAAAAATACTTATTTTAATACAGTATGTTGCAAAAGTTTAGAAATTGATTATTTTATTTATCTTAAATTGTTTATTTGTTGTATTTGACGAAAAATTGAGTGCAAAAGAAAAAAAATAAAAGGACAAATTTGTAGAATTTTTTTTTCTCTACAATTTGATATATGACACTCGGTATAAAAATATAATCAACTTTTAAATATTTATGATGAAAAAACTTCCTCTAAAAAATAAAAAATAAAAGTCGGTGCAAAAGTTTAGAAATTCGGGTAATCCAAAAGTTTTAGCAACCATTGCTACCTTTTTTCACACCTTTATGATTAATTCTTAAAAAACTATTAATTTTGAGTAAATTTTGCTCTTTAACTGTTTAATTTAAAAACTCTCCAACTCCTCACTTGGTCTCTAAATAACATTACCAACAAATCTTTAATTTGGCAAAAAATGGTTAAAAAAAATGTGTCTAGCCCACAAAAATGGCAGATTGTGGGTCTGCTAAAAATTTGAGATAAAAAGCAAAACGAAATAGCCAAGTTGTTAGGTGTATCTCCAAAATGTGTCTCTTCAACGAAGAAACGATATGAAGAGACTAGTTCTGTCTCTGATCGAAGCCGTTCTGGTAGACCTCGGAAGCTAACTTTAAGGGATGAAAATTACATTTTTAGAGAGATTAGAAAAGTAGATAATTTTTTGCAGACCTTTGCAGACTTTACCTTTAGATTTACACAAAGTATGTTAAAACCAAAAATGTTCCTCTGCACTAATTATATTAAATAATTACAATTTATTTAATATTTTAAGTTTGATTTGATCATTTTGAGCATCAAAAATTGATCATAAACTTCAACTTGCACGGATTTGGACTTTATATTTTGGGACTTTATATTAAACAACTCTGGATCATTTAAAAATTAAATTTTCAATTACAAAACCATATAGATAATAATCTGTCAATTTTATGATGTTCAATTAAAATTGGAGATTTTTAAGAAATTTTGGTAATATTGAATTTTGATAGTTAAGTTATGTTACAAATAAAACTGCAAAATATTCCCAAAAAATTGATCAACTCATATACCTCAACAAATAATTAAACAAAATTTCTTACTTGGCAAGAGCAAAATAAATTTTTAACTTCC
Source organism: Brachionus asplanchnoidis (assembly GCA_025491095.1). Taxonomy (NCBI): domain Eukaryota; kingdom Metazoa; phylum Rotifera; class Eurotatoria; order Ploima; family Brachionidae; genus Brachionus; species Brachionus asplanchnoidis. The sequence goes on along the minus strand of JAILYF010000008.1, from coordinate 851,257 downwards.
AGCTGCATATTTCTTCTTTGTATTTAAATTTTAGTTTTAATTCTGACAAATCATTTAACCAATTTTCATAAAATTCCTCAGCTTTCTCCAAAATTGACAATCCCCTATCATTTCTTAAAATAAAAATTAAATACCACCAAATTTCAAAATATTTTCAAATACTCTTTAAGTAAAGTACAAGCTCTGCCATAAATGTAATTCAACATCATTTGATGCTTGTCAACAACTAGTGGAGTAATCGAGGCAAAATTGCTTGACTGAATCTCACTTTTATTCGCTTCATGCAAAGTCTTGTTTTTCAGCTCTTCATATAAAATTTTCCACGCAGTTTCACAGTACAGTTTGGACTGTTTAGGCAAGTTTTTAAACTCTAAGTAAATATGTGCTAGTTCCGTGTAGGCCATGGCGTATCTCCAATGTGAACTGCCGAATACCACCTGGCTCAAAGCAATGCATCCGAGACACTCTTGAACCATTAGGTCGGATATTTTCTCATTATTTGCTATCAATTCAGAGCTTTGGGTGCTGTATTGTTTTATAAGAAAAGAATTTTCTTTAAAAGTTTTCTTTAAATTGTAAATGTTAATTAATGAATTTTTTAAGGATTCCAGAATTTGGTAGACTTTTGTGGGAAGTTGTCCATTGGGTTCATTATCTTGGATTAAATTTTTGAAGCTATTTGGTTCGGATCCAGCACTTTTTGAACTAGATGCTGATTCTGTGTCGGAAAAACTTGGAGTTTTTGTCTTTTTAGATTTAATGTCAGTGTCTGAGGATCCATTCGAAAAGTTGTCTGAGTATCGACTTGATGTTTGTCTGTCTTTGCTTTTTCGAGTCGATCTGCTGTTGATTGATTGGGATCTAGAATGAGATGATAGAGATGAGAAAGATTCAGAGTCAGATTCGCTTGAGCTCCATTGACTTTTTTTTTTACTCATTTTTAAAAAAGAATTTATTATAATTCGAAAAGTATGACAAAAATATTTTCTTTTTCACTTTATCTGTTGCCATGACAACAAAATTAAATTTAAAATTTTATTTTAATAATTCAAAAAAATTATTTGCTTAATTTAAACTGTTCTTATTTTGGACATTGTGAAATTTCATTCAAAACTTCCAATAAAAAAATAAAAAATTTAATAACTTTAGTTCTAATGGTCAAAAACTTCTTCTGTAGATGAAACATTGTGAAACAACTTTTGTTTCACCTACTGCGGAATTCTGAAAAATTTGTGCCAATTAACTGGGTTTTCTTTTTGATACTTTTTGCGGAATTCGCACATATTTTGCAGACTTCAGCAGTAGGTGAAACAATAGTTATTTCACTAAAATTTATTTCAAAAAATGTCATTCGTTATATTGAATTTACCATGAAAAAGATGGAGTAATAAAAAAAATTGGAAAATTGGATGGGAAGAATTTTTTTTAATTTTTAATTGAAAAAATAAGAATATTATCACAATGTCGCATAGTTGTCAAAATTCACAATTTTGTTTGTCAATACTGAACCAAGTTTATCAAACTCTAATTCAAAATGTATCAATGAAATTGTTAAATTAAATAATAAGAAAACCTAAAAAAAGGCATCTTGAATTTGATGATCAATTCAAAATATCATTTCAGTACAAAAAGTTAATCTATTAAAATATTAAAAATATATTAAAATATTAAAATAAATCTTTGATTTAATTTAAATAATTTTAATGTAATATGCTTTACATGTAATGTAGATTTAGAAAATAAATAAATATTGTAAAAACATTTTCTCAATCAAATGATAAAATCGATTTTCAATATAGTTAACTGATTTTTTGTAAAGTTTTTTCTTCATTTTATAACTTATTTTGAATTTTTTTTTAATTAATTTTTTTAATTTAATTGAGAATGCTAAACACAAATACTTTTGAAATAAAAATTCTCAAATAAACTTTACAAAAAATCAGTTAATACATTTAAATATTAAAATCGATTATCAATGGACTGAGAAAAAGTTTTTTCAATTTTTTTTTATTTTCTAAATCTACATTGCATGTAAAGCATGTTACATTAGAATTATTTAAGTTAAATCAAAGATTACGTTTAATATCTAAGGATAAACTTTTTGTATTGAAATGATATTTTGAATTGATCATCAACTTCAAGATGCCTACAAAAATTGTTTTTTAATAGTTAAATCTCATAATATGTGTTATTGAAAATAAATATAATACGTAAATATCTATATTTTCGTGTCCATGCGTAAATATGTTAAATATCTAAAAAAAATAATGTTTTCTAAATTTACTGTTTTTTTATTTTATTTTAGTTATTTACGAAAATTAAGGAAGCTGTTTTAGAAAATAACTATAATTTATACTAAATAAATAAATTCAAAAGGAACAAAATAAAATAATAAAGTTTTATAAAATTAATTTTTTTTATTTGATTTTACAATTTGCATGTGCACCATGACATCTTGAGTTACACAATATCTTAGCTTTTCTACAACTCCTGAATACGATGGAGGGTGTCGAAAAAATGTTCATATGGAACCAAAAAACGGATAGGGTCTTCTTTTTTATCTCTTTTTATTATTATTTTTTTGGTATCACCAATATAAAAAACGTCATAATCACGTAAATAAATAGATAGTTTTCGTGCGACGTTTTTTTAGTTTTTTTATTCTTAGCCCCTTCTATGATTTTAATTATTTCTTCAAATTCGGCTAGTTTGGTGTAAGAATAAGTTTTTTTAGTTTTTTTATCTGGATTTTGCAAATCCTTTTCGATACGTTCCGAAAGAATCTTATCTAATTCATCATAAAATTTCTCTTTTTGTATTCTTAGATTTTCTGCTAATAATACTGCGCTAGCTGCTTCAGTGGCCATAGAATACAGAATAATCGTAAGAATTGATTTTAAATGTTTCAAACTGATTGAGAATGTGAAAATCGGGTCTGTAAAAATCGGGTCTGTAAAAATCAGGTGTCAAAAAAAATCGGGTCTGTAAAAATCAGGGGTATAAAATAATCTGGTGTAAAAAAAACGGGTATAAAATTATGGCATCTAAAAATTATAATTGGATGTTAATCTTCAATAAATTATAACTTAATTGATTGCTAATTAATTTAAAATAAAACTCATCATAACAAAAACCGAAACCTTTCGGTAATAATTCTCATTAAACTGATAAGACTTTAAAATATTTATCAAGTAAAGTACTTCCTGTTAATTGACTTATATTAAAATGAACAAAAAATAAAATCCACTTCAAATAACAGGTTAGTAATTATTCATTGGAACTGTAATCATTTACCCAGTAAGACTGAACTATTGTAACATTTTTTATCTAAGGAATCCCCTGACATACTTTTGCTTAATGAAATAAAAATTGACTCGACCCAGTCCAATTTTTATTTAGACTACAAAAATTATCAATCGATTGCTAAACCTCGAGATAAGAGAGGTGGCGGGGTTGCAATCTTAATTAAGAATGGTATCGAATTTTCTATAGACTCCTCATTTGATAATTTTTCACTTGAACTCTTGTGTGTTCAAATAAAGCTTAGAGACTGTCCTTTTTTCATTTTCAGCCTATACGACCCTCCTAATAAAGTTCTTCTTTTCGAACTTTTCTCCAAAATTTCAAAAAATTGCACTAAATTTATAATTGGCGGAGACCTCAATTCGAAAACAAAACAAATTGGATGTATTGGAAAAAATGAAAATGGTCAAGTACTTGAAAGAGTTTTAAATGAGCTCAATGTTTCAGTAATCAATAATAAGTCACCAACTTTCAATATTTTTAACAGACAGTACTTTGAAATTCTAGGCCTTTTTCTTACACCTTCTTAACTCTAAGACAAAATTACTGACTTCAAAGTCCTTGACAACGATGACATGACAAGTGATCACTTTCCGATTCGGGCATGCTTCTCAGTGGAACACTTTACAATGGACATACAAGCACAATACAAACTTGACTTTAAAAAAGCCGATTGGAACAGCTTTAGAGCAATCTTGAGCTCTAATCAAAAACAACCACCTTCAAATATCAATGAACTAAATGATTTCATTACTAAAAATATCCTTGAAGCAGCTGAAAAAAGCATCCCAAAATAATCAAACAAATCATATAAATCAAAACTACCACATGACATTGTCGGCGTAATAAAATTACGTAGGAAAGTAAGGAGAAAATTTAAAAAAACTCAATGTCCACTTTTAAAAACACAATTCAATCAACTAACAAGTGACTTACGAAAAAAGCTATGCGAGTATAGAAATCAAAATTGGCTCAATTTCATCGCAAAAATGGGTAAAAATCCTTTTTTAACAAGGCCGTTCTGGCGCAAGATCAATAAGTTTCGAACAAAAAAAAGTTCAAACATGATACCAACTTTAGTTTTTAAATAATATTTTTTACAAATCAGATAAAGAAAAAGGACAGCTTTTTGGTGAATTACTGGCTTCAACGTTTACTCCAAATCTTGACCTAATAAACTCAACCACGGAAAACGAAGTCTACTATGAAATTTCAAATTTTTTTTCTGAAAAAAACGAGAAAAATCTTTTCGAATCCATTACCATAACTGAAATAATACTTGCAATTAATAAAATTAAAGAAAATTCAGCATCTGGTCCTGACTTTATTCACAATTTAATGCTCAAAAATCTGCCTGAGTCAACTCTTTATGACATTTTAAACCTCTTCAATCAAACTTTAACAACTAGCCAAATACTAAATAACTGGAAAAAAGCACAAGTTACAATGATACCAAAAAAAGCTCAACAAATACAGGATCCGTCGAACTATAGCCCTATTAGTTTAACCAGTTGTCTTGGAAAATTATTTGAACGCATTTTTTATACAAGGCTTTACAATTACATTGAGAGAAATTTTTTACTCATTCAAGAGCAATCAGGATTCCGAAAACATAGACGCACAGCGGACAATCTATTTTTTCTTATTCAAAAAATAACTGAATCGTTTAACAGGAAAAAAAAATGTGTTGTCTTTTTTTTGATATATCAAAAGCATTTGACAGAGTCTGGCATGAAGGGCTTGTGTACAAAATGATCAAAATGTAATTGCCAAAGTACTTAATTTCTTGGACCAGATCTTTTCTAAGCTCAAGATCATTTTGTGTAAATGTGAATGGACAAAAAAGCAATGATTTCCCAATCAAAGCCGGAGTACCGCAAGGCTCAGTAATTAGCCCCCTCCTATTTAGTATTTTTATTAACGATATACCAAGAAAAGACAAAACAAATAATGAATACTCTCTTCTTTTCGCTGATGACTTAGTTACCTTTTTTATCTATAAATCTAAAAGAAACATTGAACTAAGGATCAATACTTACCTTAAAGAATTAGAACGATGGTTAACAAAATGGAAAATGAAGATTTCAATTGAAAAATCTTGTTACATGATATTCACAAAATCAACAAGAGAAGAGCTCACTCTTGATTTGAAAATATATGGGGACAATTTAAACCGACAGGACGAAATCAAATTCTTAGGCATCAGATTTGACTCACGGCTAACCTTTAGTCCATTGATTGATGAATTAAAAGAGCGTTGCAACTCTAGGCTAAATTTAATTAAAATTTTATCTAATAAAAACTGGCGTCTACATCACAAAACACTTGGAAATTTATATAAATCGCTTATTGGTTCTATTTTAGACTATAATTTTCCCTGTTTAAACTCTTTATCTGATACTAACATTAAAAAACTTCAAAACTCAGCAGTTCGATCCATTCTTAAACTAAGGTTTGACACCCCCTCAAGCATTTTATACCACTAGGCCCAAAACAAATTAAAATTTCATACAATTTCGAACCGGCTTTTTGAATTGAGCGAAAGATATGTTAGGGTTGGACTTACTAATTCTGTTCCATTACTTCTAAGACTGGTAAATGAGTAAAGACGAAGTTTCGAATCTAGATTTTTTAACTATCCAACTCCATTGTGTAATTGCTACCTTGTCATACTCTCTTTTTTCTCTGAAAACTAAACCGATATATTTTTTGTAACTCTGGTGTCTATTTTCTGCCTTTCAAAAACGATTTTTTATTTCTTTTCTTCTTTCTTTTTTTCTTTTCTTTTATTGTCTTTTCAAATTTCAATTATTTAATTATATTTTTTAATTCTTATTTTATTCAGTAACTTTTATTTTAATCATTTTTTTTATTTATTTTTATTTTTTATTTTTCTCTGAAGGAGCTAACGCTCGATACAGATTTACAAATAAATAAAAAAAATATATTAAAAATTAAAAATGAACTTGGAATTCTTGGACAATGAGAAAACTTCTGCCATATACAATCAAGTTCGATTCAAAATTGGCCATAAAAATCGCGATCAATCGATGCTATGGAGATGTTGCACTTGTAATAAAGTTACATTTACTACGCTTAATCAATGAGAATCAAATGGTGGTCAAAAAATGGTTCGTGTATGACAGTCTAAATGATTCAAACAATGCTTCGGTTCTGAAACCGATCTTAAAATATGCATACCCGGAACGTTCGGTATTTACAGTTCAAATGGTCCAAGTTGTTGAACAAGATGGTGGTGACGACTGTGGTTTATTGGCTTTAGCTTATGCTTATGATTTGTCACTTAAAATAGACCCTTACAATTTAAAATATGACCACGGTTTCTTACGTAAAAATTATATCATGTACATTAAAACTTCTTATCTTTATAATTTTAAATCCGAAACTTTAAATATTGGCGGAAAAAAAAACCACATTTGTAACAATTTAATTAAATAAATTCCTAATATTTTTTTTTATTTTAATAATATATTATAATTTGTATCAATAAAAATTTTATCAAACTTTATTGGCTAATTTTTATTTAATTATAAAGCAGATTTTTACACACAAGATTTTTTTATACCCCGATTTTTACATAACACGATTTTTTTTGACATCCGATTTTTACAGACCAGATTTTTTTTTCATATGATTTTTTTTGACCCGATTTTTACATACCCGATTTTTACATGCTCGCCCTTCAAATTTAGCAACATTTTTAATTTTTAAATTAAATAAAAGACTAATTTTACAAATTTATTAAAACATATTGGCAGCAGATTTTAGTAATTTACTAATGTCAAAGCGTAAATATCAAAATTTACTATCGCATACGTAAGTTTACAAATTTACTTAGTAAAAATTAATAGCTGGATTTTTTCCTTTTATTTTACTTATTTACGTTTTCATCCGTAAAAATCTAAATTTACGTGTTATATAAATTTACTATTACATATACATGGTATACTGGAAAAGGTTTCTTTTAAAAACATCAACAAATCAATAAAAATATCTTGTTGAAATCAAAATGATGGGAGTTTTATTTGATTATTTTTTTATTAAAAATAAGTGTAATTAAGTTATGAAATTAATAATTAGAAAATTTTAGTCTTGTTTTTAAAAAATGGAATTTTTTATCTAAATAAAATAAAAGTTAAAGATTTTTGTTTAAAAATAATATTAACTATATATTGCATGCTAATTTCGATGTAATAAGAAAGCAAACTGCTGTAACTCCAATTTAATGTTTTTTAAATAAATTTTAAAATTGAAAATTTAATGAAAATTTTTATTTAAAGACGAAAAATATACCAATTTTATAATGAACCTTAATAAATGAACCAATCTCTTAAGGCATAGACACCATACTGATACTCGAAAAAAAAACAAAGGCTAAAAAATAAAAAAAAATTAAATTGGCCTAAAGTACTGAGCGCAGGTTTTAAAATTAATTTTCGGGTTTTGATTCAGCATTGAAAAACAAGAAAATAAGATAAATAATTATTTTTTTCAATTCTTTAAAACTGTAATCTTTAAAGACACATTACCCGAATTTTGCTGATTGTATCCAAAGACCAATCTAAATTGTCCCAGAAAAAAATTTTATTAATTTGTTTTGGATTTAACTATTTACTCTTTTATTAGAAAAAAAAAGCGCGCTCTCTCAAAAATATTTTAACCAAATTCAAAGCTCTAGAAATAAATAATGACAAACAAAAATATTTGAATGCGATTTTTACAGCTAAATAAGTTCTCTTATTTGGTTCGTAAACTAAATGGAGTCGAGCGCCTACCACCAGGCGAGGACATCTTCAAAAATAGCAAACTATATGACAAATTTTTAAAATCAACTCTAATCGAAACATTAATAACCATAAGCTTTGTGTTCGCATGCATCAAATTTCTAATATTATACAACAATTTGGTAGATGGAACCCAGTTAAATTATCCCAGTGACCATAAATTGCTCTTTTCCAACATCTTTCTAGATGAAATTCTCATTAAAATATATGAAGAGCTGTTGAAAACTCTCAATTCTCGCATCAACTTTTGGTCACTTTTGACCAATACTGGGTTCGACGACAACGCATTTAATATTGCCAGCAACAAAAGGATTGGCAAAGATAAATATTTAATAGTCATCAAGTACATGATTGAGTTTGGAGAGAAATCGTCCAGCTTAGCCGAGAGCATTCTGGACGAAAAGTGCAAGAACACTTTTACTGTCAAAGAAGAAAGCTCTCTAATGTTCTATTTTGAAAAAACGAAATTTTCTCTGGACAAATTGTGCTTCCAAAGTCTACGCAATAAAACACAAAAAGTAATAGTCAAGCTTATAGGTCTGGAGAAAAAAGAGCATGTGAAAATAATTGAGCTTGAGTCAAATTTTAAGGTAAAAAAATTCATAAAAAAATCCTACGATCTGAATGTGGCCAAGAAAATAAATGACTTTGAGTTTTTGATCTATTTGGTTGTTTTTTGTATTTTTTTTGTATTCTACGTGATTGAAGAGCTGATTGAGATAGTCAAGTATAAAGTCAGCTATGTGCTCAACTACGTGAATTTAGTGGACTTCATGATAATTCTGCTCTCAGCACGGCTCCTTGGATTCATTTTCTACAAGACATCGTATCAGCTAAATGCAATAAAAACCTTTGAAAAGTATGAAAAAAAAACAAAGATGGACTCAAATTTTAAGTTTAAATTTCATGCCATCATTGACAAAATTGAATTTTATAATGACTTTCTAAATCCGGATACGGAAATAAATCTGGCCATACTCCAGGTCATTTTAATTTGGATCAAAATATTCAAATATGTAAACTTTAGCACTGGTCTGACACAAATGAATGCGGCGTTGACAAAATCGGCAAATCACTTGATCAGTTATTTGTTCATCTATTCGATTGTGTTTTGCACCCATGCTGAAATGATGCATCGCCTGTTTGGACCCTATGAAGCTGACTTTAGTCACCGAATTCTGGCTCAATTTACCATGTTTAGAATGCTTTTGGCAAATATTAATTTCAAGTTCATAGCCACCAACCCGGGCACTCAACTAATTTTTTTCTCTTTCTACATGACTATTTTTATCATTTTTTCAGGTAATTTAGAAATTTTTTTTTTTAAATTATTCTCAAAATTTTTAGCCTCAAAGTCCTGGGCATTTTTTTTCGATAAAATTACCCTAAAATTTTTATTTTTTTGTTGTCATCAAAAATAAAAACCTTTTTTAACTTTGAATTAATGGGTCATATTTATTCGGGCTCATCCAGTTACTGAAATGGGCTCATTATTCATTAAAAAACAATTAGCAATTTGGTCTCATAATTTAATTAAAATGAATTATTGTCTATTTTTTATATAAAAATAATTACTATTCATGTCCTCAACTCGTTTTCAATGTCTCAATTATTACTTTAATGAACTTATTAATTACTGATATAATATACATAAATTAATTAAAGTGAATCATATTAAAATAAAAAAATTTATATTTTTGTGAAGTTTTAGTATAAAAATTACAGTTCAAAAAAGAAAATGTTAAAATTTTTTTCCAATTGTCTCTTAAGAAAACATTTGATTCAAAACTGCAATAAATTAGAATTCGTTTGTACAAATATGTATAATATTGTACTGTTTGTAGAACTATTTTTTTACAATTAGAAAAATAACATTTTTCTTTTTTGTACTAAAATTTTATTGAAAAGACAGTATTGGAACTCTCAAGAAAAACTAATTTAGTGCTTTTTTGATTAAAAATAAAACTCAATTTTTGTATAATAAAATTTTTCAAAATTTTGTCAAATTCGGTAGAATATCGAAAAAATTGGAAAGTTTTTATTTTGTTCAAATTAATTATTAAAGCTTAAATCATTTACATTGGTAAGGTTAGATTAATCAAAAAGTGGTTAGAATTAGTTTAAAATAGTTAAAATAGTTAGTTTAAAATTAATTTTTTTTAGTATATTTTTGTTCACAAATAAATTTTTTAATTCCTATTTTTTTGTTTTCATCATTTTACGCTTTTTATGCTTTTTTTTAAATTAATTTGTAAAAGTTCAATAAACTAGTGATACATTTGAACACCACAATGTGAGATGAAATGAGTGAATGGATGGTTGAAAAGGTACTTTCTTTTTGAACCAATTTTTGATGTCTCTTTATATTTAAAAAAATTAATTTTGATAAATTATTCATAAATAATTCGCGATCAGGTAAGATTTTTTTGTTGAAAATACCTGATCGCATACAGGCAATATTTTTATATTAAATTTATACTTATATCGTTAAATTTAAATTATTTATATAAGTAAATTCGTTCTTTTTTAGGATTATGTTATTGAGGTAAATTTCATAGCTAATAAACACCTTTTTAGTTAGGGTAACATAAATCGAAAGTGATATGAGTCATGTAATTTGATTGTTATTTGATTGTATTTTTATCTCAAGATTCATATGTTTTGCACAACTAAAATTGAACTTCTAAATAAAAATTCAATTGGAATTAATTATTTAACGTGAATCATTTGATACAAGACAAGATTAAAATAAATCCAATGATACTTTTGGATATTTCACTTTGGTGCAATTATTTAATTGTTTAGTTTTGGTATAATAATAATAATAATAATAATAATAGCAATAATAATAATAATAATAATAATAATAATAATAATAAAAATAATAATAATAATAATAGTAGTAGTAGTAGTAGTAGTGTGAACTGCTGTACAGCGAAAATGATCGCTATACCAACGCCAATATGGCGCCTGGCCCATTAAGAGCCTTAGCAGTCTTTGCTTTTATCCATACCAAAAACTTCTCGGTCGATTATTGCCTTAAAACTATTGAGTGAAACAGCATTTACATCTCTTGTTGACAAACCATTCCATATATCCACCACCCTATTAGTTAAGAAATTGAAACGTTGAGGGCCCTTCTTGGTCAGTTCTCTCACTAGTCTTTTGTCATGTCTTCTTAAATTACCAGCTGGTCCTGTTGTTGTTTTTGCATAATTAATTACATTTATTAAATTTATATTTTCCATACCTTTGACTAGTTTGTACATTTGGATTAAATCACCTCTTTTTCGCCTCTCTTCAAGGGTTGTCAAATTTAAAATCTTTAGCCTTGATTCATATGGAATGTTTTTTAGACAACTTAGAAGTTTAGTCGCGTTTACCTTTTCGATTATCTGTATATCACCTTTAGTTGTAGGACTCCAGACGCTTACAGCATATTCAAGATGTGGACGGACTAGTGCTGTATAGAGTAGCCTAAGAGAAGTAAAACTTAAGTTTTTGAATGTGTGCTTGATCATACCTAATGCTCTGTTTGCTTTTGCAGATGCTGCTGAGCATTGTTTTTTCCATTTCAGATCATTTGTTATGTAAACACCTAGATCTTTTTCTTCTGCCGTTTCTTTTAGAGTATGACTTAAACCATTTGTTTGGTTGAGCATTTGATATTGAAAGTTGGGATTTTTTTTTCCAATGTGCATTACTATACATTTCTCTAAATTTAGATAGGTAGACCATATATCTGCCCAACTAGTAAGGCTGTTTAGATCATTTTGAAGAGAGAGTGGTAAAGTTACGTCTTGACTTAAGGGTCCGATTATTTTCAAATCATCTGCGTAAGATAAATTAAATTCCTTTAAAACTTCGACCAAGTCGTTTATATAAATTACAAATAAAATAGGGCCAAGAACTGACCCTTGTGGTACTCCACTCGATACATCTTCCAAGGCTGACATAGTTTCGCCCATGACTACACGTTGCTTTCTTCCGATTAAGAATGACCTGAGCCATGAGTGCATTTGATTATTGATTCCATATGCAATTAATTTTGCGAGAAGTTTCTTGTGCGGTACTTTATCAAACGCTTTCGAAAAATCTGTGTAAATTACGTCAACTGAATTACCTTTTTCTACTTCAAAAGTTAGTTTGTCTAAAAATTCAATAAGGTTTGTTGTGCATGATTTGTTTGGCATAAAACCGTGTTGTTTTTGGTTAATAAGGTTGTTTTCTGTGAGATACTGGATCAGTTCATTTCTTAAAATCTTCTCCATTATTTTACCAGGGACTGATGTCAGCGACACTGGTCTATAGTTACCCAGTTCTACCTTTGACCCTTTTTTATGCAGTGGTGTAACGTTGGCGTTTTTCCATGTCATCGGAAGCTCACCCTCAAGGTACGATTTAATAAAAATAATTGACAGAGGTTTCGACAACTGAGCACTCCAATTCGCCAGGAAAAACGGATTTACTTGGTCTGGCCCAGTTGACTTATCTTTATCCAAAACAGACAGCTGTTTCTCAACTGAATTTGGACAAAATACTACACTTGGATCGATTTTGAAATTCGAGATAGTTCTTGATTCGATTAGGGGTGATTCATGTTGCTCGATTATAAAAACAGATTTGAAATAATTGTTCAAACTTGAAGCAAATTGATTCGGTTCGAGGATCAATTCTTTATCAATTTTCAACGCTTTAATACCATCTTTGACTTTAACTTTTTTATTGATGTATTGGAAAACTATTTTTGGGTTGTTCTTCGCTTGACGCGCCAAATCAAGTTCAAATATCCTGACATGTTTTCTTATTACTTTAGAACATATTGTTCTAGCTGCATTATACTTGAATTTAATATCTTTATCTGACCAATTTGTATTCTTTAGTTGGAGCCAAAGATTTTTCTTGTTATTGATTACATTCTTTACTTCATTGTTTAACCACCTTGGCTTCATTCTTCGTCCATCTTTAATGCTTCTTTTTGGAACGAATTTACTACTTATTTCATTAATTTTGTTCACAAATGATTCGTACGCTTTGTTACAATTCTGCTCTTTGAGTATGAAGCCCCAGTCAATTTTTGAAAGCTCTTTATTTATTACACTAAAATCAGCTTTTCTGAAATTGAAACAATTTGACACATAACGATTTTCTGTATCACAATTTGAGAGTTGATAAACCCATTCAAAAACTACATGCCCCTGTTTGACGTTCCCCAGAGGAGGACTTGACTTCATCGCATTGATACGTGTTGTTGATTCGGTGATTATATAATCCAGAACATTATTTGAAGTGCCATTTGATGTAACGAAAGTTGGGAGGCTAACATTTTGTACAAAGAAACAATCTTTTAGTTTTTCAATTAGTTTAGATTCTGGAGCTTGTGTGTCTGCAACACTTGTAAATCCAACATAGTTTTCATCCCATCTAATATTAGGTAGATTGAAATCGCCACAAACTAAGATGCCTGAAATAGCTTTTATATCAATAAGTGATCTTGATTTACCTAGGCTCGCATAAATGGGATCATTATTAGTCGTTTTAGGTGGCCTGTAAATACAACTTATCAAAATAATTTCTTCTTGAAACTTAATTGTGCACCAAACTTGTTCAATCGATTCGTTTAAAAACTCTGGGTAGTGACATTCAATAGCCGTAATATCTTTTCTAACGTAAATACAGACACCACCATGAATAGACGTGGTGCGATTTCGATTAAATAGTACGTAATCTTCTATTTGTTGTGTGCTGGTGTCATCGTACCATGTTTCGGTAAAAAAGAGCAAGTGAGGTCTACTGTCTTGAATACGAGCGACCAGTTCAGGTATTTTGTTACTCAGTGAAGTTGGGTTAGTATAAAAGCAGGAAAGTCCTTTAATTAAATTACTTACTTCTTTAACCCTTTTGTGCTTAAGACGTGATGAAGTACCCGATGCTCTAGATTTTATATTATTTGTTAACGCTGAAAAGTCAATAAGTGATTGATCATATGTACTTCGATATATTTGTAAATTTGTCTGATATTTGTTGGATACGTTTAAATCTATTGCTCGATTATTTGAACATTGATACGATTCAATTTGAGTACTCGAATAATTGTTTATTTGATCTGTTTCGCCAACACTGTTGATAAGATTCACATAAGAAGAATTGGCTACTTTGCTACAATAAAAAATTTTTGGGAGATTAATGGCTTCCTCTATTGGAAGGGCCTCCTCTAGTTGAAGAGCCTCCCCTAGTGTTAAGATCCCCCCCAGTGTGAAGGGCTCCTCCAGTAGAAGCGGCTCCCCTTGTATACCGAGGTCGCCTGTTCCTTTCAGATGCAGGTTGTTGTTCGTCATGGATCTTGAATTTTTTGGGAGTGTAGCCACATATCCCCCATCGAAAGGGCTCTCCATTTTTTTCTTCTTGAGCATTTTTTTCTTTGCGTTGAGTTCTTAGTTCCTTGTCTAGCTTCCGTTCTGCCTCAGTGAGATCAGGGTTGATGTAGATATTTTTGTATCTTTCATTATTTTTCAAGCATTTTGCCGCAGCTAACACTGCTTTTTTATCTCTTTCGTCCGGCAAAACGATAAGAATTGGTGCCGGATAATTGCTGCCTTCTTTTGATCTGAAACGTTTTATTGTTTTAATTTTGTGTTTGTCTGCACCAATCGTATCGAATAAACGATATTTTGCCTATTCATCATCTGCATATTTATCTTCAATTGAGCTCTTATTTGATTCATTTATGCCAAAAACAATAAGGTTTTTACACCTTCTAGCTCTTTCCTCTTGATCTACCATCAAACTGATGAAGACATCGAGTTGCTCGTTTGGTTTCGGAATCGGTTTATCATTCGAACTGCCTACTGAACCCCAATTAAAATTATTTGCTAAACCACTTGGACCATTTCCTTCCAACATGGCTAACCGAGATGTCAATGCTTTTATATCTTCTTCCAGTTTAACATTCTTTTCGTTGCGAGTTATAATATCCTTGTTGGTGAACTCTATATGATGATCAATTTTCGAGAGAACTTGGGTTTTTTCTCCATCAAGAGCCTCGGTTATTTCAATTAAATTCATTATCAATTTGTCTTTCTCTTCTTGCTCTTTTTGGTACTCGATTATCTCTGCCTCAAGCGCAATTATTCTATCTTTAAGCATTGATAGATTTTCCTCGCGGTCGCAAAAAATTCTCTTTGAGATCGACTCAACTTCAGCTTCGCTACTTTCCCTTCTTTCTTTTCTTTTACTTTTCTGATGTAAAAAATTTTCCTTTAGGATCTTTAGCCGTTCAGGAGTTTTTACAATTGTCGTTCCCTCATCCATACTATTTGGCACTTCTTCATTTTCGTTACCAGACATTTCGTTGCAAAAACACGAGAATTAATACGGATTCCAAAATTTATGATAATTAATAATAATAATAATAATAATAATAATAATAATAATAATAATATTAATAAATAGTTCAAGGTCACTCTCCGGCAGCTTAGAATGGATCAAAGTCCTTCTTTTTGCCAAGCGATTGAAAACAAAAGAAAAATAAATTACATTTAGACAAAAATAAAATTAAAAAAGAAAAAATTAATAAAAATAGTCGATTGTTAATTAATAAGAAAATTGCTGAAATTTGCTGAAATTTTGGTATAATACAAGGTACAAAATTTTCAATTTTGTTTACAAAATGTATGTTTTCCAGCCTCTAGTAAATAAAACAAAATAAAAATTTCGCGTAACTTAGCAAAAAAATTTACTATTGAAGATTTGTTTTAACTTTAACTCAAATAAATTTATTCAAAAATTTTTTTATAAAATAAATTTAAATATTTTTCTACTTTAAAGAAAACCGTCAATGAAATTTTTTTAATAAATAACATATAAAGATTATTTTCAATCTAATAATTTTGATAAAAAAATAAAATTTCATTTTTAGCACAGTTCTCTTTAAAAAAATAATTAGAATATTATCATGCAAAAGTAAATTAAAAATCAAATTTGTCAAGAAAATTACGGAAAATAATTTTTTGGTTCAGTTTTTCCAGTGATGTAATAATAACATAAAAAATATATTTTTTCCAGTTAAAATTACCTTTATTTATTTAATTTTTTTTACTTTCATTAATTCTAAGATAAGTAAATATACAAAAAAAAATTTAACACAAATTTTTTATATTTCATATTTTATATTCTCAAGGGCTCTTTTCTTAAATACAAATGAACAAAGCAAAAAACTAATGAATATTTTTAAAGGTATATTTTTGGCAATAATTAGTGATTCGTACTCTTATGCTTCAGAAAATTATGAACCTAAGCCTGAATTGGACTATTTCAACTTTTTCAAGAGGCGATTGAAAAAATACGCCGATTTTTTTAGACTAGATAAAGTTTGGTCAATTCTCAAAGGCTTTTTTTACCTAGTCGACTCAAAAAACAACAATGCCCAGCACATAAACCAGCTGCAAGATGCCTTAAAAGCCTCAGATTTCAGATCTTACCTGCTCAACTTAAATTTCGACCCTGTCGATATAGACACCATTTTTTACCAGTATAACATCTATGAAATAGACGCAGAAAAACTGGACGAATTCGATCCAGCCGAAGAAGAATCAATAGTCCAGAGGGACACATGCAACGAAATAATAACCAAGCTTGACCTCACTGCCAAAAGAATAATCAGTCTGAATAGCAGAAAATTGACATTTTGTACAGTCCAGACAAATTTAAACTTCAGAATGTACGAAATGGACTTGCAGTCGATTTATTCGAACAAGTCCTTTAAGCTTTCAGGCATTGATATGATCTCTCAGCGCTCATTTAATTTGAGGGCCACCTCGAGCGCCCTGCCTCGGGTCCATAGTGAAACCAACACTGTCAATGATGATGTAAACAACATCGACTATGATAATGTCTACACCGAGTTCACCACATGGAAGGACTATCGCAAGCTCAAGCTCGAACTGGACAATTTGGACACATATCTAAATGAAATCTTCAATGAGTTGCTTGATGTTTACCAAAGAAAAAACTTGCATTCTAAAAATTTTGTCTAATTTTGATTTAAATTTTTCAAATAAAATTTTCAAATGAATACTTAATTATAATTAAATATTTGGCAAAAAAAATGGGTAAAAAATATCTAGAAAATTGATAGAGTATTATTATTTTAATTAAATAATTTGGTTTATGTTCTCTTAATGTTAGAATCAATGCAATTGTATAGAGTTGTGGCCGCAATTTTGATTTTAAGTAATTAGTTTTAAGTGTTGAAAAATGATTTGAGAGATAAATAATTTAAGGCTACTCGGTGCAATCGGTTTCCTCAATTCGCTGTCTTGAATGCTTTGGTTTAAATTGTGCAGACACAATTTACCCAGCTAGTACCAGATATGTCAACTGTATTGAAGGAGTTAAATTTTGTCTAGTAATTCTTTGATTATCATTTATTAAAATTTAATTTTATTATCTTTTAATGTAGAAACTTGTGTATACAAATGGAATGGTAAATAGACAATGCTCAGCACCAAATTTAAAAAAGTGTTGTTCTAATAAACGAGTTAGAGTCAACAACAGAACGGCCATTCAATACTGCTGCAACAGAAATGTGTGCAATTCATCCAATTTCCTCATTTTAAATTCAAAATTTTATTTTTTGTCATTTTTGGCCTTTCTTTTAATAAAAAATTAGAAAAAAAAAATGGTTTTATTTTTTAAAAGGGGAAGTTTTTGGCCTCAAAACAACTAGAATTAAGTTAAAATTGATTAAGTTCAAAAAATTAAAAATTTGTTTTGTTAATTTAAGTTTTTTCCTTTACAAGTAAACAAATAAAAATCGATAGTAAAATAAATTAAAATAGGAAGTTTTAAATTAATAATTAAAAGCTTTGTTGATGGAAAGCTTTTAAAGATAAAGATAATGTTTTTTTTGCAGAGAAAATTTATTATTTTAAATAAGATTTAAATACTTTTTTCAAATTTGTTTTTATTTCGAAAGAATTGCATCATAAAAATGAAAGTAATTTAGAGAAAAAAAGAAGCTTGGAGCAAAAATAAACAGTAATGTTCTAGAGGCCTAAAAAAAATACTTAATAATCTAAAAAAATTATTTTTTTTTAAATTTAATTTGGTTTTATATTAAAATTTATTTATGTCTTCTAGTTTATTATAAATAATTTATTTGCAAATGAAATGGTCCGAAATTTCACAATAATTAATTAATCAATGTGTTTAATAAAAATTTCAATTAAAAAATATATTATCAAAACTTTTTTAAAGCATAATCACAAAAAATTCGGCCTGTACTTTTTTTAATTAAAAATATTTTTAATTAGAATAAAATAAATTTATTTATTCCAGAAAATTAAAAATTTATTTGCGAACCAAATGGTCCGAAATTTCACAATAATTAATTAATCAATGTGTTTAATAAAAATTGAAATTAAAAAATATATTATCAAAACTTTTTTAAAACAAAATCACAGCAAATTCGGCCTGATTTTTTTTTAATTAAAAATATTTCTAATCAGAGTAAAATGAATTTATTTATTCTAGAAAACAAAAATATCCAATTAAAAAAACAAATAATAGGAATTAATAATTTGCAAACAAATAAATATTTTAAATTTTATTTTAAAATAAATTATCAAAATAAATGAAAAAATCCTCATCAGACTTTGCAAAGAGATCGATTGGCACTGAACAATTGTATTAAATCTTTATGGAAATTCGGTCTTTAAAATTTTTATTATTGTGTTGATGCTTATTTTCAGTCAGGCTTCTTTTTCCAAATCTGAATAAATGAAGATAAAGAAATATTATAGAGTAGATTTAATCTTATTTACCTTGATCTTGAGCTAATAGCGTACACATTCATGAGTTTAGCTATTAAATTGTTTGATATAAGGTGATTGATCATTTTTTTGTCAGTGTCTGTCAAGTACTGGTCCGGAGATTTAGCTTCACGGTCAAAACTGCGCTTACTAAATTTTTCTCTCGAATCAAGCTCTTTTTTATCCAAGATCTGATTTAAAAAATTGTCAAAATCGATGCGGCTCTTTAGAGCTTTGGCATTAGCCGCAATGGCGATCACACATATTAAATACCAACTACATATAAATCTGTAACCCAACTTCATGATTCTTCAGAGTTTTTTTAAACAAATTCTAAAATAATTAACTGAAATTACTCGTTTCTAGATGATTTAAATTAAAAAATTTGTTTATATTTGATTATATTTTGGTAGGTAAAAAATTTTGTAAAATACTCAGGCAAAATATCCATTAAGAAAATGAATTTACTTAGAAACAAATAAATTTTTATTCAATTTAAATTCAAACTTATTAATTTATAGCTAAAATCTAACTTTTGTTCTAAGAGGCATGCTGTGACTTGAGAGAATGACGGAACCAACCTACAATATTCTCGTTTATTAAGCTCTTAATTAAAATTTATCATTTTTTGCTTTTATTTTTTTTTCATTCCCTGTGGGATTTTACAACAAAAATTTCTCAAACTTTTTTTTTAAAGTGACTAATTTGAAAAATATTTGTCAATTTAATCACCTTAGATACGTATTTCTTGAATAAACCAAAGTTTTGAAGCTTCTGGACTCAATTTGGTTTCAATTAAAAGAAAATGAAAAATTTTACTAAAATACTTAAATGACTTAAATAATCTAGAAAAATTCAATCAAATCTTAATTGGTTCCGTAATACTAATGTTCAAAAACTAGAAAAAACAATGAATTAAAAAAATATTGTTGATATTAATACTAAATAAGGGGAAAATATAAACCATTGAAAACTTAACTGAGGATTACTAAAAAGGCTCAGTGTCTACCGGACAAGATATTCAGATATTGTTTATAGAAAAAATGGGTGCCATTTTCTGTTAAATGTTCACAAATTAAAATCAACTTCTGAAATTTTTGAAAATATTTCTTAGGCCGACAAAATGACGTAATTAGTTAAGCAAAGGCGTTCAATTGACGTTAAATTTTTAATGAATTATTAATGTCTTTAAATTTATTATCAAAAAAAGTTTAGTTTAATTTTTTTGTGGTAAAAATTTTGTGGTCAAGTTTTTAAAATGTTTTAAAGCTTTTTAAAAAAATCTCCTCAATAAAATGAAAATATGGTTAAAATTTTCTTTAAAATATTTTTATTGAGTTTTTAAGATGCCAATTAAAATTATTATAGGAAACAAGTGCCACTTGGTTCATGTATTTTGTTTTTATAATTACAAACTTACTAAAGAAAATTTTATTTTAAGAAATAAATTTTTGCTAAAACAACAAACAAATTTGAAAAAAATCTACAATCAAAAATGACCCATTATGAATTAATTTTCCCTATTAGTAATTAAGAATTTTGACACTTTTATTTTTAATCAAAAATTTATACAAAGTAAAGCTATTGTTAGAATTTAAAAAAGTTCTCCCAAGATAATTCGAAATATTTTTATTCTACATTAAAACGAATTTTTAGTTTTATAGAGTATTTTTTGTTAAATCAAATGTCTTGATCGCATTAGAATTTTAACGATCTTGAATAATTTTAAATAATTTTTTAACTAAAATATGTTAAATAATTTAAATTACGAGAAAATGTATTTTAAATGTTATCAAGTAAAATCTTAGTGAAAATTTAAAAAATTTTAAAAAATTTAAATTTTGTTTCTTTACTTGTAACATAACATACAATTTTTTTTAGGAAAAAAATACTTTTGCAAGCCCAAGCATATTTTTTGAAAACAAGATTGCAGCATCTGTTGTATAACTAAGCTAAATCATACATTTAAAAAACAAATTATTTAAATAGAAATAAATCTATGCTATTTTAAAAAGTCTTTACCGAGTCGATTTTTTTTAACTTAAATCCATTTAAGAGTGATTATTATCAATTTTTATTTAAAAAATTTTAATAATCTTTAAATCGAAATTTTTAGTTTAACATGGAAAAATGATTCCTCTTTTTTAGTATTGCTTAAGAAATATAAATTTTTTACAACATTTGTTAAAAAATCCTTTAATTCTCACTTAAATACGATCTATAATTTTTTTTATTAATTATTTGATAATTTGAACTAAAAATAAAATTTAAATTGTGATGATTAACAAAATTCAGTTGTTTTAATCGTATTTTGTTTTAAAAAATTTTTTCATTTCCATTTTATTTTTGAAAATTAATTGCTAAAATTCTTTTTTAATAGTCAACTAAAATTCTTTAATATATAAATTCTCGAGAGGTTCAAACATTAAGGCTCTTATTCGTAAAAATATCTATGACTAAAAATTACCTTTTTTAAAAATTTATTCAATCTCAATTTTTAATTCCTTTATATTCATGGTAAGTTCCGAGACTTTTTTTTGTAATTTTATATTACTGTGAAAATATTTTTTGATCATCTCAATTTTTCAATAAATTTTGAATTAGAAAAAAAATCAGATAATAGTGAAATTTAAAACTCAAATAAATATATTGAAATTCCAAATTATTTTACTAAAAGATGACGCATTCTAATTAATTATATAAAAACAATTCAAATGTGGATAAAATTTTGAAACAAAAATATTTTATAATTTTTAATCCTACATTATTATTTTTTTTTTTATTTACAAAAATGAATGATTTGCCGCAAAAATACGATGTAATCATTGCCGGTACTGGTCTTACCGAGTCAATTTTATCCGCTGCTTTGGCTCGAGTCGGCAAGACTGTTTTTCACATTGACCGGTATTAAAAAATTAAATCTTTAAAATAATTTAAAAAATTTTTTCTAAGAAACCCATTTTACGGCGGAGAATTTGCCTCCCACTCACTCTCTGGCCTGATTGAGTGGACCCAAACTGTCCTTAGCTCAAATGAATCCAATGACCAAAAAATATGTAATAACAACTTAAAAAAATATTTCACTGAAATCGAATACATGTGGAATACATCACTTGATTCAGAGTAATTAGACTCTATTTTTTTAAATTAAGCCTTAAATTGTTTAAAGAATTGAGAAAAAGTTGACAAATCTGTCTCGAAAATTTCTTCTCGACCTGTCACCAAATATTTTGTATGCACGAGGTGACTTGGTCGAGCTGCTAATTTCATCCGATGTTGCCAAATACTGCGAATTTAGGATGGTTTCTCAAATTTTAACCATGGACAGTGATGGTTCATTACAAAAAGTTATTTTTCATTTTTTTATTCTTTACAAATTATTAATTAATTAGTTATTCTATCAGGTCCCTACTTCAAGATCGGAGGTTTTTAAGTCTAAAAAGCTTGGAATGCTTGAAAAAAGGGTCATGATGCAATTTGTTCAGTCTTGTCTCAAGGAAGACTGTTTAAAAGAGCTAATTGATCCACAATCACAGAATTTGAGCTTTGAAGAATTAATTAAAAGCAAAAATTTTCCCAAAAATATTAGTGATATTTTTATTAAAGCTGTAGCCATGTGTCCGAGCCAAAAAGACTCGGCATCAAAAGTAAAATTTATCTTTGAAAATATTTTTGTCATTTAATTTTGTGAAGGGTCTAGAGGAGACTAGAAAATTCCTAAGCTCAGTGGGCAGGTTTGGTGACAGTCCATTTTTGTTCCCAATGTACGGTGCCGGAGAGTTGAGTCAGTGTTTTTGCCGTATGGCAGCCGTGTTCGGCGCAATTTATTATCTTGACTTAACAATTGATCAATTAAACTTGGATGAGTCTAATTTGTAAAATAAAATTTAAAAAATATTTTAAAATTTTTTTAAATAATTTAAATTTAAAAAATTAATATTTTAATATATATTTTAATATATATAATATATTAATATATTTTAATATATATTTTAATACTTAATATATAAATAATTTTTTTAAATTTAAAAAAATTTAAAAAAAATTAAATTTTTTTTTAAGAATAAAATCGATAAAAACACGGGAAAAAGATGAAAATTTTGAATGCGAGCACTTAGTGATGGATTCTAGCTATGCACCCCTGAGTCTTTATCCTGCTAATGTTGAATTAATATCCCGGTGTATTCTGATAACAGACAAAAGCATCTATAAACACCAAGACGATCAGGATCATGTAAAAGAGATTAAAGAAAAATTAAATTTTTTTCTGTCTAATCATGCACTTCTTAGATTTCGTTGTTATTTTTGCCTAAAATTTCAGACTCAGGTTCCAATATTTATTTGATAGAAACATCCCACGCGTCAAATTGTTGTCCTCAGGGATATTGTATTTTTTATCTGTCAGCTACAATTTGTCTTTGATTAATTTTTTTTTTATTTTTAAAGTCATAGTTTATTTGTTTTGTGAAGACAAGGCTAAAACAAACAAAAAAAATTTTGATCAAGTTATTAATTTGCTGTTTGTAAATGCATCAGAAACAGAGAGTGATAAAGCGAATGTTTTATTTTCGTATTTTTTTTCACATATTGACTCCGGGTGTTTGGTTAAGGAAATGGAAAAAAATGAATCGAAACCAGTCAATCTTCATTTGGTATCAGGCGCCAAAGTTTGTCTTGATTTTGACCACCATGTCAAGGAAGCAAAGAGGATATTTAAAGAAATTTGTCCCCATCAAGAATTTATGCCAAGGCCTCCTGACCCGGAAGACATAATTATAGATGATAATGAAGAGACACAGTCGGCTAAACAATCTGACTAAATGTTAACTTTTTTTTAGTGATGTGATTCTTTTAAAATTTAATAAATTATTTTGAATACAATTTTTAAAAAGAAAAAAATGACTACTTTTTGTGATTTAAATTTAAACGTGACTAATTTAACTGATAAACTAATAGATCAATTAGTCGAAAACGCTATCAAGTGTAGGTAAGTGTAGTTTGGAAAAAAAAAATTAGTTTTTGATTTTTAGTGGGATACAATGAAGTGGCTTTGTCTATCGATTTTGAGTTTCCTGCAGCAGGACCTAAGACTAATGAGCAGAAAAAGAACA
This sequence comes from Brachionus asplanchnoidis, assembly GCA_025491095.1. Classification (NCBI taxonomy): domain Eukaryota; kingdom Metazoa; phylum Rotifera; class Eurotatoria; order Ploima; family Brachionidae; genus Brachionus; species Brachionus asplanchnoidis. The sequence continues at coordinate 827,227 of JAILYF010000008.1, read as the reverse complement.
AACAATTGGTGGTCGTTCCACCACCGAAAAATTACAAAATTCAGCAAAAGCTCGCCAATAGACTGGACCTTTTTTGTAGAAAAATAAAAGTTTATTCGAGAATAAACATAAAAATTAAACCTAATGATATAAACTCTTATCTGCATCATTTGGTAATATTAATACATAAAAAATAAATCCCAATTTTTAATCCAACAAATTAAAAAATAATTTCAAAATTAGAAAACCAAGGAAGTAATGGTCTATGACATTATTGCATTGGAACCTGTTGATAGCCAAGTTTTACTGGTAAATAAATTAATAAAATCAGATGAAAATAAAAGAAAAATATTTTAATAGAAAAATTTTTCACAGAAATGTACGCATAGTATTATTTGGTTAATAAAAATTTTTTTCGGAAAGATAATCCTGGTTAAAAAAATTTAAAATTTTTTTTTTAATTTACATAGTTAAAATTAATTAATTTGTTTACATAAATACCAGGCTTTTGTATGTTTTATAGACTCAAATATGAGTCTAAGCATTTGTTTTTTTAAAAGGTATTGCATGCCGAAAATATTTAACTTAAGCTAGAAAATAAAAGTCTTATAATTGTTTTTACACCGGTTCAATTAGATTTCCATTAAGGTCACCTTGAATTTTTTTAAATGTTTTTTGTTAAATTTTGTAATTCAAATTTTAATTATTTTCATTTAGTTTTAATTAAATTTGATGTCTTAAAAATAAATAAGAAAATGACAATTATAAAAAAAATAATTTGATTAAAAAATTAAAGTTTAAATTAATTAATTTTTTGTATGAAAAATTACGAGAGATAATAATTCTAAAAAAAAATCAAATAAAAAATGTTAATGAATCAAATAATTTTTTTTAAATTAAATTGAATTCTTTATTTTTTGAAAATGTAAAAAAAAAATTTTAAAGAAAAAAATTTTTAAACAGATTCTTTTCGGCCCATTGTAAAAAATATTTTGTTTTATAATTTATAAGAAGAATAAGAAAAATTATTAAAAATAAAAATTAAATTTTAATTGAGCATAATTTTAAAACCAAATAATACTATGAGTACATTTCTGTGAAAAAAATTTCTATTAAAATATATTTCTATTATTTAGTACTAAGTAATAAAAATTAAATTTAAAAATTTTAAGTATTTGTGCAACAACAATTTTAATGCGGACATAATAAGCATTAAGTCTGGTATAGAATGTGGTCTTACTGATAAACATTTGATCAGACCCTTGAATAATGTAAGCACATGAAATGGTAATGTGAAATTCAAGTACAAAAGAAAAAAAAAAAGATAAAAATCTAATTACTCTAAATTCAAAATTAGCCCTGTGAATTCGACATGGCCCAGCTAACATAGTTGAATTTGTATCCAAATTCTGGTAAGATTCTGAAAATTTAGCAGAAATTTAATTTTCATATAATTGAGCGTAGAACCATTGCAGAAATTTTGCACAATATCAACAAACTTTGAAAGAACAAAGTTGTTGGATTTTTCATCATTTTATTCAGTTCTTTTGTACTGAATTTTACAAAATCCATGAAATTATATCATTTTTTTAAATAAAATTTTACAAGGCTGTAAATTCTATGTCACTTCATTTTGAGCTTTGCTATTCGGCTTCGATTTCGAGTTCAACTGAAAGAAGAGATTTCATAATGGCAGGAAGGTGTCTTACTTTTAACACAAAGTCCATAGGTTTGATTATAAGCAGTGGTGCTTCGAATTCAATTAACTTAAGAGGACCTTATGAATTATTAAATATGTATTTTGAATAAAATTCATTTTTATTTTTTTTTTATTATTTAAAAAAAGGGTTAAATTATTTGACATAACAGAGCAGGAAAGTCACCAAATTATTCGACGTAATAATCATCAAATTTTGACTAATTCATGTAATTTTTTATAATTTAAATAACTAATAATTTTTATTTATTTATCTATTTACGATTTTTAGTCTGCCGCAAACATACTGCAGCTGGCATGGTTTATCTGAATGAGCCGAAGGAACTTAATAAACTAACAAATGCTCTTCTAATGTATCGCGAAAGATTAGATAGAGAAAAAACTGAAGAAAAAATTATTGAATCTCCCAAAAAAAAAATTAAAAATTAAATAAAATTTTTAGAATTTTATCTTCTTTTTAAACTGACTTTAATTTAATATGAACCAAATTTTTTTTAAGGAAAGGGAGAAAAGAAAAAACGAAAAAAAAAAAAAAAAATTTAATATAAACCAAATTTTTTTTAAAGAAAGGGAGAAAAGAAAAAACGAAAAAAAAAAAAAAAAATATTTTCAAAAAGTTTTTTTTTTAGTTGCTCTCGATCTCGTTTTTACTGTTTTTTTTTTTTTTTTTTTTTTTTTTTTTTCTCCTCCCTTTCTTTAAAAAAAATTTGGTTTATTCATTTTCTATTTATAATTTACAGATTGTACTTATAATGAAATAGAAAAATATTAATAACTTTGTATATCTAACTAGATTTCAATGCATCTAGCTACCATAGATGTCTTCCCAGCAAGACGTATCCGCAACCATGCTTGCCGTAGCTTATTTAATATTACTAATATGAATTTCGCCGAAAGCGTAATTCAGCAGCCGCCATAGTGTGCCTACGCATACTTGCAGTGGCCATGGTAACATGGTCATTGTTGCAGCTTAATATTATTATTATTATTATTATTAACTAGTAGTATTGAATTTTAAAATGTAGATTTATTTCAATAATGATTTAATTTTGAGATTTTTACTCAGAATTTTAATCTCATATCACTTTTTAGAAAACAAAGGTCATTCATACACTTTTTGATGGGTAACAGGGTAAAATGGACTGAAAAAGAGAAAAACTTCAAAAATAATGTTGCACTCTTAAAAATTTTTATATTTTTTTTCAGCCGAGTAAAAATTTTCTTGAAATTGGTTTCTTAATTGGTAACATTCTGTTTCATTTTTTTACAGTAATAAATGATAAAAAAAGATAAAAAAGTAAAAAATAAAAGAATATTAAAACTCGCCAAGATAATGATTCAAAAAATACAGCTGCCATTACCTTAGAAAATTTAAAAATTAATAAAATCTTAATTAGTGACTGTTTTATAGCCTCATAATTAAACTTTTTTTACAATTTTTACCTTAAAAAAAATGTGAATTAGCGTAAATTTTAAAAATTTTATTTTATAGAAAAAAGTTTAAAGAATAATAAAATCTACAAAATTTAAAGAAAAAGCGCTAAAAAAAGAGACAATTTTTTGGCCCTATTAAAATTTACAAAAAAAGAAATAAATTTTACGAAAATTTACGTAAAATTACCGTCGACCATCATGCCAACTAAATACTGTATTAAAGACTCAAAATAGATTTAATTTGAATAAATAAATTAATATTTTTTTAAATAATATTTTTCTTAAATGTAAATGTTTAAAAGTTTACACAGTTGTCAGACTTTTGTATGTTTTATATACTTTAATATGAGATAAAGCATTTTGTTTTTTTAATAGGTAATGTATGCTGAAAAATTTTTTATTTAAGTTTTTAAAAAAAAGTCCTTTAAGTGTTTTTTCATTAAATTAATTAAATTTCCACAAAGGTCACCTCGACTTTTTTAAAATGTTTTTTTATTTATTTTGTAATTCAAATTTTAATTCTTTTTTTATAATTTTTATTAATTAAAAAATACAGAAAATTACAAATCGAAAAATTTTGTTGAGCTAAATATTTTCTAATCATGTTTATTTAATAATTAATTCTTATAAAAAACTAAAAGATTAGCATGCTGATTAACATTTTTTTTTCTCAATTTGATATTAAAAAAAATTTATTTATTTTATTTTTGATATCAAAATAAGGATCATTGATATCTTTGTTAAATTTCTGTGAATCAAAATTTCTAAAATTGATGCTAAAATTAATTCGAAAAATTAAATTTTTTCTTTAAAAAAATTTACTCTTTGAAAATTATTATTTGAATGCATTTTATAAGATTATTTGACTATGTGATAAGATTTTATCGACACTTTATTGTAAATGCATTACTAAAAATTAAAAACCTCATATTTTTATAAAACCAAAAAAAAAAGATATTAATTTTAAGTCAATCTTGAAAAATCTTAAATGAATCTTTTGAATCTATATTGAGATAAAATTTTTTAAACTTTTACCAATTGTATTTGAATCATGATATAAGAAGAAGGTCTTATCTTAACAACTGAAAGGGAACAGGCACAAAGATTGGTAGATCACTTTAGAGAAGTTCTAAATAAACCATAACCTAAAGAGTCTATACACCCTAGATTTATCTGGAAATCATGGAAATCTATTTAGAATGAAAGAAAAAAAGATACCAAAAAAAAGTTGTCCATAGCATACCTCAAGGGAGACGTAAGGTTAGACGACCAGCAGTAACTAGGAGGTCAACGATCAAGAAAAAACTCGCCGAAAATGGTAATGGCATGAGGAGAAGCAAGGGTAAAGGCTAAATATCGAATTGAGTGGAATTCAAAATTAATTCCCCTTTGCTCCACAAGGAGTGAATAAGGAAAAATATATACATATATATATGAAAAATATATATATTATATATTTTATTAATAAATTAATCAAATAATGGATGAAAATAGAAAAAGTTTCAATTTTCTTATTTGTTTAGGTTGGAGATCCAAATTAATGAACCAAAATTGATGGGTTTTTTTATTTTAAAAGCTTTCTAAGAAAAGCTATTTATCAAATATGATAAATCAGTAATAAATATTGATGCTAAATATGAAAAAGATAAATTTTCTGATCATTTAAATTTTTTTTTATATTAAAAAAAAATTTTTATTTAAAAATTTTGGGTTTTTGATTTTTTTTGATATAAATTCTCTAAATCATGCAAAAATATTCTTGTATGAGAAATTAAAAAAAAAAATATTATTTTTTTAAATGAATAATCGACAATACAAATGATTAGGTATAATAGAGCATTTTCTATTTCAAAAAATAGATCAAATTTATTTTAAAAAAGTCTTTTAAAAGTAAAGTTCACTTTAAACAATTAAAAAAATAAACAAGCAGAGGAAGTACTATAAATGAGTATCTGAAGTGTAATATTAATTAATTTACTCTTGTTAAGCAAAAAGCAGTATTCTCATTCAATTATTTTTTTAGACTTTTTGATTTTTAAAATGTATAATTTTCAAGTTTATAAAAAAATTAAATTTTTTATTTCAAAAATGCACTTTAAATTGTTAATGGCAACTTTGTTTCATCCAATTTTGGTGTATTTAATCAAATTGTCTAATTTGGTGAAATTGAGAAGAAAAAAATTAAGAATTTAGAATACACAAATAAAAAATATTTTTTTCAGCCAGTTTATTTTTTTATTTGATAATAAAAAAAACTGAAAGTTAGTACTGGAAATTTGATTTATTTGATGAACGGATGTGAACAAAGATGATTTTATGCTAAATTTGAAAGCAAGACCAGTAAAGCAAAAGTTGAAATAAAATTTGAAATTTAAAATAATTAATCAAGGTCTCTTTCAAAAGTTTGTTATTTAAATGAAAATTTTGTTTCAAACATTCACAATTTTAGGATAATGGTAAGCCTTAAGCTAAAATTTTCAACTAATTTATCTAAAAATGAACTAGACTTGGACCATAGAAAAATCATTCGATGTTTCAGAGAATACAAAATACGCGTTTTATTACAGTCCGCGGCTGATTTGTAGCTGCGAAATCCGCTGCAAATTTCGCTCAGTAAACGGCAAGTTCAAGCGGGCAGACAAAGTGGCACAGGACTCAGGCTTACAGGATGACTTGTTCAAGACATACAGAGAAAAGAACCAAATTGATCTAGACTCGAACCAGTCAAGCTGCTATTCCAACTACCAGGAAAACATTCTTAGTAATTTAACTTTTTATCTTGGACTTTTGAATGTGAGTGATCGGTCGACATGCTCCAACTCTTGGCACACATGCTCTGACTCGCCAGTTTACAAGCCTTTTCCCATCACCCAAGACCTGAGCCATTCAGATTTTGATCACCTCTCTCTGCTTGACTCAGTGCATTCATTTTTAAGCAAAATTGACCAAAGACAAATGGAAAAGTGTCTCAATGTAATTTTTGCCCGCGATCCGGTCAAAAAAATTTTCAACAATTTCTCCAATTTAAATAAGCGCTTGTTCAACGAGGCTCTAAAAGGCATTGTTTGCCGATGGACTGACACCAACTCAAAGTAACTTTGCACTGTCTGGTAAAAAAAGATTTTTTTTTTTGATTTTTTTTTTTAAAGTTTTCAAAGTGAGTTCGATTTGGAGGAAAGCTGTGATGGACGATTGATGTGGACCATCAAATTAAGTAAAAGTTCTCTTGGCAAAGAAACAGTGGTTAATATTTTAAAAAATTTAATTGTAATCTTTCAAAATAAATAATTTATAAAATTTTACAAAATTTTTATTCAAGTTCGAGATGGCTCTGGCTTTTGTCAACATAGAAATAAATAAGATAAATTATGACTTTAAAGAACAAGTAGTGATTTATTTTTTGGGCGAAAATTTTTCATTTCAAATTTTTTTTTTCTAGAACGAGATAATTTTAAAAATGGAAAAAAGTTTGAAAAATTTATTGAAAAAAATTTCTACTGTCACTGCTTTGGACATAAGAGTGCCATATAAGACTCGACCATTTGTGTACAATTACTGTCTAATATCTGAGAATAAAAAATCAAAAAATTGTTTGACCAGAACATCTTACAAATTTATGTCTTACAATCCCGACGACTCAGTTCTCATAGAACCAGCTAGTAAATCAAATAGTGATGTTCAATATGAAACAATTAAGTGTTGCCATCAGACCGACACTGAGGATATGTCGGCCGATTACGCTGTTTTATCGCGTGTGACCAATAAACTAGTTCAGTCTGTATCAGAAGATGTCTTCATAAATTCCCAAGATGATGTTTTAAGCTCTACCATAGTAGATCAGGAGTACGATCTTCTTGGCGATTGTTATTCAGACAAATTTGAACAATCTATTATCCAAAATAGTACTTTGATTGTAGAAGGTGGTTCTGTGCAGAATTTGGTCGGTGCACCATTCAGGAGGTCCAGAACAGGTTCCAAAAAGTCCAGCATTGATTTGAATAATAACGATGAGCCACTTAAGTTGTCTGATGCAAAGTTAGATAGATGGATGGAAAATTTAAATGGTGAAAGTAAAGAGTGCGGATCGGTGCCATTGTTTGGTCTTGACCAAACTGATGAGAGTGGTGATGAGCAAAGTAGGGTTAGTCGCATGGGCTTTAGGGTTAGAAAAAATAATGTTGATGAGAATGTGATTTTGTTGAGGAATGCGGTGTTCAGCTACATTAATGAATCTTTGAAAGATTTGATCAACTCACCGGCAAAATTAGAAAATTTTAGAAAAAATGTTGTGCAGGTAATTGAGGAAAATGGAAATAGTTCAATTGAAGATTTTGTCCAAGACATGTTTGATTTATTTTCAAACACTGTTTTTCATAAGATAGTGAAAAATGTTCGACTCGAATGGTCGGGTCGACTCAGGTCGTAAGTATTAATTTTAAGCTTCATTTAAAAGTTAAAAATTAAAATATTTTTTCTGAATTTAATGTTATTGGATTCATTTTAATTTTGGTTAAAACTTTAGATTAAGTTTTTTAATATTTTTTCAAACCCAAGTTTAAAAAAAATGAATCTAAATTTAAAATTATTATATCGTAAAATGAAAAAAAATTTAGAAATCATTTTGAAATTGATAATCAATTCAAAATATCATTTCAATTCAAAAATTGTATCTTTAGATATTAAAATTACATTTTTTGAATTTTTTTCTTTTAAATAATTTTGAAAAACCCGAGGATTTTCCGGATGGAATAAGCATTCGTTTGAACCTTTAGTTTGCATTAAAATTTTATTTTAGAAAAATCAAATTTAAAAATAAAATTAGAAATCTTTTAAAAAACAAAAAATAGTCTAAAATTTTTTAAATAATTTGAAAAAAATGTTTTTTTAACTCATTGATAAAATCGATTTTTGAAATTTATATTCATTAGCTTATTTTTCGTTATGTTTATTTTGAAATATTTTATTTCAAAAGTATTTGTGTCTAGCTTTCAAAATTAAATTTCAAAAATTTAATCAAAAAATTAAATACCAAATAAGTAATAAAATGAAAAGATCGATCCTTCCAACCAATATTTTTGAAATAAAAAAATTTAAAATAGACTTTTTAAAAATATGAAAATAATGCATTTAAATTTATTTAATTGATTTTATCAAAAGGCTGATATTTTTTTTCAAATTATTTTATTTCTTAAACATTCATAACATGTAAAGCATTAAAATATTTAAATTTTTAATTAAAAGATAAATTTTAGTATCTAAAGATAAACTCTTTGAATTGAAATGATATTTTGAATTAATCATCAACATCAATATGTCATAAAATAAAGCTTTTTATTTTGTAAATAAATTTGTTTGCTAAAATTTTCAATTTTTTTTACAAAATAAATTTTTTTCTGTTTCTTTTGGCTAAACAGCAAAAAGAATTAAAGAAAATTAATTTTTAAATGTTCAACTGAAACAGATATTTTTCAGATCAAAAAAGTTACCTAAAGTATTTTAAATTTGATCATATAGATTGAATGTATTTTCTAGAATATTTTATTAAATCTTTTTGAATTTTTTATCTCTTAAAATTCGCTTTTTAATTTCTCATCATTATTTTAAATTTTGCAACTGTTATATTTCAGCTCATGTTGATCTAGATGATTTTACATTATATTTTTGAGGTCTTTTTAAGTTCAATTCAGAATATTTTTATTTAAATTGTCACCAAGATTTTTATTTATATTTGTCTATCTAATTTGAAATTTGAAAGGTTCAATAATAATTTTATTTTGTTAGTAAAAATTTTTATTTTTTAGACCCTTTTAACAATGATTAATTTTCTTTTATTTTGATTAGTAATTCATATTTAAAGATTTGTCTTAAATTTTAAATTTCGGTATCAAAGCAAAATTTATTGATTTCAACATTTGGGAACAATTTATCAAGATTTTTTTCTAATAGTTTAATTTTAATTTACCCTAGAAAATTTTAAATTTGAGAATATTTTTAAATATTGAGTTTAAATTCATTTTTTTTAGAGTTTATTTTATTTTAATAGTCAACACCATTAGAATTTTAAAGTTTTTAAAAAAATTTATCTTTTTCCCCTTCTATCAGTCAACGAGTCAAAATCATGCATTTTTTTATTAAAAAACATATTTTGTTAGATCAAAGCCTTTTTTTCCAACTTAGCTAAGATAATAAAGATATAATATAAAAAAAAAATAATTTATCGAGCAATAAGAATTATTCTTGGAAACGAAAATTTTGTAAGGACATCTAGTTATGTTCAACGAGTTATGTTCTTGCTAAAAAATTCATTTGTTTTGGCTTTTTTTCAGTTTTATTTTTTCTTAAAATTTAAAGTTATATTTTATTTTTCGTTTTTAAAAATACAGCACAAGATAAGCTATTTTTGGTTTTTGGTATTACTTTTTTCTGCGTTTTGTTCTGAATTTGCCGAAACCTTAAATTATCAAATATATTGTTAAAAGATTGAAATTTTGACAACATAATTTCAATGATAGATAAAAATTTCTGTAATTCTCAAAATATCTCAATTCATAAAGTTCCATAGACTTAAACGCTTTAGAATACAAAGATTTATTTCGAATGCTACCCCCTTTAAAAAGCTACTTCTTAACTTTCAGGAAGATGCAATTGTTTGTATTATCTCTTTTGTAAATGAGAAATTTAGGAAAAACAAAATTACCTAAAAATTAAACAAAAACACTTTTTTTTAATTGATACCAAATTTATTAAAATGATAAAAATAATTAAAAAAATACAACTTTTATATTCTTCTTGTACATAATTTTTTGATTCAAAACAGAGGAAAGAAAAAGCTAAAATAGACTCAATTAATGATTTTAAAAAAAATTTTAACTTTTAAAATTTAGGGCCCCACTTTTTTAACAAAATCTTAATTAAATAAAGCCTTGAATTACAACTTTTCTAAATTTATCTATCATTGAAATAAAAGATCTATCTATAAACCAATTTTTATTTATTTATTTATTTAAAAAAATAATTTGGAACAAAATCCCCTGGCTGTTTGGAATGAATATTAATTCTCCCTTTCAGCCACGTTAGCGTTAATTTTGAGATTTGTAAAAGTTATTATTGATTTTTTAAAAAATTGAAAAAAACCAATTTTAATTTATCTATTAATAATTAGTTATCTATAGATTGAAATAAAATTTAAATTAAAAAAAAAATCCTTTTTTTATATTCAAAAAAGTTATTAAAAGAAAATAATTAAGTTACTTTTTATTAAATTAGTTTTAGCAATGTGTAATTTTTTAAGTGCATGTTTCAATGAATTTATAAAGAGTGGATTTTTATTTAATCTGGTTTTAATTTAAATATTTTATAATGCTATCTTAATAATTTGAGAATTTTATGGCATCTTGAAGTTGATGATCAATTCAATATATCATTTCAATTCAAAAAGTTTATCCTTAGATATTAAACGTAATCTTTGATTTAGCTTAAATAATTGTAATGTAACATGCTTTACATGCAATGTAGATTTAGAAAATAAAAAAAAATTTAAAAAACTTTTTTCTCAGTCCATTGATAATCGATTTTAATATTTAAATGTAGTAACTGATTTTTTTTAAAGTTTATTTGAGATTTTTTATTTCAAAAGTATTTGTGTTTAGCATTCACAATTAAATTAAAAGAATTAATTTAAAAAAAATTCAAAATAAGTTATAAAATGAAAACAAAACTTTACAAAAAATCAGTTAACTAAATTGAAAATCGATCTTATCATTGGATTGAGAAAATTTTTTACAATTTTTTTTTTATTTTCTAAATCTACATTGCATGTAAAGCATGTTACATTACAATTATTTAAATTAAATCAAAGATTTATTTTAATATCTAAAGATTAACTTTTTGAATTGAAATGATATTTTGAATTGATCATCAGCTTCAAGATGCCAATTTTATTTAATATTTGAGAAAAAAATGAAAAATTGAGGCATTCAATTTTAATTTAGTAGTATCGATTTTAATGGTCCCTTTATAATGATCTCTTTGTGCTAATCTATTTTTTTATTCTATTTCCTTTAAATTATCTTATTATTCCCTTTTATTTATGCTATATTATTATTATTCCTCAATTAATCTAGCTCAGAAATTTTTTCAAATTTAAAGATATCTTTTTTCTGATTACACTCAAAAAATCAAACAAATATTAATAAAACTCCCAAAAATTCATATTCAAAATAAATATTGATTCAAAATTACTTAATTTAAAGTTAACTAAAAATTAAGAACAAAGTCCACAAAAAAGCAATAAAAATGTTAGATAATTTTTTTTATTCTTAATTATCTATAATTTTCTATTTTTGTTCTAAAAAATTCTAAGCTTAGTAAAAAGACTTTTTTGAAAACTTAGCCACATGCAATTTTTTTAAAAAGATGAAATTATTTGTAGATTTTAAGGTGAATTAGTAGACCCTTTTCGACTTTACTTTAGTTATTTTAATTTTAAAATAAAGAATTAAATTATTTAGCATTAATAAGTCTTCAATAAAATAAAAAAAATAAATTTTTTTTAAAGCCTAAAAAATTAAAAGCTAAACATTTAAAATTCTTATGATTTATTTTAAATTGAGCGATTAATTTAAAGTCTAATCTTAATCTAGAATAAAATGGGTCAAAAATTACCAATTTTTCCTCACTGATGAACAACATAATTAAAATAATTATAAACTAATAAAAATTTTCTCAATTTAGGTGAAATTTTCTCAAGAAGACCAAGTGTATTTTTAGATTAATAAGTCTGGCGGAATTTATGGCTCTCTTTATTACCCTAGAAAATTTAAATTCAAACAATAAAATTTGAATCGAATAATAAAATATGAACTAGAATTTAATTTAAATAATTATCATCAATTTACTAAAATAGCATATTTTTTTCTTCATAAACAGATAATACACTGCTTTTGAATTTTTATTCTATCTCAAACTTTACCTTATCAAAATTTTAGCTCGAGCTGATGATTGATAAAATTCAACTAAAATTTTTTGCTGATCTCCCATTAAATTATTCAATCAATATTTTTCAATTAAATTCTTAAATTTCAATTGCATATTATTTAATTCTCTCCAAGGCTCACTAAATTAATTTTTGAAATTTAAACTAAATTTTTGACAATTAAATGCTTGGCACCGTTTTCAAGATAATCAACTAAAATTTTTTATTTTTTTTGACCAAATAATTAAAGTGCTAAACTAGTCGGTAAAAATTGGGTCAGATTTTCACACTTTTTTTTCTTAAGTACTTTTACATGCGATCTTAGGTACTCAACAACAACAATTTGTTTACGAAAAAATCGACTTTTTTTCAATCAGCATCAATAAAGTAATTGATAAATTGATTTGATGTAAAATAAAGAGCTTTTAAGTTAATAGAAAATATGCTTATTTAATAAATGTGAGTTTAAATAGATAAGAAAATAGAAAATATCAATAAATTCAAATATTTGTTATAGCTTTTTTTTTATTATTCACCTTAGGACCGCTGCCTCGACCATTTTGGACAAGAGTTTGGACCAGTCTACGGGTGTTGTCATTCGTCTGGCCACCAATTTGCTAAACAAACTGAGCCGCGTCGATCTCATTCAAATACTTTTGGTATTATAAATTCTAGTTAATCTATTTAGATTAGTTTTAATTAATTTCTAAATCCAAGCATGAAATGATCCACGCATTCCTCGGACTAGCAATCGGAGATTTTGTAAATTAACTGATGCCCAAAGCTGTTTTAACTTATCAAAATATTTTAACTCAATATTCTCTTTATCTTATTTAATTATTTTAAATAAGAAGATAAGTTTGCAGTAATTTTCTTCAAAAAATGGCTCTAATCATAACTAATTTTTTTAAGGATCCCGGGCACACTTTAAGCTTTTGCAAAATTTTGAACAAGCTCAACTGCATCCTGAAGTTGGATATTCCAGTAATTTTGGCTCATTTTTGAAGAAGAAATATTTTTTTGTTGGTCTAGATTGAACATGATTATGCGGAAACTCTGGAGCTGGCTCACGTTTGGCAATGTACCAAATGTGAAGAGAAAAGAATTCGCTTTTACAACATACCTCCGACTGATAATCAAAAAGGTAAATTTAACAGCTAATTAGAAAGATAATCAATATTTAAATTTAAAGGTGAGCATGCATCTAAATGTAATGGTACATTTATAAAAATTAAAACACCATAAATTAATTTCCGTATTTAAATTACTCTTTTGAATTTTGATATTTTGCCAATCGTATTGAATTTTTAATCATAAAAAATGACAATTTTTTTTTTCTAAAAAATAATTTAAATTTTTTAATCATGTTTCGTTACACAATTTTAGATTCAGCAATAAAAAAATGTTATTTTCATGTAATAAATATAAATATTTAAAGCTGGTTTTTTTTTCAATTTTTTTGTTCGGTAAACATTCATTGATTGACATTTTGATGATGATTACCTAAAGTAAACTGTACAGCTAAAGAAAGGCTTCTCGAAAATCCATTTATAAAGCTTTTAAATTGGAATTTTGTTTTTTTTCAAAAAAAACTTTTTATCACTCAATTGCAGCACGGGAGGCTAAAAATTTTAAGTTTAATTAACTTTTGATTTAAAGCGAAATAGATAAAAAAAAAAGCCTATTTGGATTAAATTAAGCGATAGTAAATTAGACTAAGGTGCCTGATGGATTTATCTTATCATAGAGGGAACGATGCACAAAACACAATTGATTATTGAACCTTGAAAAATAAGGTTTAATTTAGCGTACTCTCAAGTTTCAGGCTATTTTCTAAAATTAAAATTCTCAAAGTTAGAATCAAAAAAAAAAGAGTAGGCTTTATTTCTACTTAATTTTTTTTTCTTTAATTTTCAAGCGAAAACCTTTAAGGTATTTCAGTTGAAATATTTGTTTAGTTCATTTAGATAAATTTTATTCTTTTATAAATTGAACAAAATAAAAAAAAAAAGAATTTACAGCTATCTTTAGATAAACCCTATAATTAAGAGCATTATTGTTTAATTTGAATTGTTCTTTTAATTATGGTTGGTAAAAGACTGCCACTTTGGGCAATTAGGACCCGTATTTAAACTTGTTTAAATGCAATTATTTCAATTTGAATCTATTCTAAAAGACCTTGAATTCAATTAGTTCCATAAAGCTTTTTAAAAAATTGATTTTAAATAGTTAATTTCCTTAAAATCACTGGGACCATGGCTCAATTTCTTGTTTGCATCAAATTTTCAAGAAACAAGAGAAAACCCTTTAAATTTCACTAAAATACCAATCAATCAAATAACAAATAAAAAGGTATTTTAGAAAATTTTCAACAAAAAAAATCTTGTTTAATAATGCGTAGGCTTTGTTTTCGAAAATTTATTAAAAAAAAATTTAAATCATATGATAGACTTTATGTTATTTAGATGAAAAACAGTCTAAATGGGTCTTAGGAAAAGCCTAGTCATTTTTTGTTTTTTGGTTTATTTTGCCCTATCGAACGAGTTAAATTACAATTTTGAAATCCCACAGCCTCCCAGCGATGACTACTACTACGATTTTTCTCACTACTCGGACTATGGACCCGAATACTACGCTGACGCTGGTTCCAATGCTGAAACAACCACCCAGCGTCCAACCACTACAACCAAAACGACTGATTTAATTTTCAAAAAAATTGAATTCAATCTAACAGCTAACAAAACAAAATCCAACTTGGAAAGTGAGTCAGCTACATTGACCATGGATAACAAGACAGTTTTTGCTGTGGCATTTATAGCAGTAGCCTTTATATTTGTCCTAATAGGTGTTGGTGTATTTATGGTGGTGAGACTGAAAGCCAAAAATAATAAAAATAGTCATGAATCGACCACAATCGACAAAAATCAGTACATAAGTGTTAATCAAACCGAATGAATGCTTTTAATAAAACTTTTCCTTTAGTTTGTGAATGTTAATATTTTGTTAATAAAATATTTTAATTAAAAAATGATTTTTTTTATCTAAAAAAAACAAGATAAATAGTTCTTGCAAATAAAGATTATATAATGGTTTGAGATAAAGTCAATTGAAGATATTCTGAAAAAATGTCAAGTGGGCTTTTAGATTTTTTTTGAAAAATGCAAATTTAAAAAAATCAAGTTTCAACATTTATTTTAATCTAAACCTTGCCTCGTACAGAAACATGCGCCAAGATAAATTATTAAAATAAAAAGTTAAATTTTATCACAAATTTTAGTTTTTTTACCAACATTTTTTTACAACAACAGCTAAAGCTGCATTTTTATTTCCATTTTGTTTCCTTAAAATAAAATCAAAAAAAAATTCAAATTTCAAGCGACGTATTTTAGCATAATTTACAGTATAAATTTTTTTTAGACAATCATAAGTATTGTTTGTTAAGCCCACAGCTGATGTAGGAGTCTAGAAAATTATTTTGAAAATATCAACTCAATGATGGCAATAGTTGCTATGATGACAGTATTAATCAACTTTTTGTGTCAAGCTAAATCTCAGGTTTCCTCAAGTGTTTTAAAACTAAATCTACTTTTTTTTAAATTATATAATTTATAAATTTTACAATTTTTCGCATATTTTAAAGTAATTTAAAATTAAAGCTTTTTTTAAAAAGCAAAAATTGGTTTTCAAAAAGCTGAGTAAAGACACATTTTAAATCAAAATCACATTTTTGATTGAAAAAATTATTTTTATTAAGATTACAAAGATAAGATCAAATTTAAATATTTATTTAAAAAACAAAAACACGAAACCAGTTAAAACAATTTTGCTAAGGCTTTCATTTTTGTCAAGTTTGATGTGATTAGTTTTTTGTTCAAAGAAACTACCTAAGAATGACGTGTTTTTTGTCTCCAAACAAAATACTTCTTTCTTCTACCTTAAAATTTTGTGGTGTTCTTTATTGATTTAGTATTTATTCAATTTTTTTTTAATTACAAAATATTCTGTTTCTTTTCAATTATTTTTCTAAATGAGATGTCAACCCTCTGTTCATGGAAAATTTAATTTCGAAACAATTCAAAAATTTTGAAATTATACCAATTACTCATCTAAAAACAAAATAAATAAGCTATTTTTGATTAAAAAAAATATTATTTTTTAAAATAAAGTTTAGAATGAATTTAAATTATTACATCAAGAGCATATTTATTTTGATTTGCATTTCTCTAGTCAAATCACAGTACTTTTACCACGATGACTATTACCAAGATAATCTTGATTCAAATGATACACTTGCTGAATTAGAGCCATTAGATCCTGGAATAGAACCAATTGATTATTTGAGAAACAATGATTTTTACGATCAACCTCAAGCATCTGTTTCCGAACATATAATGCCAACCCATACTCAAAACCAACAAGCATCTGGCAAGCTCGCTACCGGAGCCCAAATTAACATAATGCCAGAAACCACTTCCCAGGACAAACATGAAAAGGTTGTTCAGGAATTTTTTGATCAATTATCAACTCCACTAAATGATAAAAAAGAAAATGAGTCCAAAAGTAATATTAAAGTGGAGTATATTGATTATGACTATGAGGAATTTATGAATGATTATTATGAAAGTACGCCAGAGGATGATGTCTCCTCCAAAGAAACCATATTGGAAAAAGTGATTGACAAACAAGCTGAAGAAGTAGATGAACCAACACGGGGAAAAAAGAGCTTTAATTTGCTTTACATATTCGTACCAGTGGCAACCATTGCCGCTCTTGTTTTAGTTATTGCTGTTGCAGTGATTTTTAGGAGAATTGCTATTAAAAAACAAAATTCAACATCAAACAAAAATGTTATCTATCGTCAAGTAGCTACTAGCGAAACGCCAAAAGTTTGATTTCAAAATCAGATAAATTTTTTTACATCCAATATACGACCAATTCATATACAAAAAAATTTTAGTTTTTTCTTTTAAAATTATTATTTTTGCAGGTAGATTCGATTTTTAATGTTTTTTATGAATATGTTTTTTTTTTTTAGTAATTATCAAATATTTGAGAATAAATTTTAAAGCTTATTTTGAAAAATTTATCTTGACTCTTAAAAAAAATAAAAAAAGTTATATGGCCTAAAATTTTTTATTTTATTGGTATTCTAAATAAAAAAAAAATTTAATTTTATGATAAAATTTAGTTAAAAAAAATATTTGTTAAATTAAAAAAATATTTTCTAATTACTTAATTTATTAACTCTCTATGAGTTTAAACACATGTTACTAGACCTAAATGCAATAATCTCATAAGTAATTAGTTATTAGTACGATAAGTTAGTGTATTTTAAGGCCCTGTTAAAGTCTTAATGGCGGTGGTGAAGTTTGGAGCAAAAACTTTTGCAAAATATATTTTTATTAAATTCAACACCATTTTTATTTCAATTTTTAGCAATTATTGTAAAAATAAATGTTAAAAATTTTTGAACATAATTTGTTAAACGTAAACAAAAGCAAAAAATTTATATTATATTTAAAAGTACAGATCGAATATTGATAGAAAAAGAAGAAAAATGTTAAGTTTTTTTAACTTTTTACTTGAATTATATGTTAAAAATTTTCAAAATAATCATTTTATTTTTAAATTAAAAATAAAAAAATTTGCTTTTCTTTAAGTTTTTTTTTCTCCAAACTTCACCGTCGCGTCTTAATGCTGGAAAACAGAATAGATATTTTTTCTAAATTAATTTAATTTTTTATTTTCAAAAGTAGTCTTGAAAATTGTTATTTTTTTTTAATAGGTTTTAGATAATTTCATCAAATTAGTCAATTTAGAAGATGTTTTTTGTCATGACAGTGAGATAAGCAATTATCCAAATAGTTTTATTGATAGAATTTTTTTGAACAAAAAATAAAATATCTGCTTCAAATATATAAGCTTGATTTTTAGTTAGATTTATGCTTTTTATGCTCAAGATACAGTTAATTAACACCTTATTTCGGGGTAAAAAGATTCAATTTTTCATGATTTTTATGAATGATTTTGATATTTTAAAAAATTTCTTAACTTACCTTGGTAAAAACGTCAGAGTACTTAAAAAAAGTAACATTTTTTTAAAATAGCATCTTGATAA
The DNA here is from genome assembly GCA_025491095.1 of Brachionus asplanchnoidis. Classification (NCBI taxonomy): domain Eukaryota; kingdom Metazoa; phylum Rotifera; class Eurotatoria; order Ploima; family Brachionidae; genus Brachionus; species Brachionus asplanchnoidis. Next base: position 809,005 of record JAILYF010000008.1, on the reverse strand, counting down.
ATGTGAACGTTAATTTAATAAAAATTCTAAAAATATTTTTTTCAATTTTTAATTACACATCCAATATGTTAAAAAATTTTCTTAAAAAATTATATTCTGCAACTAATAAAAAGAATATTCAACAAAACAACAGGCTCTGACATTTAATCTTCTTTAAATTTATATATAAATTTTAATTTTATGAAAAAAAAAACAAAATTTTTATTATAACACAACAACTGACAAGTTTTGTTAAAATTATTCCTTAAAGTAATACAAAATATCAAAGTCAATTGTTTTGAATCTGTACTAATGAATGTTAAGCTAAAAAATTTAAAAAAATTTAATTGACCTGATTAGGTTAAATTAATAATAATAATAAAGTTATAGAATAAAGATGACTATTAATCATCATTAAATGCAACTTTAATGGTCAATGTATGACAAATCGATGTGGTTGCAAAAAATCCCAGTTGTTGTGTAACTCAAGATGTCATGAAGGAAATTCAAACTGCAAAAACATATAAATTTGTTTAATTACCCTTCTTCAGTAATTTACTAAAAAGTTTCCAGTAAATTACTAAAACTTAAAGAGAAAAATATTTGTTTTTTTTATTTTGAAAATATACATTTCGTTTCAGTAATTTACTAAACTGGTTTCAGTGAATTACTTTAATAAATAAAAAATCAGTAAATATCTAAAATTTATTTATCTTTTTATACTTTTCATTTTTACTGAAAGACCAGTAAATTTACAAATTTACGTGTTTGAGAAATTTACGGTAACATATATAAGAAAATCTACTAAATATGAATGTAAAGATTAGTTTTAAATTGAATAAAAAAAGTTTCTTCGTGAAACGTCTACAATATCTTGTTTCAAAAAGGAAAAAGTAAATATAAAATATTTATATACATTTTACAAAAAGTAAAGATAGGATCAGTAAGTGTGATGACTTTAATTGACTAGTAATTTGTTTGAAAATTGGCCATCCTAAAGAAAAACAAATACACTTATCCTGTTCTCTATTTTTGATGACAACCTTCAAGCTTTATTTATAATTAAAGGAACAGTAACGTGAAATAGCTGATAAAAATTAATCTAAAATCAATTTAAGCTTGAAAATGGCTTCTTAAAAATTTAAAGGGCATTTTGAAGTTGATGATCAATTCAAAAAGTTTTAAAGATATTAAAATAAATCTTTAATTAAATTAAATAATTTAAATGTAACATGATTAACATGTTATTTAGATTTAAAAATAAAAACTTTTTTCAATCCATTGATTAAATTATTGTTGGAAATTATCATTCTTACATTTTGGTTATATTACTTAAGTAATAAGTAAATGCAAAATATTTTAACTACATATATGTATTCACTAAGTAAATGTGACAATTTATGATCACAATTTTTTGGACTTAACAGAAATATGTGACCAAGTGATCACATATGCCAAACTTTTAATTTTTTTTCCAAAGATTAAAAGAGCCAAAATCTGTGGGATTGAGAGGCCAAAAGAAACATAGGCGCTTTTACTAAATCACCTTATTGCTTTTAAATAAAGATTTATGGGTTGAATTAATGGTTATAGAGGAGAAAAAGTATGCAAGAAAGGGGAAAGAGTTTAAATGAATATATGATAAATGATCGGAAAAAATACAGTCTTATAAGTATTTGGCCGCCACAATAACTACCTAGAACGGTAAAAAGTTAAAGGCAGACTTGTTTTTAAGTCACAAATCTTAGGTCAAGTCAAGTTAATGACTTCCTGGCTGTTAATCTTAACCTATGTGGCCTGTTAATGAAACCAGATTTAGAAAAAAGTCTTTAAACTTGTCCTGATGCAGCAGGTATTGATAAAATTTTTTGTGCAAGTCATAACTTTGACTTAAATTTTTGTGACTTAGACTAAAAACTGTGACTTATAAGCAAGTCTGGGTAAAAGTAAGCAATAAGAACATCAACCTGTAGGAATCACATAAAAAAGTATTTCTGGTATGCGAAAAATAGGAAAAAGAAGGGCAAATAGAGTCTAAAAGAGGAAAAAGGGTCAGAACAGCGTTTGCAGTATCTTAAACAAATGATATAAAATACAATATATAAAAAGAAAATGATATAAATAGAAAGATTTTTTCAATTAAAAATCTATTCTATCTCTCAACTTCTGTAAAAATGAAATTTTTTAAGACATTTATTCTTCCATACTTTGACTATGCGCTAACGCTAGTAATATACTTTCCAAAATCAACAACTCAGAAGCTATTTTATCTATTTTATTCTGCCTTGTTTAAACAATTCAATTTTTATTTTTCAAATTTTGAACATAATGAAATAAATAACTTTTTTGAGAAATATGGATTATTTGGATTCCAACACAGATTTTTATCTAGACTCCTAAACTATGGTTTTTAAAATATTTAAACTGGACAATGGTCCTTCTTTATTAAGAGAAAGTTTAAAAGAAAATAAAATAAAAAACCTTGAATACAATTTAAGAAATAAAAATAATTTAATTGTACCAAAAACAAAAACAAAGCTTGGAGAACTAATATTTGATGATTTTTTCCCAAAATTAATTAATAATTTTGTTATTGATCGTTAATGTTTATCCTTTAATCATTTCAAAACATATAGATATAATTAAGTCAATTAAAATTTTTGATAAATTTAAATTTACAAATCAATTAATCAAATTAATTAAATTTTTCTTTTTGTCAATAATCTTTTTAAATAAAACATTTTGATTTTAATAAAATATTTATTGAAATTGAAATAAATGAAGAGTTAATCAGTATATTCAATATATAAGGGTACTAGCCTGTTGATTTACCTTGAAACTTAAACTTAAAAAAAAAAGATATAAAATACAATAAAATTTTGTTATTGTTTTGTTTTTATTAAAAATTAAAAATAAATTAATTCTTAAAAATTCAATGTCAAATAAGATAAGTAATTTCATTTAATTTTGAGAGTTTTTTTATCATCATAATAAAAATTAATCAAATAAATGTTTATTGAATCCAAATTTAAAAAACTATGGACTTAAAAAATTGTTAGATTGAATAATTTGGGCGTTTGAATCCACTTTCTTGCGTAGAGAAATTATTATTACAATAAAAAAAGTAATCAATAAAACTAAAGAAATAAATGCCAACACAATCATTGCTATATTTACGTATTTCATATTCTGGTTTACTTCTCCATCATTAACAAATAACCATTTTTCATTATAAAGAGTTAGAGCAACTGAATTTAATATAATAGTAACAACAGAAAGAAATATTGCAAAAAAATTTATGATAAAATTGACAATGATTAGAAATGGAAGTCTCCATTTGATAATGCTTACAGCCAAAGCACCAGCTACCACATAAATAAAGCCTGTCCAAATACCAGAAGCATAATTTTGATTGACACCATTTAATGCATAGTAAATAATCTGCAAAACTATTAAACTAATACCAATTGATATTATTAGAAATGAATAAGCCATTACAAATTTAGTTGGATAATTTTCCTTTAATATTTCTTCAGAATATTTTTTATGTTGTCTATCTAATTCCAATCTGTACTCAAAATCCATTTGAGCTGCCTGAGCGGGCGATGAATTGTTGAACATTACATTTGAATAGTAAGGATGGTATCTTCCTTGGTTATAATAAGCCTGATGATGAGCCTGATGATGAGCCTGATGATGAGCCTGATGATGCATTTCAATAGCCTGATGATGCATATTTGTAATTTTTAAATGAAATTTAAATCATGAAAAAATAAGCTTTTATATAAATATCTATTTCGACATTTAAATAATGATAATAGTCATAAATTAAATTTTTTTATTATCCTTTTCTTAATTAAAAAATAATTTTAAATTTAACCTTTTTCAAGATTTTGATTTAATGTAATGTAAATTAGAAATTTTTGATTTTCACTTTTTTAAAATTAAATGATCCTATTAAAGAATTGAAAAAATGTTTTTTTGTTTTATATCATAAAAAATACTAATTCAAAAGCTTTCAAATTAAAAGTATCTTCCAAAATTTGTTTAAAATTATTTTAATTTCATTTTAGGCTTTATTCCAACAGTAAAAATAATTTTTCTAATTTTTTAAAGTTTTTATTTTCAAAGCTAACTCATGCAATTTTTATCTTTAATATTAATTTTAAAACAAATTATTCAAATTAGTTTTCATCAAAATTAATTTGCAGCTTCTTAATCACTTTTCAACGAATTAATAGCAAAGTAAAGTCCCAGAAATTCAAAAATTAAGTACTATTTGAATTTATAATTTTTGGCTTGAAATTCTCAAACTTTGAAACCATGAATTTCATTTTTTTTGGAAGGCTCAAAAATTTTTTTATTATCTAGAGATCTAAAAATAACTAACACTATAAAAAGCTGCTGTTCTTTCAGACTCAGGTATTCAATGATAAGATTTTAATATTGCTAAAATTATATACAATCTGAAAGATCATAAAATTTTTTACACTCTCGTGTATATTTTAATTTAAAAAAAGGCAAACTTTTTTATTGAAAAAAAGCCAAAAAAACTTTTCTTCTACTCGAATCTTATGTAGTCCCAGGGATTAATTAAAAACCACATTTTTTATAAAAAACCCGACAAAATCTGAAAAAATCTTTGGTTTAACATGCTATTGAGAATTTATTTGTATAAAATAGAGCTAAAATTTAAATAAGTAAAAACATAGATTTGTTTAGAATTTTGTCTAGTTTATTTTAAAGTAATGTGGATGTTAGATTAAGAAAGTTGGGATTTTTGATTGCTTAAATTGACGATAAAAAGTTTTTAAAATGACTTGACAATTGTTTTTTTATAAGTAAAAATTTCATTGTCTTCATTGTCCTCATTGTCTTCCTGATGTGGTTCCATATTTGGTAGTTAAACAGTTTTTTATTTAAATGTTTGTTCAAATATATTAGACTCTAGATGAATAAGGACTAGAGTGAAAGCTCAAATGTTTTGCTTTAAATTTTGAAAGTTTTTGATATTTTGTAAATAAACGTTTAGTAAATAATGATAGAAAAAAGAAATTCATTTTTTTCAAAAGAAACAATTACCTTGTAATAATTATGTTCAAACTTGTAAATCAAGAAAAAAAAACTTTGGGTTTAATTGTTAATTTAATATAATCTACAATAAAATACAATCATTTTTTAATAATCTATGAACATTTAACATGAAGAAAATTTGTAGGATTAGGGTTAATATTTTTCAGTAAACTTACTACAAAAAAATTAACTCTTAAATAAAGTAATTTATTTATCCTTAGTTTACGTTAGTACAATTACATAAAGATCATTTTTACTGATATCTGTTTTTGAAAATTAAAATTTTTTGTTTGAATAATTTTTGAAATTAAAAAGATCAAATCTAATTGAAATTAAAATCAAAGCAAAAAAAATCATATTTGTACTAGCGCCAAATTTTGAAAATTGATTTTAAATTTTGTCGACATATTTTTGATGCCTAAAATTGAATTTCTACTCAAAAAAAAATTTTTTTTGATTATTTTTCATGAAACTAATTATGCGACTAATTAGTTTCCATCAAACTGAATCAAATTGATTTCTAACTCTCTTAAAATATCTAAAAACAAATTCAAAAGACAAAAAAATTATTAATTTCACGTTTAACTAATCATACAAATGATTAAATTTTTTATTGTAAACGAAATTCTTATTTCATAATTGCTTAATTAAGTATAAATTTTGAGATTGTTTTTATCATATAAAAAGCCATTTAAAAAATTTTCTAAATAAACTCTTAAAAACAACTTATCTAATTATTTAGTAAATAATTTGAAAAAAAATGTATTCCTACAGAGGAAGAAATGATACTTCTAATTTTAATGTAATGTTCAACAATTTATCGCCCGCTCAGGCAGCTCAAATGGATTTTGAGTACGAATTGGAATTAGATAGACAACATAAAAAATATTCTGAAGAAATATTAAAGGAAAATTATCCAACTAAATTTGTAATGGCTTATTCATTTCTAATAATATCAATTGGTATTAGTTTAATAGTTTTGCAGATTATTTATTATGCATCAAATGGTGTCAATCAAAATTATGCTTCTGGTATTTGGACAGGCTTTATTTATGTGGTAGCTGGTGCTTTAGCTGCAAGCATTATCAAATGGAGATTGCCATCGCTTACCATTTTCACAGATTTTTTTTATTTTTTTGCAATATTTCCTTCTGCTGTTACTATTTTATTAAATTCAGTTGCTCTCATTTTTTACAGTGAAGAATGGTTATTTTTTAATGATGGAGAAGTAAACCAGAAAATGAAATACGTAAATATAGCGATGATTGTGTTTAGTGATGGGCCAATACCAGACCTGGTTGGTCTGGTTTGCTTATTTTTTGGCAAACCAAATTGGTTTGCCAAAAAATAAGCAAACCTAATTTGGTAAACCAGAATTTAAGCAAACCAAAATTGGTAAACCAAAATTAGCAAACCTGGCAAACCAAAAATTGCTAAAATTAAGAAAAAATCCTTACCCTAAATTTTCAAGTAGCTTGTTATTTTGATCAATCCAGTCTAAATTTTGCAATAAATAGCAATTTTTGGTTTGCCAGGTTTGCTAATTTTGGTTTGCTTATAATTTGGTTTACCAATTTTGGTTTGCTAAATTTGGTTTTACCAAATTTTTGGTTTGCCAAATTTGGTTTTACCAAAAGTTGGTTTCCTAATTTTGGTTTACCAAAATTTTAGCATACTAATTTTGGGAAACCAAAAAAACCAAGAAAACTCCCATCACTAATTGTGTTGGCATTTATTTCTTTAGTTTTATTGATTACTTTTTTAGTCGTTGTAAGTTTAGCCTTAAAAAAAAAAAGAATACCAGTGGTCCAACTCAACAAGACAATATTCCAAATTATGACTCATATAGTATTGATAATATGTACTAATAAGTATCAATTTAATTTGACTTTTTTATTTGAAAAAACATTTTATTTTTTTTTTATATTACCTAAATCCCTTTCGAGATAGTCTGTGGGATAACTTTTGAATCTTAGGTTTTATTGCACGTAAAAAGGATCATCTAACCCATTTTAAAATCGTATTTTTAAGTTAACACTACATTAGTATTATTTATTGTTTCATTATCTTGTAAAAAATAATTTTTAATCTCGCACTATTTTCAAAATTATTAATTTTAAACCTGCGCCACAATTTAGAATCGAATTTATTTATAATTAAAAAATTATTTTTATTTTTTTTTTAATTTTTTAGCCCGCACCATAACCAAAAAACTTTAATTTTTTGCCTCTAATTATTTTTTAAATTTTCAAAATTTAAAAAACTTCCTATTTAAATTAAAAAAAGTTAAGAAATTCGGTGCGCCACATGTGACCGGATTTCAATCCAATATAAAATTTTTGTCATCTTTGGATGCTAAATATGTCAGAAACAAGATAACATCAATGAGTATCTTAAAATTCGTACAGAACTCATGCAGAAACTAATCAAATCTATTCTAAAAAAAAGTTTCGAATTGTTAAGGCTAAAAGTGGTCACTTGAGATATCAAAAAAATTAAAATTTCTCAACTTTTGTACCGTTTTTTTACACTATTTTTTCAATTTTTTTTCTTTTTTTAATATGATTTATAATATATTGAATTAAATAAAATACCGCTTTTATATTTTTCATCCCTTTTTTGCTACAATAAATATAATATATTGTTTTCTAAAATAAAAATTTAAAATTTTTATTGTTTTAATTTAAAATTTTTTTTTACATTATTTCAGATTTTATCGGTTAACATAGACCGGAAATTTTTTTTTTATTTTTTTATGAAAGTTCGCATCAAATTACCTTCGAAAAATATTTTTTTATGTGAGATGTTGATATTTAGACCATTTTAATAATGGAAAAAAGAAAAAAATTAAAAAATTTCAGATTTTTTATCTTTAGAATTTATTCCGCCAACACGACTCCTTTTTTGTGAATTTATTGATCCAAATTTTTTTCTAATGAATTGTTTACTCACTAATAAGTAAAAGTTATCAATATTTTTTTAATATTTTTATTCTAATTTATAGAAAAACTTCTTAAAATTAACCATATTATTAAAGATTTTTAAGATTTTTTAGTTTTATTTATAAGTTTTAACAATGGTTTAATGTTAAAAATATGTTTTTTAATTTATTTTTGTGTTAAAATCTTTGTTTTTTTGTGCGTTTGAATATTACTGCTTGATTTTGCTTCAAATAATTGAGTTAAGACTTCCTGATAATTTGATCCGTTTTGATACATTTCTAAAGCGTTCCAAAACCTTTTCCATAGTTTAATATTCAAATTTTTGGCATTAAAACGCTGAAGGCCTTCTTCAATCAATCTCATAAGTTTATTAAAGTCTTGGTCATTATTTTTTCTAACATATGACTTGAGATCACACCAAAGTTTTTCAATAGGGTTTAACTCACAATGAAACTTAGGATAACCAATTCAAATCTGCTGAAGCTACAGTGGATTTACCAAAAAAACGAGGAAGACCAAAGAAATCAACAACTCAGGTTAAAAAATCAATAAAAAATTAATCGTTTTTATTTTTTTATATTTTGTCATTTAAATAAATATTTTCGTCGCAAAAATTATTTTTTTTGTCTACAAATAGGATATTATTTTGTCACCGAACAATTATTAAAAAGTCATCTCAATATATAAATTTGTCAGTCTTTTAGTTTTTTGGTCAGAAAAATAAGTTTCTTATTGTCAGCTAAAACAAATGAAATTAGTCAATACTTTTAGTTATTTTTGTCATCAAAAAAAATTGAATTTGTCACCCCCAAAAAATATAAGCCATTTGAATTCAATATAAAAAATTACTATAGAAAACATATAGGCTTAACTACGGTTTATAATTTGCGGAACTATACAAAGTCAAATAATATTTTTACTCAAATACTGTATTTGAATTTAACTTACGCTTTTGTTCAAGTTTTTTTTGGTACAAATAATTAAGTTAATAAAAAAAAAATTTCTTATAAACACGTTTCAGTCTTAATTTTATTAATTTTCTTTAATTACACTAATTTAACTTAAATAACTATTCTTCTTCTTCAATCGAAAAATGATTTACAGCATTCGGCGACATTTTTTTAAAAAGCAGTGCGATCTATTGCCAGATCCTCCAATTCTGATTTAGCTCCCTCTTCGTTCTCAGGAAACAATAATATATACTTATAAAACGTTGTTGTTTTTTGACCACTTTTAATATCAGACAATAATTAATATCAGGTTCATAGAAAAGAAAAATTTTCACTCTGTTACCCAATCTGGTTCTTTTGTTCGTTCAATATTACCAAGAATAATTTTGCCACATTATTCTATGATCTCAATTACTTCATCGTAGCCTGACTGAACGTTTAGCTCATCCGAGAGACCGATAAATCGTTTTCTTAGCTCTAATTTGAAAGATTCACGGCTTGCTTGGTCGTTTAGTCTTTTCCAGTTGATCGGCGCATATTTTTTTGTGTTTTCCGTCGAGGATCTAAGATTATCACTCATTTTAGCGCACAAAATTTCTTGGACAGATTCAACATTTATTGAGTTGAAAGCTCTACACATGCTAAATGAATTGAACCGTTTTGCTCTCACTACTATATGATCGAAATGTGCAGTAGATATCCAATTAGGGTGTCGTCAAGTCCATTGTCTACTCTTCCACTGAGGTTTTTTGGATTGTAACGGGTGTTCAATAATAAATGACCGTTTTTGTTTAATAGAAAAAAAATGTGTTCCAGCCGGTCAAAATGGCTGAAATTTTATACACATAAACTAACACCTTTCTTGTTTAAGAAATGGGTGTTATTAACTTTCCACCTCTAGTTAAACGGGAACTTGGTAAAATCACCTTAACAGACCTTTGCCCAAAAATGTCCTCGAAGGTTTGAATTTTACCAATTTTTGATATACACATATTCTGATATGAAATTTTATGCTTATTAAAATTTACGCCAAATGAAACTACCAAATGGAAGTAGTTGGCACCATTTGGTAGTCAATATCTGTGCTGAGTCTTTGTCGATGCTCTTGGATGTCTACGAAATCGATGCTGTACAGAGAAAAGTCAAATATAAGTTGGTGTTGTTTGTACTTTGTTAACGATCGAACGTAGTAGGTTGCAGAAATAAGTTTTTTTGAAACTCGCAATGATTTTTCCACCACTTTGGACATTCTCTATTGTCGCTGTCTGTTGCTATAGAATTACGATAAAATTATAATTAATGTATAATATTGCTTATTCTTATCAGTCTTCTGCAAGCCAAGTTTCGGAATTAACTCCGCGAGCTACCTTTAAATAAAATATAAATCAACACTGCCAGTTTGGAAGCATACTAAAAAATAAACAATAAATAATTAAATAGGGGTTTAGTCTAGTTACTATCCTGTGAATTATTCTTTCATAGGTGCCACATCAAACATGATATATCATCTAAAAAAAAGCATCTAGACAAAAACATGGAAGTACATTATGATGATTATGTTGGATTCATTTTGGATGATTCGTCGAACGAAGATAAAGCAGAGTGCGTCAATAAAATTAAAAGAAAAATTAGCGATATGTCATTTGATTATTATTAAGCGCCTCTTTTCCTTTTCAAATTATTGAAAACGTTGAATTCCGAGAATTTTGCGAAGAATAAATGCAGCATATAATTTTACGGGGAGATTAAATTTATCAAATTCAGTTTTGGATTCTGAATACGAGAGGTTGCTGGTTGCATTATGAATTATTTCTCGCTAGCATTCGCAATCATTACGCTTGATTTATGGACGTCTATTCAATGTCTTAATTATTTAGGTGTAAAGTGTCATTTTATTAATTCCGAGTTAAAAAATGTGTCACAAACAATCTTTGTAAAGTATTAGCCTGGTTAACACAAAACTGAAACAATAAAAGATGAAATTAGAAGTTAAAAGATATGATAAATTACAAAGTTAGTTATTTTTCTTGAAAGACGTCAAACAATACTAGTAAAAAATCCAACACCCAGTCAACCCAAAAGTAATGAAAAATCAATGATTCTTTAAAGAATCATTATAAAATCATTGAAAAATTAATGATTTGATAATGAAATTTTGAGGAAAAATATTATTAAAGAAATTTTCCTTAGAAAATCATTACAAAATCATCTAAATATTGTGCAAAAAAATCATTAAAGAATTTTTCCTCAGAATATCATTAAAAAATCATCAAAGTTTTATGATTTTATCAGGAAACTTTTCGTAAAAAAATTATTGCAGATATTTTCCTTTGACAATCATTAAAAAATCATTTAAATTTTGTGAAAAAAAATTATGAAACTTTTTTCACATTTAATTTTTGAATTTTCTAAAATAATTTATTTTTTCTATATAGAAATATTGAGAATAATTTAAAACAACTTTAAATGTTAATGATCTAACTGTTGCTAATGTTTTACAAAATAATTATATAAATTGGTATAATAGATCATGATGATCTTTTTATTATTTTTTTTGGATTTGAAAATAATTTCTTTGATTTCAAAAGAGAAATTAATTTTATAAGGAAAACCCATTATTCAAGGACAGAATTTTCTCAAGAAAATTCGGCAATTCAACTTTATATTTTTTTAATGTTTGATTTTCCGTTAAAAACATTAATTGAATATTAATGCATTAATTGACCTTTTGAACTTTCATTGAACTTTAATTCAATTAATGTAACTGAATATGAATAAATTTTCATAATTAATTAATAATAATAAAGTGTACAGTAAAAATTCGGTTTTAGAGAACAAAAAAAATTTTTGTTGTCTCTTATACCGATAATTCTCCTAAATAGATAATGCCTGTTGACCGAAAAAGTGTCTTATCTGAAAAAGTGTCTCTATTATCACACATTGTAATTGCTAACGAATTTGAAATTACTGGCTCAGGTTCAGTTACCGTGAAGTCTTCTTCATCTGGCTCTTCATTTTCACTGTCAGATTGAGTTGATTCAAAAGTCGATTGTACAATCTCTTCATCATTCATTAGTTGATAACCAGAATCATTCTTGTCGTTTTCAAGCCAATCCTTGAGAGCAATATCACTAAAATTTAATCCAAAGACATTAAGATCCGATCGAATTTGAGATAAATCGATATCATCAAATGTTAATTCATTTCTGATAAAATAATATTATATCATAAAATCACCAGCTACTTTTTCGTGACTAAAGCCGAGTCGAATTTTTTTTATTATTTCTTCTTTCTGAAGAAAGTCTAACCTGTTGCGTTTTGGAGAATCAGATGATGTTTCAGCCACTGGTTTAGCGTTTTTTTCTAAGGCGTTTGACACGATACATTTTTTCTTTTATTTTTTTGAAATTTTATTTGTTTCAAAAGCTCGATCAATTTCATTTTATAGGATAGTGATCAAGGATTTTTGGTTCCTTTGATTAAAGGGGCAGGATGTTGTTTGGAAGGTAAAGTTAAATTACAAACAAATAAGATGAAATGATTTGATAATTTTTATGTCAAATTTTTTATCACTTTTTTATTATACCAGAAGTAAATTTCGTGATTAAAAGCCGACAAAAAAAAAATAGAAAAAAGACAAAAATCGTGTCATTATTATTTTTCAAAATTCTCTTATATCGATATTCTCTTAAACAGATATCTCTTATACCGAATATTTACTGTATATTGAAATATCAAAATTGATTATTTTTTCATAGCTTGATGCGATTAAAATTAAAATTTTTATTTAGAAAAGATGTCAAAAAAATTTTATAAAAGCGATAATTATTCAACCGATAGGTCAATACCTAAAAGTACCTTTTATTATAAACGAAAAAAGGAAAGAAGCAAAATTTTGAATAAATTCAATGAACTTTTTCCTGAGTATCGTAATGAACGCTTTAACAATCATAAAGAAAATCATGATGAATTCGAAGTTTTTATCGATAATGAAGATGACAATTGTGAGAAAAACAAATTCTCGAGTAACGAGTCAGAAGTCGATTCCGATGAAAAGAATGAATTTGATGAAAGTTTGATTTTTGATGAAGACGATGGTGATAATGAATCGAAAAGTTTAAGTGACGATGAAAAAGTTGAGCTAATTAACGTTTGTCTTTTAACTTTATTTTTTGCTGGGAAAATGACAATCACTTCTATGCGCTTAGTCATTCGCTTAATAAAGATTATTTCAAATATTAAAATTCCCGAAAAGTTTGATCAGATTAGCAAGAAAATTCTTTCACTTACTCAAGAGAAAATAATGTATGAAAAAAAATGGTTTTGTTCAGACTGCAAACAATATTTTAATTTAGAGCATTCAAAGCAAAGGTTATGTCAAAATTGTAACTCCAGGTAAAATATGAATTTTGAAAATTAATATTCTTTATGTCCAAATCTAACAAAACTTGAATTTCTTCTTTAAGCATTTTGTTTTACACTGTTGATTTGAAAGTGAATTTTTGAATTAATTATTTCATTTTAAGTATTAGCTTTATGTCAGTTTTTTGTTTTTTATTTAACGACAGTTCACATTATTATTCGTAAAATGCTGATAAATTTTATATCGTGATGATCCTGTGAACACAGAACGCATGGAGATTCATATTTATTTTTATGAGAAATTTTTAAATTTATTAATTTATTTTAAAAAGGGTTTTTAAAGTTTACCATTACCTATCTTTTTGAATATTTTGTCAATTTAATTTTAATATCTGTTTTTTTTACTTTATAGATTACAGATTTTTTATCATGTACCACTAGAAAATCAAATTCGAAGACTTTTTAAAAAAAAAATTCTTCCAGTTAAAAAAAGAGAAACAAATAATGAAAATCTAATAACCGATGTTTTCGAATGTGAATTCTACCAAAATTTTAAATCAAAATCCAACGATTTTCAAAAAAAACCCTACAACACCACTTATAGTCTGATATTAAATACTGATAGCATCGAGATCTCAACCAAATCAAAAAAATCTATTTGGCCAGTAAATTTAGCAATTAATGAATTACCAATCGAATCAAGATATTTCATTGACAACATTTTAATAGCAGGTATTTAATAAAATTTTGTTATAATTTTTTTTATTCATAATTTTACCTCTTTAGGTATTCTTATATCCGAAGGAAAGCCGAGAGATTTTGATATCTTTTTCAAAGATATTTTGATAGATTTAAAAATGCTTGAAATAGGATTTAATTTTAATAACGAAATTTTTAATTTTTATGTAATATATGGAGTATTTGACAAGCCCGCTAGATCTATGATTGTAAATATGACAATGGCAAATGGAAATTATGGGTGCTTGAAATGTAAGCAGAAGGGAACATCAATTACCTTTGGGCACGGACATCATCACGTTTTTGGGTTCAGTAATGGAATGCCTGAATTGAGAAATAATAATGAATATTTAAAAGATGTCGAAATGTGCATCTTAAATGGTCAAATATCAAATGGTGTTAAAGGTCCATGCTCTTTATCTCAGCTTGAATTCTATAAACCAATAGAGAGTACTCTAATTGACCCCATGCATTCTTTGTTTTTAGGCGTGGTTAAGTCGCTTTTCAAGTATTGGTTTGAGTACCCGTCAAGTAATTCTTATTCTCTTAGAGAAAATATGGAAGAAATCAATCGAAGATATCTCAGCATTACTCCTCCATGTCATTTCAGCTATGCACCAAGAGATATTAACAATTTTAAGTTATGGAGGGCTCATGAATTTATGAATTTTATTTTTTTCTATTCAATACCAGTTTTTTTTCGAATAATGCCAGATAAGTATTATCAGAATTTAATTTCTTATTGATTCCCTTGGAAATTCTTTACAAAAAGAAAATAGATAAAAACAAGCTAATTATAGCTGAGAGACTGCTTAAGTATTTCCTGAGTGACTTAGAAAAATTATATGATCCTCACATAATGCTTTCAGGAGTACATGAGCTAATTCACTTAGTTGAATCAACTAAATTTTCTGGACCATTGAACAATCTTTCTTGCTTTCCTTTCGAGGAATTGAATCGAAAGTTAACAAGTATGATCCATGGGAAAGATTTATTGGGTGATGAATTCATTCAACTTTGGAGCTTGTCCCAATGCTTAGGTATCTATCTTTTGGATAAGAATGATAGCAACAGTTATACCGAATTCATAAAAGAAAATTTTGGATTAAAGTCTTCGAATTTTAAATTAAGAAAACAAAAAGCAATAATTAAAATAGGAAAGTATTTAAAATTAGGATATGAAAGCCTTGATGAAAAAATAAAATTTTTCTTAAAATCAAATTTTCCTCTCAATTATCAAACTTTTATTTTTTCGAATACAGTTCATGATGGAAATAAAAAGTTCACTACAGAAGGCTGCAAAAAGAGGTTTGGAAATTGCTACATAAAAATAAAAGATTGATTGGAACAATAAAACTAATATTTAAACATGAAGAAATTGTGTATATATTGTGTCAAAAACTTTTAATAATAGATAATCCATTTTATTGTATAAGAGAAAAAACTGAAAAAGCAAGTTTTTTTATTGCTGCAAAATCGGATGATTTTTTTTTTACAAGTGAAATAACTTCAGTTAAATTAATATTTGTTACAAAACTAAATGAAGACATGTACATAACAAGTGACTTTGATTCAAATCATTTTTTCAATTAATTTTTTTTTTCAAAATTACAAATAAATACTTTTCAACTACAAAATTTTTTTATTAAATGTCATCGAAAATTATCAGAATGTCACCGAGCCCTCCACCAACATCAAAAGTCACCAAAAAAACAATTTCTACTCCCAAGACCAGTCGTAGTCAATCTAAAGCAACAGTGAATTTTGATCAAGATGTAGAAAGTCTGTCACCGAGCCCTCCACCAACATCAAAAGTCACCAAAAAAACAATTTCTACTCCCAAGACCAGTCGTAGTCAATCTAAAGCAACAGTGAATTTTGATCAAGATGTAGAAAGTCTGTCACCGAGCCCTCCACCAACATCAAAAGTCACCAAAAAAACAATTTCTACTCCCAAGACCAGTCGTAGTCAATCTAAAGCAACAGTGAATTTTGATCAAGATGTAGAAAGTCTGTTACCGAGCCCTCCACCAACATCAAAAGTCGAAACCCCTAAAACTTGTTCCAATAAAATGCAGACAGTTAAATCCAGTATTTCAATTACAAAATTAAAAAATGAATTTGACTTTGCGGTTGTTTTTTGGATTAGTGACTCTAAATTTTCTTTAGTTTCTCTTTGTCAAATTCACACTGAACGAGGTCAGATTATCCAAGTTGGTCAAAAAAATGAGACTTCATTTGGTAATAGTAAGCATTTAGCCTGTGTCAAGATTATAGGTATGAACTTATTTTTTGTGAAATTTGTTTTGTTTTTTTTTTCTATTTAGGCTCAAAAAAAAAATGTCAGGAAGTTTTACGAACTATACTGTGTGAGGATGATAATTTTTGTTCTGTTGTTAGTTCTGTTGATACTCCAAGGACTTCAATCAAGCAAAATATTCAAAAAAATCAGGTCCTTGATTTTGAAAATGTTCGACTCAAACAAAAATTAATTGACATGACAGAATTGTTAAAAAAAAAGGATCAAATTATTCATGATAAGGAAATAATTATCAAAGGCTGAAGAAACAATCAAACTTCAAAAAGAGACATTTAGTAAAGAAATATTTAATTAAAAAATTTTTTAAAATTATTTTTTTAATAGCTCCGGATGAATTCAAAAATATCATGAAAATGTCAAGAATTTTTATTGATATATATGGTTCTAATGATGAAAGCAATATGAATAAAAAAGAAGTTTTGAGTGAAGAATTTCCTCAAATATTGGTATCTCGATCAGATAAAATCAAAATTGACAATGAAATACATAAATGTGGGGAAAAACAAGGATCATGGACATTCAGAAAAGTAATTCTCATTCTAGTTCCTGATAGAAAAGAATGGGTTAGTCGTACAATGACCGAGCTAATGATTGATTTTTCAGGTCAAATCAATGTCACTTTTGGTAATTTTATTTTTCTTAATCTGAATATTTAATTTTAAACCTTTTTTTTTAAAGAGTTAGTCAAGGTAAAAGATCGCACCTTTGATCTTGGTTTGGCTAAAGGACGCATCAATCAGATCATTCAAGACTCCAAAAAAAAAATTTCGGAAAATGGAAATATGGTGAAAAAATAACATTTTCAAAAAAATAATTTTGATTAATTAATTTACTAATTTAATAATTTTTATTTATAAAATATTTTTTTTTAATAAAATAAATTAAAAAATTCACTTGATGATTATTTGATGATTTTTTAAATGAAATCTTAATGATTTTGTAATGAAATTTAGTCCAATATCTTTAAAGAATCATTACAAATTTTCCTCATGAAATCTTTAAAGAATCATCAAATTTTGGTTGACTGGGCATGATAATCGTGGAGTTCAACAATGCGAGCTCCGCAATTGACACCAATTAAAAACTCAAAAGGTTAAAAGATAGTAGCAAATTTCGAAACGTTTTATCAACCGAGATCTAATGATTGCAGAACGAGTAATCGAAAAACAACAAAGAGATTAGAGAAACAAGGAATTACCAGAGACGATTGGGGAATCCTGTGGTGACAACTTGAACACTTAATTATCCGAATTTTATTTTTGTCTAAGGAACATGGTTCTTTTCAAACATTTGTTCAATTTATGACAAATATATTGTTTCAAAATTTTAAAAACATAAAAAATTAACATTATTAATTCTGCTATGGCGTCTTCTTCTATTGAGCAAATGGACGAAGCGCTTAAGATTTTGAAGGTGGACTGGGTGTCCGTGGGCAACGAACAGGTTGGGGCAATCTGAGAGAAAATGCACAAGTACATTATGGCACTTGTACCGTTGTTAAGGACCAGTCCAAAACAATCGAAGCAATGAAAGCCGAGTTAGCTGAGGCAAAGAAGAACCAGACTGGTGGAATGGAAGTTTCGTGGAGTGCCATTGTCAACGGCAAGAAACAGAGTGAACAGAAGCAGGTCCTCATAGCCAGTGTAAACAAGGAGAACAACGAGAAGGAAAGGATCTAAAACAATGAAGTGATATCAGGAGTTTGAGTTGGAGATGAGTAGGAAGATGAAGAAAAGGTGAAAGTGGTTTTAAAAGCTCTAAAATTAAATAGGAGCAAAACCCTTAAGCGCTTTAGGCGCATTAGGAACAACAAGAGCAACGAAAATCGGTCTAAAAAGGAGCTTGATATGATCTTGGTGGATTTCAAGGAGGAATCCAGCAAAAAAACGGCGCAACGCAACGCCAAGAACCTTCCGGGTTCTGAGGACTTAAATAATATATACATCAATCGTTACAAAAACCACCAGCGAGAGAGCATTGGAACGAGAACTTAGGACCGAACGAAACAAGCGAAATGACCTCCTCAGCGAAAGCAAGAGCTATTCTGAAGGGAGGCACCGCCACCGCGTCAAACCTCAGGGTCATCCAAAAGCTGGCAAGAAATTTTATTGGGGCATCAGGTGGAATGAGCTCCGGGAGAGCTACTTCGACTAATCGCAACTCATCTTCAAACAGCAAGGAATCCAATGCTAAACCGACCAAATTTTTAAACTTTTTTACACTAACGTCACATCTCTCGCTAAAAAATGGAGCGACTTCAAATCTCTATCTGCCTTTCACAAATCCCCTCACGTAAACCTCATCACCGAGACATGTTTCAACGCCCTGAGTAATTACAAATTGAACAACTACAAGCTCTACTGAAAAAATAGGGAAATGGCCCGAGGAAGAGGTGTAGCTATATATGTGCGCTATGACGTAGAGAGCTTTGAGCTCAGCGACGAGGTTCTGTCCAACACTAGGAGCGATTAGATATGGTGCAACGTCAAGAGCAGCGACGAAACTATTCTTGTTGGGTGCATTTATAGGCCCACATACGCCGATGGAGAGCTCAACTTTGAGATAAACAGGTGCATCGGCCATGCGAGTTTCCTGTGCAGCTCATCTTCATCAAAAAGTCTTCTAGTGGCCGGTGACTTCAACTTTTCAGATATCAGCTTGACCCAAGAAGGGGGTTTCTGTGTGAACAAACGACGTCCATGCAGCCTGAAATTTTTGGACACTCTAGGTAAGAACTTTCTGACCCAGCACGTTCTCTATCCATCGTTAGGAACCAACATCCTGGATCTCGTGGTCACGGACGATCCTGACAGAGTCTTCCGAGTAGCACACTGACCTCCACTTGGTTTTACTAAGAAGGACGGCCTGCACGCAACACTTACCTGGACCTGCAATGGCGGTCATACTCCTTCTGTCGTATCCCCCCCGCCCAGTCCTTCGCCGTGGCTACTACGAGCAGAACCATCCCCATTGATAAGGATGTCAATGTCAGATATGATTGGATAATCAAGTCCTATGCCGCTTCCTCCTCCATGGCTATCCCCAACCAAGTGCCAAGAGCCCTCAAGCGCCCCAATCCCAAGTGTTTCAACCCCAAAATCAAGTTGTTAACTAGGATGAAGTACAAAATCTACTGTCGGATTAGATCAGCCCCTTGCTGCCTTGAGTTGAGGACCGCTTACTCCTCGATCTGTAAGCTGGTAAAACAAACTGTAAGAAATGCCATCTGTAAGTTCGAATCATCTATTGTCAGGGCCTGAAAGCTTCAACCAAAGCTTCTTTACAGCTTTATTAACAGCCAGAAGCAATGCAGAGACTCCATTAAAAGGCCTGCTCGTATGTCATGGCGCCTTCCACACTGATGGTGACAAGATCGTGAGCATTCTCAATGTCTAATTTGGGAGTGTCTTCATCCCTCGCCAACCATGACAAGATCTGTCTCTCCAGCTCACGGTAAGTCCCCAGCATGACATGGATGTTGATTTATTCTCGCCCGCCACCGTCCGCAAATACATACTGCGCCCAAACCCTTGGAAATCGCCTGGCATGGATGGTATCCACCCATACGTCATCAAAAGTTGGGCCATTTCCTTTTAGGAGGTCCCCAGCGCTATCTTCACCAGTTTGTACACGATCGGCAGGATCCCAGACGCTTGGAGACATGCTAAGATCAGCCCCATCTTCAAGAAGGTAGCAGGAGTTCCCCAGGTAATTACAGGCCTATTTACTTGACGTCAATCCCCTGCAAAATGATGGAACGTTAGATAAGAGACGTCATGATGGATCACCACAACAGCAACAAAGCGATCATTTCGAATCAACACGGTTTTGTCCTGAGAAAGTCAGTAGTCACTAATTTACTGGAGACGGTGGACCGCATAAGCGATGGCATCGATATGGGATTTCACGTCCTAGTGGTCTTCCTCAATTTTGCTAAAGCCTTCGACAAAGTTTGCCACGCGTCAAGAGCCAAACTGGTTGACTTTGGGTTCTGTCCAGGAATTGTCGATTGGGTCAGCGACTTCTTGTCAATAAGGCAGCAGCGGGTAGTAATTGGGTCAGCACATATCTGATTGGATTGATGTGTCTAGTGGGTTTCCTCAAGGTAGCGTCCTTGGTCCGCTTCTGTTCGTCATCTTCATCAACGACATACCAGCGGCGGTCGGCCACCTTGTCAAACTATTTTCCGATGACAGGAAACTGATTGCCACAATACGAAGCACCAGTGATCTATCAACACTGCAACATGACCTCGACGAACTCTCTGAGTGGTCAAACACGTGGCGTATGCTCTTCAACGTGAGCAAATGCAAGGCGATGGAATTCAGCAAGTCTGGCAAGAACAGCTACGCCCAATCCGAACTACTGATGGGAGAAGACGAGTCCAGGAGTGCACTAGCTTTCGTCGACACAAAAAAGGATCTGTGAGTCACGTTTTCACGTAACTTGAAATTTTCTATTCATATTAAAAATCAAGTGAACAGAGCTACCGGAATACTCGGCTAGTTGAAAATATCATTTAGAAAATGGTCTTTAGATACCTGCAGGACCCTCTATTGTGCCTACGTAAGACCCCACCTGGAATATGCCGCTGTTGTCTGGTCCCCCCCCTAGCAAGAAAGACGCAAAGATGCTCGAGTAGGTGCAGAGAAGGTCCACCAAACTGGTTCCGAGCATTAGAAACTGGCACTACGAAGACCGTCTTGTCGTCCTTAGACTAACTCCCCTTCATGAGCGCCGTGTAGGTGGAGACCTGATCCAGATGTTCAAACTCACCAAAGGCATCAACGAAGTGAGCTGGGTGAACCCCCCGGTTCCCGCAAGTTCACTATCCCAACCCGCACCCGCTGGAGGTATCAGAATCAGAATCATGCAAGAATATTTTCCTGCCAGCCCTCCACCAAATGTAAAGAAAATTCCTTGGAAATAATGCAAAAGTCAATTCATGATGAAATGATAAAACCCCTAATAGAACACGACTTGATATCAAAAGATACACACGGCTTCTTGCGAATCAAGTCGTGTATCACCAATTTATTAGAGAAACTCGAAATTGTCACAGAGCCAAATTGTCAATTCGTGGTATTGGTAGAAATTTATTATATTTAGACTTTGCCAATGCATTTTTTAAAGTGAGCCACATGTCTCTGTAGCTTAGCTTAGAGCTTATGGTTTTGATGACAGTTTATTAGAATGGCTAAAACAATTAATAATAGATTAGAAACAGAGGGTAATTCTAGGAAAGTAAGAATCATAATGGAAACAATTTTTAAGTGGCGTCCCCTAGGCATCGAGTTTAGAACCGTTATTATTTGTAATATTCATCAACAATAGGCTCAAGGTCGTCAAAATCCTTCTTAAAGGGTTTGCAGACGATAGCTTGTTTATAGCTAAGGTGCAAAAAACTTTGTGCAACACAATGAACTATGTAGTTGTATTTTTACTAGTATTTTTTATTAAACTTAATTTCAATCAATCAAAATGAAGTATTTTTGTTCAATTTGTATTTTAAATTCACAATACCAATTTAAGGATAGATAACTTATTTTGAGCATCTAAAAAAAATTAACGTATGCGAATTTGTGAAATGTTACTAAATTAAATAATTACATTTCAGGAAAATAAGGAACACTGATTTCAAGAAGATCAATGGTCAATTTATACGACATGTCTTAAAAAAAGAATTAAAAAGAATTTTAAAAAAGATGAATCTATTTATGATAAAATAACTTTATTCACATTTAATTACATGACATTAATAATAATTTTTTTTTTTCAAAAAAATGAATTTTGCTCAATTTTGAATAACATGTCACTAAAATGGAGAAATGTATTTTTTAGAAATATCAAGATAAATATCAATTTTTGTTTTGATTAATTTATTAAAATAATCGTTTGAGTGTCATTTGAAATGAAAACTTCAAAAGGGTAGATCTTAAAATTTTTAGAAAATAAATTAAACGAGCGTAATATAGAATCGTCGACAACACTCTGATTTAGATTTAGTCTTAATATTCCATTTTTTTTATGGTCAAGATATTTTATTTGTTATAAGTATGATTTCTATTATCCCAATCATGAACAACAAATCAAAACGATCATTAGAAATTTGTAAACTTAATTAAATCTAATGATAAGGATAATTTTAAAAATCTAAATACTAAACATTTTTAGAAATTATATCTCTTATAATGGTTTATTATAAACTCAACATAAGAATGATTTACCTATAATTTTTGAAAAATTAAAATTTTGGTTCAATTTTCAATATTCTCAAAAATTTCAAATGCATTTCATTACTGGCAATTTGAAGTTTATGATCATTTTTCGATGATTAAATGACCAAATAAAAACAAAAAAATAAATACACTTCCTCGGGTATCTTAGAAACAGAGCCGTAATTGATTGGACCCTACACAACCCTAAGAAAACAAGGCTAGCATAATTACTTGATCAGACCCGATACGAGGGTTAAAAAGAAATTAGTACATGTCAACAACCTTAAAAGTTGTAAAATCCCTTCCGAGAATGTGCGGTACGATAAAATTATTGTGACAACAGATGCAAATATGATGCAGATAAAAAAGTCAAATCCGATAAAGGAGTATACACAACAATCTGAAGTTTCTGCGTCATTCTCGAACGAAGCTATAGTAAAACAAAAAGAAAATTTCACTTTAGTAGCAACAACAGCTGATCCATAAAGCAAAAGTAAAGTTTGGTCAAGTTCTGAATATTGTCTTCATTGATTTCATGGCACAGTGAACTTTAGAATCTTTCAATTCTCACATTCTGACTTTGTACCGTCAAATCAACCATAAATGTCATGAAACAAAAAAATACCACAATTTGTTAATTTAGATTTAGCATACTATGTTATACATATTAAAAGATCTACTCTATTGCTTTTTTTCTAGACGTAAAAAATTAATTCTGTAAATGCAAAATAGTGCAACATTCATTGTGGTATTACATTTCAATGTCTCTTAATGATGTGCAAACTCTTTACAGAATGCAATACGTTCAAATACATTGAAATATAATTATGCTAATATTGGAGAATTTTTGTTCACTACAACAATATAAAATTAATATTTCGTTTTCCTATTAACTTGAATTGAAAATTTTTTGGCAATGTTAAAAGATGGGTATACGAGAAGTTTAGATTTCATTAACATTTTTTTTATCATTGTTCTTTTTTTTTAAAAATGCGCTCAATTTAAAAAGACGTTTCTACTTTCTAATAAATTTGATCATTTGCGCACCATTTTTTTTTGACTTGATTGTTTTTGTTTAAATAAATGGCTACATCTGAAAAAACAAATAATAATTTCGAAAAATTTACCAAAAATGCCCCAAATAGGTTATACACTCATTAACAACAATGAACTACATGAATTTATGATGCGTACTAAAAGCTTTTTCGAAACCGAAGAACAAATTTTAAAAAACCTCTCAGAAGAGCGATCCAGAATTAACGAAATGAGGGCCAAGTTAGCTGATTATGCCTTTGAAAATTTTCAAAACAGAAGGGTATTCACTTTTACATGTTTTTTTTTATTATTAAACTCTATTTTCATTTACAGTAGGATGAGCTTATTAGTTTGGACACTCGAAAATTCAGAAACTATCTAAATTTTCTGAGTCATTACAATGAGTTGCTGAAAAGGGTAGATCCGCTGCGTGTTGAAAGAATGCATAAGGCAAATGAAAAAAAGACTAAATTATTGAAAGATTATGCTTTCAATAAATTTAAAATTCCATTAACAGAATTTATCAATTTATCAACAAGATTATGAGGATGACATGATTTTAAGCCAAATGGATTTAAATTAAGTTCCGATACTAAATGAAGCTTCAACAATTAAGGATTTAAACGACGAAGATGAAAACCAGCTAAGTCAAATCGATTTGAATCCATTTAAGGATCGACTTTCAAAAGAAGTTAGTTCGAAAAACAATTGTGTTCAAAACGATACAGTAAATGGCATTTTAGACGACAAAATAAATGAAATTTTACCAGAAAATTTACCGAAAAAAATAAACAGAAAAACAGCAGCAAAAGATAAATTTAGCAAAAATTTGTTCAACTAAATTATTCAATTATTTCTAATTATTCTTTTTTAATTAAAAAAAAACTGATTCAAATTTTCTTTTTTATTATTCTTTTTTCTTATTTTTGTATTATATGTATTTATCTTTTTTTTAAATAAAAGTATTTAAAAATTGAAACCTAATTTTAATAATTATTGATTAATCTGAAAAACAAAACTAAATATATCTATGTTGTGGGGGGAGGCAAGGAGGGGGGGCAAAGCCCTCCCTCCTTGTTGCTAAAAAAAATACTTGTTAGTTTTGATCATCTCATCTTAAATTCATTGGTTAATTTGATGATTCTTCGATGATCCTCAATTTTTCCTCGATGAAACATTATCGAGGTTTTGACTGGGGCAAAATCATTTTTATTTGAACAGTTTTTCTTAAAACTTATTTTGCGACCAAAATTAGTCTCAATCAAACCGAATTAAATTGAATTCCAAGTCTCTTAAAAATCTAAAATTAATTCAAAAAACAAAAAATTTCACATTTCAAAGCTAATCAAGCTTCATTAAATTTTTATTTTAAACTAAATTATTATTGAATTAATAATTTCTAATTTCATAAGTTTTTAATTTAGTATTAATTGTGAAATTATTTTTATCATATTAAAAGCCATTTAAAAAAGAACTTATCTATTATTCAGTATATAATTTTAAAAAAATGTATACCTCCAGAGAAAGAAATGATGCTTCTAATTTTAATGCAATGTTCAACAATTCATCGCCCGCTCAGGCAGCTCAAATGGATTTTGAGTACAGATTGGAATTAGATAGACAACATAAAAAATATTCTGAAGAAATATTAAAGGAAAATTATCCAACTAAATTTGTAATTGCTTATTCATTTCTAATAATATCAATTGATATTAGTTTAATAGTTTTGCAGATTATTTATTATGCATCAAATGGTGTCAATCAAAATTATGCTTCTGGCATTTGGGCAGGCTTTATTTATGTGGTAGCTGGTGCTTTAGCTGCAAGCATTATCAAATGGAGATTGCCATCGCTTACCATTTTCACAGATTTTTTTAATTTTTTTGCAATATTTCCTTCTGTTGTTACTATTATATTAAATTCAGTTTCTCTAACTCATTATAATGAAAAATGGTTATTTGTTAATGATGGAGAAGTAAACCAGAATATGAAAAACGTAAATATAGCAATGATTGTGTTGGCATCTATTTCTTTAGTTTTATTGATTACTTTTTTAGTCGTTGTAAATTTAGCTTTAAATAAAAAAAAGGAATACCAGCGGTCCAACTCAACAAGACAATAATCCAAATAATCAATCAAATAATGATAATATGTTCTAATAAGTATTCAATATTTAAATTTAATTTATTTTTACTAATTTTCTTTAATAAAATTTTTTTATTTCTACATTTAAATTTTATTTGGACCATGAGAAGATAAAGTGCTTTTAACTGGTTGAGAATTTTTTATTTTTTTCATAAAACTTACCACTATTGGAATAATTAGTTTCGTAGAAATTCAACTTGAATTTCTTGAAACTTTCTTGGAACAAATAAAACTTAAAAGTATTTCTTGAAACAACTTGAAATTTATTCAAAAAATTTACATGATTATGACCAAAAATTGTTACAAAATTTGTTTTTATTGCGTATTTTTTTTATTAAATTAAATGCTTAGACATTTTAATAGGTTTTGTGAAGATCATTACTAAAGAACAGAATAATATGATAAAAAATTAAATAAATTTATTTCTAAAAGTTCAAAATTGGTTCAGTGAATTTAACATGATGCAACATTCAAAATTTGGAGAGTTGATGCAGCTTTGTATGTTGCACCATTTACAGAACTAATTTTAACTTTTACTTAATATTATTCTTACTTTTTATCATTTCCCATTTAGATAAAATTACATAAATTTTTTTCAAAAATTTTCAAAACAAAATTTTTGAAAAAAAGCGTAAATTTATATCTCTAATTTCGAAATTTTATTTAGAATTTAACAAAGAAAATAAAAATTAAATTCATCAATTTTTTTTAATTATTTAAATAAACAGTTTGATTATTGACAAAAATTTTTAATTAAAATTTAAATTAAGTAGTGAAGAGAATTGAGAGCATGTTGATATTGATGATTTTGATTTTTGATTTTTCTATTTTGATTAGTTTTTTTTAGCTTCACTGTATAAACTTCTCGTAACAACTGTAAGCTGTGACTCAAATGTGTGAAAATGAAGCTTCATCTTCTGATATTTTTGATTATTTTAGAAACTCTAATTTAACTCTGATTTAACTTTTAATTTGTTTTCTTTCTTTTCCTTTTTGTCATTCATTGAATCTTCTGTAAAATATTCTTCACTACTTACTTGATTATTTGATTTGGAATATTTAGATGCAGCATCAAAAAAATTAGGCTCTATCATTTTTTTTTATAGCTGGTAAGTCATGACATGGACTTTTTTTAATGACTAAGACTTTATTTTGGGACTTTAAAAAATTCTGGATCAAACCAAATAACATGATTTTTAAATTTAAAACTCCCTTAAAGAACCAATAAAAAGGAATAAAGTAAAAAAAAAAAACAATTATTATTCATAAAAAATTTTAGTGAACTTTTCTTTTAATGTTTTTTCTAATAAGCTTTTAAGAATTTCCTACAGCAAGCATAGCCGGTGTTATAACCCAAATTTAATGTTATAATTAATTAGAGTTATAAACATTTAACATTACTATTTTTCAACAATTACAGTAGTTAATATTTTCTAGTCATAATTTTTCATATATAAATGCTTGTTTTTCATTTATTATTTTCAGATTCCAATTTATTCAAAGTAAAGATTTATCCTTAAAGGGGTCTTCTAGGTTATGTGATCAGTTGATCACATAATATGTGATGTGAGGAAGAAGTGAGGAAGAAGTGAGGAAGAGGAAAGGAAGAAGTGAGGAAGAGGAAAGGAAGAGGAAAGGAAGAGGAAAGGAAGAGGAAAGGAAAGAAATGGATGAAGTTAGTTTCGATTTGTACTGTATAAAATGATCACTAAAGCTATCTAGTTATTACATAATTAATATTTGATCACAAATTTTTGAAAATAGAAATAATTTTACAAATTATTTGATGCACAAAAATTCTTGCAAATTCAAAATATTCATTAAAAATTTCAGCGATGATGATAAATCTTTTTCTAAAATTAAAAAGTTAAAAAATATTTAAAAAAAGTTTTAATATTTAGTTTAGCTATATATATGTGGTGTAAACAATTAATTTTTTTTAAATAACTCGATTAGTTTATTATTATATGGACTTTAAAGATTTTATTTCAATGGCAACTTGAAATTCATGATCATGATCAAATGATCAAAATTTAATAGATTATTATCTTAATAAAAATGTTCAAATTGGCTTTATTTAATATTTTTTAAATTAAACATAAGATGTTTATTATTTTAATTGAAAAAAACAATTTTTTTTTCTGATTGATTTTTAATTGATTTTTCTATAATTGTTTTTTTGATAATTGTCTTTCAACCACAGCATGGTAGGAGTTATTAAATTAATACTCGTATTTGCACAAAAAGATAATAGACCAAAACCACGTTTATTACACCGGTCAATTGTTCTTGCGAATATACTTGGAAAATTTTACGAGTTTTTGCCGAAATTTCTGAAGAACAATTGCCTGAATTTTAAAAAACCATTTACCTGTTTTACATATCATGTTTTATCACATTCAAGTATTGTGCGAATTCTGCATGCATGCAAGGATTTAAACATTTTAAAAATGCAGTTAAACTTAAAAAATTTATTAGATTTTATACTAAACTTCAATTAATTTTCTTAATTCTAGTTTTAAAAATTTTTATTTTTTTCCTGCATAAAGAAAACAGTATGATTAGAAAACGAAATATAAATAAAAAGAAAACAGTATGATTTTTTAATAAATTATTAAGGTAACTACAAAAAATATTTAAAAGAAAATTTATTTTGAAACAAGTTATTTTGATTGCGATAAAAAATTTTGACCCCGACGTGACTCGAACACGCAACCTTCTGATCTGGAGTCAGACGCGCTACCAATTGCGCCACGAAGTCTCTTAATGAAAAGCATCTTGATGTTGAATAAATAAGACAAAAAGATACTTTTAGTTTACAAGGTAAATACAACTAAACTAAAACAATTGCATTCGTATTATTCAAGTATTTCAAAATTTATTATAATAAAAATATCTTTATTTTTTCATAATAAAATTTTTCTTTCAATAAACTCACATAAGTATATCGATTGAAAAATTTCATCAAAAATTTTTGGTACCAAAATAAATTATTCACCACAAATTTCCAACTAAATTTGTCTAAATGCTTAGTAATAATGAAATTTGAAGTTTTTTTTTTACTTAATTTGTTTTTGTTAATCAATGGTCAGGACTATTTTTACGATGAGAGCCTTAGTCCGGAACAGATCAAAGAAATGCAGCTGAACAAAACTCGTCTAGAAGAAGAAAAGCGTAAAAAAGTGAGCACAACGACCGAAAAAGTTCCCGAATGGTTCCAAAACGAAAATTCCGATGACCCATTGAACAAATTTATGAAAGAAAAATTTGACGCATATTTGAAAAAATTCAAAAAAGAGCAAAAAGAAAAATTGAGGTCCCGATACAAAGCATCAACCATAGACCATTCATTCTGGAGCGTGGTTTCATTAATTACTTTCTTTGGCACTGGCACTCTAATTAGTCTCATAGTCATTGTGGTCAAAAGCAACCAGATGTCTAGTGTCTCCAAAAGAGAAAAATCAGCAAAAATCAAAGCAGATTACTCGCCAGTTAATCAAGACGAAATAAATGTTTAATTTAACTCAGACCCATTTTAAAATAAATTTTTTAAATGTTTGTTTTTTTATTGCCCAGGTTGTCTTTTCCTTAAATTTTGATTAATTGAACTCTTACATTGACATGTTACAGAAATCGCTCATAATGACTTGGTTTAATATAAATGGTTCGAATTGAATACTTGAATCTTTTTATATGCTAAAAATACATTGTTAATTTGGATCATTCGATTTTTACGTAAATCTACGTAATAAATGGAGAAATATTATAAAATATCAACGAAAAATGATTTTCCGATTTTTTTTCTAATTTTTTTTTCTCTTTTTTTGTTTTAATAAAAATATTTATGTTCCAATTTTATTTACTTGATATTACTTAAATTTACGTAAAAAATTTCTTCAAATTTATGTGAATAAATTAATTAGGGAATTAGAAGCTAAAGAAGTCGGTTTAGAATTTTATTAGTCATTGAATAAAGATAAAATTCAAAATTATACTTTTTAGTTCAAAAAGCTTAAATCATGAAATAAAAATTTGGCAATGTAAAAACTTATTACAAAAATAAAACTTGAGTTAAAATTATTACAAATTGGAATTGAAAATTTTTTTTTCATTGCATTTCGGTATACAAATTAAAAAAAATTTAATTTAAAAGAATTTAAAAAAATTAAAAAAAAATCATATTTTTTTTGGCGATTTATTATTTTTTTACTAAAATTACTGAAACTTTAACTAAAATTACTAAAAAAAAATTTTTTTTCCTAAATTCGCATAACTGATATTATTCTTATTAATTAATCTAAATCACATTAAAATTATAAATTAAACATAGTTATACTTTAAAAAAACAAAAAATTTGCAGATAGACGTTTAAGTCGACTTTGAGCATTTTGTTAAGCCAGAGAAGGATGTTTTGTACAATTAGAATTTATTTTTGAATTATAACAATATTTGGATAATTAAGAATATTATGGTATGAATTTTGATTTAAAATGTGAGTTCTGTAATCTGGTTTCAAATTTAGATCTCAATGATTCTTTGCTTATTGCAATTCGGTTCCAATTCGGCACTAAATTTTCATAGTGGTAAAGGATAAACAATTAATTTGTTTTAAATTTAATTAAATATTGAAAAAATAAGCATCAAACTTGATTTTTAAAATTAATTCACATTTTTAAATAAATTAAGTAATTTTATTAAATGTAATTCATTTTTATATTCATCTAGAAAAATTGGTGAAAAATCAGTAATTTTAGTTAATGAATTAGCACATGCCTTTCTTTTTAATAATTTTTCGATATTTAGCTTTTAATTTTTTTAAAAAAGTGTAATAAGTTTTCACTTTTGCTAAAAATTCGGGGCTTCTCAATTCTGTTACCAATTGATCATATTTTCATCTAAATCAGCTTATTAGTTAATTATATAATCAAATGAAATATCTACAAAAATAATAATTTTGTCAGAAATTTAACTCTTTAATATATAAAAAAAGTAAATGCCAGGTTTTAGTTTTTTAATTTAAAAAAAGCTTTTCAAAAGATAGATAATAATTTCACTCTATTCTTAAATTATTTAATTAAATAGCATAATTTTTTATCATTCAAACTGACTGAATTCAATTTTACGATCATTTAAATTTTTCTTTTAAAATTTTAAGAAAAAGAATCATGTTGACTTTAGTGGCACTTATTTCATAGGAGCATTATTTTTGATCGAAAGTATTATCCAACAAAAACTTTTTACAAAACTTGGCCGAATTTCAAGGTAAATTGTTGCGATCAAAAAATAAATTACAGATCAAAATATAAAAATTTATTTTGATTATAAAATTTAAATTTACCTTTAAAATAAAGCCAGATAAATAATTTTGTTACCAATTAGTAATTAAAAATATTAATAAAAATGAATTGAATTCAGTGTAAACTAATAATTTTTTTAAAAAAAGTAAATAAAATTATATTTCTAAGAGATTGTCAAAACACCAGTTTTTTATATATTTTAAAATTTTCAACAATTGTATATTTGCGCTTTTCAACAACAAAACAAAATTAAGCAAATTTTAAAAAGCTTTGGTATAATCCATATTTTCTCTAATAAAATTCCATTCCGTTTATTTTGTTTATTTACCAAAATTTTCCATTTTTACGAAAAATTCAGAAAAAAAAATTTTCAAATCTTTTTCAAATGATCAATTAAAAACTTTTGATCTATTGAATATAATTTTTCTCAACAAAAGAATTTATATTCAATTAAACTAAGACTAGAACTGAAAGATCAAAAATTAAATTTTTTATTGAAATAAATAATAAAAAAAAGTAATATTAATCTAAATGAAATATTCAGTGCGATTTAAAAAATAAAATCAAAAAAAAAAAAATATTTTTATTGTCCAGGTTGTCTATACCCTTAATTTTGATAAATCGAACTTTTACGTTGACATATCACAGAAATCGCTCATAATGACTTGGTATAATATCAAGTGTTTCTTGTGAAAACCGGTATACAATAACCTAAAAGCATGTATAAAAGCGCTCTTAGATTCATTGTTCTGAAAATTCCATTCAAAATGAATTACAGCTTTATTAGATTAATTTTTTGTGGCGTCATTGTCAGCATTTGCTGCGGTGCCAAGTCAGCGCCAAAAGATTCCATTTCTAAAAATGAACTATCCACTAGTGACTTAATTAAGATCATAAAGGCTGCCAAAGACGAGACAGAAAATCCGACCAAAAAAACAACCAAAACCATGCTGACCAGTCCGAGTCCAAGTTTGTCCCAGGAAAAAAAAAAGTTAGTCTCATCCTATCCGGGCACAAACGCCCCCCACTATCAACAAAAACCGTCCAGACCTTACTACGAAGAAATCAGCAGTAACTACTTTACCAAGGGATACAGCACGCCAGTTAAATTTTACCATCCATACGATGACCAGTATGATGAAGCCAAGTCCTACTACTTCAACAAATCAATGACCATAGCTTGGAAAAAAACCGATTATCCCAACTACAGAATAAGCATATTCAGCTCCAAATTGTCAAATGGCGAAAGCCTAATTGTCTGGTACTACTTGACCATCAATTCAATAGTATTCGAAATCATAAAGTACAACATGTCTTCTAGCTTTGAAATTTTAAGACTTGGTACACTGCGCTTTGATCATTTATTTTTTACTTTCAACAACTATGGTGCCTTGGGAGTCTATTTGGACTGTCCAAGCTTGACTAATCAAAAAATTCAGTATGATTTCTATGTGTTTAATCTGATGCAGGATGTTCAAATATTCAATGGAGCTATTTTATATGACAAAGTGGAAAGTGCCATGCGCGACAACTACTGCAAAATACCAACCAGTGTGCAGCCATCAATGGTACTCTATTTGGAGACCAGTCTTAATGAGCAAAGCAGCGTGCTTTTATTCTCATTCAGCAACAATGGCATGGAATACTCCCTCATCTACTTCAATGGATACTTTAAGCTGTTGGCTGGAAATGGCATGGCTATTTCTATTACCAACAAGCCTGTATATGTCCTCGCTCCATATGGAATTTATTTGCTGTTCAATTTGAACAATGTTGACATTTACACCACATGTCCGTCCAAAAGAGAGCCAGCACTGCAATGGCACACTAAATTTTTCAACCGCAAAACCCAAATAGAAACTTCCCTTAAATTCAAGAGTGGCAGTGTTCTGCTGCCGAGTTTGCTGGAGAAGTTTTGTTTCACAAAGTTTCTGGAGGAGTTTGCTCCCAGATCAAGCTATGTGCCCTCAAAATTGGTCAGCATGTATTTGGACACCATAAATACTGTGAGTCCGTTTAATGATCTTTTTTTGCCCATGGACTACCAAGTGGATAAATTGCTGCAATTCAAGACAACACCGGGCTTTAGTCTGAATTTTTTGGTGAGAACAGAAACTAGGCTTTTGATTGCGTCTAGAGCGTTTGCCAAGAGAGGGTTTTTTGACCGCTCTATCAGGGAGTATGTGTCCGGGTTTTCGGATGGTGGTGAAAATTTTTGGATCGGACTGGACACACTGCACAAAGCAACTCAGAAATTCAGCTACACATTGAGGGTTGAGGTTTACTTTGATGGAAAGTTTATTGCTGAAGAATATGGTTTGTTCAAGGTGGGCTCTGGCGAGAACAATTTTAGACTCTCGATTGGAAATTTGAAGTCGGGTGTGAATGCGTTTTTTGAGTACCATGACTATGCTGATTTTTCAACTTTTGATTTCGGTAATCAACGATTCCAAGCGATCAAGTATTCGGCAGGGTTTTGGCACAGACCCACTGAACGGCGCAATACTTCAATTGATAATTTTTACTGTTTTGGCTGTGAGGACAATATGGACTCGTTTGGAACTTCGTTCATACAAACCATTTCTTATTTTACAGTCAAAAGTTATGTGACTAAAATGTATTTAATTTTATGAAATAAATTAATCAAAAATTTTTATTTTTTTTGTGTTTTTAATATATTTTTATTTAAAAAAAAAAGAGTACCAAATGATCAAATTTTGGTATTTTTTTATAAAAAAATATTCATGTTTTCATTTCAAGTGTTCTTTTTTTTACTGGCTTATTTTTTTGCCACAAAAAGAGGCAAATTTGTTTTAAATTAATCTTTAATTAATTTAAAAAAATTCTTTTTAGCTAGAAAGCCCCATTTTTCTTTAAATTAACAATCAGTCAAAATAATACATTGAGTAATTTTACTTTAAAATTTGACGTGTATATTTTTAATAGCTCTAATTTCTGATTTTTTCAATAATTTTACTTAATGATTTTATTTTTATGAATCTTAATATTTTAAAAAATCGCAGTGAAAAAGTTAGCTAACTTTCTAACACTTTAAACAGCTTTAAATTTAAACTTAACTTTGGATATTTCCTTTAAAGAATATAATACTTTTATAGTGAATTAAATTGACCGTAAAAAAGTATAGAACTTTATTAAAAAAATAGAATACAGTCAATACAGTTAATATTGAATTTAAAATTTAAAAAAACTATTTCCCTTTACTATTTGCTATCTTTCATTTTTTTATTTCTTGAACTGCCCAGCGCTTAAATATTTACTATCTAAAATGATTTATTTAGATTTTATCAAATACATAGCTTTTTTGTGCATGGTTCTTACAGAAATTTGTATAATTTTATGTAACTTACATTATTATTCAAGGTTAATCAACAGGCTAGTGCCCATATCTCTTTCGAGAGTGATTAACTCTTCATTTATTTAGAATAAAAATTAGTTCACATAAAAATAATTTTTAAACATATGAGAAAAAATAAACAATATCTTTTTTTTTTTTTTAATTTAAATTTAAAGTTCAAAATTAATTTATCAAAATTTTTTATGGATTCATTAAAAATCAAATTAATGTTATTGAAAATTGAAAGTTTGAAGGTTGAAAATTGTAAACCTTCCCTTTTTGTAATCGCTTTGTTCGCTAGCCGAGTAAAAATAAAACCAAAAGTCTTTTCACCACTTTTTGTTCGCGCTTCCTTCTCGATTAAATCGTTTCCATTTTGCAAATTAAAATTCAAATTTTTTGTTTTGTTTCTAATAAATTGCTCTTTCAACAATGGAGCAGAGTTTGCAAAATTGATAATTTTGTAACCAAATTAAGCATTCTTTCTAAGGCACGATGTTGAAAACCAAAAAGGCCATACTTTTCCAATTGGTTATTAATGTCGTTGAATTCAATTGAATTAAATTTCAAATTCAGTAGCCTGTGGATTGAGATATAAAAACTGTTTGATAAATTCTGTATAGCTTCTTTTGAAAAGTAACACAGAAGGGTAAATACATAATCAAAGTAAGGTAAAATAAAAGTTTTAAAAAACTGAATTTTTACAGTTGTGCACAGATAAAAAAGTCTTTTAAATGAAAAAAGTGTTTGTTATTAACCGAAAGACATACGTTTGCTGCTAATTAAATAAAATTTAAGTTCTCATCAAAAATAAACCCCAGCAATTCAATCTCTTTATGAACATTAATTTTGATGCTACGAATAGTTATAATTTCGGGAACATTTTTTTTTTTTTTAACCATAGAGAATTTTTTTGATCAATTAATGTCTACTTTTTTGAAATAACACCACTGATTTAAATTATCTATTATGTCTAACTAATTTTTTAACCAATTTATGAAAAAAAAAACTTTCTTAAATTTTATGTTTTTGAAAAAAACAGACATTTTTTCAAAAATTTTGAATTTTGAATTGGCTGTTTTTAATTTTACCAAATTTTACCAAATTTATCTCAAAATCGTGAAAATTTACGTAATTTTTCGTAAAACACCTCTTTTTCACTTTTCGGATTTTACGTTAATTTACGTAAAATGTGGTTATATTTGGTTAATTCACGATATTTTACGTAATTTTTCGTAAAATACTGTTTTCAAATCACCACTGTATATTAGAAAATAGAGTTATAGGATAAAGGTTATTAAATATTTGATTATTATTCATAGAAACTAAATATTCATCATTAATTAATGTTTTAAAAGATATAACTGTTTAATAAAAGACACAGAATTAGCTAAATTGCATAATTTTACGCAATTTTATATTATTTTTTGTTAGCTTACGTATTCTTGAATATTAGTAAATATTAGGCGGTAAGTAAATGTAATTTTACGAAATATTATGGAAGTTTACATTAAAATACGTAACTTTTAGTAAAATCGTTCCAAAATGCTTACGCACAAAAAATGAGGTTTTTTAAAAGAATGTTAAATTTGCTTTTTTGCCTCAATTTTAATTAATTTTATAATGAAATTAAAAAATATTCAGGATTGCTTACCTTTTTTTGCTTTAATTTACGCTAATAAAATTGCGTAATTACGTAAAATTACACAATGCTTGGTAAAATTTGGTAAAATTTTGTAATGAAAATATTACTCATCGAATGAACTTTTTGACATTGTTTGCGTATATTCCCAATAAATTGATAATAATACTGATCATGTCAATTAAATAATACTATTAATTACTGATCAATTTGATATTTGTCAAAAAATACTGATCATTTAAACTATTTCCTTTCATTTTTAATTAAATACTGATCATATGTATATTACTGGTAAAATTTTTTGCCAGTAATATTATATATATTTATTTGTTTTATTAGATATTTTAATAAAACAAATATTATTAAGGACTTGAATTAAGGAATTGAATTGAATAAATTTTTAAAACTTAATTAATAACTTCATCACCTAATCAGCTTATAGTTCCAAATTCGTAATCTCGTCTATTTCCAATTTATTGATAAAAAATATATGGAAAATCGGATTCAACGCTACGTTTATATCTCTAAAATTTTTATCCTAATTGATCTGAAAAAATCGAATTTTTCTTTTTAGTATAGATATAAAATCAAATGAAAATCTGCAATTTACGACTAAAATTAATCAAGATACTGTCGAACAAAAATGGGGTCTTAATCAATATACACTTGAAAATTTATTTTAATCTTCAGTCGGATCAATTTTAGACTATTGTTTCCTTGAGTATAAGACTATAAGACTATAAGTTTTTTTCAGAAAATAATATCAAAATATGTTCAATTGCATTTTACTGTATTTTATTTTTATCTAAAGGAGCTTTAGCTCAGTACAGTTGAAAACATAAATAAAAAAATTAATTCTATTAGGACTTAATTAACCCTCAGATTGAAATTGAATAAATTTTATTTGTTTGGATTAGTGTCACGAGACTTGATAATCAAATTTCTATTTATTGAAAAATGATTTTACAATAAATATAAATTTCTGGGAATGATTTCCGCTGAAACATAAAGTATTTATTATTTATTCTAATTTAAAATTAGCATTTAATTTTATTTTTAATTTTTGTAATTAATTTTTATCATTAATTAGCTTAAATTTTTTCTCTAATATGATAGAAGTGCTTATATGATATAATTTTAATTTTTTTTTTAATTGTCCCTTATCATTCAATTTTATTTATAGATAGAAAATTTAAAAGAAAAGGTTTGAGGTTTAATTTGTCGCTAGGGAAAGTGGATTTTTCCTCCTTATATATTATTATTTTTTTCCAGGGATTAAATTTATGCTTTCTTCTTTTGATTTAATATTTTTTTAGTTTCATGTGTATTAACTTTTTAATTAATATATCAGACAATCTAATTCCTTTTATAATATTTTCATTTCTTCAGGGCTTAGTTTAAAATGACTTTATTTTAACATAAATCAAATGATTCTCAATATGATAACAATCTAACTTATTAAAATTTAATTAACAAAAAATTGAACAATAAATGAGAATAAGAATTGAATTTAATTTTGTTTAAATTTTTATTTAATTAAACATTTTTTAAATGATTTTGTGAAATCAATTTTTAAATCGTAATTCAATTTTTAAATTTTTAATTAAATCTTTTATTTAAAGGGAAAAAACTGAATAAGAATAAATTTATAGAACTCGTATTAAGTTTGTTTTATCAATTTTTTTTAATTAATAAGCAGCTTCTTAAGCTTTCAACTTAAATTCAACCATTTTATTATTGTTACATTTTACTCTCCATTAAACTGATTATAAGATTCTAATATCTTAAAATGTGATCAAGTGTTTACAAGAATTTACAAAATAAAAAATTAATTAAGTAAATAATGTTTTATTAATAAACCTTAATTACGAAATTACAAAAAAAAATCTTTATCTTTCTAATTCCTTTAGTTAAATTCTCTCTCTCGGTTTGAGACACTACTGTTAGCGGCGTAGCTAGAGAGATGTTGAAGTCCCCCTATCCAAAAATTAAAAGGGACTTAGGCCTCCTCTTTAGTCTTATATAACAAAATTTAACATAATTTTTCAGTTAAATTGTAAATTTTGAAAAAAAAAAAATTAAGATTTTTTAGATTCAATTGTATTTATATTTTATAATTCATGAATTAAATATTTTTTTGTGTTAAATGTAATATTCTTTAAAAAAAATTATCAACTTCGATAAGTGATTGAGTGATAAGCACTCGACCCACATTCACACTTTATCACCCAAATTTCTGTGTGATACTTTCAACTCAGATTCAAAACGCAATTTTTTTTCTTGAAAAAATTTTCTTTTATTAATTTCAAAATATATAAAATTAAATTTTAGGCATCTTGGAATATTTTTTAAGTTCAATTTTTTTATTTAAATCAGACTTGTATAAAAGTCAGTAAAAAAAAGTCTTAACAAGTCAACAACAGGTCAAAGTATGACTTGGACTTGAAAATATATTTCTTAAAAATAGCAAGTCTTGACTTGTTACAAAAATTAAAAATAAAAAAGTCATAAATTTTTTTATATCTTGATTTTTTATATTTTTTATATATTTTTATATTCTTTTTATCTTCTTTAATTTATTTCTAAAATAATTTTAGGCAGAAATTAATTTTATTTTAATAATAATGTGATAATAATAATAATAATATGAGCTACGACAGGTATTAGCCTGTAGAGCAGGGCTAAGATTCTCGCTATGGTAGCTAAAATGAGTTACAAAGCATTAGCCTAATGCTTTGTAATCATTAGCCCAAAGGCTAAGAGAGTCTATGTCTTGTTGAAGGTTGATCAAATCCAATGAGTTCTTGATAACAGAAATTAACTTGGTATCGTCTGCGAATAGCTTGCAAAGACATTTAATCATTGATACTATTAATATTTTATTAATAAATTCACCAAAAAAGAATATGAAAATTATGTGAATTGTTTAAAAATCATGTTTCAATATTTACATTGAAAAAGAAATTTAAACAAATAATTTTTTTTTTTCCTGAATAAAAAAATTCAAGACTTATAATTATTAAACAGTTTCAAAGCTCAAATTGATAAAGAAATATTCAAATTGAATTCATAAGGACTTCACTAGTCTTAATAGCTAAGTGTAAAAATTGCGCTGATATAGAGCATTATACCGCAATAACTACTACTACTACTACTTAATAAAATACTTATCATTTTTAATTAGAATACTGATAATTTAAATAACAGTCATTAAATAAAGATAGTAATAAAAAAATGCTTGTTTGATCATAGAATGAAAAATTCATTTATTTAAAAAATTTGGGGTTTTTACTGTTTGAGAGTTCCCAGTGCCCTCGTGTTATCGAAACCTCAAAAAAATTTTCATTAATTTTATTGAAGTATCTAAACCATATTAAAAATTTAAATGCCGTAAAATTTCGTTTTATGAGATATTTTTATTAAGTTGAAAAAAAAAACGGTTTATAATAAATTTAGAGCACTTAATGTTACAAATTAATGCTTATTAATATTATTTTAATTGGTTTATATTTTTATTTTTGATTTAGATATCTAAAAATAAAATTTTCAAAACAATTTTTATAAAGTTCTATTCAAATTTATTAAATTTTTTTTTCTTATATTAAATATTTCAAGGTTATTTAACAGGCTAGTTAATTAACTATGAATCAGTCAGATTTTCAAAAATATTCAAAGAAAATCATAAATTTTTTTTTAACTCAAATTTCAATTTTCAATTTATTATAAAAAAATATAAATTATAGGTTGCCTATCATGAAATGTTAATTTAAAATCATTATAATCATAAATTGGTGTTTCTCAAGAACTTTGACATTTCATATTTCTCGAATACATTTTTTAATTTTCAAATTTATTTCATAAAACTGTAAAAAAAAAAACATAACATTTTATTAAAAGAGTTCCTTTATAAATTTTGTATTTGTATTTTTTTTATTAAGAAGCAGAAAATTCCTGTTCTAAAAGAGCACTTGAAAAAAAATTAAAAAAAGTGTCTAAAATATTCTAAATAAAATTTTAGTTCTTTTTAGTTATGATGTTTTTAACTGAAATCAAAAAATATTGATGGATTGATTAGGAAAACGCTTAAGTTTTTTGGTAATTAAATTGAAGATTTTTTAAAAAATTATGCTACACTTATTTGGGAACATGAGCAGATAATTTTTTGTAAATTCCTAAGATTTTTGCATTATTTGTTCTTATCTTAATCCTTTTCAGTTTATTGAATTCCAAAGAAAATAATAATTATAAAATAAAAACCATTATTTTAACACAAGTTCTTTTATCTTTTATTATTTTCTAATTCCTTCTTTAAAAAAAATCTTACAAATAACTACTAATCAATAAATTAATATTTATTTTTAAAAAATGGAAGAAGCTTTCTGAAATAGATCATATTTTTATTTTAAAGCTTCCTTTATTAGTAATCGATGTTTAGAATTTCAATATTTAAATAGAATTAAAAAAATAAAAATTGATTTTATTAATTCAAGAATTAAAAACGATTCTAGATCAAAAATTTTATTTTGCTTTCTTATTTTTTGGATAAATATTCATTGAATCAATCAAATGCTGAACCAGTGTCGTCTAAGTCGCTTTGGTTCATTTTCGCCAAAAGTTTTCAATCGATTAAGCTGTGCCAATTGCTACAATCTTCTTATTTATGTTTTTCCCGACACAAAGCTTCAGTTTAATGTGACTTTCGGAGGTTATTTGGTTTCAGATGATCGCGGTTTTGACCCGACTGATCCAAATGATATTTTAGACATCAAATTATCAATGCAATTAGGTGAATTTGACAGATGGAGAGCTTGCTGTGATAGCGCAGAGCAATGTTGTTCAAAAATAATGGTCAATAGCTTCCCAAACAATTCAGACCACTGCACCTCTATCTGGGACGGCTGGTCTTGCCACAAGGATACTCTAGCTGGCCAAATTAGCAAAGTAAAATGTCCATATTATGTCTTGGGTGACACATGCAACACCGTTTTTGGTAAAATTTAAATTTTCATAGAATTAATCAAAAGTATTAAATTATTATTTAACACTAGAAAGGCCACGGGTTTTTAAGCTATTTTTTTAAAATGAATACAAACTTTTGAAAAAAAATTATAACTTAAGAATTTTTTTATTATTCAATCTGAAATTGCATAAAATTTGTAATTTTAATGTTTTTGTTTAAAAATTGTTATAATTTAATGCCAAAAAAATATATATATAAAAGCCCAAAGTGAGTTTTTCAAACCCACTAACATTTTTGGTTTATTTGACACTTCTAAAATAATAATTACTTAAACTTTTTATTTATAAATATGTTATATAATAAATTTATCATAAAATAAAACTTTATTGGTAAAAAAAACCTAAATTTAACTTAATTATACCAGAATTTTATGGGGCTAAAATTGTATAAAAAAAATTGGTTTTTCTAGTGTTAATTCACAAATTTATTTTTCTTGTTAAAAATTAATAAAAAAAAAGTTGAAAATATTAAAAAGAAATTTTTAATCTAAAATAAAAAATCACTTTTTCTTCCTTTTGTTTTAGCCTCTAATTCATCTAGAAAAAAAACTGAAATTAAGCAAAAATAAAAATAATAAAAAAAATGGAATGGACAGTAGTTAAACCAAATAAATAACCATTAAATATAAGAAAAAAATTTCTGACACTTTTTTTACAAAATGGTATATATTGCTTAAAGTAAGCATGCACAATGGGTTTTTGGCCCAATATTCAAAAATATAATGAAAACCAGAAAGAGTTTAAAAGTTGTTATTTTTTTTAGTATTTTTAAAAAAATTTATCACTGATTACATTTTTGTGGATAAAACTAAACTAGAATTTTTTTTATTTTCATTGCAAATAAAATTAAACTTCAAAAAAAAAATTAAATTTTTTTTGAATTAAAAGAAATTCACTTTAAATTATGAGTTTTTAATCATTTAATCTTTCTAAGAATAATATTTTGGACACCTTCAAAAAATAATTTTAATTAAAGAAAAAAATTCAATTATATTTTAAAAATTAGAAAATGCCTATTTTAAATGTGAATCAAATGGAAGTTGGTTTGAAAACAGTTATGGTAAGTGGGCAAATTATACCGGTTGTGTGCAATCATTTTTAGATGTAAGTAATTTCTTTACCTTCATAACAATTGATCTTTACTTTTTCTATAGTTAAAGGAGCGTCTAATAAACGTGAACATAATCTGTCAATCAATTAGCCTGATATTTCTTTTAATCGGCTTGTGTATACTTTTTTCCTACAAGTAATTGATTTTTAAAATTTTAACAATTATTAATTTTAAATTTAGACAGCTTAGAGTCAATCGAATCCTGTT
This sequence comes from Brachionus asplanchnoidis, assembly GCA_025491095.1. Taxonomy (NCBI): domain Eukaryota; kingdom Metazoa; phylum Rotifera; class Eurotatoria; order Ploima; family Brachionidae; genus Brachionus; species Brachionus asplanchnoidis. The sequence continues at coordinate 766,612 of JAILYF010000008.1, read as the reverse complement.
GCATAAAAATTTTTTTGTCTCTTTAATACTTCACTCAATTATTCAAATACTATGGGAATCGATTGTAATGAAACAAAATTTACACAATGTAGAAAAATATATAGAAACAAACCATGTAAATTTCGAATAAATTTATATTTTTTTAATTAAATAAATTTTTCATCACAGTCTGGTTGCATTTTTTTCAACTTACTTTTGCAGTATACTCGAAGCACTAATTATTTTTGGATGTTTAGTGAGAGTCTCTACTTGTTCAAACTACTTATTTCTGTATTCAAAGAAGAGTCGACTATTTACACTTATTATTTTATCGGATGGGGTAAATTCAATTAAAAATAATGAATTAAGTTTATTTAAAAAAAAAAGGTATTCCACTGATCTTATGCTTAATATATGCTTTTTTAACTTTCATGTTCAATAACAACAGTTGTTGGACTAAGAATACAGCTTTGACTTATGTCATAAATATTCCCAATGTCTTGACAATTTTAGTATGCTACAAAATTCTTAGTTTTTAAAATTTTAAACAAAATTTAAAGCTCAATTTTGTCTTCTTGATTAGAATAATTAGAGTATTGTACAGAAAATTAACTGCTTCTAATACAAACGAGCCGCATCAGTATAAAAAAGCGGTCCGGGCATCTTTGATTCTTGTGCCGTTGTTTGGCCTGCATTTAATTCTGAGCCCATTTGTCATGTGTGAATCAGCTCCTGGTTCACATGTTCATAATTTTATTAACCGATTGGTTGAAAGTTTACAGGTGATTTCTAATTTAATCAAATTTAAAAAAATAAAAATATTAAAAAATTATTTTATTTTTGATTAGGGCTTTATGGTGTCCATAATTTACTGCTTTTTGAATACTGAAGTTGGTACACTGCTCAAATCAAGCTTTTTTCAAATGAAATTTGTTAAAAAATTACAAAAAAAGAGCCAAAAGTTTCAAGACTCTTCTCAAGTCTTTGAATGTAAATATATCTCTATAGATAAGAATAAAAACAACAACCAATTAATGATTATATAATTTTTTTTTAAATTGATTTGTCATTTCTATCCATTAAATAAATAATTTTAAAATATTTTAAATAAATGTTTTCGAATAACAGAAATAGCCAAAATAAATTTAAGAATTCTCATAAATTAAAAATAGTTGTTGAAAATAGAATTAAGATGTCCCTGTTACCTAAAAATAAATAAAAGGTAATATCGACATATATTTATTTAATTTATTTATTTTTTAATTTTACTTTAATATTTCAAATAAGGAAATTGAAAAGATTTAGCTTTAAAATTTTATTTTTAAATAATGTTCTTTTCATAACGCCATCAAAAATTTTTAAATTTTGAATCTGCGTCAAAAATTTCCATCAGATATATTTTTGTTTAAAAAAATGATTTTTGAAAATAAAGCAAAATAAAAAACAAGCTAATTCCAACGATTTGTTCAGAATTTTGTCTAATCAAAAAATCTATAATAGAATTTGAGGGTAATGGGTAGTATTTGAAAGACAAAATTCCATTTCACTGTGATTACTCAAAGAGTCTAGATTAAAGTGCTTTTTATTTTGATTAAACTTCAAATAAAAATACTAAATCGATATCTATTTATTTTTCAATAAAAATAAAAGCCAATTTAAAAAAATTTTATCATTTAATAATTATTCGGTGTTGTACTTTAAACTCCAGAACGGGTAATATTACATCATTTTACGTAATTTTGCATCAATAAATGCAAGATTATATCAAATTACATCAAATTTAGGCATCTTGAAGTTGATGATCAATTCAAAATATCATTTCAATTCAAAAAGTTAATCTTTAGATATTAAAATAAATCTTTGATTTAATTCAAGTAATTTTAATGTAATATGCTTTACATGCAATGTAGATTTAGAAAACAAAAAAAATTTTAAAAACATTTTCTCAATCCAATAATAAAATCGATTTTCAATTTAGTTAACTTATTTTTTGCAAAGTTTTGTCTTCATTTTATAACTTATTATGAATTTTTTTTTAATTAAATGCAGTTTAAAAAAATGCATGAAACATAAATTCTAAACAAATTTAAATATAACCGATCGATGATAATAATCGAAAACCCTAGGTAGTAATTTTTTGCCAAAAAAATAGAAAAAAATCCCAAGAAAATTAGGATGTATTGCTAAAGAGCCAAAATGCCAAAATGTTTTTTATTATGAAGTCTTGAAGTCTAATAAGAGACCAAAAAATAGTCTTTATTTTTATTAAATTTCTCTTTTTTAATAATTTAAAAATTAAATGTTGAAAATGCTTTTTATTTAGAAATTTAATTTCATATTATATTACAAAAAGTTACCCTAGAATCAACATTAAAATTTCCAAGTCAAAATTCAATAATCTTATAGTGGGCTCTTGAGGGCCTGGATTGACTAAATCATGATTAATAGTTTATTTTGTTAAACCGACCTCAAAATCGTATTCCTTGACCCCAGAAACCCTAAAAAAGTTGTTTCTTTCACTGAAAAACCTTTTTAAAAAAGAAATATTATGGGTGTTTCGAAAAATCCGGTCTAAACCAGTTTTAGCGGTTTTTAAAGGGTTTTCACATGTCCAGACCTTTTGAAAAAAAAGTTGCTAAGAAGAACTTTTTCTCCTCTATCAGAATCAAAAGGGTATTAATAGGTGTTTTATAAACTTAATAGGGTGTTTCAGGGTGTTTTAAAGTGTTATGTACAAATTATTTTTAAACTTGAAAATTTTATATAATAACAATATTTTTTTAATATAAAAATTGATGTTTATTAAAATTGAGGTTGTTAAATTATCAGTTATGTTATTAATATTGAAATATAAAACAAAATTTCAGAAATAAGAAACAAGTGTATTTTTTTATTTATATTATAAAGGTACATAAATAAAAAAAGGAATACAATTTATATCAAATTAGAACAAAATAATTGAACAGGGCCAAAAATAATATTCAATTTATTTTTTTTGTTTGTTTGATCCAACTGGTCTACCACGTTTATTTTAACTTGGGTCTGTTAAGTAACGATTGGGTCTCTTCAAGACGAATTCTTTTTTATATTGACTCTTGTACAGGCGGATCGACCGAATCTGATTCTTCAGATACGCTGATACACAAAACATACACATTTTGAGTTTCATTTGGCTGACGAGATAAGGCATTGGTTGTAGCTTTAGGGCGACCTGGACGGCGCTTTCTTTCAAGTGGAAAGTTCATTGCTATTTCTTTGATATGACAAAGTTCTTAAAATAAAATTTAGTAAAAGTTTTAGAGAATTGTTTGGTGAGTAAAAACTTACTTAGCCGAGAACAGACTGCAATCACATGATCACATTTATAATTCTTAAGCCAATCTTTGCAGCTGCAAGTGCTTAGCTCCCATTCGTCTCGATTAACTTGAATAACATTGATTGAATTAATGTTGAATCGTTTCGTTGTTTCCATCTAATACTTGAGTAACTGGATTGTATCTTTTAGAACATTTTTCAACCAGATTGAACATTTCATCGAGACATTGTTTAAGTGGGAGTCGTTTTCATAATCGATTGTTACCGAAGTCTTTGATGCTGCGATGTTTTGATTCCAATGCATTGCTTGTACTAGGCTTGCCGATATAGTAGCCCTCATACCATCCCTTTTTTCCATCACAACACCAATTTTTCTTGAAATAATCGATGAAGTCTTTTACCTTGGCGTCAGAATGCTCTTTGTATTTTGCTTGAAATAGCGTTATAGCTTTCTCGAATTGTATTTTGGTGCTTAAAGCTTGAATCGACTTGATTTCTTGTCTGATCTTATCTCTTGTTTTTTTCTCAACGTGTTTCAATTCACCATCCATTAAACGTAAAGCATGAGCCCAACAATTGATTCTCTAAAAAAGATTAAAAATTAACATATTTTAATCGAAATGTTAGAAAATTTACCTTTTTTAGATTAAACACGCTAGAAAAAACCGTTTGTGATTTCTAATGCATTGTCAGCTATTAGTGTATCTGGTTCATAGCTGATCATCTCAATCTCTTCGACTACTTTTTTTATGGATTTGAACAAAAACTCAAAATCTTCTGTTGGCTCGTTTGTTGTAACTGCAATTCCGAAATGGTAAAAGTTCTTATTATGGTCTGTTGTTCCGTTTGTCAATGATGGAAAACCTTCGTATACTAGTTTATAAGTTGCGTCAGCCATAACATGTTTTGTCTTCGGTACTAATTTAACAAGGTTTTTAGTTGTAATGAAGAGCCTAAAACATCTTTTTTCAATACTTGATGCGTCGTATTCATAGGCTGCAATAAATGGTTGATCTAAATCTTCTGGAATACGGGATCTTGGTGTAACATACTCAACTAACTCATTCATTGTGATACATTTGTTACCATGTTCATTACGACGATAGTTTGCTAGAAAATTGTTCAGTTGTTTTTTGCTCGGACATTCGATTTTTTGTTTTTCTAGCATGTCTAGAATTGCTGATGGTTTCAGATCTGAAAAAATAAAAATTAATGAATGTTTAAACTTAGAAATTTAAAAGATTTACTTACTCATTTTTTCGTATTCAATGATTTTACTTCTCGCTGGCTCTCTGATGACATAATTCGTCTTTTGCTTTTCCCATTTTGAATGATCATGAACCTCGCCTGTCATTTCAATAAGGATAGAGTCATTTAAACTATAAAGCTTTAAACGAATTGTACATTTTGTACATTGATACCAAATGACATCGCCAGGCAAATTCTCTGTGGCCCGCTTACAGGTCCAATCGTTATCGGCAAAAGTCATAGCTAGATTTCCTTGAGCTGATTCTAAGTTACGAAAACTACAGAAAGGGAAGTAAACTTTTCCCTTTCCTCTAGTTTTTTTAACTTGTTCTGGTTTAATGGACTCATCTTGGCTTAAGTTGTTTGGGATTTCGATAAAAGACATTTTGAGAATAGTGAATATTGTCTAGCTCAAAAATTTCCTTTTTGTATAACACCAATAAACTCATCTTGTCGGAATCAGCTTTAGAAGGTCTTTAATTAATTATTGAAAAAAAGTTTTTTTGGATATATATTTGTCTCAATTAAATCAATTTTGGTGTCAAAGAAATAAAACAGTTACTATCTTAATCATATTTGACATTATTTAATTTAATTGTACTAACAAAAAATAATAGACACTAACATCAGTATTTTTGTTCTAGCAAATATTATTTTTGTTTTTTAAAAATATTATACGCGAAAAAAAAAGGTATTTTATAATATTTAATGCGATTTACACAGGGTGCTTTATTTTCGCTTTTTTGATGGGAGCTGTTTTTATAGGTATCCTAAAAATTCTCAAATAAACTTTACAAAAAATCAGTTAATACATTTAAATGTTAAAATCGATTATCAATGGACTGAGAAAAAGTTTTTCAATTTTCTTTTATTTTCTAAATCTACATTGCATGTAAAGCATGTTAGATTACAATTATTTAAATTAAATCAAAGATTACGTTTAATATCTAAGGATAAACTTTTTGAATTGAAATGATATTTTGAATTGATCATCAACTTCAAGGTGCCAAAATTTAGGATGTAATTAAATGTAAGCTCACGTAAAATGATTAATTTTATGTAAAATTACGTCATTTCAAGTAAAACACAATAAAAGTGCTTACGGCCAAAAAATTGAAATTTTTGAGACGAATATTTGATTTTTTATAAATTTTTTTCGCAACTTGAAATTTTACATTTTCTTACATTTTATTACATAATTTTACACGAAATATTGTTAAAAAATGTAATAAAAGGTAATTTGAGTAAATTTAGTTCTTAATGAATAATATTTTGTATTTTTTTATGAATTAGACCAACCAGCACTAATTTTAATGATAAAACCGTTATGCGGCTTAATGTACAACATTGTTTTTCATAAGTTACATTATTTACATTTACTCTTAATTAATAAATTTAGATTTAAAGTAAAATTAAAAAAAATATAAAACTAAATAAAAGAGTAGACATTATTAAATAGTAATCGATGAAATTTTTTTTTTGACATTTAATTTTATCTAGATACAATTAATTTAAATACATTACGATTAATTATTCTTGTTTACAATTTATCATTTTAAGTTCTTTTTAATTAAAAAAATATCCTTTCATTGTTAAGTTCAAAAATAATTTAGTTCTACGTAATGTTAATATTTGGACCATAGTAAACTGTTACCACAAAAATAATACTAGTTTAATTAAACAACCAAAAAACTATTGCTAACGTTTATTCAGAAAAATTTTATTTTATTTTTTTAAGAAATGTAAAATTTGTGACACACAATTGAAAAAAAAATAATTTTTTGGTTTCCTCTCTTGAGAAATGAGCAATAGTCTATCGACTCTTAACTTGAAATTAGTGTACGATATCGATATATATCGCAACTCAATATTGTTTATTAGAATTAAATAAGAATGTGACCTTCAGTGCTGTGCCTTTATTTGCCACCTGATTTGAGTTCATCGTCAAATCATTACTCTGGATGGTTGTTACTATTCATCTAAAAAATGGAACCTGGCATTAGAACAGCGATTATCTTCCTATGGAAACGTGTCAGGACTCGCGAGTCAAGAGGACTTAAAATAAAGGCGTCGAAAGACGTAAGTAGCGAGTATAAAAAAACTCTGCTATAAGAAGCAATGCTTCCGAAAGCCAAATATAACTTGGGATGTTAAACAAGAGGTAAGACTTGTCGAAGAAAAACTATACTACTACTACTAATATCGATATTCTAACAAAATGATATATTTAAATCAATATTCTATCGATGTGCAGAATATGCAACAGGTAGTGGTTGATACGCATCAAAAACATAAGGAAAAAGTTAAAATTTCTAATCAAATTGCAGAGCGTTTCATCAAAAAAATTGGTGTTCAATCGGAATTGTCCGGCGACCAAATTTGGAAATTGTTTAAAGGAGATGGAACTGGTGAGGAAGTGTCCATAGACTTTATTCAGGATTTCTGTGCTCAAAAAAATATAAGACTTGATATTGATTCATTTGAAAAAATTTTAATATCTGAAAATGAAAAAGCCTTACGTAATCTTAAAAATACGCGAGGTGATAAAAGTTCTTTTATAGATTTGGATAAAAAGTAAAGTCATTTGGAAAAGACTGACAATTATCATCAATACAATTACATTTTGGGTGAAAACAAAAAAGAAGCTCTGTTCAATGGTAAGAATTAATTAAAAAAAAATTTAATAATTATACTTTTTATTATAAAATTGTCTTACTTATTTAATTTAATTTGAAAAGTTTTAATCTTAATATTAGAGAATAAATTAGCCTTTTAATTTTAATTTATTAGATTTTTATAATCATTACAAGTCATTATTATCTCTAAATTTTTTAAATGTAAAAAAATTTTAAAAATTAAAAAAAAAATAGAAATGTAAGGAAAAGAGTTAATGTTTTTAAAAAATTATTTTCTTTAAATTTTAATCTCTTTTCAAGAAATAAAAAGCCTTTTGATTTTGTATTTGATAATCAGAGTTGTTCCTCAAGTCTTAAGTCAAGTCATAACTTGACTTGAATTTCTTTTTCAGTAAAAAGCTAAATAATTACTTGACTTGATATTTTTTTTGATTTCATTTTTACTAAATTATGGTTTCTGAATTCTTTTTTCTCTAAAATCTCTTAAACGTTTATCTAACGCGTTATCTTGTACCATTACCTCGATTATTTTCTTGAAAGGTGCCGATACAAATTGTATTGGAGTTAAAAACACCAATTTGTACTTTGGAATGCTACAAATCAATCCACAGTACACATCCTTATTGTTTAACTTTCCAGGATCATACTGTGCTGCCGGAATCCCATATCTTTCTTAATGTCTCAATTGATCTTCTATGTATAATTGAATGGAGCGGACAAATAACTATAGAAGTGTCACACAACATCATCGAGACCACGGTGGATATTTGACTAGTAGGCACGAAAACATTATGCCCTTTACGACATGCAATGATCGAAGCCCTTTGACAACCTCTTAATTCAGCAAAGCCAAATTCTTCAATAGCTGAATTTAGAATCTCGTCATAGTCATGGTTATCATCAAATTCAGCTGTGAAGTCGACAACGTCATTTAACCTCCATTCTGGACCATTATTATCAATGAGTCCTACTACTCCACGACACTCTGCCAGCTGACAACCAGGCCATTCCGAACCCTAAGGCAAATTGTGATTCGAGCAAACTGTATGCCCACAATTTATTTTCACCATTTTTGACAGTGGAAACTTGCCTTTGCATACCGAACATACCAACCAAAATCCAATAAATTTTGGCTCCTGTGAATTTGAGGGTCGTGTCTCATAATTCACATCGCTTTGGTGTGTACCAGCCACCGTGTCCACAAGATTGGTTGTTACATCAACCAAAATTTGACCAGATTCTTGTCCTAAGCTATCGTTTAATGAAGTATCCAGATCACTCATGGATACAAAGCCTTCTGGTTTTAACCTTTTCTCTGAATTTTCAGAGCTGACTGAGATACTACGCTTGCTCATCTAAAAAGAAAATCAAATAGAAATTAAAATTTAAATTTAATTGAATTCTATTTAGATTAAGCGATGACATTCTACTGCCATGCATGGACCTCTATAGAAAGTTTCTTTATATTCATATAGTCTATATATCCGCCCGACATCAATACAAGTTACAATTACTAATTGATACTAAGTATCACATTCATTTTGTCAAAGCCATTTAGATAAATCAAGTCTATCTTATATGTATGGCGAAACGAGCTTTAGCTTTATTTTGAAAAAAAAATTTTGAAAAATTCATTTTTACTTAATTATGGTTTTTGAATTCTTTTTTCTCTAAAATCTCTTAAACGTTTATCTAGCGTGTTATCTTGTACCATTACCTCGATTATTTTCTTGAAAGGTGCTTAATATTTTTTTAATTTATTCCGAAGGGGCTCTAGCGCGGTACAAAAAACAAATAAATAAATCTTTTAAAATTATCTAATTAAAAATAAACAAAGAAACATAAAAAATGGAAGCATGTTACTGAAAGAATGACAAGAATACTTGTTTAATAGTTTTTTGCAATAATATACTATAAATATAAAGTAATATAATATAAAAATATAGTCTTTTAAAAGGGTTGTTTTCGTTTCTTATATTTAGCGTTGACACCTGTATCTCGTTAGAAATGATGAATAGAATCAGATAAGAATAGAATTCAATATTGAATCTAGAAGTATTGCGAGGCATGTTAATTAATAACATATTAATAACATTAATAAAATAGTCACCTATTTTATATATATGATTTAAACACGAGTTGATCATCAAGTAAGTGAGTGCTTAAAGTGTGGGTAACAACCAGTTGAAAAACTAAAAGTTGTAGAGTTGAAATAAAAACTCAAACAACTTTCTCTCAGCACCAATGGCTTGAAAGCAGACCTTGTAGAGCGCCTCAAGCAGTTCTACAGCCTAAGCAACAACGGCGCTCAAGAAGGGTTGCCTGCAGATAGCAACAACGATGACGATGACAATGACGATGACAGTGACGACCAAGAAGACGACCAAGAGGATGATCTAGCTATACACTAAGTTTTTGGTGGTAAAGCCAGCGAAGTTAGCCAACCAACTCAAAAAGCATTAGATGAAGCCAACACAAAGAAATTTCGTGTCATTTGCTTTGGAAATCAACCCAGCAGTTTCAAAACCTTCAAAAATAAAAGCTGATAATCAGTCAGCTTCCCAACCAAAAAAAACAAAAATTAAAATTTCTTTTTTTGTTTCAATGTTCTCTTTTTGATGTGCTTTTTTTTACCTAGATACTTTTTTTTGTTTTAACTTTGCCTTTAATAATTTTTTAATATTACTTTGTTTTTCTTTCTTTAAATTCAATAAATTTCATTTCAATCAATAAATTAATTAGTAAAAGTAAATCTGATTTTATTTTATTTTATATTAGAATAAACTTTTCTTCTAATTAGAAAGCGAATTCTTCAAATTAGAAAACAAATTCTGCATTTTTTCCTCTAACTCTTGTTCTAATTAATAAGAAGATACTTTCTTCAAATTAGAAAACAGCTTTTTCATTTTAGAAAATACATTAAATACCACTCATTTTTTCCTATATTTAATGGTTATTTATTTGGTTTTACTACTGTCCACTCCTTTTTTTACCATTTTTATTTTTGCTTAATTTCAGTTTTTTTTCTAGATAAATTAGAGGCTAAAACTAAAGGAAGAAAAAGTGATTTTTTCATTTTAGATTAAAAATTCCTTTTTAATATTTTTAACTTTTTTTTTTTTACTAATTTTTAACAAGAAAAAATAAATTTGTGAATTAACACTAGAAAAGCCAAATTTTTTTATATCGTAAAAGCCCAAAATGGGTTTAAAAAACCCTCTTTTAGATTCTGCTATAATTAAAATAAAATTTAAGTTTTTTTTTTCCCAATAAAGTTTTATTTTATGTTAAATTTATTATATAACATATTTATAAATAAAAATTGTAAGTAATTATTATTTTATATGTGTCATTTTAGAAAACACATTAAATACCACCCTTTTCTAAATGGAGCAATTTGTGGATCTATTTATTTTGGTTTGTAAACCTGGAACTAAACAAATTTAAAAATAAATAAAATCAGATTTAAAGTAAAATTAAAAAAAAACATTTAAAAAGATAAATCAAAATAAAAGAGTGGACATTTTTAAATAGTAATCGATGTTTTTTTTTTTTACATTTAATTTTATCAACATACAGTTAATTTAAATTTAGTTCTGTGTAATGTTAATAATTGAGCCATAGCAAACTGTTAGCACTAAAATATTTATTTATTTATTTATTTTAAAATAGTAAATTATACCACTAATTTAATAAAGCAACCACAAATTTAATTTTCAATCACACATTTAGTTTTTTTTTAGCTAATCTAGTTATATTACCGATAATTTTTATTTAAAATCACATTTTGATGACAATAACCATAAATTTAATAAATAATTATCAAAAGAAGTATTAAAAAAAAAAAAAAATTGGCTAACATTTATTCATAGAAAAAAAATAATTTTATATTTTTTAAAAAATGTAAAATATGTTAGAAACAATTGAAAAAAAAATATTTTTTTGTTCACTCTCATGAGCAATAGCCTATTGATTTACATTTAAATATAACAAAAAAAATAAGAATCTGATCTGGTATCATTTTAAAAAAAATTAAAAAAAATGTTGAACTTAATTAAGTTTACAAAAATCATGTGATCAGCTTTATTACATTTAATTATTATTCAAAATAAAAAAAAATTGTTATTTTTGTAAAATGTTACGACAAAAAATCCGACCAAATATATTAAAAAAAATCAGAATTTTAAAGAGTGAACAATTGATCAATACCAGAAGATATGTGTCAGCCAATAATCTTGAATGGCCAAGTGAAAAAGTGCGCCAAACATTCATAGACTTTTTTTGCCAAGAAAACAGACACAAATTCATAAAATCAAGTTCGGTACTTCCCAAAAAAGGTTCAGGCACATACTTCACAAATGCCGGAATGAACCAATTTAAATCAATTATCCTGGGCGAGACCGATCCAGCTGATATAATCGAGACAGATAAATACATTGGTGTAGCCAATTCCCAAAAATGCATCCGTATTGGAGGCAAACACAACGATTTGGAAGACATTGGCAAAGACACATATCACCATACTTTTTTTGAAATGCTCGGCAACTGGTCATTCGGTTCGTATGACAACGAACAAGCTTGTCAACTAGCCCTAGATCTTTTGGTCAACAAATACAAACTGAATATAAACGGGCTGTATTTTACCTATTTTTCAGGCGATGCCAACCTTGGTCTTGCACCCGACTTCAAATCCAAAAGTGTGTGGCTCAAACTGGGAATACCAGAGAAACAAATTTTGCCATTTGATTCAAAAGCAAACTTTTGGGAAATGGATATTGTAGGTCCATGCGGACCATGCACCGAAATTCACTACGACCGAATGGTCGATAAGCTGTCAAGACCCGAACAGTTCACACAGGCTAGACAACTTGTGAATGCAGGACAGGAAAGAGTCATTGAACTGTGGAATTTGGTTTTTATGAATTATAACAGAACTGGACCAAAAAATTTTTCCCCACTTCCATTTCACGTAGTTGACACCGGCATGGGCCTAGAACGTTTGACCACAGTGCTCAATAATTTACAAAGTAATTATGATACTGATTTATTCATACCTTTGTTGGAGAATATTTACACTTGGAGTCAAAATGTACCACATTATGCTCAATTAGATGCAAATGATCCAATTTTATGCTCATACAGAACATTGAGTGACTTTGCCAGATCTATAACTGTGTCTATAAATGACGGACTGGTTCCCAGTCGGAATGGACTGGGGGGTTTTTTGAAATTTTTAATCCTAAAAAGTCTCAAGATTTCCAAAGAAGTTTTTAATATTGAAAATGAATCACAATTTTTGTCCGAGTTGGTCATGACAGTGGTAAATTCATTGAAGACAGCGTATCCAGAGCTGGCCATGCGTAGTGACTATATAAAACAGGTAGTGGTTGATACGCATCAAAAACATAAGGAAAAAGTTAAAAATTCTAATCAAATTGCAGAGCGTTTCATCAAAAAAATTGGTGTTCCATTGGAATTGTCCGGCGACCAAATTTGGAAATTGTTTAAAGGAGATGGAACTGGTGAGGAAGTGTCCATTGACTTTATTCAGGACTTTTGTGCTCAAAAAAATATAAGACTTGATATTGATTCATTTGAAAAAATTTTACTATCTGAAAATGAAAAATCCTTAAGGAATCTCAAAAATACGCGAGAAGATAAAAGTTCTTTTATAGATTTGGCTAAAAAGTTAAGTCATTTGGAAAAGACTGACAATTTTTATCGATACAATTACATTTTGGATGAGAACAAAAAAGAAGCTCTGTTCAATGGTAAGAATTAATTAAAAAAATTTAATTGTTATACTTTTTTATTATAAAATTGTCTTGCTTATTTAATTTAATTTGAAAAGTTTTAATCTTAATATAAGAGAATAATTTAGCCTTTTAATTTTAATTTATTAGATTTTTATAATCATTACAAGTCATCTTATCTCTTATTTTTTGAAATGTAAATAAATTTTAAAAAATAAAAAAAAAATAGAAAAATTATGTAAAAGAGTTTATATTTTTAAATAATTATTTCATCTGTAAGGAAGTGTAGACGAATAAGTAAAAAGTCAAGGAAAAGATGAGGAACAAGAAAGGAAGAAGAAAGAAAATATTTTTTTTCAAAAATCGGCTTTTTTGTCATTTTAACGCAATAGATAGAGCGTAAATTTGCGAAATGAGAAAAAATGCACCAAAAATCTTAAATTTAATCATATTAGAATAAGTATCTTCATTTTTACGTAAAATTACCAAGAAAGTCTGATTTAAGAAATATAAATCACCTGAAATAATTTCATTTTTTTACAAAAAGTTATTGTTATTTCAAGTCAATAGCATTCTATTATTTTGAATATTTTCATATTAATAAAAATTAAAAAAAAGTAAAAAAAAGTAAAAAAATTTTAAAATTATTTTATTTTTTAACGAAATTTAATTATTTAAAGATAAAGTTTTCTAAATGTAATTTCTCTTTGATTAAACATTATTCCAATAAATTTTTTTTTAAATCAAATCCTCAAATTAAATTAAAAAAATCTCCTAATATTATGCATTTATTATGTCAATGATTGGGATCATAGTCAAGTCACGGTTCTTATATAAATTTTATTTTATTTATAATTTTTTTGTTAAATTAATCATGATTTTTCATAAAATTTTAGATTTATGGTATTCACTCGTTCAATTATGCTGCACTACAAGCTTATAGTGCAGCAAATTTGAACGAGGTAATTTTGAATCAAAAAAATTTGAGAAATCATATTTTTAGGGAAATAAATTCAAGTTTAATGAAATCATGATATAAATCTAAAATTTGATGACAAATTGTGGGTTATTGAAGTTTTTAGGCAATATATTTGAAATAGAGGAATTTAATTACAAAATATTTGTTTATTAATAAAAAAGAAAAAAAAGTTGGAGTAATTTTTCTTTAAATATCAAATTTATTTGGCATATGGTCCTGATTTGTATTTATATATGTCATCGTATATTTTGATAACACGATAGCAACAAAGACAAAACAATTGATAAATTTGAGGGGACTTATTCTCTTCATAAACAGAAACAAAATTCTGGTTGAAAAAAATTTCAGCTTTTCATTGATTGTTTTTGCAGTCAAATTGATTAAAGATTGAGATCGCTAGGTACTTTAGAATTAATAATTATCAAAATTTACGATAACATATGGTTTAATTTTTTGTGTTTGAATTACAAAATGTATCCAATGTTGAACTAGCATTGAAAAAGTGCGATGTTTCAAATTTTTTTTTCAGTCTCAAATAAAAAAAAATCTTACCGTAAACTCTTGTTTACTACCCCGGGGTACAAGTATGGTTTTAGCTATTGCCCCACCACCATAATATATACTAGAAGCCCTGGGTTTTTCAAAAAAAGTTTCATTATAACCCCGGGATTTTAATTTAAAAAACTTTGAAATACTTATATGAAGTTAAGCTGAATTTCATCATAGCCCCAGTGTGTATTATAAAAAATTTTTTTATAGTCTCATGGGATTGAAATTTTCAAAATAATACACACCCATGAGCTTAAAATTTTAAAAAAATTGCACATCAATCATTATTCATTATTTCATCATTCTTATATTAGTTTTGCATATGCTTAAGACTTTAAAACAGATCATTTGTAAAAAGTGTGAACACACCAAAAATTAGAATAAAAAGAACTGATGATGATAATGTTGATGGTGATGATGATGATTATGAAGATGAAGATGAGTCGGAAATGGAATTAAATTAAAAATTTTTTTCGTTTAATTTTTCAATTTGTAAGCTCACCAACAATTAATCAATTATTTTAGTACTTTTTTCTATTTTTTCTGTGAAAAAGAATTTTTTTCAAAAACTATGAATTTTTCATTATAAGCCCATTTATAAAATAAGCATTTTATATTATAAGCCCATTTAAATTAATAAATAATTTTTTTTTACCCCGGGTTTCTAATTTTTTCAATCTTAAAATACCTATACTAGAAATTTACTTTTTAAATTACAACCCCCCACCTTTTTATTTGAACCCCATGAGGTAGTAAACAAGAGTTTACGGTAAGTTAATATTGCAAGCATTTTCATATTTGAAATTGAACTCTTTAGTAAAATAGAATGAGTTTAATTTTTATTTAGAAATTTGAAAAAAATATTAAAAACTCTTTAATTTACTTTAAAAAAAAATTATCTATTTGTTTATCTGTACCTGTACCAACCTTCAGAATAAAAATATACGAATCAAAAAAATTAAAAATAAAGTTAAATAAGATAAGATAATATAAAAAATAAATAAAAAGAAAAAAAGATAAATAATATATTTAGATTTTGATTAATATTAAATCGTTGAAAAACTCGGTCTAGTGGGATCTATTATGCAAACAATTCTTGTTCTCGGATTTTGTGATCTATAAGTTCACTTAATTTTTTTGTTCACGTAAAGGTGAACTAAAATAGAATTAAGTGATCAAATTTCAAATTAGGTGAAAAGCTTTCAGATTGAACAATTTGAATAAAGTTATCTAATAGAATGCCTAATTCTCGAAACTTATATAAAGATTGGCAATTGAAGTTAATAATTTTTTATTTCTTTGTTGTTTTTTTTCAATTTGAAGGAGCTTTAGAAATATCATTTGCTCTGATATAGTTGACCTGGTATTACCCTTTCATCAATCTCAAATATCCAAATGTGATCTCTACTTAAATCTTTAGACATAATTAATAGAAATAAAGAAAACTAAGATTAATTTTTTAATCTTAAAGTGCTTGACTTTATGAAAATATTAAAATATTAAATTAGATGGACAATTTTTAGATTAGGTGAACTAATAGTTCATAAACCTGAGAACTAGAATTTTCCTGGAAATAGAAGAACCATAGCTCACTTAACCGACTAGATCCGAAAAACTTTGATATTTTCTTTATAAAATTGACTTTAGTGATAATTGACGTTCGTTTGATGTATTTTAACAAAAACTCAATTTATAAAATAGAAAACAGAGAATAGATATTTTTTTAATATTATCTTAAGGGTCATTATATCAAAAACCCAAAGTCAAAATTTATACAAAAAAACAAAGTTTTTCATGCTTACAATATTAACTTAAAATTATTTTTTTATTTGAAACTGAAAAAAATATTTGAAACATCGCACTTTTTCAATGCTATTTCAACATTGGATACATTTTGTAATTCTAACACAAAAAATTAAACCATATGGATTATTTATTAAATTTAGTTTAAATAAAAATTGATAAAGCTTTTGTTAATTTTGATTTTTATGTTTTGACAGGAAAATTTGAAGCAAAAATTTTGGCCATTGCTGTCCCAAACCAGAATGGTAGTTTCGACTTAAGAAACCAAATCCAACCAGACCAAGATTGTGTCGTTGTTTTGGACCGGACCAATTTTTACCACGAAAGCGGAGGCCAGCAATCAGACATTGGAAAGCTCAGCACAAATTCCAATTGTTTTATAGACATAAAAAAAGTTCTTAATCTAAAAGGCTTATCTTTTCATATAGGAAAATCAAGCTCAACTTTTAGAATAAACGATGAGGTTAATTGTGAAATAGATGGCAAATTGCGCTACTTTACCACTCTGAACCATACAGCAGTCCATTTGTTGAACCATTCAATAAGAAAATTATACCAAAACGAAAACTCAATACTTCAAGCAAGCTCAACAGTAAAGGACAACTACTTCAAATTTGAGTTTAAATTCAATGAAATTTTGCCAAAGCCAAAAGTAGACGATATCGAAAAATTAGAATCACAGCTTAATAAATTAATCACCAAGTCAATACCTGTCAAAATAGAGGAAAATTTGTCAATAGAAGATAGGAATTTTGATTTTCCGGTCCGCAAGCTAAATGATGTTTTGTATCCGAGAAAATTAAGAATGGTCACTGTTGGTGTTGGCGATGAGGACGGCTCAGGAGAACTATGCTGTGGTTCACATGTTGACAATACATCTAGACTAGAGAAGCTTTGCATCACTAGCTTCAGTGTAGTAGGTGATTCTTCTTATGAAATCGAAGGATGTACATCGAAGTTTGCAGAGAAAATAGAAAAATCAAATCAGCAGGTATTAGATTTGCTGGCGGAAATGATTGAGCTGAAAAAGAATAAAAATGAGGGTTCATTGTCCAATGCTGAGGCCCATGCCTGTCTAAACGAGATTGGTGACAAGTCCATACAAATCGAGGCTATATTCAAAAAAGATCAGACTTCTTACTTGACAATGCACAGAGTCAAAGCTGAAGCAAAAAAGCATAGACCATCAAAAAATGTTTTGCTGAATAGTCTGAAAAATTTCCTTTTGGACGAGCTTGGTGAAGGATCACGCCAGTCTTTGGACTCAATTCTAATAGCCTCGATTGATCCAAAGGTAAAGCTAAGCTTTAAATTCATTGCTTTTGACTCTGTGTTGCATCATGAGCAAATTTTATCAGTCATTGGCAAAATATCGTCTCAATTGCATCCTTATTTAATCATTTATAATAAATACAGAAACGTTTATATTTTTTATTCGAGAGACTCGTTGAAAGAAAGTGCTGATGTGAAAAAATTTTTCAACACTGAACTTGAAAAGATAATGAATAAAAATTGGGATGCAAAGATTTTGGAGCAAAGCGACAACTTTCGAATTGTTAAATGTAACATAATTCAAAAAAATAATTTTAAATATTTTTCATTTTGAGTTTATTTAGTGATTATTTTTTTTTTTTAGTTTTAATTTTATTAGTTGCATAAATTCAGGATTTGGTGAAATTTATTATTTTTTTTCTGTTTTAAAGAATGAATAAATTTTGAATTTAAAATTTTTTTTTATTTATAAGAATTTGAAGTTTTATGCACGTTTAATGCCAAGTTTTAAGATTATTTTTAAATAAATAATTTTAACCCCACTGTAAATGAGTTTGGTAAAAAGGTTTTTGAAATAAATGATTCTTTCTTTAGATTCTTTTTGCTTAAAAATTATGAATTTATAATCTGAAGCTTATTTTTACCATCATCATTATAATATTCAAATTCAATATTCAATTTTTCAAAATTATCTAAAATAAAAATTGAAATAAAAAAATTGAAACAATGATGAATTAAAATTATTAAAAACAATATTTAAAAATTATATTTATTGAATTGCAAAGCATAAGTTGATCGTAAAAAAAAATTTAAATAATAAGTCGGTTTTAAGTCAGCGCTTACTAGTGATGAAATCTAATTAATTTTTTTAATACTGTAGTATGGTGACGTGATCAGACTATAAATAATACTTGTTATTTCAAAAGAAGAAGTTGTTATTATATTTCTAAACTTATTTTAAATAAAGTGTTTAACTAAATACTAAGCTTATTATTCACACACTCGGCCTGTACTACATTGGTGGCAGCGGTTAAGCTATTAGATTGATTTCTAAAATAAAAATAAATCGTGGTATCAAGTGAGTTGAATAGTTGATTTTAGTGGTAAGCCAAAAGTAAAGTGTTCAAGATGGTTGGAAAAGCTAAACTGTTCAATGGAAGAAAAGAAAAAGCTTCTAGTTATTCATTGTTTCAGTCGATTTTGAGCAATAACGAGGAGAATAATATAGCACGAGATGTTTCAGTGAAGTCAGTGAATAATTCATTGTTTCAATCTAGCTTACTTAGCAATGAAAAGAGGAAAGAGACACGAGATTTTTTGGAAAGATCGTGGAGTGATGTTTCAACGCGTGATTTTTTAAAATATAAAGCCAAAAGTTTGATTATAAATATGAGCGAAAAAATTGGAAAATGGAAGAATACAATTTCATTCAACAACAAGAAAAATATTTCATTTAGCAATATTTGGAAACATCAAATTTTCCAGTTGGAGAATAAAGAAGCCGAAACAACAAAGTGTTTGAAAGGAATAAGCATAAGCCAAAAGAAATTTAAAATGGCAAACCATAGCTTAAGAGCCCCATCGGTTTTTAATTTGGATACAAATGTGGATATATGGCTAGCAAGATTTGATAATTAGCTAGAATTAAACAGAATTTTTGGAGATAGAGATAAGATAAATGTGTTAGGATCTTTTTTGGATGATACAACGTTTAAATTGGTCGATAGTTTGATAAATGAACGGTCATATGATGAAGTTAAAACCAAATTTAGAGCTCTTTTTAGTAGACCAGAATCTTCTGCACATGTTTACCTTCATACCTTTGTTGGAAGAGGCCAGGAGCTAAATGAAAGCCTAGTTCAGTATGCGGCTGTGCTGCAGGAGTTAGGACGAAAAGCTTTTCCAGATTTAAATCTTAGGGAACTAGATATTTATCTTCGAGGTCAATTTTTAGCAGGAGTCCGTGACAGAGAAATGGCTGAAAGATTAGATGTATTGGATCATGAAAACTTAGAGATGTTGGTACTCAGAGCAAGAGAACACGAAGGTTTACCTTTTGGATTTAGTGGGATTAGAGAACGAAGCAGAAATATGTTTAATCAAGGAACAAGAAGACAGATTACAGAAGGAGAAATCAGAAACTTTATTACACCAAAGTTAGAATCGAATATAATGTTTCAAAACCAGAATAAACAATATGGAAATTCACAAAACAACGGCGAGACAATAAGGAATACCTATGATAATAGTTAGTTTAATGCCAACTTGTCAAATACGTCCAATTATTCAAAATTGCAAAATGATTCAAACGATGGATCGTATCTTAATTCAACAAGTAGGAGCTATATGCCAAATTACCCAGTTCAAAAACCAACAATGAGATGCTTTTTGTGTAATCAGGAAGGACATATTAAGAGGAATTGTCCTAATGGGATTAGAAATATGAACAATCAATATTATCGATTGGGTTATGATAGCCAATATAGTTCTTTAAATAGATCGACACCAATGGCAACAATCAGAAATGATCAAAGAAACCATTTTTCTGCAAATACAAATAACATAAATGAAGAGTCAGATAATTACGACTTGAAATATGTTTTCGGGTACTTAAATGGAGAGAAGATAGAATGCTTATTAGACACAGGAAGTGTGAAGACGTTAATTAGTCAAAATATCTGGAGAAAACTAGGATGTAAAGAATTACAAAAAACTAAAGGTTCCTTTACGACTGCGAATGGTCAACTGTTGAATGTTATTGGATCTTACACGGCATCTCTAAGAATTGGTACTAATGAAGTGAAACTTGATGTTTATGTGGCAGTGGACTTACAACATGATTGTTTAATTGGTCTTGACTATATGGGAAAAGTACAAGGAACTAGGGATAAACTTAAAGAAATTTATAGTTCTCTCGGTGGAGAAGAAGTAGTAAAAGACAGAAAAAACAAAGCAGTAAATCGAGTTGAATTTTCTAAAGAAGAACAAAAGAGAATAGATTCATTTTTATCTGAAAACGAGGATATATTTGCTAAATCAATGAATGAACTTGGTTGTTGTAATTTTACGATGAATCAGATCGACACACAAGGAAGTGAGCCGATACGTGAGTCAGTCAGGAGAATTCCGCATCACTTAAAAATAGAAATTAAAAAACAATTAGATGAACTTGTGGAAACTAATATAATAGAACCAAGCAATTCGGATTGGGCTGCACCTCTTGTTCCTGTAAAAAAGAAAAACGGCAAAATAGGATTATGTATTGATTACAGGCAACTGAATAAAGTAACAAAGAAAGACAGCTATCCAATACCAAGATTAGATGAAGCAACAGATAAATTTTTTGGAATCAGATGCTTCAGTACTCTGGATATGGCTAGTGGATACTATCAGATAAAATTGGACCCAAAAGATAAAGAAAAAACGGCTATTACGACACCTTTTGGACTTTACCATTTTACAAGGATGCCATTTGGATTGAAAAACGCACCAGCAACTTTTCAGAGAATGATTGATAAAGTTCTAAAGGATATTATTGGAAAATTTTGCTTAGTTTACCTGGATGACATAATTGTTTTTTCTAAAACCGTGGACGATCATATCATGCACCTTAAAATAATCTTTGAGAAATTGAAAGCTGCAACGTTAAAATTAAACAAAGAGAAATGCTTCTTTATGAAAGATGAAGTAATATATTTGGGACATGTTAAAAATCAAAATGGACTTTTGCCCTGTGAAGACAAGGTTAAAGCAATTAAGAACTTTAAGAAACCTAAATCGGTCAAACAACTTCAGAGTTTTCTAGGGATCACAGGTTTTTATCGGAAATTTATTGAAAATTATGCAAAAATAGCCCAACCTTTGTTTGCTTCATTTAAGAATAATAAAAAGTTCGAAGAACATTTTGATCACAAATGTAGTAATGCCTTTGATCTTCTTAAAAATAAAATAACAAGTGAAAATTTTCTTATTTTTCCGAATTTCGATGAAGTTTTCAAGCTGGAAACGGACGCAAGTGATGTTGGTATAGCAGGTGTACTTTCTCAAAAAAGAAATGGTGAATGGAAACCGATTGCATATTTGAGTAGACAGTTGACTTCTGCAGAAAGAAATTATTCAACAACAGAAAAAGAAGCCTTAGCAATAGTGTGTAGTGTGGACCATTTTCGTATTTATCTTTATGGTCAGGTATTCATTATTTGCACTGACCATCAACCCTTAAAATGGATGTTCAACATTAAAGAGCCTCAACCAAGAATCGCAAGATGGATTGTGAAATTAAGTGAATATCAATTTGAAATTGAATACAAACCTGGGAAAAAGAACGGGAACGCGGATGGTCTGTCGCGTTGGCCTAATTAAGAAGAAAGACCCGAAAAATTGAATGGCGAGGAAGATACGATAATTGAAAGCATTCCAGGTACCAATCTGATAGGTTTTCAGACAACCGATATAAATCCTCAGGTGCATGACAAGGAAATCGTAACAGTTCTTGGTTGGAAAGAAGCATCGGATAATAGACCGCAGAATGAAAGTTTTAGTAGCGACCTTAGAACTAATTGGTTACAATGGGACAGATTAAGAGTAATAAATGGCGTGTTGTATAGAATATGGAAAATATGTGATAACCAGTTACGGTATCAATTGGTTGTCCCTAGAACGATGAGAAAAGATATTCTAAGGCAAATGCATGATTCAGAATTAGGTGGACATTTTGGAATGACCACAACGGCCGGGAAGATCGAATCAAAATATTACTGGCCTGGACAACATAAAGAAATAGACGATTATGTACGGAATTGTATTAAGTGTCAAGAAGCTAAAACAAATGGAATCCTGAAAAGAGGACCGCTACAGCCCATCATTACTTCAAGACCATTTCAATTAGTTACTTGCGATATATTGGGTCCACTTCCAGTAACAAAAGACGGTGCAAAATACATAATAGTCTTTATTTGTCACTTCACTAAATGGATTGAATTGTACAGCTTAAAAACATTAGAAGGAAATGAAGCGGAAAAGTGCTTTATGGACCAAGTTTGTCGACATGGTGTTCCAGAGAGTTTCTTGTCAGATCAAGGAAGGAATTTTGAGTCAAACCTTTTTAGAGAAGTGTTAGAATTACTTGACGTTCATTAATTAAGAACAACTCCTTACCATCCACAATGTGACGGACAGACAGAAAGATTTAATAGAACGTTGATTTCAATGATGAAAGTTTTTATAAATGAAAATCAGGACAACTGGGATATCCTGTTGAACAAAATGGCTTTCGCTTACAGAACTGCTGTACACAGCATCTTATTCTATACCAGGCTTTTATTAGAATATTTTGCACTCCAGCAACATCAGATCAGCCTGAACAACATTTTTCAAGTGCTGGGTACAGCGTCTGGGACAGGAGAAACAGAATATGCCCTGAAAATTTTAATAAGTTGTTTTTATTAGATAAGTTGTTTAAAATTTATAACTACTTTAGTGATTAATATAACTCTAGTCATTTTTTTGTATTTTTTGTTATTATAAACAATTGATTCGTTCTGTATTTAAAATGTTTTCAATTTTTTTAAAATCAAAATTATAAATTCGAAAATAATTTTTTTCAAATTTTTTTTTAATTTTGTTTTTATTCAAATACTTGATTCGAATATTCAAAAATTTGATTTTTATATTTGATTTTTATATTCGATTATTCAATAATTCGAATATTTGATTAGTTTTTTAGAAAAATCGAATATAAAAATCAAATTTTTAGTGAATCAAATATCAAATTCAATTTTTTTTTGTATATTTAAATTATTATTTTAAATATTGTTCAATTTAAATATTTAATTCAAATAAATCGTTTTTCAAATAACTATTTCGGAATTTCTTTGTTTCTAACTATTTAATTTATTGCGAATTCTTAGTTATTTAAATTTCGTTCTGAATATTGATATTCGATTTCATCACAAGCGCTTACTCTTTATTTTCTTTTTGATATTTTTTGTTGAATAAACATGAATTTAGCTTCATAAAATTTCGATCATCACCATTTTATCTAATAGAAAATGTATATAATAGTTAAAACTAACTTTGCTTTGTGAAGAACTTCAATTCATCGATTATTATCTGGCTTAAAACATTTGTTATGATATTTTCCTATAAAGATCAATATCCCAGATAAAATAAATTTATGTGGAAAGAAAGAATTTACAATTTGTTACTGATGTAGTTCTTTTAGGCTTTAAAATAGATCATGATCTAAATTTTTCAAAACAGTTTTGTAGAATTTCTTTAATTCTTAGGAAAAAAATCTTCAGTATAAAAAGACTCTTCTATCTATCAACATAAGTAAACAAAAAGTTTTTCAGAAATTTTATTTTGCCATTTTTTGATTATTGCGGCATCTTGAAGTTGATGATCAATGAAAAATATCATTTCAATTCAAAGAGTTTATCATTAAATATTAAAATAAATCTTTGAATTAGTTTAATAAATTTTAATGCAACATAGTTTACATGCCATATATATTAAAAAAATAAAATAATAAAAAAAATGTTTTCTAATCCTATTGACAAAATCGATTTTAATACTGGGATTTATTTATTCATTTTTTATTAAGTTTATTTTGAAATTATAGTTCTAAAAGTTTTTGTATCTAGCATTCAAAATAAAATTTAAAAATAAAATTCAAATATTAAATTTCAAAAAAGTTAAAAAATGAAAATATCGAAACTCAAAATTATTTTTCGATTGTTTTTAAAAGAACGAATAAAAATGCCTACTCCATTAAGCGGTGGTCTTGGCAATGCGAAAAATCAACCCAACTCATCGAACATAGTGACGTCCAAGTTGTATCGAGCTTGGCCATGGAAACTTTGGAGCTATCTATTATTCTAAAAATGTAATAACAAATGAAGCGATCGCCACTTAAATGATGAACTACGATGGCAAACATTTTTTAAAGTAAAATTTTTTTAAATAGAAATTTAATCTATCTAATTTTTTATTCAAAAAATTTATTCCAAGATCACTTTCTAATCAAAGTTGCCGAGCTGACCAAAAAAATGCGCAACAATACCGAACAAAAAAAAATGTCTAATTAATCTGTCAAAATACAATAGTTTCTTTGGGGAATTAATGGTCTAATCGACATACCAAGATCAATCAAATTAAAAATTAAAAGTTGTCAGCCAATTAGGCCGACTGCGCCTCTTGTCTCATAGGATTATCCATAGTCAACCCGAGCCAAGGTCTGTACGGCGGCGGACCATAAAGTCTCTACTCAAACTTGTCCATCTGCAGCTCTTTGCTTTCCTTGCAGACCTGGTACACGGCCACCATTCTGTCGACAGCGCTCGCCCAAGAGCACGAGCTGGACGACATCCTGGCCTAATGGGCCAACATGAACGGCTCCCTGAGCGCCAAACATACAAATTGCCAAACACAAAAAATATTTGGTTGCGAGCAGTGAGATAAGCTCAAATGTGTCGTCGACCACGGTCACATCGGTCAGCTCAGTGTGCTCGCCTCGGCCTAATTAGGGTAAGGCCGAGGCAACATCATTTCAGAAAAAACAAAGGTTTTGAGAGAGTTACTCAAGAGGTTTGTATAAAAATATGCTTTCTGTTAAATTATTAATATTAATATGATTAATATTATATTAATTAAAGAAATTACTCATCCCTAAACCCTAAACTAATCTTCCAAATGCTTACGTTTGGTATTTTGATCATCAATGAATGATTTTGATCGCTTTTTTGGAGAGTAGTAAGCAGTTTTCTGCTTTGGGTTTTCCTGTGGGACCGTCCCATAGGGCTCATAAAGCTGTTCAGAATCTACTTCAGAATGCTAATTGATGGTATCAATGATTTCTGAAATTTTTGGATGCTCAAAAGGAGCAGTTATTCTTGTTTCTACGGCTTGTATCTCAGAATTTCTGTTCTGAGGAAAGGGTTTATTGGGATTTAGCGCAGCTTTTTTCTTAATAATTTTTTCCGCTGGTGGAGCATTTATGCTTGAATAAATAGCGTGAATTTCAGGCTGTAAACTGCTAATTTTCGCAGTTCCATTTTTAATTTGATTTTTAGAATGTTAGCATCATTTTCCTCTTCATTTGTTCTTTCTTTTGCTCTAAAAAAATATTAAAAAAAGACGAAAACCTGATTGTAATAAAAAATTTCAATTTGTTTCATCCTTTTCGATTACGAATTGCTCGAACATGAAATCATAAATGGCTTAATCGGCGAAAGCCGCTTTGATGCCTTCAAATTTGGAAAAGTTGCGATTCTTATTATTAGTTTTAAATTACATGTAATTCAATCAAAATTAAATCATTTCTTTACCTTTTGATAAAATTTTGAATTCAGCGAAAGAAAAGAGCCTATTTTAATAGCTTGGCTGCTATTAATTAAAAATAAAAATCAAAAGAGCGTTGGCTTCAACTCTTTTATTCAAAAGTCAATCTTAAAACATAAAAACTCTTCTTCTTTAAACAATAAAACAAAAATAAATATAGTGGCTGAGTCGGAGTCAGGGACTTGGGTACTAGGGGTATTACATGTCTCCCTCCTCCATAGAAGAAATCTCCTGATAACTGAAGGATTTTCCCTTTTCTCGAAGACCCTAACCAAATATCAAAAACAAAACAACAACAAGAAAAAATAAAAAAATAATAAAAAAAATCTTGGGCTATGGCGGTGCTCTGGTGTTGTGACGCATGGCTCGATGATTTCGTAACTTTCGTCGTCGTCAGAGCCATTACGATTGGTCGCCGTAGTTGTTGTTGGGCTTGAGAGGTCTAGTGCCTAATAAAAAACGGAGACGGCAGGTTGTCTAAGCTCCATGGCTGGTTTATTGAGTAATCTGCCTCGATCCAGGTTTAAACGACCGAGGATTGCCTCTGTGTCAACATTGACGACCACATTTGGGTATATTTTAATTGTTGGCTGGGGCTGTGACAGGGCAGGGACGGAACGCGTGAATGAAAAGGCTACAGCAGGGTCTGAGTCTTTTGGGGTGTTCGGTGGCGATTCGGGCCGCGGCGTATTTCGATAGGGCTTGTGAATGCTGGTTCGTTGAGGGGGTAGATGTTCGTCGGGGCTGGCATAGTGGCAGTGATGTTAGGGACGGCAACGATGCATTCCCCGTCTTTGTAACCTCTATACGTCTTGCGGTTGACGACAGACGTGTTGACAGTGTGGAGCAGCCAACCGTTGTTGCAAGGCAAGGTCAGGCAAATGAAAAGCTAGGCTTTTCCTTTTTCTTTTTGAGATCTGATCGCTCGTAATCGCCCAATTCCACCACACTCGCGCCACCCATTTTCCGGGAGGAACTCTTCTAGGTCCGTTTTCTCAATTCTGTTGTCGACCACATAATCGATTCGGACTTTGATTGGTACTTTATTGTATTGCCAATTGTTCATCTTAAAAAAAAAACGAGAACCGCTCGGCCATTAAGAAATGAAAAAGAAAGAAAAAAATTATTTTTTTTTTTTCCAAATAAACATTACAATTTTGGTTAAAACATTAAGTAACAGAAACAAAAAACTCGTGTTTTAGACATGAAAAATTATATTGCATAAAACTGCAGCAAGCAAATAAATAATAACACAAAGATAACTAAAATTTTGAAAAGCATCTTTTCTTTACAATTTTATTAATGACCATATCGCTCGGGTTGTTTTCGCGTACGGATAAGTCTTTTAGGAGGGATAGGGGTCGTTGTGGCATTGCGAACTTGGTTTTGCAGGTAGTAATTAGGCTGGAAAATAGACTCCTTTCCTTCATCTTCTACCGTGTCGTTTTCTGATGCGAAGTAGTTACAGTCATATACCAATTTCTTGAGGACAATAACTTCAACAGCACCCTCAAACTTGCTTACCTGAATGATGCAATGCACTTTGCTGTACCTATAACTTGAACCGGTCCGCCACTACACGTCTCGATTGTCGAATTCATTGGTCTGAACTTGTTTATTTGGCCTTCTACATTTTTTCCATACTCGCTCAGCTATCACTGTCTTTACAGTACCTGTGTCGAATAATAATCTTTCCGGTGTTTTGATAATGAAACAGTGACCAATTATGCTGTCATTTGTAATAATATTGTTAATAATCTGATTCGATAAAGGTCGGGACGTTTCGCTTCTTGGATAACCGGCATTCGTTCTAGCACGTTCTCTGCATTGAGCTATCATGTGTCCTGGATTCTTGCAATAGTGACACACACGTGGTGTTTCCATTAACGTCTGAGGTCGACGATCATCATAAAGCGGTTCGTGGTTAAACATCAAGTGTCTTTGCTGGGGCGGTTGTGTTTCTGGTTTATCGTTACACTTGGATTTCCATGTGTCGAGTCTGCTGACTAATCCTAGGCTATTTTATAGAGCTTCGAAGCTTGTCATCGATAAAGTTTCCTTTGTCGACAACTGCATCATCAGATATGGGTTATTTAACCCGTTGAGGAAGCGGTCTCTTACGATTGCGTCTACGTTGAAAACCGACGTTTCTGATCGAAATGCGATTTTTGCCAAGCGTCATAGATCCTCAAAATAAGACTTTGCATCTTCATCATGGCGCTGTCTTCTACTGTAAAAATCCTCTTTTGCGTCAATGCTTATTGGTTTTATAGTACCAAAGAGCATTTGCATTTGTTTTGATAGATCGTAGCGCAAGTGGAACTTGGGGTGTGCAATAATCGAACACTATTCATCGTCAAGGAACGTTAAAAGGCAATTGCGTAGCTTTATGCTAGGGACTTTTGCACTTGTAATGTAAAGCTCGAATCGTTTCCACCATATACTTTGATCGATTCTTTTTGTAAACTGAGCAGGCTTTGAATTTAACCAAGCGTCCGTGACAGGGCCGTAGGCACTTTCAGATACATTAGAATGATAAGGCATGGGTGCGTGAAACGATGTTGGTACTGAACCGAATGGTTCGAACCTTCTAGCAATTCTGTCACCTCTTATATCTGTTGACCAAACTAGTCTCGAAATTTCAGGGTCCTTTAAGATAGACTTATTTTTAACACAATCTGACAAGACTAGCGTCCGTGCGTACATAGGATTGGATTCTCCGTCGTACAAATCGTTTCTTTCCGAATCAACTAATATCTCGACTTGTTTAGCTGACTTTGCGTTCCGTGTCTGTATCTCAAAATTAATGCCCTGTTGTTGTTTTGGATATTGTTCTGGCTTCGGGTCAGTTAACAGTGTTTTGGTTTCTTCCGCATGGGTTCGAGTTGTTGGTCCGAATCGTTCTAATTCTAAATCTGGTTTGATCTCGCTACTGAAAGGTTTATTCGATTCGTCGAGGGGGTTGAAAACATCATCAAGTGTTGGCTGAGATTTTTTCCTAACTTAAATCCGTTTTGATCATCATCTGAATCACATTGTCTAGTTATATTTTCTATCCCGTCTCTTTCATACAGTTTTATATCGTGTCGACGATTAATTCTATCGTCAAACGAGACCAAGTCATTTGTCCGAGGCGATTCGGCCATAAAACCGAACTGGTGTCTCTCATCTCTCGTTTCGATGTTTAGACTTTCTTGCATACAATTAGTGCGTTCCAATTAAGGCGAGCTCGTTAACAAATACGTGCTTTTCGTTGGGTCTAATGCCCCAGTCATTATCTTAGATTTCATATTGACGTCTCCAGCCGATAACATTTGCTCCGAATTATTAAATGTCATAACATCAAACACTATCTTGCTTTTAAAAGCATAAAACACCAAGAAACTTAAAATCGGATTCGCCAAGCCGCTCATGATCACACATACTGCATGTGATCCATATTCTTTTATATCTAACGCCAAAAGCAGGGTGGCAAGCAAAGATGCAATGATAAAACCACAAAACGAATCGGGACGTGTTCATCTCGTGCATTTTTTTTTTTTAAATTCAACGGTGGGTAGTTTGGAAATTTTGTTATGCTCTCGAGCTGAGACAAAATTTTCACCGCAATCACCAATTTAATAGCGTGGCTGCTATTAAATAAAAATAAAAATCAAAAGAGCGTTGGCTTCAACTCTTTTATTCAAAAAGTCAATCTTAAAACATAAAAACTCATCTTCTTTAAACAATAAAAAAAAAAGGGTTAGGTAAAAAATATATATAGTGGCTGGGCCGGAGTCAGGGGCTGGGGTACTTGGAAATCACACTATTCATAACAATAGAATGCAAAATTTGGGGTCTCTTCAGACTGCTTTTTAAGCGATTGTTATACAAATCGAATTTTGACTTCTTAAATTTTTTAAAAAATTAATAAAAAATCAAATATTTAAATCGATATTTCTAGATCTTTTTTTTTTTTGCTTTTTAAAAGCCTTTGATACTCTAATCTTTGTTTTTTATTCTCCTTTGATAATTTTATCTACTATGAAAAAATGCTTTTCAATTTAGTGGTTCAAAAATATTTCTTGGACATTCTTTGGCAATATTTTGAAATACCTGATGAGTGTTTGAAAGTTAAATTTTTTTTATGAAATTATTTACCTAGATGCTGATATATTTAATACCTTTTTTTTGAATAGATAGCCTTGGATTTTTCATGACAAAAAAGCATTATGTTTTTTAAAGTCTCATGATTATTTTATCTACTATGAACAAATGCTTCTTAATTTTCCTTTTTAAGTGGTTCATAAATATGCTTTGAACATTCCATGACAATATTCTGAATTTACTTTTTCATGACAAAATCGCAATTAATTGTCAGTAAATAAATTAAGTTTTTTATGCTTGAGAGTAATTATATGAAAAGGATGAAATTGATATTGTTTCTATTTTCTTTTTTCATTCTAGTAAGTTGTTATGTTCATAAGATTATTAGAACAAGCATAATCATGTTAGTTTTATTTTTGGAGGCTTCATCTAAAAAATTTATTTATTAAATAGGTTTTTTTCTAATAACTGTTAATATTTTATTTAAATTTAGGTTAGCATATCTGCACTCTATGAATTATTTTTCAACAGTCTGATTATATTCTTCTTTTGAATTGTATTTTCTTGAAAATGAATTTTCTTTTCTGTGATTCAAAATAAACATCTTGTATTAAATCAATCATTGACTCTACATCAAAAAATTAAAGATTGTTTTCTTTTAATTAATTTTTACAATAAAATATTCGGTATGTTATGGTATTATTACCTTTTAAGTAATAATAATAAGCTTCAGAAGGAGACCTGTAGAGCGAGACTAGGTGTAGTTCGCTATAGTAGCTATCTTTCTGCGAAAAAAAAAATAAAAAAAAAAAAATTTCATTAAATATGCAATCCAGTCAATTCAGTTTATTCATATACTAAACTCGATTAATAGTAATTCAAGTTGATTGGGGACAAGTTTTTCCAAGTGGTCATCAACGACCAGAATATATTGCTTGTGCAAAATGTTATTTTCATAATGAAGTGTGTGCTGCAGAGCAGGAATGTGAGTGGTGGAAAGTGAAAGCACGCTGAGTGCGGTTAGCGTGAATGATAAATGTGGTCAGGTTTGGGAACCACCTAGAATAGAGTGTTAATATAATTCAATTAAAGACAGAAGTGTGCCAGTTAGTCCCGTTGTTCCCACAAGAGCAATGAGAAAACTCAGCAACGATATAACAGCATTACTGAACCGAAAGGCGACATAATTAGCCGATTCTCAGTTAAAGGAGATTATGTATTTGGATACTTAACTATCTTCTAAAGATGCGTTTGTGAACACGGATATTCTTGGCAATAGTATGTTCAGTGTTGAACCTATAGAGCAGATTATAGAGCAGCTGACAGGTTTGTGTGTAAGTTATGCTAGCAGTGGGTCGAATGATCAGTCCTCTCAAACATGACGGGGCGCATTTTTAAAACCACTTTAAAAAATAAAAACAGTTTAGAATTGGTACTAATTTTTGTAAAGATGATCAACTAGATCCGGTTTCTGTTACAGATCATAAAAGAATATGGATAAATATAAAGCCTTAAATAACATAAAGAATAACTAAAATCTTCCCAAATGTTTGTTATATATTTCAAGTAATATTTTAGATATAACAAATATAGATTAAATAACGAAAAAGAATGAATTATAAACAAAATAAGAGAAGAAGAAAAAATCAAGAAATAGCATTTTATTTAAAGGGCCTTCTAGCTTTTAAAAAATGCTGATTCTCAAATTGAACAAAAAAATTTTGTGAAAAACGATTTTATAAATTTCTTTTATTTTAAACGCAAGAAAACAAAGAGTTGTTCTTGGCGATAAGTGCTCCGACTGGAAAGGTGTATTAAGTGGTGTACCCCAACAATCAGTTCTTGACCCACTTCTTTTTAACATATTCATAAATGATATGTCAGAAGCAGTTCACAGCTTAATTAAGCTTTTGCTGATGACACCAAACTGATAGCCACTATAAGAAACAGAATAGACGTACCAAACTTACAGTTGGACGTTAAAAGACTCGTTACTTGGGAAAATAAATGGTAGATGAGTTCCATGAAGTAAATTTACAAATGAAAAAAAAAGAAATGCAACAAACAGATGTTGAGCGTGACCTTGGAATTAACTTAAAGAACGGCCTAAAATGGAACCACCAAGCATCTCAAGCGGCTAACAAAGCAAACATTATTTTTGGTCAACTTAAACAAATTTTCAGATACTGGAAAATTAAAATATTCAAGAATCTTTGTGTAACTCTTGAAAGGCTGCATTTGGAGTACGCTGTTATCGCATGGAGTCCATATTAAAAAAAAAGACATAGAAACCTTAGAAAAATACAACGCCGTGCAACGAAATTTATCCCTGAGAAAAGGAATTCAAATTATGAAGAAAGATTTGAAAAGCTCGAATTAACGTCCCTAAAGCAATGACGTTAAAGAAGAGACCTAATAGAATTTTTTTAAATGAATTAAAGAGCTTAGCTTGGTAAAATGGCACAATCCTACACTCAAATGTACCTCACTGATAACTGGTCCGGCTAGTGGTATACGACACAAACAAAGGCTTTGTAAACAGCTTACGAAGATAAGGCAACGTGAAAATTTCTTGATTAAAAGAGCTGTCAAGAGTTGGAAT
Organism: Brachionus asplanchnoidis; assembly: GCA_025491095.1. Taxonomy (NCBI): domain Eukaryota; kingdom Metazoa; phylum Rotifera; class Eurotatoria; order Ploima; family Brachionidae; genus Brachionus; species Brachionus asplanchnoidis. The sequence goes on along the minus strand of JAILYF010000008.1, from coordinate 734,050 downwards.
GAGTCCCCCCCCCTGAAAATATTAGTGCGCAGTCCTTAAACAGCTTTAAATGCCAATTAGACAGAAACCTGGAGAGAAAAGGAAATAAAGAAACAGCAAAATAACTGGGTTACCTTTGAGTCCTGATTGTCTTACCTTTATTTGATTGCGATGTTGAATTTTTGGAGAGTTGGATAAAGGTTCATCCAACGAGAAAAAAAATGAAAAGAACAAACAAAAAAAACAAAAAAATAAATCGCAAATTAAAAAAAGCATATTAATTGAAGACTATTTTTTTTTATTTTTTTTTACTAATAAACAGTCAGATAAAAAAAAATTTAAAAAAATTTAATATATTCTTAAATAATGGAATCTCAGGCTAAATCAAAAGAAATAAATCTTGGGAATCCGTGCAAAGATAAACTAGAAAACGCCGAAACAATTCTTTGTAGTCCAAGTGGTTTTAGTAAAAATAATAAATTTATCTGTGTTTATTTAAATTAAATTGTTCAATTTGTAATAAAAAAATTATTTTTTTATTAAATTAGAGATGAATTCATTCATTTTGTATCAATTCTATTAATTATGTTTATTTTTAATTTAATAAATTACATTACGTTTAAACTAGATATTGCCACTATAAATTAGTTATATACTAATAATATAAATCTTAAGAACTAAAATTAAATTATGACATCTAAGCAGATTAAATTGAAGCCATTTTGTAATTTCTGGATTAAAAGGTGGGTTCAATCTTCTTTAATTGAAATTAATTTTATTTTAAAAATTGAAAAATTATGACTTAATTTTCAAATTTTTCTCGCAATAATCCAGACTTTGAAAAATTCTATTACATTGAATTTAAATTTAATAAATCATTTACTTTTTAAATTTTTAATTTGAATTTCATTTTTAATAATTTTATTAAAATTTAAAATTTAAATTTTTGAATATAAACGACTCAATGTAAAGTTAAGCAATTGCGTAATTCATATTCTTTTTTGCTAATAAAGAAAAATTTAACTTTGCAGTATAAAAAGATAGGATTTAAATTGTTGTTAGAATACCTTGATTTTAAAATAAATAAATTCATTTATGAATAATTTAAAATAAATCCCAAAATTTAAATTAAAAAATAAAGGAACAAGTAAATTTCTTGGAATTTTTTTCATAGAATGCTAATTCAAAAAATACGCTTTATTAAAATTATTTTATAGAATTCATTAAATAGAAAAAAAAATAAAGAAAAAAAGTGCTGATTTCAACGAGTTATACTTATATTTTTTAACACATGAATTAATTTTTTTATACGACTTGTTTTCTACAAATGCAATATATCTATACATCTATAGCTGAAGACGACTTCGATAAGGAGGAACTCATAGTTAATAATATTCTCAACTGAAAATAAAGTTTAAAAAATAATTATTTTTATGTTATTAAGAAAAATTAAATAGATTACGTTATTAGTCATTTGGAACGAACTTCCAAATGACTTGGTCAATGCATCGTCTATTAACTCGTTTAAAACCAAACACGACAAATATTTTTACTCATAGAGTTGTTGCAAAATCAATGATTCATGTCAATTAATTAGTTATTTTTCTTTATATATACTCTATTAACTTAAAAATTTAAAACTTTTTTTTTTTTTTTTTTTTTTTTTTATCTCTATTTAGAGAAAAATGTATCGCATCTGCCATAGTTGGGTACCATAGAACCCCAGCTCCGCGAGCATTGCTCGTTGCAGATTATTTTATAATAATAATAATAATAATAATAATAATAATAATAATAATAATAATAATAATAATAATAATAATAATAATAATAATAATAATAATAATAATAATAATAATAATAATAATAATAATTAAACTTTGAAATTTTTCTATTTAAAATTTTCTAGATAGATTTTCAATGAAAAGAACATTTTAATATCACTATTCTATGAAAAAAATTCTTTATTAGGCTTCGATATTATTTTTATCTTTATTCATAAAAAAAAATGCTTAAATAAATCTTCTTATCTTCCAGATAGATTCAAACTTTAAAGAATCCCAGCTTCAACTTGATCGGTTTCTTTTTGACATATTTTTATATTCGTATTCTTTAACGTAAATATGATAAAAATAAATACTAAAGAAAAGAGTTATTGAAAAATAAACATTAATTTTTAATATTTAATTTTGAAAAATAAGTCCCATATTTTTTCAAAAAAAATTATATTTCAGAAATATTTTTTAATTTTTGAATTTAAACAGCCTAATTACTGCAAGACCTAATTTTAAAATCAAACTAAAATTCAATCTGACAAACTATCTCAGGTTAAATATTTTTCTACGTATTAAATTTAATGCTTAGTAGCTTATAATAAAAAAAATTAAGAGGTTATTTAAACATTACGAATCGATCTAACCTATTGAAAATTTCTGTTTTTCTCCGTCTGGAAAAATTGTTGTATTTTAGTTCTTTTAAATATATAAAATGCCAATCTTTAAAAAAATAAGATTTTTTTAATTTAAAAATAGTATCTTAATGAATAAATTAAAAAAATAAAATAATTTTTTTTAAACCTCTTCAAATTTGATTTAAATTAAAATTCTTTAATAAAAAAAAGCCTTAAAAAGCATTTTCAACCGTAGTCATGGCTTGATCAGGTTTATACCTTAAAAAATTTTTTTGATCATATTTTTATTAGTTTTTAAAATTTAATATTTTTTAGGTAATCATGGCAAATTTTCGGTATATCAACCGAATATTTCGCAATATCTATCTAAACAAAAAATACAGTATTTTATTTATGGCTCAGAGCTTTTTAGTTCTTTTTTTTCTTCTAAAATCACTCGAAAACAGCCAAGTAATAGTTTCATAATTTAAATTTATTATTCTTAAACAAAAATTTTATTTTTATAGAATGATAGCGAAAGATTTTCAAAGAAAAATAATTTCCTCCAAAACCGAATATACCCTAAACAATGCAGTTGGTTCAGCGAGCAAAAAGTTTCTTCTGATTTTAATGTAGGCTGAAAAAATATTCTATCAAATATTAAAAAATAAAAATTAGGTGACTGAAATGATAAGAACACTTCCATTTGACTCTGGTTCAGTTGTTTCCAAAGCGTACAGCTCAAGCGAATGGACTTCAGACAAAAAACTAAATGTGATCATTGTCCCGCATTCCCACAACGACCCAGGATGGTTGATGACTTTTGAGCAGTATTTTTACAACTTGACCAACAGTATTCTCGACACAGTGGTCAATTCACTGAGTGAAAAACCCACTCGACGCTTCATCTGGGCAGAGATAAGCTATTTATCGCTTTGGTGGTCAAGAGCCAGTGAAGAAATGAGGAACAAAATGAAAAGATTGATCTTGGACACCAAGCAATTGGAAATAGTGACCGGTGGATGGGTGATGACAGATGAGGCCAATTCTCACTACTATGCCATGATCGAGCAAATGATCGAGGGTCACGAATGGCTCAGAAACAACATAGACCCTTCGATCAGGCCAAATTACGGCTGGTCCATAGACCCCTTTGGATACTCACCAACCATGGCCTATCTGCTCAAACAGATGGGCTTTGACAGCATGCTTATACAACGGGTCCATTACCATCTAAAAAAATACCTGGCCAAAGATCAAAGGTTCGAGTTTATGTGGAAACAAAGTTGGTCTAGTATAAAAGACAAAGACACATCTATTCTATGTCACGTGATGCCTTATGGTCATTATGATGTGCCTTCGACCTGTGGACCCGATTCTTATGTTTGTTGCCAGTTTGATTTCATGAGAATACCTAGGGGTATTAGGTGCCCGGGTCCTCAGCCAAGACTTGTGGCCAAATCCAACATTCAACAGCAAGCTGAGCTATTGCTAGACCAGTACAGAAAAAAAAGTCAACTTTATGGCAACAAAGATAACCATAATGTTGTTTTTGTGCCTCTGGGCGATGATTTTACATACTCGAAGTTGATCCATGCCCAAGTTCAATTTGAGAACTATGAAAAAATAATTGAGTATATTAATTCAAAAGAAGAGTTTAAGGCCTTTATAAGATTTGGTACTCTTGGCGAGTATTTTGAAGCTTTGATGAAAAATAATAAAAAATTTAATGTTAGCATGCCTAGTTTTAAAGGTGATTTTTTTACCTATGCTGACTCGTCAAATAATTACTGGAGTGGTTACTTTACTTCTCGGCCATTTTATAAAAGACTTGATCGACTTGTAGGATTCTACTTGAGATCGGCCGAAATTTTATTTTCTCTTAATAATTTAATCGGCGATACCAAGCAGAGTAAAATTAATTTTCTTTATAAAAAATTAATTGTTGCTAGACAAAATTTGGCTATTTTTCAACATCATGATGGTATAACTGGAACTTCTAAAACATTTGTTGTTCAGGACTATGCCAATAAGTAAGTTTTATTTTAGAGAAAATTATTTTTTGTCCCAAAAATTGATCATTTTTGATCAACAATTTTTTTTTAATTTGTAAGCTTTATCAAGTTGAGACTCCTTCAAATTTAAATTAATAATGTATAAAATAAAATAGAAATATAAAAAATGTAAATTAGAATTGGCATGTGCTAATTCATCAACTTAATTTTATTATTTTTCATCAATTTTAATCTGTGAACAAAAATATACCTAAATTTTCATAAAATTACTTAATTAATATAAAAATGTGAATTTATTATAGAAATCAAGTTTGATGCTTGTTTTTTCAAGTTTAATTAAATTTTAAAAAAATAATTTTTTGCCTTACAAGGCTTTTTAATTAGAAACCTGATTACAGAACTCAGATTTTACACCAGCATTCATTCCATAATATTCTTAATCATTTAAATATTAGACTAATCCAAAAAAAATTTTCCTAATTGTCCATCAAAACAGCCTTCTCTTGGTCAAAAAATTGCAGAAAATCAACAAACGTCAATCAGCTGATTTCAGTCTTTTTTTAGTAAAATTGTGTTTATTTTTTAATTTAATAAGATTTAGAAAATTAATAAGAATAATGCCATTTATGCTAAATTAGAAAAATAATTTTTGTTTAGTAATTTTAGTTAAAAAATAATAAATCATAAAAAAATAGATATCCAAATTGAGGTTTTGTTTTTTGTTCAATAAAATTTTATTAATTCCTCTAGTTTTATTCAAGATTCTTTTTAATTTTCTTTTAAAAATATTTTTTTTTATTTCAGCATTATACAGTTGTGATATTTCGAAATTTAAGTTATAAAATCTGGAAGTTGGTATAAATTCTAATTTCTCAATAGAATATGGCCCATAATTAATGAAGCCATAAAATTTATTTTTTTGTTTCAAAAAGCTAGTTCGATGCTTTAGTTTTGACTGCTTTTTATTATTTCAAAGAAATAAATTATTATTTAATATTAAAGAAATAAAATATTAGTAAAATGAAATCATTAATTTAATACAGTGTATTTGGTTGAGTATTTTTTTATAGAGCGCTTACTTTCAGATAAACACAATGAGACATTAATTAAGATAATAAATAGATTTTATTTCATTTGTTACTAAATTCAGTTTAAAAAAAATCAAATAAATAAAAATAAATTTGAATTTTAAATTAGTTTATAAGAGTTTAAAATATTATGATTCGAATAATTTTTTAACTTAATAAACAGTTTTTTTGAATCTATTTGAATTATTGTAATCAATCAGTTTCTCATCATATAAAACTTTAAAAAAAATTAATCACTCAAAACCCTAGATCATAATATGCAGGAATTTTAAATATTTGTAAATTTTAACCATGAAAAAAAAAATAATTCACTGACAAAACTATGATTAGAGAGACAAAAAAAGCGATTTACTAGCAAATATTTCCAGGATGACAAATTTAATTAAGGTTAGTGACTAAAGTAAACAATGACAAAAATTTAAAAAATTAATTTCATTCGAAAAGACAGAGAATGGCATTATAAGACGCTGGCTAAGATACAGACATCATGATAACTTTTTTTTTCATTTCCTTTAACTTCTTAGTCATTCTTAAATCACAACAAAATAGGCTTAATTATTTTTATTAATATTTTAAGAGATTCTAAAAATTTAGGAAAATCCAATTGTTCCATTTGTTAAATCATTTTTTTGAATTTAAGGTAAATGTAAAAAGCCCTATAAGTGATGAATAGCATATTACTGCGAATGTCAGTCAAGGCTTTATTTAGTATATTTATTAATGATATAAAAATAAAATAAAAACGATATGGCAAGTTTTTTTTTCTATTAAACTTTTTTGAAATTTTGAAATTACGTTGTTTAATTTAAACTCAATGCTTAAGCATGTTAAAATTTGAAATTTAATTACGCAATTATTTCTAAAAATGTAAAATAGAAAAAAAAACTTGCCATATCTTCCTTTTGATGACAACCTGGTTTGTTCTACATTTTTAAAAAGAAAGGAAATATCACGAAGAACCTGTTGTTGATTAGTAAACTGATTCGGATATACCAAGAAAACGAGGAAGGCCAAGGAAATTAACTTAAAAAAAAACCAAATAAGTTATTTTTACTTTTTCTTTAATTTTTTATCAATTTTTATTTTTGTCATCCTAATTTTTAACGCCACCCGAATTAGTTTATTTTGTCGGTAAATAGGGTCTATTTAATTAGAACGAACTTATTTTCAGGTAATTTATCTGAAAATAAACAGTTTTAATTCACGTAATTTACCTGTAAATAAATAAATTTTTTCGTTTACCTGTAGTTATTTTTATTTATTTTCACGCAAATGTCAGTTAATGAAAAAATAATGCTTAAAAATTATAACACTTTTCCATCAAAGAATTGAAGTTCATTAAACAAAAATATCATGAAACCCAAAGTATAATTTAATTAAATAAGCTTTAATTAGAAGCCTTGATATACTTTTTGACTCTTAAACTTTTAAAAAGTCCATTAAATATACCATAAAACACGATATTCTTGATATTATATTCAAAAAAATGTCTGAATCTTTACACTATGGCCAATTATTTGACAACTTTGATGATTTTGAGCAAGTGTTTCATGAATTTACCAAAAAATCTTACACTTTATGGACGACCGTTAGTAGTGCTTTAATAAGAGGTACTAATAATTATAAGTATATGCACTATAAATGCATTCATTACCGTACTACTGACGAAATAGCTACTAAAAGCAATGGCGTTAATTTACATTATCATTTGAAATGTGTTAAAAGAACTTATGTTCCATTAAAAAAAATTTGGAAATGTAACAACTGTTCTAATTGAATTATCTTTTTCTAATATTTTTTCATCAATTAATTGTTAATCTCTTTTTTGAATTTTTATTTTTTTATTCTTTTTTTGCGTGAAAATAAATACTTTTTTTACAACACTTACACGTATCTTACGTGAATTTCTTTTTATTTATTTTCAGATAATTTACGTGAAAATAAACGTGTCCATTTAATTAATCCACAATTATTAAAAAGTCAGTTCGTCAAAAAATATTGTCAGACAGCCAGTTTTGTGTCTATTAAAACTCAAGATCAATGATCTTCAATTTTCAAGATCAGTGAAATTCACGATCAATTATTCAATTAACATTTTCTGATACTGAATTTCAATATCAACTAATAAATTTTGAGATCAGACTAATTATTAACAGCTACATTTAACAATCAAGTTTGTTTCAACATTGCATTTTCTCTCTCTCTCTTTTTCTTTTCATTTCAAAAAAAAATTAAAAATGGATCTCGAAACAATTTCTGAGCTAATCAATTATTTATTTATTTGTTTTATTTATTTATCAATTCTGGTGATATAGATAAAATAGCCAATTTTATGAAGGCTCACCGATTAATTTCAAGTTCCGCGCCATATTGTAAGAAAGATAATAAACTCATGAAGTGGTACACTAAAGCATCGCTAACCGACAAGTATATATGAAGATGTTCAACTTGTGGTTGTTCTAAGTCAATCCGATACAACAGTTTTTTTCTCCGAGTTTGATGTTGGCCTCGTCAAAATGTTAAAGATAATCTTACACTGGTGCTTTCAAATGTTCCAAAAAGACATTAAAGATTTAGTAGGTGTTTCGATTCCAACTGTTAGCAAAATATCTCAGCGACTGCGGTTTTTTTTATTTGTTTCTTAATTGATTTTAATTAAAAAAAATTTTTGTAACACTTATTTAGAAAACTAATATCAGGTAATTAAAATGAGTATCAGTAATTGAAAAATCTGATCTTGAAAATTGAAGATCATTGATCTTGAGTTTTAATAGACCCCCAGTTTTTTATCAGATAAATTGGATTAACTGCGGCGGTGAAGTTTTGAGCAAAAAAACTTAAAGCAAAGCAAATTTTTTTAAATTAGAGAATTAAATGATAATTATTAAAAATTTTTTAAATTTTTAACATTGAATTCAAAACAAAGTTGAAAAAATTTAACATTTAGTACTGTTTTTATCAATATTCGATCTCTTCTTTTAAATATAAAGAATTTTATAATTTTTTGCTCTTGTTTATGTTTAACAAATAATGTTTTAAATTCATTTTTAAAATATGCTAAAAATTGAAACAAAACTAGTGTTCAATTTTTTAAAAAAAATTTTGCAACAGTTTTTGCTCCAAGCTTCACCACCACGATTAACTAGATTTAGTTTTTTTTGCAGAGTTGTTTAAAAGTCATAAGTCTCAAGTCAAGTCCAAGTCACGACTTTTTTTTTTTTTTCAAAAGTCCGACCAAATCCTTTAAAATTTTTTTTTTCAAAAAAAAAGTCCAATTCCAGGCTTTAAAATTTTGAATACTGATGAAGAAATTAATGCTAAAATTGCAAGAAAATTCTGTGAATGGCAAATCCATTTAATTAATCTAGACAACCCAAAAGTATATAAATTTTTTGATATTAAGCCTGATCTAGCAAATTAAAAAAAAAGCCTGGATTTTGACTTTTTTTCTGACTTTTAAACAACTCTGTTTTTTGTCATCTCATAAATAAAAATTTGTCACCCCCAAAAATATTAATATTAATAATTTTTTTTTTAAATATATTTAAGGCTCTATTTGGCTCTAAAAAATAGCAAGGAAATAATTGAATACTCAGCGAGTAAGTTGATGAGCAAATATTCAATTGATGATACAATTTTTAACATTGATGATGTTCGATTAACTAATCCGAATGATTCAACAACAACATCAAGATCTGATAATTTAATCAAACTATCAAAAGAAAATCCAAATAAAAAAATAATTTTATTCAATTCAAATTTAAATAGAAGAATTGAAGTAATTAGCCTTAGAGTAAATGATCCAAATGTAGAAGTGTTGAGAAATGATGGAACTAGAGTTAAAAATATTCAGCTTAATCTGGTCTGGCCGAATACAGATGGTGGACAATTGAGTAGCAAACTGACAGATAAATTGCCAACACCAGATGATCTATCATTTAGTTTAGACTTTGACCGCTCAGTATATGAATTAATATTTATGGTTGATATTAATCCTTTGTCAATGACTTCATTTACAATTCAAAAACGAGCCGATTCCGAACCACTGATTGACAATTTTGCCAAAGTTACATTTTTTTCTAAAAATGGACAAAATTTCCAAGCTCAAAAAGAATTAATCAAAAATTTAAATGTAAAAATTTATTTTGAAGAAATTAATTTAAATAGTGGAGAGATAAAAATTCACGCTGGCTTTAACAGTGAAGCTTTTTTTTCACCTAAAACAGGTCTTTTAAAAAAAATAATCACTCCTAATCTAAATTTAAAATCAGAAATTAAATTAAAACACTATAAACCTTTTTATGGAGGAGCTTATTTGTTTTCTCCAAACCGACCTGCAGTGGAAATAGACGCAAATGGTCTGCAATGGATCAGAGTGGAACATGATGGTTTGCTGCGCAATAGAGTGTGTGTAAACATGACCATTGTTTTACATTGTGTGGAATTTTTTCCAGATCTGAGCGATTTTAAGGAATTAAAAATTCCCTTTTTTAACATTTGGAATGTGGTTGATTTAAGACAAAGTCATAACTACGAGTTGGCCATGGACATTCAGACTGACATTCAAAACAAAGAGGAAATTTACACCGATTTGAATGGCTTTCAGTTCACAAAACGAAAAAGATATGACAAGCTTACAATTCAAGGAAATGTTTATCCAATGCCGAGTGGGGCATTTATCCAAGACTCCAATTTAAGATTGAATTTAATTTCAGCTCAGCCTCTAGGTGTCGGAACACTAAGTCCAGGATCAATTCAAGTGTTTTTAGACCGCAGATTGGATCAAGATGATCACAGAGGTCTGGAACAAGCCATGAATGATAACGTGGTTGTTTCAAATAGATTTGTAGTATTTTTTGAAAAAATAATTATTCCCTCAAGCTCATCTTTAGAGCATCCCTCAGTTGTTTTTAACTTAATGTCTCATGATTTATTGAATCCGGTAATTAAACTAGTTAGTTCAGTTGATTCAATTAGGGAAAAAAGAAGTTTTGTGAGTCAGAGTGTTCCGTGTGATTTGAGATTGGTTAATTTGAGAACTATGGAAAGTGGTAAGCAAGAGCCAGGCAAAAATGAGGCTGGATTAATTTTGCACAGAGTTCCTTTTGAAGATTGTTCCATTGGTGGTTCGATTGAATTGAGCAAGTTTTATCAAAATTCTTGTAGTGGATTAAGCAGAGCTAAGTTTCGGGATTTGTTTTTGGAAATAAAAACTTCCAGTTCTAAAATGCTACCAACATATTTGTCTTTGAATAAAAAAAATGATCCAGTTGAATATGTCACCATGGACGATTTTATATTTCATTTTATTCAGCCCATGCAAATAGAAGCATTCATGTTTTATTTATGATTATGTAAATATTTTTACTAATGTAGATTTAATTTTTGTATTCAGAGTCTTTTTTTAAATTAAAGAAAAGCATTTACAAGATTTTAAGTTTTTTGTCTTTGTTTGATATTTTTTTTTAAATAAAACACAAAAAATTCTTTTGATTTTTTAATGGTAAATATTTTTTTAATTTTTTTGATAAAAAAATTTGCCTCTAGCTTTCACTTCTTTGCCAAGCTTATAAAATATGTTATAAAACAGTAAAATAATTTTTTTTATCATAAAATCGTACCTTAAACCAAAAACATGTCTACTTGGTTATTTCTTTTTAAAATAAACATAAAAAAATTGTAATAAACGAATACGAAATATTTACAGAAAAATATCTAAAATGAAAATTATTTATAAACCACGCAAATGTTTTCTTTGTAAATTATTTGGTACTTTTTGTTTTGATTTTTATTGTCAAAAAATAATGTCGCTGAGTTTTAAGTCAAAATAAAACTACGGAATTATATTTGTTATAGAGGAAATTAATTCTAATGCTAATTCTGAAATTAAGAATTTAATGTAAAAAATAAATTCATTTTATTGAATAATTAAATTAAGCCTTATTACCTAAATTAATACCTAAAAATTAATAAATTTAAAATCTTTAAAAAAAATAATTGACAACTATTTTTTGATATTAAAATCATTTGAAAACAATTTGCTAATGAAGTCATTGGTAAAGGATTAATACCAGCCATAAATATTAATTCACACCACAGTTTTTTGAACATGACTTGCACTTTTAAATTTAAATACTATCTTATTATTATTATTTTTGTTTAGACTTGTTGGAAACAAGTCTGATTCATACTTAATAAACAAGAAAAGGCTCAAATCATGTCCTTGTAAAAATATTTTACAGCTTTTTGCTTTAAAATTTATTTTGAAAATTACATCAACAATCAACAACCTGTAAAATCTCATAAAATTTTAATGTTCTATTCACTGATCATCAGTGAATAGAAAACTATAAATTATTTTGAATTAAAAAAATGTTCTGAATTTTAAAATTTTTTTTATTTTTTTTCGTAGCCGGTACTAATTCTTTTCTTTAAGCTAAAAAATTTATTGTATAATATGACTTTACAGTTGAACATCGATATAACATGACCCCATATACCGAGCTCTATTACAGGAACCGATTACGAGCAATAGAAAAAGATATAAAAATTGTTTCGATACAACCAGTTTCAAAATAACTAAAGCTTGATAAAACGAGCTTTTTTGAAAACCCGCTTAATTAATTTCAAAAGAAAAAATATTTTAATAAAACGAGCGTGAAAAAATCTTTGGTTATGGTGGGTTTTTCCACTATCGGATTAACACCTTCCCATAAAAAAATTGCGTAACTTTAATGGTTAGGAAAAAAAGTTCATTAAAAATTCAGCGTTACCTCATTTAATATTAATCTCTTGCTCGTGCGAAAGGATTAAGACTTGTTAAGTTTCAAAATTATGCATGAATTCAAATTTCTAAAATTCAAATTCTAATTATTGCAATCAATGAGTTATTGATAAGATACTCAATTAAATAAAAATGGAAATAGAATTAATACCAACTTTTCATGGAAACAAAGCAATTCATATAAAAGATGATATCTTCATCAATTGGTCTGTAAGAGATCTACTTAAACGACCAAGATTCGTTTACTGGCAAAAAACACTATCATGTGATAAGTTCACCGAAGCTATTCAAAAGAACTTCAAGGGACATATCAAAAATTACTCTGGAACAAATGGGAATAACTCACCACTTGGCAAAGCAAGCGTTTCATTCCATGCATTTCGGACCAATTAAGGACGAAAATCATTTCGACAACTTGATGAACTACAGTACATTTCAGAACAAAGTTAACGATGTTTCGAAGCAATGCTTAAGCAGTGTTTATGAGCGGTTTAAGCAGAGTTCATGAGCCGCTTAAGCAGTGTTTATGAGCGGTTTAAGCAAAGTTTATGAGCGGTTTAAACAGTGTTTAGAGCTGCTTAAGCAGTGTTTATGAGCGGTTAAAGCAGTGTTTATGAGCGGTTTAAGCAGTGTTTATGGGCGGTTTAAACAGTGTTTAGAGCTGCTTAAGCTGTGTTTAAGACCATATTGAGTTCATCTAATGTTAAAATGACATAGCGAAAATTTAAAGTATATGTTTAAAAAAACTTAAAGCGAAAATACGCTAGCACGCTTTAGCTTAAACTTTTTAAGCATCGTTTAAGCATGTACAAATTTGAAAATTAATAACAAATCTTTAAACGCTATTTAAATTTAAAATCTTTGTATTGTTTTAAATTATAAATATTTAAAATGAGCTTTTTGATCAATCAAAATGTTCAAGTGCTTGACAGCACTGGAGTTTGGAGGGATGCTATTGTTCGAGAAATAACTAATAATGAATCATATAAGATTCATTTTCAAAATTTCAATAGCAAATATGATTCTATCTACTCAAAAGGTTGTTTATTTAATTATCTTTATTCAACAAAATTTATTCCTATTATTAATTATTAATACAATTTTAAGAAGTATTAAGAGAACCTTTTTTAGAGAGGTTAATTCTACGAAATGGATTAATAGTCTCCTCAGGTCAACTTAAAAATCTTATTATGGGAGATACAATAATTTTTAAATCAGACGATAGCACAAAGCTTGAAGGTAATTATTTTTATCGGAGTTTTTTAAAAGTCCCAAAAAAAAGTCCAAAGTCTAAGAAGAGACTTTTTTTTTCACTAAAAAAGTTTTCTTCAATATTCAAAGTTTTAAAGCCTCCTGGACTTTTGAAAGAAAATTTAAAAAAAACAAGTCATTATTTTTTTTTGTCTACAGTGATTTTTTATTTTTTTATACATTTATTTATTCTTTTTATCTTGTTTAATTTATTTCTTGTAAAATTTTGAAGCCTGCTTTTTGAGCACAAATTAATTGTTCATTAATAAAAAACAATTAATTTGTAACAGTCAAGTTATTTTTAAAAAATATATTTTCAAATCCAAGTAATACTTTGAGTTGTTAAGACTTTTTTTCCTGATTTTTAAACAAGTCTGCTTGAGCTTTGTGACTTATAAACAACTCTGATTTTAATTAACTCTGTGTAGTATTATGACCAATTGACTTTAGGAACTGTTGTTATGAATGATCCGTTTAATTGTGTTTTGAAAATTAAAGAATTTAATTTATGTGATACGAAATATGAAAATGTATTAAGCACCAGTAAAGATATTAACTTTAAAAAGCACTCTTCGAATTTAGAACAAGATAAATCAATAATAAACGAAAAAAGGAAAATAAATAAGCGAACATTGTCAAGTTCAAATTCATTAAACAGGATTTTTGAAGCCTGCTTAGATGAATTAAACCCATGAGTAACTTAATAAACAAATTTCAAGTCATTTTTTTTAATACTAGTAAAATAAATCTAGATTCAAATTCACGCTGAATTTCCTTCAAAAACTGACAAGATTAATGTACCAGATGAGAAAAAAAATCCAAAAATAAATGTGATCTAGCAATGTTTGAAATAGAAGAGCTAAAAAAACTCCAATTCCAATTCAGAGAAAAACTGGATATTTTTTCTATCGATCAATCAAAACAACTAAGCTTGATAAATGCTACACTGACTAAATGATTTAACAATGTAAGATATTTTTTATTCTTGAATGAATTGTTTTAGAGTCACATGTTTTAATTTATTTAAAGCAGAGTTGGTCAAAAGTCATGAATTCATAGTCAAGTCGACTTTGATTTTGAATTTTTTTTATTTAAAGGTTACTCTTTTAATTTTTGTGACTTTGTCTTAAGCTTTTGGCTATAAAATAATTCGTTTTATTCATATTTTTGTTTTATTTTGTTTATTTCAAAAATAAAGATAAATGGCTCCCTAAATAAACTTGTGGATTTGTTTGCAAAAATAAATGAGAATAAGATTAATAAAGCAACAAATGATTTTCTTTATGAAAATCAGAGTGAAATAATTACAAAGCCTTCTTTTCCTACCAATTTTGAATTAAGCCTTAACAACACTCTTACACCAATTAATAACAAGCTAAATATTGATGTGTCAAATCCTCTTGGGTACAATAATAGTGATTCTTCTATTTTTCCAATTTTATTTGAAGATGAAATTAGTGAAAAAAGACTTTGTAGCCCTGATCAACTGACTGCAACCCAAGACTCAGAATCAAATTAAAATTCAAAATCTAGCTCCCTTTTAACACCAAGGCCAACAAATAGAATAGTATCTCAACTAAATTTTTCGAATATTAACTCTACGCCCAACAGTAGTCTGTATCCTGTAAAAAATAGCCAAACAATCAAAACACAGTCAGCAGATCAAGTGAAAGATTATATTAATCAAGAACAGATAAAATTTTTGCTAAGAAAATATAAATCAGGACATTTATTTGCTTCTGCGGTTATGGAACAAATATTTACTATCGATGAATTAAGTGGCTGCAATGTTCAAGGTAAAGGTGTCCAAAAAAAATCTGCGCTTGATCCGACTAAAGTCGAGTATATACGCGAGTTGACCGAAAAATTATTTCAAGACATTGCAGTCAAAGATGAAAAATTTTGGTCGAATTGTGTTATTCATATGAATCGTAAAATAATCAAGCTTACATCACCAAAATTTACACTTCCTAAAAGTGAATAATAAAAGGATTAAAAATTTTTTTTTGATTATTTATCGTTAAAATTCACTAATTCAAGCAGAATATAAGTAAAGAGTCTTAAATTAATATTTATTAATATTTAATATAAAATTTCACATTTTTTTAAAATAAATTTTTAAATTCATTCATTTATTTTTTTTATTAATTTTAATTAAATTATTTTTTTTTTAAAAACCAGTTGCGTAACCATTGTTTAATAAAACGTGAGGCATCACTCTTTGTATATGCAAGATATATCTTCGGCATTTTTCAGGCGTTAATTCTTCCTCCCAAAATTTTCCTATCAAATTTATAAATTGAATTTTCGTTTGAGGCTTTTTATGCCTAATATATGTCTTAAGTTCGTGCCATACCAGCTCGATAGGGTTAAGATCCTTAGAAAATTAAATTAAAAAGTTTAATTGTTTTAGCTCTCTCAAAAATTATTACTGGGTCTGAGCTGGTGTTGGCCAATAAAATATTGAATTCGTCTTTAGCCGATTTTGAGTTAGTACTGAATTGTGTTTTGGATCATTATCCATGACTAATCTGTGAGTATCAGGGAAAACTCGCCTTTATAAATTGAATTTAAATATTATATATAAAATTTTAATATTTCCCTGATAAATGGCAATAGATTCCTGTTCAAAATATTAATAAAATCAGAACTTTGCATTTTGCCATTAAAAATACATATAGGTGTAGCCCCTCTAAAAGAAATTCCACCCCACAAAAGTAACTTAAAATTATCTCTTTAATTATGTGAAAAAATTTTTTTATTATTAATAAAAATGAAACTTTTAAAGGATGTTTTGCTACAGGTGCTTTGTTGTAACGACAGCCTTTTTTTTGCCAACTAAAAAAATTGCTAAAATCAATATTATATTTGTTACAATATTTGTTTTAATATGAAAAATATTTGTTTTAATATGAAAAATCTACTGTTTTAAAGTATGAACTTCAAGCTCTATCAATGACTCATCTATGAATACACAATCCATAAATGAATCGCATGATAATAAACAAAAATTAGCATAAAGAGCTCTTTTAATTGCATTTTTTTCAGAAACTATTTGACAATATCTTTCAAGTATAAAATTTTCATGATTTTTATTTGGAATTAAAAAAATACCTTGTTGTTTTTCGACTCCAATTTATCTTTTCTGCCGCTCTTATAATTGTTGAATTTGAAACTTTGATTGAAAACTTAATGTTAATTTTCAAAATTATTTCTTGAGTAGTTATCTCCCTATTTTTGCATATAAGTTGCTCTAAATAATCATAATGTATTTGATTGAATATAGTGCTTCGTCCAGATCTCTTAAAATCAGCAATAACACTTTTTTGAATATATTTTTCACATATTTTCCTAACTGAAACGTGGCTGATTATCAATCCTTCGGAAATTAGTTGTTTTGAAATATTCCTATAACTTAGGCCTGAATCTCTTAAATCAATTATCCTATGTCTATAAACAATCGGTGCTCTCATATCTAGTCTAAAGCGTTTGAATGTTTCAAATCAATATTCTTAGAATTCCATTATAATAATATATACAAATGGTAAAAAAAATCAAAAATAAGATAAAAATTAGCATTAAACGTTTTTAAAAGTTGCTAAACCAGTTTTTGAACCGCTTAAGCAGTTTTATGAGCGGTTTAAGCAGTGTTTATGAGCGGTTTAAGCAGTGTTTATGAGCGGTTTAAGCAGAGTTTATGAGCAGTTTAAGCAGTGTTTATGAGCGGTTTAAACAGTGTTTAGGGCTGCTTAAGCAGTGTTTAAGAGCGGCTTTAAAACCGCTTAAGCAGCCTGTTAACTTTGTTTTGAAATGTACTGTACATCAAAAGGAAAAAAGTAATCTTTGAGGATGTTACAGTTCTTTATATTTCTCCTGGCAACATAATATTAGATATAATAGAACATATGAAATGGCCTAATAAGTATAGTGTGGCCGACATGACTCATTTTCGTAGGATGTATCCGGAACCGAATCAATGGCATGCGGACGTGATAAAGCTAAAGCTTTCAAAGACGTATACAGATTAGCTTGAGCAAATGGAAGCTCAAAGGTATGACGAGGATTCTGAGAAGCCACTGGTTGATAGTGACCATTCCAAATTAGCCCCATTTAAAAGTTACCTGGAGTTACTTAGAAATATTCGCGTTAAAGCGGATGGTCATGAAACCAACTCTGGTTGGTGCATGGTGCTGTGTGGCAGAGCCCAAATATATAAAACAACGGCCAATTTAATAAAAGCCCAGTCATATGGACCTTATCATGTGTGGACTGGACATCAGTACGTCGAGTGTGACGTTCTCAAATATGACGACGCTGCTAGAGCTCAAATAGAGCAAATCGTGGTAGAGGAGATTTACTGTACCAGTCTCCCGCACAAAAAAACATTGGAAGGCACCCTCTGTTCTATCAAAGAACAGCTATCGGATGCCGGTCTCAACATAAGACTGGCCAAAAACAAATCAAGCCTGGAAGGGTTGAAATTAAAAATAAAAAGGTTCTTTGTGAGCTATAACCCGACAAACATTATCGATTATGAGACTTTAAAGTCCAAGATCGATTCTAAGATGGAATTCAAACGCAGGTTCTATTTATTCGATTTTGATTCTTTAGAACTTCGGAACGTATTTGGAAAACCGAAGGGTGTATGGAGTAATGACTTGATACAATTGGCTTCCAAATGTATAGCAACATTTGAAGGATGGCGCAAATTCAATGACTTTTTGGAAGGCATTGAAGAAATAGGTGAATTTAACTTTGCGGATGCCAACCGGTACTTGGTGTTAAAAATTAAAAGTGAGTTCACTGAACAGGATGAAATCGAAGCACAACAAGATCTTGGTAGAATCCAAAGAGAGATGGCCGGACAACCATTGGCCGATGAACCTGAAAGTCCAGATGAGGACGATGAAATTATATGGATCTATTGTCTAGAAGAAGGTGGAAATAAAGAAAATTAATATTATTTTTTCATATTTTATTTCATCAATAAAAATTTAAAATCACTTCACTTTTTTAATTCAAATTTTTTTTTTATTTACAAATAAATTAACTATGTACAATTAATTATCCTGCGTTCTATTGTAAATTGTCTTTTGTCATTTCCATTTGTTTAATAGTCTATCGGTTACAATCGTTGTTGTTGCTATTGCGCTCCCACTCGGCTGTTCAATGGATACTCATTGTATGTGCTACTTCAGCATTAAAATCAGATAATGAATGATAATATGGATCTGCTTTAAGAGGTTCAACTGTATTTCTAGCTCCTCCAATTGCAAAAGTGCCACCTTGATAATCAACTCCTAACCATTCTTCTCTGGTTACTTTATGTAATTCAGTATGTATATCAGGTGTAGCTATTGCTTTAGGATCTGAAGAACCACATTCAATAAGTTTCATTGGTAGATTTAATGTGGCTATTAATAATGATAAGTAATTTTGAACACAATGAGCATTCCAAATTTTCAGCTGTTGATATCCGCTTTGCTATTGATATTGCTCAAATATAATCTTTTAAGTTGAAATATTTTTATTTCCTTGCAAGAGACATGCATGAATATCGCTAATACGTACTTAATTCAATTTGCTTGAATAAGATAATTTGAAATCTTATTTTTTCATAATTAACTTTTTTAAATTTTTTTTTTCTAAATGTGATTGGATAATATTAACCAATAGATTTTTCATTAATAATTTAAAAATAAAAATTTTCTTCTTTTTTTCACACTTATTTGTTTTTTCCTCTATTTTTTCACACTCAACTTATAATCTTTTTCAAAGTCAGGTGGAAAAACCCACTGAGCCCAAATCTTTCACCGATATCGAACAAGAAAATTTTTTTTTTCACACTTTAATAATGAAAAAAAAACAATAAACTTATTGTCTTTACTCATTATAAATTGATAAGAATTATTGATAGTAGTTTTATTCAAAAATGTCAAAAAAATATCGCTGACAAAAAAAAGAAAGTGTATCTAGAGACTAAACTCGAAATAATAAATAAACATAGCAATCAAAAAGTAACTACCACTTCACTCGCAAAGATACATGGAACTTGGAAATCGACAATATCTATGATATTTTCCTCAAAGGCAAAAGTTTTAGAGCATTATGAAAAAATATCATGCGGTCCTAAAAAAAAAGAAATAAATTGTCCAGTTACGATGATGTCGATAAATCAGTGTTGTTTTGGTTTGAACAAGTTCAAAGATAAAATAATGTGATAGTGAGTGGCAATGATATTCAGTTCCAAGAATTAAAATTTCCGACCATGTAGGGGCATAGTGAATTTAAAGCAAGTATTGGATGACTTTACAAATTTAAAGAGAAAAATGGCATTTCATTGAAAACCTCTATTGGTCGTTCAAGCTAGCGTTCAGAATTGGATTTCGGAAATTTTACCAGATTTGATAAAAGATTATGCTGGCGATGATATATTTAACGCCGGCGAAACCGCCCTTTTTTACAAAGCTTTGCCCAACAAAACAAACGTTTACAAGAACATGAAAGCCGACAATGTTAAAGTTTCAAAAGGGCGAGTTTGAATTTTTTTTTTGCAATATGTTAGGTACAGAAAAATTAAAACTTCTAGTAATTACTAACACTGCAAACTCTAGATGTTTCAAATCGATTAAAAAAGCCAACCTACCAGTTTATTATCGCCATCATCAAAATGCATGGATGGATGCTTCAATTTTCAAAGAATGGTTGCTAAAATGGTACAATCAATTAATAACAAAAAAACTTTTGGTTTCTAAAATATTGAATATTTTATTTTGAAAATTTTTTTGTCCATCTTTTTAATTGGGATTTCGATACAACGAGATTCGATATAACGAGCAAGAGAATTTCACCCGACTTGATCGTTATATCGAGGTTCGACTGTATTAAGATAAATTTTTTTTTTGAAATAAAACCCCAATATACTCGGCGTCTTTTTCTATCTTTTTGAGTTTTATCTTTATCCAACTCTTTCTCTAGCAATTGTTTGAGTGTCTTCAGAGTCCATTCTTTTAACAAAACTCCTATCGGATTCACTCTCCACTTAATATTTAGATAAAAAATTCTATCTTAATTTTAGAAATAGTTCTTTTAATTAAAAAAGTTTTTTAAGTATAAAAAGTTTTTTTTACGTTATAGTAGCATTATTATAAAGTAAATTTTTTTTTAGTGATAAAAATAGTTTTTTTTAGTCAAAAATACAATTTAAAATTCTTTCAAATCTGGAATTAGATTTTTTTAGAAAAAGAGTTTCACTTTTACAGAAAAAAAGATAATAATTTAAAAATATTTCTCATATTGTGAGTTTTAGAACATTAATAATGCTAAATAACAAAATTAAAATATTAAGGCTTAAGTTTAATTCTAAAAGAATTCATTTTATTTATTTTTTGTTCTTAATTACTCATAGCTTGAGGCTTTTTGAGAATAATATCGCTTAATATAAGAGCTAAGCTTATTTTTTAATCAGAACTATTTTAAAGTTTTCAATTACTTAGATACAGATATTTTGGTAGTTAAAAAATAAAGAATGAATTAAAAATTTTAATTTAAGCTTAAGACAAATTTAAAAAAAAAAGCTGTTTTTTAATTTTTTTTTTTTCATGCTAAGTGTTTCGGTCTGTTAGTACTTGAATAACTTTAGAAAAAATTAAAATAATTCTCTAAATTAAAAGTTTTAAATCCTCTATTTTAATTTTTTTTCTCAAGGGGTTCTAGCTCTTTAAAATTAAAAAAATAAGTAGTAAACAGTTTCTTCGCTTATTCAAATTCTCTTGAATTTTTGAAGTTGTTGATAGAATTTCAAATTATTTTTTAGGGTTTTTAAAATTATCTAAAAACTCAATTTAATTTAAATAAATTAATTGTTAAAAGTTAAATTTTTTTAAAAGAGATTTAGATTTATTCTTAATAAATAAGCCATTTTGGTTAATCCAAAATAATTAAAAATTAAATGTTTATTTCAAAGTTAAATTAGTATTTTGTAAAATAATTAAAAAGCACAAAATTAAAATTCTTTAAAAATTTATTATTTTAAAGAAAAATCGATCCTACTGTAAAATAAAATTTCAAGTGATTTAAATGAATTTGTTTTAAGTTTTTATTTGTTTGATTATAAAAATATATTAACTTGATAATGAAAATTAAAAGACAAATTGTGCTAATATTAGGCCTATTCAGAGCAAGAGTTTTTTTGAACAAAATAAAATGGCCATATTGTGAAAGCTATCAAATTTATGAATAGGAAAAAAAATGAGAAATTTACAAAAATTTGCGTCTTTTTTTGATTTTAACAAAATTCGATTTTTTTTAAAAGATAAAGCTCAAAATTGTTAAAAAAATTGAGTCAAATTAAAAGAATCCAAAATTTCCTATGACTGTTAATGGTTTTTTTAAAAACAAAAAAGGACTCGATCCTTCTTTTTTGACAAAAACACGTCTATTCACGTCACAGCCGAGTCTAAATAAAAAAAAAAAACAGATTAGAATAAAATTTTTTAACAAAAAAAAATTTGTTAGTAATCAGCTAAAAGTATTAATTTTATCTAGAGCTATTAATAGATAACCTTAGAGATAAGTAAAATTTCGCTTCATTTGCTCTTTATCAATGGTAAACGAAGCAACTGAATTGAGGTAGCTTGGTGGCAAATGACTAGTATTGGGCGATGTTTGTTCAAAACTCTGGTAACGAATCGACGAGTAAACACTCGCCGGTTCAAAAAACTTATCCAGCTCTTTTGAATCGACTTTAGTCGAATCATTTAGAACAATTTTAGGTCTGTGGTGATTAGTTTTCCTAGGGACAGTCATAGAATAAATGCTTGTGTCCGAGTTCTGGCAAAAAATGTTCTCTCATTAAAGTTAATTTAATAAACACATTGTCCATATACTTACAACAATTTCCACTTCTGGTTGTTTGGCTCGGGCTCGCTTAGGCGTTTTTATAACAGTGACAACGCTTCTTTGACCTTTTGGGTGATAAATTAAATTTTTTTAATCAAAGCTCATTTCTCGCTTGAGGATTTTTAGTTAGAAAAAAAATTGTTCTTAATTCAACACTTTTTATTTAATTTCAAATTTTCACAAAATTACACCAGGAAAGATTTAAATACAAATGAGTGCGCACTTTCCAACTAGAAACATGGCAACTAGACTATCATGGGCTTAATTGTCCACTAATTCGCTTGATGGCTGAAGTCGAACCAATCTACGATATGATACTATTATAAAGTACAAACATTAGATATTAATCCTGGTAAATGGGGGAAGGGATGAACGTTCATGCTCACAGAACAAAATCCTTTTCAGCTATGTTACTAAAAAACATGCACACAAAACATGTAAGCTCAATAAATAAAATTATTTTAAATAAACTAAGTTTTTTGTTTATTTTTACTCGAATGATTAAAAATTTAGATTTTTACCAAATTTTAAGTTCGCGTTTAATATTTTTAAATAGCAATAATATGCAATTAAAAAACTAAAATACTGAATTAGGAACAAAATAAAATCATTTTAATTTTTTTGTAAATAATGTCAATTGCATTTAAATTGATCAATTTTTTTTGTTTTAATAGATATTTTTATTTAAAAATTGATTTAAAAGGGCTTCGAGCTATCATTCGAAAAAAGTGCATACTGCACATACGAAGTGAAGCTCCTTCTGCCCAAAAAAAAATAAACAAACATATTTTAAATTACATCATTAAAAATAAAATTTTTTTTTCTTTTTTTCTGTTTATCATAGCACAAAATTAAAAAAACTATAAAATTAGAAAATGAAAGACAAATAACATCAAATACTAACTAATTAGAACAGTACACGCATACGCAATTCGAATTATAGAGAAAAAGGCTCCTACCGGAGTAGAGGTAACCGATACTTTAGCTGTGTTTTCAGACCACGAGCCACTATATTCCTCGACAAGTAGCTTGATAAAACTGTTTGTATAGGAGAAACATTTTAACATATATCTAGCACCCATTTTAAAGTATCTTTCCTTAATAAACAAAATGTTACTAACTGAAAAGAGACTCCTAGTTGGGCTGTCCCATCTTAACTTGTAGATACACCTAATAGCTCTGTTTTGAACTGTTTGAACAAGATTTAAGTTGGTCTTAGAAATACATGCTACGGAAAAGAAAGAGTAATCAAACATGGAACCAATTAAGGCTCTATAAAATACTCGTGAGGGTAGTTTTATTTAGGTGCCGAGAGCTGTGAGCAAAAATTTTGACAATGTTGAGCCTTTTTATGGCAAAATGAAGAAAATTTTACATTTTTACATTCTCATATTTTTAGATTTTTTGTGCAACTTTTCAAAAAATTTTTATTTTTAATTTAGTAACTAAACAATTTGGAAGATTTTTTCATTATTTTCTGAAATATTGCACAAAAAATGTAAAAATATGAAAATGTAAAAATGTAAAATTATTTTGATTTTACCCTTTTTAGGGTTACTCTTAAGTTTTGAAATAGCTTATTAAAACATAAGTACTCATCGAAAGTGACTCCTAAAAAGAGAGGGTTAGGATTATAAGGTATCAGGTCACCAAACAATCTTAAATCCATTTTCAGTCTACTTCGACCACCTCCTGAAAAAATAGTATAGCAACATTTTGAGGCATTCATTTTCAGACGCCAAGCAGACAGTCAATTCGTAAGCCTTCTTAGGTACTTTTTAATTTCTTTGATGACTTTTTCTGACTATTTTAATTTGTTGGTAAATAATTGAATAAAAACACAAAAAAATAAATTAGGTATTTTTTTGTCCTTAAAAAAAAATATTTTCTTTTTCTTTTTATTTTTTTGTTCTACTTAGATAATTAGTGCTATATTTTTCTAAACAAAGTAATTAATAAAAAATTTGTTCAGTATTTTAGTTTTTTTTCGCTTAAAATAAACGCAAGTAATAATTATATGCCATTTAAGTTAAATTAAAATTAAAAAGAATCTTTCGAATGCCATTAAAATCAGAGTTGGTAAATTTTGTGACTCATTGATATTGCTGTCTTGCTTTATGAATTAGGGTTACATTTATCAAAGAAAATTATTTAATAATATAGGGATAACTGAACATTCGTGAAAATTTTATTAATTTTGTAAATAAAAAATAAAATTCAAAGATTATAAAAAAAGCATAAAAAATGCAGAATTTTTTAGCTGACAATATTTAAAATTGTTTTAAAATTAAGAAAAAATTTAATATTCAAATTCTTTATTTTTTTTTTGTTTTTTAAAATTTTATTCATTTTAAATTTTTTCGATTTTTTTTGTGAGAGAAATTGAATATTAAATGAAAACTTTTTTTATTTTTAATTTTAAAATTTTACGCATAAAATTCATTTTATTTAATTTTTTAAAATAACTTCACTAATGATTAAGTAAAATTTGTAAATTTTTTTGTAGAAAATTGATCCAAATGAAGAATAAAATTTCAAGTGATTTAAATGAATTTGTTTTATTATAAATTTTTTTTTTAAAGGGCCTACTTTTAATTCGTTGCTGAAAATACAAGTCTAAAACCTAGTCATGATGATTGATACTGATAGAACTAAAGATTTCGAATAATTCAGCGATTACAGTTTTGTAATATTTTTATATCACTTTCTTTTTTGATTTTTTAAAATAACCTTTATAAAATCAATGGTCACAAATTTTCCCAACCCCAATTTATTCCATTAATAAAAAAAATCATAGCAATTTTTCTCTTCCCATTTGATCAAGAAGAAAGAAATTTTTTTTACTAAATTTAAAAACAAATTTTATTTTGAACATTGTTTATTATCAATAATACGTAAATATCGATGATTAGCCTATCGATGTTTAAAATCGAATTATTCCTTATTGTTAAACTAGAGGTGATCTTTGATCTACCATAAAAAAATTCAAAAAAAGTAAATTTTGTAACAAATCAAAATAAATTTTTAAAACTTAGATATATTTTTTCTTTATCTCTTAAAATTAAAAGAGAAGTTAAAGTTAAAAAAGTTAAAAAAGCGTAAGTTTCAGCTTTTATTGTATAACTGCACTATCAATGTCAGTTAACATGGATAGGGTGATGATTTAAAACAAAAGAACAATTTCACTTAAAAAAAAAAACACAATACTTCAAAAAAATTTAATTTATATAGGCACAATTTTTTTTCCTAAATTTTTTTTCTTCTCAACTGTTTTGGTTTTGTGAAATTCAGTACAAAATGATAAAAAGAACAGAAAATAATGTAAAAAAATTGAATAATTTTTTTTCTAAAAGTTTAAAATTAATTCTGTGAATGCAGAGTTTAGCAGAAATTTGATTTCAATATAATCGAGCGGAATGCATTTTGCAGAGATTTTGCACTTCATTAGCAGACTTTTACAGTTGATGCAACTTTGAATGTTGCACCTTGCATTTACAGAATTAATTTTAAACTTTTAGAAAAAAAATTATTCAATTTTTTTACACTTTGTCTTGTTCTTTTGTACTGAACTTCACAAAACCAACTGTTTTTGATAAAAAGCTTAGAATTTATTCATCGATTGGATTTAGAAATAGAAAATAAAAAAACATATCTTAAAACTTTCAAGAGGCAGCAATCAGTGATATTCAATATTAACATTGCTTAAGAATTCAATTTAAATAAAAAAAAGGAAAATTTTATTAGTATGGACAAACGAAAAAAATATTAGATATTTTTTATAATAATTTTTTTTAAATATGGACTGAGTTTACCAACTTTTTTGTTTATATTTTTTTTGTAATTTTTTTTTTATATTTTTCACATTGCGATAAATTTATTTAACCCTGGAATCAAGCTGTAACAATTTAGCATTTTTAATTTACAAAATTTCTTTATAATTTGAATACAGTTTTTTTTGTGTAAAAAATTTATTTTATGAAATTTTCTACAATTAAAATTTCGATTTTTTAGCTTTATCTTGGAAATTATAACTTTATTAGATTTGAGAAAAAGAAAAATACATACGAAAACCTTGTCATAAGAAAAAATATTCAATATTTATGCGAATTAATTTAAAAGAAAAAATAATTTCAATATCGAGCCCTGGCAAAAATCTTTAAGCCATGTGATAGAGGTTCAATTTTGAAACATTTGTGCTATGTACAGTGCTTGGCCGAAAAGCATTATGACGGGATAAAATAAATCTAATTTTTAAACTAAGATAAAAAGTAATTAAGAAAAAATTTCAATTTATAATCACACTTGTAAAAACGAAATTATTTGATTAATTAATTACAATTTTTTAAGAAAAAGTGAGAAAAAAATCAGAAAATGTAAGAAGTTTCTAAATAACTAAGAAAAGATTTAAAAATATTTGACATAGAAAATACTTCTTTCATTAAACAGTTGTCAAAAGTTTGATTCATAAAAATTTCACTGAATTTGATCTAGCATTAAATGTAATAATTCTTATTGACTCGATGAAATACTATTTTTACTTAATCAAACTTAGTAATAATAATAATAATAATTAGTAAAATTTGATAATAAAAGTAAAAGATTATTTAGATTCACAGACCGATCAGCTTAATTCGATATTTATGTATTACCAGTATTTTTAAGTACACTTAAAATTAAGAAAAAAAATTTTATTTATTGATTATATTTTAACTAGAAATTAAGCTTAATTATGCTAGTGCAATTTCTAATTTCTAAATATAAAAAAAAATAAAAGACAAGCAAATTCAGATAAAAAATATAGAAACAAAAAAATAACAAAACTTCAACCAAAAACACATCTAGTTAAAAAAATTTACCCGCACTTTCTCTAGAAATACTTGGTCCTTAAAAAACAAAAACAAATTTAAATGGTGACAAATGCAGAAGAAAGTTTTTTTGACATCAATAAAGAAGGTTTCGTGACTTTTAAATACAAATTGAACAAAAATTCCTCATTGAAATTAAATTAAATAAAAAATACTAGAAAAAATCCTGCAACATAGTGCAACATATTTTTTTTTAAAGTAAATCAAATCAATAATCTATTTAAAAATACATATAGGTGTAGCCCCTCTAAAAGAAATTCCACCCCACAAAAGTAACTTAAAATTATCTCTTTAATTATGTGAAAAAATTATTAATAAAAATTATTAATAAAAATATTAATTATTTTTATTATTAATAAAAATGAAACTTTTAAAGGATGTTTTGCTACAGGTGCTTTGTTGTAACGACAGCCTTTTTTTTGCCAACTAAAAAAATTGCTAAAATCATACAATATTTGTTTTAATATGAAAAATCTACTGTTTTAAAGTATGAACTTCAAGCTCTATCAATGACTCATCTATGAATACACAATCCATAAATGAATCACATGATAATAAACAAAAATTAGCATAAAGAGCTCTTTTAATTGCATTTTTTTCAGAAATATTTGA
The DNA here is from genome assembly GCA_025491095.1 of Brachionus asplanchnoidis. Taxonomy (NCBI): domain Eukaryota; kingdom Metazoa; phylum Rotifera; class Eurotatoria; order Ploima; family Brachionidae; genus Brachionus; species Brachionus asplanchnoidis. The sequence goes on along the minus strand of JAILYF010000008.1, from coordinate 706,166 downwards.
CAATATCTTTCAAGTATAAAATTTTCATGATTTTTATTTGGAATTAAAAAAATACCTTGTTGTTTTTCGACTCCAATTTATCTTTTCTGCCGCTCTTATAATTGTTGAATTTGAAACTTTGATTGAAAACTTAATGTTAATTTTCAAAATTATTTCTTGAGTAGTTATCTCCCTATTTTTGCATATAAGTTGCTCTAAATAATCATAATGTATTTGATTGAATATAGTGCTTCGTCCAGATCTCTTAAAATCAGCAATAACACTTTTTTGAATATATTTTTCACATATTTTCCTAACTGAAACGTGGCTGATTATCAATCCTTCGGAAATTAGTTGTTTTGAAATATTCCTATAACTTAGGCCTGAATCTCTTAAATCAATTATCCTATGTCTATAAACAATCGGTGCTCTCATATCTAGTCTAAAGCGTTTGAATGTTTCAAATCAATATTCTTAGAATTCCATTATAATAATATATACAAATGGTAAAAAAAATCAAAAATAAGATAAAAATTAGCATTAAACGTTTTTAAAAGTTGCTAAACCAGTTTTTGAACCGCTTAAGCAGTTTTATGAGCGGTTTAAGCAGTGTTTATGAGCGGTTTAAGCAGTGTTTATGAGCGGTTTAAGCAGAGTTTATGAGCAGTTTAAGCAGTGTTTATGAGCGGTTTAAACAGTGTTTAGAGCTGCTTAAGCAGTGTTTAAGAGCGGCTTTAAAACCGCTTAAGCAGCCTGTTAACTTTGTTTTGAAATGTACTGTACATCAAAAGGAAAAAAGTAATCTTTGAGGATGTTACAGTTCTTTATATTTCTCCTGGCAACATAATATTAGATATAATCGAACATATGAAATGGCCTAATAAGTATAGTGTGGCCGACATGACTCATTTTCGTAGGATGTATCCGGAACCGAATCAATGGCATGCGGACGTGATAAAGCTAAAGCTTTCAAAGACGTATACAGATTAGCTTGAGCAAATGGAAGCTCAAAGGTATGACGAGGATTCTGAGAAGCCACTGGTTGATAGTGACCATTCCAAATTAGCCCCATTTAAAAGTTACCTGGAGTTACTTAGAAATATTCGCGTTAAAGCGGATGGTCATGAAACCAACTCTGGTTGGTGCATGGTGCTGTGTGGCAGAGCCCAAATATATAAAACAACGGCCAATTTAATAAAAGCCCAGTCATATTGACCTTATCATGTGTGGACTGGACATCAGTACGTCGAGTGTGACGTTCTCAAATATGACGACGCTGCTAGAGCTCAAATAGAGCAAATCGTGGTAGAGGAGATTTACTGTACCAGTCTCCCGCACAAAAAAACATTGGAAGGCACCCTCTGTTCTATCAAAGAACAGTTATCGGGTGCCGGTCTCAACATAAGACTGGCCAAAAACAAATCAAGCCTGGAAGGGTTGAAATTAAAAATAAAAAGGTTCTTTGTGAGCTATAACCCGACAAACATTATCGATTATGAGACTTTAAAGTCCAAGATCGATTCTAAGATGGAATTCAAACGCAGGTTCTATTTATTCGATTTTGATTCTTTAGAACTTCGGAACGTATTTGGAAAACCGAAGGGTGTATGGAGTAATGACTTGATACAATTGGCTTCCAAATGTATAGCAACATTTGAAGGATGGCGCAAATTCAATGACTTTTTGGAAGGCATTGAAGAAATAGGTGAATTTAACTTTGCGGATGCCAACCGGTACTTGGTGTTAAAAATTAAAAGTGAGTTCACTGAACAGGATGAAATCGAAGCACAACAAGATCTTGGTAGAATCCAAAGAGAGATGGCCGGACAACCATTGGCCGATGAACCTGAAAGTCCAGATGAGGACGATGAAATTATATGGATCTATTGTCTAGAAGAAGGTGGAAATAAAGAAAATTAATATTATTTTTTCATATTTTATTTCATCAATAAAAATTTAAAATTACTTCACTTTTTTAATTCAAATTTTTTTTTTATTTACAAATAAATTAACTATGTACAATTAATTATCCTGCGTTCTATTGTAAATTGTCTTTTGTCATTTCCATTTGTTTAATAGTCTATCGGTTACAATCGTTGTTGTTGCTATTGCGCTCCCACTCGGCTGTTCAATGGATACTCATTGTATGTGCTACTTCAGCATTAAAATCAGATAATGAATGATAATATGGATCTGCTTTAAGAGGTTCAACTGTATTTCTAGCTCCTCCAATTGCAAAAGTGCCACCTTGATAATCAACTCCTAACCATTCTTCTCTGGTTACTTTATGTAATTCAGTATGTATATCAGGTGTAGCTATTGCTTTAGGATCTGAAGAACCACATTCAATAAGTTTCATTGGTAGATTTAATGTGGCTATTAATAATGATAAGTAATTTTGAACACAATGAGCATTCCAAATTTTCAGCTGTTGATATCCGCTTTGCTATTGATATTGCTCAAATATAATCTTTTAAGTTGAAATATTTTTATTTCCTTGCAAGAGACATGCATGAATATCGCTAATACGTACTTAATTCAATTTGCTTGAATAAGATAATTTGAAATCTTATTTTTTCATAATTAACTTTTTTAAATTTTTTTTTTCTAAATGTGATTGGATAATATTAACCAATAGATTTTTCATTAATAATTTAAAAATAAAAATTTTCTTCTTTTTTTCACACTTATTTGTTTTTTCCTCTATTTTTTCACACTCAACTTATAATCTTTTTCAAAGTCAGGTGGAAAAACCCACTGAGCCCAAATCTTTCACCGATATCGAACAAGAAAATTTTTTTTTTCACACTTTAATAATGAAAAAAAAACAATAAACTTATTGTCTTTACTCATTATAAATTGATAAGAATTATTGATAGTAGTTTTATTCAAAAATGTCAAAAAAATATCGCTGACAAAAAAAAGAAAGTGTATCTAGAGACTAAACTCGAAATAATAAATAAACATAGCAATCAAAAAGTAACTACCACTTCACTCGCAAAGATACATGGAACTTGGAAATCGACAATATCTATGATATTTTCCTCAAAGGCAAAAGTTTTAGAGCATTATGAAAAAATATCATGCGGTCCTAAAAAAAAAGAAATAAATTGTCCAGTTACGATGATGTCGATAAATCAGTGTTGTTTTGGTTTGAACAAGTTCAAAGATAAAATAATGTGATAGTGAGTGGCAATGATATTCAGTTCCAAGAATTAAAATTTGCGACCATGTAGGGGCATAGTGAATTTAAAGCAAGTATTGGATGACTTTACAAATTTAAAGAGAAAAATGGCATTTCATTGAAAACCTCTATTGGTCGTTCAAGCTAGCGTTCAGAATTGGATTTCGGAAATTTTACCAGATTTGATAAAAGATTATGCTGGCGATGATATATTTAACGCCGGCGAAACCGCCCTTTTTTACAAAGCTTTGCCCAACAAAACAAACGTTTACAAGAACATGAAAGCCGACAATGTTAAAGTTTCAAAAGGGCGAGTTTGAATTTTTTTTTTGCAATATGTTAGGTACAGAAAAATTAAAACTTCTAGTAATTACTAACACTGCAAACTCTAGATGTTTCAAATCGATTAAAAAAGCCAACCTACCAGTTTATTATCGCCATCATCAAAATGCATGGATGGATGCTTCAATTTTCAAAGAATGGTTGCTAAAATGGTACAATCAATTAATAACAAAAAAACTTTTGGTTTCTAAAATATTGAATATTTTATTTTGAAAATTTTTTTGTCCATCTTTTTAATTGGGATTTCGATACAACGAGATTCGATATAACGAGCAAGAGAATTTCACCCGACTTGATCGTTATATCGAGGTTCGACTGTATTAAGATAAATTTTTTTTTTGAAATAAAACCCCAATATACTCGGCGTCTTTTTCTATCTTTTTGAGTTTTATCTTTATCCAACTCTTTCTCTAGCAATTGTTTGAGTGTCTTCAGAGTCCATTCTTTTAACAAAACTCCTATCGGATTCACTCTCCACTTAATATTTAGATAAAAAATTCTATCTTAATTTTAGAAATAGTTCTTTTAATTAAAAAAGTTTTTTAAGTATAAAAAGTTTTTTTTACGTTATAGTAGCATTATTATAAAGTAAATTTTTTTTTAGTGATAAAAATAGTTTTTTTTAGTCAAAAATACAATTTAAAATTCTTTCAAATCTGGAATTAGATTTTTTTAGAAAAAGAGTTTCACTTTTACAGAAAAAAAGATAATAATTTAAAAATATTTCTCATATTGTGAGTTTTAGAACATTAATAATGCTAAATAACAAAATTAAAATATTAAGGCTTAAGTTTAATTCTAAAAGAATTCATTTTATTTATTTTTTGTTCTTAATTACTCATAGCTTGAGGCTTTTTGAGAATAATATCGCTTAATATAAGAGCTAAGCTTATTTTTTAATCAGAACTATTTTAAAGTTTTCAATTACTTAGATACAGATATTTTGGTAGTTAAAAAATAAAGAATGAATTAAAAATTTTAATTTAAGCTTAAGACAAATTTAAAAAAAAAAAGCTGTTTTTTAATTTTTTTTTTTTCATGCTAAGTGTTTCGGTCTGTTAGTACTTGAATAACTTTAGAAAAAATTAAAATAATTCTCTAAATTAAAAGTTTTAAATCCTCTATTTTAATTTTTTTTCTCAAGGGGTTCTAGCTCTTTAAAATTAAAAAAATAAGTAGTAAACAGTTTCTTCGCTTATTCAAATTCTCTTGAATTTTTGAAGTTGTTGATAGAATTTCAAATTATTTTTTAGGGTTTTTAAAATTATCTAAAAACTCAATTTAATTTAAATAAATTAATTGTTAAAAGTTAAATTTTTTTAAAAGAGATTTAGATTTATTCTTAATAAATAAGCCATTTTGGTTAATCCAAAATAATTAAAAATTAAATGTTTATTTCAAAGTTAAATTAGTATTTTGTAAAATAATTAAAAAGCACAAAATTAAAATTCTTTAAAAATTTATTATTTTAAAGAAAAATCGATCCTACTGTAAAATAAAATTTCAAGTGATTTAAATGAATTTGTTTTAAGTTTTTATTTGTTTGATTATAAAAATATATTAACTTGATAATGAAAATTAAAAGACAAATTGTGCTAATATTAGGCCTATTCAGAGCAAGAGTTTTTTTGAACAAAATAAAATGGCCATATTGTGAAAGCTATCAAATTTATGAATAGGAAAAAAAATGAGAAATTTACAAAAATTTGCGTCTTTTTTTGATTTTAACAAAATTCGATTTTTTTTAAAAGATAAAGCTCAAAATTGTTAAAAAAATTGAGTCAAATTAAAAGAATCCAAAATTTCCTATGACTGTTAATGGTTTTTTTAAAAACAAAAAAGGACTCGATCCTTCTTTTTTGACAAAAACACGTCTATTCACGTCACAGCCGAGTCTAAATAAAAAAAAAAAACAGATTAGAATAAAATTTTTTAACAAAAAAAAATTTGTTAGTAATCAGCTAAAAGTATTAATTTTATCTAGAGCTATTAATAGATAACCTTAGAGATAAGTAAAATTTCGCTTCATTTGCTCTTTATCAATGGTAAACGAAGCAACTGAATTGAGGTAGCTTGGTGGCAAATGACTAGTATTGGGCGATGTTTGTTCAAAACTCTGGTAACGAATCGACGAGTAAACACTCGCCGGTTCAAAAAACTTATCCAGCTCTTTTGAATCGACTTTAGTCGAATCATTTAGAACAATTTTAGGTCTGTGGTGATTAGTTTTCCTAGGGACAGTCATAGAATAAATGCTTGTGTCCGAGTTCTGGCAAAAAATGTTCTCTCATTAAAGTTAATTTAATAAACACATTGTCCATATACTTACAACAATTTCCACTTCTGGTTGTTTGGCTCGGGCTCGCTTAGGCGTTTTTATAACAGTGACAACGCTTCTTTGACCTTTTGGGTGATAAATTAAATTTTTTTAATCAAAGCTCATTTCTCGCTTGAGGATTTTTAGTTAGAAAAAAAATTGTTCTTAATTCAACACTTTTTATTTAATTTCAAATTTTCACAAAATTACACCAGGAAAGATTTAAATACAAATGAGTGCGCACTTTCCAACTAGAAACATGGCAACTAGACTATCATGGGCTTAATTGTCCACTAATTCGCTTGATGGCTGAAGTCGAACCAATCTACGATATGATACTATTATAAAGTACAAACATTAGATATTAATCCTGGTAAATGGGGGAAGGGATGAACGTTCATGCTCACAGAACAAAATCCTTTTCAGCTATGTTACTAAAAAACATGCACACAAAACATGTAAGCTCAATAAATAAAATTATTTTAAATAAACTAAGTTTTTTGTTTATTTTTACTCGAATGATTAAAAATTTAGATTTTTACCAAATTTTAAGTTCGCGTTTAATATTTTTAAATAGCAATAATATGCAATTAAAAAACTAAAATACTGAATTAGGAACAAAATAAAATCATTTTAATTTTTTTGTAAATAATGTCAATTGCATTTAAATTGATCAATTTTTTTTGTTTTAATAGATATTTTTATTTAAAAATTGATTTAAAAGGGCTTCGAGCTATCATTCGAAAAAAGTGCATACTGCACATACGAAGTGAAGCTCCTTCTGCCCAAAAAAAAATAAACAAACATATTTTAAATTACATCATTAAAAATAAAATTTTTTTTTCTTTTTTTCTGTTTATCATAGCACAAAATTAAAAAAACTATAAAATTAGAAAATGAAAGACAAATAACATCAAATACTAACTAATTAGAACAGTACACGCATACACAATTCGAATTATAGAGAAAAAGGCTCCTACCGGAGTAGAGGTAACCGATACTTTAGCTGTGTTTTCAGACCACGAGCCACTATATTCCTCGACAAGTAGCTTGATAAAACTGTTTGTATAGGAGAAACATTTTAACATATATCTAGCACCCATTTTAAAGTATCTTTCCTTAATAAACAAAATGTTACTAACTGAAAAGAGACTCCTAGTTGGGCTGTCCCATCTTAACTTGTAGATACACCTAATAGCTCTGTTTTGAACTGTTTGAACAAGATTTAAGTTGGTCTTAGAAATACATGCTACGGAAAAGAAAGAGTAATCAAACATGGAACCAATTAAGGCTCTATAAAATACTCGTGAGGGTAGTTTTATTTAGGTGCCGAGAGCTGTGAGCAAAAATTTTGACAATGTTGAGCCTTTTTATGGCAAAATGAAGAAAATTTTACATTTTTACATTCTCATATTTTTAGATTTTTTGTGCAACTTTTCAAAAAATTTTTATTTTTAATTTAGTAACTAAACAATTTGGAAGATTTTTTCATTATTTTCTGAAATATTGCACAAAAAATGTAAAAATATGAAAATGTAAAAATGTAAAATTATTTTGATTTTACCCTTTTTAGGGTTACTCTCAAGATTTGAAATAGCTTATTAAAACATAAGTACTCATCGAAAGTGACTCCTAAAAAGAGAGGGTTAGGATTATAAGGTATCAGGTCACCAAACAATCTTAAATCCATTTTCAGTCTACTTCGACCACCTCCTGAAAAAATAGTATAGCAACATTTTGAGGCATTCATTTTCAGACGCCAAGCAGACAGTCAATTCGTAAGCCTTCTTAGGTACTTTTTAATTTCTTTGATGACTTTTTCTGACTATTTTAATTTGTTGGTAAATAATTGAATAAAAACACAAAAAAATAAATTAGGTATTTTTTTGTCCTTAAAAAAAAATATTTTCTTTTTATTTTTTTGTTCTACTTAGATAATTAGTGCTATATTTTTCTAAACAAAGTAATTAATAAAAAATTTGTTCAGTATTTTAGTTTTTTTTCGCTTAAAATAAACGCAAGTAATAATTATATGCCTTTTAAGTTAAATTAAAATTAAAAAGAATCTTTCGAATGCCATTAAAATCAGAGTTGGTAAATTTTGTGACTCATTGATATTGCTGTCTTGCTTTATGAATTAGGGTTACATTTATCAAAGAAAATTATTTAATAATATAGGGATAACTGAACATTCGTGAAAATTTTATTAATTTTGTAAATAAAAAATTAAAATTCAAAGATTATAAAAAAAGCATAAAAAATGCCGAATTTTTTAGCTGACAATATTTAAAATTGTTTTAAAATTAAGAAAAAATTTAATATTCAAATTCTTTATTTCTTTTTTGTTTTTTAAAATTTTATTCATTTTAAATTTTTTCGATTTTTTTTGTGAGAGAAATTGAATATTAAATGAAAACTTTTTTTAAAAGAAAATTGATCTAAATGAAGAATAAAATTTCAAGTGATTTAAATGAATTTGTTTTATTATAAATTTTTTTTTTAAAGGGCCTACTTTTAATTCGTTGCTGAAAATACTAGTCTAAAACTTAGTCATGATGATTGATACTGATAGAACTAAATAATTCGAATAATTCAGCGATTATAGTTTTGTAATATTTTTATATCACTTTCTTTTTTCATTTTTTAAAATAACCTTTTTAAAATCAATGGTCACAAATTTTCCCAACCCCAATTTATTCTATGAAGAAAAAAAATCATAGCAATTTTTCTCTTCCCATTTGATCAAGAAAAAAGAAATTTTTTTTACTAAATTTAAAAACAAATTTTATTTTGAACAATATTTATTATCAATAATACGTAAATATCGATGATTAGCCTATCGATGTTTAAAATCGAATTATTCTTTATTGTTAAACTAGAGGTGATCTTTGATCTACCATAAAAAAATTCAAAAAAAGTAAATTTTGTAACAAATCAAAATAAATTTTTAAAACTTAGATATATTTTTTCTTTATCTCTTAAAATTAAAAAAGAGGTTAAAGTTAAAAAAGTTAAAAAAGCGTAAGTTTCAGCTTTTATTGTATAACTGCACTATCAATGTCAGTTAACATGGATAGGGTGATGATTTAAAACAAAAGAACAATTTCACTTAAAAAAGAAAACACAATACTTCAAAAAAATTTAATTTATATAGGCACAATTTTTTTTCCTAAATTTTTTTTCTTCTCAACTGTTTTGGTTTTGTGAAATTCAGTACAAAATGATAAAAAGAACAGAAAAAAATGTAAAAAAATTGAATAATTTTTTTTCTAAAAGTTTAAAATTAATTCTGTGAATGCAGAGTTTAGCAGAAATTTGATTTCAATATAATCGAGCGGAATGCATTTTGCAGAGATTTTGCACTTCATTAGCAGACTTTTACAGTTGATGCAACTTTGAATGTTGCACCTTGCTGCATTTACAGAATTAATTTTAAACTTTTAGAAAAAAAATTATTCAATTTTTTTACACTTTGTCTTGTTCTTTTGTACTGAACTTCACAAAACCAACTGTTTTTGATAAAAAGCTTAGAATTTATTCATCGATTGGATTTAGAAATAGAAAATAAAAAAACATATCTTAAAACTTTCAAGAGGCAGCAATCAGTGATATTCAATATTAACATTGCTTAAGAATTCAATTTAAATAAAAAAAAGGAAAATTTTATTAGTATGGACAAACGAAAAAAATATTAGATATTTTTTATAATAATTTTTTTTAAATATGGACTGAGTTTACCAACTTTTTTGTTTATATTTTTTTGTAATTTTTTTTTTATATTTTTCACATTGCGGTAAATTTATTTAACCCTGGAATCAAGCTGTAACAATTTAGCATTTTTAATTTACAAAATTTCTTTATAATTTGAATACAGTTTTTTTTGTGTAAAAAATTTATTTTATGAAATTTTCTACAATTAAAATTTCGATTTTTTAGCTTTATCTTAGAAATTATAACTTTATTAGATTTGAGAAAAAGAAAAATTTTTGTCGAAAAATATATACGAAAACCTTGTCATAAGAAAAAATATTCAATATTTATGCGAATTAATTTAAAAGAAAAAATAATTTCAATATCGAGCCCTGGCAAAAATCTTTAAGCCATGTGATAGAGGTTCAATTTTGAAACATTTGTGCTATGTACAGTGCTTGACCGAAAAGCATTATGACGGGATAAAATAAATCTAATTTTTAAACTAAGATAAAAAGTAATTAAGAAAAAATTTCAATTTATAATCACACTTGTAAAAACGAAATTATTTGATTAATTAATTACAATTTTTTAAGAAAAAGTGAGAAAAAAATCAGAAAATGTAAAAAGTTTCTAAATAACTAAGAAAAGATTTAAAAATATTTGACATAGAAAATACTTCTTTCATTAAACAGTTGTCAAAAGTTTGATTCATAAAAATTTCACTGAATTTGATCTAGCATTAAATGTAATAATTCTTATTGACTCGATAAAATACTATTTTTACTTAATCAAACTTAGTAATAATAATAATAATAATTAGTAAAATTTGATAATAAAAGTAAAAGATTATTTAGATTCACAGACCGATCAGCTTAATTCGATATTTATGTATTACCAGTATTTTTAAGTACACTTAAAATTAAGAAAAAAAATTTTATTTATTGATTATATTTTAACTAGAAATTAAGCTTAATTATGCTAGTGCAATTTCTAATTTCTAAATATAAAAAAAATAAAAGACAAGCAAATTCAGATAAAAAATATAGAAACAAAAAAATAACAAAACTTCAACCAAAAACACATCTAGTTAAAAAAATTTACCCGCACTTTCTCTAGAAATACTTGGTCCTTAAAAAACAAAAACAAATTTAAATGGTGACAAATGCAGAAGAAAGTTTTTTTGACATCAATAAAGAAGGTTTCGTGACTTTTAAATACAAATTGAACAAAAATTCCTCATTAAAATTAAATTAAATAAAAAATACTAGAAAAAATCCTGCAACATAGTGCAACATATTTTTTTTTAAAGTAAATCAAATCAATAATCTATTTAAATCTTATTGATTCTTTATTTTGGCACACTCTCCTTTCACCGAATTTTCATCGAAAAGAAAAATTTTCTCTTATCTTTTTTGTAGAAAAAAAATTATAGAAAATTGTCAAAGAAAATTTTTGATAGAAAGTTATTCAAACTTTCTATCAAAAATTGTTATTATCACAGAAATTTATAATTGAGCTAATTAAAACAGATTTTTACACAAACAGATTTAAGTCAATTGTATTTTTTTTTGTATACTTTTCTATAAAAAAATTGCCAATAACAGCAAATATAATTATTTTAATTTCTATTATACCATTCAAATAAGTTAGCAAATTTATCTTATTGAAAGATTTTAAGTGATCAAAAAACATGATATCTTTTTTTATTACCCTTAAATCACGTTGAAATATAATGCCATTTTTATTTTTAAATTCTAAATTTTAAAAAAGCAAATCTATCAAAATTTCTATGAAAAATTTTTCCCTGTGAAAAAGATTAACACAAGAAGCACCAACATTTCCTGCTAATAGAAGCCGGACTACCCGGTTATGTTATCAGCTGATAACATATTTTGTTATCAGCTGATAACATATTTTGTTATCAAGGAAAAATGCTATCAAACATGATAACATTATATTTTAAATGATAACATAATATTCTAAATGATAACATAAAGTTTAATAAATTTTAAAACATTTGAAATAGTAAAATTTTACTTTGACGTAAAATTTATGGAAGCTGGTTTAATTACATATGTCCCGCACTCATAAAAAAATACAATATTCATTTTTGCAATTTTCAAATTTTTTTTTATGATATAATTTTATAATAATTTTTGTAATGATAACTAAATTTAAAAAATGATAACTTAATTTCTTTAATATTTTTTTTTGAAATCTAATGGATAAAAATTTATTATTTGGATAAATCTATTCAAAAATTAATTTTAATTAAGTGAAAATACAAAATTAGCTAAAAAAGTATCTAGCAAAAAATTAATCTTCTATTGAATTCATTTCTTTTTGAACCCATTCTTCGTCTTTCATGTAAAATAGGCAAACTATAATTTTGCTTTTTTATAAATTTTCTCATCTCCGTTCAAGTATTAGGGTTTGAGTCAGTTTTTTTAAAGATTTGTATACTTTTAATTAATATCTTATGACTCATCCATTGATTTTGTAGCGGCATTGTGAATTTTAATACAAAACTTCCAAAAAATACAAAAATAAAAGGCATCTTGAAGTTGATGATCAATTCAAAATATCATTTCAATTCAATAAGTTTATCTTTAGATATTAAAAAAAATCTTCAATTTAATTTAAATAATTTTAATGTAATATACTTTGCACGTAATGTAGATTTAGAAAATAAAAATAAAATTCAAAAAACATTTTCTCAATCCAGTGTTAAAATCGATTTTTATATTTAAATGTATTAAATGATTTTCTGTAAAGTTTATTTAAAATTTTTTATTTAAAAAGTATTTGTATCTAGCATTCAAAATAAAGTTCAAAAAAGAAATTCAAATAATAAATTCCAAATAAGTAATAAAATGAAAATAAAACTTTACAAAAAATAAGTTAAATAAATTAGAAATCGATTTAATCAAATGATTGAATAAATGTTTTTTATTTTTTTTTAAAATCAACATTGCATGTAATGCATGTTACATAACAATTATTTAAATTAAATCAAAGATTACGCTTAATATCTAAGGATAAACTTTTTGAATTGAAATGATATTTTGAATTGATAATCAACTTCAAGATGTCAAATAAAATTGTTTTTTATTTATTTCAACATGAAACATTTTGTTTCATGTTGAAATAAATAAAAACATTTTGTTTCAACATGAAACATTTTGTTTCATGTTGAAATAAATAAAAAACAATTTTATTTGACATCTTGAAGTTGATTATCAATCAAAAAAATATCCATATTAGAGATTCATTTTTTTCTTCTATCTATGATCTATTCTAAATGGAATTTTTTTTTACTTTTTCTAAATTTATTTTATTTAAATTTTAAAATTTTGTCATCGCTTTTTTGATTATTTTGAATTTGGTGGGGTTGTGAAGTTCATTTCAATTCGATCGTTTCAATTCAGAAAAATATGAATAACTTTTTTACTGTAAGGAATAATTTAGTTCTGTAAAATGCTTATTGTTTAAGCAAATTTGCTAAATCCGAAAATATATGTCTGCAAAAACTCTGCAATGTACTTGCACGGTTGATTTGAATACTTTATAATGGCGTGTAAAATGCACAAAATTGCAGAGTATTTTGCAGACCTATTTTACTGCATTAAGCAAATTTGCTTATAATTAAGCATTTTATAAAACTAAATTATCTCTTTTAGTTAAAAAGTTATTCAAGTTTTTCTGAATTGAAAAGATCGAATTGAAACGAACTTCACAACCCCGAATTTGGTGCTTATAATTGAAAAAAAATACAACTTACTTGTTTAGACTGTTATTTAAAATAATTTAAAATTAAGTAAAGCAAAAAATTTAATTCTAAATTAACAAACTATTTGATTAAAAATAATCAATCTATTGCCAAAAAATTCTTTAATTTTATCTTCAAAACTGGACTGTTAAATGAAACATTTTTTGTTTCACCTTTATAAACCTACAGGAAAATCTATGGCACAAAAAAATACTTTTATTAAGAATATAAATTTTGTATTTAAATTTTTGTATGAAAATTCACAATGCCTTTTGTAGCTAAATTCAAAATTTTAATTGAAAAACGAATCATTGACTCGTTTTGGTGCTTCTAGGAGTATATACTTGATTTTGCACAGAGACAAATCTTTTTTATTTGAATTTAATTAATTTAGAAAATTAAATTATTAAGTTTTAAGAAATTAATTTTCGATTAAAGTTAGTAATTATGAATTTCAATGATAATAAATTTCTGTCAAAATTTTTCTATGATAATCATTTTCTTTGAATAAATTAGGTAAAAAGGCGCAACAAAATATGTTGCACTATGCTGCATTATTTTTATTAATTTTAATTTTAATAAATCAAAAAATGAAGAATTTTTGTTCAAATTGTATTTAAGATTCATAAAACCAATAAAAAACACCCAAAATTAATCAAATACGTACTTAACTAATATTTAAATCTAAAACAACAGGTGACGACGGAACGTGCCGTTTACGCTGCGATGTCAATTCAATTGGTATAATTACACTGTCTGATTTTTAAAAAAATATAAACAGAATATAAAATGGGCAAAGGACATGGCAAAAAGAGCTAAAACATCAAGCGAGAAAGGGATTTTGTTTAAAGCAAAATAAAAAAAAAAATTAAAAAATAAAAATAAATACCATTAAACTTGTATTGGTTTTGCGGTGAGTGTAAAGGGTTTTTTTTGGGCACCTGAGGACTCGAGCTCGAGTCGATTAGATCATTAGTGGTTTTGATTTTAATTGGCGAATGTGGCTCAATTCTAATCGAAATAGAGCTAGTAGATAAATGCTGATTTCGTTGATTTGGACTTGATTTGGCTTGCTCTTCTTCACTGTGCTCGTTCAAATTGCTGAATTTGGACTGAGTTGGCAAATTTAGGCCAGGATTTAAAATTGCTGATACACTGTCAACACTATCAATGGGCTTGAAGTCTTTAAAATTTTTAAAATCTGACTCGGCACTATCACTAACAAGGGGCATATTGGGCTCCTCGTTTATGATGCTTCTTTTGGGCTCCCTGAATGTGGGTCTCCTTCGGCTTGGCGAGCTTTTCAAAGCTAAAAAAATAAAATTTACCTCTGGGTCTAATTTGTTTATTGTGACACTTATTTAAAGGGACACTTATTAAACATGTCATACAACACAAATAGGGGGTTAACTCTTTTTTTACCAAGAGCAGCCATTATTTTACGGCCGTATTTCCTAAACTCGCCCTCTTCTTCGTAGCCAATTTTTTATCTAAGGTTAGTTATAAGCGTTTTTTAAGGCTCAAACTTACTTGCTTTTTTGAACACGTTCTCGGTCATAAAGTCTATGAAGCGACTTGCGTAAAAACTGGGCCGACAAACTGATATCTTGCTCTTAAATTAAAAAAATAATAAAATTTTAATTTTATTTTTAAAAATTGACTTTTTTTTTGATCATCTATTAATATTTTTAGATGATTCTTATTTAATTTTTTTCTACAATTGAAAAATGATGTTTATTCTGTAGAAGAAAAATTTAGGACTAAAAACGGCAATGTGAAATTTTAGTACAAAAAGTAAAAACGCTATAATTAATTTTCTAATTGTGCAAAAATGGTTCTATAAAAAGTACAATATTGTCAAAATTTTTATAGCCTTTTTTAATCAAATGTTTTTTGATGGTGTGCATTTTACAGAAAATTGAGTTTTTGCAGAGCTTGAAATTCGGTTGTAAAAATTTGTACAATATTGTACTTTTTATAGAACCATTTCTGCACAATTAGAAAATTAATTGTAGCGTTTTTACTTTTTGTACTATAATTTCACATTGCCCCTAAAAACCATAGTTGAATAAAAGTTAATGGAAGTTTGGTCTGTCGTTAAAAAATACTTCTAATTTTTTAGAAAATTAAACCGATTAAATGATGAAAAAAGTTTTTTAAACATTTATTTTTTATTCTTATTTATTTTGATTCAAAATTCTAACTTTTATTTTTTTAAATCAATTAGAAATTTTTAGTTTGTTGAAATAAAAATTTAATTTGATTTGAAATTCTCAAATATTTAGGACACTTGTAAGTGGAGAATTAATGACTTATAAATACAATTAAAATTTTAAATAATTTATTTAATAATTGTTGAGCTCTAGCAATTTAAAAAGGTTATTTTAATAACTAAAAAATATCTCTCAGTTAGCTCAAGTCAAGTGATTATGCATTTTTCAATTTTCAATTTATTTTTTTATAAATTTATGCATTTTTAGAAAGGCATTATTAAACGTGCGTGAGTCAAAAATTTAATAAATTTTTCAATTAAATTCAATTATTTATTTATTTATTCAATAAAAACCAATTCCGGAGATGTTATTTAAATTTTAAAATTGAATTCTCTGTTTTCATTAATATCAAATTTTATTTTTTTATACAAAAAATACATAAATATAAATTTAAAAAATCTTTCAAAATGGACTCCAGTTAAACCTAATTGAAGAAAAGGCTGAATTTTAGACGAAGAAGTCTTGCTAAGAGAATTTGAACAACAAGAATTTTTTAAATGAAGTAAACTTTAAACAAATTACTTAACTTAAAAAAAAAGGACGACGTCTTTTGACAAATAAAAATTTATTTTAAAGAATATAAAAATTAAAAGAAGTGAGGGAACAAAAGTTATATCAAAAGAAGAAAAAATTCAATTTTTCAATCTGAAATTATCAACAATAAATAGTGATAAAATTTGAAAATTAACATTTTAATTAACAAGTCTCTACAAGTACAAATTCTGAAAGATCACTATTTTTAAAAGCTATCTTGCTTTATGATTTAAAAACAAATTCTGTTCATCCAAAATATGTTACCTGAAAGAATCTTCCGAAAAAAATTTACGAAAGAAGTTTAATTTTTTTTAGCAGCCCAAATTTGATCTCCAAAAACCTGGATAATTAATATAAATTCTGATATTCGAAAACAGCATTAGGATTTAACTTTATTTGTTAGCTTTTTAATCAAAATAATCATCATTTCTAGGGCAAATTGAAGTTTCTGATCAAATTTTAAGATCAAAATGATTATTTAAAGTTTTAAAACATAATTACTCTAATGATTTTTATAATTTTTAAAAAATAAATACCAAACATTACTAGACATGTTATATCTAATAATTATAAAAATTATAAAAATTACATCAAATTGATTGATCTCTAATTTATTTAACAAAAACAATCAATAATTTAAATAATTCAGCTTAAGTTAATTGAGAAATTCAAATTCCTCTTTAAATATTTTTTTCATTCATTCATTTATGCAAACTAAAATAATTTTATTTTTCAACTTAAACAAATTGTAAATTTTAAAAAATTAAATTTTTTAGTCTCTTTAAGTTTTTGTCTAAATCAATTAAAAAATTTAAACCCGTTTAAGTTCAATAAAAATTATTTTTAATAAATATTTTAAAATTTTAACTTGACATAATTTGTCAAGCAATTGCTTAGGAAAAAAAAAATATTCTGTCTCTATATTTAAAAAAAAATACTAAATTTTTTATTTTGATTTTTATCTCAACTTCAATATGCCATTTCTAGGATCAAAACAAAGATAAGAGTTAATTGTAATTGCACAAAATTTTATTAATATTTTTCCAATTTAATGAAATGATAGAATTTCAAAAACTTATTAATCTAATTTTTCTGAATTTTTATTTTGACAAAAAAAAATTTATTCAATTTCAATATTCAATTCTTTTTCAAAATAGACTCTAGTATAATCAATAAATTTAAATTTAAACTTACGCCATCAGTAATCATTGACTTTAAAGTATGTTCGAGTTTTTTCTTGAACCTGTAACTTTGAAGAATATCAATGATGCCAAAATAGAGAAGCAGTCGATCTCCCTTTGAATTTTTGGCAGGCACCGCGCTTCTTCAAAATCCAAAAAATTAATCTAAGAAAAAAATTAAAATTTTTTTAATTACATATTAAATGCGTTTTCAATGCTTCGTCCAGTAGATACAGAATATCTGTTGGAGGCCGATATGGATCCGTTCGAGTTCACTGATGGGTTGTTGTAAGCCGGATTATTTATCCTGGCTTCGTAGTATGCCTCAATAGCTGTGTTGTTTCTTTCCTTTTCTAAATTGTGTATACCAAGCAACAATGAGTAATCCATAATACCAAAACTTTCCAAAATTAGACAATCTCGCTTTATACTTCCTATTATATTATCATAGTTTTTTTCGTCAAGCATTAGGCCATTGGGATGCTCTTCGAGAAAGTCTAAATCCTTAAAAGTTGGATTCGATTTGGCTCTCTCTTCTTTGCTAGCCTTTCGTTTGTGTGATGAACCCTTAAGATCATATTTTTCGTGAATCGGCACGTCTGATGGCAGAATGTTGTTCATTATTACAATTCTGATGTTTGTTCGATCAGACTTAATAATTTAAAATTAAAAAAAATAGAAAAATAAATCTAGCATTTTGACTTACCAAAAAAGAAGCTAGTTCGTATTTCTAATGATAAAAAAAATATTTTTTTTTTCACATTTTTTTTTTAATTTATTTTATTTACTTGATAGCAATAAAGTCCGTATATTGTTGGAAGAAGGGAAAATTTTTGATTTATAAGGTTTTGCAAAAGATTCTAAATTAAATAAAAATTTTTAAATATTTTATTTTTTAAAAAATATTTTCTTACGAGGGTATAACCGGCTAGAAGTGTCTTTAAAAATTCGCATTCTTGGTACTGTACTGTTTTAAGTATGTATTTATCATTGCTTGTTTTGTAAAAAACGCTGCCACTAGCGCCCGGATTGGAAACTTCTTTCAGTTCTGAGTCACCGAGTGCACTCTTGAAAATTTAATTTTCGTTCAAATAATTAATTTGATTAAATGCTAAATTACCATAAAATCAACTTCATTCACGTTGAATTTGCGTCGCAAATACCGAAAGCCGTACGGTGCGTAGACTTTTAGTTTAAAATCGCTGTAATCATGTGCTGGAGTTGTTGGTGAGCCGGTTCTTGGAAAAAAAAATTTTTTTATTTTTTTTTGTTTTATTTAATATAAAAAGAATTAGTTAATTTTAAAATTTTTTATTCATTCTAATTTTACTGTTTATTTTGGCAAAAAATAAATTTATACAATAAAAATTTTAAATTTTTTAAAATATTAACCAAAAATTTTTTATTCAAGTTTAAAATGAAGCTTTTTTTCTTTTAATTTTTATTAAAAATCCGAATAAATGAAAAATAAATACCGTAAACTCGTGTCAACGACTCTAAGAGTAAAGCTCAAATGCAACCTTTTTTCTTTTAGACTTAATTACCGCATAATATAATCTAAACACATTCTTTGAATAAAATGTACCATAAATTAAGGCAACTTGAAGTTCATGATCATGATCAAATGATCAAAATTTAATATATTATAATCTTAATAAAAATGTTCTTATTAACTTTTTTTAATATTTTTTAAATTAAACATAAGATGTTTATTATTTTAATTGGAAAAAAAACAAATATTTTTTTTTCCGATTGATTTTTAATTGATTTTTCTAAAATCTTTATTTGGAAAGTTTAAAGACAAATTTAAAATCCATATTTAGGTATCCAAATTATGGCTTTAAATGTTATTTTAATACTAATAAAAATATATTACGCCGAAACAAAGTTAAATTTTGTCTTGCAAAATTTCAAAATATTGATTAAGAATTTAATTTACTTTCGATTGGAATGGATTTACCTATTCACATTAAAAGAAAGAGAGGCGCGCCATCAAAAAATGTCAAAAGTTTAGAAGTACAACCATTTGACTTGAGAAATTATCAAGAAGAAAATTCGATTTTCGATGATGATACAACTACTCAAGAACTGAATTCCAAACGAAAAAGACTAAATGACAATAAAATTTTGCGATGCTTGTGGTAAGCCTTTGCAAAAAAAAGTGTACTATTATTGTCCTATCAATAGATGTAAACAAAAAAAATTAATTAAAAAATTTTAATTGTATTTATTATTTTTATGATTTTTGAAATAGTTTAAATCATTAACAAATAGTAAGAATTTATTTGATTTTATTGAATTTTATTAAAAAAATTATGTAATTTCATTTTTTATTGTACTTTAATAAATTTATGGAAAACTTTATTCGATATATTATATATTTTATTTAATTTATGATATAACACTAGAAAGGCCAAATATTTTTATACCGTAAAAGCCCAAAGTGGGTTTAAAAAACCCTCTTTTAAATTCTGCTATAATTAATTTAAGTTTTTTATTTACCAATAAAGTTTTATTTTATGTTAAATATATTATATTAAATATTTATAAATAAAAATTGTAAGTAATTATTATTTTAGATGTATCAAATAAACCAAAAATGTTTGCGGGTTTGAAAAACCCACTTTGGGCTTTTATGTATATTTTTTTGCTGGCATTAAATAATAGCAATTTTTAAATAATAAATAATAATATTGAATAAAAAAATTCTTAAGTTTTAATTTTTTTCCATAAGTTTTTTTTCCAATTAAAATCTAATTAGCCAGAAAATACCCTGAATATGAAATATTTTCCAAAAATAAAGCCCAAATTTAACTTTTACTCTAACAAAAAATGGTCTTTGCTCTCATAAAAAAAATTAAAAATTTAAAAAATTGTAGAGTTAATTAAAAAATAGAAAATAAGTTAAATTGAATTTTTATTATTTATTTTATTAAGTAATTCTAATTAATTTAATTATTATTTTATTTAAAATGAGTGTATAACTAATTGAATGTTTAGAAAAATATTAAAATTTCAAAAACTTGTGAAATTTACTTCACAGCAAGTTAGGAGATATTTAAAGTTTGTGATCAAATTCTGAATCTGTAATTCGTCTCGTTGAGAAAAGTAATTTAGCATTTCTTTTTTCTGTTAAGATTTGACGATGATAACATAATTTTAAGTGATATTAAAAAATACAATTTGTTAATTATATAGATCTTTACTGAAAAATATAGTTAATTGTGACTAATATTCGTGTTGCTTTTGTAGGCTCAGTATTTGAATCAGAAAATGTTTAAGCAAAGAATAAAATCAACGGTTCAGAGAAAATTTGATCATAAACTGGACATAATCCACTTTAAATACAAAAATTAGTTTTTCATATTTTTAATGATTTATTAATTGTTGTCTATTTATAATAATTATTTAAATTTGAATAAACTACTTTTGAGCTACATTTTTCATTTAAATTTTAGCAACTGTAAAAACTAGGAATTTATAATTAAAAGATTTAATTTAATTAAATCTTTATCTAATTTTTTTGTCTATCCCAAAAAATATCATCAAAAAGCAATTATTAAAATCTTTTAAAAAAATAAACCATAGATAGTTTAAAAAAAATTAAATTAAAATACAAAACTTTTTTTTCTATTTTCGAATTTAAGGTATATTCAAAGGAAATTTTTGGTTTAGGATGACTGATTGAACAATTTGATTAGAAATCATAGACAAAATTTAAATAAATAGAAAATTTTTTCTAATTGGTTTTATATAAATTTGATTTATTTAAAGGGAAAGAAAAAAAATGATAAAAGCTTACAATCTTTTTCTAATATTTCAAAAGTGATGATGTAAATTGCATCAGATGAAACATTTAAATAATCACTTTCATCTAGATTAAGATTTAAAAAAAATACTCTGAGAAATCCAATAAAATGTTATTTTTAAGTCGTTCCGGTAACAAGTCTTTAAGTCTTAAAAAATTTTTGATTTTTTAACTAACTTGAAAAAATTCCTCATGGATGCATTAAATATGGCCATTTATTATTTTTTAACTAAATTTACTGATATTTTTTTTCCTTAATTTGCATAAATGATATTATTCTTATTTATTTTTCTTAATCATATTTAAATTATAAATTAAACAAAATTGTATTTAAAAAGCTAAAAACAGCGGATAGATGAATCGATTTTAAGCAATTTAAGATTTAAGAGTTGGATGCGTTATGGTACGATTAGAATTTTTTTTTTTGAAAAAGAACGATATTTAGATAATTTAGAAAATTATGGTATGAATTTTGATGAAAAATATGAGTTTTTTAATCTGGTTTACAATTAAGATCTCAATTATTCGTTGTTAATTTCAATTTGGTTCATATAGTGACTAAGAATAAAAAAAAATTTAAATTAAATATTGGAAAAACTAGCATCAAACTTGATTTATAAGATAAATTAACATTTTTAAATTACTTAAGTAATTTTAAGAAAAGAATGTCATTTCTGTATTCATCAAGTAAAATTGGTGAAAAATCGAAAAATCAGTGATTTTAGTTAATGAAATAGCACACTCCATTAAGTTAGAAAAATTCTTTACACGATTTTTTTGTTGACTAAACTGGTTTATTGTCTTTTCTTATTATTGAGCCTAAAAGCCTTCCTCTCTTATTTGTGATTTTGGTAAAAAAAAATCTAAGAAAATATTTTAAATTGTAATTTTTTCTAGTGCAGCGCTATAATCAATTTAATTTTAAAAATGATTCAAAATTTTTTAGAATTTTAAAATTCGTTTTTTATTTTTTACCGGGAAAGTGAAAAAAAAAAATTTTCAAAAAAAAAATTTTTTCGGATTTCTCCCTTCTTCAATTTAGGTTAATATAATTTAATCCAGCATTAAACATAAAAAATTAATAGAATTATTAGGTCTTAAAAGTTTTTAGATACTTTAAATTGTGAATATATTGGCAAATTGAAGTTTGAGATCAAGATCAAAAGATCAAAATATAAATTGTTTTTAATAAAAGAGAAAAAATAAATTTTTTCCAAAGCAATTACTTGACATGTCATGTCAAGTTTATTTTCATATTTAAAATTCCCTTTTTAATTTAACTTTAATAGGTTTAAATTTTTTCAACTGATTTTAATGAAAGCTTACTTTTAAAGAGAAAATTGAATGTATTTATTTAAGTGGAAAAATGAAATTAATTTTGTTTGAATGAATGTATGTAAAAGTTATAAATTTGAATTTGTGAATTAACTTAACCTGAATTATTTAAATTATTGATTGTTTTTGTTAAATAAATTAGATATCAATCATTTTGATGTAAATTTGATAATGAACCATTATTAGACATAACATGTCTAGTAATTTTTAGTATTTTTTTCTTAAAAATTATCAAAATCACTAGATTAATTAAGTTTTAAAATTTTAAATGATCGTTTTGATCTTTAAATTTGATCTGAAACTTCCATTTGCCAATATATTGCCTTTAAAAAGAAAGAAACGCAGTAGATTTTGATATAATTAGCTTTATTCAATTGATTTTTTAAATGAAAAATTTTTTAACAACTTTTTTTATTTTTGCTCAAAATTTCCATTGATCAAATGAGGGTGAAAAAAAAATTGATTTTTTTACTTACTTTGGAAATTGAACAGTTTCAACAATCTGAAAGTCTTGCATTAGGAGATCGCGGTCCATTTGAGTGCGATTTTGTTCGCTCAAAAAGTGAACAATTCCGAACTGAATCGACTTTTTGAGTTCGTCGGTGGGAATTTTTTTATAATGAACAACGCCGTCTCTGACCTCGCGATGTCCGATTTTTTTCTTCTGCATCTCTCGGTTGGAGGTGGAGGGCGAGCGGCTAATGCCGGCCTCGGACGGTGCGGTCACCTGACTTTTCATTGAGTTTGCGGCACCGTGCGACAAAGACGCTGTCGCCGACGAAGACGACAACGACGAAGAGTATGTGTTCAGCTGGCTATGTGGACTCAGATTGTTGGCGCCTGTGTTAGCAGCACTCAGATAATTATCATTCATAATTCATCAACGTAACTCCTCACGCACATAGAACAATCGTATCTAAACATCAAAAAAGAGAAAAAGAGAAATTAAAACAATAGAATATGCTCCAAATGAGAGATAAACTATTTATTAGCTCACATAATTTGTCTAAAATAAGCATAATAAATGGCTGTTGAAGAGCGTTTCTCTTCGCTAAGTACACAACAGGAGTTTTATCATTAGTTTATCAATATTTTTTCGAGTGTTCGCTTCGCTCCTTGGAAAATAATCGTCACTTATTACTAATGATTGCAAGTTTTTTTTTTCTATTTATTGTTATACTCGACCCAAGTTTTTTTCATATTTTATAATTTATTTTAGTTCATTTTCTCGTTTTTTTTTCAATAATAAAAAGTTGCTTGTCAAAAATTTTTGTCTTTGAAATTTTGCGAAAAAAAGTTAATTTTACTCTTACTAATTTTAGATTCACTAATGAATCAACTCTGTTTGTCAAAGCTCAAAAAAATATTTTTCATCATTAGAGTAGAACCCATGTGGAATGAGCTACCGGACTATGTTATATCTGCAAGTTCAGCAAATGCATTCATTCGAACATAGTCGATATCACTGGAAAGTTTATTAATTAAACCATGAGAATTTAAGTAAAAAGTGGCATAAATTCACGCAGAACTTCTTTGTATCAAGATAAGCTTAAAAAATACGCAATTTTTTGTTTTTAGTCTTTACAATTCATCAAATATTTAATTCCCTTTCGAACTGTTCCTTGATATCTCAAGGAAATATGGAAAATTTATAATAGATCTGAATGCAAAGACTAAAAGTTAAGGACACTTGAGAGAAAATGTGAATGGTCTTATCTTAGAGAAAATTATTAACAAGCTCAACCTCTCAGTAATCAACGATAAGACACCAGCATACAATAGATTTAAAACGGAATATTATACAATTAATCAACAGGCTAGTGTCCTTATCGTAGTCGATTGATTAACACTTCATTTACTTAAGTTAAATAAAATTTTTAATATTTAAAATTAAGATTTGTATAAAATTAAAAAAAAAAATTAATTATTTTTTATCAAAACAAAATAACATTGATAAAATTATGTCAAATTTTTAAATTTTTTTTACAAAGGGTTTTGTGAATTTCGAAAACAAATTGAACAAAAATTCTTAATTTTTTAATAGATTAAAATTAAAGTTAATAAAAAATATTAGAAAAAATACTGCAGCAAAGTGTTGCACCTTTATTATCTAATTTAAATTTTTTATTTTCTTTTTTTTTAGTAATTCAAATCAATAATCTATATGAATCTTATTGATTCTTTATTTTTTGTCATTTTTAAATTGAGAAAAATTATTTTGGGCTAAAAAAGGTGCAACAAAGTATGTTGCACTTTTCTGTAGTATTTTTTCTAATATTTTTTATTAACTTTAATTTTAATCTATTAAAAAATAAAGATTTTTTGTTCAATTTTTATTTGAAATTCACAATACCTTACAAAGTCAATAAAGATCAAATTGATATTATTGTAAATTGATAGCTTGAATGTAGCATAATTCAGCATTGATCTTTTGATCACAAAGCTGTTTATCAATCTAGAATAAAAAAAATCCAAATGTTTTTTCACCAGTTGGTTTTTGCCATTGGTTCAATCAGGTTCGCACAATTCCTTAGATTGTAGTTTAAATTTCTCGAGTCATTTTTGATAGGTCTATCTTTTAAATTCTGAGGCTAGTTATGATAGAATAATGTCTTAAAAGAGAATGATAACATTCTGTCTAAAAATCTATGCTGAAAAAAATAAAAGCCATATTTTTCCAAAAAATTATTAACATCATTAAAGTTATTCGCTTCAAACTTGAACTTAGATATGAAGTCTTAGATATTTTTTTAATACCATCATCACTCTCATAAATAGTTATTGACTTTAAAGTTCTGAAAGATGATCATATGCTAAGTGATCATTTTCTTATTCAAGACTATATTTCAGTTGAGCATGTTATTGCAGTTAATTGTTCGAATTTTAAATTTTAATTTAAAAAATAAACAAACTTGGGACTCTACCAAGATTTACTTCTTGATTCTTTTAAGTCTTCAAGTTAGAATAATAGTTCTACGGAAAACATTGACGATCTAAATGAACAAATCTCAAGAAATATCATTGATTCTGCCCAAAAAAGTATTCCCCCTCATACTCAAAGGTTTTTTTTAATTTAGCCTTCCAAAGAATATTGACACATTAATTAAGGAACGAAGGAAAATAAGAAAGCTTTTCCAAAAATCAAGTTTTCCTTCTCTAAAGGTGGCTTTTATTAAGCTAACATCTGAGCTACGTCTCAATTTAAAGGAATTTGAGATAAGAAAAACGTACAAGAGAAATGATATCAATATTTAAAGATGACAAATCATATAATTCAGATAAAGATAAAGGAAAATATTTTGGCGATCTTTTAGCCACAATCTATAGTCCTCATCTTGATTTTGTTGAAAAGTCTGTTGTCTATATTATGACATTTCTAAAGCTTTTGATAGAGCTTGACACTATTTTGAAGCTAAAATATGATACCTTCCCCAATATTATGCACATAGAGGCGTCCAATAAATTTAAACTACCAACAGCCTCAAATCGCCTTATTGAGTTGAGTGAGAGAGAAATGCTAGGACATGATTAAGTCATTCTGTTCCTTTGGTAGTCAGACTGGTGAATGAATATAGAGAAGGTTTTAAATCAAGATTTATCGAATATCTAACTCCATTGTGTAATTTCTACCTAATAATTTCCTGATCATGTCTAATCATGTATAATTACACATGTCTAATCTCTAGCTATTTCAATATATCCTTTTTAGTTATTTTTTATTTATTTTTTATTTTATCTTATTTAACATTATTTTAATTTTTTTTATTTTTATTCTTAAGGAGAATTAGCTCGCTACATTTAAACAAATAAATAAAACACACGCTTCAATGCGTCTAACGAGGAGATCGAAAACACGAGCTCATTGACATTAATGCAAACATTACATGAGTAGTTTAAATACGATTAAGTCTAAGTCAAGAATGTTAAATTTAACAATGACATTTAATTGATGTTTTAGCTGATCATAATTAATGAATTCCAACTAGGTGCTGACCAAACTTTTAATAATTTGAATCTTTCTTGTTCTTACAGCTGTATAAAGAATTTAATTTAAAGAAGAAAGTTTAAAGTTTAAGTTTTTTGATAAAATTAATCTATGAAATAGTCAAGAACTATACAATATCCCTCACCCCAATAGCCTCCACAGCCTAAAGTAAAAGGAGCTAAAGTGAAAACTGTGGTCCAAAAGCCAAACATCCAGCTTCTAAAATCAAAAATCTATCTTTTCAACAATTTTTTTTTTATTTTATTTCATACTTGAAATAGTAAAGTAGATGTCAAAATCGCTGTCATCATAATTTGTTAATTTTTTTTTAATTTATTTTAATAAAATTTTTATGAAATTAAAGCAGTTATAAAAAAAGTGATCAAAATTAAGCCTAATAGTTGATGATCATCAAAAATTTTTCAATATTATATTAGTAATAAAATATTATAAAAGAGAAAAAAAAAACACTACTCTTAACCTCAAATACACAAGTTATTTTACTTAACATAAAAAATAAATTTTCAAAAGACATTTTAAATTTGAAAAGACTTAAATATATTAATTTTTGATTTTGTACAAATCTGGAAATAAAGAAAAAAACGAACCATCACAAACCGACTTATAAGGTGAGCATAAATAGCCACTTTAATAACTATTTGGTCAACTGATTGACAAAATGAAATTTAAATGAACCAAAATCTTCAAGTTTATATTGTTGATCATTTTCAATATTCACTTTAGTTATCAATTATACAAAAGAGCATTAGACTAAATAAAATTTTGGCCAAGATTTTTTACTTGTAACCAGTTAGAAGAAGTTTATCTCATTTCATAATCATAATCACTGGTATCATTGTGTGATCATATGCGATCAATTTTGGTCACATAAACGCTTTTACCTAAATAATTAATATTTTGAGACCATGTTTAAAAAAAAAATATTAAGTGAGAAGTGAAAGTGACCCCAATCTTAAACCAAAAAGTTCTCTAACAAAAAGATAAATTGAATTTCCCAATTTCAGGGACATAATACAACCCTAATATCAAAAAGTGATTACTTTTTTTTAATCAAAACCAGTGAATATTTTTTTAATATAGTTAAAAAAATTTAATTATTATTTTTATTATTGTGAAATAGAAATAATAAATTTGTTAAAAAATATATAAATATAAGTTTTAAGAGTAAAATTTAAAGGTAAACTAAATATCATTAAATTTGACCAAAGGTTGGAATTAAAAATGGATTTTTGATTTACTAAAGGAATTCATTTTATTTTTTTTAAAGTTTATCAGATTTTCTAACTAAAAGTAAACTAAAGAAGTACATCATCACATAAAACATAAACATATCTGTTTAAAAAAATTTTTTTTATCATTTTTTAAAAATAATTTATTAAAAATTTTTATCTATTCATCATTTTATCTCTTTTTAATTAATTTTTTTGATATATAAAAATATATAATTTAGTTAAGAACATGCGTAAATTCTTTAGATAATTATAAATTAAAAATTTTTTCATTAAATGTTGCTATTTCACAAGAGTTTTCTTAGACCAATGATATGTTAATCATTCTTTGTTGATTTCCATATTTTTTGCTACATCTTTAAAATACATTTCTGAAAATCTTTAAATTCCAATTTATATTTTCATCTTTTTAGGAATATGGTGCAGATAAATTATCACTTTAATTTTTCAGTTCTTCCTTTCCTTTTCAATTAAAAAAAAATCTTTACATAATATAAAATAGTAATGAAAAATATAACAATTAGATTCCTTAAAATTTTTTTATTTTTTAAAATAAATTAATAAATTCCAAATTTTTATATCCATCAACAAAGTATCTCCCAAGAGCTCTCTTTAATTCGGTTATACAACCACTGATTCCAATAAACTTAAAAAAAAAACTAATTCAAAATTACTTTTTCTTCTACAATACATATATTTTAGTGATATTAAATGATAAAGTGATAAACTTTAAAAATAAATTACTAGAGAAGCAATAGTTATTATTTAAGATAAAAATTAGATATAAAATATCATAGTTTTAAAGCAGCTACAAAGAAGCTTTGTAAAATATTGAAAAAGAATGATCAGAATAAAAAGAATGATCAGAAAATAAAGAATAAAAAATTGTGACTCTAAATGGAATGAATAAATAAAATTTTAATTAAAAAGAGTAATTTTGTAATGATAAATTAATTTGGTAACAAAAAATAAATAAAAAACCTTTTTTAAATTTTTTTTATGAGCAACTTGAAGTTTCATTACAAATGATCATGTTCTTTTTGATTTTATCTTGAAATCAATTCTGCAAAATACTGAACATTTAATCAACATGATAAAAGCAAAATCATGCAAATTTATTTAATTAAAAAAATAAATGCAAATACTCTGCTGACACGTGTAACAAAGACATCAATTAAAAAGATAAAAATAAAAATTCAAATTAATTTGAAGAAATTTTATCAACCTTTAATATTTTTTTAATATTTTTATTTAAAAAAAGTAGCAATTTAAAAAACTAATATTTTAATGATCTTCAAACGAATAAACTACCATTTTTTTAAAAATTATGATTATTTTGATTAAAAAATTTTTCTATTTATGATTTTGATGAATATTGCTTTTTGGAGTAATGAAGTGTAAAAATAAAATTACTAAAAACAGCGAAAATCTAGAACTCGGTGATCTAAATTTCTTCATTAGACTTAATTTTTTATTGTAAATAAAAATACAATAAATCATTGAATCAATTTTTTCGTGTTCATATCTAATCTAGATTGCAACAGGGAATAAAAAAATATTTTTTGATTTTAGCTGCAATTTTTTTAAACTATTAAATTAAACTTGAAAATTATATTTAAAATTGAGTATTTTGAATTTAGGAGCAAATAAACAAAAAAAGATATTTGAAATGAATTTTTTTGCGTGGGCTTTTGCTGATAATATTTTCTGCAGCACTTTTGCAATTTAACTTTAGTGATTTGCCAATACATATAGTACTTTGTAAGCTTTTAGGGTTTTTAAAGACTAAATCTGGGTGGTATAAAATTTTTATCAGCTCGTATTTTGGTGTATAAGTTTTAGGCTAAGACAAAAACAATTATTTAAAAACTTTCAATATTAAATACTTTTTGATGAGCTTTATTTTTTTCTTAATCAATATAAAATTATCAACAATCATCAATTTAATTTTGATCTTATTTTTAAATTTTTAACGATACTATCTTATTCTTAAACATTTTTTTTTTGAATATTTTGTAATATAATTTAAAACTTTTTAACTTTGCTGAAGGAGCTTTGGCTACACAAAAAAAAAAAAAAAAATTTTAATTTTTTTTTTACCTCATCTTTAAGCTTATTATTAATCTCATTCAAATAGATTGATTACGATAAAACAGGTTTGTAACCTATTTGAAAAAATCAACTTTTTAAAATGATTTATTATTAGTATACCTGAATGGAGTAATGGTTGGTTCAGGTTAAAAAAGAATAATAAAATTTGAATCTAATATAAAATTTTTATTAAAACTTAAAATAAAGCACGGTGAAATTATTACGCTAGTTAAAGTGATTTAATTTTTTCCTCTTTTTTTCTATTTGTAATACAAATTTTGAAATATTAGAATAAAATTTATAACATTTTTTTTCTTTAGTATTGGTAGTTTTGTATGAAATTAAATAATGCAGCAAAATAACAAATATTTTTTGATACATTTATTTTGTTTGAAATATTATTTTTTTTTTATCTTAGAGAGGAAATAAAAAAATTAAAATAATTTACAATTGATTGAAGCATCTATAATTTTTTTAAAATTATAAAATTTAAATTCAAATTGTTAAAAATATAATTATGACAAAATTTTGCTCAAATAAATATTAAAATATCTCGTCAGATAAAGCACCTATATTAAACTCTTCAAATTTACTCATTGACTTTTGAACAAAAAACCAAAACATTTAAACTTAATCAACATTTTTTATTTTTCGATCTCAGTTTTTCTTGATTAGCGAAATAAAAAATAAATTAAAAAGAAAAATTAGTTTAGTTTAGTGATATTAAGTCGAAATTTTTTTGTTAAAAAAGGTTTTAATTAATTATAAACTATGTAATTAGGTTCAGAAAATTACTAAAAATTCAAAGCTCAGCTAAATTTTCTGAATTAATAGAGAATTTTGCATTTGTAAATAATTAAACATGAAAAAATGTCTCTTACTAAATTTGATAATTTTAAAAATGAGAAACTTTCTCATTTTATGATAATGATTAATAAAATCTAACCAAAAAGTTCAATTTTAAAATAGTTAAACAGTCTTTTTTCCACACCGAAGTTACTTATTTTTTTTTATTTTTAGCTCAATAAATTGCTGAAAAAATAAAAATATATTTAATTTCTATAATTAATTTTTCTTTATTATCTAATTTTTAAAAAATTACAATTATGCTTCGCCTATTTAAAAAAAATAGTCTAGAGCCTTTAATCCCATGAAAGCCTAATATTTACTATTTTTTGTTATGAATTTTATATCGATTTATTTTAATTTCATCAAAAACAAATTTAAACTCATAAATTTTTTGTTAAATTCTGAGGTACAAACAAATTTAAAAAAAAAAAGATCGATTTTAACACATATGCAAAATTTAATAAAATAAATAATGATGTCGAGTCAAATTGACTAATTTTCAATTAAAAATTCAAGTTTTTCTCTTATGTTTAATCAAAAAAAAAATATTTTTAATTTCAAACTTAATAAACAATCAAAGCGAAAAATTAAAATCATAAATTTCTAGAATTATGCATACTTTTGGACAAGTTTTCATAATAGAAAAAACTTACTAAACTAAGCTTGATTTTTTCAAAATTAAAAACTTTTTTAAAACATTTTTTGCTAGTGTTCAAATCTAATCTTGGTGAATAAATTAGAAATCATAATTAAACTGAGTAAAATAATTTATTTATTAGATATTCAATATTAGCTTATCGAAAGTATTAAAATGCATATTTTATAGCTCTGGGAATAAATTGATTTTTTTCGCAAAGCTTTAGTTTGATCAAAACCTTATCTTAAAAAAAATCCGAAATTCTCGATTAAACTTTTATTAATTTAAAAAAATAATAGATTTAATAAATAATGAAGTTAATATAAAAAATTGCTTGACTTAAAAAAATAAATATAAAAAAGTCGATGCTGTAAAGAACAATTAACTGACATGAAAAAAATTAATTTAATTTAAAACTATTCAAAAGCTTTCATTGCTATAAATTAAACTTTAAAAAATATTATGCAATGATAAAGAGTGTAATTTTAGCTCGAATAAACTCATGATTTTGGCGTAATTTTCCGCTCATATTAATTAGTAATGCCTGAAAAGTTAGACATTCATTGGCATTGAAAAACTGATCAAACAAGCTCAGGTTCTATGCATAATATCCTAAAATAAATTAACTGAAACAAATTTCTGAAATTATAAAAACATGAAAAATTTTATAATTTAAAAAAATCTTTTGACACAATCAAATCTGATTAATTTCCAGGTAAATGTAGAGAATTTATTTTATAATTAAGCGTTAGTGTATTGACTAAGTTTTAATCTATAATTAGTCTTTTTGGAATTTTTCGATTTATAAATACCTGTAAGATGAATTTCGAAATTTTCAAATTTTCTAATTAACAAAATCATGACTAAGTCTCCCAATGTATTTGTATGCAATAGCTTTATAATTAATTTCAAACGCTGTGTCGTGTAATCGAGTTAAAAAAAAGAAAACTTTCTGCCTCTCATAGATCAAACCAAATTTTTTTTTATATATTATTATCATTTGTTTGTTCAAAATCATACTTATTTATACGAAAAATATTTGCTTTTTATGATAATAAATAGTTAAGTTTGGATCAGTTTACTAAGCCAGTTAAATAATTTCCCACTAGATTAATTAAATTCTAGGAATCGATTGTTTTATTAGAAGAAAAAAAGTGAAAAAAATCCGGTTGTCATGGCAACCGTTTGTGAGCGTGATGACATTTCCGCAAGAATGATAACAATATTTGCCTAAAACAAACAAAATTTATTTTCTAGGAAATTTTAATTTTTAGAAATTCTAAAATAATCAAAAACATTTTTGATCATGCGACTAAAAGTCTCTTCTGTTTGGCTTTTTTTGTGAGTGTATCGAATCTGATCAAAATAAGTAATGATCACCGAAATGACAAAGTTAATGAGAGTGCGTTGCATGTAAAAGTATCCAATTATTTGCCAAATAAACAGACCGAAAAAGTTTTCCCTTATCAACAAATCAAAGTTGACATGTCTGACAACAGTAAGTATACAGGTGTACAGCGAAGTTTTAAAGTCACTAAACTGCTGGTCATTTTTGAACAGCACGTTGCCAATGCCAGCAAAAAAAGCGTAGTTAAAAAGCGCAAAAAGCAGCAGCAACGCTAAATCCAAAAAGCTTTTTTTCACTGTGTCTGTAATCAAATAGGTCTTGGGATTAAAATTGAGCAAGCTGAGTGCCTTTAGAAAAGCTATGAAAATCATAAAATTGCACAGGAACTGAATTTTCATTTCCATGTCGACAAAAAAATCCAAGCTGTAAAATTCAGCGTTGATTTTGAGCAGTTCGGAAGTGATTTGGTTCAGACAGAATCTAATATAGACAAGTATGGATATGTAGAAAAGAGAGGACAAAATCAAGCATTGGTCTAGTATGTTGTCTAATGAAGTGGTGTAGAGCAGAAATCCTTTCAGCCAGCCGAATTGTTCCACTGAGCCATTCAGCTGGAAGCCTTCGCTCACCGAATACAAACTTATCATCACTATGAACATTATTTTGATGGGCTGAATTTTGTCCGATTTTTTTTTCAAAAAATTGGTCTCTCTCAAGTTGTTGTACCAGAGTTTTTTGACCAATTTGGCTTTTTCATTTTTTTCTATGCTTGCCTTGACAATGGTCCATACCCTGGTCTCAATGTTGAACAAATTGGCTTCCAGCACCATCAAATATGTCTGGTTCAAGAGTTCTGGCGGGCTAAACACCTTTTCGCCAAACACGTCAAAATGGTGAAAAGTTACTCTAGTTGTGTGTGGTCTTATGGCTTGGTGAGACAGCTTTTGGTAGAATCTGCCTCTTTGGTAAATATTTTCCGACTTGTTTTCCTCCATAAAATCATCCATAAACTCGTATGCATGAGACATCCTTATTGAATTGAACAGAAATTGATTGTCATGATAGGATTTTCTGAAGAATATGTTGTACAATAGGTTTGGCTGATCCAAACCTGGTCTGTCCAGCAAAGGAACCATTTCGGTCTGACTCCAATCAATAAAATTGCTAAATGAATCTATCTGATTTTTTTTTTAATTTTTTTCAAATAATTTATTGAAGAAAAAATTTTAAATTTTACTCTAGTCCAAGAAGTGTTTGCTTTAATGACCGTGTCTAGATACTCGTTGGAGAACACCTTCAAATCAATGTAGGTACTCTCATAGTTAAAGGTAAGAATTACTAGGAAAAAAATAATGTACAAAACAATTTCGGCAATGTTGAGAAAAAAGTCTTTTTCCAGAAGACGATGAATTTTTCGCTGCTCTTTCAGATCATTGAGCTCGATGGCATTGGTGTTCAAAATTATGTTTGAGCTTGGATTAAGTTCCAATGCTTTGTCACCGTCAAAATAGCTGGTGTCTTGTGTAGTGTTTTCTAGGTCGAATTCGACGTATTTTGGCCGAAAATAGTCGTTCTCATGTGACTCGATGAACAAAGCGTTGATGAATGAATAGATAAACACTATCAGAGTGTAGCACAAAAATGACTTGAGATAAAAATTTATTTTAAAAAAATTTTATTTAAAATTTATTACAGTCGATCCTCCGTATAACGAAGAAAAAAATCTTTATATAACGAATTTTAAAAAAATGACATCCGTTAATTAACACTTTGATAATAAAAAGTAGTAAATAAATACTTGACATTTACTTGTTATTTTTTATCTAAAAATTCTAATTGATAAAAATGAATGAAAAGCAAGTCTGCAAAAAGAGAAAATGAATCTCTCTTGAAATCAAGATAGAAGTTATAAAAAAACATACTGAGCAAAAAGCAACAAACAATCCAGTAG
Organism: Brachionus asplanchnoidis; assembly: GCA_025491095.1. Lineage (NCBI taxonomy): Eukaryota > Metazoa > Rotifera > Eurotatoria > Ploima > Brachionidae > Brachionus > Brachionus asplanchnoidis. The sequence goes on along the minus strand of JAILYF010000008.1, from coordinate 671,640 downwards.
AGCAAGACAGTGATACAGAAATTGAAGAGCAACAAGATGCAAATAAACAAGTGATTAACTCAAAAGAAGCAATCGATAGAATAGGCTCTGTATTAAAATCGCAGACAATAAAATAGCAAGATTAAATTAGCAAAACTAAATTAGCACATTTAAAATAGCTAACAAATTAAAATCGCAAAAATAAATAGCAAATCAAAAAATAGCAAGATCATTTTAGCAAAATAAAATGGCAACAAGTAAATTAGACTCTTTGATTAATAGTTTCAATGGCTTAACAATTAATAAATGCCAAATTACACTATCTCAAAAAAATAAACCGCAACTTTTTTTAAACGGTTATTTCTATAGGAGGACGGGTAATTAGACTTATGAAAAAAGGAAAGTATACAATAGGAAATATAAGTTTACAATCAAAAAATTCACTTAAATGTATTAAATATTTTTATTGTTGTATAAATAATTTTTTTATTGTAAAATTTTTAAAATATAAGTCGATTCAGGTCAAAAGTGATAATTCACATTTAGTTTAATCATAATTCAAACAATTTGATTTCTTTTTTCCTGGCTTATTACGAGTTGCGAAAAAGCCTTCAGATACAAACCCTTTGAGTCTAAGTTTTAATAATCTGGCTAAAGCTAATAAGTGTTTACAAACATCAAATCTATGGAAATGGACACAACCACAAGCACAATAATGGTGTCTATGATAAATAGTATTAGTGTTAAAACTGCAAGTAAACTTTACTAAAATTGTTGTCAAATTTTAATATTGTTGTATACTCATTCAATATTAAGTAAAGCTGAATTATTTGTTGTAAAATTAACTTTTCATAAGTATAAAAGAAAAATAGCATAAGTGAAAAGGACCATTCCCATTTCTATAGATTCTCATATGAGTCCGATAATCAAATAAATTGGAGTAGTGTTGTTAATGGATGCAAAGCAAAATGTTGTACCGATGGCATGGAAATTGGTAGTGAATATTAAGTTAGTTTCAAAAATACGAGTGATGATAAACACCCAACTCATGCACAAAAAAATGGTTTGATAGAAAGAAAAGAGAAAAGAAGAAAAATCAAAGAAGCAACGACTACCATAGCAAAAATTGCCCCAACCATAGCCCCGAGACAAATTTTGAGTAGTTTCGTTTTGACAGGTATCACGTATAAAAGAGTCCCATTGTACATTTTACTCGATAAGAGAATACAAGAAATAATGAAAGATTATTCTTTTGATAAATATGACAGCTGTTATGAGAACCTTTCATCTATTCTAGAATATTGACACTGTTTTTCTAATTATCTTCTTAATCGAATTTTTTTTTCAGATAAACTTAATTGCTATTTTAATCGATGCTATTTAAATAAAATTTTTTGCTAATTTAATTGTTGCTATTTTGAATCTCTACCATAGAATAAATGAACTGAAACAATTTTTTTTAACCAAAAAAGATGATAATTCTGAATGTAATTTATTTATTATTTAATATTGAAAATTTTATAATTGAAAGTAGCTTTACCAAACAATCATCTATTACCGATTTTTTTCAAAAAAATTAACTTTTTGTTTTTTGTCGCCTTTTTATTTTAGTTTTTTTAATCAATAAAATTTGGTTTGAAATTTTATTTGTCCCTATCATTTAATATGGGAATTTCGATATAACGAATACCGAATTTTCCACCCAAGTAGTTCCTTATACCGGAGATTAACTGTAGATTTTGTTTAAAGTAAATAAAAAAATTTTGAAATACATGAAAAGAAATTGTAAATGGTAGAATGCTAGTCGAATTTTAAAGTACATGCTTTTTTCAAGAATTGCTTAAATATTTAGTTTTATCAATTGATTAATACAAATACAATTATTTTTCTCACGTATTAGATGATTATGCACAATTTTTAAAAATATTTTATTTATTTCAATTATTTTATTTATCTATTTCAAAAAGGGTAAAGAAAAATTCAAAAATATGAATTTATTGAATTCCGAAAATTTTTTAATCAATTGCATATATATCCATAATTAATAAAAAATGGCATTTTATATATTGTCTAAATTATCATTTTGGTTATTTAATTAACTAAAAAAAATATCTTTATTGAAAAATTTTAATCCTTAATTCATCCTAAATATACTTTTTTATCATATTAATAAAAATCATTATGTTTTTCACTATTATTTATAACTTAAGAATCTAAGTGTTGTACACATAATTTATCACTAACTTAATAAACGAAAGCATACAAAAAATGGTAAAAAACGATAAAAAAGTAAAATTTTATTAGTTTTTAAATTTCTTAAGGTAGATATGTGCTTTGAATTTTTAATGAGTTTTAAAATTTTTTTGTTTTTTATTGGCCCTTTTACAATTTATGAAAAAATATGTAAATTTTCGTAATTTTACGTAATATTACCGTCGGCTATCATGTCAAATCAATACAGTATTGCTATTAAATGTTAATTTATTTTGTACTTATTTAATCATGTTTTTTATAATTTGAAACTTTTGAAACATTAAGAGATATTTCATTTGGGGGACAGCCTAGCAAACAAAGCTAATTTGAGTGTCAATTTTTTAAAACTATAATAAACTTAATTCAATTTTTTTTAAAATAGTTAAATTTGGCAAAATGTTATTTATTGTACATTTTTATATTTTTACATTTTTAAATTTTTGAGAGAAGAAAATAAAATCTCAAAATCAAAAAATCTAAAAAAATTTTCATTCAAGAAAAGTAATCATAAATTCGCAATTAATTAAAAGGGATTTTCAAAAAATTATCCTTGGTTTTTACATTTAAATTTTTCTAAAACTCCTTTTTAAGTAATTGCGAATTTATTATTACTTTTCTTGAATGAAATTTTTTTTAGATTTTTTGATTTTGAGATTTTTTTTTCTTCTCTCAAAAATGTAAAAATGTAAAAATATAAAAATGTACAATAAATAACATTTTGCCTTAAATTTGTGTTTGTTAACTAATAAAATTTGCAAAGCATAAAAAAATATACACTATTATTGATCGGAAATGGCTTTTAATTAATTTTTTCGTGATACAATGCGAGCAATTTTAATGTTAAAATTCAATAAACTATTAATTTTTCTCGATTGGTGACAAAATTTTCAAATAATGGCTTAATACTGGACTTGATTTTTTAAGGACTGCAAAGCTTAAATGCAAACATTCAACTTTCAGTTTTTGATTTAGCTTTTATAAATTTTAAAAACTTGGAATATTATAAATTAGAAAAGGGAGATATAGTTCGATTACCACAAAAATTAAATACAAAAAATACAACAAATTATCTAAAATTACAATATACAAAACACTTATTACTGAACTAGACATTAAAAAGCCATTATTAATGTAAATTTCTTATTTGTTTCGAACTAATGATCCTTCATATTAATAAAAATCTTCATATTAATAACAAGTAAAATCAATAAAAATTATAAAAAGCCTTTTTATACTTTTTTGAATTAATCGGATTAATTCAAAAAAGTTATGACCGGTTTTAGATGCTCAAGTAAGTATTGATTTGGTAATAAAAAATAAAATGAAATAATAAGGTAGCAAATACAACATTATATACATTTTTTAATTTTAATTTAATTTTATAATTTTTCATCAATTAAAAAGTTTCTAAAATAAAAAAAATGCGGATCCTCTTTGTTAAATTAATTTTTATTTTTTAATTAGAAGTGTCAATAAGTTAAAAATATTGGATTTCTATTTAATTTGATTCTAATTTATTTTTTTATTGAGCATGATCTTAATAATTGGGAGTCAAAAAATAAAAAAAATGGGCTATTTTATTCAAACTTTGGGGTGTCAATTTTAATCGTCCATAAAAAAGTTAAATTATTTTATTATGTAAAAAATGCAATGACTTACTATTAAAATTTGATATGTGAGTAAATTTATTAGATGAATCAAATCCTCTTTATTCTCATAATTACTAAATTTGTCATATACAAAAAAAGACAGTACCACAATTCCAAAAATGGCCAAATGATTAATCCAAATAAAACTCTTGGCTTTTTGAATTAAAAAAAAAATAAAAAATTTTCAATAGAAAAATAATTTCAGCTCACCTAATAAAAAATCAAATAGAGAAATTTTAATCGAATCGTCTAATTTATCTACATAGGTTTTGTTTTTTATTCGTTTAGATTGCTCTGCCATCTCAAGATCATAATCATCAGTCAAAAAACTAAATATGGTATAGACCCCGGATGATTTTTTTCTATTGTCATTTAAATCTTCTACTTCTGGCTTTAGTAATGAGCCATTAAAATCATTATCTTAAATATAATTTTATTTTAAACAACATTTTCATTAATATAATTTACCTTTAAAACTTGAATTATCGCTAGTATTCAAATTACTATATTCAATATCCACTTCCTTATCATTTATTTTAAATACAGGTCTAATTTTTTCTTCCGAATCTCTTTTTTTCATTCTAATAAATTTAATTTCACTAATCAACTTTTCAAATGTATCCTCGAACACATTTTGTTTTAAATTGAGTTTAAGTTCAGTTGGATTCAATTTAGTGAATTTACTATTTTGATCATACAGCCAGACTGTGTGGTAAAATTTTTTGAGCATAAACCAAATGCCAATGGTAAAAAAAACGCACAAAAAAGCTGTCAACCAGGACAATATGACAATTTTCTCTGATTTATCTGAAGTAATTTTTGAAAAATAATTGTAAATTTGGTACTCAATGGCTAAGTAGTCTATTAGAGAGAAAAAACTGATCATTAGTATAATCAATTGACATTTGGTGTATCTTGGAATGTCACTGTAATACTTGGGAAAGTAAACACTCACCCAAGGACACATATCTATGAGCAATCGGCCAAAGTTCTCAAAAAACAAATGCCCAAACGATTTAACATCGTATTTTTGAGCCACATCAAACTCTTGGACACAATTCAGATCACAAACAAACCATTTATAAATAATAAAATACTCTTCTTTTTTCTCGGCCAAGTCATACACTTGAACATGTCTGATGAACCACTTGTTATTCTTGTTGGAATTAGGATTAGATAGATAGAAGCGGATAGATCTAATTTGACCAAGTGAATTGAATTCACTCATCAAAAATGAATTGGCACTGCCAGACATGAACAAATTTGTATCAAATTTGGTCAATTTGTAAATCATACTGCTTCGTTTTGACCCTTGAAAAAAAGTTGAAAAAATTTTAAAAAAATTGAATTTTCCTTTTGCCAAATACCAATTAGTTTGATGGATAAATCAAGCTTAGTTTTGGAGTTGCTAAAAAAACCGGTGAAAATAGTTATCAAGTATTTGTTTGTCGGAATAGAAGTATCATAATTTAGGCAAATTATTTTTCTCTTTTTTTAAATTTAAGAATTTAATTTAGAATTTTTTTTTCTTAAAATTACATTTGAATTTGCATAGCATTCATGATAAATCGATTTGATCAATAGATACAAATAATAGAATATGAAAATCAAAATGAGACAGTCCAGAGAATCGGTGTAGCAAAAATCAGCGTGAAAAAATATGGCAAACAACATTTTCAAGATTTTTTTCCCTATTTTTGTCTCAAATATTAATGAATAAAATTAAGAGCCAAATTTAAAAAAAATTTTATCCAAGAAAAGCTAATTTAGGAACACTTTTTTTTAATTTTTTTTCTAAATTTATGCTTAACATTAACGGGACTGGTCAATTCTGTGATCTTTTTGCCATAAATGTTAGACCGTAGTAAATTTAGAGGAGATAAATAATTAAAATTTTAAAATTTTAGATTCTGGTTTTTAAATAAATGAAGACAATTTTAATTTAATTTATTTTAAAAAAATTTAATTTAGACAGTGCTCTCAGTTATTTCAATTCCACATTAAGAATAATTTTTTAAATTTAGATTTTAAATTTTGTTTAATTAACAAAAAAATTGCTAACCAAATTTAAAATTTAATATTTTTTCAAAAAAAGCTAATTTAAAAATTAAATGAAAATCCTTTTTTTTTTCTAAAGCTTTAACTAAAATCATGCTTCAAATTGGTGTTTATTGGGATTGATCGGCTTTGATGATTAAAACATGGCTCCAATTTTATTCAAAAAATCAAGTATAAAAAGCTCAATTTGTACAATTAGTTCATCAAGCCGATCACTATTCAAAAATGCTTTGCTTAAAAAAGTTTGTATTCTGGTTGACAATTTCTTATGTGTGCTATTGTGAGAACCAAGTGGACAATGGATGCTATGGTGAAAATGCAGAAGATTGCGTGGAAAATGCGACACAATCAGTCCAAGTGCCGGAAAGATTTGATTTTGTTGCTAGAATGGTTCTGCTACAAGAGAACTCTACAATAGAAAACACAACTGAAATTGGATCTGAAGAACTGTTCGTTCGAGACATCGAAATCGAGGATGAAATTGATGTTTTGAACGCGACTGAGATCGAACTAGAGGTGGCAGATTTTAACAGCACACATGTTCCAGTTGTGGTCAGAAGTGCAGAATTTTTTGTCGAAAACCAAACAGCTTATAATTTTAACCTTACTGAGAACCAAACAGTTGAGGTGGTCAGGGATGTAGTCTTTGAAAATGAAACTTTGGTCCAAGTCTTTGAAAACTCAACTGAGATCTTAAATGAAACTGTTGCCAGAGTGGCCAGAGATGTTGGTCAAGTGGAATTAGTAAATTCAACAGAATGTGAAAATAAAACTGAGATTTTAAATGAAACTGTTGCCAGAGTTGCCAGAGATGTTGGTCAAGTGGAATTAGTAAATTCAACAGAATGTGAAAATAAAACTGAGATTTTAAATGAAACTGTTGCCAGAGTTGCCAGAGATGTTGGTCAAGTGGAATTAGTAAATTCAACAGAATGTGAAAATAAAACTGAGATTTTAAATGAAACTGTTGCCAGAGTTGCCAGAGATGTTGGTCAAGTGGAATTAGTAAATTCAACAGAATGTGAAAATAAAACTGAGATTTTAAATGAAACTGTTGCCAGAGTGGCCAGAGATGTTGGTCAAGTGGAATTAGTAAACTCAACAGATTGTGATAACAAAACCATTGTTGTTCCAAATGTAGATGCACGCAACTTTGGAAATGAGTGTAGAGGAGTTGGATCATGTGTTAAAGGAGTATGTGACAAATACTCGCAGACTTTTAACTGCATTTGTCAGCCAGACTATGAAGGTGCCACATGTGACAAAAAAATTATCCAAGACAAGTACTTCGAAGATGTTTTGAACAAAAATTTTTCGCTGGAAAAATTTCTGAATGAAACTTTTTTTAACTCTACAGCTGGCTATGACGAACTGGTCATAAATTTAGTGGACAAATTATGGTCCGAGATTAACCCAGAGGAGCACTATGTACATTTGTTCAATTACTACAATTTGACTCATTATGCCAGTGTTGGTCTAGAGGTCCAAAAGTTGCTTTTATTCTCAAAAATTTCTATGTTTGAACTAGAAGAAAGAATGAAAGTTTTCGAGCAAGTTTTAGATGGTTTGATTGAGGTTTTTGAGAAATGTTCTATTAAGGAAGAAGCGGTAAAATTTGTAGATGAATGGGAAAAGTCTGTCAATCAGGATAAGGTGGAAACAGTTGGACGTCATGTAGTCAGTCCAGTACTGATTGAACCAGTGCAGTCGGCTTTGAATGAGACATATTACTTGGTCAGAGAGCTAGTGGATGTGTATGAAGCTTATTTGGTGCTAAATAAAACAGTTAAATTTGCAAAAATGGATCAGTTGGTCAACTCGACAGATAAAAGCTGGGTTAAAGTGATCGAGTATGGTTTTTGGCACATAACTGGCCAATTGGTCGGCAAAGATGAGTCTTATTTCATGAACAAAACAAGCATTTCGGCTAAACGAAGCTTACCAAAAGGTATATATAATGTTTTCAGTCGAATTAATTCTAATTATTTATTTAAATATGTTTTGAAGCCTAATTTAAATGGACAAACGTTTGCTGCTGTTCTAAGATTAATTTCACGGTTTTAATAGTTTTTTTTTATTCAATTTTTCGTCTTAAATTACGGACTAAATGATTTTATTCTAATTCAATTAATAAAATTTTTTATAAAAAAAAATAATTTTTATTCATTAATTTATATTTTTTTTAAAATTAAATTTCAAATTATTAATTTAAAGTGATAGTTTTAAGGAATTGCAATTGATTTTTTATAAATAAAGAAAATAAATTTAAATAATTTATTGATTAATTAATATTAGAAAAAAAATAATTTAATCAGTTTGAAGTTGTCTTCATTAAAATTTTTAATTTATATATTTATTTGAAAATTAATCTTTTTTTGAAAAAAATATGATGGATGAAAATTTAGGTTAAAATTCTGTAGAAGAAAAACATGATACCGTCATTTCGCCCTAACCAGAACTTTTCTTGGAACTGGAGCCAGAATTCATGCCCCCTCATTCCATTCTAACACATTTTAATTTAAATATTTTTATTATAAATTGGATTTTAGAAGCAAATTTTTATAAATAAATAGAAAAAAAAATTTCATAGAACTTCATTTTTTATTTTTCTATTTATAGCAAGCTTAAGTTTTTTAAAAAAAGCCAAAAAAGTTAAATAAAATTTAAAATAGATAAATTATTTAAATAAATATTGAAATGTTTAAGCAATGAACGGTTTAGGAAAAAAGATTATGGAATAAAAAACAATCGATCAAAATTTTTTGCTCTTTGAATCCGCTTAAAAAGGAGGCCCTTTAAAAGAATAGAATTTATAGTCAAATCTGATTTAAATTTTCGTGACATTGACTTAAAAAACGAAGTATGATTATTTTTCAAAGCTTTTTAAAATTTAATTTTAAAAAACTTATTGTTTAATTGAGAAAAAAAAGAATGTTTCATTTTAATATTATATTATTTTAAATAATTGTGCTCAATTAATTCAAAAAAATTTTGACAGTAATTTAGAAAAAGAAAAAATAATTAGTTTTTAAAAAAAAAAAATTTTTAAAAGAAAAGCCATTTAAAATATTACAATGTGACAAGAATGTAGGGAATTTATTAATTACTAATGAAGATTTTTTATCTATTGCTAATCAACATTTAAATGATAAAAATACCTATGTTAGATTAGAAAGCAACCCTCTTCAAGAGATAGAAGATAAAATTAATTTCGAACTCAAAAAATTATATGAAAATAAAAATTTATCTCAAAACCTATATAAAAAAATGAAAACAAAAAATAGTAGAATTGGATCATTTCGTATTCTCCCAAAATTACATAAAGCAAAATTTGGAATAAGGCCTATAATTAACTGTATAGAACACCCTACTTCAAAGTTATGTGAATTTATAGATATAGTCATAAAATTTTTTCTTAAAAAATGTCCTACAATATTAAAAGATTCACAAGAATTATTACAATTTTGTGAAAATAAAAAATTTGGATCAGATAATTTATTTCTATATTCCTGTGATTTTGAATCTTTATACACTAATTTAAGGAAAAGTCATGTTGTCCCAACTATTGTCGAATTTTTATCTAATGAAGGTTTATTTATTAATAATCCTCATTTTGGGGCTATTGCCATTTATATGATTTTAGATTTGATTTTTACTAGCGGAATTTTTAATTTTAACAATGAATTTTTTAAACAAATTTTAGGTCTACCTATGGGGAGTAAGTGTGGTCCATCTGTGGCTAATTTATATTTATTTATTCTTGAGAAGCATTGGGTTTCTTTAAATTCTAATTTTATTATTTACAAAAGATTTATAGATGATATATTTATAGCTTCCCCTTTTGAAATTAAAATTGAAGACTTAACCTCTCTATTTATTTATTTAAAATTAAATATTTCAAATGAAAAATCTATAGTTTTTTTAGACCTAAAAATTACCTTTGAACCACTTTAAAGAAATTAATTTTTGACCTTTATATAAAACCTACTAATTCTTGTTCTTACTTAATGCCTATCTCGAATCACCCGAAACATATATTTGATAATATCCCAATATCTCTCTTTACTAGAATAAGGAGAATTTGTTCATATTTTAAAGATTATTTAGCTCATTCACGAAATTTACTAATTCAGTTAGTTAAACAAGGCTATAATTTTAATAAAATATCAGGTATATGTAGGAATTTGGCTATCAAAGATAGATCTGAATTACTTCCTTATAAAAATAAAATTAATGAACAAAAAGATATCCTAAAAAATTATTTCTTAAATATGATAATAATTTTTCGAATTTAAAGAAATTAATATATGAATCATTTACTAAGGTGAAAAAATATTCCAATTCTATAAAAGATAAAAACCTCCTGGTTGTAAATAGAATAGATAAAAATATTGGTTCACTTTTTGTATTAAATTTTAAAATTGACCAGAAACCTAATTATTATTCAAAAAAATGCTTTCAAACTAATTGTAATATTTGTCAGTTTTCTTGTGAAAGTAGCTTTATTAAATATAAAAATTTTTATATTCCATTTTTAACTAATTCAAATTGCGATTCAATAGGGATTATTTATTTTATTAAGTGCAGAAAATGTAATATATTTTATATTGGAGAATCTTCTAGATGTGCTAAAAAAAGAATATCGGAACATTTGTATTCAATAAGAAAATTTAATAAAGATTTGAGAAAATCACTTAGCAATTACGACAAGTGTTCCGAAGTTGCTATTCATTTTAACATAATTGGTCACAAAAAAGAAGATTTTATTTTTTATATATTTAAATTAGACCTAAATGATGATCTAATTCGTAAATCGACTGAAACAGATTTGATACACTTTTTTTTAAGTTTAAATATACCTATAATAAATGTAAAAATACCAAAAATAGAAAATATTAAAACTTTGACTTTTTTATAATAATGTAAATAAAATATTGAAATTAGTTAAGAATATTGTATAAACTTTTTTGCTATTATATTTTATAAAGAATAATTTCTTATTAAATATTACTCTATAAAATTATGTAATTTTATGTTGAAAAATTTCAATTTTCTATATTTCAAAAAAATTTTTTTTATTTTTTTATTTTTTATTTTATTTTATTGGGTTATTAATTAACTTTTCTTAAAATACTAGTCATTTTAGATCCTGAAGAAGGCCATTTTGGTCGAAACGCGTCGATTAATAAATTAATTTCGTAAAAAATATTTTTTTTTTTATAATATTTTTGGTTTAATATTTGTAATTTGAATAAAAAAATATTTTTTATCTAAATAACAAATATTTATTATTTGAATTATAATAAAGAAAATTTCCTAAGTAAGTTTTTTTAAGAAAATTTTAATTTCTTAAATTAAATAAAGTTAAATTAAAGTTAAAATATTTTTTTTCCTGAAAATTTGACAATAAATTAACAAATTTTAAGAATATATTTTGACAAAGAAAAAAATTAATTGTCCACATTTTTGTGTAATTTATACCGCGTATAATTGGCATCTTGAAGTTGATTTTCAATTCAAAAAAGTTTATCCTTAGATATTAATTTAATCTTTGATTTAATTTAAATAATTGTAATGTAACATTCTTCACATGCAATGGAGATTTGGAAAATAAAAGAAAATTAAACAAACATTTTCTCAATCCACTGATAATCGATTTTTATATTTAAAAGTATTTGTGTTTATCATTCAAAATTTTATAAAGAATAGAAATTCAAATAATAAATTCCAAATAAGTAAAAAAATGAAAATAAAAATTTACAAAAAATCAGTCAATTAAATTAAAAATCGATCTTATCAATGGATTGAGAAAATGTTTGTTTAATTTTCTTTTATTTTCCAAATCTCCATTGCATGTGAAGAATGTTACATTACAATTATTTAAATTAAATCAAAGATTAAATTAATATCTAAGGATAAACTTTTTGAATTGAAATGATATTTTAAATAGATCATCAAATTCAAGATGCTGTATAATATGTTAAATAAAAAACAAAATTGCATTTTCTAGAAAAAAAAATACTGATGTAAGTAATAATAATTAAATAGTACAAATAGATTAAATAATGTCAAATTTGATTGAGCTAGTCGCTATATTATTTCATTAAAAGATAATTTGATTTAATTGAGACAAATATATATCTAAATAAGCTTTCTATTTCAATAATTAATTTAAGACACACTGAAGCTAATTCCGGCAAAATAAGTTTGGCTTAAGAATTATAAATTTGATTTGATTTGATTGCAGTCTGCTCTCGGTAAGTTTTTATTCACCTAACAATTCTATAAAACTTTTACTAGATTTTTTTAAAAACTTTGTCACATCAAAGAATTATCAATGAACATTCCACTTGAAAGGAAACGTAGCCCAGGTCGCCCTAAAGCTACAACCAATGCCTTAACTCTCAAAATGTAAATGATTTGGGAATCAGAGTATATGAATAATCGGATTCGGACGATCCGACTTTACAAGAGCCAATATCAAAAAGAATTCGTCTTGAAAAAAAGCAATCGTTACTCCACAGTCCCAGGTTAAAAATAAAAACGTGGTAGACCAGATCAAACAAACAAAAACAGTAAATTGAATAATATTTTTGTCTATGTTTAATTATTTTTGTTCTAATTTTATAAAATTTGTGATACTTTTTTTATTTCTGTACCTATTTTATTAAAAATGGAAATAAAAATATACATTTGCTCATTAATTCGGTAATTTTGTTATAATATATATTCCAATATTAATAATCAGAGTTGTATAAAAGTCACAAGTCTCAAGTCAAGTCAGTCCGGACTTAAATTTTTTTTATTTATTTTATTTTATTTTATTAGATTCAATTAACACCAATTCTGGCGATGTAAAAATAAAAATTTTTACCATAACAAATAATTTGAAAAAATAAAAATCATAAATAAAGTGAAGTAAAATTTTTTTTAGAAATTATTTGGAAATTGTCTTCTAAAAACTGTTTTTGTTGATTTAAATTTTATAAAAAATAGATATTGAAAAAATGTATACAAAAAGAAAAACTTAATTTTTGCTTAATTTTCAGCATAAAAACTTTATCAATTAATTATTCAATAGTTTAGAAAAAATTTCTTTTAAGTTTTTTTTTTAAGTTGTCAAAATTTTGACTCTGACTTATCACCATTTTGACTTTATACTTTGACTTTTGACCAACTCTGCTACTTGTACTTACATAAAAATAAAAATCCCAACTTTTTTAGAATCAGACTTGTTTTTAAATAGCAAGTTTAATTCAAAGTTGTGACTAAAATTTATTTTTTAAGTCAAAATTAATATTTTACATCAGGATTTTTTCCGTTCCAAGTGGTAATAATGGAGGCCAAGCAAGTGTTAGACTTTTAAAAAAAAAAAATATTTTAAAGTTCGGACTTGGACTTTTTTTTTAATGACTTGGAATTTTTTTAAGGGACTTTTAAACAACTCTGATAATAAAATAATTAATAATTACATGCCTTTTTATATCCTCTCGTATTAGAAATTTTTGAAACCACTGTATTTATTTTTTTTCCTTTTCACCTTTAACTAGCTTAAAACAAATAAATTTTGACAATGGTCTGTTAATAAACTTCGTATTAAATGACAGCCGCTCTAACTCATTGATTTACCTTGAAATATGAGAGAAAAAATAACAAGTTAAATATAAAAAAATATTTCAGCTGACCTTGGTTTTTTTCTCAAAACAAACATAAAGTTAAACAAACAGGCCAAATAATTGTCATTAAAATAAAGTCAAACAAATAAATCTCCACCCGAATATATTTATTATTTCTCATAAACTATGAACTTGTATTATTATAGTATAAAAAGAAAAAACAAAAACAAAAAAAATATTCATCTTTAGTATGTTTATAAACTTGATTATATTATCACTACTAGGTAGTTTGGTTAGCACTGTTCCACTTGGCCAAATCAATTCCATGTCCATCTGCAATTCTTCCTTATTCAAATATTACCAAGAGCACCCGAGCAATCCGAGAAAATACTTCCAATGTGACCCATGGGGAGATTCAACTGAACGAGAGTGCTCAAATGAAACAGTCTGGAACAACTGGTTGGTCAAATGTGACCAAGCTCACAATTTAAAAAATCTAACCCTAAATCTAGTTCTGGAAGTGGAAAACTTTGACTGTACTTTGGAAAAATATCAATGCATTAACCAAGGCGTATGCAACAATGAGCGAAAATGTGAGTGTTTGCCGCAATTTACAGGCGAAAAATGTGAAAGTAAAATTGAATCAATGGTCGAAGACATCTTAAATCAAAATTTCAACCTGACCAATTTTAAACTGCAATTATCTGAGGCTAAAAACTTTGTCAATGCAACTTTCTATGAAAAATATCGTCAACAACTGGACAATACTACATATTCCAAGCTAAATGATTATTTAGACATGTTCAAAGATGAAATTAGATTTGACCATTTGGTCAATAGTTTGGTAGAGAAAATACTTAAGGAAATTTATCCAGACACTGAATTTATGGCATTTTTCTATCCCTATGAGCAACCGATTGGCTCTCTGCTAAGACTAATGCCAAGTATGCTGTCTTATTCTAGGTATTCGGCAGATAGATATGTTCATGTGTTGCAACACTTTAAAGATGTGTTGACTCAATTGATTGATAGTTTAAAACTTCACGGGTCTAATCTGACCCAAAAATCTGTTGCCTACAAAAATTTAACTTTGTTTTTGTTAAAAAAGACAATTTTGATGTCGAATGGCACGAATAGTCTGGCAAATCGGACTGTAGAGTCTATGAGGTTGGAAGAAGGTGCTTTAAAAGAGTATTTGAGGTTCAATTTTGACATTATTGCTGATTCTAGTGAGCATTTGTTTGGCATACTGGAGCAGTTTCATGTCAATTTGATAAATCAGTTTGGTTTTGGTAATTTTTCAATTTATGATATCAATTTGAAAAATGCAGGCTTTGATCAAAAAGATCAAGTTTTCGATATGTTCACTGATATAAAAGCTGCTAGTGAGCGTGTTTGGAACGCTCTTAATAACTTTGGATTTTGGTTTATAACCAATTTTTTATCTAGCCTGTAAAATTTTCTTTTTTATAATAAAAAAATTTAAGGAAAATAATTTAAAATTTAAAGTAATTAATTTTATTTTAATTTCATTTTAGAAGTTTTTATTAGCTTAAAAAAGATTTGTTGAGCTACTACAGAAAGACAATGATTATTTTAAAAAAATTCTTTTTAAATAATTAATCTAAAATTAAGTTTATTTACAATTAGCATCGAGCATCGTGTATTATCTTTAAATTATTTAATCTCTGTTAAAAATATTATCAAAGAGAATTTTGTTTTAATAAAATTTTTGGTTAAAATAATTGTTTTTTTTTTTTATTAACTGAATATATTGGACACTACATATTAATAGAAAAATCAAATAAAAAAATAAAAGATGAATTTCAATATTATTAATAAATAATTTTTCTCTAAAATAATTCATTTCTTTATTAATCTCTAATATAACATGTTATTATATTATTTATAGAGGCGTTTAAAAGTCATAAGTCAAGTAAATTATATCTTTGAAAATAAATAAACTCTTGACACCCTAATTTTGAAATCAAATCTGGGATATTCAAAGACGATTCAAATAATTGTTGACTGAACTTTAAAATTCAATTTTAAAATTCAATTCTAAAGAAAATAAGGTAAGATATTCAAGTTTTTTCAATATTTTTAAATTTGAGTAAAAGTCAAAACTTTATTAGAATTTTTTAATATTGTAATTTAAATATGCTTTAAATATGTTTGAATAACTTATATTTGATTTTTATGCTAACCTTTATAGACCTTAACTTTGAAAATCTTTTCAATACCAAAATATTGGCTATCATTTCCTACCTTCACTAATATATTTCCAATTCGAAATCTAATTAATATCTATTCTTCATCTAAAAAAGCTACCAAGGCTCTTGTTAGGATTTAAAAGTTTGTTGGTCGCTTATTTTTCTCATTATTTCTTATAATTTCTCATTATTTGTTTCTTATTTTTTGTTTGTTTGTCGTTTGCTTAAAAAAATAAATAATTGATTATTACTATATAAGATTTATATTTAAAATTGATTAGATGATCCCCAAATTATATAGTGGAGCTATATATTATTAGTGGAGCTTTATTTTATTAGTGAAGATATGGAAATTTATAGTAGTGAAGGTAAGGAAATTGTTCCCCAAAATATTTATCACATATTAATTAATAGTTTTAGCTTAAATTAAGCTTTAACTTGTAATTTTTTTTTAATTTCTACTGAAACAAAAATTAAATATTAGACAATTTTTTTATTCTTCGATTCAAAATTTAACTTCGTTTTGTTGCTAGTTATTTAATTGCAATTATTAAATTTATTTTTGTTTCAATTTTCTCTTGTTTATTTTGATTTTAATTTTTCAATAAAATTTCTTTAAATATAAATTAAAAATAAATTAGATAAAAATAAGATTTTGTGAAGCTCAGTACAAATGGACAGAACAAAATGATAAAAAATTGAATAAATTTTTTTCTAAAAGTTTAAAACTAATTTCGAGAATGCAACATGGTGCAACATTCAAAGTTGCATCAAATGTCAAAGTCCGCGAATGATGTGCAAAATCTCTAAAAAATGCACTACGCTCGATTATATTGAAATCAAAATTCTGCTAAATTTGTAGAGTTTTGCAGGCCAAGATAGCTGATACAACTTTGAAAACTGCACAATGTCACAATCACGATAATAATTTTCAACTTAAAAAAAAAACAATCCAATTTTTTATTATTTATTTATATTATTTTTATTATTTTTTACTGAATTTCACAAAACATTAAAATAATTGCTTTGTAGTAAAAAAAATACTTAACATTTAATCGTTAAATGAAAAATAAAAAAAAAGCTTATTTAATCATTTTTATTTAAAATCTAATTATTTTAATCATTGACAATGATTATCAACTTCTCTAAGAGTAATCAATGAATTGGCTTCATTCTGAATCGATCGAATTAAAATATTCTTATATTTTTTTTTTAAATAATACCCTAATTGTATTGTAAAAAAATTATCCTTTTTATTATATGCTATCTATTTATTTTTGTTTTTTTTTTTTTATTTTGGGGTATATTTTTTTTTTTTTTTTTTTCCTTATTCACTCCTTGTGGAGCATAGGGTCATTACTTTTGATTTCCACTCAAGTCGATCTTTTGCCTTTACCCTTGCTTCTCCCCATGTCATTCCCATTTCGATGAGCTCTTTCCTGATTGTTGACCTCCATGTAACTGCTGGTCGTCCTACTTTACGTCGCCCTTGAGGTGTCCATTGAAGGGCCCTTTTTGGTATCCGTGTTTCTTTCATTCAAAGTATATGTCCAAGCCATCGCAGTCTTTTGTTCTTAATGCATTGACTTAATGGCTCTGAATTTGTCATTCTGTATAGGTCTGCATTCGACAATGTCTCAGGCCAGTGTATCCCAAGAATCCTCCGCAGGCTTCCAGTGTGAAAGGTGTTAAGGCTTTTCCTGTCAGATTCACACATCTCCCAACATTCACTTCCGTACATCAGTGTTGTTTTACTACACTGTTGTATAGTTTAAGTTTTGTTTCCTTGCTGTAGCTATTTGAAATTAAAATGCCTCAAGAAATTAAAGACTTGAAGGAATTTAAAATTTTTAAAACGTTGTGTGTAATTGGCTTTGTTTACGCCTTACAAGTGTGCTCAAATATAAACTGTCCGAGGTATCAGAAAGAGCAAAAAACAAAAGTAGATTATTATATTTTATAATTTAAGTATTATTATTATTACAAAAAAATGACTTTTAAGTAAATTCGAATATTTTTTTTGGAATAAAAATTTAAAATAATTTTTTATATTCATTTTTTATTGTTAAAATGATAATTGGTCACATATCTTAAATTACTGAACACATAATTAAAAATGCCGGTCACATATTTTTTTAAATTTGGTCACAAAATTATTAACATTTTATGTTATTATAAAATCATGGTCACATAATGCACTTGTCATATGTATGTGACCAGTGATGGTGCCCTAATGAGCGAAGTGAACTTGGTCACATATTGAGGGAGACCCTTTTCTTGTCCATCTATTAATAATAAAAGTTTAAACAAATAAATAAAGTTTTCACAGTTAACTTTCAATATTTAAAAACGATATTTTTTAAATAATATAAAGTTACTTTGTTTTCAAGATATTTTATTTATATAGTTGTCCCAAGGGTATGACACTTCTTCGGAAAAATCAAGCCAAGAAGCAGGAAGCTTAGACGTATTAAGCTTATTGACTGGAAGGGATTTTGGAAACTTTAAAGAATTTAAAAAAGTGGAGGACAATCTACAAGAAAACTTTCATCAGAAAATATTGTTAATGTTGAAAATTCTGAGAATGATGATGACAAAAATGATGTTCATTTAATTGTTCACAATCATTTTAGTGTTCAGGATTATGAACAACATGGACGTCAATATCATACGACTTTTAGTGATCGTTTAAATAAAAAATTAAAATCTATTAGTTTATGGTTTTGTGAAATTCAGTACAAAATGAAAAAAAGAACAGAAAAAAATATAAAAAAATTGAATAACTTTTTTTCTAAAGGTTAAAACTTAATTCTGTAAATTCAACATAGTGCAACATTCAAAGTTGCATCAAATTTCAAGGTCTGCTAAATTTGCAGAGTTTAGCAGAAATTAAATTTTAATATAATCGAGCGAAGTGCATTTTGCAGAGATTTTGCACATCATTAGCAGACTTTTACAGTTGATGCAACTTTGAATGTTGCACTATGTTGAATTTACAGAATTAAGTTTTAAACTTTAGAAACAAAGTTATTTATTTTTTTTTCACTTTGTTCTGTTCTTTTGTACTGAACTTCACAAAACCTTAGTTTATCTAGTGCCAATTTTAAGACCTTCAATACGAAAAAATTCCTTAAATGATCCCAAAATTCAGAAGACAATATCAAAAATATCAATGAGCACATGAGAAGCAAAAAAATTGAGTCGAATTTCCAAATTGTGTTCAATTTTTTAAAAAGAGAAAGGGATTAAAGTTACATATACCAAAAATAGGGTCCTACTAAAATACTGACTCCCAATTTTTTAAAATTTTCTGACCCCCATTTATTTTGCAAAGCAAAAATATTTATAAAAGTTTTAATATACCATTTAGTTTGAATTTGAAAATTAAACCATTTTTTCTCCGAAATTTTTATATTTTTAAAAACCTGACCCCATACTGACCCCCAACTGATCCCCATTTTTCTTAAAGAAAATTTAACGAGCTTTCTAAAAATGTGCCTAGTTTTTCTCCAGGAAGAATAGTTTTCGAGAATTTCAAATGATTTCATAATAATTGAGAAAAATTCAAGTTATAATTGTAATTTTTGATATTTTTTGTTTAATTACTTTAGTTTTTGAAATTTTTTAATAAAATTACAATTAATTTAATAAATAAATAAAGTCTATGTCTTAAATTTTTAATTATGTAAAAATATGATAAACTTAAATGAGGCGGAATTTTTTAATTTTTTATTGCAATTTTTTGCCTCTTTTTACTGCTTTTCGTAAAGGAAAGTTACGTTTCATTTTATTTTAAGTTGATCTTTTGGTGTAGGAATCATTTCTAAAAATATTATAAATTTAAATAATGATTGGTGTTGCAAATTTTAAGAAAAATAATAACCTTTAATGAACGAAATAAGAGATTAGATTATTTGATTAATACTTTTTTTTATTTTTAAATATCAAAAAGCAAAATCAAACAAAACAATGAAAATATATTGAACTAAATTTGGTTAAAAAATCAAAAAAATCTGTTTCCAAAATCGACAAAAAATAAAAAAGTGCATTAAAGATAATTAAACATTTAAAAAATATCAAATGATTTCATTTTATTTATGGATGATTATTTGATTTTTTAATAATAAAACCAGTTCTTACTTACGTACGAATTATTTAAAAAAATTAAATAGAAAAAAAAGTTTCCATATAATAATTGGCCGTTGTCCAAAAATTAATCCGGCGTTAAAATGCAAAATTATCAAATAATTTATAATGGAAAAGGATTTAATAGAAAATGGGGAATTAAAAAATCGTTCAGCAATTGAGTTTTCCAAAATATTACAGATGATTTTTTTTTTCATATTTCACAAAAAATAAAAATTTCGGACAAAAACTAGTTTAATTTTCAAACAAAATGGTATTTTAAACTTTTTAAAAATAGTTTTGCTTTGCAAAATAAATGGGGGTCAGTATTTTAGTAGGGCCCAAAAAAACCAAATTATTTTTAATTTAAAATTGTTTTTTTATTTTCCCTTAGTCACGTAATTTAATAAATTTTTTAATATGATCTTCTTTTTTGGTCTTATATTTTTTTTGATATTTCCTGGTCACATAATATTCTATATTGCAATAGAACCAAATTTTGTGATAGAAAATATGAAATTTAATTAATAATTTGCAAATATTAATAATTATTAGTTCACGGTAAATTTCATACAAATAAATGATCTTTTAATTTATCTTTAGCTGACAAAAAGTCTTTAAATTTATTGATTTTTATTTTATTATAAAATTAAGGACATAGCCTCGATTAGTTTTGATTAGTTTAATTGTTTTAATAATTAATTTTTTTAGAGTTATTTTGAGACGAGGTGGCCGAGTGGTTAAGGCGATGGACTGCTAATCCATTGTGTTTTGCACGCGAGGGTTCGAATCCCTTCCTCGTCGAATTTTTTCTCTTTTGAAATTTTATTCAAAAAAATAGAATACAATTAAAAGAAATATATAACAACAATTAAAAATAAAAAAATTTAAGGATATAATTATTTTTATCTGTTAAAAAAAACTATTCCATTCAACACACTTAGGTCACATCAAAAATTTAAGCCTGACCACCCCACGGTCTTCTTCTTTGTCTCATTCTCAATTTTTTAGATCGCTTTACATGTTTGAAATCATCATGATGCCGGTCCGTATCTCGACGACCGGCCCAAGCATTGAAGCCACCTTTTCTTATGCTCCTTCCAAATAGATACGCATTGATGCCAGGGGGTCCCAATGGCATGTACTCTGTCGAGTCCTCTTCAAACTCATCGTCGCCAAAATCTTCAAAACTATCTAAAAATAAAAAAAAAGGCTAATTTTTTTTTTAATTTTTTTCATAAATCTGACCATCACTCAGGCCAAATCTGGTATCATATCTTCTTTTGTGCTCTTCGACTGGATTGTTGGATTTGTGCTCTGATGATTGTACTAAACTGGAACATACTGCAACTATACATATTGAAACTAGAATAAATCGGGGATATTTCATTGTTGGCTATTTTAAAAAACTCACAATCTAAAATTATTAAACAAAATTCTAAAAAAAAAATTCAGTCCCATTAACCAAATGGCAAGTTAAACTTTCTTATCAAATGGCATTAAAATTTTTTTCTTCTTAAAATAAAATGAAAAAATAGCTTTCTATTGCACTATACCTATATATTAGATGGTTAATTAATTAATGTTTTCTTGGTGATTCGAGATTTTCTTATCATTAATCTTTCCAAAAATGTGTCTCTTCAATTTCAAGTTTATTTTTGCTTGTCACAAAATAAATTGCAGTTTTTTTTCCCGAATGAAAATTAATCAATTTAAAATAGATAAAAAATTATTTCTTAATGCATTTGCTTTGAATCAATTTGCGTATTTTCCGAATATGGCCCAAGAGAACAATTAGCTGAGGCTTCAAGGATTTTTTGGGTCGTATCACTTAAAATTCATTTTTCTGTTCTTTCTTAAGTTGAACCTGTGACTTGTCTCACAATAAAAAATGATTTATCTTTTAAATTGATCGCTTAAAAAATTATCTTATTTATATAATGGGAATTCCGAGTAGGCTGTAATGATTCAATTAAAGTCTATCACTCAATGAGTTTTCTTATTTATCTTCTTAAATAAAAAAACTTTTAAATATTTTAAAGACTCTCTCTCTCTTTTATAACATTTTTTTTATCAAGTCATATCTAATTAATATAATTTTTTTAAAGAAATGTTTAAATATTTTCTAATGCGTAATAGAATAATAAAAAAATCATACTGAATTTTAATTTAAATTTAAATTTCTGAAATATCAGTCAAAGCAAATATCCAATTTTATTATTTTTATGAAACAAATTGATCGTTAAAAGCCTAATTGACGATCATTTTTTCTAATAAATTTTTTTGATTAAATCAATTAGAAGGTGGAAAAGTTGTAATTTAAAAAAATATTTATTACTATTCTTCAAATATTTTTTAGACATTTTTAGAGCAAATTTTTTTAAAAAAATTTGAAATAAAATTTAAAGAAGCAAAATCAAAATTGGCTAAGGCAGGTATCCTGTGGAACAATACACAAGGTCTCATCAAGTACCTTAATTGATGAGTTAATTTCTTTTTATCCTAGAAAAATCATCAATTTCTTTTAGAACTATTTTTAGTCTCTGTCGAAAAAATTTCAATAAATGACTTTTTGAATTTATAAGCCAAATTAGATGATAAAGTTAAAAAATACACGTTTGATAAAGATTTAAAATTTTATATTGATTTTAAAGTAAAAAATGAATAACAAATTGAAATTTAAAATTAAAATATTTAATTGAAAATATTTAAAATTTTTGATGAAAAATCGGGAAATATTCAAATTATTGTTGGATCTGAAGTCAAGAGAATAAATTTAGCTTAGACCAAATTAATGGAGATAAAAAAATTAGCCATGCAGGTTTAACCAAGTATATGTCCAAAAATATATTCCTTTATTATAATGCACAAAACAGATAATTTGACTCAACAATTTATTTGACAAATTTGATTATTTAAATTTAGTCTTAAACTTAAATTAAATTTTTTTTTGTTTTTAATTATTTTTTTAATTTTCAAGCCTTTTAAAATCTAAGCTTACAAATACATTATAACTTTTTAAATGAAAAATGTGTTACTCAAAAATAAAACATTGTTTTTTTTTGGTAAAATTTTTATTTTTAACAAAAAATTAACTCAATCTTCGAAATATTTTTAGAAAAACTTAAGAATCATGTCTATTTAGAAATTAGGACTTCCAAAGAATAATGATGACAGACCATAACATGGCAAACTAATGGTTATAGAATAAAAAATTTCACAAAATTGATTTTATCCTAAAAAAAAATTACTCATCTTTTTTAATTATAACTGAATCCATCTATTTTGAAAATAAATAAAATCAATTAATGGTTTTATAGTTTCCAATGTAGATATGTTGATTCACTGCTTAACCGCTTGGGTAAATATATGTTCGCTGAAACATCGTGGTCAAAATTCCATTCAGATAATTTAATTTTCTTTTCTTATTTTTTAAACACTCTGATGTATTACTATATATTTGGGTAAACAACATTGTCAAAATTAAATTATGGATCAATATAATTATCAATGATTAATTTACAATTTAAGTCACAAGTCATCGTTCTCTACAAACGCCTTGATTTATGAATGAGAGAGGTTCTCAGTTTAGACATCATTAGTTAAGAAGCTATTTTTGCAGATCTCCCACTACCTCTTTTTCTCTTGAAGATTTGACATTTTTCTATAATATATAACCTAACAGAACTATTAACAGAACGTTTGTTGTACCTAGTATCATTGAATTGTCTGAAAACTTCAGATTTTGATTTACTTGATTACTTTTTCCAAAGCTGAAAAAATCTTATTAAATGGTTTAAATGGTTTTAATGGTGTTGTACATTTTTTTCAAGTAACTCATCAAAAATTATTTTGAAATATTTTGCATTTTTTTAGGTTTAAAATTTTATTGAAAAAAAAATTGGAAAGGTGTTGTCCACTCATATGGCAAATCAAGCTTAAATTTGGTGTTTTTTATTCTACTCAATAGTTATATTTTTTTACACTTTTAAAACCTTTTTAAAAATTAAAACGAGTCTATTTTATTACATTGCATGACATTTTTTTATGGTTTATGGTTTATTTTGTAGTTTTTTAATTAAAAGAAGATTAGAATATTCGTTTTGAAATTTATTTTAGGATAAAACTATAATTAAAATTAGATTTAGTAAATATTCAATTCATTTTAATACATTTAATTAGCTATCTAAAAAAAATGAGCTAATAGGTAATCTAAATTTATTTCTTAAAAATTTGTCTAATAGATGGCAAAACAAGAGTAGGATGTTGTTGCCAAATCAAGTGTTTGCGTCACATGAGAGGGTTTTCAATCATGCTCTCTAATGGATTCTTTTTCCCCAAAACACCATGTGGCTGTATATTGTCGTAAAGTAATACACTGAAATATTGTAAATTCAAACTAGAAGGGACTGCTTAAAGAGTTTGAGTCAACCATCATTTTAAATTTAAAACGCATAGGACTTAAAAAAAATTAATTTAATTAAATATTTAAAATGTAAATATTAAAATTTTAACCGAAATAAATTTTAATTTAATTTGAAAGCCTTTATTTTAAAAGAAGTCAATACATTAAAATAATTATTTTAAAGGCTTGTTATTTATATTTCGTTTTATTCATTTTGATTCCATCCTTTTTTTCCTTTATGGATTTGAAATTAATTAAATAAAGAGGAAGAAAAGTGAATAAAATAGAATAATTTAATATTTTTTTGCCAATAAGAAAAATAGATAAGTCAAAATTATGAATTGTTGAATAAAATTTTATTTTAAATTTATTTTTAATTTTACTATTAATTGTAAAAAATGATTTTTGTATTAGAATTTTAAAATTCCGCAATTTATTTTTAGATTTGATGCTTAAAGCCAATATTTAATTAATTTATTAAAAATCACATTTTTCAGAAAAAAAAAAAAAAAAAAAATTTTATAAGCATATGCCAAATTTTCAATTAAATTTTTCTTAAATTCAATAATAAGCTGAGAATAAAATTATAAATTTATCAGGTTGATGTTATCATTTAAGAAATTTAAATATTATATGAGAATCATAAAATTTAGTCAAATTGAATTAAAATTTTTCGAATCTCACAAAATTCTTTTGAAGCTTATATTTGGTTATTTTAATCTCTCAAAAAAATTTTTGAAATTTTATTTTATTCAAAGAATTTTAAAGATTTTTGGTTTTATATTGATTAAGAAAATTTTGAAATAAAAATACTTTCAAATTTAATAAACTTCTATTTTTTTCTTAATAATTAAGATTTTAAAAATTTTATTTTTTCTGTATTTTCTAATTTTTTGAAAAATTTTACAATTAAAAAATTCGGATTTTACGAATATTTAACCAACAAAAAACCCTAGTGTCAAATCACCACAGTATGTTTATGTTCATTGATTTATTTTTGTTTAATATTACAAATATATCAGTCATTAAAATTTCAATAATTAAAATTCTAAGATTAAATTAAAAAAGCTCTTTTAAAATTTAAAAAGAAAAAAAATCAACCGAAAGTTTACTTCTTAGATTTAAGTTTTAAAATAAAAAAAAAACATTTTTTAAAAATCTTTATTTATCAATGAAAACAAAATTTAACTAAAATCAATTTAAAAATAATTTTTTCCTAATCGCTTTGTTGACATATCAAAGCAGCTCCTTTTCTAATCCAATGATCTTGATCTTCATCACTGGGCAAATTAATACTTACCACAAAATTGGTAGAATGACCTTAAACAAAAAAAAAAAAAACAATTATTAATCTATTTACCCACAATTTTAGTAAAAATTTTAATCATCTTTTTTTATAAATTAAAAAATATAAAATTTTACCCGTGGTCGAAAGAGTTCCGGCTCTGGCCGCTGTTCTGTACAAAGGAGAAATGTAATGCTGCGGATTGTGAACAAAATTTCGCTTAGGCTCCATGTGCAACATTGGCAATGGCGGATTCATCTCTCCCAAATTAGATTCGGTACATTTCATATTTTCATTGTCCCATCTGAATGCGTCCATAAACAGACCATGTATCAAAAGACCATCATTGGGCACCTCTATCTGCTTGTCCTCTTCCAATTGCTGACCGTACTCTAGACTCTTAAGCAGCTCGTGATACTGAGACTGATCTCTGTTCAACTTGGTCACATGGAACTCGAATGAGAGCTCGTCAATGGGCAAATCGTACTTTCTGGCATGTACTTGAAGAGTTCCGGTGAGAAAACCTTGCGGAAAAAATATGCCTGGCAACCAGTAGGATATACAAGAGCCGTTCAAAATCCATCCTTGGATAAATTCGCATCTCAGCACCAGATCTTTGACCCAAGAGCCGAGTGTTTTCAAGGACGGATAGGACGCGTTCGACCACATGCCCGGCACTTGATTATTCAAAAAAGACGAGTACATTTTTTCCAATTGCTCATTCATCACCACAAAGCCCTTGATGGCTTTTTTTAAATTGCTCAATGAAGATTTAATGATGACCAACAGTTTGTTGTATCTGTCCACTTCTTGCTGCAAAACAGTGGTCAACGAATTGACTCGGCCCATCGAGTCCTGGTGAAACAAGGCCTGTGGCGCTTTTTCCAAGTCCAATTTGTCCACTAGTTTGCCAAGGATGCTGTCCGCCAGTTCATACACCACGTCGTCATTGGATTTTCCCGAGCCACTTGAGCTGACTCTTGGTTGTACGTCCAAAATAGTGGTGATCAAATAACTTGTTTCCTGAATTTGAAAAGTAATGTTGGCATTTTGGTGCATTCCAAATATTTCCGGATCATCGATCATTGGCAAGCTGTCAATATACTCTCTGTACTCTTTAAGTGTTTCGTAGTCAGGTGCAAAGTAGATGCCGGAAGAAGAATATTTATAGGCAGGAGTGAGGGTCTCGGGAGAAAAAAAGCGCTTTAGAATGGTTCGCAGACACCGCTGATCCCACGAGTCTGTCACTCGGCCTCCGTAAGTAATTTCACTGGTGATGTAGATCAATGCGTCCCACGGTATGAAGCCCTCACTGCAGAACATTTGGAAATTTAGCAAAGCACTTTCTCTGTCCGAGTCGTTGAACTCGTATTTTATGTTCCAGCCCAAAGAGCCGAATTTTTTGCGCTCTTGGATTATGGCATGGAAAAAGCAAATGCCAAAGACAATTTTTCTCCAGTCGGAGGCCAAAAGGTTCTCTTCAAAAAATGAAACTTGAATTTCGGCAAAAGCTCGCTTGGTGTTGGCCTTTAGACCCTTTGGTGGTTCGTTGGTAACTTTGACACTGTTTTGGAGAACACTGACCGGAAAGCTTTTGGCAGGCATGGAGCTTAGAAAAAGTCTGTAGTCCTGGTGCACAGGTGTGATTGGATCGGCTAGTTTTTTAACCAATTCCTCCATTGCCAACATCCATGAGGCGGCCAAGTGGCAATTTTGCAAAAAGACCCACTCGCCGCTCTTGACTGCAGCGTTGATTAGTTTTTCGGCCACTGGACCTTGGCCTTGACCCAAAGAAATTGATTGTAATTTATTGGTCATTCCCATTTCCTTGGCAAAGCGAAGAAAAGCGCCCATAGGGTCCGAGCCAGTGCTGAGAATAAAAACCAGCGATATACGATTTGACATGTCTTTGTAGAGTGTGTTCAGATCTGTCGCTGGACTTTCCACAAATTTTTGGCCGAGATTTCGCGCAACAAAAACTGTCACTGCCTGCACCACTCGGTCTTCGGCAAAATTTTTGATCAAAATTAAGCGATAAAATTCGCTAAGATCTTTTTCGAATTGGTATTTGTCCATTCCATTGAATTCATCAACCGGGTTCAAATTTATTTCCAATTTACCTATTTTGGAAGATGATTAAGTTTATCGTTATCAAAAAATTGTTTTTATTATTTTAATTTTTTTAAGGTTTAAACAAAAAAGAAAGGAAATGTATTAAAATAAGCTTTTTTTTTTATTTTTTTTATACTTACCGTATCCGCTTGATTAAAACTCTAAGAGTTAAATTAGAATTCCTTAATTATACTATTGGAGTTAAGACCATACCCAACATGTTAAAACAATTTTTTTTAATAAAAATAGAGTTAAGGCCATAATCATATTTTTATCTCGTAATAAAGGCTAAAGTTAGGCTTTACTCCAGGAGTAAAGATTGAATAATAACGGACTTTATTAAAAAATTTTGAAGTTAATTTTGAAAATCATTAAATCCAAATTTGACTTTTATTCTAGTATTACAATTAAAACTTAGACTTTATTCTATCAAGAAAAAACTGAAGCTTTAGCATAAGTATTGAAATAAAAAATTTCATAATTCATTTTCTAAAAACTATTAAGCTAAAAAGGTCTAAATTTTTACAAAATGATAGCTGATGAAGTTGATGTAGTCGAAAATCAAGATAAAGATAAGTTAAAAAAAACAAGAAAAAGGTACTCATTAGAATTTAAACATGAAGTTATAAAGTATGTCGAAGAGCATAAAACCCAAAGTGAGGCTGGTCGTATATTTAACGTTGACAAACGCTTAGTTTGTGAATGGTTCAGTAATAAAGAAAACATTGCCATGAATACACAATTGAATAACGTTCAATATATAAACAAAAAAAATAAAGAGAAAAAATCAGCTCTCCATCAAGTCAAACTCGACTGGAAATGATGGGGTAACTGGTAAAAAAAGAGGAAGAAAATGTTTGCCAAGAGATGAAAATGGAAATATAATACGAAATTAATACCGTATCCGCTTGATTAAAACTCTAAGAGTTAAATTAGAATTCCTTAATTATACTATTGGAGTTAAGACCATACCCAACATGTTAAAACAATTTTTTTTAATAAAAATAGAGTTAAGGCCATAATCATATTTTTATCTCGTAATAAAGGCTAAAGTTAGGCTTTACTCCAGGAGTAAAGATTGAATAATAACGGACTTTATTAAAAAATTTTGAAGTTAATTTTGAAAATCATTAAATCCAAATTTGACTTTTATTCTAGTATTACAATTAAAACTTAGACTTTATTCTATCAAGAAAAAACTGAAGCTTTAGCATAAGTATTGAAATAAAAAATTTCATAATTCATTTTCTAAAAACTATTAAGCTAAAAAGGTCTAAATTTTTACAAAATGATAGCTGATGAAGTTGATGTAGTCGAAAATCAAGATAAAGATAAGTTAAAAAAAACAAGAAAAAGGTACTCATTAGAATTTAAACATGAAGTTATAAAGTATGTCGAAGAGCATAAAACCCAAAGTGAGGCTGGTCGTATATTTAACGTTGACAAACGCTTAGTTTGTGAATGGTTCAGTAATAAAGAAAACATTGCCATGAATACACAATTGAATAACGTTCAATATATAAACAAAAAAAATAAAGAGAAAAAATCAGCTCTCCATCAAGTCAAACTCGACTGGAAATGATGGGGTAACTGGTAAAAAAAGAGGAAGAAAATGTTTGCCAAGAGATGAAAATGGAAATATAATACGAAATTAATATTTTTTTTATTTTTTGATATCGAAATTTTTTATCTTTTAATTATAGCTTAGATCCGAACTTTTTTTTTAATACTAGAATATAAGTCAAATTTCAATATAAATTTAAATAAAATCAAATTTAATAAAGTCCGTTATTATTCAATCTTAACTCCTGGAGTAAAGCCTAACTTTAGCCTTTATTACGAGATAAAAATATGATTATGGCCTTAACTCTATTTTTATTAAAAAAAATTGTTTTAACATGTTGGGTATGGTCTTAACTCCAATAGTATAATTAAGGAATTCTAATTTAACTCTTAGAGTTTTAATCAAGCGGATACGGTATTTTTTTTATTTTTTGATATCGAAATTTTTTATCTTTTAATTATAGCTTAGATCCGAACTTTTTTTTTAATACTAGAATATAAGTCAAATTTCAATATAAATTTAAATAAAATCAAATTTAATAAAGTCCGTTATTATTCAATCTTTACTCCTGGAGTAAAGCCTAACTTTAGCCTTTATTACGAGATAAAAATATGATTATGGCCTTAACTCTATTTTTATTAAAAAAAATTGTTTTAACATGTTGGGTATGGTCTTAACTCCAATAGTATAATTAAGGAATTCTAATTTAACTCTTAGAGTTTTAATCAAGCGGATACGGTATTATAAAAAAGGTCTATAATTGCAAGGTATAGTGAAATTCAAATAAAATTAAACAAAAATTCACAATTTTTTGATGAATTAAAATTAAAGTTAATAAAAAATATTAGAAAAAATACTGCAATTAAAAAAATTACTCATTTCTAAAAAGAAGAAAATAAAAATTTTGTTTTTAGGGCAAAAAATTTTTATTTTGAAATTTTATTTGGCAAAAAAGGTGAAACAAAGAATGTTGCATTATTTGTTGAAGTTTTTTTTCTAATGTTTTTTATTAACTTTAATTTTAATTTATCAAAAAATTATGAAGTTTTGTTTAATTTGTATTTGAATTTCATAGCACCCATTTCAACCTAAAAAATAATTATTCGTAATTAAACGCAATCACAAAACACTTAGTAGCAAATAAAAATTAATGCTAACATGCTTTTTTAAATAAGCTTGAAAAAATCTTGAATTCACATTTTCTATAAATATCTTGATTAAAAAACAAAAAAAAAGATCTTTTTAAAAGACTTTTGTAATCCCTTTTTTTTTAATTTAATTATAAACTCAATTATTAAGTAGAATTATTTTTTTGTGGTGCAAAGAAACATTATTTATTCAAAATTTTTTCTGTGTTAAGAACTTGATTTTTGTTACAAAATTTTTTTTTTGAATTTTTAGAAAATTGTAATTTACAGGAATTTTATTGCACTAAATCAGAATGTGTATTTATTTTAGTACATTATTAAATCTAAAACCAACTCATTCAAAACTAATAAATATAACTATTATTTTTTTTAATTTTGTTTTGGCATATTTATTTTTGATATCACTCAAAAATACGCACCTTTCTAAAAAATTGCCTGAGCATATAAATTAACTTCGATCAAATTATATATATTTTTTTAGAATTGTAAATCAACCATGTAATTTGCTAAAATCTTTACACTCAAAATTATTGAAAACTTCTGAAAATTGCATTCAATTAATAATACAGAAATTTTGCAGAATTTTTGCAGAGTAATCATTTTACTGGATTGATTTATTACATTTAAACAGACTTGTCAAAAAAAAGTCAAAAATATAAGTCATTTTTTGGTTTAGTCAATGACAAAAAATTATATTTTTAAGGTTAAGTCATTTGACTTAACTTGAGAATTTTTTTTTAATTATGAACAGTGTTTTAAAAAATTTAAAGTTTTTAGTGTTTATATTTAAATTAAAATTTCTCTTAACTTTAAAAATAAAAGTGAAAATTTGAAATTCAACTCAAATGACTTAACTTTAACAAAAAAATCTTAAGTTAAGCCCGTGACTTAATTATGAATTTTTTTTAATTTGTTTATCTGTACCGAGCTAATGCTTCTTCAGAATATAAAAAAAAAATAAAGTAAAATTACTGAAACTTTAACTAAAATTACTAGTAAATTTTTTTTTCCCTAAATTTACATAAATGATATTATTCTTATTTACTTTTCTTAATCGTATTAAAATTATAAATTAAAAATAATTTTACTTAAAAAAAGCTAAAATTCAGCAGATAGATGTTCAAGTCAATTTTAAGCAATTTAAGATTTAAGAGTTGGATGTTTTTTACAATTAGATATTTTATTTTTGAATAAGAACAATATTTTGAAAATTTAGAATATTTTGGTATGAATTTTGATGAAAAATGTGAGTTCTGTAATCTGGTTTATAATTAAGATATCAATAATTTAAAATAAATTAATTAAGTAATTTTATGAAAAGAATATATATTTCATCTAATAAAATTGCAGAAAATCAGTAATTTTAGTTAATGAATTAAAATCAATTGTGCAAATCGCTTTGAACAAAAAAAATTAAAAGATAGAAAAAATTTTTCACAAAATAAAATAATAAAAATTAAAAAAAAATATACATAAATTATAAACTTACCCAATGTAATTGTAATAGGTTTTGTTACAATGTCCTCAGGTAAATTTTTAAACACTTCCAAATTAGGTGCCAAATCACAAGCATTATTCCACGCTGATTCACTTAACCACTTCACATCAGGCTTCGGCGGTCTTTTCTTGTCCATGCCGGCCGTTCCTCTCAAAAACAAAATCCACTCATCCGTCTTAATCCTTCCTTCCAACTTCATAATCTCCACACACAGCATAAAACCAAACACAAGCTTATCTTTTTCAAACAAACCTCTAGACACATTAGTGTACACACTTCCAGTGGTCTCTGTCAACAAAATGGCCAGTCTTTTCTCTAATTCGCTGGACTTGGGTGCATTCTCAATGGTAGAGTTGAACAACTGGGTAAAATACCTAAGACTGAACTGGTACATGGGATCAATGAGGCCCAAGTCCGCCACCACAAAATACATGACCGAACCTCTGGACGCAACTGGTCTGTACTTTTCTCTAGCAGTGCTAATGCTAGCCTCTGTTTTTTCCGCTTCTTCTAAGCGGCGCGATATAGCCTGGGAAGTTGTCTTCGAATCATTCAGGGTGTTTACCAACTCTTCGTTATCCAATATGTTTCCCTCTGATTCAAAGAGCATCTTTAAAATTTTGTCCTCAATGGATTTCAATTGATTTTTGTCATTGTTAATATTGGTTATCAATTTATTTCTTTCCTCTTCCAAATCGGGTCTTTCCAAGCGGACCACATCGCTCAAAATTTGGTCTTCGAGACCCGATTTGGTCACACTAAAGTTAATTATGGTCACTTTGATGCACACTTCTGGAAGATAGTGAGGATTGGACAATTTGGTGGTCATGTAGAAGCGGAAGTTCTGGTCATAGTCAACATCACTGTCTCCCAAACGGATCAGCAGTCTACCACCCGAGATAAATGTTTGTTTCAAGAGTATGGGCTCAAGGGCCGGGTCAATTTGCTCGCCAAGATCCTCGAGCAAAATGGGCATGCCAATGCGCACACAATTTTCCAAAGTGCGCAAAAATGCCGGGTCTGACAGCTTGATGATCTTGAGCGAATTTTCGCGCTCTTTATTTCTAATCCATCTGTTGGCTTGTTCCTGTGGGTCAATCATCAATGGCCATCGGCGACCCTTGGTAACCAAAATGGCATTTTCAGTTGAAAAATCATCTCTTGGCAAACCATCTGTGTTCCATTGGCGAACCATGAATGGATGGGACAACACTTGAATAATGTTTGTGTTTTCTGATATGGGTATATTTAATGCCTTTGATCCTTGGGTCCAATTGTTGACCAATTCTTGGCGGTAATTGCTCGGAAAAGCACCAAAGTAGGCCACACATGCAGCTGATATGAACACGTTTCCGACCACGTGTTCAAGTTCTTTGTCAAATTGTTCAATGCTTTCTTTCCATCTGACTTGTTCATCGGCCAAAGCTGTGGTCAATTTGGATGCGCGCTTTAGACGCGATGAAGTCTGCTGAATACTGTGTTCCAATTTTTTTTTCTCACTCACTGAATGGTCGTACAATGATTGCAGCTCTTTAATTTGGTTCTCTACTTCGGCCAGTTTGTCCTGTTTTATTTTCAACTCAGACATAACAACATTTAGCTCGTCTTTGGCAAGCTTAAGTCGGGCCTTTTTGGGCTCCACTTCTTTGGCCACTTTGGCATAGACGTCTATGGCTCGGACCCATATGCACAAAGACCTGCATGCCTTGCTTACTTTGGCAACTTCTTCAGCCACAAATTTCGGGTTGTCTATGTAGGGTTTTAGTTTTTTGATGCGCGCATCCGGAATGCTGTCTTTGTCAAAGGCGAGTAGATTTTTCAAAAAATTTGGATCACCCAGAAGAGTTTTGCTCTGTGCCCAGTCTGCTTTGACACCCAAAAGAATGCATACTGCCTCCATTACGGTCTGTACCATCTCAGGTGGGTTATTGAACTGTTTGATTTCAGTGATGTCGCTTTTGTCCAAGGCGTCCAGTGCCTTGATGGCCGCTTCTAGTGCTGGCAAGGCCAGATTCAAGTCACGTTGAGCATCATCTGCGATGGCTTTTGTCTCTTCGGCTTTCACTTTGGCCACAGCTTCATCTTCCAGGACAACTTTGCGAACAGCATCTGCTTTTTCTTGATCGATGGCTAGTTTTTCCATAAGCTTAGCAGTGTCTTCGGATTTTTGCTTCAGCTCAGGCTCCAATGCTTTCAATTCTATTTGCATTGAGTCCACCACTTGGTTTGTTTGCAGAAGTTTTTTCAAGCCATTGTCAACTCTTGACCGAGCGGTGTTTATCTCTCTGGGAAAATTGAAAAAATTTTAAAATTTTTTATAGAAAAATTTTTAAATTTTTTTCTCAAATTAAATATGGCTTAAGTAAGAAAAAATTAATCGATTATTTTTTTCATTTTTTCTAATAAGATCTAAAGAGAATGATGTTTTTTTACTGAAAACAATTTATTTGGCTTTAAAAAATCTTTTTTAAAAATTTAGATATCTTTTTCGTGCACTTTTTTTATTTTTTTGTATAAATTTGGAAATAAATTTTAAGAGAATTATCGAACACATTTCATTGACTTGAGTTGTTAGCATTTTACAGAGTACTTCTTGTAAAAATTCCTCTTGACTTAAATCTTCCATGTGGCAGGTTTTTTTCTGTTTAATATTATTGAATAAACCAAAGAGTAAAAAAAATACAAAAAGTAATTGTTTATTAACAAAATAATCTACAAGATTTATTAAATTTTAGGAACAACAATTTTAAGAAATTAACAAAGAATTCAATTTGAAGAAAAACAAGCAAATGATTTGATTTTATAAAAAGAAATATTTTAATTTTTATCCTGTATGATTTTTTAATAATAAAACCTATGGGCTTTTTTTTACTTAAAGTATTATTGAAAAATTTTAAATAAAATATTTCTTTCTATATACTTTAAAAGAAATTATTTTTTATTATTTTTTACATTTTTAGATGAAATTTTTAAAAATTTATTTTTATTTAATTTAAAAGTGCAAATCAAAGCTGATGGTCAAATTTTAATAATCTTGATTAGAAATTATTTTTGAAAAACGATTTTCATGATTTTTTAATTTTTTAATTTTATCTTGAGACATTAAATCTAAGAAAATCTGTTTAAATATTCTCTTAAAATTGTTGTTCCCAAAATTTAATAAAATTTTTTGATTATTTTTTAATAAAAAACAATTTCTTTTTTGTTTTTTTTTACTTTTTTTTTTATTGAAAAATGTTAAACAGAAAAAAAACTTGTCATATGGAAGATTTAAGTTAAGATAGATTGACAAGGAATACTCTTTAAAATGATAATAATTCAAAATTAGTTTCCAAAATTTCGGCAAAAAATAAAAAAGTGCATTAATGATATTTAAACTTTTTAAACAGATAACCGGAAAAACTATCAACTGATATAATTTTAAAAAAAGATTCATTTTAAATTTTATCCTATTTGTTTTTTTTTGATAATAAAACCAGCTCTTTTTTTGGGATTTTATTACTTAAAGTATTATTGAAAAATGTAAAACTTGCCACATGGAAGATTTAAGTTAAGATAAATTGACAAGGAATACTCTTTAAAATGCTAAAAACCCAAGTCTGAACAACATTGATTGTATAAAGAGTTGGCTCAATAATTAGACTGCTAACCAAAAATACTAGATGAGCTTTTTTCTACCTCTCTAATTTTAATTAATTAAAAGGATTATTAAAATTTTCAATATTCGAAGAAAATTTTGGATTTTTATTGTAAACCATTTTATATTTAACTGTTTTTAAGGAAAATTTTATGATTAAAAAATATCGTCTCGATCGACCATTATTAAAATCTTGTAAAAGTTTTAAAAATAATAAAAATTTTGACCATAAAAACATAAATATTAAATAAAATTAACTAAAGTTGACAAGATTTTTATTAAAATTTAAATATGGAAAAATGTAGTCTAAAATCTTCACAAAATTGATTTTTTTTATTAACATAAATCTTAACGTATAATTTTTTTCAAGAATAAAATGAGTAATTTTCCTTTTTTTTCAAATAGCTTAAACTGAAATATTTTAAAACGCTCAATTTTACTAAAGCATTTTTAATTTTTAAAAAATTTGACCAAATCATTATCAAAGTCATAATTAAATCATCTTATTATTATTAGAGGAAAAAAATATTAAATTTTCTTGGACCAATTTATTTTTCAATAAATTAAAAAAAAATTTCCACTTACTTTTTTTTGTCGCTTAACATTTTCAAATACAAATTAATTAACTCTAGATAAGAGGTTGGAGTTGTGTAGTAATATCTTCTGAGTTCTTCGTAGAAACGCTTGGCCATGGCAGACACACTTGTATGAATTTCGACACACATATTTGATAAGGCATCCACTAAATACTCTTGTCCTTTTGGCCACTCGACTTTTGAGAAAGCAGAACTTGCCACGGACAACAAAGCATCACTGGGCCACTCGGTAAACCAGTCAATTGTGCAACAATTGACCAAAGAGGGGAACATACGGCAGCGAGATCTGAACGCGTCACCTACTGGACTCATGCACAACACTACATGCAGGTTCTTGCGGACTTGGTTGATGAAAAAGTTGAATATGGCATCGCGGTCACCTTCGGGAATTCCAGCATCTTTGGCAGCTGGTCGAGCGCCCACAACCATACGCTCATACTCATCAGCTTCGAACAAGTTTGGTACCTCTCCACTATTCAATATATTATTTATGTCCTCGAGAAATTCTTCCAACACTATCTGAGTATCAGTAAATAAGAAAACAGTATTTTCATTTTTAACTCCGGCTTGTTCGTACAATTTTTTCAAGTCATCATGAAATGAGTTGTAGTTGTAGCCACGTGACAATTCTATTTGAAAACATTTGTAGCCGCAGATGTGTGATGCTAGCCGAGTTAGAGATTGTTTTCCAGTACCACCAACTCCGACTAACAATGCGTTGCCTCTATCCTGACGAATCATGCGACTTATTCGAGCTATGTGCTCCATTGCATCCATAAAAAATACCATTTTAACATCTTTATTGTATTGTAGATTATAGTCTTCTTGGTACTATGACAAAAAAAATCAATTTTATTTAGATGCAAAGATTTATCAAAAATTCTTGTTGAAATTTTTTAATTATTAATAAAAAAAATTAAATTTAGCTTGGTTATCCGAATTTTGAAAATTATAAAATAAATCAGGATATTCAAAAATTCAGCAATTTAAATATGAAAATATTTTTTTTTATTTTCAAAATTTAGAATAGCTTCCAGTCTACAAGCTTTCACATCAAAACTTGAAAATTCGACTTCAGATTCAGAGCTTGAGTTTAAAAATATTCTATTAATTTTTTCTTCTTTCAGACCCTTTTTCACTTAATTTCATTTTTAAAGTGTTATGACAGAAAACTAATATTTTGAACTTAAATGCATTTTAAAAATATTTTAACATCATGATTTGTCATTTAAATAGGGAACTAAAAACAAAAAATAAAAAAGAACTTTTTTTGGGGAATTCCTATCGAAAATATTTAGTCCACATTTACTGCAAAAATTTAAATTCTTATTGATATATAAAACAATGGTCACAAGTCCAGCCATTTAGAATATTGAATAGGCATTATAAATTCTTTTAAGATTTCACTTAATTTGTTTTTTTTTAACCAAAAATTACGAAAAAATCTCCACTTTTTTGTCCTTTTTGGTTTCATATTAATTTACGTAATTTTACGTTAAATTATGCTTTAAAGTCACAAGTCTTAAATCAAGTCAAGTACAGTCTTTTTAAATATTTTTAAAACCAAAATAAATATTTTTCAATTTTTTTTTCTATTAAAAAATAGATATATTTTGAGTGAAAAAATATTCAAAAATTTTTGATTTCTATTAAAATATTTTTTAAAACCAAAACATTTTTTTTCTAAATTTAAAAACCGCATGATTAGTCTTTAGTAAACCTTTATAAGCTAAAACAATTCTTTATTAAAAAGTATTTTTTAATTATTTTCTGAAACCAAAATAAATATTTTTCAAATTTTTTTTGTTTATTTATTGAATAAAAAAACTTTTAAAACTTTTTGAAGTATTTTCCAAAACCAATATATTTTATTTCTCAAAATTTATAAGCATCATGATTAGTCCTTAATAAAATATTCCAAGCTAAAAAAATTCTTTAAAAAACCTTCAATTTAATAAATATTTTAAAAATACTTCTGCTAAATTAAAAACCCTTTCACTTTTCATCATTTTGACTCTTTACTTTGACTTTTGAACAACTCTGCTATTTACACTTACATAAAAATAAAAATCTGAACTTATTTTAGAATCAGGATTGTTTTTAAGTAACAAGTTTAATTCAAAGTTATGACTTGGACTTTAAAAAAAAAAAAATCCTGACTTTTTTTGATATATGTCCAGTTGACAAATAAAATACTATTTTACTATTTTAATATTTTAGAAAAATTCTCAAAAAAATCAATTTTTTTATTTTAATATTTTAGAAAAATTCTCAAAAAGTTCAATTTTACTATTTTTCTATTTTAGTTAAATTTCATCTTAGATCAATTTTACTTTTTTACTTTTTTAACCAGTTCTGTTTTACTTTTTTTTATTTTAGAAAATTTTCCGAAATAAATAATAGACTAGTCAGATAACATATTAAGACAAATATTTTAAGTTTTGTTTTTTAAGATCCTGAAAAAATTCAGTTCAGTTATGAGCAAAAATTTTTTTAAATACTTTTTTAAAAGAGAATTTCTAAAATAGTAAAATCGAAAAATCAAGCTAGTCAAAAAACTGCTGTAAATTTCTAAAATAGAAAGTTTAAATTGAAAAATAAGAAGGTATTGGACATAGATCCTTTTTTGTGAATTTTAAACAAAAATGGAAAAAAATCTAGCAAAAAACTGTTCTTATATTGAATTCGTTTCTTTTTGAACCCATTCTACTTCTTTCATGCAAAATATGCAAACTAAAACTTTGAAAAAATATTTAGCTGAAGAAAAGAAATAATTCTCAAACAATTCTTTAAAATACTTTTAATTTAATAAAAATTTTTGGCATTTAGAATTTTTGAACAAAAATCAAAAACAAAATATTAAAAGTGCCAAAGCTTAAGTTCTGAAGGATCAAAACATGTTCTGTAAATTTTAGCAACTGATACATCCTTTGTACCATCAATATACTGATTCTGCAAAACTCTGCAATAAATCTTCACAACTCAGAAAATTGTAAATATGGGTTATTATATTAAAATAAAAATCCAACTCAACTTTAAGTGGTGGTACAGAGGATTTATCAGTTGCTACAATTTACTGAACATGTTTTTGTTGGTCCAGATTAAAGATCTGGCTTATTTAATATTTTGTTTTTGTTTTTTGTATTAAAATTCACAATGTTCTGAATTTTGCAAGGTTTTGCAGAATCAGTATATTGGTGGTACAAATGATGTATCAGTAGCTAAAATTTACAGAACATGTTTTGGTCCTTCAGAACTTATGCTTTGCTACTTTTAATATTTTTTTTTTGATTTTTGTGTCAAAATTCACAGTGCTAACATTTTTAATTTTTTTTGCTCAATTAAAAACGGCTTTTAATTCTTTGTAGCACTAATTTTACTTTTTTTATCAACAAAAAAAAGCAACTTTTCTAAAAATACTTTTATGAAACAAAAGTACTCGCACTAAACTAAATTCAGAGTTGTTTAAAAGTCACAAGTCTCAAGACTTTGAAAAAAAAAAAAGCCTGGACTTGGACTTTTTTTTTAATGACTTGGACTTTTTTTTGGAACTTTTAAACAACTCTGACTAAATTAATACTTGCAAACAAAATTAATTCGTTAATATAAAATTATTTGTATAGAAATGATTGATCTCGAAGAGAAGTTAAGTGAATCATCGATCGAAGATAAGAGTTTATCTACTAGCGAAATAGGCATTGAAATTGACAATCAGACCAACAACTCCAATTCTCTTAAATTTTTACATTTTTTTTTAATTTTTTTTAATTTTATTTTTATAAAAAATCATTTTAATTGTACTCAAGTATTTTTAGACAAAAAAACTATTTTTATTTCACCAAAGTATTTTTGTTTCAAGAGAGTTTTTTTAGACAAAAAAAAGTGCTTTAATATCACTAGAGCATTTTTATCATTTTTTTTTCATCATTTTTTTTCCCCCACAATTATTTTCCCCACGTACATTTTTCCCACAAATTTTTTCCCCACTTTATTTTTTCCCCACCGTACATTTTTCCCACTTTATTTTTTGCCCACCGTACATTTTCCCCACTGTACATTTTCCCCACTTAACTTTTTCCCCACTTTAAAGGGGGATCAAAAATTATCCAATTAAAAAATTTATTTTCAATTAATTATTTATTTTCGGGATCCAAGTACTCAAAATTAGACATTTTTAGGGTTTAAGGTTTATTTAGATATAGATTTATTGAATTAAATGATAAATAAAATTTAAGCAATATATTTTAACTCATTTCTTCTATTGTTCTCATAATCAATTAATATTAAAAAAAGCCGATTTAGCAAGAAGTTATTAATCCGGATATTCGGTTATTTTTATTTAACTTATTGGAGATATACCGGATTATTTTTGTGACTTAACGGGGAAAATGTACAGAAGGAAAATTGTTAAATGGGGAAAATGCTAATGTGGGGAAAATGTTAAATGGGAAATTTGATTGCGGGGAAAACGTAAGTGGGGAAAATGTTACTAAATCTTTTAGAATGCAAAGAGAAATTTAAGAAAAATGATGATTTTTGGTGATAGAAAACTTCTAAGCCATTAAAAACCCTTTCCTAGACTTTAAAGTATCAACAAATACTTACATCTTGAAAAATGCTCTTCATCTTGTCATAATCAGCTATTTCCTCGTACAATCTCTCGGACAAATCGGCGCCCATTTTCATAAAATCTCCAAAAATAATCGGCTTTTGCACAAAATGAGCCGGCTCAATTTGCTGCGAGAAGTATTTGGCGGCCATTTCGGCCAAAATAGTGTTAAAATAACTCTTGTCCTCTTCATTGATCAATCTATCATGAAAGACACGCTGAGCCTCGTGATAAAAAAGCCTGGCCACCGAGTCCTTATCGGACACAGACTCCGACTTTACCTGCAGCACTCCCTGCACACACTTGGACAAATCCCTCAAATTGAACACATAGTGTGACTTTGCAGGTGTTGGCAACAACTCTGAGCTCATGC
Source organism: Brachionus asplanchnoidis (assembly GCA_025491095.1). NCBI lineage: Eukaryota > Metazoa > Rotifera > Eurotatoria > Ploima > Brachionidae > Brachionus > Brachionus asplanchnoidis. The sequence continues at coordinate 630,520 of JAILYF010000008.1, read as the reverse complement.
GGCCATATATCTCGACGGCCGAGTCCACAATCAAATCGGCACAGGCCTTCACGTTCGCATTAAAATCGGCAAAGAAGCCGTTCGTAATCGACTTAAAAATGTGCTTGAGGCTGAAGTCGTTGGGCGCCGGTATGCTGAACATACAAAAGTGTCTGATTAGCCGCAACGAAATCGGGTTGCGTCCACCACCGGGCGGTGCACACGCGGCCGCCAGGGTCATGTCCTTGAGTTCGGTGAAGGGCATGTCGGCGTCGACGCGGTTGTAAAAGCCGCCAAAGTCCTGGAACTGTCGCAGGAGCTCGATGGGCGGCTGCGAACCGTACGTGTCCAGCTTAGGCATGTTAAGGTCGTCGATAAAAATGATCATGCGTTTATTTTTGGGCGCGCCGAGCACATTTTTGCGTCTCTTCTCCAACTTTGCCTCGATCATCTCCTGGGTCCGTTTGGAGCTGGTCTGCGCCGAAAAATTCAAAAACACAGCTATGTAGTCCGATTTATCGGCTATGTCCAACAACAACGCTCTCGCTATAACCGATTTTCCCACGCCTGTCTCGCCCGTCAACAACACCGACCTCTTCACCGCCAACAACTTCTGCATCAAGTAGCCGTAGCGCACCGAGTCAATGGTCGGCACCAGCATGTCAAAGTACGGCGTGGTCGCATCGTACACAAATTTGGGCACTATTTTTTCCCACAATTCCATCCGTCGATATTGCACGTCCACATAGTAGCTGAATAAATCGCCACCGGACGACAACTTGGCGTCGCCGTTCTCTTCGAATTGAGTGCGCACAAACGTGTCAAAAGAGTCCCAGTCACTTGAGCGCAAATTGCCGCCAATCGACCACACATAGCAAAAGACAAAAGTGGTGGTAATGGCCGCCTTGAGTTTGCCCTCGTCCAGCTTGGACTCAATGTCACCCAAAAGACTGTCCAACAGCGAACACAAAGTGCTCACTTTGGCCACGTCAACTTGTTTCATGGTCTGTGTGCATTTTTTGTTAACAAAAGCAAGACCGTCATTCACATAAGTCTCGAACAAAGGCATTAAATGTTCACCAAAAGTCTCGTCTAATTTTGCCGACCACGTTTTAACATAAGGCATCCAGCCGAGCTCGCTCGAGTCAATGTATACCATGCCGCATCGGCTCACTGTTGCCGGACTCGCCACTGCCAAGTCCTGAACCTCGAACACCATGTGCATAAACGGCGTGAACTTGATGCGTTCACTGTTTGCCAAACACAACATTTTGTTGTCGTCGAGCACCGTGTTCATGTTTTCGATCCATAAAGCGTCCACAGGGCCGTCACACACCACCCATTGATGATGATCAGTGGTGTCCTTGACACATCGTCTCACTGTCAACGCCATCAAACCGTCTTTCCACTCCATAGTCAACAAATTGTACTCGCCGTACAGCTCGCCCATGCTGATACTCTTCGGGTTAAGAACGTAGATGTGGACCGGCTTGTAAAAATAATGATCGATTTTTTTTTCGTACAATTTAGCGAGAGTGTCGGCTAGCATTTTGTACACAGTGGTTTTGCCACCGGCTGCCGGACCAACCAACATAACGCCATGTCTGACCAGCATTGTTTCATAAAATTGAATTACTTTTTTGACTTGGGCCGGCTCTGGTTGTAGACCGTGTTCATGTTGCACTTCGATTATGGTGCTCATGAACTCGCCGTAGTCGTGTTCGGGCAGCACTACGCCCGGAAATAAGTCTTGTATAATCGCCTGGAATAAAAATGCGTCGTCGGTCAAAAATTTAGGTAAATTTGAATCGCGTAGAGCGCGTATCAACACCAAATCTTCGTTTATGAACGGATTTTCACGCTTTAACTTGCCCGCCATCACCAGCACAGATTTTACAGCTCTCATGCCAAAATCGTAATGGTCCTGTTGGCTCAACTGTTCCGAGCACAACTTGTACATTTGCACCATTTTTTGAGCGAGGATTTTCGAGTTTTCGAATCCCTCGGAGTAGAGGATGACCTCGGCGATGAGTTTGTAGTCGGGCACCATCATGGATATGGGCCTGAAGAGGGCTTTGAGATTGTCGGGTAGTTCAGTGCGGCCGGCATAGCCCGGGTTCATGGTGATGAAGGCGGCACACGACATCACTAGCTTTATTTCGCGGCCCTCGAATATGAAACGGGATAGTTTGGCCGCCTTGGCGTTCTTGATGGTGATCAGCTGTTGGGCTATGACGGACAGGACTTCGATGTCGATGCGGTTGAACTCGTCGAAACAGCACCAGGCGCCCGATTGGGCCAGACCGCTGAAAAAGCGGCCCATCATTTTGTAGTCGAGGCCGTCCGAGCAGTTGAAGACCACGCATTGTTTTGCCAAGGACTTGGCCAGGTCTTTGGTGGTCTCGGTTTTGCCGGTGCCGGCGGGCCCGGCCGGAGCGCCGCCCAGGTCCAGCTGGAGAGCGCCCATTAGACAGAGGTAGCATCGGTCGGTGAGTGGCGTGATGACTAGGCGAGTGCCGGCGCCCAAGTACTCGTAGCCGTATATGTAGAGAGAGTTTGACATGCGCACTACTGAGTTGTCGATTTCGGTGTCCCAGTAGTAGCGGAGTTGTTTGAGCCACTCGAAGTTGGACTCGTCTTGCACTTTTAGTTTGACCAGTTCGGTGACTATGTCTCTGGCGTGCACGTCTATGGTGATCAGTGAGACTAGGGACATGCGTAGGAGTTCGGGAAGTTCTTGGCGAACAAGTTGGGCAAGTTTGTTCAGGTCGGCGAAAGACTTTTTTTCGAATTGTTCCAAGGCGGACATGTCTGAGGACTCGAGGATTTTGGTGAGGTCGCGACACCACATTGTCTGAGATACGGTCAGCACTATTTGAGATGGCCAGCGGCTCAGCCATTCTTCGCGCACTGAACTCTCAAAGTCGCCAAGCGATTGCTTCATTATGCGCTTTAGATTGGAGAACATTGCTTCTTCCACTTTGCCCAGCCATTCTTCCACGTTTCCTTTTTTAAATTTTTTTTAATTTTATTTCACTTTGTTTTGAATCTGGTTGGAACGGGCCCTGCTAAAAAAACGGCAGCGATTCAACTCAAAATGTTTCATTTTAGCAAGTTTATACTAGCACAGGTAATTAATTAGCAAGTATTAAAATAGCAACAATAAAATACAATACTGTTTATTAAATATAGCAATAAAAAAAAATAAAATCAATCAATTTAGCATAATTAATTTAGCAATTATTTTACCTGAAAAAAAAATATCTTTGAATTAATAATCTAGAATAAGTGACAAGTTTTCATAGTAATAATCGAAATTTTCTAACGAATAACATTTTTGAATCTCTCTTATTCTTTCGTCTAATAAAATATAAGCCGGTTTTCTTTTATATTGAACACCAGTTTTGAGTTTTATAATGTTATCTTTTGATTTTTTTTGTTCTTCTCTGAACTTATCAACTAATGGGTATATAGATGGATGATTGTGTAACATACTGCTAATAATAATTTAGCACAAAAATGGTGCTATTTTTTTGTTTGCTAATTTTACATAACAAAGCTACTATTTTTATTAATATTGCTAAATCAATCATTTTGAGTTAATTATGCTAAATTGAATCGGCTATTTTTAAGTCTGCTAAAATAATACAGAGCCAAAAAAACTGACCCCCCTCCTATTTTTATTTTATTTTCTGACCTCCATTTTTTTTGTAAAGCAAAAATATTTTTAATAGTTTTAATCAGAATTGTTTAAAAGTCACAAGTCTCAAATCAAAAACTTTTTTTTTTAAAAAAAGTCCAAGTCATGACTTTTTTTTTTAAAAAAGTCACTTAAGGATTTTTTTTTAAATTTTCATTCAAAAGTCCAAGTCCAGGCTTTAAATTTTTGAATACTTACGAAGAAATTTATGCTAAAATTGCAAGAAAACTCTGTGAATGGCAAATTTGTTGCATTAGACAACCCAAAGGTATATTAACTTTTTGATATTAAGCCTGATTTAGCAAATTAAATAAAAAGTCTGTACTTGGACTTTTTTTTTAATGACTTGGACTTTATTTTTTGGACTTTTAAACAACTCTGATTTTAATATCATTTAGTTTTAATTTTTCTTTAGTTTCCCTTTTTTTGAAAATTAAACTAGTTTTCTCCAAAATTTTTATTTTTTGTGAAAATTGAATATTTTTATACTTTTAAAAACCTGAACCCCTACAAACCACCATTTACGTTGAAGAAAATTTAACGAGCTTTCTAAAAATGTGCTTAGCCTTTCTCCAGGAAGTATAGTTTTCGACTATTCAAATGATTTCATAATAATTGAGAAAATTCAATTTATAATTGTAATATTTGATATTTTTTGTTTTATCAATTTTTTAAAAAAAAACAGAGTCTATGTCTTAAATTTTTAATTACGAAAAAATACAGTGGTTAAAGTAAAACTTTATAATGAGTTAGATTACATTATTTTACGTAATTTTACGTCAGAAAATGTAATCTTACATAGTATTACATCATTTCTTGTATGTAAAAAAATGTGAGATAGCATAATCTTACGTAATTTTACGTAATAATATACTAGTTTAAGTAAGTATGACCCAAACCGCTTCAATCAAAAAAAAACTGAATTTTAGAGGAAAAAGTGGAAAAAAATTATAGGAAATTGTCATAGAAAATTTTTGATAAAAATTTATTATCATAGAAATTTATAATTGAGCGAATTAAAACAGATTTTTACACAAACAGATTCAAGTCAATTGTAATTTTTTTTGTATATTTGTCAATAAATATTTTCAGCAAATTTTTTTTTTTTAATTTCTATTATACCATTCAAATTAGTTAGCAAATTTATCTTATTGAAAGATTTTAACTGATCAAAAAGCATGCTATCTTTTTTTATTTCCCTTAAATCACGTTGAAATATAATTTAATCTTAAATTTTAAAAGAGAAAATCTATGAAAAATTTTTCCCTTTGAAAATGATTGAAGAAAATTGTCTTTTCGATGAAATAATTTTCGATTATGAATTTCTTTGTTGATAAATTTCTATCAAAAATTTTCCTTGGTAATCATTTTCTATAAATAAATTTTCTATGAAAATAATTTTTTTTCTACAAAAAAGTGTGGATTCAAGATATATCAAATACCCGACTCCATTGTATAATTGCTGTCTTACTTTTTATTTTTTTCCTGAACTGTTCAATACCTAAGCATGTTGCACCTATAATTTCTTTTTCAATTTGTCTATTTTAATTCTGTTTTATATTATTTTATTTTTTTTTGATTTTTTGATTCTTTTTAAATCTGAAGGAGCTTTTAGCTCGGCAAACATTAAATAATTTAAATAAATAAATAATAACACTGATTAAAATTAATACAATGTAGATTGATATGTTTTTGGACTCAGAAAAAAAAATAAAATTATACCTCTGGCCTTTAAGCTGCGGCCAAGTGACACACGTTCTCCCTCAGGTGATAGCATAGCTAATATATCATTGCTAATTGTTGCTGCGGCAGCTTCATCTTGCCCTGGTTGACCTGTGCCACCAGCAAATTCAAGCTTGTTAATAGCATCAAAACACTTTCTCAAATGAGGCTGGACAGCATGTGGATTTCGTGTCTGTGCCAATATTTCCAAGAGCTCATCATTAGATAAAAAGTAAAAACGTGCGAACACAACACGTTTACTCTCCAAATAGGCCTCTAAACATTTCATTATTTGATCCAACAAAGAATTATTGTTCTGAAAGGTCTCCAACAAGCCTGGCTGTGTTCCAGCACGAATTGCCAATGGTATTTTGTTCACTTTTCTCATAATGTCTTTCCATGATTTGTCCACATTGGAAAACATTCTTGCCTCAGCTGGCAATTGTTTGACAATGTCAGGTGCCGAGAATATACTCTCCAGATACAACCAACCACGTTGACAGACCAGCCAAGCGTCCAATGTCTTTGTGAATAGGTCCAAGCTTCGTTGCCAATCGTCCACCCTTGGTTTAATGGGTCCAACGTGTCTAGAGCTGGCAATTGTGGACACATTGATTATGCTGTCATCTAAATTTTGCTGAATTTCATCTGTGCCACCCAGAATGAACACATCTTTGGTGTCTTTGTGTGGCAAAACAACAAAATCAAGCGACTTCCATGAATCTTCAACTTTTTTCAATATTGTCTCCAAACTGGCCTCACTGCTCGCCTGACCACTTATTTCCTGAATTTTTTCCGCATGATCAAACGCGTTTATTTCAAGCAGCTTGCCCAAATTGAGCGGCGCCTCTTTAGTCGGCTTGAAGCCGATCACTTCGTGAATTACGTCCCAGTGACGACTTTTAAGAAATTGATTTCTCAGGTCGGTTATCATGGGCATTTTGTTGCGCATGTCCTCAACACGCTGCTTTAGCAATGGCACTAGATTGTTTGGCGGTAGGCCCTTTTCAATCTGATATACATTCTTGCCGTAAACATTCACTGTTTGAGTCAAACTTCCGGGTTCTATTTTTTCAAAGTCCATTTCTTTCCATTCATTGAAATAATTGTCCCATTCGTCTATTGAATTCCACAGCAGTTCTTTGAGCTTTATTTCACCAATTGTTTCCTCGAGCTCGTCAAATTTTGTCACTTCCACTTTGAAATTTTTCTGGTAAATTTTGTAGGTTTGAGCAGTTCGCTGTAAAACTTCGATTTCTGATATCAATTTAGCTAGGAGACTTTTGGTTGTTTCTTTGTCGGCCTCGGGATCTAAGATGCTTGGCGATTGGGCCTGGAGTTTTATTTGACGACATTCGTCAGTCAATGAAGATATGTCCTTGTCCAATGTGGAACAAAATTTGGCTATGTTCGAATCTTTTTCGGTCAATGCTTTGTCTATTGCGTTGCGACTTAGCTGTATTGTGTTGAAAAGGGTATTGTAGACAACCAAGTCTTCGGGCGGACATGGCACCTTGTACTCTTCGATCAGCTCGTACATTTCTTTCACAATTTCCGCCTCTTTTTCCAAAGGATCGATCTAATTTAAAATATTAATCAATCAAAAATTTTGTTTAATTCATTTTATTTTTTTTTTAATGATGGGGAAATTTCCTTTAAAAATTTTAATTAAATATATTTTTTTTAATTTAATTTTTTTTTATTTTTCGCTGCCGAAATAGATAACTTAATTTTATGTTTCTTTCATCTAATAGTATTATTAAATTTAAATGCGCATTTTTGAAGAATCAAAAGATTCCATGTCTGTGACTTATAATAACACAATTTTATTTTTTTTGTCACAAATTGAAAGATAAAAATTATTTTTTTTCTAATTTTTCCCTAATGTTGTTTTCTTTATTGTAAATTTAAAAGTTTTATCTGTTACAATTTACAAAAAGGAAGATTTAAATTACTCTCATTTTTATAAAATGGTTTTCTCAATTAATTAAAGGAAATTTTTTATGTCAGACCGATTAAAAATTTTCAAATTTTGATTTTGTATGATTTGGGATTATTTCTTTAAGTTTTTTTGCTTAAAAAAAAAGTTACAATTCAATAATTTTATTGATTATAAAATTTTAGATATCAAAGGCATCTTAAAATTGATGATCACTTCAATTAAAAGAGTTCATCTTCAGATATTTTTATTTCAAAAATATTTATTGGAAAGATCAATCTTTTCATTTTATTACTTATTCGGAATTTAGTTTTTGGATTTAATTTAAAAATCTAATTTTGAATTTTGAAAATACTAATACTTTTGAAATAAAAAATTTTAAAATAAACTTTTCAAATAATGAGTCAATACATTTAAATTTAAAAAGTGATTTTATCAATATGTTGATAAAATTTTTTTTTAAATCTTCATTGTATGTTAAGGCATGTTACATCTACATGACATAAAATTTATTTAAGCTAATTCAAAGATTAATTAATACAATTTTAATATCCAAAGACAAACTATTTGAATTTATCAACTTCAAGATTCCATATTAAAATAGTTTTTTGATTTAGATTATTGCATTAGAATATGAAGGATAAATAAAAATTTATTTTATTTCATTTTGCAGCGAGTCAAAGTGTTACATATTTTTTTAACTCATCTTGTCGGTCTAAACTTTATGTGAGTGCTTTTAACGGTAAAATAAAATATTATTTAACTTTAAAATTTTTTAACTTTGTCCTGGTCACTGATCAGATCATTTATGTATGACAAAAGCTAAAAGAATCTTTTGCAATTATTTTTCGATTTTATTAATTTTAATACACTATCAAATTAGTTGAACCAGCGAGAAAAATATTATTAAATTAAATTAATTTAAATTTAAATCAAATTTTGTTTTATTTTCTTTGGATACTATCGATTGAAATTTATTTCATTTATTTGAAATCGAAAACTAAAATTCCAAGAGCTTAAAAAAATTAAATGCTAATTTTTTAAATCAAAATTTTTCAATTAATATTTCCTAAAATAATTTTTAATTTAACTTGAACTTTTTGTTGTTTAATTTTCTCAATTTATATAATCAAAAAAAGCTAAATTTTTTAATTTTAAAAATTGAATAAGTAAATTATTTATAATTCTTTTTTGGATTTGGAAAATTTTTTATATAAAAATAAAACATACTCTTTCTTGAATTTGTTCCAAAAACGTCAGTGCATCTACATACTCAATTGTTGTATTTGGTTTGTACTCAAGTTTAAATGTTGCCTCTTGAGATTCGGCAATTAACGAATCTGTTTTTCGCTTGGCAATTTGTGGCAAAATATCATTGACCACATCCAAACATCGAACAGGATTAGGAGTTAATTTATTTTTCATTTCATTGGCATCTACCAACATCATTCCCAAGTGTCTCTTGTTCACAATAATCTCAACCATTTCCTCTTCCAAATGATACTTTTCCAATGATTTGGCAAAAAATTCAACACTATGCTCTTCAGTTCGTATTTTTTCCACATCTGTTTCCTCATTTTCGCGGTAAAATATCCGATAAGGCTCAAATGTGTCCGCATATTGCTGAGCCGCATTGAACGCAGCGTTCAAACACTCGCGGCATTTATTCTCCTGACTCTTCAAATGCTGATCATCTTCGAACATAATGTCCAATTTGGGACCCTCACCGCAAGTTTTCTCCTCAAATTTTCGATTTATTATTGGCCTGGTAAACGGATCAAAATACTTGTCCGGAACTAAATTTTCAACTTGAAGCAAAGTATCTTTGAATTGCTGAATTATTTCTCCAATTGTTTCCCTAAATTGATCCAAATCAGGCCTAAAAGTCAATGAGTCAATTTCGAGCACAAGCTCGGATATGTAAAGAGGTGGAATCATTTTTTCCTCGTCTTTTTCTTCGTCTTTGTCTGCCATGATCAATGTTGCTTCCTTTTTTATCTCTGGTGCCGGCTCTACCTCATCCGAGTCAAGTTTTTCCGGCATCTTGTTGGTAGCTTGAATTTCCTCTAGACTGGGAGTATTTTCCAATTGTTCAGTAAAATAATTCAGCAAACTTTGAACTGAATTGACTGCTAGCACATGCAATGTGCCCACTATTAAATAATCAGCCATTCTAATAAAGCTTTTTAATTAAAAAAAAATTTATTTTATTAAATTTATTAATCATTTAAAAAAAATTTAATTTTACTTTGTAAGTCTTTGGCATTCTTTGCGCTTTTGAGCTTGATCAGTGTAAGTCATTTTGTCCGGAGCCTGGCCGTATATGTCAATGTTGTAGTTGCTTTGCATGAAACTCGAGGCTGTGCCAGGGGCTCCGGTGTCTGGTACTGGAGTTTCGGACTCGTTGATGTAGTTGTCCGGAGTGAAACCAGCTTCGAAGAGGGCGCTTTTGCAAGCACTTGATACAACGTCCTTGACCAAATCGCGAAATTCAGCCAAACGCTTTGACACTTGCTTCAATTGTTCAAATTGTGTGTCCTTGAATTCGCTCAGTGTATAAGTCTTGCCCATTTCAATTTTACACAAGCTCATGTTTGATATGCGGTAGCACATCTCGCGGATATTTAAAAGAGCTGGTCGTAAAGACTTTTTAAATAAAGTTTTAAAAAAAATTATTTTTTTTTAATTTAATTTTTACATCGTTCAAAATGAACAGATTTTTTTGCAAATCTTTGCGTGAAAATTTGACCCGTTTATCTCTTACGTTCACATGCCACACATTAAATGCTTTCCATTGACGAAATTTAAAAAACACATTCAACTTAAATAAAAATTTTTTAATAAATTTTTTTTTCAAGAACCATAATTAATATATTATTCATAAACTCTTGATTAATAATAGTAAGCGTCTGGAGTCCAACAACTAAAGGTGATATACAGATAATCGAAAAGGTACAACGGAGAGCGACTTAACTTCTAAGTTGTCTAAAAAATATTCCATATGAATCAAGGTTAAAGATTTTAAATTTGACAACCCTTGAATAGAGACGAAAAATAGGTGATTTAATCCAAATATACAAACTAGTCAAAGGTATGGAAAATATAAATTTAATAAATGGAATTAATTATACAAAAACAACAACAGGATTAGCTGATAATTTAAGAAGACATGACAAAAGACTAGTGAGAGAACTGAACAAGAAGGGTCCTAATCGTTTCAATTTTTTAACTAATAGGGTTGTGGACATATGGAATGGTTTGTAGACAAGAGCTGTAAATGCTGTTTCACTCAATAGTTTCAAGGCAATAATCGACAAAAAAGTTTTTAGTATGGATTAAAGCAAAGACTGCTAAGGCTCTTAATGAGCCAGACGCCATATTTGCGCTGGTAAAGCGATCATTTTCGCTTTACAGCAGTTTACACTACTACTTATACTACTACTACTAATTATTTAATTAAATGAAACAATTTTAAACTCATTTCTTAAAGTAATGACCATTTTAAAGTTTTTTTTGGGGTAGAATCGAAAATTTTTTTGATAATTTTTTAACTTTTAAACTGACTTTTCGAACAGAGATATCTAATTAAATTATTAAATTAACAAAGTTCATATAATAATTACCAAAATCCAACTTTTAAAAATAATCTGAAATTCAGCTTGAATTTTTTATAAAGCATTAAAAGGTGATAAATTTACAGAAACAATTTTTGGTTTAAAAAAAATTAATATGACTTAGTATTAATCTTTAAAAATTAAAAATTTTAGTTCATGGTTAAAAATTTTCCAATCAAAATTCTCCGTAGCCTTATATTTAAAAAAAAAAAGATTTTTTGAAGTATATTTTAATTATAAAATTTAAAAATTGCAGAAGCATATTTCGCAAAATGTAAATAATTTAAAATTTTTATATTTTCTAATATATTTTGTGCTATATTTTATACAATTTTTATTTTGGATTTCAATGAGAAAGTTTTCTTTTAACTTTCTAAAATATTGAAGAAGGAATATTAGAAAATATAAAACATGAAAATCTAAAAATGGAAAATTATTTACATATTTCCGCATATTTTTTAAATAAATGCATAACTTATCTTTTAATGTCTTCAAAACTTATCAAAAATTTTAATGATTTAAAATTATTCAAATTACTTGGTGGTTATTGAATATGATCTACTTAGAATTTTATAAAAAAAAATTCAAAAAACCTTTCTTAATGATAATTTTTGAAAATGATCAGTCAGTTTTGATCATTAACTTAAAATTGCCAAAATAACTGAAAAAATTGAAAAAAACTAAACAGACTCTGTTTAGTTTTATTTATTTATTTATTTTATTTATTTATTTAAGGACAAGATATTAATTACTGACAAATACCTTATTTTAAGACGATATTTATTTTAAAACGATTAAAAACCCTGTAGAAAATAAAAATTGTCAAAATAATTAATTTGAATTTCTAATATTTTAAACCTAAAATATCTCCATATTTTTATAATTTTAAAAATTCCTGAAAAAATTAAAAAATATGATCTTAAAATTAATTTTCTAAAAATACGGTAAAATAAAAAGCAATAAAAATTTAAATAAAAATAGCACCCTCTATTATTTCATAATACTTGAAACCTTTTCTTTTAAATAATTACCTTTATTAACTTAAGGTATAATTTGTATTCTTGTTCCCATCGCTCCAAAGGTGTATATTCAATTTCCTCGCCAGCACAAAAGTGGCACACACCATTCTGCCCAATTGTAAAATACTCATCTTTGTTACAATTAACATAATTAACCACTCTAAAAAAAAATTATTAAAAAATAAAATTTTAAGTGTTTTAAAAAATTTTACTTGACATTATAAAAGTTATAATTATTCGAATTTTTAGGGTATATGTGACTGAGATATAAAAAAAATCCGGAAGGTTGTTGCCTTATGGCGTCAAATATAACAAGCATATTTGTTTCGCCATCAAAATTAACTTTTAGTGCAATCGGTGGAATTTTGGCCCCTCGAATATGCCGCTTACTGACCGGAGTTGGTTGTTTTTCTCTCGGAGGTGGAGGTCTAGGAACAAACGTTACCTGTCTTTCCATGTCTGTATGGCTATCTAGAGATGATTCTTTTTTGAATGCGTCCTCACCAAGTTCTTCTACCACTTCTACCTCTAATTTTTTTGTCTCCATTGAATCACGTTTTATCTTCTTATATTGTGAACTCTGAACCTGCTTTTGTTTCATTTCTTCATCTAATTTTTGTTTATTTCGCTGATGAATTGACTCTGGTAAATTAAATTGCTGATGTTTAAATAATCGTTGCTAAAATGAATAAAATTAGATAAATTAATTTAAAAAAAAAAAATTATTTTTTACGATCGGCTCAGGAGCTGGTGGTGGTTGTTCTAGTTTTTTAATGTGCGGTTTCTGAACACTGGTCATGCTCATGTCAAGTACATATTGTTGATTTGAGTTGGGTTTTTTGAATGGCGTGGAATAAAGCCTGGACATGAGCAAATTTTGATCGACCTGACCAAATTTAAAAGCTTTTGGTTTTCGATCATTGTCCAAGTTTAATGGGTCTAATTTTGTTTTTACACTTTCGGCTGCCGCAGTCAAATCTGCAGCCAAATATGGATTATCCATTTTTTCCCTTGGCTTTATTTTAATTAATTAATTAATTAGATAATTTGAAGCTTTAAAATGAATAGAATTTTAATCAAAGTTTATTAGTTTATAGAAATTTAATGAAAATTTCTTATTTTTTTTGTGTTTCTATGGCAACTTTTTTTGATACCTTTGTTTAAAACTCGTAACTATACTTTCTCTGAGTGTCAAGGTTGTATTATTTTAAAAAATTTTTGAAAGTTAATCTTGCTTTATGTTCCTTTTAGATCATTTAAAAATTCAGCAATTTATCTAATCCTTGAGATCATTAAAGAATATTAGAATTATATTGCCTAAACTAGACCGATTTAATTGTCAAAAAATTTTTTCCATTAAAATTGAAAAATAAAATTAAAAAATTTTGATGTAAAAGTTTTAGATTAAATTTTTTTTTTTGATTTTCTTCCTGCAAACAATGCGAACCAAAACTGAATTTTTAGGGTTTGTAAATCACAATTTTAAAAATTTTGACATCTTTAAAATTGATTTCTAAATTTTTTTTGTTTCCCAAGCAAAAATATTTTATTTTTCAATGCGGATATGAGGCTTTAAAATTAAAATAAATTGGATTTCCTTAAAATAATTAATATAATGTTAATCTATCATTCAATTGAGCATTTTTTAAATTGTCTTGTACATTTTTATTGATATATTACTTTTGTTCAATTTAAAAAAATATGAATTGATTCAAAAAAAAAATCAATTAGTTATTTTGAAGTCGTTAACAGCAAGTTCAAAAATTCAAACTTAAAAGGACAAAAAATATGACGAATTAATTTTTGTAATCTAGATCTTAGCCTCCCTGTCAAAAAATTTTCAAGACTTCTTAAAGGTTTCAGGACACCTTTTCTTTAAAAATTTTTAGAAAAATGGTTTTTTAAATTTTAGTATTTCTTTAAAGGGAATTATTTAAAAAACTATAAAATTTCTATAAAATAAGAATTTATTGTTTTCACTGAACAGAAAGCTATTAATCAATTTTTTATATTTTCTTGCATTGTGACCCCTAAAGTTTTATTCTAATTTTTAAGATAAGATTTCCATAAATTTTAAGGCTTAAAATTTAAGTAAGAGCTTAAATTATTATTACGTTCTTAATTTATTAAGAAAAAAATACGTAAAAAAATTACATTAAATAATTCAAAATATACAGTGTTTTTATTAAACATGGTTCTTACAACAACTTGTGCATTTTTACGTAAAATTACACTTTTTTGCACACAAAATCTAATGTAAGATACGGTAAATTCGATTTCGACCAAAAAATTTTAATTTTTACTCTTTTTTTTAATATTTATAATATTTATAATAATTTTTTATAATTTTTTAAACAAAAAACTTTTTCAATTATTTCTTACAAAATCTTTTAATTAATTTCATTATTTGATGTAAATTTTGGTAATTTTTTGCAAAAATTTAATAGTTCTTGTAAGAAATGACTAATTGAAAATTTACTTTTATTTTTCAACTTTTCAATTATTTAAATAATTGTATTTCTTTCTTCATATTTCTTCAACTTTTTCAATTTTTATCATTATAAAAATCCTTTCAATTATTTCAATTATTCAACTATTACAGTTATTCAACTTTCTTCAACTTTTCAATTTTTATCAATTTAAAAATCCTTTCAATTATTTCAATTATTCAACTGTTACAGTAATTCAACTTTCTTCAACTTTTCAATTTTTATCATTATAAAAATCCTTTCAATTATTTCAATTATTCAACTATTACAGTTATTCAACTTTCTTCAACTTTTCAATTTTGATCAATTTAAAAATCCTTTCAATTATTTCAATTATTCAACTATTACAGTTATTCAACTTTCTTCAACTTTTCAATTTTTATCAATTTAAAAATCCTTTCAATTATTTCAATTATTCAAATATTACAGTTATTCAACTTTCTTCAACTTTCTTCAACTTTTCAATTTTTATCAATTTAAAAATCCTTTCAATTATTTCAATTATTCAACTATTAAAGTTATTCAACTTTCTTCAACTTTTCAATTTTGATCAATTTAAAAATCCTTTCAATTATTTCAATTATTCAACTATTACAGTTATTCAACTTTCTTCAACTTTTCAATTTTTATCAATTTAAAAATCCTTTCAATTATTTCAATTATTCAAATATTACAGTTATTCAACTTTCTTCAACTTTCTTCAACTTTTCAATTTTTATCAATTTAAAAATCCTTTCAATTATTTCAATTATTCAACTATTAAAGTTATTCAACTTTCTTCAACTTTTCAATTTTTATCAATATAAAAATCCTGAACAAGATGAGTTAATTGATGTTGAAATTGGAGTTGATATCAATGATTCTAATTTAGGTATTGAAAAAGAAGATTATGAAAAGATGGTCCAAAACAGCAACGCAAAACGCGTGAGAATTTGTTATAACAAAATTGAAGATTTTTTGAATCTAGAAGCTGCTGTTGCTAGACTTGAAGAGTTCCCTGATTTGGAGATTTCAAAGAGATAGAGAAACTAAAATCGGTCTAAAAAAATGTTATTTTTGCTCAGCTGGAAAATCATGTCCAAAGCTTGCTTATATCCTTCTCAACCAAGAAGATGATACATCGTCAATTTGGTACAACGCAGTCGATCACGATCACACCTCTGAGAAGATTAACTTTGGCATTAATGAAATAACAAAAAAACAAATTGAAGTTTTGTATAAGTCATCGGTCAATACCGCAACTCGTATACGTTTGGCCTTGCGAGAGAGCAGCTAAAAAATTTATACAATTATGACTTTAAACCAGATATTTTGATCGCAGATGGAGCAGAGGCTATTACAAATGGGTTCATGGCTGCCTTTAACTATAAATCAATTGATGACTTTACTCGCATAATGTGTTGGGCTCATGTATATCGAGCTATAGACACACGAACCAAGTCAATCGAAGAGAGTATTCGCAGCCAAATTCGAGCAGACATTAGTTCAATTCAGTTATCACCATCACCTAATCATTTTAAACTCTCATGCAGTCTGTTTTTTAAAAAATGGTCCAAAAAAGATACTGTCATTGATGTGTTCCTAGCTTATTTTGAATCAGAATGGGTAAATACGCGTAATAACGGTTGGTATGAGGGTCTGTCGGTTAATATTCCATCAACCGACAATGGGTTGGAAAGTATAAATGGCAAAAATAAACTAATTCACACATTAAGAACAAGGCTTTCAGTAAATGCCTATCTCTCGAATTTAGATAATATGCTTAGGAATTGGTCTAAAGACACATTACAAGAAAAAATTTTTGTTGATAATGTGACTTTTTCTCAAAATAGCTGGAAACTAGCTGCGAATTATTTAAATAGTGGCAATGCTATAATAAAGAAAATAGGCAATTCTGAAAATTTTGTGTTATTAGAAAAAACCAATTCAAATTTAATGAATCTCGATTACATTAACTCAAGATACAATAAACTAGAATTAGATAAAAAAGTTAATTTTGATAAATTGATTTCATTTCAATCCGCTTTAAAAAAAATAGAATTAAATAGTACAGATTGGTCAAGTAGTAGATGCACTTGTAGTTATTTTTTCAAGAATTATTATTGTTCTCATATTATCTCTTTAGCAGTAAACCAAAAGCTTTTAGCAATGCCATTGAAGTTTATTCAGACAGCTGTTGCTCCAAAAGCAAAAGCCGGAAGGCCAGCTAAAGCAAAAGAATGCCTAGCTAGTCAATAATCAATCAAGTTGTTTTTTTTATCAAGATTTTTTTATATTTTCTTTTTTGAAATATTGTTTAATAAAATAATTATTATGAACAAAATCTAATTAATTTCAACTTGTTAAGTAAATTTTTTTTGTGCAAAATAGAATTTTTACTTTTTCAACAAATAGTAATGAATCTCAACAGAAAGTAATTATTTTCTAAATAAACTAAATAAATTAAACAAAAAGTAATCATTTTCAACAATAAATTTACAACTAATTAATTTCGACATTAAAGTAATTATTTTCAACAAAAAGTAATTAAATACAACAGAAAATTAAGCGTAAACTAATTAATTTCAACATGGAGGTAATATTTTCTCATATAAAAATCCTTTCAATTATTTCAATTATTCAACTATTCCAAATGTACATTTTTCTTCAAATTTTTCAAGTTTTTTTTAATAATGAAGCAATAACTGTAATAGTTGAATAACTGTAATAGTTGAATAATTGAAATAATTGAAGGGGTTTTTATATTGATAAAAATTGAAAAAACGAAGACAGTTGAAGAAAGTTGAAAAACTTTAATAGTTGAATAATTGAAATAGTTGATGGAGTTTTATGGAAAATAATTGAAAAAGTTGAAGAAAGTTGAATAACTGTAATAGTTGAATAATTGAAATAATTGAAAGGATTTTTAAATTGATAAAAATTGAAAAGTTGAAGAAAGTTGAATAACTTTAATAGTTGAATAGTTGAAATAGTTGAAGGAGTTTTATGGATAAGAATTGAAAAAGTTGAAGAAAGTTGAAGAAAGTTGAATAACTTTAATAGTTTAATAATTGAAAAAGTTAAAGGAGTATTATGGATAAGAATTGAAAAAGTTGAAGAAAGTTGAATAAAGTTGAATAACTGTAATATTTGAATAATTGAAATAATTGAAAGGATTTTTATATTGATAAAAATTGAAAAAATTGAAGAAAGTTGAAGAAAGTTTAATAACTGTAATTGTTGAATAATTGAAATAATTGAGAAAATTATTGAATACAAATTGACCCAAAGTTGAAAAAACATTTTTCAAATTTGAATAATTTTTTAAATTGTCCATGAATGTAAGAAATGGTAAGAAATAGTTAAAAAATTCACAATTTTAAATTTAGATCATTAATTTTTTTTTCCGGTTCCGCTTTTTTATGATGAAAGTGATTTTAACATTTGTCACGTACTAATATAATAATAATAATATTAAAAGCTACAGCAAACTAACTGCGGAGCAAGGCAATAAGTAGCCTCGCAATGGTAGCTGTATGGTTTTAACATAAATCCTTATAATGGTAAAATTATGTTAATAAAAGAAATTAATTATTTTAGTTTAAAATATTTATCAAGTTTGTTTTTAATATCCTGAAGATTTTTCCACCATCAGTGAGTTTTGAACCCTAAATGGTTATTACTTTTATTTTAAATACTTATTCTAAATTAAAATTCAAAAGAGAATTTGTCTATTTGACACAAATAAGTCTCACAACCTGACTATCCGGCATTTTTACTAATTACCACATTTTTTACCTGTTTTTGGTTAAATCAGAGTTATTTAAAAGTCCCAAAAAAAAGACATTTTTTAAAAAAAAGTCCAACACTTGCTTGGCCTCCATAATTACCATATGAAGGAAAAAAATCCAGATTTTAAATATTAATTTTGACTTAAAAATAAATTTAAAGTTTGAATTAAACTTAAAAACAAGTCTGATTCTAAAAAAATTTTGGATTTTTATTTTTATGTAAGTGAAAGTAGCAGAGTTGGTCAAAGTATAAATTCAAAATGGTGAAAAGTCAGAGTCAAAGTTTAAACTTAACTTTAAAAAACAAATCAAAAATTTTCATTTTTACAGAAAAATTTTCCTAAAATTTCCTTTTTTAGCTCCTTCTAAACTAAATCAATAGGATTTTGATGAGGGTATCTTGGTAGATGATTTATATTTTAATATTAAATTTATTATTTTAATATAATTCTAAGTTTTGTTTAACCCAATTAATTTTATTTATTTACAAATAATTTGTACATTCAAGTTATGCATGTTTTGGATTGTTGTCTTGATGGAAAATAAATATATTCATATATTTGCATATTCATGATGTTCTCTTTAGATATCTTAAAATATCTTAAAAACTTAATTAATTTAACTTATTAAACAATAACAGTGAATTTTTTAGATCCTTTAATTGAAAACCAAGCCAATATATCTAACTTCATACTAACTTTATTAAGTCAAGCTAACCATTTAGAAAGAGCCATTAAGAATAAACTCTTAAACAATTAATGATCTAAAATTTAAAATTGTGAATTTTTTAACTATTTCTTACCATTTCTTACAAGAAGAATTAAACTTTTGCAAAAAATTACCAAAATTAACAACAAATAGTGAAATAAATTATTTTTGTTTAAAATATAATAAAAATAATAAAAAACATTTAAAAAAAAAAAGAAAGAGCTAAAAATGACAATTTTTTGGCCGAAATCGAATTTACCGTGTCTTACAGATATTAATGAAATTTTACGTAATCTAACGTAAGATTACGTAATATTACATTAGATTTTGTGTGTAAGAAAGTGTAAGATTACGTAAAATTACATCATTTTACGTAATTTACGTAAATTTACACAAATAATTCTAAGAACCATGTAAAATAAAAGACCTGAACCTAAATTGATTTTTTCATAGTAAATTATTAAAAATACACAAAATAATTCAAAATTTGATTTACAGTAAAATCATACCGTTATTTTTATATCCTAATAAAAAAATAAAAATATATCATTCTATTTTTTTCCAGAAATTTCCTGTAACACCCCCTCTACCTTGGGTCTCTGCTCCCTCTTATTTTCCATATATATTTGCTTTATTTTATTTTGGAGTTTAGTTTAGTTTTTAATAAAGTTTTGTTAAAAGAATCTAATTTCTTATTTAGAAGCGCCACGCTATTAAATTGGTGATAGCGGTAAAAATTTTGACTTATACGAGATAAGCCAAAATTTTAAAAACTACCACGTGTGTTAGTTTAAAGTGTTTTTTTTTAAGAAAAATTTGGCAAATGCAAATTTTTGAAGGGTTCAGCCCCGTATTTTTAATACAGAGTGGCGTGTTGAGTTTAGGACTATGGATGTTGGTTGATAAGTATGGTATGGATGAAGTGGCGAAGAGTGCTGGAGGCTTAGGTTTTCTGGTAATGGGCGCTTTTGCGATTTCTTCCCTAACGAATGTGTTGGAAAAGAAGGAGAAAACGGATGGCGAGTCTCAAGTAAAGCTTGGTAAGCTTGCATTAAGTGGTAGAATGGTGACACCAGAATGTATTGGAGAATTGAAAAGACCAGTTTTGGAACCCTTGGGGGTGATGAAAAGGGATATAGATTCGGAAACAGGGAATCGACGCGGGCATGTGAAAGGGGTTTTGATGATTTTAACGAGAGTGAAGCGCCAACGAGTATACTTGGTGATGTTAGGCCAAATTTAACACGTGCCGAGGTTAATCCGATGATAACACATGATAATGAAAAGCATGCAAACACGATGTTTAAACCAAAGGGAAACGTATATGATGGTGAAACAAGTAGCGAGTCGACCACAAGCGTGTATGGAGTGAAAGAAAGGATCATGTCAAAGAAGAGGTGCTATATTTCGAAGTCAAAGCGAGATGCATGTTCGACTAAGGTAGACGCAATTCCACAATTATTAGATTTTGGTATCCCAAGGAGAAAAGAGCTAAATGGCCGAGAAGTAGCACAATCGGAAAGGTTAATTGAGAAAGAAGAGCCAGCTATGCATGATAAAATACCATCTACAACACATGGTTTACGCAGAACCGAATTAAGACACGAAGGCATCCATGATCACGCTGTTAGAAAACACATAGACCTTTTCGATACTCTTCATCGTTCAGAATGTTCTGGCCTACCTAATTTAATCTCAATCAATACTGCACCTGCCCCAGAAATGTACATCAAAGACACGTTCTTCAAACCAGCCCAGTTTAATCGAAGAACGGATTTTGAAACCTGGTGGAAGCGTTTTGAATTATATATTAGCTTTACGAAGGTTTCTCCGGCTAATTTACGAAAATTCCTTTCCTTGACGATGATTGCATGGCTATGTTTGACTATTGCACCCCGATAACACCGATGGGTATGACGGATTTGTTACAACACATGTAAAGGATTTTTGGTAAGACAGAACCAGTGAACATCGATGCAAAAGGTATTTTTTATACACGAGTGCAGAAATCCAATGAAGATGAGAGAGCCTTTTTCGCGAGTCTGTGGAAATTAGCAAAGAGAGCAATCAAAAACTGATGCTACAGTGTTCAATGTGGATGGTATGGTTAAAGAAAGATTCATAAATGGTTTGAACGACCCGTACCTCATCATGCAGCTTACTTCGAACAAGATGTTCACGAAGACCAGTTTCGAAGCCCTGGAAGCCACTTTGGAGCTCGTAAACAGGTTGGAGACTTGGAAAACAAACAGTCAGGTCGTAATGCCACCAATGACTCAGCGAAAACAAAATGGATTTCACGACGAGCTTTTAACAAAAGCCCGCGAAGCGCCAGTTAGTGAGGACATGAGAGTGTGCTACATATGTAGAAAACCGGGCCACATAGCTGCTTACTGTAGAGAGAATAGAAACCCTTCTGCCTCAACTTCACCGCCCCGCACGATTACAAATGCTGTAATTAACAACGTAATGATGAATGATAGCATTATTGGAAAGTGTTTTGTGAATGGTAAACCAGTTAACTTTTTATTCGATACTGGTACAGTGAAAACCATTATCGCGGATCGGATCTGGAGGCAGTGCAAGAATGTCGATAGCAAATAGACCCCAAACAAAAGTACAATTGAAACTTGAAGTGGTGGCCCGATTGAGGTAATTTGCACTGGAAAATGTGAATTACAGTTACACAATTTCAAAGGTGAAGTTGAGGTGATTGTGGTTAAGAAACTTATCTATGACTGCTTGTTGGGATTGGACATGGCGTTTAAACTAGCAGATATTAAGGAATATCTGGATAGGATCAAGGCGGCCCTAGGGGGAAAAACATTAGACGTAAGAAAGAAGGCAAAAACCCCGTTAAAAGCCACACTGCCGGAGATTTACAGAAGCCAAGCGTCAGTTAACGCAACAAATTTCAAAGAGTTACCTTTGGCAAACGGTGATCCTGAAGAGCCAGCCCAAGATGAAGATGAAAAGAAGAAAGTCGAAGCCTACTCCACGATTTTGCATGATGAATTTGGAGAGATAGTCACACAAGGGTTGCAAAATTTGACTCAAACAAATGTTTGTGAACATGCCGTAAACACATTGAGCGAGACGCTATTTAAGCAGCCGGTGAGGAGAATACCTTATACAATGCGTGAAGAAGTAAAGAGGCAAATTGACGAGTTGCTTAAAGCTGAACTAATCATAGACAGTGATTCACCTTGGGCGTCGCCTATTGTGTTGGTGATAAAGTCAAACGGAGCGTTGCGAATCTGTGTCGATTATCGGCGTCTAAATGAAGTGACTTTAAAGGATTGCTATCCTTTACCGAAAATCGAAGATATTTTGTTAATGTTGGGAAAAGCTAAATATTTTACGACACTGTATCTGGCATCTGGTTATCATCAAACCCGAATTCAAGAAAGAGACAAGGAAAAAACCGAATTTGTAACTGATTTCGGTCTTTTCGAATATAATGTGATGCCGTTTGGTTTGACAAATGCCCCAGCCACGTTCTTGCGTATGATGGTCTAAGTTTTGAAAGGACTTATTGGCGAGATCTGTTTCGTGTACCTAGACGATACAATCATTTTCTCGACAACAATTGAAGGACATTACGTTAATGTTAGAACCGTCTTAGTTCGAATTAAAACGGCGCTCCTTAAGATTGAATGGAGAAAATGTAAGTGGTTTAAGTTGTCGATCGAATATCTTGGTCACATGGTCTGTAATGGTGAAGTCCGACCGGCCCCTAGTAAAGTTGAAGTGCTTTTCAGCTATGCGCGACCGAAAACAATACGTCAGCTGCAAAGCTTTTTAGGACTAGAAAACTATTATAGAAAGTTCATCAAAGCGTTCGCCCAAATTGCTAGTCCGCTACACAAAGCCACAGAAAAAGGTAAGAAGTTTGAGTGGAACGAGGAATGACAATCTAGTTTTGAAGAGTTAAGAACTTATTTAACAACGCCAACCAATGGAAAAACTGGGGTACTGATCTTGCCTGATTTTAGTCAATCATTCAGGTTGGAAGTCGTTGCCAGTGATCACAGCGCCGGGGCGGTTTGAGCCAAAAATATAGAGGAGAATACCGACCTGTTCTGTATTTTAGTAAACGTTTTACGAAGGCCCAAAAAGGATACTCAACTGCTGAAAGAGAACTGTTAGCGTTTGTTTTTGCTGTACTTAACCTGAAACGTTTCCTGATTGCGAAAAAATTTTTAGCAGTGACTGATCACAAGCCACTTATTTGGTTAAGAAAACATCCTGATCCTTCCCCGAGGCTCGCTAGATGGTTATGTAATTTAAGAGAGTATGATTTCGATCTCGAATATCGTGAAGGACCTAGAAATGGTAATGCCGATGAACTCTGCCGATGGTTACTAAAACCAGGTTAAGAAGATCAGGGAATCATCGAAATTAAAGAGGGAGAGGAGGAGATTGATCCTGGTATGGTAATTAATGATGTTGTGTTACAGGAGGTGGAAGTAAACTAGGCACATTTAGAAGATGAAAGTGTAGGGACCCTGTTTAAGTGGTTGACAATCCTTGAAAAGCCGGTTAAGTGCAGCAAAGACGGTTCGGATCTGTACAATTATTGGTGCAATTTTCGAGATTTCAGAATTTTTGGTAAAAACGTGAATAGCTGTTACGACAAATCCGAATGTGGTGTTCATTTTCAGTACGTTGTGCAAACCGGCGACCGCCTCAATGTCCTGATGAAATTACATAGTGACCCAATGAGTGGGCATCTAGGATTTGATCGAATGTTTGAAAAGTTAAAACAGCGTTTTTACTGGCCCAATTATCGAAAAGAGCTTCCTGAGTTTATCAACAAATATGAAATCTGCGCGTCAGCAAAAGCACCAAAGGTTTATACTAGACAGCCTATTACCCCCATTGTTGCAAGTCACCCTTTCCAAATCATTACCTGGGATATTTTAGGCCCCTTACCACTCTCAGACGGTCAGTTTATTTATATTTTAGTAATAATCTGCCATTTTACTAAATGGGCAGAGTTGTTTGCATTAATAACACAAACAGCTGAAGAGGTGGCCGAATGCCTTTTTCTGTTTATTTGCCGCAATGGCGTCATCGAAGCTGCCCTGTCAGACCAAGGAACAAACTTCCAGTCCGAAGTCATGTCCTTATTTTTTGAAAAATTTGATATTCATCGCCTACGAACCTTAGCCTATCACCCACAGTTTGATGGAGCTACAGAGCGGTTCAACCGAACCTTAGAAAAAATGTTGTCTTGCTATGTTGCCAAAACGCAAAACGAGTGGAAAAGATTCTTACCGTGTTTGCTTTTGCCTATAACACAAGTGAACATGCTACAACCGGTCTTTCACCTTTTGAAGTGGTGTATGGTCGAAAACCTAAACTTCCGGTTGATCTTATGTTCCCGAACCCCGTTCTCGACCTAAATATTAGTGTCGAAACGTATGCTGAAAAGATACAAAAGCATCTTCATTAATGTTATGAAATGGTCAGAAAAACCACGGATCACAAATTAAACAGGTTTAAATTTTATGCTGACAGAAGCGTGAAACCAGCGAGTTATGTATTAGGTGATCGTGTTTGGTACTTGAAGCCTGTCTACAAAAAGTGGGTTTCAAAGAAACTGAGCCGTAAGTGGATTGGACCCTATACAATCTTAAGAAAACAAGGCGAACATAATTACCTGATCAGACCTGATGTGAAGGGTAAAAAGAGATTAGTGCATGTCAACAACCTTAAACGCAGTTATAGCCCTGCCGAAAATGTACGGTACGAAACGATAATTGACACAACAGAATCAGACTTCGAACCTAATTGTTATTTTAAAACCAAAATAAAAAACAAACTTACTAGAAAAAACGGTACGCCCCGACCAATTCGCTGCCGTAAATACGGGTACTAAAAAAAAAAAAAAAAAAAATTTTTTTAATTCTAGTTATGTATGAAATTTTGTTAAGTTAATTTTAGAAAAAAAGCTGAAGGTTTTATTTTTTTGCATGAGGTTTTCAGTTTCTTGTTTAGATTTTTAAATTAAAAAATTAAAAAATAAAAAAAAATGGAAAGTGTATTTGGATTTAAGTGTTTCCAGGTACCAATGGAAATTAGGGTGGCCTACTTAAAAGACAATTAAGAAGAGAAACACGAATTGTTTCTTTTCATTCAAACCAATGGTGGAACAGAACGTGGCGGAATAGGGCGTCAGCGCTTTGTCAAGTCAAGGAAGCACCCAGGGGAAGGCTCATTGTTTATTAGCATGGTATTCTCAGCTTACAACGGCTGGGAATACCATTGCTTCAACAAAGTTGTTCGTCCTTGGCAAGCATTCGTTTATTCTGCTATTGATGTTCCACAACTCGATACCAAATCTAGGTTGAACTTCAACTTAAATTATTTTTACACCTCTACCTCGTCCAGTTTTTTTAGTACTGACATAACCAATCCAATTTTCCTCTAAATATTTTATAAAATTACTAATGCTTTCATAGCTTTCGATAGGTGTATCTACCTCGCGTATGATTTTATTGAACAAAAACTTAATATCACTTGGGGGGACGAAAGCCATTACCTGAGCAAGCTTAAGCGGTTTTCTATGTTTAAGAGATTTACTATATAAAACGCTCAAACCCAACTCTTAGATTTTTCTCCAAACAGCTTGTTTGAAGTGGAAATAACAGCCATAAAGTAGTGATTGAGGAAAAAATTTCTTGACAGAGTTTAAAAAAGCAATTTCAAAATCTGAAGTAACCGATTTTGGTTGCGTGTTTAAATATGAAGAAATGAAATTTAAGACTTTTTCATACATGATTTGATTTTTTCTTGGTAACAAGCAATAAACTAGAGGAATACATCGCCCATTTATTAAAGCATGGATGCTATATACTTGCTCAAAAGGTCCTGGAGCGATACTAAATGTACCGTCAGCAAAATTATGATTGCTTTTAAGTTTTAAAATATTTGAGGTTGAGAATATGAAAAATCTGTCAATGTCATCAGCACCTGAATCATGTAATAAAAAATTCTTGGTGTCACCACTGGCGTCTTCCAATGTAAGGGTCAAAAAATCAGGTACTTTGATCTCTTTGAGTGTTTTTGGTGTAGGAGGTAATAATTCGGGTCTATTACTTTTTTATATCGATTAACAACTAGTCGATCTGCGTTATATGATGGCATAATTGCTATAGCATCAGGACTTTTCACTTCTTTGACAACACTGGCTAAAATTTGTCTAGGGGGATCATTTGAAATGACTTTAGAACAAACTAATGTCGCCTCTTTTAATTTTCTTCTTTTCTCTTTAAGTTCTAGGCGACTAATTTTTGGAGCATGACAATGCATCTCATCTTCTGGATTGTTAAAATTAACATTATACTCTTAACCAATTACATTACTACTTGTGTTACATTTGTCTTAACATTTTTGTTTTGTTTCAATGCATCGCCAATTAACTTTGGTATCAGATTAAAAGGACATTCTAAACACACTACTCAACGACTAAATTTAATTTTATTTAATATATTTAAAAATGAATAAATAAAAAATTAAAAACAATTTGAGCTGGTTATTCGAGTAAATTTAAAATTTCAACTTAGTTGTTCAGATGAAAAAATCGAATTATAGAGTTAAATCAAATCAGTGATTATCTTTCATTTCTTTTTAGATATTTCGTTAAATTTAAAAGAAATTCTTTTTTGAATGTATTTTAATATTTCCAAAAATACACTATAATAATTAAACTTTTTTTGATTCAAATGATCAAGAAAAATTTTATAATACTCTCAACTTTCTCTTGTTTGTCCAAATAATAAAAGAATATTTAATTGGAATATGAAAATAAAATAAAACTAACTAAATCAAAATAAATTCTTTACTAAATATTTTCTTTTCAGCTAGATTTTCTTACAAAATTTACGATTAAATTTTTAAAAAATACGTTAATTTACCTTTGTACTTTAATTTGAAACCATTTTGAATATTTTATTTTTTAAATAAAATTTGAACTTATTTTTATATTAAAAAACTAATGTTCTTTTCGTCTCAAGTTGCTTATTTTTTTCTAATTGCAATCAAATTTTTTGAAAATTCAAGTATATTAATTAAATTTTCTGTATTTTTTATAATGAGATTTCTTAATTTACTATTTAATATTTGATTAATTGTATTATAACAAACGAACATAAACTAAAAGTTTTTAAAAAAAGATGCTTATAATTTATTGGAAATTTAATTCAATCACGTTTAATTTTTATCCTAAAGATTCAAAAGAGGATTTTTAATGTATTAAAAAATAAATAAAAAACAAATAAGTGATGTTTAACTTAATTTTATTTTGCTAAACGATGTTAAATCTAACTGTGTAATTTAAATATCTGTAATATCTTTCACACTTTTACGAATTTGAAAACAAGAAATTTAATCAACAAATTTTAAATTAGGTTTTAGATGAAATATTATTCATATTCTTAAAATAATATGATTTATAAATAAATCTCACTATAAATAAATACTAAATTGAAAAAAGTAAAAAAAATCACTCAAAAATCAAAGATTAATATTTATTTTAAAATGAAAATAGATATTTTCTATCTTGTGTGAGCTCTTGAAACTTAGTAAATTGTCTATTTTCTGGCTAAAATTAGAATTTTAATTTGATTTTTTGGCTATAAAAGCAATCAATTCAAGAACTGTTTATTATTAAATTTTTATTAAATTGAAAAATGAATCGTTTTATTCTTCTTATTAGTGCTTTTTGTGTTTCATTTGTTGTACCCCATGGATTTTTGAATAAACCACTCCCACGACAATTTATTAATTATTATAGACCTGATGTTCCTGCTTATGGTAAAGATCCATCTGCTTTATTTTGTGGAACTTTTGAACATCAGTATTACTTAAATGGTATTTACTTTATTTGAAAAAATATTTCGTAAAATAGCTTTTTAAGATGGTAAATGTGGATTGTGTGGAGACGAATACAATGGACCAAAACTATTTGAAAAAGATGGCTTATACGCGACTGGCACTATCGTTGAATACTATTTAAGCGGACAAACAATCGACATTTCTCATCATGTATAAATCAAAGTAATTATTTCAATAAAATGTAAATTTTAATTAAGGTGTATGTGGATATGAACCATGGAGGTGCTGTTGAAGTATTTCTCTGTCCTTTAACAGATTCAATGGATGAAGCAACTGAGGAGTGCTTTAATAAATACCCACTACGAATTTTGCCACATCCAAAAAGATCGCCATTAGATGAATACAAATTTATGATTGATTTGGGTGAATCAACACCACTCAACGAAGGATATTTTATCGATGAAATATTTCAGTAGCTTAAATTGATAAATAAGAAGCATTAATATTTATTTTTTTTTCAGAGTGAAATTGCCAGACGGATTAACATGTGAAAGGTGTGTTCTGAGATGGAAATGGGTCAATGATCAAAAAAAAGTTATTTAAATTTATTGTTTTTTCGTTAAATAATATAAAATTTGGAAACAGGGACGTCTGTCAAACGGAACTGAGTTGGTTGGAATAGGAGCACAACAAGAATTTAGGTTTATTATTAAAAATATATACCGAGGATTTAATATTAATTCTTTTTATTAAAGAAATTGTGCTGATGTCAGAATAATGTACAATCCAAATGTTCCCGAGCTAATAGAGGAATTTAAAAATCCTCCCATAAGATCACAAAAAGTTAGACCAGTTTATCAATGTGAAACATGGAAAGAACCAATCTTCACAATTAATACGAAACCTGATTTAAATAAATTTACTGGAAGCGGTCTTATTTGTTGGAACAAAGCAAACGACTTTTGGAATGATATTGATTTGTATTACAAACATATTGAAATGTGCAATAAATGTTTTGCAAACTGTATGGATCCCGAAAAGGTGTGTCCGAATGAGTGCACTTGTCGTTGGTATGAATGATTTTCCTCAAAATCTAAATGGAAAACTGCTTTTATCTAATATTAATTTTATTTAATATATTTAAAAATGAATAAATAAAAAATTAAAAACAATTTGAGCTGGTTATTCGAGTAAAGTTAAAATTTCAACTTAGTTGTTCAGATGAAAAAATCGAATTATAGAGTTAAATCAAATCAGTGATTATCTTTCATTTCTTTTTAGATATTTCGTTAAATTTAAAAGAAATTCTTTTTTGAATGTATTTTAATATTTCCAAAAATACACTATAATAATTAAACTTTTTTTTGATTCAAATGATCAAGAAAAATTTTATAATACTCTCAACTTTCTCTTGTTTGTCCAAATAATAAAAGAATATTTAATTGGAATATGAAAATAAAATAAAACTAACTAAATCAAAATAAATTCTTTACTAAATATTTTCTTTTCAGCTAGATTTTCTTACAAAATTTACGATTAAATTTTTAAAAAATACGTTAATTTACCTTTGTACTTTAATTTGAAACCATTTTGAATATTTTATTTTTTAAATAAAATTTGAACTTATTTTTATATTAAAAAACTAATGTTCTTTTCGTCTCAAGTTGCTTATTTTTTTCTAATTGCAATCAAATTTTTTGAAAATTCAAGTATATTAATTAAATTTTCTGTATTTTTTATAATGAGATTTCTTAATTTACTATTTAATATTTGATTAATTGTATTATAACAAACGAACATAAACTAAAAGTTTTTAAAAAAAGATGCTTATAATTTATTGGAAATTTAATTCAATCACGTTTAATTTTTATCCTAAAGATTCAAAAGAGGATTTTTAATGTATTAAAAAATAAATAAAAAACAAATAAGTGATGTTTAACTTAATTTTATTTTGCTAAACGATGTTAAATCTAACTGTGTAATTTAAATATCTGTAATATCTTTCACACTTTTACGAATTTGAAAACAAGAAATTTAATCAACAAATTTTAAATTAGGTTTTAGATGAAATATTATTCATACTCTTAAAATAATATGATTTATAAATAAATCTCTTTACTAAATTGAAAAAAGTAAAAAAAATCACTCAAAAATCAAAGATTAATATTTATTTTAAAATGAAAATAGATATTTTCTATCTTGTGTGAGCTCTTGAAACTTAGTAAATTGTCTATTTTCTGGCTAAAATTAGAATTTTAATTTGATTTTTTGGCTATAAAAGCAATCAATTCAAGAACTGTTTATTATTAAATTTTTATTAAATTGAAAAATGAATCGTTTTATTCTTCTTATTAGTGCTTTTTGTGTTTCATTTGTTGTACCCCATGGATTTTTGAATAAACCACTCCCACGACAATTTATTAATTATTATAGACCTGATGTTCCTGCTTATGGTAAAGATCCATCTGCTTTATTTTGTGGAACTTTTGAACATCAGTATTACTTAAATGGTATTTACTTTATTTGAAAAAATATTTCGTAAAATAGCTTTTTAAGATGGTAAATGTGGATTGTGTGGAGACGAATACAATGGACCAAAACTATTTGAAAAAGATGGCTTATACGCGACTGGCACTATCGTTGAATACTATTTAAGCGGACAAACAATCGACATTTCTCATCATGTATAAATCAAAGTAATTATTTCAATAAAATGTAAATTTTAATTAAGGTGTATGTGGATATGAACCATGGAGGTGCTGTTGAAGTATTTCTCTGTCCTTTAACAGATTCAATGGATGAAGCAACTGAGGAGTGCTTTAATAAATACCCACTACGAATTTTGCCACATCCAAAAAGATCGCCATTAGATGAATACAAATTTATGATTGATTTGGGTGAATCAACACCACTCAACGAAGGATATTTTATCGATGAAATATTTCAGTAGCTTAAATTGATAAATAAGAAGCATTAATATTTATTTTTTTTTCAGAGTGAAATTGCCAGACGGATTAACATGTGAAAGGTGTGTTCTGAGATGGAAATGGGTCAATGATCAAAAAAAAGTTATTTAAATTTATTGTTTTTTCGTTAAATAATATAAAATTTGGAAACAGGGACGTCTGTCAAACGGAACTGAGTTGGTTGGAATAGGAGCACAACAAGAATTTAGGTTTATTATTAAAAATATATACCGAGGATTTAATATTAATTCTTTTTATTAAAGAAATTGTGCTGATGTCAGAATAATGTACAATCCAAATGTTCCCGAGCTAATAGAGGAATTTAAAAATCCTCCCATAAGATCACAAAAAGTTAGACCAGTTTATCAATGTGAAACATGGAAAGAACCAATCTTCACAATTAATACGAAACCTGATTTAAATAAATTTACTGGAAGCGGTCTTATTTGTTGGAACAAAGCAAACGACTTTTGGAATGATATTGATTTGTATTACAAACATATTGAAATGTGCAATAAATGTTTTGCAAACTGTATGGATCCCGAAAAAGTGTGTCCGAATGAGTGCACTTGTCGTTGGTATGAATGATTTTCCTCAAAATCTAAATGGAAAACTGCTTTTATCTAATATTAATTTTATTTAATATATTTAAAAATGAATAAATAAAAAATTAAAAACAATTTGAGCTGGTTATTCGAGTAAATTTAAAATTTCAACTTAGTTGTTCAGATGAAAAAATCGAATTATAGAGTTAAATCAAATCAGTGATTATCTTTCATTTCTTTTTAGATATTTCGTTAAATTTAAAAGAAATTCTTTTTTGAATGTATTTTAATATTTCCAAAAATACACTATAATAATTAAACTTTTTTTTGATTCAAATGATCAAGAAAAATTTTATAATACTCTCAACTTTCTCTTGTTTGTCCAAATAATAAAAGAATATTTAATTGGAATATGAAAATAAAATAAAACTAACTAAATCAAAATAAATTCTTTACTAAATATTTTCTTTTCAGCTAGATTTTCTTACAAAATTTACGATTAAATTTTTAAAAAATACGTTAATTTACCTTTGTACTTTAATTTGAAACCATTTTGAATATTTTATTTTTTAAATAAAATTTGAACTTATTTTTATATTAAAAAACTAATGTTCTTTTCGTCTCAAGTTGCTTATTTTTTTCTAATTGCAATCAAATTTTTTGAAAATTCAAGTATATTAATTAAATTTTCTGTATTTTTTATAATGAGATTTCTTAATTTACTATTTAATATTTGATTAATTGTATTATAACAAACGAACATAAACTAAAAGTTTTTAAAAAAAGATGCTTATAATTTATTGGAAATTTAATTCAATCACGTTTAATTTTTATCCTAAAGATTCAAAAGAGGATTTTTAATGTATTAAAAAATAAATAAAAAACAAATAAGTGATGTTTAACTTAATTTTATTTTGCTAAACGATGTTAAATCTAACTGTGTAATTTAAATATCTGTAATATCTTTCACACTTTTACGAATTTGAAAACAAGAAATTTAATCAACAAATTTTAAATTAGGTTTTAGATGAAATATTATTCATACTCTTAAAATAATATGATTTATAAATAAATCTCTTTACTAAATTGAAAAAAGTAAAAAAAATCACTCAAAAATCAAAGATTAATATTTATTTTAAAATGAAAATAGATATTTTCTATCTTGTGTGAGCTCTTGAAACTTAGTAAATTGTCTATTTTCTGGCTAAAATTAGAATTTTAATTTGATTTTTTGGCTATAAAAGCAATCAATTCAAGAACTGTTTATTATTAAATTTTTATTAAATTGAAAAATGAATCGTTTTATTCTTCTTATTAGTGCTTTTTGTGTTTCATTTGTTGTACCCCATGGATTTTTGAATAAACCACTCCCACGACAATTTATTAATTATTATAGACCTGATGTTCCTGCTTATGGTAAAGATCCATCTGCTTTATTTTGTGGAACTTTTGAACATCAGTATTACTTAAATGGTATTTACTTTATTTGAAAAAATATTTCGTAAAATAGCTTTTTAAGATGGTAAATGTGGATTGTGTGGAGACGAATACAATGGACCAAAACTATTTGAAAAAGATGGCTTATACGCGACTGGCACTATCGTTGAATACTATTTAAGCGGACAAACAATCGACATTTCTCATCATGTATAAATCAAAGTAATTATTTCAATAAAATGTAAATTTTAATTAAGGTGTATGTGGATATGAACCATGGAGGTGCTGTTGAAGTATTTCTCTGTCCTTTAACAGATTCAATGGATGAAGCAACTGAGGAGTGCTTTAATAAATACCCACTACGAATTTTGCCACATCCAAAAAGATCGCCATTAGATGAATACAAATTTATGATTGATTTGGGTGAATCAACACCACTCAACGAAGGATATTTTATCGATGAAATATTTCAGTAGCTTAAATTGATAAATAAGAAGCATTAATATTTATTTTTTTTTCAGAGTGAAATTGCCAGACGGATTAACATGTGAAAGGTGTGTTCTGAGATGGAAATGGGTCAATGATCAAAAAAAAGTTATTTAAATTTATTGTTTTTTCGTTAAATAATATAAAATTTGGAAACAGGGACGTCTGTCAAACGGAACTGAGTTGGTTGGAATAGGAGCACAACAAGAATTTAGGTTTATTATTAAAAATATATACCGAGGATTTAATATTAATTCTTTTTATTAAAGAAATTGTGCTGATGTCAGAATAATGTACAATCCAAATGTTCCCGAGCTAATAGAGGAATTTAAAAATCCTCCCATAAGATCACAAAAAGTTAGACCAGTTTATCAATGTGAAACATGGAAAGAACCAATCTTCACAATTAATACGAAACCTGATTTAAATAAATTTACTGGAAGCGGTCTTATTTGTTGGAACAAAGCAAACGACTTTTGGAATGATATTGATTTGTATTACAAACATATTGAAATGTGCAATAAATGTTTTGCAAACTGTATGGATCCCGAAAAAGTGTGTCCGAATGAGTGCACTTGTCGTTGGTATGAATGATTTTCCTCAAAATCTAAATGGAAAACTGCTTTTATCTAATATTAATTTTATTTAATATATTTAAAAATGAATAAATAAAAAATTAAAAACAATTTGAGCTGGTTATTCGAGTAAATTTAAAATTTCAACTTAGTTGTTCAGATGAAAAAATCGAATTATAGAGTTAAATCAAATCAGTGATTATCTTTCATTTCTTTTTAGATATTTCGTTAAATTTAAAAGAAATTCTTTTTTGAATGTATTTTAATATTTCCAAAAATACACTATAATAATTAAACTTTTTTTTGATTCAAATGATCAAGAAAAATTTTATAATACTCTCAACTTTCTCTTGTTTGTCCAAATAATAAAAGAATATTTAATTGGAATATGAAAATAAAATAAAACTAACTAAATCAAAATAAATTCTTTACTAAATATTTTCTTTTCAGCTAGATTTTCTTACAAAATTTACGATTAAATTTTTAAAAAATACGTTAATTTACCTTTGTACTTTAATTTGAAACCATTTTGAATATTTTATTTTTTAAATAAAATTTGAACTTATTTTTATATTAAAAAACTAATGTTCTTTTCGTCTCAAGTTGCTTATTTTTTTCTAATTGCAATCAAATTTTTTGAAAATTCAAGTATATTAATTAAATTTTCTGTATTTTTTATAATGAGATTTCTTAATTTACTATTTAATATTTGATTAATTGTATTATAACAAACGAACATAAACTAAAAGTTTTTAAAAAAAGATGCTTATAATTTATTGGAAATTTAATTCAATCACGTTTAATTTTTATCCTAAAGATTCAAAAGAGGATTTTTAATGTATTAATAAATAAATAAAAAACAAATAAGTGATGTTTAACTTAATTTTATTTTGCTAAACGATGTTAAATCTAACTGTGTAATTTAAATATCTGTAATATCTTTCACACTTTTACGAATTTGAAAACAAGAAATTTAATCAACAAATTTTAAATTAGGTTTTAGATGAAATATTATTCATACTCTTAAAATAATATGATTTATAAATAAATCTCTTTACTAAATTGAAAAAAGTAAAAAAAATCACTCAAAAATCAAAGATTAATATTTATTTTAAAATGAAAATAGACATTTTCTATCTTGTGTGAGCTCTTGAAACTTAGTAAATTGTCTATTTTCTGGCTAAAATTAGAATTTTAATTTGATTTTTTGGCTATAAAAGCAATCAATTCAAGAACTGTTTATTATTAAATTTTTATTAAATTGAAAAATGAATCGTTTTATTCTTCTTATTAGTGCTTTTTGTGTTTCATTTGTTGTACCCCATGGATTTTTGAATAAACCACTCCCACGACAATTTATTAATTATTATAGACCTGATGTTCCTGCTTATGGTAAAGATCCATCTGCTTTATTTTGTGGAACTTTTGAACATCAGTATTACTTAAATGGTATTTTCTTTATTTGAAAAAATATTTCGTAAAATAGCTTTTTAAGATGGTAAATGTGGATTGTGTGGAGACGAATACAATGGACCAAAACTATTTGAAAAAGATGGCTTATACGCGACTGGCACTATCGTTGAATACTATTTAAGCGGACAAACAATCGACATTTCTCATCATGTATAAATCAAAGTAATTATTTCAATAAAATGTAAATTTTAATTAAGGTGTATGTGGATATGAACCATGGAGGTGCTGTTGAAGTATTTCTCTGTCCTTTAACAGATTCAATGGATGAAGCAACTGAGGAGTGCTTTAATAAATACCCACTACGAATTTTGCCACATCCAAAAAGATCGCCATTAGATGAATACAAATTTATGATTGATTTGGGTGAATCAACACCACTCAACGAAGGATATTTTATCGATGAAATATTTCAGTAGCTTAAATTGATAAATAAGAAGCATTAATATTTATTTTTTTTTCAGAGTGAAATTGCCAGACGGATTAACATGTGAAAGGTGTGTTCTGAGATGGAAATGGGTCAATGATCAAAAAAAAGTTATTTAAATTTATTGTTTTTTCGTTAAATAATATAAAATTTGGAAACAGGGACGTCTGTCAAACGGAACTGAGTTGGTTGGAATAGGAGCACAACAAGAATTTAGGTTTATTATTAAAAATATATACCGAGGATTTAATATTAATTCTTTTTATTAAAGAAATTGTGCTGATGTCAGAATAATGTACAATCCAAATGTTCCCGAGCTAATAGAGGAATTTAAAAATCCTCCCATAAGATCACAAAAAGTTAGACCAGTTTATCAATGTGAAACATGGAAAGAACCAATCTTCACAATTAATACGAAACCTGATTTAAATAAATTTACTGGAAGCGGTCTTATTTGTTGGAACAAAGCAAACGACTTTTGGAATGATATTGATTTGTATTACAAACATATTGAAATGTGCAATAAATGTTTTGCAAACTGTATGGATCCCGAAAAGGTGTGTCCGAATGAGTGCACTTGTCGTTGGCATGAATGATTTTCCTCAAAATCTAAATGGAAAACTGCTTTTATCTAATATTAATTTTATTTAATATATTTAAAAATGAATAAATAAAAAATTAAAAACAATTTGAGCTGGTTATTCGAGTAAATTTAAAATTTCAACTTAGTTGTTCAGATGAAAAAATCGAATTATAGAGTTAAATCAAATCAGTGATTATCTTTCATTTCTTTTTAGATATTTCGTTAAATTTAAAAGAAATTCTTTTTTGAATGTATTTTAATATTTCCAAAAATACACTATAATAATTAAACTTTTTTTTGATTCAAATGATCAAGAAAAATTTTATAATACTCTCAACTTTCTCTTGTTTGTCCAAATAATAAAAGAATATTTAATTGGAATATGAAAATAAAATAAAACTAACTAAATCAAAATAAATTCTTTACTAAATATTTTCTTTTCAGCTAGATTTTCTTACAAAATTTACGATTAAATTTTTAAAAAATACGTTAATTTACCTTTGTACTTTAATTTGAAACCATTTTGAATATTTTATTTTTTAAATAAAATTTGAACTTATTTTTATATTAAAAAACTAATGTTCTTTTCGTCTCAAGTTGCTTATTTTTTTCTAATTGCAATCAAATTTTTTGAAAATTCAAGTATATTAATTAAATTTTCTGTATTTTTTATAATGAGATTTCTTAATTTACTATTTAATATTTGATTAATTGTATTATAACAAACGAACATAAACTAAGAGCTTTAACGGATTTGTTTTGAATTTTTTGCCCTAAAATATCTTTTGAAAAAAAAAAAAATCAAAAAAAAATTTTAAGAGTTTATAGCTAAGGAGAGAACAATTGCCACCAAAACGTTAAAATTCAATTTTATCTTTGCCAGTCCCATATTTTGGCAAAATAAATGATGAAAAAAATTCCATTAAAACTTAACAATTCATCTCATAATTAAAAAAGCACACAAAAAAAACACATATATGATCATTAAGAAGTTTATTTTAAAATCTTGATTTTAAATCTTCTATCTTGATTTTTTATTTATATTTTGGCTTAATCTTTAGATGGTTGTCAACTTTAAAGATTTTATTGCTTCAGCCAGAAGTTCATTTGAAAATTCATTCAATCAAATAGCCACACAAACCACATCTCGAACAACCACATCACTTGGACCTACTTCAGCCTCGACAGCTATTCGTATCAGTCAAGCCTCAACCAGTACTCTTTGGACAACTACAGACTCGACCACTGTTCGAACCAATACACCTCAAACCACATCACTTGGACCTACTTCAACCTTGACAGCTATTCGTATCTATCAAGCCTCAACCAGCACTCTTCGGACAGCTACAAACTCGACCACTGTTCGAACCAATACACCTCAAACCACATCACTTGGACCTACTTCAGCCTCGACAGCTATTCGTATCAGTCAAGCCTCAACCAGTACTCTTTGGACAACTAAAGACTCGACCACTGTTCGAACCAATACACCTCAAACCACATCACTTGGACCTACTTCAGCCTCGTCAGCTATTCGTATCAGTCAAGCCTCAACCAGCACTCTTCGGACAACTACAGACTCGACCACTGTTCGGATCAATCAAGCGTCCGAACACTCAGAAAGTCCCATTATTGCACCCAGCAAGAACATAACAGTGGCATCTGATAATGTTTCTTTGTTGATCTCCGGTCCATTAATCGTTCTTTTGTTTCTTTTAATTATATCATTTATAACTTTATTTTCTATTTGGTTACTGGTTTTGAAAATAAAGTTAAATTCGAATAATTCCAAGAATCAAAAGAATAAAATAAGAGTAAGTTAGCTTTTTTATTTCAATAAATATTTTTAGCATGCCAGTTGAGAAGATTATTTTACCAATGAAGAAATTCATTTAAATAACCAGATCAAATAGGTTTTGTGTATTTCAAATACAAATTGAACAAAAAATCTTCTTTTTTTAATTCATTAAAATCAAAGTTAATAAAAATTATAAGAAAAAATATTGCAACATCGTTCTACATACTTTTTTGCAACTTTTTTACCTAACCAAAGTCTTTATTTTCTTGATTTTTATGCAAATCAAATCTATAATCAATTAAAATCTTATTGATTATTTATTTTTAGTCTTTTTTTACATGAGAAAACATATTTTGGGTGAAAAAGGTGCAACAAAGTATGTTGCACTATGCTGCAATATTTTTTTTTATATTTTTTATTAACTTTGATTTTAATGAATTAAAAAAAGAAGATTTTTTCTTCAATTTGTATTTGAAATTAACAATACCGATCAAATAATTTTTTAAGGATGAAGAATTTGAGATGCTTGAGTTCTCTAGTCCGACTCAAGTAATTCTTTTTTTTAATTTTTATTTATATATTTGATTAACCTAGCTAAACTTTGATTGTCAAAGGATAACTCAGCAATTTTAGAAGATCTTTTGATTCTACCAATACAAAACCCAGTAATTAGTGTTACAAGTAAAACAAAAGCGATTTCCGAAGAACCTTTTAATTTATTGGAAACTAATATGGTAAATATGTTCAACTGTAAATCAGGAAGCTTAAAAATTTTAGCCAATTCTCTTTTTACACCAGAAAAATCCTAATAAAAAGTCTTCTAATTCTTGCATTTTTTAGTCTTCAAACTTCTGTAGTCAATTTTAAAAATATATTATTAAAATCAGAACTATCGTAATAAAAGTCTTCTATTAATAGTTTGGTAAAAAAAATTGTTGCTGCTTGTGATTTTTGCAAAATCTTTTCAACCTTAGTTGCCATTTTAAACTAATCTTTTTTCAATTAAGTGAATTTCACTTCATTTTCTTGAATTTTTTTTTTTTTTAAACTGATCTTAAAAAAACTTATCATTTACCGATACAGCATTTTTAGGTAAATTAAAGTTTGAATAAAAAATTGATTATATATCGTGCGGCGTTTCTTCTTTAATAGTAACCAAAGGAGTGACTATCTTTAAATTTTTGGGTGTTTATGTTTTTATGGCTCAAAATATGACGATACAAATACTTGTTCAATTATATCAATTTTTAGCAAATATGTTGATAACAATTAAATTGTATTAGAACAAAAAAGCATCTTGAATTTAATTTTAATGATTAATTAAAATTTTATTTTTTTTAGAATGAATTGACTTTAAGATGTAACGATCAACCATCTCAATTATTTGGTAATGTGTCTCTGTTAACTGAAGATGAATCAACTCAAACAAGT
This sequence comes from Brachionus asplanchnoidis, assembly GCA_025491095.1. Lineage (NCBI taxonomy): Eukaryota > Metazoa > Rotifera > Eurotatoria > Ploima > Brachionidae > Brachionus > Brachionus asplanchnoidis. The sequence continues at coordinate 591,021 of JAILYF010000008.1, read as the reverse complement.
AGTCAATCCTCAAGATATTCATTAGCAAATAAAAAAAATCTCAAGTCAATTTCAAGATTGCCTCAATATCCTACAAAGAGTTTTTTTAAAAGATCATTGAAGAAAAAAAAGCGTATAAGAAACCTTAAGAAGTCTTCTTGCTCCTCTGACGAAACATCTAAAGTCACATCCTTTAAATCTATTGAATCATCAAATCAAAATTCAACAGATGATGAAGAAAAAACAAGCATTTTAGTCTCGATATTTGATAATTAACTTTTCCATTTAAACAGTCATCTTTTCTTAGTTTTTGTTTAAAAATTGTAAAATATTTTTTTTTTAATTATGTTAGTGTAAATAAGTTTTTTTTGTTTTAGAATTTGAATTTCCTATTTCGGTATTTTCCAGTGTACTTTTAAAAAAAAAGACGAATTTGTTTAAATGTTTATTTAATATTTATAAAAAAAATTGCTGAAATGAATTTAATCCAAATAATAAAAATGAGAAGATGTAAATAAATTATTTTCTTCTTTTAAATCAGTGTCATTTATGTTCCTCATTTGTTGATTTAAATCATCAACTATAAAAAAATTATCGTTAATTTCAAAAACCCCTAAAAAATGATTTCTTTTGTGAAGTGTTGCACACAATAAACGATAATTTTGATTGTCGATTAAAATACTCTTTGGCAAATCATTGATTTTTATATTTTGCTGCATTGATTGAATAAATAAAAAAGATGGTGTTTGATTGAACTTTATTTCACTTGAAGTTCGATAATTACAATTTGAGCAATTACTAACAAAGCGGGAATATAAACTAACACCAGTCACGCTTTTTTTGAAGAAAATAATATCTGAATCATTTGAAATCTCAATATTTTTATTATATTTACAATCTTCTTTGCAGATTTGAATAAGTGAATGCGTTTGGAATTCCTTTAAGTATTTTATAAAAAATTCAAATTCACATCCGAAAAAAGAAATTGATCGCTGTTGAAATCCAAATTGGTAATTCATTATTGTGAGAGTCCAAATTTCTTTTGCTTTATTCCAATTGAGATTTTCTATTTCGGTAATTATTTTTGTTAAGTTTTCGCATTTTGTTGGATTTACGCTTCTAATATTTTCCAAATAATTTTGATTTATTTTTGATAAATACCATAATGAAAGTAAAAAATAATCGATTGTACAAGTATTTTTCAAAATAATTGAATTTTCATTGTGAATAAATTGTCCACCACATTTTGGAATATGACAGCGAAATATTAAAAAAGCATCTAAAGGCTTTTTCAATTGACTTTTTGAATTGTCGTTGTTTTTCTTTGGGATTTTTTTTTCGATTTAAGTTTTTAGCATTTGATATTGGATTATCAGTTTTTACAGTTTTCTTTGAATTTTTATTTCCTTGTTCTGTAGTTTCTTCAGAAAGCTCTTTATCCGAGAAATCTGAATTTGTCGAATTCATTTCAAAACAATCTTTTATTATTTTTTGATTGTCTCTTTTGTTTCGTACATATTTCGGATTATTTGGTTTTTCGTGATTTTTTTTATCCAAAAAAATCGAATTTAAGTGTTCTCCTGGTATTTTAATCGAATTATATTTTGCCAGGCTTAAATAATAAATTGCTGCAGCAACATGTGTACAACAACCTGCAACTCTGAGTCCAGATTTACAACTACACACATAGCCTTTTAATAAATTAAAATTAAAACAAATGGAAAATAGTTTTACAGGAAAAAATGTTTTAAAGATGAAAACCTTTAATTGATTTCGATCCAATCCATGAAGGAACATATTCCAAGAAAATTTTATACTTGTTTCTAAATACTCTCATATAATCCTGATTTTTACAAGTCTCCGATACCTTTTTTTCGCTTCTTTTATGGCGTGAAACTATTTCCAAAGCTATTATTTTCGATTCTTTATTCGTTTTATTTTTTAGTTTTGACAATAATTTTTCAGAAATGGTATACGCTTTGCCATTTTTGATAATATCGGAAACATAACTTTTTGATTGTTTTAATTGAAATGTGCCTAAAAATATTTTTCTGATTAGCTGTGCTGAGTTTAATTTCGGAAAATCAGTAATTGACCCAAGATTAACGGGAGTAATTTCTTTTGTGTCAAGATGTTTTGTCAGTAAGTAACTTAATGGATTATTATCTATTTTAACTTTTTCTTTTAGTTTTGAAGCTATTTTGTATAGATTTTGTTTATCAGGGCATGTTGAAATATGAGTGAAGTTTAGCATCGCGCAAGCAATACGGTAGTCGATTTGAATATGACCAGCTTGGGTGTTACGAATATTATCTAGCGCTTTAAAATTTTTGATCATTCCGATTTGTTTTTCAACAATAAATCTACACTTTAAATATGCTAACAAATAAGAAAATAAATTCTCAGAAATGATTTTTAAATTATACTTTTGTAACCAGACGGCTTTCGCCTGTTTGCTTTGTAGTCAACTGCTTTAATTTTTTTGAATTATTCATTTGTTTTTCCTCAAGTTGGTCGCAAGTCGGTATTTTGGGAATGAATCGTAAATCATCTTTTAACATTTTTACAATATCTCTAAATCCTGTATAAAAAAATCAAATTGAGTTTTTTAAATTTTAACAAAATAAAATTACCTCTATCTAGAAAAATAATAGTTTTATCTGGCAATAATAATTGCTTAAGGTCTCTGTCATTTTCTATAATATATTTGAATATTTTTGCATCATTTTCAAATGCTTCGAATGGACCATAACAGTCGACAAAGTAACCATCTGCACAACAAATAATAAATGGCTTAACTAATGAGTCTTTCTTTTGTGAACTCCAACAGCTATACTGAAATTGGTTATTAGCGCTTTTCTCTAATCTGGTATATGTACCATCAATTACAATCACTAGATCGTCAGATTTTAAATCAAAGAGATTTTTTACCATTTCATTATTTTGGTTTAGAAAAAATTTTCTATCTTTATTGCATCCTAAGAAATATGGAACAAAGTCTTTGTATATTGCTTCTCGTATCTGCGACAAATAATGACTTATTTGAGTTTGGCTTGTATTTTTCCCGAATAAAAGAGCAAGTGAGGTCTGATCAAGACCTTTACGAAGCCAATATCGATAAAGAGCAATTAGTTGTTCTTTTGTTCTTCCATCTGTATTATATATACTACTAATGAATTTTGAAAATCTTACGAAAAATTCTTTAGTCCAACCTGTAATTTTTATACAATCATTTTCATCCAATGTGTCAATATCCTCAAATTTTTCAAATACTGTTTTCTCTTTTTTCAAGAGTTCACTGATTATTTTGAATGATTGAGGATCAAAATATTCATATTTGGTTTTTAAAGATTCATAAATCTCGGTTTTTAAGAGTCCATTGTTATCTAAATGTTTTTTGCAGCATCTCGAATCTTTTTTAATAAAAATACGGTGTTTCTTATAAGATTGGACCAAAGATTCCTTACAGGCATTTTTTAACCTATTTTTTGTTGTATGCTTTCTATTGCAAACAAAACACTTATGATGAGCTGAAAATGTTGTTTTAATTATTTTTCTAAACATTTTATAGTTAAATAATAAATCTAAAATGAAAAAAAATAATGTAATTTCAAAAGTATTTATTAAAAAATGAATAAAAAGACAAAAATAATAATAATAATTAATTTTTTTTTTTTTTCTGTTTTTTTTTTTCAATCAATGAAGTGTTTTTAGAGGCCTCTTCAATTAAATATGAAAAACAATTGCACCAAAAGTTGATTTTAATGTAAATTATATTTGCTGCTTTCCAAATTACTACCCAAAACAAACATTCCTAGAAACAGATAATATTTTAATAAGATAAGTCTTTGAAAATTTAGATTTACCTTAAAGGCTTTTAAAAACATTATTGAATTATTTTCTTCATCAAAAATACTCAAAAAATGAACACAAAAATAGAAAAAATCGAATGTCATAAAAAGTACTGATTGAATCCTTTTGTCTGCAAGATTTCGCATAACTACCTCAAAATGATCACCGATGGTAATCAAAATTTTTTTCTCATTCAAATTGAATCTTTGATTTTAAATATCAAAAAATAAAAGATCAACTTATTAAAAGAAAATACCTTCTTATTTTCCGACAATTATGTATATATTTTTGTGAATCTTCTATCGAAATACCGTTTGGGTTTAAATACCCAAATGAAACATCAGTCCGATTATCGATTAATTTGATCATGAAAAAAATGGGCAGATATTTTTCGTGACAATTAAAAGTAAAATTGGGAGCAATTTCAAAACGATGAATGCGAAAGCATAACCCTCCATTGTCACATGCATGGAGAAAGGAAGCACCAATAACATTCGGCTGAAAGGTCGTTGAATTAATAATTCTGTTTTCATCTGTTAAAGAAACTACTGTAGAAGCTTGAGATATCTGATCAGATAATGAAGGAGAAAATGTTGACGTTGTGAATCCTCTTCTATAAGGAGTACATGAAGATAAACCTAATAAATAAAAAATAACGAAAAAAAACATTTATGAATCTTTAATTGCCTATCTATAAAAAAATAAGAAAATTACAGAAAAATATTTTTTAGAAATAAAAATAGAAAAATTGTAAAGCAGAAGTTTTTATTTAGGTTATTAAATTAATCATTTTGAGTCTATTAATCGATTCAGAAATAATGAAAACATCTTATTCGCTTAAAATGTTGAACTTTAAATGCATTTTCCCTAATGAACTCAAAATATATATTTCCCTTTTTGATAAAAAAAATTATGATAAAAATTCGAAATAAGCTTTTCTTTTTATTTAAAGAAAAAAAATAAAAAATGTTTTTTATTATTTTTATATGATGGTAAATATTACAAAAATAAGCTTAAATAAAATTAATTTTTTCTATTATAGTTTGGAAAAAATTCTTTTTGAGCTTTCAAATTATTCATTTTGAGTCTATTAATCGATTCAGAAATAATGAAAACATCTTATTCGCTTAAAATGTTGAACTTTAAATGAATTTTCCCTAATGAACTCAAATTATAATATTTTCCTTTTTGATAAAAAAAATTATGATAAAAATTCGAAATAAGCTTTTCTTTTTATTTAAAGAAAAAAAATAAAAAATGTTTTTTATTATTTTTATATGATGGGAAATATTACAAAAATAAGCTTAAATAAAATTAATTTTTTCTATTATATTTTGGAAAAAATTCTTTTTGAGCTTTCAAATTATTCATTTTGAGTCTATGAATAGATTCAGAAATAATGAAAACATCTTATTCGCTTAAAATGTTGAACATTAAATTTATTTTCCCTAATGAACTCAAATTATAATATTTCCCTTTTTGATAAAAAAAATTATGATAAAAATTCGAAATAAGCTTTTCTTTTTATTTAAAGAAAAAAAATAAAAAATGTTTTTTATTATTTTTATATGATGGGAAATATTACAAAAATAAGCTTAAATAAAATTAATTTTTTCTATTAAAGTTTGGAAAAAATTCTTTTTGAGCTTTCAAATTATTCATTTTGAGTCTATGAATAGATTCAGAAATAATGAAAACATCTTATTCGCTTAAAATGTTGAACTTTAAATTTATTTTCCCTAATGAACTCAAATTATAATATTTCCCTTTTTGATAAAAAAAATTATGATAAAAATTCGAAATAAGCTTTTCTTTTTATTTAAAGAAAAAAAATAAAAAATGTTTTTTATTATTTTTATATGATGGGAAATATTACAAAAATAAGCTTAAATAAAATTAATTTTTTCTATTAAAGTTTGGAAAAAATTCTTTTTGAGCTTTCAAATTATTCATTTTGAGTCTATGAATAGATTCAGAAATAATGAAAACATCTTATTCGCTTAAAATGTTGAACTTTAAATGCATTTTCCCTAATGAACTCAAAATATATATTTCCCTTTTTGATAAAAAAAATTATGATAAAAATTCGAAATAAGCTTTTCTTTTTATTTAAAGAAAAAAAATAAAAAATGTTTTTTATTATTTTTATATGATGGTAAATATTACAAAAATAAGCTTAAATAAAATTAATTTTTTCTATTATAGTTTGGAAAAAATTCTTTTTGAGCTTTCAAATTATTCATTTTGAGTCTATTAATCGATTCAGAAATAATGAAAACATCTTATTCGCTTAAAATGTTGAACTTTAAATGAATTTTCCCTAATGAACTCAAATTATAATATTTTCCTTTTTGATAAAAAAAATTATGATAAAAATTCGAAATAAGCTTTTCTTTTTATTTAAAGAAAAAAAATAAAAAATGTTTTTTATTATTTTTATATGATGGGAAATATTACAAAAATAAGCTTAAATAAAATTAATTTTTTCTATTATATTTTGGAAAAAATTCTTTTTGAGCTTTCAAATTATTCATTTTGAGTCTATGAATAGATTCAGAAATAATGAAAACATCTTATTCGCTTAAAATGTTGAACTTTAAATGCATTTTCCCTAATGAACTCAAAATATATATTTCCCTTTTTGATAAAAAAAATTATGATAAAAATTCGAAATAAGCTTTTCTTTTTATTTAAAGAAAAAAAATAAAAAATGTTTTTTATTATTTTTATATGATGGTAAATATTACAAAAATAAGCTTAAATAAAATTAATTTTTTCTATTATAGTTTGGAAAAAATTCTTTTTGAGCTTTCAAATTATTCATTTTGAGTCTATTAATCGATTCAGAAATAATGAAAACATCTTATTCGCTTAAAATGTTGAACTTTAAATGAATTTTCCCTAATGAACTCAAATTATAATATTTTCCTTTTTGATAAAAAAAATTATGATAAAAATTCGAAATAAGCTTTTCTTTTTATTTAAAGAAAAAAAATAAAAAATGTTTTTTATTATTTTTATATGATGGGAAATATTACAAAAATAAGCTTAAATAAAATTAATTTTTTCTATTATATTTTGGAAAAAATTCTTTTTGAGCTTTCAAATTATTCATTTTGAGTCTATGAATAGATTCAGAAATAATGAAAACATCTTATTCGCTTAAAATGTTGAACATTAAATTTATTTTCCCTAATGAACTCAAATTATAATATTTCCCTTTTTGATAAAAAAAATTATGATAAAAATTCGAAATAAGCTTTTCTTTTTATTTAAAGAAAAAAAATAAAAAATGTTTTTTATTATTTTTATATGATGGGAAATATTACAAAAATAAGCTTAAATAAAATTAATTTTTTCTATTATATTTTGGAAAAAATTCTTTTTGAGCTTTCAAATTATTCATTTTGAGTCTATGAATAGATTCAGAAATAATGAAAACATCTTATTCGCTTAAAATGTTGAACATTAAATTTATTTTCCCTAATGAACTCAAATTATAATATTTCCCTTTTTGATAAAAAAAATTATGATAAAAATTCGAAATAAGCTTTTCTTTTTATTTAAAGAAAAAAAATAAAAAATGTTTTTTATTATTTTTATATGATGGGAAATATTACAAAAATAAGCTTAAATAAAATTAATTTTTTCTATTAAAGTTTGGAAAAAATTCTTTTTGAGCTTTCAAATTATTCATTTTGAGTCTATGAATAGATTCAGAAATAATGAAAACATCTTATTCGCTTAAAATGTTGAACTTTAAATGCATTTTCCCTAATGAACTCAAAATATATATTTCCCTTTTTGATAAAAAAAATTATGATAAAAATTCGAAATAAGCTTTTCTTTTTATTTAAAGAAAAAAAATAAAAAATGTTTTTTATTATTTTTATATGATGGTAAATATTACAAAAATAAGCTTAAATAAAATTAATTTTTTCTATTATAGTTTGGAAAAAATTCTTTTTGAGCTTTCAAATTATTCATTTTGAGTCTATTAATCGATTCAGAAATAATGAAAACATCTTATTCGCTTAAAATGTTGAACTTTAAATGAATTTTCCCTAATGAACTCAAATTATAATATTTTCCTTTTTGATAAAAAAAATTATGATAAAAATTCGAAATAAGCTTTTCTTTTTATTTAAAGAAAAAAAATAAAAAATGTTTTTTATTATTTTATATGATGGGAAATATTACAAAAATAAGCTTAAATAAAATTAATTTTTTCTATTATATTTTGGAAAAAATTCTTTTTGAGCTTTCAAATTATTCATTTTGAGTCTATGAATAGATTCAGAAATAATGAAAACATCTTATTCGCTTAAAATGTTGAACATTAAATTTATTTTCCCTAATGAACTCAAATTATAATATTTCCCTTTTTGATAAAAAAAATTATGATAAAAATTCGAAATAAGCTTTTCTTTTTATTTAAAGAAAAAAAATAAAAAATGTTTTTTATTATTTTTATATGATGGGAAATATTACAAAAATAAGCTTAAATAAAATTAATTTTTTCTATTAAAGTTTGGAAAAAATTCTTTTTGAGCTTTCAAATTATTCATTTTGAGTCTATGAATAGATTCAGAAATAATGAAAACATCTTATTCGCTTAAAATGTTGAACTTTAAATTTATTTTCCCTAATGAACTCAAATTATAATATTTCCCTTTTTGATAAAAAAAATTATGATAAAAATTCGAAATAAGCTTTTCTTTTTATTTAAAGAAAAAAAATAAAAAATGTTTTTTATTATTTTTATATGATGGGAAATATTACAAAAATAAGCTTAAATAAAATTAATTTTTTCTATTAAAGTTTGGAAAAAATTCTTTTTGAGCTTTCAAATTATTCATTTTGAGTCTATGAATAGATTCAGAAATAATGAAAACATCTTATTCGCTTAAAATGTTGAACTTTTAAATGATTTTTCCCTTATAAATTCTTAAAATAAAATATTCCCTTCTAGTAGAAACTCAAAGATTCGTAATGACTTATTTTGTTTATTATTTATATTATATTATTAATATTTTTTATTCATATAATTACGCCAGACTCGGCGTTATTAAAAATAAAATAAAATTGAATATAAAGGAAGTTAGTTAAGTACTGTTTATTATCATTTTTTTAAATTAACAATTATGTTTAAGAAATTAAAATATCAAAATAAATTTTTTTTTTTAAATAAATACCACAAAAGTTTTTAGTTTAGATTAAAAATTTAAATATTGTTAATAACAAAAAAAAAAACTTTTTGTTTTTTATAAGAGGAAAGAATATTTTATTTCAACTTTTAATTTGTTGATTATTTGTAATTTTTTTAGGTAAAAAGAATGAATTTTGCATTGGCATATGCTGACATAACAGGTAAAATTATTTATCATTCATTACGCTTCGGTTGGAAAGCATCCAAACTAGCATTTAGTGCGAGTTGGAAATTGACTGGATTTTCTTTAAACGGAATTTCTAAAATAAACGAAATGCGTCTTCAAAAAAAATTTAAAAGACCTGCAAGTATAATTATATTTATTTATCGTGCTAATGATTTAATATATTTTCGTTTTTAGACAAGAAAAAAAATTATAACCCTGAAACAGTTCTTGTGCTTGAGGAATGGTTCATAAAAAATTTGGACAATCCGTATGCCTCTGCAAAAATGAAAAAAGAGCTGGCAAGGAAAACAAGGTATCGGTACAACAAGTATCCAAATGGCTAATGAACAAAAGGAAAAAAATAAAAGAAAAACCATTTATTTCGCTAAAAAGATTACCTCTCGATGCAAAACTTGTTTTAAAGAATCATTTCGAATCAATTTCGGAACATCCGAACAGAGATCAAATTAAAAAATTGTCAAATGGCCTTAATGTGTCTGAAAAAAGGATCTCACAATGGTTTGCTAAAAAAAGATTCGAAAAAAATAAGTTAAAATTTTGATTGAGTTATTTTTTTTTAATTTTATTATTTGAAAATAAATTTTTATAAAAAATCCTGTTTTTGTGTTCAATTTCAACTCTTTTTTACAAAAAGAAATCTATAATTAAGTAAAAAATCTCTTGAACAAATTGACAATTGAAAAACAAAAATTCAAAATACAAAAAAGCAAAAAAAATTTTAACAAATTCTTAAATGAAATTGCTGTGACAAATGAATCCAATGATGAGCCAGCTAAATCGGTAAAAAATGTCGTGAAATCTTTAGCTTGCATTGAAAATGCCTAAAAATATATTTTTAAAAATAAAAAAGAAAAATTAATATTCACATACTGTCCAAAAAGTTGGTCGCTTCATGTATCCATAATTCAAGATTCCAAAAATGTCGAATAGTTGTATGAATTTACCCAAATTAGTGTTACATTCTTCATAATTTCTTTCTAATTCTTTTAACATTACTTCAACCTCGGCGGTAAATATAAACGTTATCATTGCAGTAACAATAAAGAAAAATCCAAAATTGAAAATTCTCTTGACTTTAGATGGTGCTTTTGGTTTGAGATTTATTAAGAAGTCATTATCGGTTACAAATATAAGTTTTTCTTTCCGGACTGTTCGAAAAACTCTTATATTTCCTTTAATCCAAGTGACTTCTACTTTTCTTTTACTTATTGTCCATATTTTTCCAAATTGGTATTCACCTTGAATTTTGAATCAAATTCTATAAAATGATTTGAAAGAAAAAAATAATTAAATGGTACCATTAAGTTCAAACTTTACAGGCTGATCTAAAACCAAATTCTCCATTTTCGTCCTAAAGATCAATTATAAAATTCAGTGGGAAAAATGAAAAAAATTAAAAAAATACATGTTACACTACAATTTATTTATGAATGTTTTTTTTTAAATCGCCAAGCCTGGCGTAATTTTTTTGAATAAATTAAATTAAATTAAAATGTTGTATGAAGTTTGTCCAAGTGATTTGGTTTGAGGTGTAGTGGTTCGAACAGTGGTCGAGTTTGTAGTTGTCCGAAGAGTACTGGTTGAGGCTTGATTGATACGAAAAGCTGTCGAGGCTGAAGTTAGTCCAAGTGATGTGGTTTGAGGTGTATTGGTTCGAACAGTGGTCGAGTCTGTAGTTGTCCAAAAAGTACTGGTTGAGGCTTGACTGATACGAATAGCTGTCGAGGCTGAAGTAGGTCCAAGTGATGTGGTTGTTCGAGATGTGGTTTGTGTAGCTATTTGATTGAATGAATTTTCAAATGAACTTCTGGCTGAAGCAATAAAATCTTTAAAGTTGACAACCATCTAAAGATTAAGCCAAAATATAAATAAAAAATCAAGAAAGAAGATTTAAAATCAAGATTTTAAAATAAACTTCTTAATGATCATATATGTGTTTTTTTTGTGTGCTTTTTTAATTATGAGATGAATTGTTAAGTTTTTATTGAATTTTTTTCATCATTTATTTTGCCAAAAAATGGAACTGGCAAAGATTAAAATTGAATTTAAACGTTTTGGTGGCAATTGTTCTCACCTTAGCTATATACTCTTAATATTTTTTTTTGATTATTTTTTTTTTTTCAAAAGATATTTTAGGGTAAAAAATTCAAAACAAATCCGTTAAAGCTCTTTATTGTTTTTTCGTTAAATAATATAAAATTTGGAAACAGGGACGTCTGTCAAACGGAACTGAGTTGGTTGGAATAGGAGCACAACAAGAATTTAGGTTTATTATTAAAAATATATACCGAGGATTTAATATTAATTCTTTTTATTAAAGAAATTGTGCTGATGTCAGAATAATGTACAATCCAAATGTTCCCGAGCTAATAGAGGAATTTAAAAATCCTCCCATAAGATCACAAAAAGTTAGACCAGTTTATCAATGTGAAACATGGAAAGAACCAATCTTCACAATTAATACGAAACCTGATTTAAATAAATTTACTGGAAGCGGTCTTATTTGTTGGAACAAAGCAAACGACTTTTGGAATGATATTGATTTGTATTACAAACATATTGAAATGTGCAATAAATGTTTTGCAAACTGTATGGATCCCGAAAAGGTGTGTCCGAATGAGTGCACTTGTCGTTGGTATGAATGATTTTTCTCAAAATCTAAATGGAAAACTGCTTTTATCTAATATTAATTTTATTTAATATATTTAAAAATGAATAAATAAAAAATTAAAAACAATTTGAGCTGGTTATTCGAGTAAATTTAAAATTTCAACTTAGTTGTTCAGATGAAAAAATCGAATTATAGAGTTAAATCAAATCAGTGATTATCTTTCATTTCTTTTTAGATATTTCGTTAAATTTAAAAGAAATTCTTTTTTGAATGTATTTTGATATTTCCAAAAATACACTATAATAATTAAACTTTTTTTTGATTCAAATGATCAAGAAAAATTTTATAATACTCTTAACTTTCTCTTGTTTGTCCAAATAATAAAAGAATATTTAATTGGAATATGAAAATAAAATAAAACTAACTAAATCAAAATAAATTCTTTACTAAATATTTTCTTTTCAGCTAGATTTTCTTACAAAATTTACGATTAAATTTTTAAAAAATACGTTAATTTACCTTTGTACTTTAATTTGAAACCATTTTGAATATTTTATTTTTTAAATAAAATTTGAACTTATTTTTATATTAAAAAACTAATGTTCTTTTCGTCTCAAGTTGCTTATTTTTTTCTAATTGCAATCAAATTTTTTGAAAATTCAAGTATATTAATTAAATTTTCTGTATTTTTTATAATGAGATTTCTTAATTTACTATTTAATATTTGATTAATTGTATTATAACAAACGAACATAAACTAAAAGTTTTTAAAAAAAGATGCTTATAATTTATTGGAAATTTAATTCAATCACGTTTAATTCTTATCCTAAAGATTCAAAAGAGGATTTTTAATCTACTTAAAAAATGTAATAAACATATAAGTGGTAGTTTACTTAATTTAATTTTGCTAAACAATGTTAAATCTAACTGTATAATTTTAGACGGTTTCCTGAGTCCCCTTAAAGGCATGATATAAAATTAATAAAAATTAATAAATAAGAAAATAAATTAACGTAAAATCTGAAAAGTGAAAAAGAGGTATTTTTCGAAAAATAATGTAAATTTTCATGATTTTACATACGAAGCTTATTTTATTCAAACAGTGCAATATTGTTTTATAGCCTAATATTTTTTATTGGATAAAAAAAAATTCAACAGATAATTAACATCATTTATTGAAAAAATGACCGACTAAAATTAAAATATAAATTATTTTATTTAATCAAAAACTTTTACAACTACAACTGGAGTTTTATTTTTTTTTTTTAAATTGCACAAAAAACTCAAGGTATCCGATTATTTTTACAAACATGTTTCGACAAGTATTAAATTGGACAAACATATTTCGACAAATGTTTATTTTGTCAAGTTTTATTTTGACATGAATAAATTTGACAACCAAAAATAAATTAGACAAGTATTATTTTGATAAAAAAGTTCGACAAGATTTAATAAGACAGAAAAAAAGTAAAAGATAAATTATTCAAAAAATCCATTGTTTTCTCACTATTGAAATCGGTTTCTCCCTAACCCCATTTGACAAAAAATAAAAGAAAAATTTATGTCTAAATTATTTTATATTTTTAAATTCAATCCTTATAGACAATTGGTACACAACTCCTGCACGCTCAAACCCTCTAGAGGGTCATCGGGGATATTTTAGACGTGAAATAGTGAATTGCTGCAATCAACGATACTTCTTCTTTAACAACAGAGTTGCAAATGAGTGGAACATGCTTCCAGACGAGATAACAAACTCAAATTCAGTCAACACGTTCAAAATCAAGCTGGACGAGCACAAAAAAAACTGCCATAGGGCGTCATCTACTGTTGACGCTCTCCGCATGGCCTAAAATCATGCAACATTTTACTACTACTTCTACTACTAGATAAAAAGATGAGAATTCAATTTTATTTTTCGGTGCAATTAATAATAAAAAATCAACTTGTTTTTTTTAATATTTAATTAATTATTTTTGGATTTATTAAAATAGATTAAGCTAATTGAAATTCAAAATTAAAGTCTTCTACTTTTTATTCCGATCCCGAAGCTTTGTGGGTTTGTCTATCAAATTATGAAAAAAACATAATATTAATTAAAAAAAATTTTAACTAATTGCTTGAAAATAACTGAATTTAATTATAACTAATGAGGTTAATTTACATTTTTAGGAGCAGTTATCTTTCGTATTTTACGGTTCATATTTACAGCACAATGAGCCAACATTTTTTCGTCTTTAAGTCCATTCATATTAAACAAATTTTCACATAAATTTTGGATGTATCTGATTTCAAGTGGATCTAGGGAACTGTTATTCCATAAACCTTTTCCATAAACAATTGAGTTTTCCAATTCTTTTTTACTGAATATTTTTTCTAAAATTGATGCTGCAAAAAGATGTGGATCTTAATATTTTCTTAATATTTCCTTTATTTCGTTTTGGTTCAAGTATTCAATCATGCGATGATTTTGACTGAGAAGCAAATTAAATTCAATTATTTGCGGTGTTTGAATATTGGTATTTGTTTCGTCTAGTATTCTAGTGTTTGTTTTAAGTACATTAGGTGTTTTAATGTTAGGGGTATTGATGAAAATGGGGTTAGTATTTTGTGCTACCATTTTAAGGACTAAGATAACTACTAGAAGATTTCAATTGACTAATTGGACGAAAGCTTTCCGCCTGCGCATAGCTTAAAGAAGAGGATACATTATAATTATTTAGATGTTGAAAAACAAAAGGCATTGAATGAGATGGAAAATCAAGGTGTATATTATCACAGTGATTTGATGTTTCGCGTTCATTTGAAGCTACATTGATTATTCTCAAATCAACACACGGATAATGACACGGCATTTGACAAGTTTCTGATATTTGTTCATTTTTTTTCATTTGATGATCAACTAATTTATTAAAAACATTAGCTAATTTGTTTAATGTGTCTTTATCTAATAAAAAAAATTAAGATTTTTTTAAGTTTTAATATTAAGGTAGTTTACTGCAATAAATCCTTGTGTAAGAGTTGTATTTAAAATAGTCAACTGCTTGCTAACTTCAATTGAGTTTTTTTCCAATTTTTCTTTAAATTGAAGTTGAAGTTTTCTCAATTCTTCGAGCTCAAATTCTTTTTTTGTCGCACTTATTTTTAGCATTTTTTTTTCTCCTCTTTTTGCCCTTCCTCTTCAACTTCATAAAATTTATTAATAATGCATCAAATTTGGCATGATTTTGAATCTTAAAAGCGTTTTAATTTTTGTTGTCAAAAAAAGAAATTTAGAAAGTTTACCTCGGAATTTTTTGCATTTTAAGCGTTAAAAATTTGTTTCAAAGAATTCGAAGCAGACAATGTTTTTCCCTTTGTACTTTTTCGCTTTCTGTCGGCAGTCTTTAAAAGAAAGTATTATTAAATTTAAAACAGTTGATTTAGCTCAGGTACAGAGTTTTTTAAAAGTCCCAAAAAAAAGTCCAAGTCCAAGTCCAAATAGGAAAAAAAAAAAAGCCTTGACTTGGACTTGACTTGAGACTTGTGACTTTTAAACAACTCTGCTCGGGTATAAAAGTTTCAAAAGTTTTTTGATACAGAAAAATAAATAAATAAATAAAATTGATAAAACTTCGTCAATCTCACATTTTTCGTAAAATACTTACATTTTTCGTTTCTATTTGCAAGCTTGATAAGTGTTTTTCAAAAAAAATTTGAATATAAAATGATTAAAATGTGAATTTTAAGTTAAAATTCACATCCTTACTCGTACTTAACATGTTTTCATAATTAAGATTGCTACATCCGAATTCTTTGATTATAACTAGACAATTGAAAGGCTCATTCTGTATTAGAATTCCTATGAATAAGAAATAAGTCTTTTAAATAATCATTAATTTGTATTCTTACCCTCTGTTTCTAAATTTGATCATCGTAAAACTTAATAGAATCACCTATAATTAACTTTTTGAGTTGGCGAGAAAGAAAATGCAACTTATTTTGAAGAATATTCCCGTTTTCAACGCAGTTGCGTTGCATTTCTTAAAACAAAGTTTAAGGCTACAATAAAGAAATTCATTTTTTTAAAAAAACTAATGTATAATCATAGTCGAATTTGCTGGTGAAATTTTCGAAATAGTAGTAGTAGTAGTAGTTTTGACTGTCGCTTGCTAGCCAGCGAGTGTGCTGATAAGGCAAACTAAGGCAGCTGATGTGATTGATTGCTGCTCACCAGCAAACAATGCCTTCTTTAAAGCTGTTAACATTGTGGGCTTCAACTAATTCATTTGGCAGTGAGTTCCATATGTTAGCGGTTCTGTTGAAAAAAAAAATTTTTTTTTTGTTGGAGTCTCGAAATTTCTTTTTGATATTTGAGGCAGTGACCTCTTCCTTGGTTTTTTGTGACATTAAAATTATTGCTTTTTTCAACCGATTCCATTCCATGCATGAACTTGTATATTTGAATTAGATCACCTCTTTTTCTTCTTTCCACCAGATTTGGAATGTTCAAAGCTTTCAATCTGCTTTCATACGGTTTGTTTCTAATTGAAGAAAAAAATTTCGTTGAATCCTTTCAACATTCTCGCAGTTAGACTTAAGAATTGGAGACCATACAGGCACCGCAAATTCCAAAAGAGGACGAACAAAAGTAAAATACAAACATCTTAATAACTTACAATCAAAACGAGCGAATTATTTCCTGATGCGACCTAACATTTGATTTTCTTTGTTTGTAGCCTCTATCACTAGATTTTTCCATTTAAGATTTGCATTGAAAATAACTCCAAGATCTCTTTCGGTTTCTGACGTTGCTAACTGCTTACCATTAATAAAATAAGGAAATTCTTTGTTTTTATGACCATAATGCATAACCACACATTTTGATATGTTGAAGAGAAGTAGCCAATCTTAAATCCACTTGAAAATTAAATCTAAATCTGATTTTAGTTTCGCTGCGCTTATTTCTTAAACCGTTTGCGAGAAAATTTTAGTACCATCTGCATTAAATTTTACAACATTCTCTATTCCTTTTGGTAGATCATTGATATAAAAAACGAACAATAGTTACCAATCACTGACCCTTGTGGTACAGCGCTAAAAATCTCAATACAATCCGACAAAATTTTACCTTGAATAACTCGTTGTCTTCTATTTTTCAAGAAAGCTTCAATCCATTTTAGTGTCAGACAATCAAAGCCATACGCTTTCAATGTAGCTATTAGTAGTCTGTGCGGAACAGTATCAAATGCTTTCGCAAAATATAGCCGGATCACATCAACAGGAATACTTTTGCTTAAACTCATTGAGATGAAATCAAGAGTTTCCAGAAGATTAGATGTACATGACTCTTTCTTAACAAATCCATAATGATCTTTAGATATAATATTATTCTTATAAAAATAGATTTCCATTTTTGTTCCTATACTGCTTTCCTAAATTTTGCCAGGAATTGAAGTTAAAGACACAGGATGATAATTGCTTGCCGTTGATTTATCACCTTTTTTATACAATGGAGAAATATTTGTTGATCTGAATTGTATTGGAAGCTGACTATTCGATAATGATTCTCTGAAAATCAAAGTTAAAGGAACAGTAAAGGCTTCTGCACAGTTTTTTAGCTATAACGGATAAAGCATGTCTACACCACATGATTTATTTTGATTAAGGTCTTGTAATTTATTGAAAACCATTTTATAACTAAGTCATCTGGCTAAATGTCAATATATTCTGACCAGTCTTCATTAAATTCAACTTCAAAAGGAGGAAGATCACCATCTTGTTCAATAACAAAAACATCTTGAAAAAATGTATTAAGAAGATTTGATATCTCTTTCGGTTCATGCGTTAATTCATTGATTGACTTTTTTAATGCTTTGATTGATTCTTTGATTACTTGTTGATCATTTAGGTATTTGTACAATATTTTTGAAATCCTCTTAGCTTTTTCAACAAAATTATGTTCATAAGTGAGTCTGGCTCTTTTTATTTTTGATGAAACTAATTTTACAGATACGTTTGTAATCATTATATAGATTCATATCCTTCCAGTTACATGAACAGTTCCAATATCTTAGATTCTTTTTATTTCTAATTATGACCTTGAGATCATTTTTTATCCAAGGTTTTGAGATGCATTCCTTTTTAGAGCCATCCGTCACTAGGATGAATCGATTACTGGCTTCGCTGACATAGAAAATTAACTCATTGTACATTTCCTGAATATTTAAACTCTCAAATAGGTGCATCCAATCAATATTAGATGTTAACAGCTTTTTCGCTTGATTGTTAAAAATTTGGGATATTTACATGCCGAAATAGAAAAGTATCGCTTAGTGTCTCTCTGAATTTATGTTCGAGTCCATTTTCGTTAAAGATTTCTGACACACAGCCATTTGACCAGGTGATTGATGAAAAGTTAAAGTCACCCATTATTAGAAGATCCTTAAAACCTTAAACCTGTTTATAATAATACAATATTTAATCTTTAAAAGCTATATTATTTAAGTTATTGAACGTTCTGAAGTACTATGAATGGAATTCTTATTTAAGTAAAAATGTGAGCTAAGTTCTTAATGAATCTGTCAGCATTTGGAAGCGTCTTACTTCTGAGATACGTGAAAAGTATAATTCTAACTTATCTTTTTGCATCAGTTGACAAGCTGATGAATAAGTGATTGTTCAGGGTAACATATCTTCCCCCACACCTTTAAGATTGCATCGTCCTCGATGAACTCAATTTTTAGAACTTCAGATAAAAATAAAAATTTATAATTGAAAATTACATAATTGAATGATTAAATAATTATTAAAATAAATATTGTTAAATATAATTGCTTCAATATTCACTGAATCAGCACATCTGCTGGATTCGCCTCCTTGCTACTTCGCTTTTTTAAATTATCATTTAAGTGATGATTAATTATGTATTTGTATAAAAGAGAGTTGCATTTTATCATAAAATAGATAAAAATTAAACACATGAATGCTGAGACTGTAATTATTATTATTCTCAGGAGTCCAGATTTTTCTATTAAACGATAAATTTTTATAATCTTCTCGTTTAAATTATGTAAAAAATTTGCAACAAAATCCGAACTGAATAATAGATTGTTACTTTTATTTTTAAAAAATAAAATTCTTTTCATAGTCTATTACGTTTAGATTGAAGAATCGTGCCCAAAAATCAACTTGTCAAACTTACTGTCTAAGTAATTGATTGTAAAAGAATTGACCGAATTTATAATGGTAACTTTTATTTTATTAACAATAGCTATTTTCGCACCAATTTTTCTTATCCAATTCCTTTTATTATTATTACAGTTGAACACATTATCTTTCCTTAAAATGTTATTTTTATCAGATAACCTTCTTCAACCTTATCGCTTAGACTGTATTCTTTCTGCAGATTTAAGTACAATCCGAATAGCTATTAAGATAAATGGATTATATTTTTGAGCAATTAGGTGCAAAAATAATTCCATCTCTTGTATATAGGACTAATGAACCTGATGTTCTAATTACGTATTTCGACTTTACTCTTAGCTATATCTTTGATACTCATTCAGAAACTATCTTTTATTTAGTCTAAAGATTCTTTAAAATATTGATATACACTGTTATCTAGATTATCTTTCGGCTTTAATTCTATTTTTCCTGTTGATTCTAAAGGCCAATCTGAGAATAGTACATATGTTCGCAAAAATTATGTTCACAGACAAAAATATGTTCGCAAAGACTAATATATGTTCGCAGAGTACAATATATGTTCGCAAGGACGAATATATGTTCACAGAGAACAATATATGTTCGCAAAGACGAATACATGTTCGCAAAAATTATGTTCGCAGACAAAAATATGTTCGCACATATATGCCCTTATAATTTTACTCTTTAACGTTTTTTGAAGTAATTGCGAATTTTAAATAATCTCTTATGATTTTTTTGTCTTAAAAAACTTTCTTAGAACAAAAATACTTTTGCTGTCTAAAAATACTCTTGTGATATAAAAATTTCTTTTTCTGTCCTAAAAAAACTTAAGTAAAATCAAAAAAGAAGAAAAAAAATTTAAAGCCATTAAAATTTATAATTATAAAAAAATTATCAAAAAATGAATTTGAGATGCGGTAAAGTTAAAGACGAGCAACTGCCCGTTAAAAAGAATCGTCAAGTAAATAAGCAAATAAGAAATTCTAGTCATATGCCCAATATAAACAACGTAGCACATGAGAATATTCAACATCAATTTGACTTGCATCAAGAATTTTATGAAAATAATCAACAAGAATGCGATGACGATATTGACTTCGATTTTAATGAATTTGAGAGAAATGTTGTGATCCATGATCGTACTTTAAATGGGTCCGAGGATGAAAATACTAGTACTGCAAAGAATAAGTCTAATAAATCGAATAAAGACGGGTCAAACACTAACGAAGACGTCGATGAAAACGATGAAATTGAAATACCCGAAGATATCATCGGTCACCACTTGATTTAATAAACGGTACAAAAAGGAATAAACAAGGCGAATTTTGTAAGAAGCTCTGCTATGCTGGTCATTATTATGTAGCGGATAGAGATTATGTTAAAACAAAAAACATTAAAAAAATCGATTGGAAATGCAAAGGTATTAGAACTACGCAAACAAATGCTAAGTGTATTGGGCGAGTAACGTCTAAAGGTTATAATGAGCCTGTCACAATTATAACCGGCCATAATCATTTACCAGAGCCCAAAAAAAAAGAAAAGTTAGAGCATTTAAATAAAATCAAGAATTTAGCTCTCACAACTAAAGACCACGCTCATTAATTCGATCAGCATCGCTCGATCTAGACAACGCTATTGCGAGTCTTATACCCGAAAATAAGGCTCTTTTATCTACCATAAAGCGAGTCCGAAAGGATAAGGCAGGTTATGGGTCGAACCCTAAAAGTTTGGAGGAGATCAATGTACCAGAAGAACTAAGGTACACTTTTGTCAAACCTCCAAATGAACCTCAAGTTTTTTTGTGGGAGGATAGTCAGGACGAAAAAAGAATTCTTATTTTCACAACTCAGAGCAATTTAGACATTTTCTTAAAACATCGAGACTAGTATATAGACGGAACGTTCGACGTGAGTCCGGTAATATACCAACAAATGGTCACAATTCATTGTTTATTTAATAATAAGGTAATACCTTTGGTTTATTCACTCTTACCCAATAAAGACCTTTTAACTTATAAAAAAATATATTAAATGCTCATGCCGTATGTAAAAAATAAACCAAAAAGCATTAATATAGATTTTGAATTGACCAATATTACTGCTATTAGACAGTGCTTTCCTGAAACAAAAATCTACGGCTGTTTTTTTCATTTTACTCAGAACATGTGGAAACATGTTCAAGCCGATAAGTTTAAAAGAAAATAAAATAAGAAACCTTAAATACAATTTAAGAAATAAAAACAATTTTATTGTACCAAAAACAAAAAAAAAGTTTGGAGAGCTAACTTTTTATGATTTTTTTCCGAAATTAATTAATAATTTTGTTATTGATCGTCTATGTTTATCCTTCAATCATTTCAAAACATCTATTTTTAATAATATAAATATTATCTTTCTTAAATCAATTAAAATTTTTGATAAATTTAATTTGGTTTACAAAAACTTTTACAAATCAATTAATTAAATTAATTAAATTTTTCTTTTTGTTTAATAATCTTTTTTATATAAAACATTTTGATAAATTGTATTTTAATGAATTATTTATTTTAATTGAAATAAATGAAGAGTTAATCAGTCTATTCAATAGATAAGGGCACTAGCCTGTTGATTAACCTTGAAACTTTAAACTATAAACTTTAAAAAATTAATTCAAAATTTCAGGGAAGAGCAAAAGTTACAAGAATTAGAATTCAGTAAACTTCGTACCGGTCAATTTTATAGTAAAGCTAAAGATAAGGAAATTAGAATTTATCATATGTGCACTACATTTGACAAAAATGATATTAAAGGTTTCTAAAGTGGTATGGCTCAAAATTTATGGGAATAAGGCTGTAAATAAATAATAATAGTCTTCCTTAAGTTTTTTTTCAAATTTTTTTTCTAATTCAATTGTTGTAATTTTTGATGTTATTTTTATTCAATAAAGTTGATCAAAAATCAAAGTATTTTGCTAATTTTTTAATGTTAAAATATCTTATTTGAACATTTTTTGCGAACATAATTGTTGCGAACATATTTCTGCGAACATAGTTCGACTCTTGCTAACATAATTGTTGCGAACATATTTTTGCGAACATAATTCGACTCTTGCGAACATAATGTTGCGAACATGTTGTCTGCGAACATAATTGTTGCGAGCATACGTACTACTTCCGCCAATCTTCGTCAAAATCTTCTGAAAAACGATCATCCGGGTAATTTTCATCTGATAAGTTTTCAGTTATCACTTTGTTGCAGTATTCTTTTTCTGAAACTTAAACTGAAACAAGATACACTACTTCACTTGGAAATTTTAAGCTTCTTTCACTTGGGTTAAGACTAGCTCCTGTACGCATAAGCAATCAAGACCTTGTAGCCCATAACTGTCATCATGATCGATTACCTGGAATTCAAGGTCACATACATGACCTTCGATATTCAATTTTAATGGTACTGTTTTACCATTTATTTTAACAATATTATTATCTGCCGTTTTAATACAAATGTCAGACTCCTTTATGGTTATTTTATTCCTTTTTACAAAATTTCTGCTTATTATTGAAGATATATATCCGCTATCAAGTGCCATTATTAGTGTTATACAATCAATATTTGCTGATATATATAAAAGGTTTCTTGTATCACATGTGTACACATATTCTGGCTTTTCCTTCAGATTGTCATAATAATTGTTAACCATATTAACCCTTCTTGTATTACGATTCTGTTTAGAGTAATTGCTATTGTTATTCAGTCTACATTGTGAAATTTTATGGCCTGGTTTTTTGCATCCAAAGCATACTAAGTTTTTCTTAAACTCATAATTCTGGCTTCCAAATTTTTCCTTACCATTTTGTTCATATTTCTGACCTTTAAATTTTGGGACATATTCTTTTCGATTAATTGATGGTTTCATAAAAGAATCCTTATAAAAATTTTTTTGTCTTGAATAGTTGACAACCGTTGGTTTGCAAAAATTGCTTAATCCTTTAGTAAAAACTCTTGCATGCCTGACGGCATCATCTAGCGTTTCTAGATTCTTACTCCATATCGAGTTTTTAAATTTAGCTGAGTGACAAAAAGAAAAATTTATTTAATATAATTTACCCAAACCCAGAAAATTAAATATGTGAATAAGAATTTAAGCTTTTATTTACAATGCCTCAGAATCAAGATAACACAGATTAAACAAACCTTTTTTTAAAGACGATTAATTGAACAGTAGAACAAAACATCCAATCAATAAAATGTTGACATTTTTGATACCTAATTATCATAAATTCTGTTTTCAAAACTGTCACTGAAAAACTCGATATGCTCTAATTCGGCCCTTACTCTTGGGTCAAAGGCTTCAAGAAAGAACCAGACTAATTCGAACTCATCTAATTATCTATTTTGTTTAAAATTGTCTGGAATTTCATTATGTTGTCCTCAAAATTTGACGTTAATTTTATGCTTTTTAGTTCAGATCTAAGCATTCTCTGAACATCTGCTGGTTTCAGGGTTGCTAATAATTGAGTTATAAATTTATCCCACATAACTGATTCCGCTCTATGTTTTGATTGATTTATATTCCTATAACTATCTTCTTCTATTTTAATCTTTTTGATACTGGCCAATAGCTCAGCTCTCTTGAAAAAAAGCTCTATAAGCAACTTCTTAGGTTTTCCAGAATTTTGAACATTTTGAAGCCATTCCATTTGTTCGGCTTCTGTACAACTTACCATTTCGCTGTCGTCATCTAATCTCTGGAATTCATTTTCAATAGAACCATTTTGTGTCTTTATCGAGTTTTCTAGCTCTTATACACAAAGTTTCTCAAGGTAATCTTTTGAAATAGGGACCATAAAAAATATGATCTTTTTATCGCTGCTACCAATTGAAATCGGTTTATAATAAAACAATGTTAAATCTTTAAAAGCTTTATTTATGTTATTGAACGTTCTGAAGTTCTAAGAATGGAATTCTTATTTTATCTATATGCTCTTGTCAAGAATACGAGCCTATAATTAAGTCAAAATGTGAGCTAAGTGCTTAATGTATCTGTCAGCATTTGAAAGCGTCTAACTTCTGAGATACGTGAAAAGTATAATTCTAATTTATCTTTGTGCATCAGTTGACAAGCTGATGAATAAGTGATTGTTCAGGGTAACAAACCTCTCTCGTCCACATAGTCTTTAGCTTGTTTGAAGACTAAATCGAAATAGTTCATATCAACAAAATCGTTTGGCCTTTAAAGACAGCCAATTAAATACTTTCCACAGTTAAAATTAACTCCTACCAAAATGTGTTCTATTTTACATAAATTAAAACCTGTATCATTTATTCAAATTAGTCGATTTTTTCATCAATGTAGAGACATACACCACCGCCTCTGCGTCCATCACTTCTGTTGATTCTGTACAAATTGTATCCTTTAACGTTCGTAATTGAGATGCTCTTGAACCAAGTCTCACTGACTGCTACAATTTGTGGGCTTTAGTTTCAATAACAACACTGAATTCATCTAGTTTATTGTCCAAAGAAGTAGCATTTAAATATACACATTTTTAAGATACGAGACTATCCACACGTGATGGCGCTTCTGATGAGCGATTATTGCTTCTTGAATTTGACGATCTGATTTCCACGGATGAGATGAACGCGAAAGGACGAGTCTTGTGAAAGACCATTATTTGCTTCATTTCTTTGTTTCCTCAATTCATAGTCTAAAGCTCTTTCGGTTTCAGTCAAATCTGGACTAAGATAAACAGATTTGTAAATATTTGAATCTCTCTACTTTTTCGCTGCTAGTAGTAATGGATTTATGTTTGATTCGTCTTTGAGTTCTCCTAGAATTGGTCCTGGTTAACTTTGGTCTTTAGATCTCAAACGTCTCGAATACGCTGGCTTGACATCACTTTTTCCAATAGTGGATAGAATTTCATTGATTTTTACTTCATCTTCTGCTTTCTTATCTGCTAAAATCTCTTTCTTTGATTCTGGCACACCATAAATTATCACATTTTTTTTTCTTCTATTTCTTTCATTCATTTCGCTAATGGTTGCATTTTCTACAGCTATCTGATCCGCTGGTTTTTTAGCATTTTTTGTTCTTTGTTTTACCGTTTGAATCCACTTGCTACTTTTTTGGATGACTTTGCTGTTTTATTTGCTGCTGCCAATTCAGATTTCAGTTTATTTATTTCACTGTCTTTCTCCTTTTCTCTTTCTTCTAGAAGTTCTACATGATTTGAAAGCTCCAGGACGAATATCGAAATATTAACACACCATTCATGCAAAGTTTTCGAGTGCCCAGATATTACACCTTGTCCAAACGTTTGCCAGTTTGTTTCAAGCAAAATATTTGAGTCCAATTGACAAAACTGCGTGCTTATTATTTTGGTTATTTTGTGCTTTTCCATTCCTGACTTTTTGCTTACGTGTGCTTATTTAGTTTAAAATTTTTTTCTTCAATTTTTCTATAAATAATTTTTAGTAAAATGGATTCTAAACCTGTCTTCCTTGACGGCAATTATCATGCCCTCTCGCCATACCCCAGAATTTTCAAGGGATTGAACATTCATATTTTCTGAATATGACATTTTAGAACTTCTAAAATGTGAAAAAAAAATTAAAATCAAAGTACACGAAAAAATAAATAGCAATAGAATTACAATATACATATTTATATAATTACAAAGGAGATCTTCTATAGAATTTAATTAATTATGTTAATTTTTTGATAATTTTTTAGTAATGCTTATGAATTCGCGGGAGAGAAATATAAAAAGTGTGCTTCAGCACACTAGAGCAAGCGCATTATCGATGCTCTAGAGCTGCTTGCGCAGTGCTCTAAAAATCGTCAACCTATTTCAGAAACGTACTATATAAATAAAATATCTTCCTTTGCAATGTCTTACGACAGATAATTTTCCGAAATAAAAAAATTTCTAGAGAAAGATAAAATATCTGAAAAATTACAATTATGTCTAGAAAAAGATAATTAAGTGTGAATTTTAATTGAAAAAAAAATTTAAAGAAAAAGAAAATTTTACAAAAATAATTTAGTATTTTTTACAACTTTTGCACGACTAAGACTTTTTTAATGGGATATAACCAATATCAAAGATACAAGATACAAGATACAAGATCAATGAAAGCTAACGATACAAATACTAAATACAAGAGGATTTTCTTATACCAAAATTTTACAATTTTTACATGTAACACGAAACTCAACAGGACAGTTAAAAGCATGATGAGATTGTACAGGCCGCATTCCAGTTGTTTTAGATTTTTTTTCGTCTTTATGACGCAAAAACTTGCATTCGAATTCAACGTACTCGTATTTGATTGGATCATTTTTGAGGTAACGACTTACTGACTTTGGAAAGATGTGATAGTTGGTCTGGCAATTTTTTGGTACACTACATCGAACTCTTATAATGTTTCAAATTTTTCTCTTAATCTTATTTCTGAAATTTTTTATTTTTTAGAACTAAGTGCTAAGATAACAGTCAATATATACTTGTTAATCATTTTAATTGAGTTAATTAACTGATTAATTAATTGTCAATTAAATAGAAGTAATTCAATGCTAATGAAGTCTATAAAAGTCTGAGTTAGTTTCATAATTATTAAGGCATAAAGGTCTTCTTTATAAAATGATCAAATGAAGATACCGATTGATCTTATTTTATGGTTTAGAGCATTTTTAGACAATAGGAAATTTTTCATTAATATTGGAAATACACAATCACAACTTTACGATATGAGAGCAGAAGTCACAAAAGGAGCAGTGTTAAGTCCTTTACTTTTTTCGATTTATATAAATGATATACCAACTAAGTATAATAAAAACAAAAGCTATTCGCTACTTTTTACGGACGATCTAGTGTCTTATATTATCTTTAAAAAGTACAATAACATTCAAAAAATATTAAATGTTTACATCAGGAACATAGAACAGTGGCTCTAACTGTGGCGCTTAAGTATGGCAGCAGAAAAATGCAATTATATAATTTTTTCAAGTACGAAGTAAAATCTGACCAATAAATTGAAGTTTAAAATGTTTAATAAAGACTTAACACCTTCAGATAACATTTGTTTTTTGGGATTAAGATTCGATCATAGTTTGAGTTTCAAAAAATCAGGTAGAATTTCTTAAAAAAAATTGTCAGCAGCGTCTTAATTGCTTGAAAATTCTTATGCATAAATCGTGGAAATTGTCTAAAAATACCTTAAAACTAATCGACTTTGCTCTTGTACGATCGGTTCTAGACTATTCTTCGGTAATCTTACCAAGATTGTCTGCAACAAATCTAAAAAATTTACAGAGAATTCAAAATTTTTAAGTTAAATTATCGGGAAAACACTAAAAACATTCATATATTAGCAGGCATTAAAGTTCTAGAGGATAGATTTAGGGAACTAAATGAAAATTACTTAAGCGATTCAATTCAGAATAAAAATCCATTAATTAATGATTTAATAAACGAATACAAACTATTTAAAAGAGGAAGAATAAATAAACTTAAATTCGATACTTTTCTTGGTAACCGAAAAGCAGTATAAGAAAAAATAACTAAAAGAAACATTGCCTAATTTGTGTTATATTTTTTCTTTTTTTTTTTTCTGAGGTACAACTTATGAGATAAAAATTTTATTTTATATTTCTTTTTTGTTTTTTTTTTGTTTTTTGGAACATTTTATATAAGCTTGGCAAAGGAGCGAAAGCTCGAGCTAAATAGTATTTAAATAAATAAATATTGGTAAAGACCTTTAGTATAAACGTCTTTAGTAAAGACGTTTATCATCATCATCATCATCATCATAATTATTAATTAAAAGTATCTCTACAAAGCATTATTTTATGAAGAAGATATTTTATTTTATATAATTTTTGTCTATTTTCAGATAATTATCTTTCATAAGAATCAGCTCCGTAAAGATAAAATATCTTTCCTTAGTCATTCTCTAAGAAAAAACTGGCTTAATTATAAAAAAAAAGAAAAAATACATAGCGGTTATGTTTTTTTTTCTTTTTAATTTCACAATTTAACTTATGTAATTTTAACTATGTCAATTAAATAAAGTGGTTTGCATGGACCAGTCTTATAAGAATGTAGTATCGTGATGATTAAAGTCAAGATTGTAAGAAAAAAAAATGTCATTTCTGGCAATTTTAACAAAGAGATAGCGATATTTTTTTCTGTTGGTTAATTTTTTTGTAGAAATAAATTAAATGATAAAAAATAATTACAAAAATAATAAGTAAAAAAATCACAAATAAAATATTAATTTAACTCTAAAATAATTTTAAAATTTTTAAATGATCATTTTTATCCTATAATTTGATCTGAAACTTCAATTTGCCAAAAGCTTTCATATCTAAAAAAGTCCGAATAATTTTTTTTTGTCACACAAAATCTTATTAATCAATGGACAATTACAATAACAAAAGCTATTTGATAAAAAAACTATGGATCAAGAAAACATGATGTGAGAAGATGTCTGATGTCTGAATCAGAGTTACTCAAAAATCAGTCAAATCTGACTTTTTTTTGAATTTGACTTGGGTTCTAGGTTTTTTAAAGAAATTATAAAAAAATTCATAATGATTATATTTTAAAGTTAAATTTACCTTGACTTTTAAGAATAAAATTTATATAATTTATTTTGTTTCTATCAGAATCAAATTTTGAACTATCAAATAAAATTTACAATCTTGCCTTTTTTATGACGTTAAAAAGCTTAAAGATAAAATATTCACATGATACCAAATTTTGAATTCAAAAATAAATTTTTTTCCAAATTTAAAATAGAAAAGAAATGAAAATTATTTTTGAATTGTTATTTCATTTAATTGTCACTCTTATTCTCATGATACATGGCCTAATATGGGGAATTTCGAAGCAAATCATTCCTTTGAGGTACCGAGCGAAAAGTGTTCGTAATCAAAATGTATTAATTACTGGTACTGGTTCTGGTATTGGTAAATTGCTTGCCAAAAAAATGGCCAAGCTTGGCGCTTTTTGTATTCTGATTGACATTGATGAAAAAAAGAATATCGAAACAGCTCAAGAAATAAAGCTTGAAAATGGAAAAACTCTCACATTAACATGTGATCTAAGTGATAAAAATCAAATTTTTAAACTTTACCATCAAGTAACAACTTAAAAAGTTTTTTTTTCTCCTTTTATTTTATTTATATGATAATAGATAAAAAAATCTATTGATCATGTTGACATGCTCATTAACAATGCTGGTATTGTTAATGGAAAAAAATTTCTAGATTCATCAGATCAATCGATTGAAAAAACATTTAATGTCAATACTTTGAGTCATATTTGGGTTTGTTTTTATTTTTTTAGATTTAAATAATTTTTTTTAAAAAGATGAACAAAGCGTTTTTGCCAGAAATGATAAAAAAAAATTATGGCCACATAGTGACCATATCAAGCATGGCTGGTCTTTTTGGTGCTGCTGGTTTGTGTGATTATTGTGCGTCTAAATCAGCGATTATAGGCTTTGATGAATCGCTGAGAAATGAACTGCTTAGACTGGACAAAACAGGAGTCAAAACCACTCTGGTATGTCCGAATGTTATTAGTACTGGAATGTTCAATGGATACAATTCAGTTATACCTGAACTTGAGCCTGATTATGTCGCTGACAAAATTATAGAAGCCATTCTCACAGAGCAAAAGGTTTTGTTAATACCTAAAATTATGTATTTTTTGTATTTTTTTAAAACGTTAGCATAAAATCTATTATTCCGTAAAACTAAAATTAAATGAAAATTTGTTTATTAAGAATGATTTCACATGAAACAGAAAGCTATCTGGCCAAATATGTTTTCAAAACATGTAATGCAATGGATAATTTTAAAGGGAAAAAGGAATAAATTTTTGATGAATTTCATTTATTCTATTTTTTTTAAATAATAAATTTTTTTAAAGAATAAACTTTTAATAACCAAATTTATGACATTAGTCAATAAATTTTATTTTAAGTTTTTTTTACTTTTTTAAAAAAGTTGTGTTAAATCCATGAATCCGCATCAAAATCAAGCTTTATAAGTTTAAAAAGCATTAAAGCGGCATCATGAAGTTGACGATCAATTCAAAAAATCATTTCAATTCAAAAAGCTTATCCTTAGATATTAAAATAAATCTTTGATTTAATTTATATAATTGTAATGTAACATGCTTTACATGCAATTTAGATTTAGAAAATTAAAAAAAAAATGAAAAAACATTTTCTCAATCCATTGATAATCGATTTTTATATTTAAATGTATTAAATGATTTTTTGTACAGTTTATTTGAGATTTATTTTTTCAAAAGTATTTGTGTTAGCATTCACAATTAAATTTAAAAAAGAAATTCAAATAATAAATTCCAAATAAGTAATAAAATGAGAATGAAAATTAACAAAAAATCAGTTAGATAAATTAAAAATCGATTTTATCAGTGGATTGAGAAAATGATTTTGCAAAATTTTTATATTTTTTAAATCTACATAGCATGTTAATCATATTACATAAAATTTTTTAAATTAAATAAAAGATTTAATTTAATATCTAAAATTAAACTTTTTGAATTGAAATGATATTTTGAATTGATCATCAACTTCAGGATGCCATTAAAGCTTATGTTTTTTTAAAAAAATAAAAATTGCTAATTTTCATATTTAGATAAAATTTATTATTAAAAAAGTGATTTTTCAAACGCTACAAATTGAACACAAAGAACAATTAAATAAATTATTATTTCTTTTTTAATTTTTCACAAAAATTTCAAGCTTTAATTCTAAATTTAACTTAAAAACTAAATTTTAAAGCGAACTCAAAGCTCAAATTTTTAGAGCATGCGGTGCTAATTAAGAATGCTTTAACAATTACGAGATTGTATAGTGATTTAAGAAATTTGTGAATTTAATTCACTTTTGATAAAATATAAAATAAAAGGAAAAGGTTTTTTGTCAGAGAAATTTTTTTTGTTGCCAGAAAAAATAGATTAAATTTGTCACTACATCTTTTTTTATTTTTTAACCCCAAAAAGTTTAAGCCATTTTTATATATTTTGAAAATTTTATATAAAATAAATGAAAATATAAATGCTGAAAAATCCTATAATTTTGGAAATTTTCAATCAATAATTATTTTGGAGAAAAAATTCGCAAAAAAATCGAATCGAAATATTTTCGAGAATAAATTTTTTTTAAAAATTTTTTCATTATGTATATTAAAGGCTTTTAAAATTCTAAGAGCATTTTTCTATAGGTCTCATTTTCAAAATTTTCTAAGCATACTTTTATTGGGCCACTTCCCATTTGGTACAGTTTTAAATAGTTTTCAATATTATTTCTAGTGTCCGGGGGAACGGAGTGACCTCCGGAGAAAAATTGCCAGATTCACGGAGCCGGGTGTGGAAAATTTAACGTAAATGGTTCCAATTTTCAAAAATTTTCTTTTTGATTTTAGCAATTTTTTCAAAAAATTGACTGAAAATCTTAAGTTTAATTCTAATGATGAATCAGATAAAGATGAAATAAATTGAAGATTAAAGTTAAAGTTTCAAGGTTAATCAACAGGCTAGTGCCCTTATCTATTGAATAGACTGATTAACTCTTCATTTATTTCAATTAAAATAAATAATTCATTAAAATACAATATATAAAAATGTTTTATATAAAAAAGATTATTAAAAAAAGAAAAATTTAATTAATTTAATTAATTGATTTGTAAAAGTTTTTGTAAACCAAATTAAATTTATCAAAAATTTTAATTGATTTAAGAAAGATAATATTTATATTATTAAAAATAGATGTTTTGAAATGATTGAAGGATAAAATGGAAGCTATTTGAAAAAGAAATTGAAACAGCAACTGAAAACCAATCGCCTTAGAAAAACAAAATATTTGATTTTTGGAAATTAAATAAAGTCAAGTATCCAATCTTGTATGAGTTTTTTAGAATTTATGGCAGTAATCCTGGCACAAGTGTTTCATCCGAAAGAATTTTTTCGCATGTTGGGTATCAAGTTTGGGAAAGGCGGAATAAAATCTCACCAGAGCGCGTCGAAAAAATAATGTTTTTGTATGAAAACTTAAAAAATATTTAATTTTTTTGAATATTTTTATCAATTTGAGTCAAGTTACTTCAAGAGAAAAATATTAAAAATAATTTAAATTTTTATTTTCTAAATGTTAAAGCATTTAAAAAGTGACAAAACAACACTAAAACAAGACAAAAATCTACGGCTTACACCTTTCAATGAATCTTGGATAGAAACAAACATCTCTAATGTGATATCTGTTCAGTAGATAAGTCAAAAATCTATCTAAACCAAGACCATAGCCACCATGCGGAAAAGTGCCATACTTTCTTTGATCCAAGTACCAATAATACGGATCCGGACTGATTCCATTAGCTTTGAAGCTCTCTACCAACTGTTCATAGTTCTCAGCTCTCATCGAACCACCCACAATTTCTCCTACATTGGGCAACAACAAATCCACCGACTCGGTCAGTCTGCTATCTTTGGCATCCCTCTTCATGTAAAACGATTTTATCTCAGCTGGAAATTTACACAATAAAATTGGCTCGTTTATTTGATCAGTCATTTTGCGCTCTGGTGCCTCTGGTATATCATCACCGAATTCATAGAAAGTGCCATCATCTTTAGTAATATTGTGCTCTTTTAGATAATCAATGGCCTCCGAGTACAGCATGCGTCTGAATGGTCTCTTGGGCGCTTTAAAGTCTGGGTTTACTTCGAAGAGCAAATGAGCCTCGGGGTGCTTCAACACACGGTCGA
Organism: Brachionus asplanchnoidis; assembly: GCA_025491095.1. Taxonomy (NCBI): domain Eukaryota; kingdom Metazoa; phylum Rotifera; class Eurotatoria; order Ploima; family Brachionidae; genus Brachionus; species Brachionus asplanchnoidis. The sequence continues at coordinate 558,212 of JAILYF010000008.1, read as the reverse complement.
TGGTGTCACTGACCAAATCCTCAATAGCATCTAGCAAATTCTCAAAGTTAATGAACGGCAGCTCGCCCTCTATGTGAGTGTACTCGGACAAGTGGCGGCGAGTGCGCGATGTCTCGGCTCGGTACGATTGAGCGATGCAGAACACATTTCCCAGAGCGGGACACGCCGTTTCCAGATACAACTGAGATGACTGAGTCAAATAGGCCTCTTCGCCAAAATAGTTCAGCTTGAACAAAGTGGAGCCGCCCTCCACTTGGGTCTGTACCAAGGTCGGCGGAAAGCACTCGTAATAGCCGCGGGAAAAATAGTGCTCTCGGAATGCATGTGTCACTATGGATCTGAGACGCAAAATTTTGGACGTGTTCTCTCCACGGATCATCATGTGTCTATTGTCCAGTTGTACGTCCACAGCAGCCTCTTCATTCAGCACGTTGTCAGCACCACCTGCAGGAGAATGGCCCACTATTTGCCAAAAGTCAACTATCAGCTCAATATTTCTGGGCGCCTTTTTGCCCTCGGGCACAGACTGCACTTTTCCGTACAGACACACTGTTGCCTCGGTGGCCAAAAGCAACGCGTCATAAGTCTGACACAACATGTCTGTGAGAACACACTGCAAAAAGCCTGTTCCATCTCGCAGGACAATGAACATGAGATTTTTTCCTTGACGTCTGAGACGATGCACCCATCCGTACACTTGGACCCGGTGGCTCGTCGACGAGCTGATCTCTTTTATTTTGCTCAGTGTGGCACTTTCGGCATTTGGATCTGGCTTTATTTCAACTTTTTTGGCCTCTTCTAGGTTTTTTTCTCGCCTGAGTGCATCTTCTTGCTCCTTGGCAGCCTTGCTCGCATTTTTTCTATTCTCAACCTCTGCCATGTTCTTCACCTTTTTCAGCTGAGCCTTGGAGATAAGTTCAAACTTTTGCTTGCTCTGATCCTTGGCGTCCACCATTATTTTGGAAAAGTGCTCTATGTCACCGCTGTGCTTCAAGGCTTTGAGTGCTGTTTTGAACGGCTTTGACTCACTGCCATCACCGGTCTCGTCCGAGCCGTGCAGTTCGGACGAGTACAAGCATCCAGCTAGATCTAGTTCTTCTAGTTTTTTTTCCACCTGTTCACTCATTATTAGATCAGTTCTAAAACAAAATAGGTATTTAAGGAGAATTTTTTAAGTGACGAAGAAATTTTTTGTTTAGAGAAATATTTATGAAATTTGATGTAATCTAGATGTTAAGGTTGGAGCAATGATTATTTGCAAGAGGTTTTTTCTTTTGAATTTTTATTTTAGTATATATTAATATATATATATTTAAATATGTGTTTGGATTTTAAATATGCTAGTCAGTTTTATAAACTGACTGAATTTTGCTCTTGAGAGAAAATGGCTTTTTGCCAAAGCAGACAAATGTTGTCTATGTTAAAAAGTTTATTTCAATAGACTTTTTTTAAAAATTAAAGCATGGATAAATTTTTTGTATTAGCATTGAAATTTTTTTTTTAAATCATAGATATTTTTATTTCATAATAAAATTTAAGTTACGCGGAAAAAAATTAACATTTGACAAGATTTTTTTTTTCAATATGACAAAACTTTTTATCTAAATGAACGAATTTTTTGATTGACTAGAATAAAATTTTTAATTTTTTCATCAAATTAAATAAATTAATTTTTGAATGTTGAAAAGTATATTTTATTAGCAAAATAAATTTTAAACAATGTAGAATTTACAATTGTCTAGAATGCTTTTTAAAAAATAATTTTTTCAAAAATAAAAGTGGCTAAATTAAATGTTATTTTAAAATAAAAAAAACATGTATAAATTTTTTAGCATTGAAAAATTTTTTAAAATCAAATTCTTTTAGATAATTATCTGGCAAAATTAAAGTAGTGATGAAATCGAATATGGTTATTCGACGCAATATTCAAATAAAGGAAGTTTCGAATGAATTTTCATTCAAATAGCTTATTCGAATGAATTTTCATTCAAATAGCTTATTCGAATGAATTTTCATTCAAATAGCTTATTCGAATGAATTTTCATTCAAATAGCTTATTCGAATGAATTTTCATTCAAATAGCTTATTCGAATGAATTTTCATTCAAATAGCTTATTCGAATGAATTTTCATTCAAATAGCTTATTCGAATAAAAATTCATTCGAATATTCGCTTCGTACATATATAAGCATTAATTATAAGCATTAATTTTCTCCTTTAAGATCTCTTCTTTTTTTTTCTTTGCTATTAAAATTTCACTTTTAGCTATAATTTTTTTCAGAGACTTGCGACTTTTAAACAACTATAATGACTTAAAATTTTTTTTGGGACTTTTAAACAACTCTGATTTTTTTCAAGAAATTATTATTCTCATAAAAGGATTTTAAAAATTTTCTAACATTAGTGTGTGCTAGTCAGTCATCTATTACCAGTTTTCAAGAGACTCCAACTTCAATCCATAAAGGGAGAAAAAGAAAAGAGTATAAAAAAACTTCAATTGTTCATTCACACTCGGTTGTCGTTGGTGATTCTCGAATATGTAAACATTGTGATGCTGCTTATTCAAATAAATCAACATCGGCAATGCGTAATCATTTAAAAAATAATCACAATATATCACTGAATTTAGAAACAAATAATGAGTCTGTCGATATTGACACTTCTTTAGATGAGCCAGACAAGCCATTATACAAGAAGCAAAAGAAAAATTTTACTAAAGCAGAAGAATTTTTGTTGCAATTTATTGTAAGTGCCGCATTGCCGTTTATCATTGTTGAAAATTCATATTTTAAAAAATTTGTTGAGTGTCTTAATCCTGGATTTGTTCTCCCTTCGCGCTATACCCTAACAAATCATTTACTTGCTAATGAATTTTCAAAAATAAGGAACCGTATTAAGCTTGAATTGATAAAAGCTCAAGCTGTTTCCGTAACATTGGATGGTTGGTCGTCAATTCAACAAAATAGCTACCTTGGAGTAACTTGCCATTTCTTTAATGAATTAACTTTACTGTGTAGTAGAACATTAGAAATAAGTAATTTACCAGGTAGCCATACAGCTGAAAACATAGCAAATGCTTTATTCAATGTTCTAAGAGATTGGGGTATTGTCGACAAAATAGTTTCTTTTGTCACGGACAATGCCAAAAATATGCAAAATATAAAAAGTTTTTTATTAGAAAATATTAGAACCACAGAGTCGAAAATTTCTGAAATTCATCACATTGGATGCCTTGCTCACTTATTAAATTTAATAGTAAAAAAAATCACTAAATTTTCTACAGTGTCCATTGAAACTTGTGAATATGAGACTGAAGAACAAAATGAAACAACTGGCATTTCAATTTTGAACGAAACTGAAAATTCAATAATGCAGAATTTTTCAGATTTGGTAAATAAATGCCGAAAAATAGCCTCAGTATTTCACCAATCCTCTATAGCTTGCGAAGTTTTGGAAGAAAAGCAAAAATTATCTAATATTAAGCCAAATAAAATCATTCAAGACATAACTACTAGGTGGAATTCTACGTTTTTAATGTTAAAAAGAATTTCTGAGCAAAAAGGTCCTATAAATGAAGCTCTACGAGATAGAAAATTAAATAATAAATATGAATATCTAATATTAAATGAAAACGAAATCATCACTCTTAAAGATTCTGTCAGTATCTTAAAGCCTTTCAGTGACGCGACCACTGAGCTATCTGGGGTTAATTATCCTACAATTTCTATAGTTATTCCTATTCTCTTAAGTCTTCGCAACAAACTACTCGAAACTAATAATGAATCTTTGTTTTCTACTACTTTTAAAAAATATCTTCATTACTACACCGATAGCTATTTAAATAAGTACAACGTTCTAAATGATAGTTTATTAATAACAGCGACTTATTTAGATGTGCGTACTAAATATTTTATAAAATGTTCTGAAAGACAGAAAAAAGAATACATTAACATAGCAAAAGCACACATCAGAAAGCTGGTGGAATATTTTCCTTTGGAACTGAAAAATAAATTGAACGTTAACGAATTATCTAATTTGAATAGACTAAGTCAACCTAATAATTCATCAAATATCTTGATTTCTCCTTCTCTAGAAGACAAACGTTTACAGTATTTTGATTTTACTGCAGATTATGAAACCAAAAAAAGCTATTCAAAATTAAGTAATTTAGAAAAGGAATTCTATCGCTATAATTTAGAAGCTTCTAAAAACATTGAGCCTTTGGAATTTTGGAGGATTAACAAACATATTTATCCTATTATTTATGAAGCCTTTATACGGATTTTTTGCACGCCAGCAACATCAGTCCCTTCAGAACAATTATTTTCCAGTGCCGGTTACAGCATTTGGGATCGTCGTAATAAAATTAACCCAGAAAATGTCAGAAAAGTTGTTTTTGTCTGTCAAAATTTAAAATGAATGTTTTTTTATTGAATTTAAATCGAAACAATTCAAATTGTTATTTTTTATTCAATTTTTCTAATCGAATATTTATTTCAAATATTTTTCTGTAAATTTTTTAAGTAAAATAAAATTTAATTAAAATTTTTTATTTGAATTAAAATTCATTCGAATAAGTTATTTGATTGAGAATTCATTCGAATAAGTTATTTGATTGAAAATTCATTCGAATAAGCTATTTGATTGAAAATTCATTCGAATAAGTTATTTGAATGAAAATTCATTCGAATAAGTTATTTGAATGAAAATTCATTCGAATAAGCTATTTGAATGAAAATTCATTCGAATAAGTTATTTGATTGAAAATTCATTCGAATAAGTTTTTTGAATGAAAATTCATTCGAATAAGTTATTTGATTGAAAATTCATTCGAATGAGTTATTTGATTGAAAATTCATTCGAATAAGCTATTTGATTGAAAATTCATTCTAACAAGTTATTCAGAATAATTTTTTATTCAAGTTTCAATTTTCTTATAAAAAAAAAATTCGATTTCATCACTAAATTAAAGTTTTAGATCAAATTTTAAAATCAAAACGATCATTTAAAATTTTAAAACTTAATTAATCTAATGATTTTGGTAATTTTTAAAAAATAAAAATTAATTAAAATACATGTTATGTCCAATAAAGGTTCAGTAACAAATTAACATCATAATGATTGATTTCTATTTTATTTAACAGAAACAATCAATAGTTTAAGGAAGAGGATTAAACTCACATAAAAAAAGTTAAAATAAAAAACACCACATAAATATGAAAATGATAGAGCAGAGAAAAAAACCATAAAGTTTAGCATTATTTTTTGAAAAAGTTAAAAAACATAAATTTTTTCTTTAAACAATTCAATCCAATTGATTCGAATCATTCAAATTTGAATAATTGTCAAATTTATTGTCACACTTTATAAACGAGTATTTATGTTTTATTTTCTTTTTAAGATAATCAATTACGACTAAAATATTTATATTTTTAATTCACTTTTTTACTTTGATAAATAAAATTGACTTATGTTTTTCTAACAGCTATACAAAATTTCTATATGTTTTTTTCACGTTTCAATAGATTACAAAAAAATAAATGTGTCTGTCACTTTTTTTATGTTTTTTTTAACTCACTATATGTGAATTTCAACCTATGCCATAATTTAAATAATTCAAGTTAAGTTAATTCAGAAACTCAAATTCATAAATTTGAAATTCATTTTTTCAAACTAAAACAATTTATTTTTCTACCTAAACAAATTGTAAATTTTAAAATATCAAATTTTTTTGTTTAAAATTTTTTATTAAAATAAATTAAAAAAATTCTAACCTATTAAAGTTCATTAAAAAAGGAAATTTTAAATTTTTATCAATGAAATTATCAAATGCTATAGAAAAAATTGATTTTTATAGTTTATTTAAAAAAGATATTCCATTTTATATTTTGATCTGTTGATTTTGATCTCAAACTTCAATTTTGCCTTAAATTTTATTTACACTGAAAAAAATTAACATTTAGTAAGATTTTTTTTTCAATGCCACAACACTTTTTGAATAAGGAAGCGTTTTTTTTTTAATTGATCAAGCTAAGGAAACTATTTTTAAAATGCTGAAAAGTTTATGTTTATAGATCATAGTTATTTTTAAGTCAAAGCCTCTAAATTAAAAAATAAAATACAAAAAAAACATAGAGCTATTAAAAAAGAAAATTACTTTTTACTGAAAAAATTGCAATTCATTAATCAATTTAAATATAGTAATAAGGCTTAAATGTAAAACTCTTTCTGATTGCTTTGTAGGTTCAGGAACCCCAGAAAAACTTCGTAAAATATTATGAATTTCTTCATTTTCCTTTAATCTTCTTTTTGATTCATCACTTTTAAATCAAAAAGCTCTTTGAAATTTTCTTTTCTTTTATCAATTAATATATTTTTATCGAAATTATAAGATTCTGTTCCTGTGTTTTCTGTCTGTTCTGGTTCAACTCTTTTTTTTTTAAAGTTTTTACTCCGTTCTCACTGGAAACCGTTGCTTTTGCCGCACAATAATTTGACCAATGCCTTCTGTAAATACGAGCAGCGTCCTCGTAAATATGTTTTAATGTAGTGAAATTTTCGTTATCAAAATTATTTTTAAAAGGCAGGCAAAATGGCTCATTTTGCTTCAAACACCAGCTGACTTTGTTGATTTGACATTGTATATTTCTGCTGACAGATTCTACGAGGTATTTTTTTGTCACTTTCTTCACTGGACGATTATGCTCAGATAAGCTAGCATCAATATCATCAAGTTCCTTGTTGACGAAATAGCTATTATCATGTCCTTTAATCATACATACTATATATATTTATGTATCGAGGGATACATAAATGTATTTTTCAAAAAAATATTTCTGAAAGAATAGATAAAGTATGTATTCTCGGATACAACAACAAAAAAATTTGTATTTTTTTGATTAACAAAATACACATTTTGTAACCTCGGATACATATATATATGTTACAGTAAAATTGTCAAATACGTTATTTTGTAAAATTACTAATGCCTTAGGAAATATGTAAAATAAATTTCATTGTAATAATTTACTAGTAATTTTATAAAGTTACTAATCAAATAGTAATTTTGTTAAGCTCTGATTTAACTTTAGTAATTTACTACAATTGCTTTTAGTAATTTTCTAAAAAAAATAAGTAAAAGATTCAAATAAATAAAAAAAATGAATTTAAAAAAAAGCAAATGGATTTTGTTATTGATCGTTTCGATGGTAACTGATGTTGCCCAAGCTCAACTGTTAGACGTCGATCAAGAGCGAGTACAAAAAGAAAAATTTTATACAGTTTTTGAAACTGTATCAATTGAAGAGCAGCTACAAAACCCGAATAAAAACAAGAAAAAAACAAGGACAGTAACGAAACTGGAGGAGCACGAAGAACTAATTAAGCAAATCGAACATGCCAAAAGCAAAACAACTATTAAAACAAATAGAGAATATTATTTATTGAAAAAATATGATATATTGGTCGTTGGCGAAACCAAAAAAATTATTGAAAAGCAAAAAAATCCAGATTCACCTATGCGATTTTTAGTACCATATGAAAATATTTTCGATACAATTTATAGAATACACCATCAAGTTGGACATAAGGCTAGAGATGTAATGTTGAACGCATGTGGGAAAAACCATCTGAATATTACAGTTGACATGATTTCAGGTTTTTTCAATTTTTTTTCTATAAAATAAAAATATCAAAAATTAATTATAATTAATTAAGCATTTATCAATACGTGTGAACAATGTATTTTAAATCGCAAAAGAAGCAAGACTACAGGAATTGTAGTTAAGCCAATAACGAGTGAAAATTTCAACTCGAGAGCTCATTTACAAAATTTGTGTTATTACGACCGTTAAAGTTTAAGACAGCAATTGAACTAGCACATGCTCTATTGGACGTTTTTTCAATTTTAGGAGTTCCTTTTATGCTACAATCTGATAATGGACGTGAGTTTAGAAATCAAATCGTATTAGCTTTTAAGCAAATGTGGCCAGAAATGTCACTTGTTCATGGCCGAGCACGTCATCCACAATCTCAAGGTAGTGTGGAGAGGGCTAATGCCGACATCAAAAAAATGTTAGCTACCTGGATGAGAGAGAATAAGTCTAAAAAGTGGGCTTTGGGATTGAAATTTATTCAGTTGAAAAAAAACCATTCTTACCACTCAGGTATAAAATGTACCCCTTATAAGGCAGTTTCCGGAATTGAAACTCCTTTAGGGTTAACTTCAACTTCGATACCTATTGAAGAGTGGTCAAAGCTAAAAACGGCCAAACAATTGTTTGATGCCGTTGGGTATCAATACAATTCAAGATGTCACGGTGGAAACTCATCTTGTAAAAACAAATAAAATTATTTTACTAATTTACTAAACATTAAAATATGTTTAAGTAATTTACTAAAACTTTTGAGTTATTTACTAAAAAAAATAAAAAGTCAGGAAATCATTAAAACTTTATTTTATTTTATATATTTGACACTTTTACTGGTCACTCAGTGATTTTACAAAATAACGTATTTTACAAAATTACGGTAACATATATAAAATATCGAGCTATTGTCTTTGACTCTGAACACATAGTTAACACGTTTTTAGCTTTTAATCTTATTATTTACTGTTTTAAAAACATTTAATGTGATTTTTTTCATGATACCATTTTTTCATTTCTTTGATACATGATACCATCTATGAAAGTAATTGTGACATTCTTACTATAATTACAGAATCCAACAATCTACTATCGAATTTATCAGAATCGTTTTTCAATATTTTATCATAATTTAATTTTTCAAGTATTCCCACAATTTTATTTTCATCATCAACATTCAATAAACACCTCATCATGCTCATTATCATCTACACTTTTAATCAAAAAATGTGAAAACTAAAATTTTTTTTAAGTTTCAAGGTCAATCTAAAGTGACCCTGTCTACAAAAGACGGATTAATACTTCATTTATTTAAAAACAAATTTAAATTTAATAAAAATTCTATGAATTGAATTTCAATTCTTAATAATAAAAAACTTAAGTTAAAAAAATTCTTTGAAATTTAAATTAAGATTTTTTAAATTTTTCTCAAAATCTTGAAAAATTAAGTTGATATTGTTGAAAATTGATAACTTAAATGAAAAAAATGTCATTATTGATCTCTTAATTATAAATTAAAAAGGTTTTAACTTTTTGAGCTAAAGTTAAAATTAAAAATTTCAAACAATTAAACAAGTCAAAGTCTAAATCTAAGTTTTTGTTTTACAAGCAATTATTTAAAATTTCATTCATCATACCGTATTTCGCTGAATATAAGCGGGCTGCTTATATTCGAAAAAATTCACATCATCGACCAGCTTCTATTCGAATAAAAAAACAAATTTTGATGCTTAAATATAAGCGCTTATCCAATCAGGCTTCTCTAATTCACATAATTAGATCTAATCTGCATGAATAATGCTTGAATACAAGCCGGACCCGCTTATATTCGAAAAAATAAAAAAATGATTTTTTGCTCGAATATAAGCGTCTCTTTTGATTTTTTCGTTCCTCCGGTACCCGCTTATATTCAGCGAAATACGGTATTATTAAATTAATGGTCTACTTGACCAACATACTATCAAAGCTTTTTAACATACTAGCCAAGCTTTTAAGCATACCCATTTTTCATCCCAGCAAACTATACTTTTTAACACATTTTTTGCTGAAAAACATACCCCCCTTTTTTTGGGACTTTTAAACAACTCTGATTTCAAGTAAATTCAAAACTACAGAAAAAAATTTTTTGGGATCTTGTTTAGTAGGCCGCTACAATAGCTACCTGGAACGGCAAAAATCATATGACTGTGATCATGACAGATGGATTGCCATTCCAGCTATTTTTTTTGGCGGCCTAGTTCAAGTCTAAATCATTAAAATAAAAGTCCAAGCCAAGACTTTAGAATAAATAAAATTAATTCCAAAGCCTGAGTCTGAGTTAGGATTTTTTACTCTACCCTAAATATTCTAGGTAGAATAAAAGTAACCTTTTCAGACCCAAAAAAATATTGCGTCTATAAAAGTTACTTTTATTCTACCTAGAATATTATTCCCTAAAAAAATGCTAAAAAAATGGAAAATCACTCGGAGTAATTTTACATTACAAAAATAAAACTGAATAAATCTAAACATTTTTTTGCAACAATGTTTGCAGCTAAGCTATGATTGCAAAAAGAGTTTGTTAGATTAAAGACACATATGACTAGAATTCATAAAAATAATGTATAAAAACTGATGAAATAACAACAATTAATTGATATAATTAAATAATTGATATAATTGATAATTTGAATAAAATATTTTCTATTAAATTACTTTTTTAGCATTTTTTTAGGGAATAATATTCTAGGTAGAATAAAAGTGACTTTTATAGACCCAATATTTTTTTGGGTCTGAAAAGGTTACTTTTATTCTACCTAGAATATTTACGGTAGAGTAAAAAGGACGGCACCCCTGAGTCTGACTTTATTTGAATCCAAAATAATTTCAAAGTCAAAGTGTGAATTTGACATATATTACATACCAAATCCAAACAAAATAATTGTGTAAAAATTAAAATAATTTTAAAATTTATTCTCTATAATATAAATATATTTTTACTGATAAATAATGAAAGAATGCTTATATGGAATTGAATCAACTTAAATTCATGTAAGTATATCTTTGTTATATGCGTCTATTCATACCAAACACATGGCCACAAGTTGGACAAAAATGTTTAGTGTCTTTAAGAGCTTAAAAATAATATTCTTTATTTTTGATTTAAAATAAAAATAACATGTATCCTTACAATTTATACAAAGTGAAATGAAGCTAAAAGGTAAAAACAAAATGCCAATTCCAGTGAGAGCACATACTTGAGCAATACAACAACATTTACCCCAATTTCCTAATCCAATTTGATATTCAAAATCACTATTTACATAAGTTGAGCAATCAGGACACCAAACTCGTACTGAATGATCAGGACCTCTTCTCCTAGCATCATTCACAACTATGTCATTATATGTAAGAAGATAATTTTGTCCTTTCCTCTTCCGCTCTTCATTTTTCGCACATGAATCTATGTAGGTTAACTCATTAGCATAGCCGTTAAAACAACAGTCAATTCTATCATCTTTTGCTCTTTCTGGCCAAGTAGCATTGGTAGGATTTCTGTCAAAACGATATTTAAATACATGGTCTAATTGTTCGGAGGCTTTGAACAAAATAAAATCAATTAAATTTTAATTTTTGAACAAAATAAAAATAATACTCATCGTTAAAATAATAAAAAAATATTTATCAAATTTTTTTCTAATATTTTTTGTTTAAATATATATTCGAATAAAATGGGAAATCTTGAATTTCGACAAAAGTTTCTGGGCACAATTATTTTTTCGACATTTAAAATTTTGACCAATAATTTGGGTCATTTCGATTTTGTGATCAAGTATTCACAAAAAAATGTGATCATAGATCTCATGTCCAGAATGTGATCATTTTGATCAAAAAAATGTTTTTTAGACTTCTTATGATCAAAAATTTATCACCAAATAATTTTGTGTTGACAGCTTTTTGACGACCAAAACTTTGAACAAGTCTAGTAATGAAAAATGGAGAAATAACTTGATAGATTTATTGAGTCGTATTGGTAGTCTATAGATTGAGCAATCAAATACAGAAAATCAGTAATTTAAATTATTTTCTGGTCGTATAAACGTAGAATAAATATACACGTATAATTCAGAAGAGCTGCTACACATAATGATAGCTGATACGAATAAAAAAGTATCTAATTATCAAAAAAAATTTTTTCATCTAATTTAATAAAAAATTTCAAAATTTTTTTTATTGTTTATGTCACTGTTAATTTGTAAAATGACTTGACAAATTATAAAATTTTCCTTTTTACTCTTAGCATGCATTATAGTAATTTAAAAAATCAATTTAGCTATTTTTTAATTAGTGTTGGCAATCGATTATCAATAATCGACTAATTTTAGATCGATTAATTTTTTTTAGTCGATTATTAAATCGAATAATTTTTTCCAGATGACTATTTAATTAATTTATTTTATTTTAGACGTGAAACACTGAGTTTTTATATATTCAATTTATGTTATTTTTTATTTAAATAGGAATCTGAAACTTTGTTTTCCAATTCTTTGTTTAGCTTTTTTAATTGATTCATCTTTTTTAAAATTCGTTTTAATAGTCGACTAAAAAAAACTAATCGATTTAATAATCAATTTAAAAAAAAAACTGATTGATTGATTGACCGAAAACGCTTACAGCCGAAAAAAACGGATTTTAGAGGAAACAATGGAAAATTAATAAATATTGTTGAATTTTATAAAACAATTTTTGAAAAAAAAAAATTTACTTTATTACATTTTTTTACATCATTTAACGTAAATTTTTATTTATTTATTTTTATTTTTAACGTAAGTTGTAATAATTTGTAATTTTCTGTCATATTTTCTAGATTAATTTAAATATTAGTAAAGTACAGTCAACTCTCGTTAATCCGGCGAAGCTTTTTTTCTTAAATTTTGCCGGAATTAGCGAAAATCCGAATTATCGTTATCTCGGGTGATAGGAATTTTAACTAAAAGTTCCGGATTGAAGAAAAAACATATAAAAAAATAAATTCATTGATAAAAACAAAAACAAAACAAGCCTAATTCTAATTAATGGAAAAATTGTATTTAATTATTTCGAAATAAAATTGTCTAAAGTTAATTGTTTTTTTTCTAATTTACTAAACTTGAGCTTATTAGTTAATTGATTTTATTTATTTATTTATTCATACTAACACCACATCTGGCGATGTCAAAAAAAGAAAAAAGTAAGAAAAAAATAAAATAAAATAAAAATAAAGATCAAATGTTTAGTTTTTTTTGTGTCTAATTTTCCATAATTTAGATAATAAATTACATATATCAAATAATGAAGATAATCCAAATGATTATTCATAAAAGATAAGTAAAAAATAAAAAGTTGATTCATTTGGTTTTGTTTTTGTTTTTATTTTCCCATCGGGTTCTTTCTTTTTCGTTTCAGAAAGCCTTGATTAACAAATTTAGGAGAAGTTTTCCATTTTGAACTTTGTCCTCTATCATTCTAAAGCAGGTTACTATCGATTCACTCACTCCATTTTTTTTCAGCTCTTTTTTTTCTTCTTCTTTTTCCTTGATTGCTTTTTTTATCATTACAACGTCTATCCTGCCTTGTGTTTTTAGCGCTTCCTTTATCTCATTTATGTATTTGTTATTGAATTTGTTATCTAATAAGCTTTTGTTTTCGATAGATTGGAGAAGTCCATTTGTGAATTGGTTCTCGAGTAATCTTTTCGCAAATTTCAACTTGATTATATTAATTTTCAATTCAGCCGGTTCGATGTCTAGGGCGTAGAGTAAATTTGTGGTTCGAGTTCTTTTGTTGACTCCAATCATTCTTTTAATCATTATCCCTTCCATAGTTTGTATCTTTTTCATCTCTGTCTTATTTACATAACAGTTTTCAGCGCCATAGTACATGATTGGTCTAATGTAGGTTTTAAAAAGCTGACTTTTTACAATACGGTTTAGTTCATCACTTTCTATTTCTATCTGTCATTTAAGTGCATGGTATGCTCTCCAGCTTGCTAGGCTTCTCTCTTGTAGATGGTCTGTTTTTTTGTTGTTTTTAGAGATATTAACGCCAAGGTATTTTAATTTTTGGACCTATTTGATCTCTTGTCCGCATAATTCGATTCTTGGCTCATCATTTTTTGAATTTATTGACATTATTTGTGTTTTTTTCCGGTTGAATATAATCTCCTTTTCATCTCCATATTTTTCACACAATTTTAGAATTCTTTATAGTTTATCAACACTGTCAGTGATTATGAGGAGAACTTTATCAAATGCTTTGCTGGCATCAATCGCACAAATATACATGGATTTTCGTTTCAGCTTATAATGTTTTATTGTTTGGTCAAGAACAAATACAGCGTGATTGGTTGAGCTGTTTGATTTGAAGCCAAATTGCGTTTCAGAGTCTTTATGTGTCTTTTCCATTCTTCGTAGGATATACATTTCAAAGATATTTGCAAGTGAGTCAGATATTGTTATTGGTCTAATATTGTTGATGTCTGAATTGCTCTCGTTCTCTTTTTTAATGATCGGAAGAATTTTGCCAACATTGAAGAAGTATGGTATGACATTGTGTCTTAGCATGTTTTGGAAAATTTTTGAGACAATGTTCGCAAGTTGATCTATTGGTCTGTAAACTAATTTAATGAGTTAACGTCTTCTTCACTCAAAAAAATTCTATTTGCTTAACATAACTTGTTACGCTATTTAAAGATTCAATTAAGTTTTCATACAATTTCGAACCGACTTTTTGAATTGAGCAAAAGATATATTAGGGCTGGACTTTCTAATTCTGTTCCATTACTTCTTAGACTGGTAAATGAGTAAAGACGAGGTTTCGAATCTAGATTTGTTTACTATCAAACTCCATTGTGTAATTGCTACCTTGTCATAGACCATCTTTACTCTGAAAACTAAACCGATATAACTTTTGTAACTTTGGTGTCTATTTTCTGCCTTTCAAAATCGATTTTATTTTCTTTTCTCCTTTTTTTTTTCTTTTCTTTTATTTCCTTTTCAAATTTCAATTTTTTAACTTTATTTTTTTAATTCTTATTTTATTCAGTAACTTTTATTTTAATCATTATTTTTATTTATTTTTATTTTTTTTTTCTTTGAAGGAGCTAACGCTCGATACAGATTTACAAATTAATAAAAAATAATAATAATTTTAAATGAAAAAATATTATCTTCGATTTTAATTTCATATTCATCGACAAGAACTTCATCTATCCGATCTGTTTGATTAGTCACCAATTTAACAATATCATCGTCAGACAAAACTTCACCAGTTTGAACATCATTTTCATAGTCCATAAAACCATCTAATGAAATACATTGAGAGTCGATTTCACGAGGTTTATAAGCAAAACTAGACAAATCAATTCTTTTATAAAGGCTTTCCACGCTCCCACGAACTTCATTTTCTTCACTAGAAATCAGCTCATTATAATTTATATTATTTTTCTAATAATAAAATTTAAATGTCAACATGTTTGAAACAATTATTGATTGTTTCGAAAGTCACATTATTTCATGCATCTTTAATCATATGAATAGAGGAAATAACGATTGGATTCAACTTCTCTTGACCCGTATAATTTGCACAAAGTTCTACACTTTTTCTTATTTGTTATTGATTTTGTGTTACCGATTCTTAACTAAATTGCATTTTTTGCAATTCTTTGAAAAAAAATTGTCCGAAAAAAAAAAAATTTGAAAAAAAGAGAATTGGACTAGGCCGAGTTAAAAAAAAAAAAAACATGTATTTTAATAAAAAAATCTTTTTTCGGTCGATTTCCTCCGAATTACCGAATTTTCCGAAATATCGAAGGCTAGATTAACGAAAGTTGACTGTACCTATATTTTTTTTTCAAAAAAACCATTTTAAAAATATTTAAACAATTTTTGCAATCAAAAATGATTCGAAAAGTGAAAAAATAAATCTTTTGTATTAATAAATATAAAATTAAAAAAAAACAATTATAATTTTTAACTTTTTTTCTGATAAATGATTCAAATTTCGAATATTTGAGTTTGAACAGGCTACATCATTTTTTTTAACAATCTTTATTACCTGTTTTAGTCGATTTATATATTTCATACATTTTTTTATAGTTAAGAGTTTTTGGAATTCATTAATTTTTGCAGAAACTTCTGTCCCTGTTTTACAGCCCGATTTAAGAGAATTTAGATCATTACTTCTTGAAAAATTAAGTCCAAAGTCACCCAATAGTACTATTCGAACCCCTTTATCCTCAAATCTCTTTATGTACATAAAAACTCTAGATAAACTTAATTCATAGATTGATTTACAATGTGCTCTTCTTTTTGGATCATCAAATGGTAAATGAACTCCAAAACAAAGAATTTCATTACCATGAACCTTAAGATCTTAAGGTCCTTAAGGTCATATGACAGATGTCTACTGAAGAATCTAAAATTTCACAAGAATCATCAAGAAGCCAACTCTGTCCACCAAAAGGTCTCCCAGTTGATTTACAAATACCCATAGCTGACTGATAAAAAGGCTCATTTTTTGTGTGACGATTGCTATTTAGATTTTTTATTAGATTAATTTCATTCGGACCAGTCTAAAGTTCATTTAAGTAATAGATAATTGAGTTCTTCACTAGGAATATGACATAGGAAGTGTTAGCCTTAAGTTTTTTACAGTTTAAACATGATATACTAACCTTTGTTCCATATGGATTGAATTCAAGAAATTGATTAAATTAAGTATAAAAAAAAAATTTAAAGTTTGATTTAAACAAGAATTGTTGGATTGTTTTGTGATGAAAATGTTTGAGAACGATTTTGTTCATTTTTTTCGGCATTTGTTTGTCTTTCAGCGTACAGTCTCCGATACTTGTTGACTACCGAACCTTTCGGTCATGAATCTTTTTGATTTATGATCTCTTTGTCAAATATGCCAATTGAAAATTTGAATGACTTGAAGTGTGTGCTGTTTTTATTTGAATAAAACTATATATTCTTGCAATTGATTCCACGTATTTTTTTACATTCTCATCTTCTTCGCAATTATCTATTCTTCCTAGGTAAACATCAATTTTTCTTACAGACGCGTTAAGACCACTTTTATCGACTATACCACCATTTTTCATGTAAGTAGTAGTTGATGTTTTTCTGTTTTTTTTTCGCTTTGCACCGGTTACTTTGTATCCTCGGGTATCATCTTCTATGTCTATGTTCGGTTTTCCTGGTTCGTACGAATTAAAGTTTTTCAGTGACTTTTGCCTGTCTGACTCATTATTTGGTGCTGTTGTTTGTACCATTCAGAGATAGGGATTCCAAAAATGAGACTCGGACTCGAAGTCTGAGTCTGACTCGAAGTCTTGACTCGCTTTTTAATTAAAATTTTGACTTTATCTACAAAATCAATGGATGAAACATAAAATATAAATAAAAAGTATACAAATCTTTAAAAAACTGACTCAAATCCTAATACTTGAACGAAGATAAGCAATTTTAAAAAATGCAAAAATTAGTTTGCGTATTTTACATGAAATTGTTGCCAGATACTTTTTTTAGCCAAATTTGTATTTTCGCTCAATTAAAATTAAGTATTGAATAGATTTATCCAAATAATAAATTTTTATCCATTAGATTCCATTAAAATTAGTCATTTTGACTCGTTTTGGTGTTTCTAGTGTTAAAAAATTTTAGGCAATTAATTAGATGAGTAAATAATAGGATCGTCGGCAGCACTCGGTTTTAGGTTTGTTGCTAAGAATAATTGATTTTTTTTTAATTCATACATTTCTAATGGTCAATATATTTTTTTTATTTATTTTATTAAAAAAAATATATTTTTGGGTTTAACCCAGGACTGCTTCGAACGGTCATTTCGACCTTCTTTTCAGTCCCCATTTAAAAAAAAAGAGAATTTTAAATTTTTTACAATAGACATAATTACATAATTATGATAGAAAAAGTGATTTTAAATGATCTTTTTTGATTAATAGAAAAAGAATAAAAAAATTGTTAGCAATTAACAGAAAGAAAATAAAAGAGTTTAAAGTTTATGGTCAATATATATTTTTGTCAAAATTATGATTTCTATTGACCCAATCAAAACAATTTACATTTTATTCAAAAGTTTCAAGAATACATGCAAAAATGAATTTAAACATCTAACCGCTTTTTATTTTCTCACAAAAAGTCATTGTGTTGAAAGAAAAATTCTTCTTTTTTATCAAAGCTGATTACCGCATGTTAAAATAAATTAAATTTTTTCCCATAGAAACAATTTTATCTATCAATCATGTCCGATTATGCTGAAGTCGAAAGTAACTATCGCTTAAAGAACATTATTTTATAAATTAAGGATTACTATATAATTATCAGATAACTTTTAAGTCTGAAACGTTAAGGCGGTTAGTGTCTCTTTGACTTAAGATGGCTGAAACACTCACTGAAAATTTATTTATTTGAAAGAAAAAAGAGTGATTTTAAACAGAAAAACTAAATTATATTTTAATTTTATTTATTACTAATCTGTCTGATAATCAGTTTTTTAAAAAAAATTTGATACATTTAGTTACTTAAAACATTGGAATAAAATAAATTTTTTTATAAGAAGTTACTTAATTATTAAGTTTTTTTTAAATAAAAAAAAATTTTTTTTCGACTCGAGTCCAAATGACTCAAATTCCGACTCCCGATTCCGACTCGGACTCGGACTCATGAGTCGCTAATTATTTTTCATAATACTCAGACTCAAATCCGAGTCTGAAAAGCTCTATAGACTCGGATTCAGACTCGAGTCTTTTCAAATTTTACGAGTCCCTATCACTGGTACCATTATAGACGAGTCACTCTTCTTTTGTATTTTGTTTTTATTCGAATCAGCATGATTCACATCGCTATCGGGTCTTTTTTCTAGATGCAGGCGTAGTTGGTGTTTGAGGCTTCTGAATTATTTGAGTCACTGCTTGAGAAGCATCCACATACGAAACTACTTTACTTTGTGTTATTTGCGGTACAGTTATCGCTTTTTTTGATTGCATTTCAATTAAGTTTTTTATGAGTTTTTCAAATGATTGAATGACCACCTGGTTGGATTTAACAGTTTCACGAAGTGTTCGATTTTCAACAATAAAATTGTTTAATTGTTCACTTTGTTTTTTTGACAGTTGGTTTAGTTTCAAAAGGCTGTTTTGTAAGGCCATGTAGTTTTGTTTATTTCACTCGTTTAAATTTGATTTCTTCGACAGAAATTAATAAGTCTACGACATCCTCGTTTTTAAACGAATTGCTGAATATTGTTTGACTAGGAGATTGTTTATTGAAGAGAATAAAAAATCTTCCTCAGTTAATTCATTGTTACATAAATTATGAGTAAGAAAATAAATATCATTTGAAATTGTATTTACTGTTTTTTTTTAATTTAAGAACCATCGTAGCACTTAGACTATATTTGTCGAGAAGTTGATTTCCAAGTTCTGTACGTAGGCATTTAAGTATCTCAATCGGGAAGAAGGAGAGAGAGTCGATCAATGTTTTGTGCTCTATTCTTGAAAAACCATTGTTGATGTTTTCACCATAGAACTTAATATACTCTGTTCTTATATTTCCCAGAATATTTTTATCATTCTAGTTGTATCTTGAGTAGCCAAGGAGCTGACTAGTGCATTCAGCTTTGGCGTGTGTGGGTGAATCCCCATCTTCTGTGGTTTCCATGCTAGAAAAGGTCATAAAAGGGTGTGTTTAAGACAAAAAATTTGCACAATTCTAAATATAAGTTTTATTAGTTTTATTTATTTTTATCAATATAGTGCTACACGACTGCATATAATTCATATAATTTTTATCAATATAATGCTAGTCGCAGGATACATGCGACACGACTGTAATAACAATAAGAGATTTTACTAACTCATTACTTGCAGAATAAGCTTGGTCTTTTAGTGAAGAACCAGGAAAAACGCTTGGATTATAAACAAAAAATTACTCCGATAAAATGAATAAAATAAAAAGTAATTTTTAAATCTATTTTTAATAAGCACCTTTTAACAATTAACTTATGTTAAAATTAACAAGCGATCATTTTATGAATATAATATATAAGAGGGGATTACTTTTATTTTTTTTTTTTAATAACTAAATTTAAATAAAGTTGAGTAAGCCAAACTGGTGTCAGCGGACAAATTTTTCAATGAATGCTGGAAAAAAGCAGAAAGATGTCTAAAAAAGCCAAAAAAAAATTAATTGATTTCTATAATAAAAGTAAAGGAATATAATAATATTTTTTATTTTTTATTTTTTGTTTCACTTTTCGAATCAACCATAACCTTTTCCTCTTAATCCTCTAGAATCCGTTTATTTTTCGGCCGTAATCGTTTTCGGTCAAACTTACTTAAACTAGTGTAATTTTACGTAAAATTACGTATGATAATGTTATCTTACATTTGTTTAAATACCAGAAATGATGAAGGACGATTATGTAAGCTTACATTTTCTGACGTAGTGTTACGTAAAATAATGTAATCTTACCCAGTATTCAGTTTAACTTTAAACACTGTAAATTCTTCTGAATTGAATTTGACTCTAAGAAAAAAATCTCACAAAAAAAATTCAAATAATAAAGGTTATTTATATAAATTACATTAAAAATTATTGTTGCTTTTACAAAAGAATTAAAACTCAGGAAAGTACATAATTCGGAAAAATTATAAGCCGGTCGGTCCATTTGTTAAGTTTGTTACTCTCTTTACGTTTAGTACTCTTGGTACTGTACTATTTTAAGGAGTCTGTCTGTTCAAAAGCATTTTATTAACGGTAGAATTGTAAATTTTAATTTGAATAATTTGAAAAGCAACTACAGTCGAACCTCGTTATAACGAAGTCCTCCGTTCCAAAAAAAAACATGTTCGTTATAGAGAGGTATGTTATAACGAAAATTCCATGTAAAAAGATCGGGTGTTGAATTTCGGTTCCATAAATTTAATTGAAAAAAAAATATGAAAAATAAAAAAAAAAGTAACAAAAAATGAAAAAATTAAGAAAAAAAATTAATGTTGATCAAAATAATTTGAAATTTTTTGTTGTTTCACTTCGACATTTTTCATTATTGAGGTCTCGATTTACTGGAGTTTTTTCAATAAATCTCTATTTTGATTATCATCAGCAAGCAAAAAATTTCGTTGTTGTTTTATCATATTCAAGTATTCTTGGCGAGAATTGATCTTTTTCAATTTCAGTCTCTGGCATTTCAAATTCGACCGTTTAGATTTCATTGTTCGACTTTTTTGTAACCAAATCAATTATTTCATCATCTGTTAGTTGTCCATTTAAAGGTACATTTTCGTCACATTTTACATAAGCAAATTGATTTAGATCCAATTTTTTAGCTTCTATATATTTTGCTATATAATTAGGCTGTGTCTCACTCTCTTCACAATCACTATTAGGACTTATAGTGTCATTACTGTCATTACCATATTTATTTTTAATTAATTGACAATCAAAATAGACAATTTTTTCACACATTCGTAATAAAGAGTGAAATCCGTGGAAGAATTTAAGGAAGGTTTTTAATCAAAATATATCTAATATCCAACTCCATTGAGTAATTTCTACCTACTAATTTCTTCTTTTGTTCAAGATTTATCAAATATTTAAACATATCTAACCTCTAGTCTAATTGAAAAAAAACAAGGTTTGTTACCCGGAAAAAAATCTCCGCCACTGTTGGACTGCTCATGCTAACTCCTAGTTCGGTTTGAGTCGGATGGATTTGTTTTGGTTCTAAAAAAAAAAAACGAAAAAAAAGGAAAAAAACACAATGAATAATTAATAATCAAAATTAAAAAATTTACATTTAGAAATAAAGATACCTTATTATATAAGAAAATAGCGTAATTTCTCGTTTTCTTCCAATTAATTTATTTATTTTTACTTAACTAACAACATAAAATTAAAATCAAAATTCAATTTATTACATATCGATTTTTCATTTTTTAAATTTCATTTATTTTAATCCTTTTTACTCTATTTTTTTATTTAATTTTTTCATCTTACTTTTTATCTTATTTTATCATATTTAACTTTATTTTTTTTTTTTTTTTTTAATCTGAAGGAGTTCAAGCTCGGTACTGAAAAACAAATAAATAAAAGATATTCACAAATATCATATTACCACTATTTGGTCAAAATAATTAAAAAATTCATTTAAAATTCTTTTAGAAATTAGATCCGGATCTGTGTTTTAGTTCTAACAAAAGTCCAAAAAAAAAATAGGTCCTTTTGTTCCCAGAAATCCGGATTCGTCTTTTAGATATAACCAATTTTTTCTTTAGTGATTCAAACTTAAGCTTTCACAGAAAAACCGATTGTTACTCGATAGTTCAATAAAAAGAATCCTATAGATTAAAATATGAAAATAAATTAAATTAAAATTAAATTTTAAAAGAAAATTAAAACTAGACGAAAATGTAAAAGTTATGTTGAAGAGAGCTACTGGTTGTACATGTTTAGATATTTTACAATTAAAAAAAAGGATAAATGGTATAGTAAGCAATTACACAGTGAAGTCGGAATTTTTTTTGATAGATATTTTTTTTCTTCCTAAAAAATTGAATTCTTCAAAACGTAACTACAATGGGTATTTCAAAAACGACATGCCCCCTAAGGTCGCGATCTAAAACCGAACCAAAAGCGGCGCCGTACCGAACTAAAAGCGGCGCCGTACCGGAAACGGTTAAGTTTGGCATAATCATCATCGTTGCTAGTCCATGTCCCAGCTCCATAGAGAATTGTAGACAGCACGGTCGCCCTGTACACGCCAACTTGTTTAATGAAGTTGATGATGCAACTCTTTTATACTTTTTTCCTGTTTTTCCTAGAATTTACATTGAATTGCATCTGACATTTGTCTAATCTATTCTTGATTCTTTTTGTAAGCTGCTTATTGTCAGAGTTCACTTATCTTTTAATCTTTAGAGTCGCTCTCATCCGTATCATCAAATGATAGTTCTATTAACTCTTCTACTTTATCTGAATATACTTTGTTAGCAAAGGAACACCTCGCATGGCCTACCTTGCCACAGTCACTGCATTTTTGTTTAAGTTTAGGGCAAAGGATGATCAAGTGAATGTAATCCCTTTGAGATGTTATCTGTTTCGAGTCTGTTTTCTTGATTCTTTCCAAAACTATTTTCAATAAAATTTTTCACTTCATTCAGATCAGTTGTCAGCGGAAGCCAGTTTATCTTGAGTGTACAATGTTTGAAAGATTGGTTGAAGTTGGCATCTTGTATTTCTAATTCTTCATCAGCTAGTCTGATTTATTTCCCAATAAGTAGGTTGGTGTCGAAATCCTCCTTAAATGAGGCATACCAGTTTAGAACGCTATTAATCTGACTTACCCCTTTGATAAATTTATAACATGATTGGTCTACATTATAATGCTCTTTGACGACATCTTTGATTTAAATACTTGGATTATCTTTTTTCAGCCTTATCGGAACTGTGTTGGGCACTTTTTTCGTATTATCCAAGATAAAAGACGGTTTCCGTAGTAGATAATTTAAATTTTAAATATGTTCCTTTTTTTTTCAAAAATCCCAGAATATAAACTATAAATACCAGTCGGAAAATTGTACATGTTTTCGATTAATGGTTAAGGGTATCAACAAACATCTAATATCGGCTTGTTTAAAGGACAATATTGAATTAATTGGATTAAAGAATAAGAAACTGAAATTTCAACAGTAAGGAATCGTTATAGAAAGAAAAATGCTGATTCAAACCCTTAAAATGACGATAAAAATGAGAAAATTGATGAATATGTTAGTGAAAAGCCAAAACGCCGCCGACCTCTAAAGGTATCGAAGGCGCTGAATTAGAAAAACCAATTAAAAACAAAACTAAAAAGGACGCCAAAAAGTCAGATTACTCAGGCTCAAAGCAAAGTAAACGTAATAGAGGAAGACCTCCTAAAATTAAAAATTAGACTTAATTTATTTATATTAGTGGGCTCAATTCAAATCGATTTTTATTTAGACTTATTATTGAATAATTTTTTTGTATGTTTATCAAAATAAAATTTTTTTATATGTGTGAAAATCTTTTTTTTGGTTGTGAAAACCAGATTTTTGGATGTAAAAAGACTTTTCTCTATTCCGAACAGTTTGACTTTGTTTTCGGATATCGTTTAAACAAAATATCTCTTTTTAAGGAGTTCACAAATATGTAATAAATTAAGAGATTTTTATTTGCTATTCCAGCATAATGCTAATTCATTTGCAAAAGGGAAGTTTCGATTGTGGAGAAGGATTTGAAGAACAGGAAAGCCCCGGTCATTTACGGTGTTCCGGAAGAAATTTTGAAAGTTGACGTAACGACCACAGTGGAAATATTGCTCAGTTTTTCAACAGTTAAGAAGGGCCATAAAGTATAGCTTCAGAAGAAACGAGACAAATGATTCGTAATAATTATCGAGTATAATACTGCTACTAATAGCAAACAAAGTATTCTGCTGAATAATTCTTGGTAGAATCAGAGCTGCATTCGATGGTGTATTTAAAGAGGAACAAGATATAAAAAGACCAGATATTTGATCTAAGAAATATCAAAGAACAAAGTTTGGAATAGAACAGTGTTAGTAAACTTCAGGAAAACATTTGATACCATACACCGAGAAACCTTGTGCACTGTAATAATTGGAAAATTATCCTGAAAAAAAGAGAATCTGAAAGCAGGAAAAGTTGCGTTCTCTCATCAACTCGAGTCGTAATTCTAATTGACTCTCTCTTTTCAGTTTCCTTTAAATGGTAAAATTTTTACGTTAATTAATGTAATTTGAAGAAAAATTGCGTAAAAATCATATGTCAAAGCAGTAATGTATAAATTATGGAATTACAAAAAAAAGATTCTTGTCACGTACATAATTCAATATATAAGCAACTCTTTTTATTATTATAGCCATCTTATCTTTAATAAAGAATTATTTATAACAATCTTTTTATTGTCCCATATTATATTACATTATTTCTTATTCACAAAAATTCTAAATTTTACCATTTAATAAAGAACATTTTTCCTAAAACAACTTTAAATATTTAAAAAAGAATTATAAACGAAGAATTGATCCTAATTTTTTAATTTTTTTTTAAATAAAAAGCAGGGGATAATTTTTATTCATCAATTTTAATTAAACAAAGCGACTTAAAATTTTGTAATTTACTTTTATTAAAAAAGATTACAATTGTGCATTTTTTCAAGTAAGAATCAAGCTTATGCTATAAAAAAAAATTAACTACAAATTTATGTTGTTAATATGCATGTCAAATGAAAGCTAAATTTTTCCCCTTTCTTATCTGATGTAAAAATTAAGCTGAAATTGATGCTATCTCAATGATGAAAAAATGAGAACTTTAAGAAAACATTAGAAAAAATATCTGAATGAGAGTACAACATTAGACCATTAACTTGAATTTAAAATTTTCAAATTAGAAATGAGTCTTTAGTTTTTCTATTTAATTTTTTTATTTGATTTTTTTTTACAAATCAAAAACACACTCAACTTAATAAATCAAAACAACATTTTACTCTAAATCATTGAGATTATCAATTAATTATTTTTTATAAAATTAAAACAAATTCAAATCAAAAAATAATTAATAAAGACTTTCAAATTCCAAATTAATAAATTGCTTTTTTCTTTTTTCTATCAGTTTTTTTATTGATCTTTAAAGGATATCTTAGCTTTTTATTTTTTTTTAAATTATATGATTTTAAACTTCTCTAAAAGTTTTATAAAAATTTATTATACAATTATGTTTAAGTCAAAAAGAAAATATTAGCTAATAATTCTTTTAAAATGTCATTCGGTTCATTTTTAAATTTTCGTAAAAAAATTTATTTTAATTTATTTAGAAAGACAAGAAAAAATTTTGGATTCCATAAAGTTGTAAACTTCTATTTAAAATTAATGTCTAAAATTTAACCAAAGTCAAATAGAGTATTTGAGAGTAGAAGAGTGGTTTTAGCAAAATGTTATGTAAATTGAAGTAATCCTTTGGATTAGTAGATTAATCCGAGGAAAAAAAAATTGCAAGTGATTAATCTATTTTATTTTATCAAGCCGAAATGTATTTGCACTAAAAAATGAATGAATAGTCACTCTTGTTTAATTATCTCTTTTCAAAACACTTTATAAATCTTACAAAAATATCAAGCAATATATCCCCTAAATTTAATTACAATTAGAATTTTAAATGTCATCAAGCCCCAAAGTCCATACTAATCAAATTACATAATTTTCTTGACTAAATCAATTAAGACGAGCGTATAATCTCTTTTTAAACAAAATCAAAAATTGCTTAAAACTTAAATTTCTAAAAGTTCAATTTTCCAAATACTTGCCTAAATCCTCTTATTATTCAATTAATTTTTTGTCTAAAAAAGCTCTTATCCAATTAGGGGTAAATTTCAACACAGGTTATATTCAATTAAATGTTTACTTTCTTATTGTATTTTACAAATAAAATATTTAAAATTCTTTTTGTCAACTTTTTCAAATTTTAGCTTATTTTTTCGATTAGGCAAAAAATTTCGCCTACAAATTCGTATAAAAACGGCTTAACTAAAACAAAATTAATCAACAAAAAAAATATTCAAAATGATTTTACACAATTTTTTTATTTTAACAATTTTCTTGTCCTGTTACTCCTGGGCAGTTGATCCATGCTCTGAACTTAAGTGTAAAAAACCCTTAATCGCTTGTCCAGAGACCAGAGATGGCCAAGAGTCGTGTCAATGTGCCATTAAATGTTCCCAAACCGAGCCAATAAGAAAATTAGTCACGACCAAATTCGGAAATTTGACTTTGAAATTTGATTCCAGAGTTGTGCCTTTAGCCAAACAAGGTGGTGCATCCTGTTACCAATCTGCATGTATGAATGGTGGTACTTGCTACACAAACTACAATGTTTACAATACGCAACCAATTACTACAACTACAACTACCTCTGCTCCATCCATACGTCCTCTTTGTGTAATATTAATTTCAATTTTAATTTTTGTAGATAAAATTTTTTTGTCTAGTCTTGCCAAGCTCAATTCTCAGGCTCAAGATGTGAATTGTACAATCCATCTAATAATGTTCCTCAAGAGGGATGGAATAATTTGTGCCGGGTATATAATGACAAAAATATGAACATTTGCCAAAATGGTGGTCAATGTGTCTATATATCAGACAATAAAGTTGCTTGTGTTTGCCCGTCAACTTTTGTCGGTCAATATTGTGAAATTCCAGTTTATGAAGAATGCAGTGGTCCAGCTAATGCTCAATGTCACCGAGAATACGGCAAGTGTTTACCTAATGGTGATTGTCAGTGCAATCCAAATCATACTGGAACAAAGTAAGACATAATTTTTTTTTAAATAAATCTTTTATTAATTAATAAATAATTTTTTATTAAAAAAAATTTATACACACAAAAAATGATTTATTTTTTTTAAGATGCGATATTCCGATCTCCAGCACAGTTCAAGTAAACCCAGTGACAACCACCAGAGCAACTCAAAGGCCTGTTCAAAGTTGCTTGACATACTATTGCCAAAATGGTGGTACATGTAGACCGACTAATTATGATCCCTATGTTATTTGCCAGTAAAAAGATAGCATAAAGTTAACATAACCAATTTTTTTAATATCTTTTTTAAAGTTGTCCGCCAAGCTATACTGGTTCACGATGCGAAATTTATGTTTCACCACCAACACCTCAGCCTCAAACAGCCCCACCTTCTCCATGCCAAACTCAACAATACTGCTACAACGGTGGAACTTGCCAGCCATCATCCTACAAACCATTTGCCTACTGTCTGTAAGTTTAATTAATTAAAATAAAACAAAAATAAAATTTATTGATAAAAAATTAAATAATAATTAAAAATTAAATAAAAATTAAAAATTAAATTTTTTTTCCAGCTGTCCAATCGGTTATACTGGAACTAGATGTGAAATTTGTCTGACTGTGACCACACAGGCACCAGCACCAGTTTCACCATGTTCCAATCAACAATATTGTTACAATGGTGGAACTTGCCAGCCGTCATCCTACGAACCATTTGCATATTGCTTGTAATTTAAAAAATAATTATTTTAGAAAATATTCTTAATTTTGTTTAGATGTCCAATCGGTTATACAGGGTCAAGATGCGAAATTTGTTTGACAACAATTGCAACACAGCCATCTACTTTACCGCCATCACCTTGCCAAACTCAACAATACTGCTACAACGGTGGAACTTGCCAGCCGTCATCCTACAAACCATTTGCCTACTGTCTGTAAGTTATAAAAATTAAAATAAAACAAAAACAATATTTATTGATAAAAAATAAAATTTTATTTTTCCAGCTGTCCAATCGGTTATACTGGAACTAGATGTGAAATTTGTCTGACTGTGACCACACCAGCACCAGTTTCACCATGTTCCAATCAGCAATACTGCCTTAACGGTGGAACTTGCCGAACGACAAACTATTCTCCCTATGCCATTTGCATGTAAATAGTTAAGAAATAAAAAAAATTTTTTTAAATTTTTATTTTTAATTAATTAGCTGTCCACCAAACTATACCGGAACTAAATGTGAAATTTGTATCGCTGCACCAGTCACTGTTCCAACAACTACAAAATCCACTTGTCAAACTCAAGTGTTTTGTTTGAATGGAGGCACTTGTAGACCAACAAATTATTCTCCATATGCCATCTGCATGTAAGCTTTATTTAGTAGATTAACAAAAAAAATATAATTATTTTAAAAGATGTCCACCGAACTATACTGGTTCGCGGTGTGAAATTTGCGTTTCCTCGCCAGTTACATCTTCTCCTGGTTGTTTGGCAAACTATTGCATGAATGGTGGAACTTGTGAATCAATATCAATGGATCCATATGTTAGTTGCAGATGCCCGCCTAATTTTACTGGAGCTAGATGTGAAATTTGTGTCGGTTCAGGCCCAGGAACCTCAGGTCTGTCAAGTGGAACACCAAGATGTAATTTTACTGTGAGTGTAAGAAACGATGGTGCATATGTGGCAAGATTTAAGCTGATGTACTCAATTGACGGAATCACTCAACCTTTGGAAGTTTCAAACTCAATCGCAGCTAGACAAACTCAATCAATTACTATACCTTATTTTGCCAAAGATTTGGTTGTTATTAGCGAAAAATTATTTTTTGATTGGTACACAATTTTCACCGACACTGGAATCAACATGCAAACCAAATGTACAAAATGCTATAAAGTATGGGGTGCCGTAACCAATCCTCAATGGGATTACCTTTTGTGCTAAATTAATTACTCTTTTGTTGCTATTAGAACTGGAAAGCTTTTCTTTTTTGTTTTCAATTTTTTAATAAAAATTTAATTTAATCAGCGCAATATTATTTAACATTGACTTCTTTATATTTTTGTTTTTCAAAAATTTTCCTTTTTTGAATTCTAGAATAAAAAAGAAGAAAATGAAAAGAACTTCATTATTTTTCCAAAAAAATTGAAATAGAAGGATATAACAAAAATTTCT
This sequence comes from Brachionus asplanchnoidis, assembly GCA_025491095.1. Lineage (NCBI taxonomy): Eukaryota > Metazoa > Rotifera > Eurotatoria > Ploima > Brachionidae > Brachionus > Brachionus asplanchnoidis. The sequence goes on along the minus strand of JAILYF010000008.1, from coordinate 529,015 downwards.
CCTCTGGAATAAATATTAATGTCTCAAAAAAATAAGCAAGAAAACAAAAAATTTAAAATAGGATTTTCTATATGTACATAATTATTTCATTTATAAGATAAATTTTTTTATTTAAAAATTTAAAAGCAATGATACAGCTTTATGAATGATACAGTGAATTTATCATCAAAATCTAGCTTCTGCGAAGATAGGAGAAAATTTCAAAAAAAGGCTTTAAATACATGAAAATTACATTGCCAGGTATGAGCATAATCTTTATTTAGATTATAGAAAAAATTAATTATTATAAGAAGAGATTAAGGAAAAAAAAATTGGGAATATTGGATAAAATCTATGAAAAATTTTGATAAAATTTTTTTAAAAAAATTCTCTTTTAAGAATAAATTTTTGGTCTAAATGCATTAGTTTTTAATTTTTATTTACAAAATAAACTGATGTTTATCACCTTAAGTAAAAGATTTTCTGTGATTAAAAATTAGATTCATTTTTTTTGCTTATTTTATCTTAACACCTTTATTTTTTTTAATTATTGAAATTCAACAAGCTAAAGCTCACTCGGATTAAAAAATAAAATAAATAAAGATAAAAAAAGGCGAAATTACAATTTTAATAAAAAGTGTATGTGTTAAGATAAAATAAAAAGAAACTTTTAATTTAATTCCATTTAAAATATATTTAAAAATTTTCAATTTTTTTATCAACTTTTTTTTTAAATCAAGTATATATTTTAGAATTTTTAGAATTTTTTTGTGAAAAAAGAGAAAAATAATAGCAAATAATTGAAAAAAATAATATTTAGAATTTGAAAATCAAATACGATCACACAATCCTAATTAAATTACGGATTGAAATGGAAATTTGACTAGTAGAGACATTCAATAAAATAATTTTTCAAAAAATTTATGATAAATTTTTTTTTAGTAAATAATTCATTAGTTTAAGTTCAAAAATAAATTGAAAAATTTTCATTTTATTTTTAAATAAACCTATAGGGTATTCGAAAAATATTTAGAATACTTAACTTAAATTAAATGGTTCTAAAAAAGGCTATCTAAATCAGACTCTGATTTAGAAGCTATTTTTGAGTAAATATTTTTAAATATTCGACAGACAGAATTGAAAGTTTAAGTATTTTTTAAAATGCTTAAACGAAAGCTTGTATTCAATTAAGTGATCATTTGTGAAAAAAGTGTGATTTAAAACAAAAAGTGTCTACACTGCTTTTATTAAGCATAATTTCTTACTGTTACACTTATTCGCATAAATGGCGAAAAGATAAAATTTTAAACTTATTCCAGACATGATTGTTTCCAGCATATATTTTAGAACAATTTTAGTTTTCTTAAGCAAATTTTGACTCCAGAAAAATCGTTTAGTCACGTCGTCAAATTTGAACAAGTTGTTTTTCATAAGCTCTTAGCCTTATAGCAATTTTATCAAACAAAAATAGACCATTTTTAAGAATCTATTTAAAGCTACCTACTTATTCTATGCTAAAAAACAATTTTTTTTTAATCTTTTTAACTAAACAAGCCATAAAAAATTAAAAACTAGGGTCATTATTTTCTTTATAGAGCAAACGGAGAATTTCTAAGCTTTATGGGTCGCATTTTACCTAAAATAATTTTCTTTAAAAAAACTATTTTATAAATAAGACAAAAAAGTTGTCGATTTATAGACAAGTTATGTAATGGTTCATGCTGAATTTGGATTAGTCTTTTAAGATATTTAATAAAAATTTATTTGGACAAAAAAAATATAGTTTGAAGAAGATAAACAAATAAATAATTGTAAGTATAAGATCTAATAAGAAAGATTAGGTAACTTTTTTTATATTGTTTAGAAGAATTATCTAAGATCTAATTAAATTCGATTGTTTCAAAACAAAATAAAAGATTGCAAAAAATTCTTTAAAGATAAAAGTTTTAATCAAAATTTAAACGAATTCTATAATATTTGGAATGAGTTTTGAATACCTTGATTTTTTATCGATTTAATTAAAATTTTGTATTTATTTTTACTAGATAAAATAAATTAATTTTGAATTAATAGATTTGAGGGGAAGGTTAATGTTCTTAAGCACTTTGAGAAAAACATTTAGAACTAAGCAATTTATTTATCAAAAAAAATTTAAATTTAAAATTTTATTTTAATATTTTTTATGATAAATTTTTACAATGTTTTTTTATAGAATAGGCTTTTCGTTTACCCTAAAAATAAGACTAAATTTAAAAAATGCATTTTAACATCTTAAAATTGCTTAAAACTAAATATTTACGACTGGCTTAAAATTTAAATTTTTTTGTCTAAAATCAAGCACAAAAATTTAATAAAGTAAAGTGTGTCAAGACTTCTTAAATTTAGAAATCTATTTACGGCATTTTAGTTCAGAGAATAATGAAAAATTTCAGATTATTTTTTCAGTTTAGAATCAGCTCTAAGAAAATTTATTTATTTATTTTTGAGGCTATTGATTAATTTTTAAAAAAAAATTTAAAAATGAACTAAGAGTAATTTTTTTAGAACAATAAACCAAACTGAGCTGATACTTTATCTTTTGAATTTATTTATGAAAATTGAATATTTTGTTCTAGCAAAAGTTTGCAGTAATTACATTTTATAGCTAATTATCATTACATTTTTTAATCTAGAAATTTTGTTGTTTTTTTTTATTTTATAAAATTTTTTAAAATTTATTTTAAAATAATAGATTCGGAAGAGTCTTTCAAGAAATGTTTTCAAATGATTTGTGATAAAGAAATTTTTTGTCAGTATTTAGTTAGTAAAAAATTTAAAAGATATTAAAAAAGAGATTAAATTTTTATATTTGACTAATTTTCAATGACATTTTTATGATCGAAAATTAGAGTATAATTTATTATTTTTAAACTATCTTTTAAAGCTTAAATAGATAAAAATCACATAAAACTAGTTTACAACAAGTATACACTCAGTACTTAATGTTTCTCAATTTTTCCAGAATTTAATTGATAGTCGAATTATTTTTGATATTAAGTTCAGAAATATTTTTAACATATTGAAGCCATATTTCTTCATATATCTTCAATAAATCTCATAGAATTTTTAATTTATGCGCTCTAGTTTGCATTTGACACTGTTAATCAGAACTTAAAACAATCACAATATAGTCTAACATTAAATTTTAATTTTATTTAAATATTATGTTTCATGCAAGATTAGTAACAGATAATTTAAAAAAGTTATTTAATTGATAATTAAAAATCCAGGTTTCTAGAGTTGTATATTTAGTAGTTATTAATCTGAACCTTATTTAGATTTTTTAGTAAAAACTTGTTAATCTATATAAGATTAAATTTTATTATTTTTAATTATTTTAAAAATATTCTTATGTTTACTTTTTAATTTTTTAAGTGCTAGCTTATCATTTAAACTTAGATGGATTATTTTTTTTCAAAGTGAGCTGGACCATTTGAATACTAATATTTCTTTTGGAAAAACTGAATAATGTTGTATTTTATTTAACAAGATTTCCTCTCTGATTTTATTTATAAAAAGCAATAAAAAAATCATTTAAATTATATCAGATGGATTTAAATATTTAGATATCTAAAAAAAAATATTTCTATTTAGAAAAAAAGGCGAAAGTAAAATTTTAAAAGTCAATTAATTTTTTCAAAATAAACAAGGTTTTTTTTTAGAAAAAGTTATGAACTCGATTAAGAAATAAAAAAAATTTATTTATTAATTTGTTCAGCTTCTGGAAGAAATAAAAACAGTAAGTGATGCATTGAAAATTTTTAGTGCTTGAAAATCTTTACATGTCGCACAACTATTTGGACATGTCTTTCTCGGACACTTAAGATAAAATATAAAATGATTTACAATAAAATAAAACGTGAAATTTTATTAATAAAATAATAGAATTTTAGTTTAATTTCACTTCTTTTTTGTATTTTTTTGATTTTTTTCGCTGGTCAAAGCTTAGTAAAGTTAAAAATGAAAAAAAAAATTTATTTTTTATTTTAAAAATTTAGCTGAATTTCAAATGAGTTGTTAGTTGTTAACTTAATGTCTGTTTTAGCATCACAATCATGCACCATTTTAATGTGACTGTCAGATGATCTAGACGCAAATCAAGATTTGACTGCGTCTAGTAGCTGTTTGAATAAATACATTCACCGGAATCAATGCACTCAATGTCTAGAATTTATTTTTTCGATAAGGTAATTGAAGCTTGTTTTAAAACAAGAGCTCAAGAGAGGACCGGAATGAGTCTAGAATTAGGGTCACCTTAATTTAGAGTTTTGATGGGCGGTGTGAATGAAAAATTGCGTAATTAATTCTCAACAAGTATGTAGATTAATTAGAAATTAAAGAACATTGCTTGCCTAAGGATTAGATAAACGTGTTTTGCTAACAAAACTCATATTGAAATGTCATTTATCTCATAGAGATTATATTCAAGGTATTCGGCGTACGCCCTAAAGTTGCCATTTAACACTGACGTTCATTGATTATTCAAAATAAACTATGTCTTTAAAAATATGTCTTACTATCATTTATGATTAAATTTAGACTAAGCTTGATTTATGAACTCTCGAGTTTTGCCAACCGAGTGTGTACACAAAATGCAGCAGTATCAATGGTTCACGTTGACCAACAATTCGCCAAAGTATGCGCACCATTTCGCCACCAGCGCCAACTCAGCGCCCAATATTCCCATTGCCTATCAAGTGTTGCTCTCATCGCCACATTTTCAAAACATCGTAAGCTACTCTTACCTGCTTGATTGTCAAGACAATTAATTGAAGCTGTTTATGACTTATTCAAACTTTTGTTTAAAGTCACTTGCTGTTAGAAATAATTTTCATTGCAAGAAAGACAGCGAGAGGGAGGGGATAGGTGTGTGTGGAGAGAGAACGTGTGACCAAGTATTTTGGTAGCACGTGGCACCAGGGACAAAAATGTCTTGAAAAGAAAAAATTATCATAATTAATTTAATCGAATTCATAAAATTTGTTATTGCGAGCAAGAGGCAACTTGAATTTGAAAGAGAATATAGAAGAGAAGTTGAGCATCCAAACTAATTCTTTCATATTTGTTTTATATTTTCTCTCTCTCTCTCTTTCTCTTTCACTTAATTTCATTCGAATTTTTCTCCATTCTCAAATCCAGATCTAAGTCGTTTCTTGAGCGTCCATAAACTGATCGCCCGGACTTAACCCAATGTAACTAAAGTCTCATTTTTAAAGATTATGTCGCAAGAAAAGCTAGCCCAGCAGTTGACGACCAGCCAAACATGCGCCAACTGTCAAATCCAAATGAACAAATCGCCGCCGAACACAGCTAGCAGCGCCGCGTCGCCCAGTCCTGCCGAAACGTCAAATGTAAATAGTGTGGAAGTGGCGAATGGACTTAGCAGCGAGGACGAGAACGAGGAGACCATTGACGAGGTGGTCGAAGAGTCGAACGACGGACGGTGGTCCAAGCGCAACGAGTGTGTGTCGCAGCGGGACGTGCCCGGCATAGACAACGCCTATTTGGCCATGGACACCGAGTACGGCTTCGAGGTCGTCTGGAACGAAATTAATCTAGCTGGCGGCAAAAAATTCAAAAATCAAAATTTACATGACGACGAGAACGAGATAGATCGCGTGTTCAAAAATTTAATCAATCTAAATCATTCGAATATTGTCAAATTTCACGATTATTGGATTGATAGACGCGAGAATAAGGACCCGAGAGTAAGTGTTGCACTCATGGCGATTTTTTTTTGTTAAATAAAAATTATTTTTTTTTTGTTAAATAAAATTTTTTTTTTAATTCAATTTTTTTTTCAATTTCAGATTATATTTATTACTGAATATATGTCAAGCGGTTCTTTAAAACAATTCCTTCGCAAAACAAAAAGAACAAATCAATCGATCAAAAAGTCAACTTGGAAACGATGGTGCATTCAATTGCTCACCGCTCTAGAGTAAGTACCATTCACTGGTGAATTTTTTTGTCAAATTTTCAAGGCTTTAATTTGGGGTATTGTGAAATTTAAATGCAAATTGAACATAAATTTTTCATTCTTTGATAAATTAAAATTGAATTTGATAAATAATGTTAGAAATAATGCTGCAGCATACTTTGCTGCACCTTTTTTAACTAAAATAATTTTTTTCATGTAAAATATGACAGAAAATAAAGAAACAATAAGATTTAAATAGATTATTGATTTGATTTACAAAAAAAAAAGATAACAAAATTTTCAAACAGAAAAGATGCAACAAAGTTTGTTGTAGTCATTTTCTAATATTTTTTATTAGATTTAATTTTAATAGATAAAAATATCAAGGATTTTTGATCAATTTGTAATTGAAATTCACAAAACCTTAATTAAGCTTTGTGTTTTTTTTAATAAATGCAACAAATTATTCTTTGAGATGGCAAATTTTTTTCATTTTTCCAAGTTTTTTTTTGTTAATCCAGAAGTAAAAATATTTTTTGTTGAGAGCATTAATTTATGTTGAAAAAATTTTTCGATTTTTTTCCAGTGACGTATTAGGAAAAAAAATAGTCAAAAATATCTTTTCTCAAATTAATTAATTGAACGAACTTTAAAGCCTGTGGCCAAAAATTATTATTTATTTATTTAATTGAATTAGCCTCCTTTAAGGAGAAATAAAAGTAAAAAGTTATAATTAAAAAAAAATGAATAAAAAAAGTTCAAGATATCAAAAAAAAAATCTATTTATCATAAAAAGAAAGAAAGAAAAAAAGAAAGATTAAGAGATAAAAATATACTTATAAAAGTATTTTGAATTAAAAATTTATTATACTATTACTCTCATCTTTTATTTTCTCTATGATCATTAAATTTATTTTAATGAGATGAGGAAATAAATTTGGTATGAAAGACATTAGAAAAATGAAACTTGTTTAGTCGACATAAATCTTTAAACAAAAGCTGAATTTTTGAAATGTTTAAAAGCATTTATCAAAAGAAAAAATCTAATTTTTTAATTAACAATAACAAGATAAAAAAAAATGTATTTCTATATTTTTGTTAAAAAATGCAGCATAATTTTATTGAAAATTCTTGAAAAGCAATTTGTAAATAGAATTTTGTTGTCCGAATTAAATTTCAAAATTATTTTAAAAAAACATGTCTGATTCTAGCAGTTGTTTTTTTAGAGGACAATGAAATAAGAAAAGAATCAATTAAAAGTTGACTTGAAAAAGCAAAACTTTTATTAAAAAATTTAATTAAAGTTTAGTTTGGTGCTACATGTAACAAAATTTATTCAAAATAATTAGAAAAAATGACCAGAAAAAACAAAAATTAAAAATTTAGTTAGTTTATCTTTTTATGAAAATTCAAATTAAAAAAAAAAATAATTATGCTAGATTAAAATCGATAAAACAAGAATAAAAAATGTATTTTTTTTTAAATTAAACAAATAAATCTAATTTACTATGTAAAGCTATTTTGTCGAGCATATTTTTGTAAAAATAATCTACTAATCAATTAATTGAGATATAGAAAATAATGTAAAAAGGTAACATAAATTATCAATTTTTTAAGTATAAAATCAACAAAAATATAATAATAAAACATTTTCTTCAATAATTTTGTAAAAATAAATCTACTTCTTTTTATAAATTTTTTTTATTATTTTAATAAACGTCTTAAAAGCGATCCGAAGTAAAAAAAATATCCAAAATTTAATTTTTTCTTACAGATTTTTACCAGACTTTTATTTTTATCAAGTCAGTTTTAAGTCAAAAATAATATTGCAGTTAAAAATTGGATTTTTTTAAAAAAATTAGAACTATTTTTTGTTTATTCATTGTTACGTCAATTTTGGAGAAACTTTTATATATTATGTTTTCAATAATTAGCATAACTTAACTGTTTAATAAATTAAAATTTTTATAGATAAACAATTGAAAATCGAAACATAACATAAAAATTTGTTTTTTCTTATTAATTTAGCTAATAAAAAGAATAATTAAAATTAAATTCAAAAGAGCTTAACAAAAGTGGAAATACTACTTGTGGAATCTTTTCTGATAATTAATGTTCTACGCTGTAATATATTAGGAATTCCATAGAAAAAATTCCTCAAAACAAATATATGCATTTTTTTTTAAATTTCACAAGATTCCACAAGTGTTATTTTCACATTATACACTTTGTAAGCTCTTTCAAATTTAAAATTGTTAAAAAATATATTTGTTTTGTGGAATTTTGTCTAAGGAATTTCGAATATATTAAAGCATAGAACATTTTTAATCAAAAAATTTAGCCACTTTTTAATAATTTTTCATTATCTAATTTTTAAACCTGTCAATAAAAATTTTTTTTTAGGAATGAAAAAATTAAATTAATTACTTTAGTATATACTTCTTAAAATGAATCTGAATATTTTTTAAAAATCTCCAAGAGTCCAAAAATTTTGTGAACAAGACAAAGTGTGATGACCAAAAAAGTCTACACATGTCCTGGTAAAATATTAATTAAAGTTAAGTAAAAAGACATAAACTGAACACAATCTAATACTTTTTTCTACACTTAAAATAATATTGTAAAATTCTAAAAAGCCCAGCTTCTAACTCTCACTTATTTCATATTTTAATTGAGAAAGCACCTTTTCAGTTTTTATAAAGATTTTGAACTTGAAGCTCTCTTTTAGTTTATTTCAAAAGTGCTACTCTATTAAATTGGTGTTGGCGGTGAAAATTTTGTCTTATTTAGCCAAAATATCAACAATAAAACATATTTTTTAGATAAAAGGGACATATAAAATCCCAAAATATTGCTAAGGTAAAAATTAGATTCGATGATAGTTGGGTAAATTGAATTTTTGATCTTTACTAATCAAAATTTAAAAAACTTAAGTTTAATATTTTTAGAAAAAAAAATTTTTAATAAAAGTTTGCAATAATATTAATTAAACATTTATTGATTTGTTTAAAATAAAAATAAACGCTCGCCAAAATTGTATTTAATTGATGGTACAATTTAATATTTTAATGAAATTTATTGCTTAATTCATAGAATAAAGGCAATTTAAAGTTCATGTTCAAAAAGATCAAATCTAGTTTAAAATATGAAATAAATCTTAATTTCTTAATAAAATTAATTCACAGATACATTTTTTAATTGAATATTCTATGCTAAATAAAAGGGTAAACTTTTCAATTTCAAAATGTTCATGGCAGAGTGCACATCATCGAAATGATGCTATTTTTAGTAGATAATTTTTTGCAGACATTTAAAGATTCTACCTTAAGATTTAACAAAGTGTATTAAGTTAAAAAATGTATCTATGCATTAATACTATTAAATAATTACAATTAATTTAATATTTAAAGCTTTATGTGATCATCTTGAGCATAAAAATTTGATAATTAACTTCAAGTTGTCGGAATAAAAACATGATTGCTATAAAGTGGTGATTTGAAAATAGTATTTTACGAAAAATACCGTAAAATACTGTAAATTAATAAAATTTTACCAAATTTTACGTAAATTAACGTAAAATCCGAAAAGTGAAAAAGAGGTATTTTACGAAAAATTACGTAAATTTTAAGGATATTTAGAATATGCTAAAATTCAAAACGGCCAATTCAAAATTCAAAATTTTTGACAAAATGTCAGTTTTTTCCAAAAATCGAAAATTTAAGAAAGTTTTTTTTAATAACGATTTTAAAAATAACTTTAATTTAAACAAATTTATGAAAAAAAAAACTTTCTTAAATTTTCGATTTTTGGAAAAAACAGACATTTTGTCAAAAATTTTGAATTTTGAATTGGCCGTTTTGAATTTTACCAAATTTTACCAAAATTATCTCAAAATCCTGAAAATTTACGTAATTTTTCGTAAAATACCTCTTTTTCACTTTTCGGATTTTACGTTAATTTACGTAAAATTTGGTAAAATTTTATTAATTTACAGTATTTTACGGTATTTTTCGTAAAATACTATTTTCAAATCACCACTGTATAGCAATCATGTTTTTATTCCGACAACTTGAAGTTAATTATCAAATTTTTATGCTCAAGATGGTCAAATAAAGCTTTAAATATTAAATTAATTGTAATTATTTAATAGTACAGTCAATCCTCGGTATAACGAACTACTTGGGCGGAAAATTCGGTATTCGTTATATCGAAATTCCCTTATAAAATGATAAGGACCAAAAAATTTTTTAACCAAATTTTATTGATAAAAAAATCTAAAATAAAAATGCGAAAAAAAAACAAATAGTTAATTTTATTGAAAAAAATCGGTAATAGATGGTTGTTTGGGAAAGCTACTTTCAATTATTAAATTTTCAATATTAAATAAAAAATTAATTACATTAGAATTAAATTGTAGAAGCATTAACGTTGTATTCTTTGGCCAGCTTTGAAGTGGTTATTTTTTGCTCAGTATGTTTTTTTATAATTTCTATCTTGATTTCAAGAGAGATACTTTTTCTCTTTTTGCAAACTTGTTTTTCATTCATTTTTATCAATTAGAAATTTTAGATAAACAATAATTAGTAATTGTCAAGTATTCATTTACAATTTTTTAATATCAAGGTGTTAATTAACGAATGTCATTTTTTTTAAATTCGTTATATAAAGGTTTTTTTCTTAAGAAAAGTATTACTCGTTTTTTTTTTCTTAGTTCGTTATATCGGGATTTCGTTATAAAGAGGTTCGTTGTATCAAAGAAAATTAGCAATATTTTTCCTTTATAAAAAATCGGTTCCTGGATTCTTATTCGTAATATAGAGGATTTCGTTATACGGAGGATCGACTGTATTTAAAAAAGAAAAAAATTTTTAGTAAAAATTTTTGAGTATGATCATTAAATTGCTTTCAAAAAATTTGGCAAAAATTCACAAAAAATCAGAGTTTTTATGGTAAAAATTCATGTTGCCTTCAAAATTAATGATCTTTTTGCCGTTCCAGTCAGTTAATGTGGCGGCCTAGTTACAGTCAAAGCCACTAAAATTAAGGCCAAATTCGTATTTAAAAAAAAAAAAATAAAGTCTTTGACTCTGATTTTTGGAAAAAAAGTCCGGACTTGGACTTGACTTTTAACTTTAAAAAAACTCGAAATAAAGTTTTTTAGTACCTCAAATTTATTAAAATTTACCTCAAATTTAATAAAAGACTATTTTTTTATTAAAAAAGTAGCAAAATATAAAAAAAGTATTCAAATAAAAAAAAATTACATCAATTTAAAAAAAAAGAAAGCAATTACATTATAAAACCGCAAAAAGTCAATACTCACCTCTAAAAATAAAAAAAATTAACAATTATCACAATAAAAATATCTTTTTTTTTCATAATTAAGCCACATTTTTCACATGTTTTAGATTCATTATTTTGAGTAGATTCTTGATTGAATGTTTTTTGTTTTTTTTTATTATTAGGCACAACTTCAGTTAAATCATCATCATCATAAGAGATGCCTTTTGGATCTCCACCACCGCCAACTGAATCTGATGGTTGTATTATTAGAGCTGGTTTATTTTTTTCTGGGGCATCTTGGGTATCGTCTATTTCGTTTTCCAATAATACTTCCTCTGAGAGAGTATTTTCTTGATCCAAACTCATTTTGAAGTTTTTTAATTTCGATTAATCAAAATATTTTTTTTTTTTTTTTTTTTTTTTTCTATATCTTTATATTTTTTTTCTAATATCCAATACAATTTCTTTTTATATAAAATTTTGAGGCTAAAAATTAATTAATTAGATGGATTTTTAATTAATTAGAGAGGTTTTAATCAATTAGATAGACATTTATATAATTTGTTGGATTTTTTAATAAATAGGTATTTTTTTAATTAAAAGGGTTGGTTTCATTTTTTTGACACTTTTATTAATATTTTGAGGTATTTTTTGACAAATTAGAGGTAATTTTTAATAAATTTGAGGTATTAAAAAACCGATAGCCAAAAAACTCTGCTAAGAATTAAAAAAAAATTTTAATTATTATTTAAAATATTTAATTTTTTATTAAAAATATACAAAATTCCAAAAAATTTATTAAAAACTCAAATCTGACAAAAAATTCCAAATATAATAGAATGAAATTAAAAAATTTTTCTAAATTGAAGCTATATGCACAAATGCGATCCACCAGTTGTCCACGGTGATCTTTCGTGCGACACCATCTACATTCAGCACAACGGCCTGATAAAAATTGGCAGCATCGCACCCGATATTGTAAATACCCACGTAAAGACATGCATTGACTTGACCAAATGGTCCAAGCACATGCACTATATTGCTCCGGAGCTAAAGGAGTTTATCGGGTCGCCCAATGACAACCAAGAAATTCAGACCAATAGACCATCAGTGGACATTTACGCATTTGGCATGGTTGCACTAGAAGTAAGCGCAAATAAATCTAAACATATCCTCTTCTTAAAATCGTCAATTTGGATCACCCAAATTCTAATATTAAATTAAAAGGCTGATTATAAAAGACAAATCTAGTTTGGGCTTCCAAATAAGCACAAATTAAACAATAAGAAAAAATTAAATTTTTTTTCCAAGATGTTCAATTTAGAATTTGGCGGCAACGGCTCAACGCATACAGTCACCCCTGAGCTGATCAAACAACTGATCGACTCGTTGGATGAAAAGCAGCAGGACTTTATAAAAAGGTGCATTGAGCCAGACCCAAAGAAGCGGCCCTCAGCCAAAGAGCTTCTCTTTCACCCCTTGCTATTCGAAGTTCCTAGTCTAAGACTATTTGCCGCACACCAGCTCATCAAAAACTACAATGATTCAATTGCAACCTTCAACAACAGCTCCTTTTCCAAGTCATCTGATTACGTGGTAGCCACCCTAAAGGACCACGAGTACAAATTCGGCCAACTGCCACCATTCGATGTAAATAAGTATCTGGAAGATGTCAAAAATGGCGTCAACCCCCTCATTGTTGTTGAGTCTAATCCCAGTGAACAGAAAATTCAAGTGAGTTGTGAATCGACTTGGTCCGTCAAGTCAGCACTGTCGCCCAATTCGCATCGCTCGTCTAACGCTTCCTCTAAAACATCCTCATCCAATTCCTCTCCGCTGCAGTCTCTCTCAGCCGAACACTTTGAAAAATTTGTACCAGAACAAACGCGAACACAATCTCCCATTTTAGTACAATCGCAAAACGGTGCTAGCGCTAACCAAACGACTAATTGTATTCCATCAGAGCAAGTGAATGAAGTGGCGGGCGATACAGAGAAAAAGCCTAGCGAGAGGAGACAAGCCCAACAGATAGACACCAATCTAACTCTGGACGAAGCACAGAACATTTACAAAGTAATTTTGGTTTTTTTTTTTTTTTTTTAAATAAATCAATTTAATCTCTCAGAGTTTTTTTTGAGTCACAAGTCTTATGTCAATGACTTTAATTTTTTTAAAGTTAATTTTCAATTTCATGATCTATTTTATTCGAAAAATTTATCTTTTAAATTTATTAAGTATATTTTTTGTCTGTAGATAAATATTTTTAAAACTCGACTTAAATTTTTTTTTGTCTTTATAATTTCATGATCTGTAGATTACAAATTCAATTCGAAAAATTTATCTTTTAAATTTATTGAGTATATTTTTTGTCAGTAGATAAATATTTTTAAGACTCGACTTAATTAATAAGTTTTTTTTACATTGAATTGTCAAAAATCAAAATGATAAATATGTACTTTATTAAATAATTATCTACCTTTGAATAAAATTATCTACTGAATACCAAAAATTACAAAAATAATTTATCTCCAGTATATTTTATCTACATTTTTCAAATAAAATGACATACGAAAAAAAATATTTATGTACTATTTATTGTATATTTATTTATTTATTTCATTTAATTTAGCGCCAATTCTGTCGATGTAGTAAAATTTTAAAATGTAAAATAAAAAGAAAAATTATAATACAAATTAGAAATTGTTTTCTATTAAATTCGAATAAAGGAAATATTAAGAAATTGTACATTAAAGAGATTTATTTTTTGTAAATTTAATGAACTATAGATCATACTGTTTGTGATAAAAATATTTGTAGTAAATTTTATGATAAAAAAAAATCGATTGTGATTTTTACATTTAATTAGATCACATTTTCTAAAACTCCGGTAAAAATTTACCAAGACAATTTAATTGAAATAGAAATTAATTAATTAATTTAAAAATCAGCCGGTCGCTCTAACAATTTATTTTGAAATTATTTTTTAATTTTTGATCTAATTTAATATAAAAATCATTATCTAATTTTTTTTAAATATTTTCTCATTTTGACCATAAAATTTACAAAATTTATTTTTTGAGTAAAATTATTGATCTTTAGATCATGAATTTGACAAGACCCATTTTTTTTAAATATTGTAAAGATATTACTTGGGTTATACTTAAACATCGACACCCAATTGGAAAATTTTGAAAATTTCCTGACTTCCACTTTTTTAACAAAGCAAAAATATTTTTTAAAGTTTTTTCAAGCTTTCTATGCTCTGGAAAATTGTATTTTTTAACTTTTTAAAAAACTGGCCCCATCTAACCATCATTATTCTTGTAGAGAATTTCACGAGCTTTCTAATAATAAGTTTAGTTTTGTCCAAAAAGTATGGTTTTTGAGATATTTAGATTAAAAGGAATCGTGAATTTTGGTTCAAAAAACAAAAACAAAATATTGAAAATGTAAAAGCTTAAATTCTGACGGAGAAAAACATGTTCTTTAAATTGAAGCAACTGATACATCCTTTGTACCACCAATAAACTGATTCTGCAAAACTCTGCAATAAATCTGCAAAATTCTCAATTTTCTGAATTTTATAGAATTTTTCAGAATCAGTATATTAGTGGTAAAAATGATATATAAGCTACAATTTACAGCACCGTCAGAATTTAAGCTTTGGTATCTTTAATATTTTGCTTTTTTTTCGGACAACAATTCACAATACCAGATTGAAATAAAAAACCAAAGTTATCTTGAAAATTGAATTTTGAAATTCAAATGCCACATAAAATTCGATTCAAAATTATCTAGGCTTTTTGAATATGATGTTAGTTTCTTAATTTCAATATTATTTTTTCCGAAAAATCAAAAAAAAGACTTTTATAGAAACCTTACCCTCAACTAACCATCATTATTCTTGAAATATATAACGAGCTTTCTAAAAATGTGCCTAGCTTTTTTCCAGGATGTTAATTTTTTAAAATTTTTCAATAATTTTTATTAATTTATGCAAGGTATTCAAATAAAAGAGCTAAATTTTTTTTAATTTTACTTTTAATAAATTTATGTCAAAAATTTGTGACTTAAAATCAACTCTGAATCCAATTTTAATTATTTTTAAAAAAATTTTTTTTTAGATTTTATTAAAATAAAGTTAATGAATAATTCAATTAGTATTTAAAAGAATTACTAAACTTTTGCTTTTTTAAGCTTTCCGTAACAATAACGTTTGAGGATCGAACAGCTCGCTTGATTCAATCACCTCTGAACAAAACAGATACCGTAAATGATTTAGCCGATGAACTAATTGACCATGGTTTAGTAAATGAGGTATTGAATAGATTTCACTTATTTAAGCCAATAAGTTCTTTGTTAATTGATCAAAATATTAACTTTCAAAATTATATTTTAATAATATTAACTTTCCTAGTCATTTTTCCCAAAAATAATTAATAATTGATTAATGTTTTTAATTTGATTATTAAAAAAAAATTTTTCTTCAATCCTTAAATTTATATTTAAATAATCTTTAGGAAAAAAATAAAAAAAAACTCAAAATTTACTTTTATTTTCCAAGAATTAGTAAAAAAAACATCTAAAAATCTTTTTTTAAATCATTTTTTTAAAGACTATGGAACGATTTTTAAGTCTTTAATTTTTTTTCATCGTATCTTAGTTCAGCAATCTGATTTTTATATTTTTTAGAACAAAATTACAATTATTACAATTTTGAGAAAGCTATGGTTAGTTAATTTTTTTTTAAATTTAAATTCAAAATGGATTTGAAATATTAAAAAAAAATTTTAAATTTTCGAAATTAACTTTATAAGCATAATTTCCTAAAAATAATCAGTTTAATGAATTTTGACGATTTTATTTTATGTCATGTACAATACAAATTTTAATGGAAAAAAATTAGCATCTGTTCAATAATTTTTATTAAAAATTGAAAATTTTTATTATTAAAAAAATATTAAAAGCAAAAAAAAATTTCAGACCTAACCTGAGAACACAATAATGATAATTTTTGTCTGAAAAATTTCAGCAATTAGAAAGTTGAACTCAGAAATGATGAAAAAAATTTAGAAGACTAGGAAAATCATACTTAAGTCTAAAAAAAATATTTCAACAAAAAAATTTTTCATCGCAATTTTGTTTTGATAGTGAAAAATTACCTATGAAAAAATATGACATTTACATTTTTTTTTAATAATAAAAAAAGTTTATTAAATTAAAATGGCACACTAGTGGCAGATAATTTGTGAATAGAACAATGCATGTAAATTGATTTTACAATTTTTTAATAAATAAACAATCGAAAGAAATATATGGATAAAGATTTTAATTTGTTTTGGAACCTTTACATTACTACTTTGTTACAAGTCTTGGTTTAAAAAATTTAAAATTCATTTTGAGAATATTTTCGAAGGTCGGATCTCCGTTTTTCAAGACACAGTAATATCAATATAATTTATTAAATTTTTTATTATTACTAGAATTTTGCTTAAAAAAGCGGACTGATTTTTATAAAAATTAGAAAATTGTATCTCATTTAAAAAATTAAAATTTATAAATTTTTTTAAAACTTTCAATTAACAATTAATTTATTTTTAAATTGTTTTTTAATTTAGTTGCTAAAATTTTGTCTAATTTAAGCTTGATAAAGAAACGTTATGTAATCGTTTGAGTCAAGCATTGAACAAATTGGAATTCATAGAGAGTGAAAATGTTTACACAAGTCATCAAAATCAAATTTTATAAAAATTAAAAACTGTTTTTTTTTTTAATTTTTTTTAAATTAAATATTAAATAGTTAAAAAAAAGTTTTTGGTCTCGAGCCGATTTAGTAGCCTAAACGAGATCATGTGACCTACTTGACTTAAAAGTTTTTATTTAGTTAACTAATTAATTAATAAATTAAAAAACATTTCTCTTTTATGCGGTAATAAAAGCAGCCTTTGGCGCTTTATTAAAATGGATTTTTTTTTTAATAAACCACTTGGTTTGATAATTTTTATTGTTAGTAGTTTTATGCATTTTATAAAAGACAAATGACACAGGCACGCATTATCATGACAGCCGTGGAATGCTCTACGTCAGTATATCGGCAATGCCATATATTTCCATTTTATTAAAATAATTTATTTTTGAATAATTTAATTAATTTAGTAGTCAACTGGGCTAAATGACAATCTTCAATTTAAATTTGTTTAATTTCAATAAACATTTAAATAAACTAAATTTATAAATTGAATTAGAAATTTTATTTTATTTTATTCTTTCTAAAAAATGATAATTAAAAAATAATTGAAAAAATATATTATGTGAGTTAAGAAATCATGTTTGATGTCATTCATGCCTTAAAATATAATAAATGTAATTAATATATAATTCTATTAATAATTTTCTTTGAAAACCTTTTTAATGAAAAATTAATTGGTCAACCTCACATTTCTAAAAATTTTAAATATTAGTGAATCTAAAACTCAAAATAGTAACTGACCATTTAAGGAATTTTATTTTAACACTCAAATATCCAGAATTTTTTTTTACCTTAAATTACCGCCGGTGTCATTTTTGACACCATTTTTATTTTTGAATTTAAAAGAAGCTTAAAGTTAAAAAAATAAAAATTTTTGTGATAAATTGTTAAAAAAATTTTTATTTTTTTTATTTAAATTGTTTAAATTATTCAAAATATTAGTCACATGATTATAAAAATCTAAGAGAATTTTGATTATTCAGACTAAGTCCAAAAAAATTAAATTATTAAAAAATTAATTAAAAAAAATTAAAGTCTTTTGAAAACGTAAATATTTTTTGATTGTATAAAACTTGTTACGGGACGTAAATTGAGTTACGATACGTACTGCGTATTTTGAGCCCCACATTTGTACGACTCGAGTATTTGGGCAAAAAAAACCTCGACAAAACAATACACCAATAAACGCTAAAATATCTTCTCTTGAAAATTTTAGATCGGGTTCATGTTGTTGAGCATCTTTATTTGTATTACTTATAATCAAATTTATAATTGTCAAGTCAAAAATCACAAAAATAGCGGACAATTTTGAATTATCTATGTGTCTAGTAGCATAGCTAGTTGGTCAAGCTTTCTGTTCAAAATTAATCTACTAACGCATACTAGTTTCTTCACCATCTTTTAATCTTGTCCAAATAGCATTGCTTTTACTTGTTCTGTCTAAATTAGAATCTACTTTATCAATGTCATCCTCTTCATCTTCAGAAGAGTTAAAAATTACATCTTTATCAGAATTGTCGTCTTCACTTTCATTTTCATTGTTTATTTTTTCATCTGAAGAGCCTGACTCAATATCATTATAATTTTTGTACTTTTCCAACTCTTGGCGAGCTTTATGGGCTGATTGCCGTCTCGGCATTTAAAATTTTTTTTTTTAATTTTATATTTATTTTTAAAGAAGAAAAAGTCAAAGTAAAAAATCACACCCTGTTACTTTTATACATTTAGTAGACAAAATGAATGATGTATCAAAAATGACACCACCGGTAATCTAAGAAATCTTTTTTTTTTGCAGAATTTGCATTTTTAATTTTATTTTTATTTTTCAAGTTAATTAATTTGCCAAAAAAAAAAATTTAATAAAAAAATCATCTAACAGATGGAATCTATCTAACAGTTGATCTGGAATGGACTCACCAAGCGACACAAGCAGCTAACAAAGCAAACGCAATTTTAGGTCAATTAAAGCAAACCTTCAAATGCTGGTCCTTAAGTACATTCAAACAGTTGTACGTTTCGTTTAGTAGACCACATCTAGAGTATGCAGCAGCAGCCTGGAGCCCCTACACAAAAAGGGACTCAAACATTCTCGAAAAAGTACAAAGAAGAGCTACAAAATTAGTATTTAGCTTAAAAAATCTAGAATATGAAGAAAGACTTACAAGATTGGGACTAACGACACTCAAGGCAAGACGTGAACGCGGTGACTTAATTGAGACTTACAAAATAACGAACGGTCTAAGTTAAACTCAGTTGAAGAATCCGCACATTAAAAGTCATGCACTCTCATCTAATGGTCCAGCTGGAGGAATCCGAGGGCATACAAGAAGATTGACCAAACAATTGACAAGAATTAAAAAAATAGATAGCTTCTTAAAAATTGAGTGGAACAAATTACCAGTTGAGATTGCTAATGCAAAATCCAAAAATGAATTTAAAAACAAACTTGTGAATATTTGAGACTAAAATAATTAATTTCTTTTAGTAACATAATTTTACCATTATAAGGATTAATGTTAAAACCAGACAGCTACCATAGCGAGGCTACTTTTTGCCTTACTGCGCAGTTAGTCTCCTGTAGCTTTTATTATTATTATTATTATTAAAAAAATTTGGCAGAGTTATGTTTCAAAATAGCCTCCAAAATGTCAAAAATGACACCTTGGTAATTTAAGTTTTAAAAAAAAATTATCAAATAATTTATAATAAATTTTTAAAAAAATTAAAATATTTACTTTAATTTTTATTAAAAATGTTTAACAACGAACAAAAAATATTTTAGAGGAAAATTGAAGTTCAAGTTCATAACATTTAAAGATTTTGATTGATTGATAAAATTAAAAGTTAAATATTTTAATTTAAAATATTAAACTTTTAATTTTTAATCAAAAAAACAAATAAAAAATCTTATTTCATAATTTTATTGAGATTTAAATCAATTGAGTTTTGGTCATGTGATCATGATCGTGAATTTCAAGTTTCAAATTGATAACCAGCCTTGATTGGAAAAAAATTTCTAAAAGAATTTTCGAACAGCAGCTTATTAAATACTTCAGAAATAAGAATTCATATAGAAGATGATAACTTCAATTTGATGAAAACAAATGTTTTCTTTATGTTACTTTGACTATCAAGATTAAAATGCAGGACAAATTCAGATATTATAATTTTTTAAACGAGAAAAAATAAATGATATGATTTAATGGGTTAGGTTGAAATAAACAAAAGAAAAGTGAAAACCTAAAAACAACACATAAAAAAAAAATTGCAAAATATGGTTTTTAAAAAAGTGAAAAAAAATAAATGCACAAAAAAAAATCGTAAAAGGTAAAAAAACATAAAAAAAGTTGAATTTATTTTAAGATAAGTTCGGAGAAAGTTAAAAAAAAACATAAATTAATACTTGAAATTATTAATTTTTTGATAATACAAATATTTTAGATATAAGTATGCGTCTTGTGGGATTTGTATTTTAGATTCGTATGAATTTCCTGAATTACGAAAAGAAAAGTATTTTTCAAAAACAAAATCCAAAAAAGAAAGCCGGTACTTAGCATGAAAAGATTGATTCATTTTTTGTAAAAATAAGTTTGTGTTGGTCATTATTTATTTTAAATTTTTTTTTTTTTCTACAACTTGTAATAAAGCTTTTTGAAAAATTATTCCCTGCATTTTTAATATCAAATTTTGATAATTGAAATTAACTCTTAAGTGAATTTTGAATGAGTTCAATTTTTATTTGGAAATTTGAAAAAAATATTGAAAATTCTTTTCTAACTTTCAAATAATTTATTTGTTTATCTGTACCGAGCCAATACTCCTTCAGAATAAAAACATATGAAAAAAAAAAACAAAAAAAAAAAGATGTATTATTTATTTTGATTTTTAAATTTATATTAAATAATTAAAAAACTGGAAATAGTCAGTTAGGTGAACCATAGTTCACCTATTATGCGAAATATTCTTGTTCTTGGGTTTTCTGAATGTTTTGTTTTTTTTTTAATTGGAATAATCAATAAAAAATGAAATCTCAGTTTCGTTTATTCAAAAGTTATTTATATAAATTAGTAAAAAATAATTGTAACGTAGTTAAATCCATATCGATCATAACAAAATTTATTGACGAAATTCATTTTTTTATTCCTTTTGAATATAAAAAGTGCAATCTTTATAAAATACTTAAATGTTCGGGGTAATCTGGTGAAAATCCGGCTAGCGGTGTTAAAATGCAGGTCAATCCTACTAAAAAATGAGGCAATTAGGTTAACCCTATAAATCCAATTGCCCCTCACCCGGTAAGAGGTTTAGAGGTATCTCTGTCTTACCACTAGTTGCCAAAGTCTTTGAAAAATTACTTTAAAATCAAATTTCAAGTTTTTTGAGTTAAATGACATTTTCTATTCTGCTCGCCATGAATTAGTATCTGACCTTAACGAAGCAAGGGATAAAAAGGTGATTACTCTTTTGCTTTTCATTGACTTTCGAAAAGCGTTTGACTTAGTAGATTCTAATATTCTCATTTTAAAGCTATTCCATTATGGTTTTGATAATTCCTCCCTATTTTTGATTTCTAATTATTTTACAAATAGAAAACAACTTACAAAACTAAAAAATACAAATTCCTCAGCCAAAGAATTGAAACTTGGAGTCCCTCAAGGTTCTGTACTTGGTCCTTTATTTTTTTTAATTTTTATAAATGACTTACCTTGGTTTATTAAATAATTAAAATGTAAATTGCTGGCAGATGACACAACTTTCTATTTGCCTGGAAAAACCCTTGATGAGCCCTTAATCAAAAAGTTTAAAATTTTTATTGAACCAATTGCATCTTGGTGTACTTCCAACAAGCTAGATATAAATTGGGCCAAAACATTTTGTATGTTTGTTACTAATAATAGAGTAATACTCCAATCTAGTCCATAATAGTTAAAAATATGCAAGTTACTGTAGTAAAAGAATTTAAACTTTTGGGAGTTACAATTGACAATAAGTTAACCTTCAGTAAACATGCCTCTAATGTATTTATTTTGATTAATAAAAAACTCTTTTCAATAAAAAGGTTATTTTACTTATCAACATCAGTGAAAATTCAATTTTTTAAAACTTTTATCTTACCTTATTAATAATTTTGTAATTGAAAAAATCAATTTAAATTTTAATAACTTTAAAATGTCTGTATTTAATAATATAAACTTAATTTACAAAAAAGCGTGTAAATTATTCGATAAATTTGATTTATTTTACAAATATTTTAAATTTAAATGAAAAAATTAAATTTAAATTAGATTTCTTATATTTTTTTTTATATAAAATTTGAATTTTATTTTAAAACAGAATATTTGTATTTTATTTTTATTTTTATTTTTTAAATAATTAAATAAATGAAGTGTTAATCAGTCTTGAAAAAGATAAGGGCACTAGCCTGTAGATTAACCTTGAATAATAATAATGATAAAATTATGCGGCAAAATGGGTGATCAGATTTCGAATTTTCCCACCTTATTTTAAAAAAAGAGCTTCTTCAAAAAATAATAAAATTGATGCTGAACATATTCATGAGTCGTGCAATAAAATAAGAAAAAATTAAGTACTTATTTATTTTATAAAATAAAAAATGGTTAAATCTTTAATAGAATTTAGTTACAAAAGTGAAAATATTGGAGTTGTAGACTCAGTTAAATTCATTATAAATAAAATCGTCGCCTCAATGGAACAAAAAATGGAATTTTTTTATCTATATAAGGTTTTAAATGATCTCCTAAGGGTTGGTTTCACTATTAAATAAAGATAATGTATAAATGAAATATCTTACGGTTACCTAAATACAGTTGTTTTAAATTGGTTTGTCGGTTTGAAAAGTTAGTAATCGATCGGCTTGAAACGAATTTTTTTTTACTTTTTAATTTAAATTAAATACAATTTTTTTTTTTTCATAAATTATGAATTTTTTTATAATAACTTTTTTATATTCTACTTTTTTTTTCTTTTTTTTATACTTGTCCATGGGACTAATAATAATAATAATAATAATAATAATTTTATATAGTTTTTTTTAATTTTCTTGTCTATCAAATAATTTCTTTATCTAGTAAAAAATATTTTTATATATTATTTTCAAAATATATAAATATTACTTACTGATTAAGCTTAATATCTATTATAACTAATTTTTTCTATTAGTCAATAAAAATATCTAGCGATTTCATCTTTTTATCTATTATAATTAATCCTATGCCAATTTTTAATTGTTTTTCTAATCTAAACTGTATCGACCTTAAGCTCCTACAGATCTGATAAAATAAGTCAAAAAAATATTGATCATGATCAAAAAAAAATTCAAATAAACTTGAAGCAACCATTACTGATAAAATGTTAAATTATTTCGCTTTATTTTTTTTAAATTATAAATAAATATTTCAAAAGATTACTTTATTTTTAAAATTCTTCTTCTTTATTTGCATAAATGGATTTACTAAGACTTCCGGTGCCTTTTTTGTCATCCCTTAGTGTTAAACTTAGCGCAACTGACCTTGTAAATCTAATTTCAGCTGTATACAACACAACAAAACCATTAGAACTTCAAAATTCATATTTATTCAAATTAATTTTTGACAAAAAGTAAAACTTTAAAACTTTATTAAAAAAAATTATATCAAAGTATACTTTTTAACTAGACAGTGTAACTTGGAGAATAATTATAGACTAGATTATGAGCAATTTAAGAAAATTCTCAAATTCTATAAAACCAAAGACTCTTTCATTGAAAAGATAAACATTAATTTTTGTCTGAATTTATGCCGTCACACAAGTCTCAAGCGAATTATAAACGAAACCCTATGCAAAATAACCACTTTAACCGAGTTGGATTTATTTAATGCAACACCATCAAATATTCAACTTGACTTGTCCGATCTGAGCAAACTGTTTCGTTCATGCAAAAACCTAAAACACCTCAGCTTCAATTTGATCCCGAATTTAGACACTTCAGAACAAAAAATGGTCCAAATGGACAGACTAGAATCTCTCAGGGTAGAATTCAAATCTTCATCAATTCAAACTCTTTTCAAACTTGTGTTCAACCATTGCCTGGAATTGACTCATCTGGAACTATATTCTTCTTATGATAAATCCGATTTTAACCTTAATTTATCAAGTCAAAATTTTCCGCACCACAAACTTCCAAAACTTTGCCATTTGGCAACTGGCACCAACAACATAACCCTCAGTCTGAATGAGCACTTATTTGATTTAATTAATAAATTAAGCTCGTTTAGTCTAAATGTGTCCATTGATAAATCTAATCATTTGCTATCCACTTTGATAAATGAAAACAAAATTGACTCCTGTGATCTAAACTTTGGCATTGACTTAGGCTACTTGAGATCAAATAGCATTGTGCTAAACACTAATCCATACGTACTTGACGATTTGGTCAAGGAGTATTTTAGCCTTGATTTTGTTGATAAGCTAAACTCGATCAAATTGTACATTTTAATTTGGCCCTGTATTTTATCAACAATTAATTTGAATTTAGAAAAAACAAAATTTTTGAAAAAAATTGACTTTTGTTCTATCCATATTCATAGCAGGGAAAGTATTTGTAGCTTAATTTCTTCATTGCATGGTAAGTTGATTTATTGATTAGAAAAAGTAATTTTTTGTTTATTAATTAAGAATTGAGTGAGCTTGGTCTGCCATGTTGTGCACTGTCAAGTGAGCTTTTTGCCAAAAAAGAAGAAAAGACATCTTTCAAAAGAATATTCGAGGAAAGTGAAGAAGAAGAAGAAGAAAGTTCGGGTGATGACCAAAAAAATTCTAAAAATGTAATTAATTTTTATAAATTAAAAAATATTTAAATTTTTTTCAAATTAGAAAGAGTTATACCATTTGAAAAAAATCAAGTTGATTAAGCTCACTATTTGTAGTCCGGACTTTGTTAATTTTAAGGAAAAATATTATTTTAAGTAATTAAAAAATTAATTGTTATCTATTATTTTTTCTTTTTCTTTAAGTTGTAACAATCTGGACATAGCAGAACTGAGCGAAATATCAAAATGGGACTGTATAAAAAGCTTATCTTTCAGTGATTTTAAGCTTGTTGGTGGTGTGAATAGATTTGATTTATTCTTGAACGAATTGAGCGCAAAAACAGCTCTAAATGAACTAAATCTAAGTAACTTTAATAGCTTCTTGACTTTTGACTTTCAAGCTGTGTTTACAAAAAATCTTAAAAAATTTATTTATCTAAAAAAATTAACTCTTAATCATTTAAATTTTTGCTTTTCGTCAAAATTTTGCGAAAGCTTGGTTCAATTGGCACCAACTTTAACTACATTGAAGTTAAAAATTGAAAATATTGACTGTAAAGTCTTTAGTGACAATTTGAATGGCTTTAAAAAATTTCATAGTTTGATAATATTCGAAATAATATGCAAAAATAAAGAATCAGATGTAAAATTTATTAAAAATAGTTTAAAAAAGTAATCTTTAAACAAATTAAAAAATATGTGCTCAATTAAGATAATTTTAAATTTTCAAGTGTACTTCCAAGTTGGACATTTTATCAAATATACAATATAAACTCATCGAATCAACTTCACCATCAGCATCAGCCAAAACCGAACATATTTTTGAAAGTTTCAACCAAAAATGTTCATTGTCTAAATGAAACTAATTTTAATTTAAATACCATTGATTTTTATTGAAATTATTTTTATTTCAATTGTGTAAATAATGTATTTTTTTAATCCCATTTTAAGCGGTTTTCATTTTAAAAATAGAATTTTAATCCTGAAATAAAATTTGTATTTAAGAAAATTCCATATGCTTTTTCTAATTAAAAAAAAAAAACGATTTAAATTCTAAATATTATATGCTCTCGAGTTTTAAATATTTGCTATTTTACATCTCTCTATTGCTTTATCGAAAAATATTAAATGAAGTTGAAATACTTAAAAGTAAATTATTTCATCGGGTCTGGTCTAAAGTTTGACCACCTGATCACAAAATTTACTTAAAAAAAATCTTCATATAATATTATCACATGATCTTGAAATTGACTTTTATTATTTACATAGTCAATTTTATGAACAACAACAAAATTTATTTTCCAAAAGCATAAAAAAAGCGATCATAAAATTTATTTAAATTATTATTATAAATCCGAATAAAAAATTAATAAAAATTCTGATAAATTATTTTCCTATTCTTTCTTTCTTATCAAATTGTAATTTTTTTGAGTTTTTTTGTTTTCAATAAGACTTCAGCATAGGCATTTCTTTTATAAATTATAAACCAAAAAATAAAACTTTCACTTAATTAAATCAAAAATTAATTTTTATTTAAAATAATGTAATAAATATATTTTTTAAGCTTAATAAGGTGAAAAAAAATAAATTTTTTGTATTTGTGTAATTTTAATAAATTTATGGTCCAATAATAATGAACGCCATTCTACCAAACCATGCTTCTCAAAAATACCAGAGCTAAAAGAAAAACCAAAGAAAGAATTTTGTCTTGTCTTTTTTTGTCTAGATTTTTATGTTTACTTTGTTCAAAAATACATTAGTATAATTCAACTAAATTATAACTATTTCCCAAAATATATTCTTAATTTGTCTCCTCATTTTTAATTAATTTTAGCTCTAAGCAGGGAAGAAATATCAACAATATTTTAAAAAAAATTATTGTTATTTTCATTTTCATTTTTTAAAAAATGAATTACTTTTTATTAATTAATGTTTAATATGTTCTATAAAAAATGTAAAAAAAAACAATTAATAAATTTCGGTATGCCAATTATGGATTTATACCTTTCATATGACAACTATAAATATAAGATACAGACCCGTCGGGTTAAATAAGCGAGTAACGTGCCGTCATTTATTTACGTTAATTTATAAATTAGAATTAATTAAATTCAATCATATTTGATAATTAATCTTTAAAAAAATCAAAACAAAAATCATAACTTTAAAAAAATAGTAATAATCGGCAGTCTTTTTCAGTTCCATTTGTTTTATTCTTTCTTCTTCTTTTACTCGAGGGACTAAACAAGACGATTCGCCTTAATATAATTTTTTTATAAATATTTTTGTAATAAAATTATAAAGTCTTTCAAATGTGAATGGAATTATAAGTAAGTCTTTATAACTACACAACCTCGACAAAGCTACAAAAATCAATCCTTATATTTTTTCACTTTTTCCTAAATCAATTAAAGCTATTTTAAGTGTTGCTCCTTGACTTTTATGAAACGTCAGTGCATACGCTAATTTTATTGGAAATTGTTTACGTGAAGCTTTAGTTTCAGTAGAATAACAGTCATAAATACTAATTGGTCTCCAATTTTTTCTGTGATCATCTTCATAAAATAATTTTAGACCACTGTAGTTTTCAGATTGAAAAAGCAAAGCCGTTGGATTCGGATTATTTGCTTCGAATATAACGTCTTTAATGATTCCATTAGAACCATTAACTAGACCTTTAGCTATACATATATTTGTTGTTAACGTTTTTTTCGCTTTCGTTGTGTTTTGCTAGAGCGATTATTTGTTCTTGGTCAAATTCTAAGTATTCTGGATTTTTTCCATCTACTATAGATTCTGGTTATTCTGTTTTTTTGACGTGTTGTGTGTTAGTTGTGGATTGTAGATCAGAGTCGTCAAAGTTATCTAAGCTTATCATTTCTAAAAAAAATAATTTATTATATAACACAAATAAAATCAAAGATAAATCAAAAAGAAATCAAAAAGGAATATGCGATAATTTATTTATTTGAATAATCGCATCGAATAATTGTTACGTATACATGCATAGATAAAAATTATATTTTGTGTCATGAACATTAGTTTTTTCCTCTGGCTATATTGAAATGTTAAGTTAGTTTTTTATTAATTGAAAATAATTTATGGTGATTGAAATTTAACATTAAAGATTTATTTTAATATGTATACTCGCTTCTCAAATTTCAGTCATGAATTTACGGATTTTTTTCTCGCAGTATTAAATCTCTATGCGTTATGTCTCTCTAAAATGCTCGTTCCTCGCAGACAAATATACAGGTAATTTAGAAAATGCATAATGTAACGTTTGCAATTTACAATTTTTTTTTCTAAAATACAAATATTTTCTTGTGAAATTTATAAAATAGAAATTTTATCAAAAAATAAGATTTTATAAAAAAATTCATCAAAATCCAAGGTTCTCTTGTTTCTTTTTTTAATTATCTTTATCATCCATTCTTTTTAGTATCTTTTCTTGACTGATATTCACTTCATTCTTAATTGTCGATACTTCATTATATCATTACGAGGAGTAATTGTAATCGAACTTGCACTTGATTGAACATGTGTAATAGGTTCTAATTGCTGGTAGCTTCGTTGACCGATACGATTAACCGAGTCGAAACCATTTGGAGCAATTTAAAGTTCAACTTCATTTTCGTTTTGATAAATTGTTTTCACATATTTTTTTTCATTTCCTATATTTGGCTTACTGTTAAACACTATCTCATAAGCCATAAATTTAGTAGCTTTAAAACATATAATTTAAAAGTAAATTTAAAGGTAATAAAAAATACAATTTACCTAAACTGTGTTGCGTATTTAAATTGAACATTATTTTTGGGAGTAAGCCAACCCAATCTTGCGTATTAAACTGAGTCATCATAGCTGCTTCCCTTTTTTTAGATTGTACCATTTGCTTGTTCAACGAGACCTTGACTTTGGGGATGCTTAGGACGACCATGGACCATTTTACAATTTCTATCTCATAATTAAATCTCTCATTAAAATGTTTTTAAACTCTTTTCCATTATCACTCTGGAAAATTAAAGGAAGCCCAAAATGAGCAAAGACTCTTTCTACTAAACCATCACAAACTTCTTCAGTGCTTTTTTGTTCTTGAGTCCAAATAATGTGAAATTTACTGAAATGATCCATAACATGCGCTATCCAATTGTAAGTTTTATCTTTTTTTTTATATGGTCGATGCCTCATGTAATTTAGGTCGATTTGAAGACGTGGTAAAAAATCATCTGATCGAATAGGTTTTATACGAAGTTGGGTTTGTTGAATTTGGTTTAAATTACAAATCGAACAAAATTTAATAAATTGTATAATTACAGATATACAAATAAATAAATAATAATTACTATTCTCCGAATTCCGTAGTATCTTAAATATAATTGTTGTTCCATTTTATTAATTCCAAAGTGGCCACGCTGAACACAATGAAAGTCATATAAAATGTTTAAATAATATTCTTTGGTAAATTGTATTCTTCTTTTCTGCGCTTGAACTGGTGATAAAGTTTCTTTTCTCCATTTATCATTTGAATATTAAACATTTGTTTTTTGTTGTACAATTTTTTGTTTGTATCTGGATTCTCAATTGAATTTTCCAAATATTTGATAATGGTATCATATTTCTCTTGTGATACAATAATTGATGTTGAATCTTGACTTGTAGTATAGTTTATTAAGAACTGTTCAAATAGATCAGAATGTGCTTTTCGGCGAGTCGATTCAATTTCATCTGTATAATAAAATATTTAAAATAAAATTTAATTCTGAAAATTGATTCAAAAATAAAACAAAATATGAATTTTTATACAAAATAATCAGTTATACTTTTTTTTTTAATCCGTCAGGTCTAAGAACTAAAAAAACCTTAATTTTCTATTTTTTTAAATTAAATATTATTTTATTTAATTAAAATTCAAGATATATAAAAAATTTTAAAATTTGCTGTTTTTATTTTAAACTTTTAAGTCTCTTATATTCCTTCCAATGATTGAAAATTTCCATTAGATCATTTGGTTCAATTGCCACTTGAATTTCTTGGTTTTCGAGATCCAAATTTACCAATTTACTTTGTAAACTAAATTTTATTTCTCTATCCAAGTGTTCTTCACTAATTCGAATATTGTCTCTTAATTTAACGCCATATTTTAAAAGATCATCATTCAAAAAATCATCCAAAACTCGATTTTTTTTTTCACATAAATCAGGATCAAAATCTTTACTGATCTTTTTTGAAGTAGCACCAAATTTATTCTCTTTTATTTGTTTTTCTATTTGAAATTTTAACTCTTCGATTTTTGAACTGTCCACCTTATTCGACTCATCTCTCTCAAGTACAAAAAGGTCTGCTTGAAATGTGTTTCTTTCATAAATTTTCATTCCAATTACATAATTACAATCAACATACTCAGTCAAATATAAAAGTGATTCAATAATCAAGTTCTTTAGGGTTTCGTGTCGAAAAGAAACTTCGCCAATAATTGGTGTCTCTTTTCTGTAATAAATGGTAAAGTCTACCTCTTTTGTGTAAACTGTTCCACAAGCAAATTTATTTTTAACAAAAATTCTTTGATTTACTGGGGCCAAATACTTTTTATTCTTTGAATTGACAGCATTAAGAATAGACTGGGACAAACAAGCTATAGCCAACGAGTGAACATTGCTATTGTAAAATTCTAATATATATATATATCCATATTGAATCAAAATTTTTCCTAACTGTTGAACAGAGTTAAAAGTAAATTCATCTATTGTTCCAATGGGGCAAACTTCATCTTCATCTATATCATCATTCAAAAAGCGTGGAACGTAATCTAAAATATTTTTGAGAGCCATTTTAAAAATTGTTGAATAACTTAAAAATTTTATTCTATTTTACAAGCAAATTTTAAAGATTCAATTGGTATACTAATAGCTATTAAACCAGATTTGTCCGATTGAATTTTTTCAAGATCCAGCTCAAAATTCAATGCTTGCATACAATTTTCTTTTGTTATTCGTTTGTGTAAGCGTATTTTTTTTCCATATTTGACCATGTTGTTTTCAAAAAAGCACTTTTTAATGTCTTCTTTATCGACACTTGAGTCCCAATTTATTTTTTCATTTGGCTTGTATTTATCAGCAAAGTAGTTTTCAATTGAAAGTTTTTTTTTTCTATCATCGATTTCTTTTGAAAAATAAACGTTCTCTAGAATAAAAAAATCAAAAAATTGATAATTTCTGTCAATTTTTATTCCTATCGAATAATTCACTGGTTGATAATCATT
This sequence comes from Brachionus asplanchnoidis, assembly GCA_025491095.1. NCBI lineage: Eukaryota > Metazoa > Rotifera > Eurotatoria > Ploima > Brachionidae > Brachionus > Brachionus asplanchnoidis. Next base: position 497,975 of record JAILYF010000008.1, on the reverse strand, counting down.
CAAAAACATGACACAGTCTGCTATAAGTTCGGCAATATCCTCATCTGAGTAGCTTACTTCGCCATAAATTGAAAATTCATTTAATCTATTCTCAACACCAAAATCAATGTTTCTTTGGTTTGTTGAATTGGAGATGTTTCTCACTATAAATGGATAATATGACGAATGACCCAATACATCATGCAGAGCTTCGGCAATTGGTTCAATTAAGAATTGAGAGGCTAAACTCCAAAAATTTGGTTCTACTTCTTTGGTCAAATGGATGTAATTGTCAATATAGAGCTTTCCAAAATCATATGCCGATCTAAAAGTGAACATTTCCACTGGACCAACACACCATGCCTGACCACTTGAGGGAACAGTTGCGTTGATTTCATTTTCATAGAAAAATTTTACCAAATCAATCCTTTCAGGTTCTTTTGTATCAACACTATTTTGCATTCTTATTTTTAGTAAGTTAAAATTATTTATATTTTGTCTTTTAATGAAATAAAGAATTTTGAATTTTTGGAATTTTTCTTTACATTTTTTATTATATTTTAAAAAAATTCAGCCATTGATGTCGAATATTAAAAGAGTATTTTTATTTTGGCTTAGAATTTTTCTATCACCAAAAATCATCATTTCTTAAATTTCTCTTTGCATTCTAAAAATGCTCTTATGATATTAAAGTACTTTTTTGTCTAAAAAAGCTTAAGTAAAATTAAGATGAATTTTTATTAAAAAATAAAAAAAAATTAAAAAATTTAAAAAATAAAAAAAAATTAAGAAAACATAAAAAATAAAAAAAAAAAAAAATTAAAAAAAAAATTGCAAAAAAAAAGCAAAAATTTAAAAAGAATTGGAGTTGATGGTCTTATTGTCAATTTCAATGATTATTTTGTTAGCAGATAAACTTTTATCTTCGATCGATGATTCACAAGATTCTATTCGAGATCAATCATTTTTTTAAAAATTATTTTATATTAAATAAGTAATTTTATATTCTAAAAGTTATTTTGTTTGCAAGTAGTAATTTTGTTTAGTGCAAGTAATTTTGTTTCATAAAAGTATTTTTAGAAAAGTGAGATTTTTTGGTGATAAAAAAAGTAAAATTAAAAAATTAGTGCTAAAAAGAATTTAAAGCCTTTTATTTTTCTAAACAAGATTTATCAAATTGTTTTATTTCTGTAGTTTATTTAAATATGATTTCTTTTTAATAATTTTCAAATTTTTTTTTGCTTATTTTGAATTTTTTACTTATTTTGTGTTTTATTTAGTATTAATATACAAAATTTTAATTTTTGGATTGTTTTTTTGTCACGTGAAATTCATTAAAAAACTTGTTATTAAAATAATTGTTATAAAATGAAAAGAGTTAAAGAGTCAATGAAAGAAGCCTTTTTAATAACTCAAACTCAAAAAACAGTCAAATCTCGTTAAACCGGAATTCCGGATTACCTTTTCCTAATTAGATATAAACCGGAATTTCTAATTTTTCAGTCAAAATCCTATTAAAAGAAAATTTTAATCGATTATTAACAATTTTTTTTTAATTTAAATGTACGTATTAACGGGTGTACCTCAAGGTAGTGTGTTAGGTCCAATTCTCTTCGCAATCTTCATCAATGACCTACCAAGTCACTTGATACACACAAGCAAGCTTTTTGCCGATGATCTAAAAATAATAGCGCAGGTGGAATCCGAGGAGGAGATGAATATTCTTCAAGCTGATTTGGACACAGTGGCTGAATGGTGTTGGACTTGGTTGATGGATGCAAACGAGTCTAAAATTAAGGTTATGAATATCGGTAGCAACGAGCATGTAGCAAAAACCAGGTCTTATACGCTAAAAAAGAAGGATGGCTCTCGCATAAAGCTTCAGAACACATCGGAAGAACGCGACCTCGGCATCATTCTCACGCCTAATTTTAAGTTCAGCTCACAGTCCGCTCATGCCGCATCAAAAGCTAATCAAGTTCTAGGTATGTTAAAAAACACATTCGTATCTAGGGATGTAGAACTATGGGCCTCACTCTATCGCACCTACATTCGTCCGCATCTGGAGTTTTCAGTGTCTGCTTGGAACCCGTACCTCAGGAGAGATATAAACACCCTTGAAAAAGTTCAGAGAAGAGTAACGAGAGTCTCTACTGCCTTGAAAGGCATAAAGTACGAGAACAGACTTGAGCGGATGGGTCTTACATCTTTGGAGACAAGACGACAACGTGGTGACTTAATTCAACTATACAAAGTCAACAGGAGCAAAGATGACATAACGTGGCAGAACGAGCCTAATTGGTCGGCTCCGAGAGACACGAAGAGAAGTCAACTACGGCGTGAGATCGTGGCATCTTGTCAGCAAAGACACAACTTCTTCATCAATCGGATAGCTAATGTATGGAACGAACTGCCAGACGACATAGTCGCAACTGAGACCGTGGACTCCTTTAAAATCAAATACGACCATTATCAATTAAGACGACCGCTTTGAGGGGCATCCCTGCGAGTTATCTCGCCACGCGGTCTTACTACTACTACTACTACTACTAAATATTTTACATAAAGTTTTTAGCGGATAAAAAAAATAGGGGTTTTAAAGTTCTTTTCAATTAGATATTTTCAATTCAGAAAAATTTGAATAACTTTTTTACTATAAGAGATATTTCAGTTCTGTAAAATGCTTAATGTTTAAGCAACTTTGCTTTTTCCGAAAACATATGTCTGCACAAACTCTGCAAAGTAATTGCACAATTGATTAGAATACTTTTAAATGGTATGTAAAATGCAAAAAATTGCAGAGTAATTTGCAGGCTTATTTTACTGCATTAAACAAAATCGCTTAAAATTAAGCATTTTACAGAACTAAATTATCTCTTTTAGAAAAAAAGTTTTTCAAATTTTTCTGAATTGAAAAGATCGAATTGAAACGAACTTCACAACCTCAAATAAACAGATTTTTAGTGACAAAAGATGAAATCAATGACTAGTAGAAATTAGAAAAATTCAATTCAGAAACTCTGTTTTTTTTAAATCGAAGATTTATTACAAATTAAAAAGTAATATTTACATGTATTTAATCTAAATCTAGGAAAAATTTTTGTCCTACTGACAATATAAACTGGAATCGGATTTCAGAGGTTTTTTACATAGAGTCGTATTTAACTGGGGGTAGGGACCAATTTCCGAATTATCGAGAGTTGACTGTAGTTAAAATTTTTAATTTATTCATAAATTTATATTATGCAAATTAAAAAAAAAATCTTAAAATCATAGAATTAATTTATCTGTTCACAATAATAAAGTAAATAAAAAAAAATTCGACTAAATATCATAAATAATTTGATAAAAATCATCAGCAATTTTTTTGACGGAGAATAATATATAAGCTATGAAATAAATTTAAGAGACATCCTTAACAACTTTTGAAACCGCTTTGTTTTATATTCGTAAATCACAGAATTTAATTGTAGTAGAAATTATAAATTAATTATCAATTTTTTTAAAAAATTTTAGACTTAATTCTGTATGTTTATTATTAAATTGGCAAATGAAAATAATTTAACAATTTTACATTTTCATATTTTTAGATTTTTTGTGCAATACTTAAGAAATTTAAAAAAAAACTCTACCAATTTATTTAGTTATCAAAATGAAAAATAAAAATTTTATGAGATATTGCACAAAAAATCTAAAAATATGAAAATGTAAAAATATAAAAATTTTACATTTTGCCATTCGAGAGACTTAATTATTTAGAGTGATTAGATTAGTTTGGAGATTAAAAAAAATAAAAAAATAAACTTTATTTACGTAGCAAAAATCAATTTAATAAAATATTAATTATAAAAAAAGTATCTTTATTGAATGTTTTCTTTTACATTAGTGACCATTCAGACCTTTAATTGTAAAAATTATTAAACTCAAAAATTTTAAATAAAAATTAGTTTGTTAAAAATTTTAATTAAAAAAATAATAATATAAAATAATAAAGTAATGGTCAAAAAAAAATTTAAATCTTTACCATTATGTGAAGCAATCGGTCTCATCAATATTTGAATTTAAATAAGAAGAGCAATTGTTGATTTAATCTTTCAATTGTTTCATGTAACATGTTAAGTTCGTCGCGATGCTGATTCCTCTCTTCTCGAATTGTTTCATTGAAACTTGCAATTACTTGAATGAGCTGCTGAGTTTGTAATTGTGGATTATGTTGCAAGTCTCTTTGTGGTTGGATTCTCTGAGAGTTAAGTTGTTGTCGAAATTGATCTCTCTGTAGTTGGAGTTGGTCTCTCTGTAGTTGGAGTTGGTCCCTTTGTAGTTGGAGTTGGTCTCTTTGAATATCAAGTTGTTGTCTAAATTGATCTCTCTGTAGTTGGAGTTGGTCTCTTTGAATATCAAGTTGTTGTCGAAATTGATCTCTCTGTAGTTGGAGTTGGTCTCTTTGAATATCAAGTTGTTGTCTAAATTGATCTCTCTGTAGTTGGATTTGATCTCTTTGAATATCAAGTTGTTGTCTAAATTGATCTCTCTGTAGTTGGATTTGATCTCTTTGAATATCAAGTTGTTGTCGAAATTGATCTCTCTGTAGTTGGAGTTGGTCTCTTTGAATATCAAGTTGTTGTCTAAATTGATCTCTCTGTAGTTGGAGTTGGTCTCTTTGAATTTGGAGTTGTTGTTCAAATTGGTCTCTCTGAGCATCAAGTCTCTGACCTGAAAGGGTCGAATCGTTAATTTGTTGAGGTAGCTGCGCCTTTTTGTCTGGCATTCTGTACATTAAATAAAAGATCATGTAATTAAATTTTAAATTAATTAAAAAATAAATAAATATTCTTTAGCTTGGCTCAAATAGTTTTGAAATAAATTGGATTTGGTTGTAAATTTATTTTAAGTTTTGTAAAGTTTAAAGAGATTTTTATTTTAAATGAACGTATGTAACAATTTAGTCACAAATTAAGTCTTATTCAACCAAATAATGCCATAACATATCAAACTTATTAATGAAACAAAACTATGCATTTTATATGCTTTTATTTTACATGGTTCTTACAGAAATTTGTATAATTTTACGTAAAATTACGCACAATTACATAACCAAAATTTTTTTGAATTTTTTCTCACAAAATGTTTTAATTTATTACGATATTTATTGTAAATTGTGGTAATTTTTATGCAGAAATTTAGTGGTTCTTGTAAAAAAATGTAATAATTTTAAATCATTAATTTTTTAAAAGTTTATACCAAATAAAAATTTTAAATGAAATTGTCTGTATGATGCAAAATAAGTTTTACAGCCTGATCATTCACCATTCTTAATAATTACCACATCTTTTACCTTTTTTTGGTTAAAATGAACATTGATAAAAATTGAAAAATTTTATAATAAAAATATAATTTCATAATTTTTCTTTAAGTTCTCTATACAATCTTTACACTATTCAGCTCTTAAAAGTTTTTCAAATTAAACTTTTATTTTCTAAAAGATTTTTTTATCTTATAGAAAAATTTTCTAGTCGAATTTTTAAACTCGTTCCGAAGAATTTAAATGGAATTTTGATCTGGATCTTGGTGGAGATCATAATTTTATATTCTTATTTTAAATTTCTTATATGTATTTCTTAGCTTTATTTTACCCTATTAATCTTTAAAACTTAATTAAATTAAACCTATTTGCCATGATCCATTGGCCATGATCTTTGAGCGCTCACTCGTGGAAGGAGAGGTGCCGTCATGCTGGAGGGATGCCAACGTGACTCCAATCTTCAAGAAAGGCTGTCGCAAGGATGCGGGTAATTACAGACCAGTTTCTCTAACCTCTGTACCATGTAAGATCATGGAAAGCATGGTAAGGGACAGTTTGGTTGGGCATTTAGTAGCCAACGACCTTATATGTAAGGAGCAACACGGTTTCGTCCCTAGAAAGGCCTGCGTGACGAACCTCTTAGAATCAGCCGATTTGACGACAAGAGCAATCGCAGACAAGTGCCCAGTAGATGTCATCTACACCGATTTTGCGAAGGCTTTTGACAAGGTTCCACATCAAAGACTGTTGCTCAAGCTTTCGGCTCACGGGGTAGAAGGAACCGTACTCAGATGGATCACGGCGTTCCTCTCGGGCAGGAGGCAAAGAGTTGTCCTCGGCGAGTACTGTTCAGACTGGGCACCAGTCATTAGCTCGGTCCCTCAGGGCTTAGTCATAGGTCCAACGCTCTTCGTGGTCTTCATAAACGACCTCCCAGATCATATAAGCTTTCCATGTAAGCTGTATGCAGATGACTGCAAGATCATCGTGCGCTTACTCACGAGCAGCTGTAGTGAGCAGCTGCAACGCGACCTGGAAGCCTTAGCAGCATGGTGCGACAAATGGCTGATGAAACTGAACCTCGGCAAATGTAAGGTCATGCATATCGGTAAGCATAACCCGGGGAAAAAATACCACATCCTAGATAGGTCGACCGGTAAACCACACAAGCTTGAAGTTACTAAAACGGAAAAAGACCTGGGAGTCCATGTGAGTGACACTTTGGGCACAAAGATTCAGGTGGATAAATCCGCGGCAAAAGCCAACTCCATGCTCGGGGTGCTTCGCAAGACGCTGGTCTCGAGGGATGCGTATATATGGAAACAAATGTACACTACGTACGTCAGACCGCATCTCGAGTATGCAATCCAAGCATGGAGACCACACCTCCTCGGCGAGATAAACACACTGGAAAAAGTTCAGCGCCGTGCCACTTAAGTCCCAAGTCAACTCCGCGACATGACATACGAAGACAGGTGCCTAAAACTGAACTTAACAACTCTGGAGGAGAGGAGAGCCAGAGGTGATTTGATAGAAATGTTCAAAATTCAGAAAGGACTTGACACTGTCGAATGGCACTCCTCTCTACAAGTTGGACCGCCCAGAAGCGGGCATCGAGGGCACATCAGACCAGAGCTAGTGAAGGACTGTTTAATAAGACGTAACGCTTTCCGCAACAGGGTAGCACGAATGTGGAACAAGCTACCCGATTCAGTCATTGATGCACCAAGTGTCAACTCTTTCAAGAAGAGGATTGACGACCAAAGAACAGGCTGCTCATAGGACTTAGGTTCTCTTGCTGGAGTCATCCGGCAACTCGCAGTCATCCAACTACTACTACTACTACTACTACTATTAATCAATTTCTGCGAATTTTGTAGATCTTTTAAATTTAATCCCAGTCCTTATTTAATCCCAGTCCTTATTTTAATTCATACTTAACTTATATTTTGAAATAAAAGCCAAAGAATAAGAATTCAATTTCCAACAGTTATTTAGTTATATTACGCAAAATTACACAAATTTGTGTGATAACTATGAAAATTAAAAACACTGAACCATGAAATGGATTGAATAAGACCATTTTGATCGGTCACTTAGCATGAATATTCTCATGCTAAGTGACCGAACATTATTTTTCATGTTAAGATGGTCAAATTAAAAAATTTGATACATTTTGAACTTAAATTTGCTTCATAACCTTTTAAAACAATTATAATGCTAATTATTATTAAAATAAATAAATAAAAAGTAATTAGATAAAAAGTAGAAGACTAAAAATTGCAATTTTTTTTTCATTTCATATTTTAGTGACAAATAATTTTCAGATTTTTAAGATTGACAGGTTCAAAGTTTACTCATGAAACAGTAAGCATCTTTTTCTAGGCAATTTGAAATTTATGATCAAAAAGATCAAATTAAATTTATTATATTAAATAAATTGTTATTTCTTATAAAATTAATGCAGAAAATTGCAGATTTTGGCATCTTGAAAGTGATGATCAATTCAAAATATCATTTCAATTCAAAAAGTTTATCCTTAGATTTTAAACTAAATCTTTGATTTAATTTAAATAATTTTAATGTTATATGCTTTACATGCAATGTAGAAAATAAAAAAAATTGAAAAAACATTTTCTCAATCCAACTATAAAATCGATTTTCAATTTAGCTAACTGATTTTTTTAAATTTTTATTTTTATTTATTATTTTGTTTTATTACTTATTTGGAATTTTTTATTTGAGTTTCTTTTTTAAATTTAATTGTGAATGCTAACACAAATACTTTTGAAATAAAAAATCTCAAATAAATAATTAGTTAATACATCTAAATATTAAAATCGATTATCAATGGACTGAAAAAATGTTTTTTCAATTTTTTTTTATTTTCTAAATCTACATTGCATGTAAGCATGTAGCATGTAACATTAAAATTATTTAAATTAAATCAAAGATTAAGTTTAATACAGTGGTGTTTCCGGATTTAGTAATTTACGATAATTTACGTAAAAAATTAGTTTAATTTGTTTTAAAAAAAAATGTCCAAAAAATTGAATTAATTTGACACTCCTAATGAAATAACATTGAAATGAAATTGCATTTTTGGCGTTCAATTTCATTTAAATTTTTTGGACATTTTTTTTTCATAAATTTACGTGAAATGTTCGAAATTTACCAAATTTTACGTAAAATCTGATAAATTTACGTTTTTTTACTTTTGTAAATTTACGTAAATTTTCAACATTTTACTTAAGATTTGGTAAATTTACCAATTTTACGTAAATTACCGTAAATTACTAAATCCGGAACACCACTGTATCTAACGATAAACTTTTTGAATTGAAATGATATTTTGAATTGAAGTCAAGTCAAATCAATGACTTTAAATTTTTTTTTAATGAAATAAATTTCTAAACATAATTTTTTCATATTTCATATATTTTTATTAGATTTAATTATTTATTAAACAAACAAAATAATTTAATTAATAAATGTAATAAATAGTATTTTATTCTCTATTCATTTAATAAATCCATATTTGATACCAATAAAGTGTTGATTCCAAATTCCTGGCTGTTAATTTATGGGTTAATCTATGTGGTTTGTTAATGAAACCAGATTTAGAAAACAGTCTTTCAACTGGTCCTGATGAAGCAGATATTGATGAAAATTTTTGTGTAAGTCATAACTTTGACTAAAATTTTTGTGACTAAGACTTAAAACTGTGACTTATAAACAAGTCTGTGTTAAATCAAAAATGTATCTCTGCATTAAAATAATTAAACAACAACAACTTATTAAATAGTTTTAGCTTTATTTGATCATTTTGAGCATCAAAATTTAATTAATGAAATTAAAAAAAATTAGTATCAAGATTTAATTCGAAAATAAGAATTTACTATAAAATTCTTTGGCACTAAAATCATAGAATTAAATTCATTTAATAAAAATTTATTTTTACTAAAATTTGCATTCCTTTTTATTTTAATGTTATACTTTATTGAGCTGAGCGTCTTTGAAAAAAAAATAAAAAAGTCAACTAGAATTGAAATATTTTGAAATATTATTTGACAGACTGAATTTTATTTTTTAAGTATTGTTACAAATTTAAATTATAATATATTATAATAAATTAAGTTTATACAAGATTACTGAATACCGGAAATTTCATTCGGTAAAAGAGATATTTTCTACAAAAGAAACTGGTAAAATGTTAAGAAAATTTCAAATTAAAAATTTTTTATTTAATTTTTTGAAACGTTTTTGAGGCTTGCTTGTTTTAAATTCAAGTTTTTTATCTTGTTCATCTTGATTTAATTAAATTCGACTAACTTTAAAATGCTATTTGGAGTTAATCGCAACTGTTGGTTCTGTAATCAATACACTAAAGTATCTTTTTTCAATCAGAACTCGTGGACTTGTGCCCAATGTAGCCAATACAATGGATTTGATAAAGTAGTAAAATAAAATAAATAAAATTTAAAAATAATTGATATATTTAAAGAATGGAGACTATAACCGAGAAATACCAGAGATGCATCAGCAATCAAAAAAAAAAACTTTTTGGCCAAATAGAACCAAATTTTTAAAAGAAAAAAACTCATTTTTATGCGATAAATGCACCAACAACCAAAAAATAAAAATTGAAAAACTGTCCAATTTTCAGCCTCAACGCGAAGAAACCTTCGACTTGGAAATACAGCTTTACAAAGAGTATATGGAAAAAATTTATGACCTGTGTGACAAGTGCAAGTCCAAAGTAAAATTTGAAATTACCAGACAAGATGGTATCTTAAAGCAATATTTGTACAAAATCGGAAAGTTCGATTATCTGTTTGAACGAAACGTTCTTGGTAAACGACTCACCACTTTCCGCAATCAAACAATCTCACACAACTCAAATTTAATCTCTTTAGCAGAATTTTTTCTCTATCTTTTCACTCTTATCTTGAGTACTGTAATAATTTTATACAATGATTATTCAAATAGTGATTTATTTAAGAATTTGCTTTATTTTTCTCCGTCACTAGTTAATCAAGTACACAGGTTTTTTTCCAAGATTTCCTCTTTAACCAACAGTTCCACCTCAATCAAATTAAATAATCAAATACCTTTGTTAGTTTGTATCAATCACATTTTTTTATGTGCCAGTCTAATGGTTGAAAATGAACATTTCAAAGCAATTGTATCACTTTTAAGTCTTAATACTTTCTTAATAGTGTCAAATTATGAGGCAATTTATCAAAATTTAAATTTTCCAAAAAACTTACCAATTTGTCTCAAATGTGTGCCTGTATGTACAGGGTTGATGATTTTGATAATAATTTTTAAATCATTAAATATAAAATTCAAATGTCTGAATTTAAATGAACGACCAGAAATGTCGTCTCAGGGATCAATTATTCCCAATTTAAAAAATAAATCTAATCAAGAAAATAAGATAATCAAGCCGGCCAGATTCAAGCCTGTTTCCAAGAATTTGTTAGATTTCAAGCCGACTAGAGCAAGTGTGGACTCAAGTGGTAAAATTTGTAAAAAAATAAAAGAAATTCTAAAATTTTTGCCAAGATTTGTCTTCAAGTTCATCCAGATCTTTAGATGACGACTCGTCGTCAATTGTAAGTGGCTTGACCAATTTGTATCTTGATCGATCAAAGAACATGGATCAAAGCATCAAAAAAGATTTCGGCCTGGTACATTGTGTTGAATCTAATTATAGTTCATTCTATCAGTGTAAAAATAGTTTAAAAAATCGATCTATTGCTAGCTACAAATGGCAACATCCGTCTGCTAGACCAAGTCAAATTAGCAAAAAAGAAATTTTTGTTGTCTACTAAATTTATTTTAATTTGAATTTTGAACTTTTTTTAATTTTTTTCTTTTGAAATTTGTTTTTTCGAATATTTTTCAGAAATAAGTTCCGAATTTTTTTCTAGAATTAAAAATATGTATTTGTTAATAAAGAAATTTTGATGAAGTTAAATATTAGACACAATGGCTTTTTTAAAAAGATTATATCCTGAATTTATAAGCAAAAAACTTCTAATTTTAAATTGGTTTTTGTAAAATGAAGTGTTAATCGGTATTTTTAGCCAGGGGACAGGGGTTTATAGACATTAGTCTGTTGATTTACCTTGAGACTTTCAAAAATTAAATGTGCTGCTTGAGCGACTAAAAAAACAAATTATTATTGTTGATTGGGGATGTCAAAATTACTTTACTTTCAAGAAAGTAACAATGTAAAGCAATAAAACAGATAATTTTGATATTTTTAATAAACGTTTTTGGAAAAAATTAATAAATTTAGGTCACAGATAGGATCAAAATTAATTCCAACATTAATCTTAAATAACAAGGAATTAAAACCGGACAAAGAAAAAGAAAAATGCTTCGGATAAATATTATTTGCGAGGAACGAGCGGTCGCGTGACGAGCATATTAAGCAGACGTGAGCATGCGTACAGAATATAACGGACTTTTAAAAAAAAAAGGTCCTAACTCAGATATAATAGATACTGAAAAAAATTGTGAAATAACTAGCTTTATTACAATAAGTGTAATTTCAGTGATCCTATTTGCCCAAATGAATTAATCTTAGCTTTAAAAAAACTGAAGAGTGAACGGCATCAGGACCTGACCAAATACATAATCAAATGCTAAAAAATTTACCCAAAAAATTCCTTAATAGAAATCTTAGAACTTTTTAACCTATCTCTTCGACTAGGTATAATTCCGAAATCATGGAAAACTGCGAACATAACTATCTGATTTTAGGTGGTATGAACTTTTTGGAAGGTACTAAGCTCTTCAAAGAAAATAACATCAAATTTTCACAAGACATTTTTAATAAATATGGCTTGAGAGAGAAAAGAGCTTTTAAAGTGGATGATAATGATGCAAATCTTCAAGTGTTAACGCTAATAAACCTTTAAATCAATTATTACATCAAGCCGATCAACAACCAACATAGACATTTAATAATGTTGATCTGCTTGAAGAAATATATAATATCATTAATTGTTAACGATTAGAATGCTATCAAAATAGCTCCAGCAGAAGGTTTACGTCCCAAATCAGTGCTTACAGATAAAGATGCTAAAGAAATAACTTTTTTAGAAAATTAAGGAGGACAAAAGTATCAAATGGATAAAGCTATCACGTATGGTGCAAGATGCAAGTCAGAATTTAAACGATTCGATCGTAGATGTGCACAAAATATTAGCAAATTATTTTTTTCGTTATTTTTTTAAAATATTAAAAGCCAAAAAAAGTTTTTCATATTTCTACTGATTAAATTTCAAATTTAAGAGCCGAATTAAATATTGGTATTTTTAACTTTTGTTTTGAAATAAAATTATTTAAAAATATTTAACTTAATTTTTATTACAGTCTCTTAATCTGAATTTCAATTTTAAGTTTTTTCTTGCTTTATGCTGAAAAGCTGAATTTTGATTTTTGTTTAAACTTTAATATCTGTATTAAAATAAATATTTTGTTGTTCAATTTTATTTACTTTAAAATTCTAACTTAATCAAATTATCAAATTTCCAAAAAAAAATAAAAACGACATTGATTGCTTTTATTTGTGATTCTTAAGAAAATTTAATTTTCTAGTTGTCTTCAACTACGTTTATTCAATTAAGTTTTTTCAATTAATTTTAAAAAGTATTCATCGAAAAATCCTGTGAAATGTTGAAAATTATTTTTTTGAAAAAATTTATAATGAAATAGAAAATAAATGATCCAAATTAATAATAATATAATAAAAGTTTACAAAATAAAAATAAAAATCGTTTTATAAATTTTCGTTTTTATCTACTTTATTGGTCGAAGGTTTAATCATTTTTTTATTAAATTAATTTAATCAAAAATTAAAATTTTTCAATTTCTTTTGTTATTATAATAAACATTGACTTTTTTTTAATAATCTAATAAAGAAAAGAAAAATATGTTTATTCAATTTATTTTAAAAGCGTCATCAAAAAAACAATACTTAAAGTTTATATAAAACATACGTCAACAGAAGACAAAGTGTCTTACAGAATCACCTAGGAATGATTATGTATGCGCATTTGTTTCATGTATTTATTGAAATTTAAAAAATTAACATTTTGACTAGGCAATTTAATTTAATCTAAAAACTAATCAATTTTTTCTTTTTTTTTTTGTTCAATTCAAATTTTAATAAACATTCCACAGATTCCTAAAAAAATATTTTAATTTTGATTTAAATGATTCTATTAAGACATTGGGAAATATCTACACAATAAAATTATGGCAAAGGAATTTAAAATAGAAAATGACTTAGAAATGCTGGAAAAAAATGTCCACGACTTTTGTTTCATGAAGGGTCTGATCTTCTTTAAGCCAGACATAGGCATTAACCAAAAATCGAATGACCTGGCATCCCATTTGCCTGTCACCTTATTTCCGACTAGTTTTGCCAAAAAAGAATTCGAATATGCGCAAAATGTTCAAAAAATTTTCCAAAAATTAATCTTCAACATTTCACAAGATCATGATTTTTTGATCAACACTTTAAAAACGTAATTGAACTAATCTAGTTTTACAACAAAAAAAATTAAATTAACTTAAGGGTCATTTTAGTTGATGATTTTACCAGACGTTTGTGGAATATTTATGAAAAAATCCATCAAGAAGGAATAGCCCAACCAGTGTCTCTAGGCATTATACGAAACGATTTTATGCTAGATCAGAACAAGTCCGAAGAGATAACTCAACTGAGCCAGATAGAAATAAATACCATCAGTTGTAGCTTTGGTGCAGCTTCTTGTCAAGTAACTAAACTGCACGAACATAATTTAAAATTGACTGGAAATCAACAATTTTTGTCCAAAGTGAGCTCTTTTTTTCAAATTAGAATTTTCAAATTAAAAATTTTAGCTAGCGCCTAATAATAATGTTCAAGTACTGGCACAGGGTTTAGTGAATGCATGGAAAATGTACCAAAACTATGAAGCGATTTTGGTCTTTTTAGTTATTGACTTAGAGAGAAATATTGGTGACCAGCGTCTTCTGGAGTACGAATGTACCACACTAGAGCCTAATTGTAAAATTTTGAGATACACTTTAAATGATTTTGCCCAACGTGGCCGTTTAAATGACCATAAATGTCTAATAATGTAATTTTAAATTAAATTTTTTGATTTAATTTTTACCTTTTGTGAAATTCACTACAAAAAAACAGAACAAAATAATAAAAAATTGAAAAATTATTTTTCCAGAAGAACAAAATGAGATAAATGGAGGTATTTGGAAAATTTTCTATATTGAAAAAATTCCAGGGAAAAATTCGGCGTGCGCTAATTTTTTAACTAAAATTACCATTTTTTCACCAATTTTACTAGATAAATATAAAAATACCAATCTTTTCACAAAATTACTAAGTTGCTATAAAAATCAAGTTTGTTGCTAGTTTTTCTAATTTTAAACTCAATTAAAAAATATATATTCCCTAGATTCAAAGGGTTTTTTCTATTTACCTGGTCTTGTTTTACAACAAATTACCGAATCTAAATACTTTTGATACCACATTACGTTCCATACGAATCAAATGGATATAAACAAAGTATTATTGAGATCTAAATTAGTCACAAACTCAGATATTTTTTCAACACACACTTTTACATTCTGAATATTGATCTAAATCAAACAATTTTTTTCTAATTTTACTAACTAAAAATAAAATCACTGAAAATCAACTTAAACATTAATCAAATTTTGGAAATCAATCAGTTGATTTTTAGTTTTATTAAGTAAAACTATGTTAAATTTATAATTTTTATACAATTTAGAAAAATCATTATGTAAAATATCAGTTTTATGAATAAAATTAAAAATTAAATTTTTTAAAAATTAATTTTGGTAAAAAAAAAATATCGCTAAAAAATTCCACTTTAGGTTTAAAATTAATTAGGAAAAGAAAGTTATGAAAATTTAGAATTAAATTATTAAAAAATTTAAATTTCTTTCTTTATCATTTTTACCAATAATTGGATTTTAAAATATTTTGATTCAATTAAAATTTCTGATTACACTTGATCATATTTGATAGATTTACTTACGCAATCATTTGTAAGCGTAAGTTTTAGAAGAAGTTTGGTCTAATTTTAAGCATTGTTTCCACAAGAGATAGATAATTTTTTTCTTTGACTGAATGAAAGCTGGATATAGACTTCGTATTACATTTCTTCACAATTTTTTAATTTTTGATAATTTTAAAATATATTTTTTTTATTCGTTTAATTGTATCAAGCTAAAGCTACCTCAGAGTAAAAACAAAAATCAAAAAATGTAAAAATTAAAAAAATAAAAGTAAAATAGATTAATATAAATCAAAGTTGGTCAAAATTCAGAGTAATGAAGTCAAAGTCAAGTGAAGTCTGGATTTAGAGTTCTATTTTTTTTTAGACTTTGACTTTAGATATTTTTTTTTAGTTTCCTAATTTTTTTTTGTAAGAGAAATTTATTGATTTCGATTTAAATTATTTTCATTACTGATAAGAATGATTATTTTTCAATTTTTTTTATTTTTTGGCATTGTGAAATTTCATACAAAACTTCCAATACAAAAAGGAAAAAATTTTAAAAACTTTTGTTCTAATAGTCAAAAACTTATTTTGCAGATGAAACAAAGTGAAACAACTTGTTTCGTCTAATGCGGAAGCCTGAAAATTCTGTGACAATTATTGCGTCTTATATTTAATACCTTTTAAATAATTATGCAATTTTGCAGAATTCACACAGATTTTGCAGACTTCCACAGTAGACACTTTGTTTCATCTACAGAACAAGTTTTTGACCATTATAGCAAAAGTTAATTTTTTTTTCATTTTGTATTGTAAGTTTTGCATGAAATTTCAAAAAGCTTTTTTGATTTAAAAATTCTGTTATTTAATGCAACCTACATTTTTAATTTTAAAGTCAGACTTTGACTTTAGACTTGAAGCTTTGACTTGCATCTATTTAAAATCTAACATAAAGCAAAAAGAAAATTTATTATTATCTTTATAATTTATTTTTATATTATATTATTATTATTATTATTATTAAATAGGTCGAAAAATTCAATTGATTTTTTGATCATTTAAAATAAACAATATAAAAATTTCAATATGAAATATTAATAGTATAAATATTTCGAGTTTGGCGTAGTGGCACCTCAAATGTCTCGGTGTTAGTAGCTACAGAGCTAGGTTCAGTGTTCTCAGAACTAGTGGTATCAGAGGATTCGATCTATGAATTGGTTATTTTTTCAATTGAAATGAATAAGTACTTAAGCATAGAAAATTTTGATACATTTATAGCATATTTTTTTATTTAATTAAAAAAAAAATTGAGGAATTCTTCAATTATATATAATGTTAATTAATTAAGATTTTTGATTAAAAAATATCTAGAATTTTAATTTTCTCCTCTTTGAATTCATCTTTTTTTTTTCAATTTATTATTTATTTATTTATCAAATGAATTAAATTCCTATTTAGGAGAAGTAAATTTTAAAGTTTCCAAAAAAGCATAAAATTTAAATATTAAGTGAGAATAAAAATTATCATCAAGTAGATCATTTTTTTTATAGTAAATTTATTACATTTTATCTAGTAAATTCATCTTTGTATATATTATACATTGGTATTGTGAATTTCAAATAAAATTGAAAAAAAATATTCATTTTTTAATAATTTAAAATTAAAGTTGATAAAAATTATTAGAAAAAATCAGAGTTGTTTTTAAGTCACAAGTTTTAAGTCAAGTCAATTTAAAATTTTTTTTTTTTAAGTCAAGTCAATGATTTAATAAATCCATATTTGATACCAATAAAGGAGTTGCTTCCAGATTCCTGGCTGTTAATCTTGACCCATGTAGTCTATTAATGTAACCAAATTATGAAAAAAATTCTTTCAACTGGTCCAAATGAAGCAGATATTGATAAAAATTTTTGTCCAAGTCATAACTAAAAAAAAAAAATTTAAGTCACTGACTAGACCTAAAAAAAAAAATTTAAGTCAACTTGACTTGAAAAGACAAAAAATAAAGAATAAATAGGATTTAAAAAGATTATTGATTTGATTTAATAAAAAAAAATAATTTTCGGCATAAATTTTTGCAAGTGGGATTCTTCCTATTCAAAGTCCGCCAATGATGTGTAAAAACTCTACAAAATGCACTACCCTAGAATAATATAATATTTATTTCCTCATATTAATAGCAGAGATTTTACCAGAATTTGGCAAATAATGCAAATATGAAAATTGCACCATCTTAAACCAATTTTGAACAAATAGAAATAAATTTACCAAATTTTTTATCATTTTGTTATTTTCTATTGTAGTGAATTTCTCAAAACCGAATTTTTATAAATTTTGGTTTAGAGATGGTAAACAAGTTGGGTTGGTTTATTTTAGAGCTGGTTATGATCCAGACCACTATAAATCAGAAGACGACTGGAATGCAAGGCTTTTGATCGAAAGATCTACAGCTATCAAGTGTCCTAATATTCAGTTGCATTTGGTTGGAGCTAAGATTGTTCAGCAAGCTTTATGTGAGCCTAATGTTGTCGAAAAGTATGTCTCAGATTTTGGTGAGGCTGCAAAAATTCGCTCCACTTTCGTTGACATTTATTCAATCACGGTATTGCAACATATTTAATAAAAAATTTAAAAAAAAATTAATAGTTTATTTAAGAAAGAAAATTTAAATTTTATTCGCGATTTGATTGATAGAAAAAGCGAAGAATTTGTGCTTAAACCTCAAAGAGAAGGTGGTGGAAATAACATTTATAAAGGTGACATTCGAACATTTGTTGATTCATTGATGGATGAAAATGAGCTTATGGGATATGTATTGATGAAAATGGTCGAGCCTTATGTCAGTCAGAATTATGTAATACGTACAGGTGAAAAAAGTGAAAAAAATAGTGTCATTAGTGAATTGGGCATATATGGTTATTATATAAGTAATGGTAAAGATTTGGTCGAAAATCAACTTGGTGGATATTTAGTTAGAACTAAATCGTTTGGCGTAAACGAAGGAGGAGTTGCTACAGGTTTTTCAGCATTAGATTCAATTTATTTTGTCTAGAAATTAACTTATTCAAATTTAAATTTTAATAAAATTTTTTCAATTCCTAAGAAAATTAATTTTTAAAGATTTTAGTTTAGTCATTAAATTCATATTTTGCAGATGAATAAATTTTTAAAATCATTTACGATTAATTTAGAAAAGAAAATTAAAAATTTTTAAATCAAAAAATTAATTTATGTATTGGTAATAATAAAAGAAATCAAAAAAAGCCTCGAAACATTTGCGTCCAAAGCTCACTAAAATTAAAAATAAAGTACGAGCTAATGAGGAAAATTGAATTTCATAAGCAAAAGAAAATTTCAAATCAAAATTAAAGTTTTTTAATTTTTAAAATAAAAAAATTGTATCAATATTTTAAAACAAACGACTAAACTTTATAAAAAAAATTTTTTTATTCTTTAAAAAGGAAAAAATTAATTTATATCTGAAGTAAAAACTAAATAGTAATCAATATTTTAAATTTTGAAATACAAAATTTAAGTTTTTTTCGCTTTAATATATTTTAATCGATTTTAAAATACCATTTATTTGTGCCATAATTCAGATTGTAATTGTGTCTTTAAAGTTTTTAAATATAGATTTTAATAGAATCAATAAATGATTAATTAGATAAAAAGATTTTTTTTATTTAAAATATTATTTCATCATATTTATTGAGATTTTAATTAAGTTGTGATCATATGATCATGATCATGAACTTCAAGTGGCCCCTAAAGAATGTTATTTTAACAAAAATTTTTTAATATTATAATTTCATTTTAGATATCTAAATGGGCTATTTTTAAGGGATTAATGATCTTTATTTGAAATTATTGAAAACATTTGAATCATTTTTGATTTTCATATCTTTAATAAAATCTGGCTTAACCCCATACTAAAAAATATTATATTAGTTTTAGATAGTTTTAAATTTTATTAGTCTTTTTAAATTTTTTAAAAAAATTTATATTTAAATGAAATTTTTTAATAATACTGTTATACATGATGACAACACACATGTTGGAGTATAACAAATTCTGACCACTTTTTTGAACTCAGCATGGTCTAATTAGTAAGTTAACAAAGTTTTAGGTGTCTACGAAAAATTTTACTATATAGGGTTAATTAGGGTCATTTTAAAAAGTCACCATTCATTTCTTTGAATTTTTGTTTACAGCTTCGCCAAAGGCTTTCAATTTTGTTGGTACAAGTACCTTAAAAAAATTTAAACATTAATCATAAGGTAATTGAATTAAAATCAACCTGAATAAAAAATAACCTGAATCAGGATCTATAAAATTATAAGTGTGGTTTACAGTATGATGCTTAAAATTTTTTAATTTGCAAATTTTGTTGCATGAACTCCAACAATCGGAGTAAATAATTGTACCTGACCGACATATAGTATAAATAATTTGTAGTAATGTTATAGCTTCACGATCCGGTACAATGGTCATATAACATTTGCTTTCCGGGTCGTTTCGTTCCACTAAACCAAACACCCAAACTTGACTTCTTTTAAGATCTTTTCCTTTATTAAATTTGACACGAGCGTATAGGGACTCGTCAATTTCAACAATTTTTCCGTTTCCACCTAATTCTAAGCTTTTTTTTTCCAATTCCTAAACTACACATTTGTCTTAGACGATAAAAAAGGGTCCCGATCACATCCTTTCCCACTTTTTCGTCTAAATTCATTTCAATCATACTAATACTTTTAGCAATCGTTAATTGTCCAGACCAACACTTTATCAAAGCCTCAATTATACGAGGTGACTTTTTAAATAATGAAAAAAATGATTCGTCAAAAGCTGTTTTGGATCTACCACAAGCTGAACATCGCCAATAAAGCAATTTGTTTTTAGCTTCCTTATTTCTTTTTTGAATATAAGGTTGCATAGTTTCGTTTTTTTTTATTACATTTAGCATTGTTGCATTCTCTCGGTGGCAAAACTAAACCAAATTGGAACAATTTTTGGTAAGTTATATATTCCAGTGATTCTAGAATATTTTCCTTATTCATTTTTTAATGTAAATTGAAAATGTCTTTTTCGAAAAGTAAATAATAATTTAATTTTTTTCAATTTTGATAATTCATTCGAAATTTAAAATTTGAAATAAAAATTTTATTATTTTCAATTTTGATGATTCATTTAAAAAAAAATTTATTTCTGCAATGTTTAGAAAAATTATATTTTTGTTATCAAGACAATAATTTTGTTATCAAGACAAAAATTTTGTTATCAAAAAAAAAATTTTGTTATCAAATCAAAAATTTTGTTATCATTTAAAATATATTGTTATCAAGGTTGATAACTAAATTTCTTGATAACATAATATGTTATCAAGTTGATAACATAATCGGTGGTGAGGACTTTGATAACATTTTTTGTTATCAACTGATAACACTATCCACTAGACCCTGTTAAAGAGTGCTTAAAATACACTTTTAAATTTGCTTTTTCAAAAGATTAAGAATAAAATAATTTTTTATTTTAAGGGGTGAGGGTTTATGGTTATTTCTATTTCATTTTCTTTTATTCTTTAATATAATATTTTTAAATAAACAAATTTTTTTAAAAAATATTTATATTTAATAAAATCTCTGAAAATAAAATCCAAATTCACATAAATTAGTCATAAATTTTTGTAAACACACTTTTTTGACCTCTTAAATTCCGGACAACAATTTAATTTAATAGCATAAAATATGTCCAGCAGAATTATGATTGTCCTCATAGAAAAATATTTTGTTTCCATGGCAACAAACATTTTTGTCAATTTGGATTTTATTTGCCGATATTTTATTAAAAATAAATATTTTTTTAAAAAATTTGTTAATTTAAAAATATTTAATTAAAGAATAAAAAAAAATAAAATAGAACTAACCATCCTTAACCCTTGTCAAAATAAAAAATTATTTTACTCATAATTTAATTTTTTGAAAAAGCAAATTTAAAAGTGTTTTTTAAGCACTCTTGAACATAGTTTTGGTTTTTTTTTTTTGTTTAATTTTTTTATTCATTAATTAAATATTTTTAAATAAACAAATTTTTTTTAAATTAATAAAATCTCGGAAAATAAAATCCAAATTCACATAAATTGATTCTAAATTTATGTAAACACATTTTTTTTTGACCTCTTAAATTTTAAATATTTTAATAACATAAAATATGTCCAGCAGAATTATGATTGTCCTTAAAGAAAAATATTTTGTTTCCATGGCAACAAACATTTTTGTGATAAAATTTCACTCAGGTTTAAAAAGCTTCATTTTACTATTTTTCCTATCGTTTCACAAATTTCTCAAAAAACTAAATGGATCGAACTGCACCTAAAAGTCAACTAAGACTCGAATGGGTCTACGGATACAGAGGTCACCAAGTCAGATCCAACTTATTCTATAACATTAACAATGAAATAGTTTATTTTGTGGCCGGAGTGGGCATTGTGCACAATCATGGCGAGCACAAGCAGCGTTTTTTTCTCGGCCATGATGACGACATCATTAGTCTCACCCTTCATCCGGACAAAACCCAAGTCGCTACTGGCCAAGTGGGAAAATCACCGCAAATTTTGGTCTGGGACTCGACCACCTTGCACACCACATCCATTCTGAAAGGCGGCCACACCGACGGCGTCGGAATTCTGGCATTTGACTCAGCTGGAGAAAAACTCGCCTCATGCGGCATTGACCAAGACTCGACCATAATTGTCTGGGACTGGAGGAAAGGAAACATCCGGGCAAAGTCAGCAGGACATCTAGAAAAAGCCTTCGACCTCCAATTTAATCCATTCAACCACAACTCGCTTGTCTCTTGTGGAATCAAGCAGATTTCGTTCTGGAACTTGATCGGAAACACTCTGCAAAGAAAAAAAGGCCTGTTTGGCAAAGCCAAAGATATTCAGACCATGTTCACACTGGCCATTGGTGATCAAGCGACTGATGCAAAAGAAACACAATTAACTTGCTATACAGGAACAATGAATGGAAAAATTTATGTTTGGAAAGGCAACAAATTGGATGAAATTATTTCCGATGCGCACTCAGGAAGCATCTATGCAATAACTAAGTTATGCGATGGCTTTTTGACCAGTGGTCGAGATGGAGTGATCAGAAAATGGGACTCAAAATTTGCGCCTTTGGAGGAAATTAATTTGAAAAATTTGGTTTCCAGCCGAAACATGCCGGAGTTTTTGTGCTGTGATGATGAGCTGATTGTGCGAAGTCTGTTTGTCCAAGAGTCAAATGCTTTAATTGGCACACAGTCTGGCGAGGTGTTTCAAATGAACATGTCAAGTTTTGACTTGAGTTGTGTGGTCAAAGGACACGCTGAAGGTGAACTTTGGGCCTTGGCTGTTTCGCCACTCAATCCGAGCATTTTTGCCACAGCTAGTGATGACCATACGGTTAGAGTATGGGATGCCAGGACAAATAAAATACTCAAGATTGCCGAACTGGACAAAAAAGTTCGCTCATGTGACTTTAACAGTGACCAAACTCATTTGGCTTGTGGGCTTACAGACGGCTTCTTGGTTGTTCTTAATTTAGAGTAAAAGAAAAAAAATTTTTTTAATTTTTTCTTAATTATTTTATTAATTATTTTATTAATTATTTTAGCATTGTGAAGTTTTGTTCAAAAAGTTCAAGAAAAAAGTTCTTAATTGAAATTTTTCAATGAATGAAAAAAATTTGCTCCTGTAAAATATGTAACAATGTGTAACAAAAATTGTTACACCAAGTAGCCTTGAAAATAAATTCTGAAAGTTTTCTTTTAATTAATCATCGACCTTTTAAATCAATCGAATTTAAGACAATTTATTTGTCTTTGTAAAAAAGGAAGTTTTATTTGCAATTTTTCAAAATTTTTGTAAGTGTTTAATTTTAAATTTCGAAATTTTTATTTCAAAACCAACTTAACATTCATTCAATTTTTTTGGAAAATCAATAATTGGTTAATTGAATTTTTTTTTGTTTTTTTTGAGCAAGTCCTGTAACATTTTTTGTTACATCATGTGCTAAAATTTTATTTTATCACATCATTCCATTCAAAATATATACGAATTTAAGATTTTGATCTGAACTTTTTGAACGAAACTTCACAATGCTAATTATTTTATTAATTTTTTTACTAATTATTTTATTAATTATTTTATTAATTATTTTATTAATTATTTTATTAAAGAGACATGAAGGAAATATTCAAGAATAAAATTCGCAATGAGGTACTGCATGAAATAAAGTATTCGCCTTGCGGTAAATATTTGGCAGTGGGTTCCAATGATAATTATGTTGACGTGTTTTTAACTGGCAAATACAAAAGATTGAGTACTTGCTCGGGCAATTCCAGTTTTATAACTCACATCGATTGGTCTGAGGACAGCAAGTATTTGCAGACAAATAGTGGAGATGGTGCCCGGCTCATTTATGAGCTGCCTGGATGCAAACAATTCACCAAGTCAGAAGAAATTAGAAATATCAAATGGAAAACGTTTACTGGTGTTTTGGGCAATGAGGTCTTGGGAATTTGGGAAAAGTATACCAATAAAACAGATGTAAATGCTACAGATGCTAATTTTGATGAACACTGTATTGTAACTGGAGATGGTAATTTTTATTTTTTTTCAAAAATTTTTAAAAAGAATATGCGCATTTTCTCAGAAATTAGAGTGAATAATTATTTTTCTTAAATGAAAAATTTCTTAATTTCTACAATAGAGCTTGTCTATCACTTTTTCTGTAAATATATAAAAAATTTTAGTGTGAAAATATCAGAGTTGTTTAAAAATCCCATATTAAAGTCCAAGACATTAAAAAAAGTCGGAGCCAAAGACTTTAATTTATTTTATTCAAAGTCTCTTATTAAAAAAAAAAAACCGAACTTGGACTAAACTTGAGACTTGTGACTTTTAAATATGAAGAAAAATTTCTTCATTTAATCCCTTAAAAAAATTCAATGAAAATTTCTCAATGAAATAATAATTCAACAACAAAAAAAATAAAAAATGAAAATTTTAATAAAATTTTTAATATATTTTATTAAAAATAAGATAATGAATCAATTCATCGAAAAACTTATTCATAGAAAATTAATAAAATTAAACTAAACTCAATGAATAAATTTTGGTAGAAAAATATTTCAAAGAAATATATTTATAGAATTTTTTTTTCATAGAAATATATTCATAGAATTTTTTTTTCATAGAAATATATTCATAGAATTTTTTTTTCATAGAAATATATTCATAGAATTTTTTTTCATAGAAATATATTCATAGAATTTTTTTTTCATAGAAATATATTTATAGAATTTTTTTTTCATAGAAATATATTCATAGAATTTTTTTTTTCAAAATTATATTAAAAACTTAAATAGAAAAATCAAAAAATTAAAATTAATTAGATTTTTTTTATACGAATTATTTTTTTAAATGTAGTAGTAGTAGTAAAAAAACCGCGGCATGAAATTGATCATGCGGAGCGCATTAACAGTAGATGATGCCCTGTAGCGTTGGCGAGATGCTTGTCGAGGTTGTTCTTGAATAAGTTGACTGTAGTTGATGACTTCGTCTGGTAGGCCGTTAGAAAAGTTAGCAATTCTATTATTGAAAAAATTGTGCCTTGGATTACAAAATCTTACTATTTCACGCCTGAAAAGTCCTCTTCGAACCCCTCGCGGCTCCGAGCATAGCGGTTTTGCGTACCGGTTTATGTGTTCTAAATTTGATTCAAGCTTAAATTTCTGAATTGTATCTCCGCGGATACGCCTTATTGTTAGTGTAGTTAGCCCTAGTTTGCTGCATCAATCTTCGTAGTTTAGGCTTTTGAACTCATGTATGGTTTTCGTGGCTCTGTGTTGTACTTTTTCTAGCAATTTTATGTCTTTTTGGGTTTATGGACTCCAGGCCGAGCTTGCAAATTCCAAGTGCGGTCTAATATTACATGTGTAAAGCTTTTTCCAGAGTTTTGCGTCTCTTAACGTAAAGGCGTTCTTTAATGAGCTGAGTATAAAGTTTGCGTTAGCAGCGGCTTTACTGACTTGGTGTGATGGCTTAAGATCATTAGAGATAAAAATGCCGAGGTCTCTTTCGCTTGTAGTTTCAGTTATTTAAATGTTTGTATTAGAGCTGTGATCTGACATTATGTAGGATGCTTTTGGGTTGTTTTTGCCGATATGCATTACTTTGCATTTCGATATGTTTAATCTCATCAGCCACTTGTTTGACCAGTCGTTGATTGTGTTTATGTCGTTTTGTAAACTGGTGGTGTTGTTTTCAGAGTGGCTCGGGTCTATTTTGGCTAGAATTTTCGTGTCATCGGCGTACATTTTCGCTTGATTGGTAATTCCATCACAGATGTCGTTGATGTAGATGACGAAAAGTGTAGGGCCGAGTACAGATCCTTGTGGGACAGCGCTTAGTACCAGGAGCCAATCTGATTCGTGTTCGCCTAGAATTACTTTTTGCTTTCTGTTTTGTAAGAATGAGCGTGTCCAGCATAGTAGTATTTTCGTTTTATCTAGATTAAATATTTTTTAATAAGATAGATTATTATTCTGAAAAAAAAAAGATTTTTTTTCTTTTAATATTTAATCCCTTAAAAAAATTCAATGAAAATAGCTCTATGAAATAATTATTCTACAAAAAAAAAGAGAAAAAATAAAATTTTGATAAAATTTTAAATATATTTGTTAACCCTCGGATAAGGTTAATTTTGTAAAACTCAGTTTAATTATTTTTTAAATTTTATTTATTTAAATTATTAAATAACACTTATAACAAATACGATAATAGGAATAGGTAAACTTTTTATATAGTTTGTGGAAATATTCGAATAAGACGAATAAATGAAATAAAATATTACATTTTAATAGTAAAAGAAATAATTAAAAAACATCAATCACAAATCAAGATAATAAAATATTAAAAGTAAGAAAGATTGTAGACAATGGTCATTGCGATAACGATGACACTTTATTTTAATTTAATTTAATTAAAACATCAAAATAAATAACTTGATAAGTTATTGAATTTGAGTATCGTAGATCATAGTAACATATTTTATTAAAACTCAAAAATAAAATAAAATATGTTACTAAAGTTCACGAAATTCAAAACTTTAGTCCTATCTGAATTCCACATTTTTGACTCAAAATTCGTAATCTACGCCCTCGAAAACTCCATAAAAAATTTTTTTTGGGGAGGACTAAAAAATAATTTTTTACACGCAGAATTCCAAAAATAGCGAACCCTTTAAAAAGTTGTTGTTCTTTAAGACTCAAAATCTCAAAGATAAAACTTAAATATACTAAATATATATTCTGAAAGAGTATTATTTTAGTAGTATAAAGAGTATTAACCAAATTTGTTAAAAATCACATGATTTGAAGAGATTTTTTAAGAAAAATAAAGCAATAAAGTAAAAAAGAAAAGCCATAGATTTGTTCAGAATTTGGTCTAGATTAAAAAAAAAGCGGGATCATAATTGATCTCTCGGAGGAGATACGATTTTAACCAGAAAAAACACATTTTTTTCCTTTTTTTAGCCAGCAAAAACCGCCATACCCTTTTTTTATTTTTCTAAATTACATTAGCATGTAGAAAATTTTGTGCTCTTTCAGAATATATATACTTCTAAAGTATATTTAAGTTTTTTCTTTGAGATTTTGAGTCTTAAAGAACAACAACTTTTTAAAGGGTTTGCTATTTTTGGAACCCTGGGTGGTTTAAAAAATTATTTTTTAGTCCCCCCCCCCAAAAAAAATTTTTATGGGGTTTTCAAGGACGTAGATTACGAATTTTGAGTCAAAAATGTGGAATTCAGATATTACTTAAGTTTTGAATTTCGTGAACTTTAATAAGGCATTGTGAATTTTCATACAAAAATTACAATACAAAAAGTAAAAAGGTTATACCTTTTGTTCTAAGGGTCTTAAATATGTTCTGCAAATGTAACAAAGTGTTACAACTTTTGTTACACCTATTGTGAAAGTCTGCTAAATGTGTGCAAATTTATGCAAAATATCACGCCATTGAAACGTATTGAAACTAAATGCGCAATAAATTTGCAGAGTTTTTGCAGACTTTCACAATAGGTGTAACAAAAGTTGTTACACTTTGTTACATTTGCAGAACATGTTTAAGACCCTTAGAACAAAAGGTATAACCTTTTTTACTTTTTGTATTGTAATTTTTGTATGAAAATTCACAATGCCCTTAGTAACATATTTTATAAAAAAAACAAAAACAAAATTTTTTCTAAACAACCCATTTTTTTTACAAGACTTTGGACTAGTAAA
Organism: Brachionus asplanchnoidis; assembly: GCA_025491095.1. Taxonomy (NCBI): domain Eukaryota; kingdom Metazoa; phylum Rotifera; class Eurotatoria; order Ploima; family Brachionidae; genus Brachionus; species Brachionus asplanchnoidis. The sequence goes on along the minus strand of JAILYF010000008.1, from coordinate 470,312 downwards.
GCTGTTTAGATTTCCATGTCTGAAAAAAGGCTCCAAGTTTCGCAAGTACGTGGGACACTCGAGTCACGTGACCAATGTTCGCTTCACCACCGACAAAAGCCGAGTGATCTCAATCGGCGGCGCCGACCACGCCATATTTCAGTGGCGCTTCTTGCCCGAAGAACTAGCCGAAGCCAAACGAGCCGAAAAACTATCCACAGTCGAAGGCGACGCTCTAACGACCATGGAAGACGAGCTGCCCGACGAGTACCAGGCCTACATGGACTCGAACAGCGAGGACTCGGACTCGGAATTGTCCGGCAACGAAGTAGACTCGGACATTGAGCGAGAAAAAGAAATCTCCTACGAAAGAACCGTGTACAAAGAGGACATCAAAGTTCTCAAGCCAAAAATAAAGCAGGAAATACGGCGCGTCGAGTCCACGTCGAAAACAAAGCGGCAAAAGCGGCCCGAACTCAGCCTCAATTTGGAGTTTGTCTTCGGCTACAGAGGCTACGATTGCAGAGACAACCTTTTTTTTATACACGAATCCGGCGAGATCGTGTACCACGTGGCCGCTCTGGGCATAGTCTACAACAAAGAGAGCCAAGTTCAAAAATTCTACGACCAACACACCGACGACATTTTGAGCTTGTCGCTGCATCCAAAAAAAAACTTCGTCGCCACCGGTCAAATAGGACGCGACCCGCCAATTCACGTATGGGACATATCCACCATGAGAACCATTTCCATTCTAAAAGGCGAGCACCACCGCGGCATCTGCTCGCTCAACTTTTCGGCCGACGGCAAAAAGCTAGCCTCGGTCGGCCTCGACGACAACCACTCAATTTGCGTGTGGGACTGGGCCAGAGGCGAAAAGCTGGCGAGCACTCGCGGACACAAAGACAAAATATTCTGCATCAAGTGGAACCCGCACTTGCCCAATCGCATAGTCACAGTGGGCGTCAAGCACATAAAATTCTGGAACCAAGTAGGCGGCGGTTTTACATCCAACCGCGGCATATTCGGCAAATTGTCCTCTGTCGAGAACATGATGTGCATTACATTTGGCAAAACATCGGACCTGTGCTACACTGGCTCAGGCTCTGGCGCCATATTCATGTGGAAAGAAAACCGGCTGGCAAAGGTGATCAAGGCCCACAACGGACCAGTGTTTGCCATCTATGCTCACGAGCAATGGGAAGCGTATGTGACTGGCGGAAAAGATGGTTCAATTATTCTATGGGATGCAAAGTTCAATCAAATTCACAAGTACGACTTGAACAAGTCGTCTCTGTCCAAAAAGTCCACTGGTGTTCTTTTGAGTGACAATCCGTCGGTGAGAGCGATCAGTTTGGCGGCCAAAAAAATTCTAATCGGCACCAAAAATGGCGAAATAATTGACATAGACAAAGATGGCGTGATGAGCATAGTGATACAGGGCCATGGCGAAGGCGAACTTTGGGGACTGAGTCCGCATCCAACTAGGCTTGAATGCTGCACTGTGAGCGATGACAAGACAGTGAGAATTTGGAGCATAGAAGCCAAGCAGTGCAGTTTGTTGAGGGGCAAAGTGATGGCAAAAGCAATTAGAGCGTGTGGGTATTCGCCCGATGGCAAATTGATCGCCATCGGGTTCAAAGATGGCAGCTTGAATGTGCTCAGATCGGACACTTTGGAAGTGATAGAAGCAGTGGCGCATCGCTCTCAGGAAGTGTCGGACATAAAATTTTCGCCAATTACTGGCAAATACATGGCTGTGGGCTCACATGAAAATTTTGTGGACATCTACAATGTGGAAACGAAAAAACGAGTGGGAATATGCAAGGACGCGTCTAGCTACATAACACATGTGGAATGGGATGTGGAGGGAAAGTTGTTGATGCTGAATTCGGGAGCCAAAGAAATATTGTATTATGAGGCGCCTAGGGGACAAAGAGTGAATATAAGACAGGATGATGTGGACAAAATTGAGTGGAACACGTTCACTAGTGTGTTGGGTCCGAAGTGTGAGGGCATTTGGCCGCCGTACACCAATGTCACAGACATAAACACCACTTGTTTGACCAGAGATGGAAAAATACTGGCGACTGGCGATGATTTTGGATTTGTGAAGCTGTTCGAGTTTCCATGCTATGGCAAATTTGCCAAATTCAAGAAATACAATGGGCATAGTTCGCATGTGACCAATGTGAGATGGGCGGTGGACGACTGCAAGTTGTTGTCGGTGGGCGGCAATGATACATCGCTGATGGTCTGGAACAATCAGGCGTACTTGATGGATGCTAGTGATGCAGGCTCCAGGCCTTTGTCTTCCGCTAGCAAGTCGATTCACAGTGAATTGATTATGAAAAATTCTCGCAAAGGAGAATCGGATGACTCGGAGACAGATTCAGAAGATGAAGGATATGATAGTGATGTGAGAAGGGAGCATTCGATTGATTATAATAAAAGTATTTTTGTGCAGGAGATTAAGCGTCCAAGTGCTGAAGTGGTCGACAATATGTACCAAAAGGTCAATTATTCAGACAAAATGTAAGCTCTAAAAAAATCATCATTTGTCTTCTTATTTTTAATTTTTTAAATACTGAAGAAATGAAAATATTCACTTGATAGAAAAGAGTTTGTTATTAGTTTTCGCCTTTTTCCTACCTGCCTCTTGAATTTTTTGCCTTCTGGAATATTTATTTTTTAAAGCTAATGTCAAGTCGAGCAAAATCAAATTTTCATATCATAATTTAAATGATGTTTCAACTTCATTTCTTTCTTTTAATACTAGTTTTTATTTTTTTTATTTTATTCGTTTTTTTCATTCGTTGGGCTAAAAAGAAGGACTTTGTTCCATTCTGTGCTGTCCGAGACTCCTCTCAAATTATTTATTTATAATTATTATTATTATTATTATTAAATTTTCACATGCAACAATTAACTTTTAATTTAATAATTATTTTACAATTACCAAAAAGAAGTTTGAGTAGAAAGGAATTTTTTTTGTTATCAGAGTTGGTAAAAGACAAAAGTCTTACAGTAAAACCTTGCAAACTACCCCGGGGTTATAGTGTGTAATTTGCTATAGCCCCCCCACCATAAGATATGATATAACCCCATGGGTTTAAAAAAAAAAATTCTGTATTACACCGGGGTTGTATTAAAAAATTAATTAAAATTCTTATAATAATACTAACAGATTTTCAGTATAGCCCCATTCTAACAAGCTAACATTCACGATTTAGATTTAGATGACTTTGACGATGATGAAGATGATGAAGATAATTCAGACACAGAAATGGCTTAGTTTTTGTAAAATATTAAAACATTGTATAGCTATAATTTCTCTTTTTTTAATATTTTTTTTTAATTTTTTTATTAATTTTTTTTCAAAAGTACCGAAATTTTCTTTAAAAGCCCAGTCAAAAATTAAACTTTTTTCCGTATTACCCCATCAATTTAAATAAATAATTTCAATATAAGCCCGGGCTTCTAATTTATTTTTTTTTAAAATAATTTTACAGAATAAATTGCTGTTAAATTATAACCCCCCCATTTTCTCGTTTGAACCCCATGGGGTAGTTTGCAAGGTTTAACGGTAAGAGAAAATAAAATTGTAAGCTCTGAAAAAAGTTAAATTATTATTTGTCTTGATTTTTTATTTATTTTTTTAATTTTTTAATTATTGATTAAAATATGAAATTAAAATATTCTTTTTGTAAAGTCTTGAATTTGGACTTAAGCCGTGAAATAAACAAAACTATTTAATTTAGTTAATAGTTTATTAAATGGAATTCAAAGTTATAACAAAAGAGGTAGTGGTTTATATAGTAGCTAGAACATGTGCTTCAGCTGCAGTCAAGACTTGTGTCTTAACATTTTTTAAAAATTACCAAAAAGAAGTTTAAATAAATATGATTTTTTTTTGCCAGATTTGGTTAAAGTTAAAAGTCCTTAAGGAAAAGAAAATTCGAGACACAACTCAATGTTGTATTTTGCCGATTGAATGATATTTTTTCTTAAAAAAAGCAAAAAGAAAAGACTCCGCAAGTGCCACCGTCATTTGAAACCTCTAATAATATATAGAATATAAAATTTCAACCAAGAAAAATCATAAATTTCACTTCATAAATTTTCTGGGTAATTTAAATTAAATTTTGTATTGAAATAATATTTTCGAGAATGTCTTTAGAACTTGAAAATGAAAAAAAGTGACGTGATTTTTATTCAATTTGTCATGAGAAAAGATATCATGAAATATTTTTATTTGAACCTAAGTTTCATATTTGGGTTAGTATTTAATTGACGAAATTAGTCAATTTTATTAATCAAAATATTTCAATTGTATAATTTTTTTTCATATAATTCAAAGGTTAAAATATCAAGAGAAAAAAATTATTTGAATTTATCTATTCTAATTTTCCTTTTTACTCAATTTTATTTTATTTTCTAAATTTTGAAAATTAAATAGAAAAAGTCTTAAGGCGAAAATTACTAATAAATCGTAGCAAATAAGGGGTTGTGTTATGGGGAAGTTCATTTCAGTTCTTTCTTTTTAATTCATAAAAACTTGAATAACTTTTATAAAATATAAAAACTTGTAAAAATTATAAAATGTTTAAATGCATATAATGCTTAATTATAAATAGGTCTGCAAAATACTCTGCAATTTTCTGCATTTTGCACGCCATTAAAAAATATTCTAATCAGCTATGCATTTAAATTGCAGAGTTTTTGCAGGCATTTATTTTCGGATTAAGCAAAGTTGCTTAAACATTAAGCATTTTACAGAATTAAATCATTTCCTATAGTAAAAAAGTTATTCAAATTTTTCTGAATTTAAACGATCGAATTGAAAGGAATTTCACAACCCCAGCAAATAAATAGGGATACAATTATTTTTTTAAAGAAGTTATAAAGATACAGACAAAAGAAATAACTTGTTTTATTTTTTCTAAAGTATTAATTGCTTCGATCAACCACCTCTCATAATTGAACATTATTCAATGAAATACAATTTAAATTATAAAAATAATTTTTCTTCTTTTATGGCTTTATGTATTCTTTCTTTTAATATGACTATACTTTATGTAATTTTTAAAAATTTAAATCATTACCTCTATAATCAAATAATAAGCTAAAAAAATGTATAGATGAAAATAAATGGGAAAAGTACAAAAAAGTACAAAAAAGTACTTGAATTTTTAAAAGGAGATTGAAAAAGTAAAAGTATGTAAAAATTTCAAACTCGAGTTTGGAATTCAATAAAAAGCTAAAAAAATTCTTTTTGATTTTTAAAATTTTGTTCTAATTTTGTGTCCAATTTCACAAAACCACTATATTGTGCTTATCTTTTGTTTCATTAAAAAAATAAAATTTAAAATAAATAAGAATAAACTTATCAATTTTGAATTGAATTAATTTTTTTGCTAAATTTTTTTATTTAAGGGAATCGTCCAAGCCATCAAGAATGGTAAAAACAAAATTCAAGTAAAATTTTTTTTAATTGTTTTGAATGCAAAATTTAAATTTTTATTTTAAAAGACGAACAAAAATCAACAAAATTAGAGGAACAGACGTAGATCCATTGGCTTTGGTGCACATAATGACAAAGTATTTAAATTAAAAAATTAAAAAAAGAATTTTATTTTAAATTTTTTTAGACTTGCAGCAGCAGGGGAAGCCCATGATAGTTTAGAAGATAGCACTGGTCTTGACTTTAATGTAAAAAAAGAAATAAATGGTCTTAAGCTAAGTCATGTGCACGGCTACCGTGGTTTTGACTGCAGAGACAACTTATTCTACATCAACGATGGTGCCTTCATTGTGTACCATGCTGCTGCAGCTGGAATAGTCTACGACGTGGATAAAAGTATTATTTCATTAATAAAAAAAATTAAAAAAAATTTCTTTATTTTATTTTCTAAAAGATGAGCAATCATTTTATCTTCAGCACAATGATGACATTATCAGTTTGTGTGTGAACGCAAACCCTAAATTTAAGAACGTAATTGCCACTGGTCAAATTGGCAAGCACCCGACCATTCACATTTGGGATGCATTCACCAAAGAAACACTGAGCATTTTGTCCAGTGAAAAGCACAGCCAAGGAATATGTTCGCTTGACTTTTCCAGCAATGGCAAATTGCTTGTTAGCGTGGCCCTTGATGACAATTATACAGTGTCTGTGTGGAGATGGAAAGAGGGTACTTTGGTTGCTTCTGCCTCAGGTGATGTCAGGCCCAATCGTTTGTTCCGAGTCATGTTCCGTCCTGACTCGAACACTGTCTTTGTTTCAGTAGGCTTCAAGCACATTAGGTTTTGGTCTGTGGCAGGCTCTGAATTGATAAAAAGAAAGGGAGTTTTGACCGATTGGAATTCAACTGGAAGAAAATTGAAAAAAATGCCCACAATGCTGTCCATCGGCTTTGGACAAGAAAATGTCACTTACACCGGAAGTATGGGTGGTGACGTTTTCATTTGGAAAGACAATGTGCTTATTAGAACAATCATGCGAGCTCATCAGGGTCCTATTTTTAGCATGTTCACCAGCTTGTTCGATGGTTGTATTGTGACTGGTGCCAAGGAGAAAGGAGGAGATGCCAATGGGCCTGTTAAAGTTTGGGACAAGGACATGAAGAGTTGTTTGAAAAGCTTCAACTTTGATTCCAACTCGGAATCAACAGTTGTCAAATCAGTTTGTAGAGTGAGGAATAAAATTGTGGTCGGAACAAAAACAAATGATGTTTTTGAGATTGATGAGAAAAAATCTACTACTCGTTCCTTAATTACTGGTCATGCAGAAGGCGAATTATGGGGTTTGGCTGTTCATCCGAATAGGAATGTATTTTTTACTGCTGGATATGATAGTACATTTTATTTAATTTTTTTTTTTAATTTTTAATTTTTTTTTATCTAAAGAGAATATTAAAATTTGGAACATAAAAACAAAAGTAAGTTTGAATTGTTTTAATATGATTTTTATTTTTTTTTCATCTAAATTTCTGATTACATCACTAATATTACTGATATCATAAATTACTTTTCTAAATTTTCTACGCAAATATTATTTATATTTAATTTTCTATTGCATATTAAATTCTCAATTGTATTTTCATTTTTCTTAAATTATAACAAAAAATGATTGAAATCGAAATTGAAAATGTTATTTATAAAAATGAAAATACTGAATCAAATGGAACTGAACCAGAATAATGTGAGCGGCGGTGAAATTTGGAGCAAAAAAACTTAAAGCAAAGCAAATTTTTTTTTCATTTTAAAATAAAATGATAATTTTGAAAAATTTTAAAATTTTTAACATAAAAATCAAGAAAAAAGTTCTTTTAATTCAAAAAACTTTACATTAGGTGCTGTTTCTTTAAATATTCGGTCTATACTTCTAAATATAAAGATTTTTTTAATTTTTTGCTTTTTTCTACGTTTTACAGATTAAGTTTAAAGATGTTTAACATTTATTTTAACACTCAAAGGCCCAATTTTTTTTTATTACGTTAAGGACCAAAGGGGTCCAAAAAACCCCTAAAATAAGATTTGCTTTTTTAGATAAAATAAACTAGATTATTTATTCAAATTATGTTAAAAAATGTTACAGATTGCAAAAATAAATGTCTTTTATCATTTTTGTTATACTTTCCAAAAAAATTATGTCTAGATTTAAGTAAAAATCTAAAAGTATTTATAAAAAAGATTTGATAAAAATTCAAGAAAAAAATTTTTTTATCTAAAAAAATTAAAATTTTATCTAAATTCTCAGTCCTTGATCGTAACAATTTTTACAAATCGATTTGAAAACCTTATCCCCTAGACAAGGACCACATGTAAATTGTTTGCATTTCTCACAATTAAAGTTCGATTTGTTTCCATTACATAACCTAATTTGACACTATTTTTTTGCAGATGAATCAATCTCAGTGCTTGCTAAGCACTTTCCAGAAGCAACTGGAGTAATTGGAGTTGTAGGCTGTACACTTTTATTTACCATTTCCAGTAATTCATCGGCCAATGATTTCAAATACATTCGACGCGAAATCTTACTTCTGTTACAAGTTTTATACAATATCCAGCTGTTTATTCCGACTAAATTTAAAATATTGTAATTTATCTTTTTTCCAAGACTTGTCTCTTCTCCATCTTTCAATCTTATCAATATCATTCCATTTTTCGAAGTTTTGTCTATGTTTGTTTCTTCAGTTTCTTCTTCGCCTTCATTTTCTTCACTATCAGAGTCTTCATCTGAATCATATTCAGCATTAGGCTGATTTGTTGTTTCCATTTCATCTTCAAATCATTATCAAAGTAATCATTATCCTCATAATCATTATCATCATCATAAGAGGCTACTGATTAGGTATCATCCACATTTCTAAGAAGTTCAAAGGCTTGTAAGGCAGCTTTTCGTCGAGACATGGTTCATAAAATTGTAATTTATAAAAGGAATTATTTAATTTAAGTAGATTTTGAAATTTAAAGCATAATTAGCTTGGTCTTCAATTTATTTTACAGAAAAAAGACAATATTTCTGTTGGGTCCAAAAAAACCCTCTTGGGCCTTAACGTATATATTTTTTTTTTTGCTGAAAAATAAAAAGATTTTAAAACAAAAATGAATTAATTATAATATTTTTTTGATTTTAGATTTGATGAAAAAAAAAATTGTCCAAAATGATTAAATATATTGAGTAAAGAGCAAAATAAGCATCAAAAAGGGTCTTCAAGACCCCTTGGTCCTTTGAGTGTTAAAAATAATTGCTAATAAATGAAATAAAAATTGTATTCAATTTAATAAAACATATTTTGCAACAGTTTTTGCTCAAATCTTCACCACCGCAGAAAGTGACCAAGATGAAGATAAAAGCAATTTGAAGACTTGAAGATTTGAAGAATTTGAATTTTTTTTGTTGAGACTGAAATTGTTCCAAAATGGATAAGATAAATGACTTACTATTCCATAAGTGGAAAAAAAGTTAATTATAAATGCAAGCAGGTTAAATTTCCAGCGAAAGATACATTTATTTAATTTAAACAATCAAATTAAATTTTCACTATTTAGTAATTTAGGTAAATAATTATTTATTATACATATCAAAAACTAACATTTATTTCAAAAAAATTTTTTGATTCAGTAATAGTTGAAAAGCCGAAACCAGGTAGGGAAAAAAAGGTCAGAACTTGTAGAATTGGTGGATTTACTGTAAAATAGTATGGTTTCAAAATAAGACGGTAGTGAAAAATTAAAATTAAAAGCTAATTAAATTCTTTGGAATATTTTATTTTATTGGATTGAAAAAAAAAAGATACAATTAAACACAAAAAATCAAATAGTAAAAAGTTGTAATTTTCACTCTTAATTAGTATTAAATGACTTGGAAGCAGAAAAAATATTATCATTAATATTCTCAGAATAATTAAAGGGCTAGGGTCAAAAGTACGGAAATGGTAGGTGAAGTTAATATAATCTTTGACTGCTTTTACATTTTCTGCATTGTTTAAGCTATCATCTAGATCAAATTTATTGATTTATTTTTCTTTTTTAATTAAAAAGCATGCATTTAAGATATTTCAATTTTTAAAAAAGATTTCATTTCAAAATTTTTTGCAACTTTTCGTATTTTCGCATTATTCTATTAAAGTAAAAATGAAAAGTAAAATGGAAGCACTGAAAAAAAATCTTAATGAATTTTTTTATTAAATTGTAAGGTTAAATAAGTTTTATTTGATGAAAAAAGTATCAATATAATTTCTGAATATAATTAATTGGTGAACTAAAATTAATAGATTAATAGGTGCTGAAATAGAACATGTTTTTGAATAATATTTTAACATGTAAATGGAAATTATTTTTAAAAAAATTTAAACACTAAAACATTTTACTCTAATAATCAGTTTAAAGAGATTATTTGAATTCTCTTTTGAAATTGTGAATTGGCTAAATTCCAAATTTAAATAAATTAAAATTTTAAACACTAAAAAAATAGATTTAAATAGAATTTTATAATCTAAATATTTTGGAATTTATATATAAATATGATTTGGAACGTTCTAAGATGTATCTTTTGTTTTTTGAAGGGCAAAAAAAGAAAATCACTCAATTTGCTTTTGATTTAAAAATGTAAATAATTATTATATTCAATTTTTGATAGACTTTTTTAATCTAAATCAAATTAATATTATTTTATTTAAATCTTTAAATCAATTTAATGTTTTGTTCAAATTCAGATTAGAAATTTTTTCAATCCCAATATATTTTAATTACTTAAAGGTTTGAATTAAAAAAAAAAAACGGTATTGTGAATTTCAAAAACAAATTGGACAAGAATTCTTCATTTTTAAATAAATTAAAATTAAAGTAAATAAAAAATATTTGAAGCTGCAACTAAGTGCAACATGCTTTGTTGCACCTTTTTTGCCTAAAATAATTTTTCTCATGTAAAAAATGACAAAAATAAAGAATCAATAAGATTTAAATTGCTTTGATTTACTAAAAAAAAAAAGGAAATAAAATTTCATTTCAGGCGAAAAAGTGCAACAATATATGCTGCACTATGTTGCAGTATTTTTTCTTATATTTTTATTAAATTTAATTTTAATTTATTAAAAAATGAAGAATTTTTGTTCAATTTGCATTTGAAATTCACAAAACCACAAAAACGAAATGGTAACTTTTTGATAGTTTAAATAAATTTATTTTATTATTTATTTATGAAAAAAAAATCAATTTTTCAAAATCAATTTTTGAAGTGGTTTTAATGAAAAAGCAAACTTTTTTCCCCTGTGAAAAATTCTGGATAACTCAGTTAAAAATGCTGCATCAAAAATAATTAATTAAAATATTAATCGCGTATCGATTAATTTTTAAAAATTCATTTTATTTATTTTTTTTTGAAATTTGTTAATTATATTATTCTTTTATTGTTCCTTTAAAAGAAAATCATAAAAATCCATCCAACCGGGTATAAAATTCGTTGTTTGGACATAAGTCCTAATGGAAAAACAATTGGAATCGGTTCCAGTGATGGAGAAATTGTGCTTTATGCAGTATCAAAAAATCTAGAAGTATTAAAAAAGCTTGATTTTAACCGTCAACGAAAAAGCTCTATTCGAGACATAAAGTATAAAATGGGATTTTTTTTTCTCTTAAAATAATAAATTTTATTTTTTAAATTAGATTTAGTCCTAAAAGTTCGTATCTTGCTGTGGGTAGTGATGATTGTTCAATTGATTTTTATGAAATAAGCAATGAGGGTAAAATGAGCCGCATTGCCTATTGTACTCAAGTACCTGGTCCAATTCTACAAATGGACTGGTCAACAGATGCCGCCTACATCAAAATAGGCACTGATAACTACAAAACAATTGTTTACAGTGTACCAAGTGGTAATCAAATACTGGATGATGAAATACACGATACGGTTGAGTGGAATCAATGGACTAGTATTTTTGGAGCCGAAGTAATCGGCATATGGCCTAATCAATCGGAAAAAAACTTTATCAACTGTGCTCATTTGGCTAGTATGCCAATGAAGCTAGCCACTGGAGATGATGATGGTGAAGTTAAACTCTTCAACTTTCCATGTCTTGAAAGAGATGTTAGTTTTTTTTTTGATGGATTCTTTTTTTAAAAAAAATTAAAAAATTAAATTTTTTTCTAGAGCCCATATCAAAGCTATTATGGTCATTCATCAAATGTGACCAATGTTAAATTTTTGGCCGACAATTCACATTTAATTAGCATTGGAGGCGATGATTTCTGTGTTTTTGTATGGGAATGTGAATGAATGTGATAAATGTTTTTTTTTATTATTTTTTTTAAAAGCTTTAATGATTTTTTAAAATAAAAAATTATTCTTCAACTTGTTGTTGTTCTTCTTCAGTAGCTTTGCTTAGTAGTGACTGAGAGTTGAGCAGCATTTTTCCCATTTCGAGCATGGCTCTTATTTCATTAGCGTCCATGGATATCAAGTCGTCCAATACGACAATCAAATCGTTTTGAAGCTTGGGACTAGTAATTAGCTTTCGGACAATATTCTGGGCCATCTTGATCGCCGCAATCTGCTTCACACTGGCTCCATGTGTTTCAAAAAAAACAGCTGTAATTGACAAAATTAGGATAAAAACTGATATTTTTCTCATTTTTGATAAATTTTTAATTTTAAAAAACTCTGAAGTTGTCCCTCTTATTTATAATTTTTAATTGACCGTGTCATACTAAACTTGTTCTCTGTGACCAACTTAATTTTTAAATTCAGTAAAATTTATTTGTCATGATGTATCATAAAGACTTAGTTTTAAGTGTGTCGTAATAAAAAAAAGTCAAATTCAAAATGGTGTATTTTATCGTCTATTCATATAATTTTTCATACAATTTTGATAAAGAATGAAAAAAAGTGCCATTTTCGAAATTCTTTCAAAATAAAACTAATTGAATCTACTTTTGATTTGATTTCTTAATTTCAAGTTTCATTTAAATTTTAATTTTTGTAAAATTTTTCAAATTGCAGTGAAAGTTCAATTTTTGAACAAAATCAATTTTTACTTAAAAAACCATGGAAAGTTTCAAGATACTAAAGTTTTTTTTTTTAAATTTAAAAAGTAGTCTCTTAAAAACATTTTCAATCAAAAAAAATTAGCTTTTTTCAATTTTTTTTAAATTACTAATTTTCTTTAAAGATCTTTAATTTATTCTTTTAAAACATTTATTTGAAAACTTGAAAGACAAATTTAAAAGGCATCTTGAAGTTGATGATCAATTCAAAAAGTTTATACTTAAGATATTAAAATTAATATTGAAATTTATTCAAATAATTTTAATGTAATATGCTTTACATGCAATGTAGATTTAGAAAATAAAAATAAAATTGTAAAAACATTTTCTCAATCCAATGCTAATCGATTTTCAATTTAGTTAACTGATTTTTTGTAAAGTTTTGTCTTCATTTTATAACTTGTTTTGAATTTTTTTTAATTAATTTTTTTAATTTAATTGTGAATGCTAAACACAAATACTTTTGAAATAAAAATTCTCAAATAAACTTTACAAAAATCAGTTAATACATTTAAATATTAAAATCGATTATCAATGGACTGAGAAAAAGTTTTTTCAATTTTATTTTTATTTTCTAAATCTAAATTGCATGTAAAGCATATTACATTAAAATTATTTAAATTAAATCAAAGATTAATTTTAATATCTAAAGATAAACTTTTTGAATTGAAATGATATTTTGAATTGATCATCAACTTCAAGATGCCATTTAAAATCCATTTTAAGGGATCCAAATTATGGCTTTAAATGAAATTTCAATACAAATTAAAATATATTACGGCGTAACAAAGTTAAATTTTGTCTTGCAAAATTTCAAAATATAAATTCATATAATTTTCTATCTAATTAAAGATTAAACAAATCATGTTTAATAAAGTTAAGTCATTATTTATTAAAAATTTATATAAATCAAAAATTAAAAGTTTTCATTTGATCATTAGCTTCAATTTGCAAAGAAATGAATGTTAAAAAAAAATCTTTTTTGATAAATTTGGTGTATCAGACCAGGTGATTTTTTTTAAAGGATATAATTTGAATTAATAAACTAAATGAAAGTCAAAAGAATGAAAATTAAAAAAAAAACTCAAATTTTTAAAAAGCATTATTAAAATGAAAGAGTACTTTTTTTTGGTTTTATTTAATTCAAAAACTAGAATAATCAAGTTAGTAAATTAATAAATAAGATAAAATTGTTAACTTTTTTTGATTTTTTTTCTCTTACTCGTTTAAAAAAATCTAAAAGTTAAAGATCTTTGTTTGAAAACAATAAAAAAAAATTATTTTTTTTATTGTAATAAGATTGCATGAAATTTTTTTTAAAAGACGAAAAAATATACCAAATGCAATTCTAATTAATTATAGGAAGTTTTTAGATGGTAGCTATTTAATTAATATTCAAAAGAAAAGGAAATCACTGAAACCTACACAGTGGTTTTTTGTCCGTCTATAATAAAATAAAAATCTCAATTTACACTAATTACTTTTTTTTATTTTTAAAATGTTATTAAAAAAAATTTCTAATCAAGCTTAAAATTATTTTGATCAAAAAAAAAAATAAATTACGAAATTCAAAACCTGTTTTAATTGAAAAATGGGCATAGCATTAAGTAATGCATTTACATGCATAATTGTGAACTTCCGAGAGTTTATTCTCATCTTTTTTTGCCGGAAATAAAAATATGGCATCCTTAAAAAAATTAGAAAATTTCAAGCACTCCAATTATTTAAAAAAAATAAACATCAAATTTTGTCATGAAAGCTGAATTTTAAAATTAAATCACATTTGGAAAAAAAAATGAACACCAACGTAACTAGAAACATTGATTTGCTAATTTGGCGATCCAATTTAAACGACACAGTAATTATATTTTCTTCATTAGTGCTAATACCAATTGGAATAGTGCTCAACTTTACCCAAATGATGATTTTGTTGCGCAAAAGGTTCCTGCTAAGCATAATGGCCATGTACTACCAACTAATATCCATTTACAACATACTAATTCTCATAGTCACATGGTTCAACTTCATGTCAAAATCTGACTTGACCAAAATTGACTTCATAACAGACATTGGATGTAAATTTTTGTCTTTTTTTTTCCGTCTGGCTTATCAAATATGCTCATGGCTAAATGTATTAGTCACTCTAGACCGCTTGATATTCATAGTTTTTTCCACTAAATTCAAATTCTGGCGCAGCAAGCGCAACATCCTTATTCTCTTTTTTTGTTCTCATCTCATCTTCTTGGCTGTAAACATTCCCAATTTTTACTTCACATCAATAAGCAGAACAACCAATATATCAAACCGGACTTTTAATACCAAAGTTTGTACAGCATCCTTTGAAATGTTTCTTATTAGATCCATTACTTCTCAAATAGCTGGTGTTTACGCGCCATTCGCCCTAATGGTTATTCTGAATGTCTTTCTCATTTACAAAGTTATTCAATCTAGAAAAAATTTCAAGCAAAAAAGTCAAATGGGAAAAGATTCAAACTTCGCACTCACTCTAATCGGCTCCAACATAACCTTTCTGATTCTAATGACTCCGTACTCGGTTTACACAGCCATTCTTAGTACTTATGTTAACGAAGATGAAATTGTGCTCAGACCCACTTTAAACGCTTATCTGTCACTTTTTGAAACAATTTCAAGATCTGTTTATTGTCTAAATTATTCCCTGTCTTTTATTATTCAAATTATTTGCAACAAACTTTTTAGAAAAGAAATAATTGTTATTTGGTATGAGTTGCGGTCGGTCATCACCGGAGCACCCAAAGTATCAATTGCTATTTCATCAAATTCATAAATTTCAAAAATTGATCATTTTTTATTATTAAGCTTTTTAATCAATTTTTAGATTGCTATTAAATAAAAAAAATTTTTAAAACTTTTTTTATTTATTTAAGATTTCTAAGATATTCTTCAATTACAATTGATATTTCATCAAATATTGTCTAAATTTCATTCATATTACTAAATAATAACTTTAATTAGTTGAAATTCCAAAGCAGACAGGAAGTAATTCAATTGAATTAATAAATTTTAAAACGTTGCTAATAAATGAGACCGAGTCAATTAGGATATTCAATTATTGGAGGTTAAAACAATCATTGACAATTTTTTTTTTTATTTTCAAGTTTAAAATCAATAGATTTATTTTTTTGTGAAATTTATAATTTTTTTTAAATACAACTAAATCGAAATACAGTGGCGATTTGATAACAGTATTTTACGAAAAATTAAATAAAATACCGTAAATTAACAATGTCTTTTTTTTCCAAAAATCGAAAATTTAAGAAATTTGTTTTTTATAAAGATTTAAAAATTAAATATTTTTTTAACCAATTTATGAAAAAAAATACTTTCTTAATCTTTTCGATTTTTGGAAAAAAAAGACATTGTGTCAAAAATTTTGAATTTTGAATTGGCTGTTTTTAATTTTACCAAATTTTACCAAAATTATCTCAAAATCCTGAAAATTTACGTAATTTATCGTAAAATACCTCTTTTTCACTTTTCGGATTTTACGTTAATTTACGTAAAATTTGGTAAAATTCTATTAATTTACAGTATTTTACGGTATTTTTCGTAAAATACTATTTTCAAATCACCACTGTAAACATAGAAAAAATATTTATCTTAAAATATAAAAAAAAGAACATTGGATATCTTTATTTTACTCTAACAATTTACTTAAATTCCCTTTAAGCTTTCTTATATAATATAAATACGAATCATTATTCTTAAATATTAAAAAAAAATTTACATTTCAACAAAATTATATAGATATTGAGATATTTAGAATAAGTAAAAATTTATTGTCTTAGTTTAGTTACACTTATTTTTTTGTTGAAAGCTAATTTTATTTTTTCTAATATTTTTGTTATCAAAAATATTGCTATTACCTTTTTTTAAGGGTGGTATTTTTCATATCATCAAATTTCCACAAATTTATCATCAAAAAATTCAATAAATAACATCAAAATTTTATCATCAAAAAAATAACATTTATCACCAAAACATTTTTATTTTTATCACCAAATTTATTAAAGTTTCATCAAAAAAAAATATAAATTACAATTAAAAAAAAATCATCATCAAAATACACGAAAATTTAGATTAATTAAGTAGAAAAGATTCATCAAAAAAATTTTTTTATCATTAAATAAAAAAGTTATTATAATCAAAATCAATTAAAATTAAAAAAAAACTATCTCAATAAAGCTTTATTGACTAGTTTAGGTCTACCACGACTTCTTTTTTCACCAACATCAAGTGTCTTAGCATTATCAGGAATTTTAGTAAATTTATTCTTAACAGCAATATATATACAATGTTTACATGTATAACTTTTTGAATATCTTGGACAATCACATGAAATTTTCCCATAATCTAACCAATTATTTTCATTTACATCGGCTGATAACTGTAAGGTCCAGTAAGCACTTTCATAATTTACAAAATCATCGAAATTTTTCCAATTTTTTTTCAAATACGAATCTTGGATTTTTTAACTAACTCTTGGTTTAATTTGAATTGCGAATCTGTTGATTGAAAATAAAATATACGATTATTTGCTTGCAAAACTACTGGTTTTAATCTTAATAAATCATATGTTAAAGTCCATAATTTTTGATCAATTGCAGGCTTTGTTGAAAACTCTTTGTAATTATTTCTACCAGGTACTCTATCTTTAGACCAAGATTTTATTGCTTTTTCCATCAAAGGAAAAAATCTACCCATTGGCCATCTTTTACGGAATGTAAAATATTCTTTAATAAGTGCATTGTACGATTCAATTCCATTATTCGTAACTGGACAATCGGGGACATAGAAACCGAACCAACCAAAATTTCTATCAATCCAATAAGTTTTAAAATAATCAATAAAATCTTTAATTTGATGTATAGTTGATTCATTTTCATCATTTATAGTTTTCCATTTTTCAATAGACAAATTTGCTGCAAGTTTAAAAACATTTTCGGTACTAAAAGCCTGTAATTCTTTGATATCTGCTAATATTTTTGAATAGAATTTTTTATTTTTGACTCGGTTAAGATATTTTTCAGTGTCTTTATCAACATGAAACCAACAATTTACTCGTTTAAAATCGTTTTCAAAATCTGCTTTAAATCCATTAGTTGTGATGTTTCTGGAAGATTTTCTTCTTCACTCGACGACGCATAATCACTTACAGGGACTGCATTTGATTCGGACGACATTGTAAAATATTTATAAATTTGAAATTAAAAATTTAAATTTTTGAAGTAAAATTTCATAAAATGTTTTATATTTTTTTTTTAATAAAATTAATTAATTTTGGTGGAAAAATATTTATTTTGATGATAAATTTGAGTAAAAATTTGATGCCAAATTCTGATTTATTTGATGATGAAAATATTTATACTCTTTTTTTAATTATATCAAATTTAAATTTAAAGGCATATGAACTTTTCTCTTATGATCGTAGGTAACGAAGACGCAGTGGAAAGTGCAAATTGCCATCCTTGTTAAGAGTAAGAAAAGACTCTTTATTGCCAAAAATTTTTTGTGTTTCCTTTGCGTTAGAAATTTGTTGATAAACTTTCACAATTAGAAGTGTCATGTTATACAGAAGATCAAATGACAGATTATGCCTTAAATATTAGTACAGTTGCTCTTGTGGGGACATTTTCAAATATGTTTCATCAATCAATAGCCGATTCAAATCTCTCAGTAGAATGGATGGAAGCCAATGAATTTCTAATCTTCAAGCAAGATGACAGAATAAACAGTACTGATTTGACACGTGGATTTTACATAAAGAACCCTACCGGTTTTCCATTGAAATTGTGCCCCCTTTTTTAAGATACAAAAACAAAAAAAAATGTGACAAAAATGGTATTATTTAAGAGCTTTTTTTATTCATTTTTGTTTTCTAAATTTTTTTTAACAAAAAGTTACTTCCATTTTGACCAAATTAAAAAATCAAAAAATTTAAAAATCTATTCAAATCTAACATAACTTTTTTTCTTGAATATATTTTTCTAAGAAAAATTTTACTTTTTATTTTATCTTATTCTCTTACACTCCTTTGAATAAAAAATATTTCCCATAAGCTATTTGTGTCTCTTTTAAATATAGTTTAATTAGCTTTTATTATTTTATGGCTTTAAGATTTTAAGGGAATTGGAATTGGAAATAGGACACTAATTCATTAGAGATATTCAAAAATATTTTAATTTAGCCTTTAAAAAGTTTTTTTAAAAAATTTTTAATGATCAAAATAATTGATATCCACCAAATATAAATGTAGCTGCTTTAAAAAATTCCAATAGATATATTAGATAATATTAGCTTTTATGCAGTTTTAAAAAATGGACTTTAAATACGAAATAACGGAGAAGAAAGAGTTAAAATGATACTTTTTCAATTTTTCCGAGTTAATAGTTTATTTTAGAGTAAAAAAAATACAAATTATTCAGCATATTTTTACACACAAATTGTAAAAATAATGCAATTTTTACTCCTCTTTTATTTTTTTTAACCGTTCTCGTTTGAAATAACTCCTAACTATGATTATTTTACTCCTACTAAATTAAAAATGACTCCAAAATAGTATTTTTCACATCTAATATTTTAGACTACTCGATCTGATGTTTTTTTTAATCAATATTAAATAAAGCTGGTAGACCGGTTCTTAAAACCAGTTTTATTTGGAAACTGGTTTCAAAACCGGCTTTTAGAATGGAATCGGTCTACCAGCCCTAATATTAAATAAATAAATAATATCTTAATGCAATGCTAAGTGACAGTACTTTCTTTTTTCTAAAATCTTAAAACCTTTTTAGGTGATATTTACTTTTTATCTTTGATTATTTCGTTATTTTCGAATTCACTTATTTATAAATGAACCAAAAATTTTGGTTTCTTAAACCATCTCAAAAAATGAAAAAATTAGAAAAATTCTTATTTTTTAAGATTTTAGAAAAAAGAAAGTACTGTCACTTAGCATTGCATTAAGATATTATTTATTTATTTAATATTAGGGCTGGTAGACCGATTCCATTCTAAAAGCCGGTTTTGAAACCAGTTTCCAAATAAAACTGGTTTTAAGAACCGGTCTACCAGCCCTATTTCCAATTCCAATTCCCTTAAAATCTTAAAGCCATAAAATAATAAAAGCTAATTAAACTATATTTAAAAGAGACACAAATAGCTTATGGGAAATATTTTTTATTCAAAGGAGTGTAAGAGAATAAGATAAAATAAAAAGTAAAATTTTTCTTAGAAAAATATATTCAAGAAAAAAAGTTATGTTAGATTTGAAAAGATTTTTAAATTTTTTGATTTTTTAATTTGGTCAAAATGGAAGTAACTTTTTGTTAAAAAAAATTTAGAAAACAAAAATGAATAAAAAAAGCTCTTAAATGATACCATTTTTGTCACATTTTTTTTTTTTTTTGTATCTTAAAAAAGGGGGCACAATTTCAATGGAAAACCGGTAGGGTTCTTTACGAAGATTTTCTTTTTGCCAAAAAAAATTCATAGAAACTCTGAAATTTTTTTTTAGTGAAAATTTACAAAAATTTGGCCATTTTTTGGCAAAAGTAAATTTACGAAAATGTCAAATCAGTACTGTATTTTGGATGTTAACAATAACTTTTGCTTTTAAAATCAAACTAATTTGGTATCCAGTGAATTCAAGACTTTTTGATAGAAATTTGTTGTGATTCACACGTTTTAATAAATGTTGGCATGATATGTGACCAATTTTTAAATGGCATGGGAGAGTTAACTAAATTCATAAATTCAGACGTCAAGACGTTCAATTTATTTATTTATTTGATGAAAATTAACCTCCAAAAGGAGAAGTATAAAATTAAGAATTTTACAATTATATTAAAAAAATGAAGTTAAAATAAAAAACTATGAAGAAATAAAGTAAAAAGAATTAAATAATATCATTCTGCTTCGAATTATTTAGTAAGCTCTTATAGGAGAAATAAATAAATTTTATAATTAATGTTAGAAAGATTGATTGAATCGGTTAGACCATCTTTAGTATTGAACTATGACTTAAGATTCTTCTTTAACTATCCAGTCATCATATTTATGTTAAAAATATTAAGCTTAAAAAAATCTTCCAAAGTTTTTATATCTTGGTGAAATGACTTTAGTTTTAATTCACCCATCCTTGGACTAGTAATAAGATAATGAAAGATCTCAAAGGCCAATGGTTGTATCTTAATGATCCAATAAACGAAAGTTTTGAATGTAAATAAAGCTCTTCAAAATTAAAAATTTTCATACACTTAAGAATATATGATATATGAGAACTGCCTTTAAGCCCTATCATTTGTCTTAACAAGTAATTATAATGCCAAGTTCAAGTAAATTCTAATGCCAGGTTCCATTTTTTAGATGAATGGTAACAACCATCCAGAGTAACGATTTGGCGATGAACTCAAATCAGGTGGCAAATAGAAGCACAACACTGAAAGCACAAGCTCAAATCCATAATTAATTTTATTAACGTTACATTTATTTGACTTGACTAGGATTCGAACTCGGACTCTCAGTCGCAGTGAGCTGTTGTTTTACCCACTAAACCACCACCTCTCTAATTTGATTTTAAATTCAATGTAACTGTCCCTAAACCATAGGTAAATTGTGATAAACAATAAGTTTTTATTATTATTCAAGGTTAATCAACAGGCTAGTGCCCATGCCTCATGAGACTGATTAACACTTCATTTATTTAATTAATTATTAATAAAAAAAATACATATATTAAAAATATTAAAATAAAATTTATAAAATTGAATAGAGTTATTGATTTAATAGTTATTTGAAAAAATTTAACAATAAGCTATTTAAGTTAAACAATTCAAATTTAGAATCAAAACCCGGACTCTCAGTCGCAGTGAGCTGTTGTTTTACCCACTAAGCCACCACCTCTCTAATTTGATTTTAAATTCAATGTAACTGTCCCTAAACCATAGGTAAATTGTGATAAACAATAAGTTTTGTAAATAAACGATTGTAAAAACGGAGATAGTTTACAATTTTTTAATCCTAGGGGTAAGAAAGAGAAAAGAAAGCTTGTTGCACTTTTGAGAATTTTTTGATTTTAGTACTATCAAATTCAAGTTTGCTGGAGTATCAACTCCTTAGTACGCTATCATTGAAAATTACCCAGTGTGAATTCACTTTTGAATAAGTTGTTGCAAAATTCAATTATTTTACTTTAGTTTACTTTAGCGTTATTGTTAAATCAATACCAAATAATATACAGGTCGCCCTATTTGCAGACGATTTATGCATTTGGTTCACGGCCAAATCCTTAAAAGATTTAAAAAAAGCAATCCAACAAGCCATTGATCAAATTCAAAATTTTTGCTCTTACTGGGGTTTCAAAATTAACAAGAACAAAACATGCTATTGCGTTTTTACCACAGCTGGACTATTTGACTAAATTTAAGAAAGATTTTTTTACAACGATCTTAAAAATAACTATTTTTTAAACCAAAAAAAAAACTTTCTTAAATTTTCGATTTTTGGAAAAAAACAGACATTTTTTCAAAAATTTTGAATTTTGAATTGTTTGTTTTAAATTTTACCAAATTTTACCAAAATTATCTAAAAATCCTGAAAATTTACGCCAATTTTCGTAAAATACCTCTTTTTCACTTTTCGGATTTTACGTTAATTTACGTAAAATGTGGTAAAATTTGGTCAATTCACGATATTTTACGTAATTTTTCGTAAAATACTGTTTTCAAATCACCACTGTAACAGCTTCAAATAATTTTATTTTTATATTTATATTTTTTTTTATCTACAACTCTTGTATTTTCTTTATAGAATATTTACTCGAATTTTATTTATTTAATTTTAATTTTATTTTTTTAGAGCTCAAAACTCAATTAACTTTATTATATTTATCATGAGGCTTAAAAGAAGGACTAAGTTCCAGTCTGAGAAGTATTAGGGAGATATCTTACTTAAACTATCCATAATAAAATTAAATAAAATAAATTCAATTATTTTAGACTTATTTGGATTAAATTTAATTTTCCATTTTCCCCATATTCCGCACAAATATTTTCTTTTAGGTGAGAGTCTAATATCATTAAAAGTAAAATATGGTTAAAAATATAAAAATATAATAAAAAACTCAAAATCAGTAAATTGGTTGAGCAAAAATATTTTAAAAAGATATTTTTCGTGTTTTTAAAATAATAAATATTTTAAAATTAGTCTTACTTAAAAAAATATATATTTTTAATTTTAAATTTAACTCAACTTTAATAGAAATGGCCTTCTTTAATAGATTTCTTTTTATTATAATAGATATGTTTACATCAAAAAAGGGAAGTTTTTAAAAATAAAGCGGTAAGGAAAATAAAAGGCCAATAAAATTCCCTTAATATAAAGTAAATATTCAGTTTAAATTTTTTTAGATTTGGATAATTAATTTGAAGAAAATTTTAATTGTTCAAATAATAATTTTAATTACTGATGAGGACGATTGACAATTAAAAAAACTAATGTTTTAATTTAGCAAGATATTTATTAAATTTAAAATTAAAGTTTAACATTTTATTTTTAATTAAGTCGCCATATAATAAATTCTAAATGTTAAATCAAATAATCATTGAATAATTAAATGAGATTAAGAAGAGATAGGACATAATTACCCTGAGTTTGACCCAAAGTTTTATTAAGCATAAAATTAAAATGATTTGAATAAAAAAAATCCTACAACATTCATAAAATTATTTTGAAGTCATCATGGTAACAAATTCTGAAATAAAAAAATAAATTAAATAAAAAATTTTTTTTAATTGTTTTCAAAATTACCTTCGTAGTTGACCTGACCGTCTCCGTCAATATCAGCCTCACGGATCATTTCATCAACTTCTTCATCAGTGAGCTTTTCGCCCAAATTGGTCATGACGTGGCGCAGCTCAGCGGCCGAAATGAATCCATTGCCGTCTTTGTCAAAGACGCGGAAAGCCTCGCGGATCTCTTCCTCTGAGTCTGTGTCCTTCATTTTTCTTGCCATCATGGTCAAAAACTCTGGAAAATCAATGGTACCATTTCCATCAGCGTCCACTTCGTTGATCATGTCCTGCAGCTCGGCCTCAGTCGGATTCTGACCCAGCGATCTCATGACAGTTCCCAATTCTTTGGTAGTGATTGTGCCATCACCGTCTTTGTCAAACAACGAAAATGCCTCTTTGAATTCGGCAATTTGCTCCTCTGTCAATTGATCGGCCATGTTTAAAAATTAGTCTAAAAAATCCTAATTTAAATTAAAATTTTTGTCAACTAGAAAAAATTTATAAAAGCGCTTTTTTATTTTAATCAACTAGAATAGTAAAGAAAAATCGTTGTTTAGCTCGATGGCGCTGCTTAAAATTAGCTAAAATTAAAATTCTCATTTTTTCTTCTAAATCATATACTCTATGTTTAAATAATGATAATTTTTTTAATATCAAATTTCAAAACCATGAACATGTTGTAAAAACAAGAGTTTTTTTCTCGCTTTTTAAAATTTTCAACTAAGCCTGCTTTGATTTAACTTGCAGTTTTTTTTCTTTTTTTTTTTCATAGTCATTTAATTTAGTCTTGATGGAATTTTTGATGAAAAATTTTTAATTTTTAAAATTCTCATGATTCTTGTGTTTCCATGGCAACATCATGATCGAAATTTCTGGAGCAAAAAAAACATAAATAGAGTATACTTTTATTAAGAGTAAAAATGGCTTTATTTTTAAATGCGTGCTAAAATAAATAAATGAGAATTAAATCGTAGTAAAAGATTAGACTTATGGGGTTTAATGTTTATTTTTCATTTGTTTGTTAAACATAAAAATATTAAAAAGTCTATTTTTATCTGTTAATATCACAACACTAGGGTGGGATTTATAAACATTTCCAATGTCTAGAAACGAAAAACAAATAGTCTTTTTGTTGATTAATCTTCCTCTTGGCAAATTTGGTCAAGGCTAAGAGCTCAAGCAAATATTTGAATATGATTACAGTGTCAAATAATTGATAGGAAATTGATTACTTTGGTCTTTGAATTAATCTTTGAAAATAAAAAGACGAAAATTTGTGCACTTTAAAAAAACTTGGTCTACTTATAAATAAAAAATTTTCATATTGGATTATTTAATTGGAATATGTTATGATGGGTTTTAAATACCAACATTTTATACTCAATTTTATAATGATAACATTTAGTGCAAAATTATTTTCATAATTAAAAAAAATTGTGTAATAAATGTTCTAAATTGGATAATCTTGAAAAAGAAATGAAATAAAAATTTTAAAATCAAGAAAATTGGTTCCATTTTTTTAGCTTTAAAAAACTAATTAAAATAATTTATTAATTTAAATTTGTTAAAAATAGGAGCGATTGTTTAGAAAATTTGAATAAAAAAATTCATCTCGAAAAATTATTTGAAATGTGAATTTCGGAACAAAAGAAAAAATTTAAAATCTAAAATTAACTTTTTTTCTTTAGCTCGAAAAATTGTTCTGCTAAATGCATCAATTGATACTATTTTTTTTAAACTAAATTTAAATTAAAATTTGTCTCAATAAAAATGGCGATTTATTATTTTTTTACCAATTTTACTGATTTTATTGAACTGAATTTTCTTTAATTTCATTTTTAAGACAAAAATAACAATCAGAAAAAAGTTTGATTATCTTTTTATTTTTTTTCCAAATAAAAGTTAAAAAATAAATAGTTAAATAATTATTTTTTTACATTTATTAGAAAAGAATACATATATAATATGTTTTTATCAAATAAAATTTTTGTGTAATAAAAACAGATATTTTTAAATACAATCGACGGCTTACCACTAAAAGTGGCTTTCATCAGAATCTAAGATCTGAGAATATTTGAGATTTTTTTTTAGGTTCTATGAAAAAAAAATCAGTAGACATTTTTTAGAATTAAAATTTCAAAAATATATACTGAAATTTTTATAATAAAGATCTACAATAAAATAAAAAAAGTAAAAAAGGAAACAATATTTTTTGCTTTAATTTTCATTAAAGTAAAACTTATGGTAACCTAGTCTAATCTGGTGACCATATTTTTTAATGCTTATTTTGCACACATTTTTTTCGAAAACTTCAAAAATAGTCACCCAATTTTCCCGAAAATTTTGAATAACTCCTTTAGCTCCGCGATTAATTATGTAAGGCTCAAAAGGTTCATAAGGGTTAAACCGGTTACCCCTAAAATTGTTTATAATTGGCCAGAATTTTAACCCCAAAAACAGAATTTTAACCCCTTTTAACTCATTTGACCTATTTAGGAAGAAAATTTTTTAATTTTCCAATAAAATTATTTAATTAATTTAATTTAATTTATTCGAAACAAAGCAAGAGTAAGTTTTAAAGAAGTCTAAAAAAAAGGAAGAGTTAATCTTTGCAATCATCACATAAAAATTCTTTTTTCGTTTCGTTTTTTCGTTTTTTTTTTTTAATTCTTTTGGCAAACAGCTAAAACAAACCCAATTTGAGCACTCTTCACAAGATAACCATTTTGACGTGTTCTTTTTCTCTTAAGCCATCTTTGTTTCACATGAGCTACACAATATTTCGGATTCTATAAGTTATCAATTTCATCTGGTGTTAATTTGCTTTCAACAAGCTTTCGTGGTCGTCCCCTTCCTCTTCCAGTTCCTATTTTAGCTTTTTTGGCGTTTTTGGCCTCTTTTTGTTCTTTAAGGCGTTTTTAACATTCTTCTTCTGTAAGACACTCAGCAAAATTTCTGTTATTAATTATTACTTTTTTAGTTTTCACTTCACTTGTTTCTTTCTGTAAATACCGCATCAAAGATACTTCAACAGCTTCTTTAATGGCTGTCGTAGTAGGCGCAGAGGAAAACTTGGTTTTGAAAAAAAAAAATTTTTAGAGTGAGAGAGAGAGAAAATAATTTTACAATTTTTTAATTATTAAAAATTATTGTCACTGCATTTTTATAGTATAATTCAGTTAAATGAGTTAAATAAAATATTATTTGGACCAATAGGGTTATACAGTATGTCTAGAAAGTATAGAACATTACTAAAAAAATTATAAAAAAAAATTTTAAGGAGTAAAAATCTAAAATTATAATATATTTACATAAAATGTTAACTATACCATCTTAAAGATTGAAAAATTTAACCACACTTTGACAATCCCTGGCCATTTTTTTTCACACAATGTTTGGAATGTCTTTTCATACTGTTTGCTTGCGCTTTTTACGTTTGATTTATTATTTTTGGATTTTAAAATCGGTCATTTTATTGAGTTGTACCATTTTGGCGTTTTTTCCATAAAAATGGGCAAAAAAAAAGTATCTGAGGCTCAAAGGTGGTAAATAATTGGTCTATTGAAGGATAAGACCAAATCTCAACAAGAAATAGCTGATCTAGTAGGATATTCGAGAAAATGTGTGGTTACAACAAAGCGCAATTATGAGAAGACATCCGTGGTCAAAGAATTACCAAGGTCTGGTAGACCCCGAAAGCTTACCAGACGAGATGAGTCGTACATTTTTAGAAAGGTTAGAATCAATCCTACAACAAGCTATAGACAGCTAGCCTCTGATTTTAGTTCTAAATTTCCAAATGTTACTGTTAGTAAAGACACTGTAAGAAAAGTTCTATTATACAAAAAAATACAGTCATAAACTGCAATAAAAAAACCTCTTTTGACTGTATTGGATCAATCGAAAAGGCTCAAATGGTGCAAAGAACGACAAAGATGGACTGCTAATGACTGGTCAAAAGTTGTTTTTAGTGACGAGTCTAATTTCGAAGTATTAAACAGAAAATCTAGAGTGTTTGTAAAACGTTTTGCAAACGAAAAGTATCAATCCAAGTTTTGTTTACCAAAGTTACAAAATGGTGAAGGTTCGGTTGGTTGGTTCAGTTCTTCCCTAGTGCCCAAGATCACCTGATCTCAATCCAATAGAGAATTTATGGTCATATATTGACCTAGTCAATACAAAAATTACTTCAGTAGAGCATTTAAAAAGCGTTCTTTTTGATGAATGGTTGAAAGTTCCTAGTGAAGTAGTAAAAAACATGATTGAATCTATTCCAAAACGTGTCGCTGAGTGTATTAAAGCTAAGGGTGGGCATTTTACATGTTAAAAAATAAATGTTCTAAATTTTGTAGACATTTTTTTTTCTTAAGAAATTTCACTCCTTTTTTTTCGGTTTTTTACTTCAATTTTTTTTCTATTGTACTTTTTCGAAAAATTTTTTTTAAATAAATTTCAAAAAAAATTATCTTTTTATTTTTTTATCTAGCCGCACGCCTTTCTAGAAACAAACCTTGCATTAATAAATAATTTAAATATTCTAAATTTTCTATACATACTGTAAATATTTAACCTTTTAAGCCCTAAAAATAACTCCTTTAGATGAAGCCCTAGAAAAAAAAAAAAAAAAAAAAAAAAATTATGAAAATTAAGAACGACATTTACTCTGTGTTATATTTATTAGAAAATCATTAAAATTAAATTACATGCTTGCTGCAAAGACATATTTTGTATCAGCTGAGTTTTAGAGCTAAACAAAAAATTAATTTTAATTTAAAAATTTATTTTTTGTTCTTTTGTTCCAAAATTCAAATTGCAGTAAAAGAAAAAAGAAAATAGTCTGAAAAAAATACTCTAGAGACTTGTATTTTTGGAAATTAATTATAAGTTTAATTTATTTTATTAATTTAATTAAAAGAATTCTATTAAGATTGAGCTTTTAGTTCCCTATCGATTTTTTCAATATTTATTTTTAATTTTGCCTGCTAAAATCGATATGTCAGATTTTTGAAGCTTTTTTATGAAACAGTAAAGTTTAGGTTTATATATCGGGAAAAAAGAAAATTTTTTAAAATTAATTTCTAATTAACAATAAAAAATAACACAGATTTAGACTAAACAATATTTGTTCAAATTTTTTAACTTTTGTGATTAATTCCAAATCTCTAATTTAAATTTTTTCAAAAGTGCTCTTAGCATCACCTTTTTTCTAGGAATTGTTTTATTTTTTCTATTTAGAAAATATTTCAAAAAAGTATGAAATTCTCTTTATTCAATTATTAGCTTTTTAAGTTCGAAATTTAGTATTAAGTAAATTTGTGTTTTCATTATTGAAATTTTTAATTAATTCCTAAACAAAAAAAAACTTTAAAAAAAAGAAATGCTTAAAAAATCTTAAATTTTCAATCTTAGTACTAAAAGAATCGTTTTCATTTTTATTCATTTTTTTTCTTCTCTTTTTTAAAGATAAACAAGACTAAAAAAAACAATTTTTTTTCAAAATAAGGACTACAAAACTGCTAAAAAAAGGTTAAATGTGTAAAAATGGAAGCAAAATCATGCAAAAAATAATAAATATTTTAGAAAAGAACATTTATTATTTAAATCATTGAATAATTAAATTCATTGAAATAAAATATGAGAAAAAAGTCGGCAAAGTAAAATACCGATTAAATTTTATTTTTAAATTTTTATCAAAACATTTAAAATACGAAATTGAATTTCAATACATCTTTACATTTCGCAATACATTTTACAAAAGTTTTAAAAAAGTTTTAAAATGTTATTAATATGTTCAGATCTGCGACGAAATTCAAATGCGCATTTAAAAATTTTGATCAAAATTTGACAAATGAAATTTGCTCATGATTTTACTTTGTCAAAAATTTATTTAATAATTCTTTAATATAGAAAGTAGAGAATAAAAAAAATATAAAAAAGTAAAATTGGTGTAAGCTTAAACAAAATTTTGTCAGGTCTTCAAAAATAATATAAATTTTGTAATCTTCATATATCTGATTTTAGAACTGGGAAGTTTAAGAAATTTTTGTAAAATTGACATTAAAATTTGAAATTTATAATTATAAATTAAGGTCTTGTCCAATATGTGATCACTTGATCACCAAAAATGTGATCATTTTAATAATGCTGGTTTTGTGAACAAGACTGATCACCAAATCGATGATCACACAATATGTGATCAAATGATTGATCACGAGAATTTTAATACCGATCACTAAAAAAATTTTACTGATCACGCTTGGATAATTTCAAACTTATAATATATTTAGATCATCAAAATAAAAAATTTCTCATTAACTTTTCTTGATAAAAATTTAAAAATTTTTGAGAAAATAGCTAAGATTGGCTTAATTAAAAACGATCAGAAATGCTCTAAGTCTTTCTGCAAAAAATTTGGTACAGTAATGAATTTGACGATGATGATGACGACTCTCAGTCTATTGGCTCAGACGTTAAATCGTTTTTTGGGTCTTTGATAGCCTCAGATAATGTTTTAACTGATGAAGAGTTTGCTGAAGGTGAAGTGCCAGAAAATGAAAAAGGCTCTGATTTATCTGACGACGAGACACTTGCTCGCACTGATTCAACGTCTGTTACAGAAAATGACCTAAACTCTAAAGAGACTGGAGTTGACTCAAGTGAAGATGATGAGGACGAAGAAATTAATTCAATTAGCAAAAATTTAAATGAAATGAGATTTTTAAATATTAAAGAAAAATTAAACGAATATCGTAGCTTTAGAGCCTCATGTAGCTTCGCATGAGGCTAAAGAGCAAGTAGCAGCAGCTTTGAGCAAGCATACGAATCCGGTCTCATGCCCAATATGCAAGGCTTTGATGAAGAATGAACGCGGTGTCAAACTCCATATTGCTAAAAAACACAGTTAAATTTCATGTTAATTTTTTTTCTTTATAAAACTTTAATTTGACATCTTTTTATGAAGAAAAGTTAATGGGCAAAATTTACATTTTAATGATCAATATATATTATAAATATTGCCACTTAATCAATCTCATATATAATAAATACGTTCTCATAATAAATAAGAACGTAGTTTCTTCAAAGCACTTTTGGCGAAAAGTTTATAGGAACAGGAATGATTCTAAAAAATCATCAAAGAATGGTCGATTTCCTAAATTAACCTATGATGGCAAAGAGTATAATACAGAGATGGAAAAAGTTGAGCTATTTGGTAAGCTATTGGAAGAAACATTTAAGGACAAAAATTTAAATAATTATGATAACAAACATAAGGAAAAGGTTGAAGAGGAGGTAGCTAATTATTTGACAAAGGAGAGAAGTAACGAAGCTAGCTTTAAAATATCTGAGTTAGAGCAAGCAATAAATAAATTAAATATAAGTTCAGCACCAGGTCCAGATAATATCCATAATTTATACTTAATAAACTCTTCTGATGATTTTAAAAAACTAATTCTGGACTTGTTAAATTTGTCTGCGAGAACAAATGCGTAGCCTAACGAGTGGAAAATTGCAAGAATAAGCATGATCCCCAAAAAAAAAGCAAATAGCCCAAGTCCTAAAGACTATAGACCAGTTAGTGTCACAAGTTGTTTAGGGAAATTGTCGGAAAGACTTGTCTTAAAAAGGTTAAACACGTTTATTGAAGAAAATGAGCTGATAATTAAACAACAATCAGGGTTTAGGAAGCATAGACAAACTAGGGATAATTTATTTCATTTTATACAAAAAACAATTGAAACATTCGAAAGAAAAAAGAAAGTTTGTGCCATTTTTTTCGATATTCAGGCAGCATTCGACAAGGTCTGGCATAAAGGTCTTCTTTATAAAATGATCAAAATGAAGATACCGATTGATCTTATTTTATGGTTAAGAGCATTTTTAGAAAATAGGAAATTTTTCGTTAATATTGGAAATACACAATCAAAACTTTACGATATAAAAGCAGGAGTCCCACAAGGAGCAGTGTTAAGTCCTTTACTTTTTTCGATTTATATAAATGACATACCAACTAAATATAATAAAAACAAAAGTTATTCGCTACTTTTTGCGGACGATCTAGTGTCTTATTTTATCTTTAATAAGTACAATAACATTCAAAAAATGATAAATGGTTATATTAGGAACATAGAACAGTGGCTCTCACTGTGGCGCTTAAGTATGGCAGCAGAAAAATGCAATTATATAATTTTTTCAAGTACGAAGAAAAATCTGACCAAAAAATTGAAGTTTAAAATGTTTAATAGAGACCTAACACCTTCAGATAACATTTGTTTTTTGGGTATAAGATTCGATCATAGTTTGAGTTTCAAAAATCAGGTAGAATTTCTTAAAAAAAATTGCCAGCAGCGACTAAATTGCTTGAAAATTCTTTCGCATAAATCGTGGAAATTGTCTAAAAATACCTTAAAACAAATCTACTTTGCTCTTGTACGATCGGTTCTAGACTATTCTTCGGTAATTTTACCAAGATTGTCTGCAACAAATCTAAAAAATTTACAGAGAATTCAAAATTGTGCTATTAAGGTAATTTTTAAGCTAAATTATCGGGAAAACACTCAAAACATTCATAGGATAGCAGGCATTAAAGTTCTAGAGGATAGATATGGGGAACTAAATGAAAATTACTTAAGCGATTCGATTCAGAATAAAAATCCATTAATTAATGATTTAATAAACGAATACAAACTATTCAAAAGAGGTAGAATAAATAAACTTAAATTCGATACTTTTCTTGGTAACCTAAAAGTGTAGCAGTAAAAGAAAAAATAACTATAAGAAACATTGCCTAATTTGTCTTATATTTTTTTTTTTTTTCTTCTTCTATTTTATTTTTTTTTAGTTCTTTTCTTGTTTTGTAATTAAAAAAAAAAAAAAAAAAAAAAAAAATCTTACTTTTTTTTTTTTTATTTTTTTTTAAATATTCCGTTTTTTTTTTTTTTTTTATGCTCTATTCTTCTTTTTTTTCGTATTTAATAATTTTATTTTATATTTCTTATTTTTGTTTTTTTGAAACATTTTATTTAAGCTTGGCAAAGGAGCGAAAGCTCGAGCCAATATTTATTTATTTATTTATTTAAATAAAGACGTTTATCATCATCAATCTCATATATAAAAACTTTGATCACATAAATAAAAACATTGATCACAAAAGTTTTTTCCCTAATTTTACTTTTTATATTTTTGATCACATATTGTGTGACCATCGAATTGGTGATCAGTCTTGTTCACAAAACCAGCATTATTAAAATGATCACATTTTTGGTGATCAAGTGATCAACATGTTGGACAAGACCCATAAATTAGAGCATGTGCTTTTCCTTTGAAATTTTTATGTGTAAAAAATTAGCTAACAATAAGCTTTTTTATAGCAACAGCATCAGGATATAAATTTTTTAATTCATAAAAGCTTATAAAAAACGTAGACGAAATTGCATCATTTTTGGATTCTGCACCTTGTCATTTGACGGCAAATGTTAAAAATTGTGGAAACAGGATAATCACCAATAACAACAAAGATATTATCCAAACTCTGGATAATATCAAAATTATTTATTTTATTTAATGGGCTATTAAAAAAATTGATAATTTTTATGGTGTTGTGAATTTCAAATACAAATTGAAAAAATATTAGAAAAATACTGCAACATTGTGCAATATACTTTGTTGCACCTTTAAAATCTAAAATAATTTTTTTATTTTATTTTTTTTGTCAATCAAATCAATAATCTATTTAAATCTAATTAATTCTTTATTTTTTGTCTTTTTTATATGAGAAAAACTAATTTAGGTAAAAGAGGTGCAACAAAGTATGTTGCAGTATTTTTTTCTAATATTTTTAATTAACTTAAAATTAAGATTTATTGTTCAATTTGTATTTTATATTCACAATAGCATTTTTATTTGTATTTAGATTTTTAAAATTATACAAAATATTTTTAAAAAATTTGAAATATTAAAAAATAGAAACTAAAATAGCTTATAAAGCAGTTTTTGGCATGGATTAAAATGTGAAAAAAAATTTTCATTGGTAAAGCTCAAAAACTTATTCATTTTTAGTTTTTTTTTAAGCCAAGGGGTTAAAATGAAAATGAAATTGGAAAAAATTGGGGTTGTAACTGAGCTATTTACATTCCATTGAAGGTTTTTCTCAAGACTCAATAATTAGTCCTTTGATTTTTAGTATTTTTATCAATGATATCCCTAAAAGAGATAAAACAAATAGTGAATACTCTCTTCTTTTGCTGACGACTTGGTCACATTCTACATTTTAAAGAATTAAGGAAATCTAGAAAATAAGATAAACAAATACTTAGAGGAATTAGAAAAATAGTTTTTCAAGTGGAAGATGAAAATATCTGTTGAAAAGTCTTGCTTCATTATCTTCTCTAAACACAATTAAGAAGATATTGGCTTAAAGTTAAAGAAATATGAAAATAAAATTGAGAATCAACAGGAAATCAAGTTTTTAGGAATAAAATATTACTCAAAATTAACCTTTACCCAAATGGTTGATGAAATATAACAACGTTGTACTTAAACTTTTGTCATTAAAATATTTTCAAACAAAATATGAGGTCTAAACTTTTACACAATAGGAAGCCTTTAAAAGTCACCTTAGTCGGATCTATAGTTGATTACTCTAAGTTCATTATCAGAGACAAACATTAAACAAATTTAAGTCTTACAAAACTCTGCAGTTTGTTAAATACTTAAACTAAAATGTGAAACTCCTTCCATTAGTGTGCATCATGTGACCCTTGATAAACTTAAGCTCTTGACTGTCTCGAATCGACTTTTTGAATTAACTCAAAGATATGTAGAAGGAGGACTGAGCATTCTGTTCCAATGGTTGTCAAACTGGTGGATGAATATAAAGCGGATCGTTGGTACTTTTTGAACGTTGGAAGTTGTGGTAGTTGAGGTTGGGGGTTGTTGGGAGTTTGTGATTGGACGTTTACGAACAACCAATAACCAACAACATCCAACGTTCAAAAAGTACCAACGGCCAAAAATTACCAACGACTTTAAATACCAACTACAAACAGCTAATTTCTATTTATTTTTTTTTTATTTTTTAAATAAATTTTTTTAAATTTTCAAATAAAAATTTTTTTAATTTTAAAAATAAAATTTTTTCTTTCTTTTTTTTTAATTCTCAAATAAAATTTTTTTATTTTGTTTATTTTTAATTTTTTAAATAAAGTTTTTTTTTTTGTTTATTTTTAATTTTTTAAATATATTTTTTTCTTTTGTTTTTTTTAATTTTTTAAATATATTTTTTTCTTTTGTTTTTTTTTATTTTTAAAATAAAATTTTTTCTTTCTCTTTTTTTAATTCTTAAATAAAATTTTTTTCTATCTTTTTTATTATTTTTAAATAAATTTTTTTTTTTTTTTCTTTTTAATTTTTAAATAATTTTTTTTTTTCTTTTTAATTTTTTAATTAATTTTTTTTTTAATTAAAAAACAACTTTTTTAAATAATAAACATATTTTAAATTATATTAATTTTTTATTTTATTCCCGGTTTTTTGGCCGGCAAAATAGCCGCCTGCCTTAACGTAACCGTATCTTTGACAGCCCGCTTTTTTTTACCGATTTTATAAACGGTCCAAAATTTTGACCGTAAAGCTGACCGGCTTTATCTAGCCTGTTTCTAAAAAAAAAAATTTTAAGTCACTGACTTGACTTAAAAAAAAAAAAAAAAATTTAAGTCATTGACTTTGACTAAAAAAAAAAAAAAATAAAGTCAAGTCATGACTTTGACATAAATTTTTGTGACTTAGACTTAAAACTGTGACTTAAAAACAAGTCTGATTAAAACTGTATTAAATTATGTGCAGGGCTGTAGTTCATTTTTAATTTTTAGTTTCAAAAAATTAATTTTTACATTTATAAAATTTTTTGTTGCTTTTTTTATGTTTGAAAAATAGAAAAAAAACATGGATATAAATGAAATTTTCAAAAGTTGATTTTTAATTTTATTTTATTTCAATTAAATTTTAAAGCAAAATTTTAAATATTTTTCTAAAATTTTAAAAAACGGTCTAATTACTCTATCCTTTAAGTGTAAAAATTTTACCAAAAGTTCTTATGGGTGAATTGAAGACACAAAGCTGAAGAATAAAACATAAATAATTTTCGAGAAAATTTACTAAGTTTAGCTGCATTAATGCTGTCAATCTAAGAAAATGAAAAAAGTATAAGTATCCTTCTTAATTTTGGTAATTTCAAGTCAAGTCAAAATTTTTTTTACCAAAGACATAAATTAATTTATATATTATTTAACATTGAAAATAAATTAATTTGATTATAAAAATCACGATGCTCTGATCCACATTCTCATATTTTTTTAATTTAGCATAATATAATTAATTTTTTTCTAAGCCAGAATTTTATCTTGTTGTTTGTTTTTAGCTGTTGCTCCGATTTCCTGGTTCATTAAAATAATTTTGTTTATTCTTAATCAGTAACATATTTATCCTTAGAAAACCCTTAATGGAAATTAATTCTAAAATTAATTTACTTAAAATCTAGAAAATTTCAACACCATTTAATTGCCAAAGTATTCAAAAATTTTTTTTTCATTCTGTTTTATTTCAATCTAAATACTATTTTAGTACTTTTTACATTTTTAATAATTCGTTAGCAATTATTATTTTTGTTTGCATAATCGTTGCTTATTATGGTATAAATAACAGCTGTTTTTTGAATAAAATAAATAATTTGATTAAAATTAAAATCTTTAGACAAAAATTTACTTGAAATGATATCATTTGTCAATTAATAATACATTCGTTAATAAACAAATGAAAAATTTATTGATTTATTTCTTTTTGAATTATAAACTCATAAAATTAATCGAAAATATTATTTTATTGATTTAATTTATGTTCATTTGGGAGAAGATTTTGTTTAAAATTTTTTTGAATGCGTTGAATGGAGTTGAGTTTGTTATTTCAACTGAAAACTCAATTTACTCATTTGAAACTTTGTTATAAAAAAGAAGCAGGGTCCAAATTCACAGCATACTTTAAAGAATTATTAATATAATTTAAAATCGTTTTATCATACAATATTTTTTATCAAAAAATGCTAATATATCTAACATGCAAAAAAACTGAAAGTCAAAAAACAATTTAAAAATACTTTAAAAATTTAAAATATAATACCGTTAACTCTTGACCATTACTTATTGAACTTTGTCTAAATTTGTGTTTATTCTATATGGAACTAATACCAACGAAATCATGTAATAAAATTTTTTTATTTTTTTTAGAATAAACCTTGACACCTGAGTTTAAACTAAGAGTAAGCGCAAAAATTTGCTTTTATTCTTAGAATAATTTCGAATTTATTCTGAAATAAACTTAAAAAATTGTAGAGTTAAATTCGAAATTAAAAAAATTAATAATTAAACTTTTTTCTAATTTTTGTATTTATTCTAAGAGCATACTTCAAGAATTTAAAATTTTTTTTGCAATAAAATCTAAAATTTTTTAAGTTTTTTTATTCAAAAATGATCTTAGGTGATCTATGATCTACGAAACTGTACCCGAGTTGGCTCAAATTGAAAATCTTGAAATTCGTACGACAAATATCTTGTCTTTATTTTTGTATTAGCCACAGATTGTCCTTGGTAGTATGTTATATATCCACCCTTCACTTTAGATATTATTCGTCTTCAAAAAGCCCAAAACCTCTTGTTTTCTATCTAAATAAAATTGTTACCGAGTATTTATTGTGATATTTATCGTTCGAATTTCAAGATTTTCAATTTGAGCTAACTCGGGTATAGTCTCGTCATCACCTAAGATCATTTTTGAATAAAAAAACTTAAAAGTTTTGGATTTTATTGCAAAAAAAAGTTGATTTCAAAATAAATTCGAAATTATTCTAAGTGTTGTAGTCCTTTAAATGACAACAACTACTTTCAACTTAAAGAAGAACTTTGTTTAGTCAATTGTTAACTTGAAATTGGATCAGTGTAAACTGGATCGATTTCAAGTATAAAACACTGTGAAAACAGTTTGTATTTTATTATTATTTTTTCTTTATTCTTTTCTTTATATATTGTATTTCGGCTAGAAGTGGCCTTTTCCATTTATTTAAATAAATATTAAAAAATAACAATTTCTTTTATTTCTTGTTAGGGCCTAAATAACGTAGAGACATAAATATATAGGCCCTTAACATAAGAATAAAAGCAAACTTTTGCGCTTACTCTTAGTTTAAAGTCAGGCGTCAAGTTTTATTCTAAAAAAAAATAAAAAAATTTTATAACATGATTTCGATGGTATAAGTTCCATATAGAATAACCCCAAATTTAGATTCAACAGTAATGGTCAAGAGTTTACGGTTGTTTCTTCTAAATTTTAAAATTAAAATAAATTTTCAAAAATTTTTTATTTTTTTCTTAATTTAGATGAATCATAGATCAAAAAATAAAATGTAATATAAATAAAATAAATTATAAAAGCAACCAGACATATAATGAATAAAGAAATTCGTCCTGCTTCAAATCTAAATTTTAGGAAAAGATTTGAGGAAGAGGCTTTGAATGTTGTTTGGTTTTGAAACTGCTTTTCTTGCGGAAACTTCAAGTCCATGATCATAATCAAGTGCTCAAAACTTAATTGATTAGTTATCCAAATTATGGCTTTAAATGATATTTTAGTATTAATTAAAATATATTATGGCGAAACAAAGTTAAATTTTGTATTGCAAAATTTCAAAATATTGATTGAAATTTTATTTTTACTTCAGATAAAAATTCATATAACTTCTATCTTATTAAAGATTAAACAAATCATGTTTAATAAAGTTTAACCATTTTATAATAAAAAATTAATAAAAAATACCTCTTTATTTAAATCAAAAACTAAAAATTTTGATTTGATATTTACATTTGATCATGAACTTCAAGTTGCCTTTTCTTACTTGATAACTCGGTTTAAAATTGTTTCTCATTAAAATTTCCAAGTCTCATTTAAAGTTTATTTTTAATTTATCTGATCTCATGAAAAGATGAACAGAAAAAAATGAAAACCTAGAAAAATGCAAAGAAGATTTTCTTAAAAGTGAAAAAAATATTCAATATTAATATGCATAAAAAAATTGAATGACTATTTAATGCACACATAAATTCATTAGTTTAATTCGAATTTAAAAAAAATAAAAATTCATTAATTTATGTGTTTATAACTTAATGTTTAAGGATTATGTTTTTTTTACTTTTTTTTATAAAATTTTAACTTATCTTATCTAATATTTTGTGTTTTTGTAACTTTATTTATGTTTTCTTCAGCCTCATCCGTCATGAAATATAATTAAAATTTTTAGCTTTTTTTTAATTTAAAGAAGTAACTTTTATTCCTCTTTTTTGTAAAAAAATGAAATGTAACATTATAGAATTAGTTTAGGGTTCTAGTTGAAGAATTTAATTTAAATTATAAAATAAGAATATTGAATATTTAAATGAAATGTTTGATTTTTACAAATCTTTGATACTGGATACGATTTTAATGAATGAGGAACAATATTCCCCTTTTTTAGCTAAAAATCGACTAAGCTCTTTTTTCACTTTAAAAATATAGTTAATTTCCTAAAATCTATTAATAATTTATATTATAGGAAATTTAATTCTATCCTTGAAATTATGGATTTTAATGAAAAAAATTATTATTTCTTGGGGATTAATACTATCAAAGAGAAACAACTTGTAAAAGCATTGATTGATTTTGAACCATTATGTTTTTTTTTTTAATTAAAAAAAAAAAAAAATCTTTTTATTAGAATTCACAATTATTTGCATGATGATTTTAAAAAAATTTTGAATTTTCTAAAGCTTTTTCAAAATGTTAAACATTTAAAATTTAAAATTTTTCTTCAAAAAAATTCAAATGAATTATCAAGACTTAACCTTTAAATTAAAATAAGATTAAAAAACTTGCCAGCTGAACACTAAAGAGCTTTTATTAGAATAAATAAAATTGTAAAGTGAATAGAATTTTCATTTGCTTACGAACCTCTCATAACTAATCATATTTTAAATTTTTTTCACTTGTAAAAACAACATCTTGCTATTCTAAATTTCATATTTTTAGAAAAAATATTTCTAATGCTCAATTAAATAAAAATAGATTAGAAGAAATAGATTTAAGATAATTTAGATAAGTACTTAATTTGGTTCATTTTAACCATTGTACTTAAAAAGAGATCAATTTTTGTTTAAAAAAGCTTTGAGAAAATATACTTTAGAATAAAATTAGCAAAAAAATAATATTTTAATTTTATTTTATTTAAAAAACATTTTTGACAAACTAAAAAGCCACAACATTTTCTTGTATACATGTAATCTTGTAAGATTGTAGCATGATCAAGTAGATCAACATATCAAAACTGGCATTTTCGGCTTATTAAGGTGCTGAAATAATCAAATTTTTGATTAAACCCACCGCTTTCTAATCTAGTTCTACTAATCTTCTTAAAAATGTAATTAGTCTCTTGCTAGGCGCATGAAAATGAAAAAACCTAACAAACTATCGCATGTTAAATTCCATGCAGATGCCGCGCCATTCTTTTCTTTTTCTTCAAACTTGAAAAATTAAAAAAAAATTCAAATAAAACTTTTTATTGAAACAATTAAATAAATATAATTTTAAATTAAAAAAAAATCAAAAAATATTTATCTAATCCGTTATCTTTTACTTTTGAAATGGATTTAGAAGAAGAAAATTGTGTAACAAAATTGGTTAAAAGGTCTATAAGTTTATCTAAATACAACGGACAACAACAAAATTAGATTTCTGAACACTGATTTTGCCCAAATGCTCAATACAATATATCAACCGTGAATCTAGTCTTTGAAATAAAATAACAAAATTACCTGGAAAAAATTTGATTGATTGATGTCCAATTTTTTTTTTTTTTTTTTCAATTTTTATTTTTTAAATACAAAAAACATTAAAAATATAAATAAATTCAAAAAAAAAAAATTATTTTGAAGTCATCATTGTAACGAATTCTGAAATAAAAAAATAAATTAAATAAAAAATTTTTTTAATTTTTTCTAAAATCACCTTCGTAGTTGACCTGACCGTCTCCGTCAATATCAGCCTCACGGATCATTTCATCAACTTCTTCATCAGTGAGCTTTTCGCCCAAATTGGTCATGACGTGGCGCAGCTCAGCGGCCGAAATGAATCCATTGCCGTCTTTGTCAAAGACGCGGAAAGCCTCGCGGATCTCTTCCTCTGAGTCTGTGTCCTTCATTTTTCTTGCCATCATGGTCAAAAACTCTGGAAAATCAATGGTACCATTTCCATCAGCGTCCACTTCGTTGATCATGTCCTGCAGCTCGGCCTCAGTCGGATTCTGACCCAGCGATCTCATGACAGTTCCCAATTCTTTGGTAGTGATTGTGCCATCACCGTCTTTGTCAAACAACGAAAATGCCTCTTTGAATTCGGCAATTTGCTCCTCTGTCAATTGATCGGCCATTTTTTTTTTCACTTACTCTCTCTCTTCTTGCTAAAAATCAATTTATCTATTCAACAAAAAAATAAAATATTATTTTAAAATTCATTTTTTATTTATTTAAGCAAATGATATTTAAGCCTGAGTCAAAATTTTTTTTTTCGCCTAAAAATCGATTGAGAAAAATCTTCTGAGCTGTCATCAAGCAATTCTCATTTGGCAAACTATGCCACTGTTGAGACACCCTGTTCTAATTAGGCCCAGCATTTTTTATTTTTCCAACAACAACAACAAAAACTTTAAATTCATAGAAAATTTTCGCTTTAAATAACACAATTTTTCTAATTGAGCTAGAGCTTTTTGTTCTGTGTGTAGTTTTTTGAGGTAGGATGAAGTGAGCGCCTCGTGAATAATCGAACATAAATTATATGCCTTTTGAAATGATGTTGCAATTGCAACATTTCAAGCCTAGGCCAATCCGATTCAAGATAAAGGTTCTTGTTGCCACAATAAAGAAATCTAAGATCTCTTGGATACTTCGAAGTAACCGTAAGTTAATAGACCCGTTGCCATTGGCAACGCAACAAACTATTTTGTTTAGATAAGTGAGAATTGTTTTATGCTGAAAAGTTGATTGGCTTGGAGTGTCGGTGCTGCATTGCAGCAAAACAAGGCCCCGGATTGTCATGTTAGCAAAGTTGTTATTCAAATAGAGAAATTTGGCGCTTCTTTTTTAATCAGATTTTATTTTGCCTAAACTAAATGAAATGCGAAAAAGGAAATTTTTTTGCTATTTAGAACATAAGCACTCTCGAGACAGAGAGATTGAATTTTGAGGCACGAATCTCGGCCACCAATTCAATCACAACAGTTAATCATTTTGATTGATGACTACATGAACAAAATGAAATTCGATTTATTGCCAAGAAAAAAATTAACAAAAAGAATTAGAGGCAAAAATTTCAAATTAATTATGAACGAGGTACTAGATAGAGAGAGATGGGCCCTATTGATAATTATGACTAGCGCTAATGTGTGATGAATAGCTTAATTTGCCCACTTATCCAACTTTTATAATTAATCCAATTTGAGAGCAGCACAGTTTTCAGAAAATTAACTCCAAATTTGCCAAGTGTTTTGTCACATAATTAAATACAGTCAGATTTACTGCAACCAATACCCCCCTCTTTACACATTCTTTAATTTTCACGACTAAGTCATGTTTTTATTTTACCATTCTTTTTTATTTATTTATTTATTTAAATTTAAAAAATAACCAACTTTCGTCGGTAGGCCGCTTGGAGATCGATCGCTCCCCTTTCGGCAAATTTAGTTTGCTTTTCTTTTTTTTTTTTTTCTTTTACGAGTTTGACATTTTTTCTTTTACTTCCCTTCTTTTTGTTAAGTTTAAAACTGTCTAAAAAAAAAAAGAAAAACAAACCTAATGAATTATTTTGTATAAAAATCAGTTTAAAAATAGAAAAATAAGTTGCATAAAAATAAGGGGTTACAAAAAATTATGTTTCTTCTAAAAATATAAAAAAAGAATTAAGAAAGCTCTATATTATTTTTCATTCATTTTCTTGTTTATTCTTTTTCCTTTTTAAATGCCTTTCACTTTTGTTAGAAGAGACTTTTTAGTTGATTGTTTATCCTGTGTGTCAATCAGTTGTTTTATTTCTTGGTCAATGTTGTAAGCATTGCTCAGATACTTGACGAAGAGCTCTTTTATTCGTTCATTTATCATTTTTATGTCTACAATAGCGTGAATCAG
The DNA here is from genome assembly GCA_025491095.1 of Brachionus asplanchnoidis. NCBI lineage: Eukaryota > Metazoa > Rotifera > Eurotatoria > Ploima > Brachionidae > Brachionus > Brachionus asplanchnoidis. Next base: position 427,705 of record JAILYF010000008.1, on the reverse strand, counting down.
TTTTGTACTCGTACTCTTTGGGACCCTTAGTATTATACGTAAGGCATTGTTTTGTATTCTTTGTATTTTTTTTAATTTTATCGTTGCAAGCTACGAATGGTATGAAACTGTATTGTATTCTTTTTTATCTGAAGGAGCTAATGCTCGATACAGATATACAAATAAATAAATAATAATGTTACATGATCTTATTAAGATATTGTCAAACAAAAAATGGGGTCTTAATCAATACACACTAGGAAATTTATATAAATCTTTAGTCGGATTTAAACATGAGCCGCATGTAACAATCATTTCCAATTTTGTATATTAACTTTCATTTATTTAGCTTATTTACTTTTTTTTTAATTCTTTTTTTTTTTTTATCTCATTTTATTAACTTTAATTTTATTTTTATTTTATTTCATTTTTATTTTATTTTTTTAATTTTTAACTTATTCTGAAGGAGCTCTAGCTCGGTACAGAAAACAAATAAATAAATTTTAGACTATTCTTTTCCTTGCTTAAATTCATTTGCAGAAGATAATATCAAAAAACTACAAGCAATTCAGAATACAGCAGTCAGATCTATTCTTAAGTTAAAATATGATACTCTCTCCAACATCGTGCATCATGAGGCTTTTAATAAACTAAAATTACTAACAGCCTCGAATCGGCTTTTTGAATTGAGTGAAAGATATGTTGGGACAGGACTGAGTCATTCTATTCCATTGGTCGTAAGACTGGTGAAGGAATACAAAGAAGGTTTCGAATCAAGATATATTGAATACCCAACTCCATTGTGTAATTGCTACCTTACTATTTCTTCTTTTTTTCCTGAAACTTGATCTATTTAAACATGTGCCACATGTAACAATCTATTCCTATTTACGTCTTTTCAACTTTTTTTTTTAGTTTATTTACTTTATTTTGATTCTTTTTTTTATCTCATTTTATTAATTTTAATTTTATTTTTTTTTATTTATTAACTTATTCCGAAGGAGCTCTAACTCGATACAGAAAACAAATAAATAAATCGTTGTTATTTATTATTATTTTTATAATTAAATAAATAATAAAAATAGTGTCGTGGATCGAAGGCCATTTCGCTCGATCCGTCGCTCGAGCGATCGCGGTCTTCTAGGTTTTTCGCTCGCGATCAGATCTCTGAGCGACGATCAGATCGTTCAAAGGTCCCGCTAGATTTTTCGATCGGATTGAGCGATTTCCGAAAGATTATAATTTTTAATTCTGTTTTAAAAGATCCTTTTAAAAAAATCACAAGAATAAAATTTTAAATAAATATAAAATTTAAAAAAACGAATTTTTTGTTCATAATTTGTCTTAAAATTACCAGAAAATTAGTCAATAAAATAATTGAAGAATCCGAGATTAGTAGAAAAGAGCTAAACAAAAATTGTCTGATTGCAGAATTCAATGAATTACTTGACGATGAACCAAGAAGTATAGAAGAGATCAATGAAAAGGCTGCACTTGAAATGCTGATAAGAAAGAAAAAGATTAAAGATGAAAAAAAAAATGGAATAGCTGAATCTATAAAATATTGCTTAAATGAAGAGTATCCGGAAGAAACAAGAAGAAAAATATTAGAGTTACTTACCAAAGCTTTTTGAAGCAACCAAACATCTAACCCATTTTATTTTTTATTTTTTGCATAATCTAATATTATTAAAAACAAAAAAAAAGAAAAGAATCAAGATTATTCTATAAGTCAAAATATAAAATATTCAGAAATTAACAAAAGAAAAAAAATAAAGAAAAGAAAATTAAATTAAATTAACTTTCTCTTATCTAACTTTTAAAATTTTTTTTTTATTTTTTCTTTTTTTTTGTAACTTGATTTTTTTTACTTTCATCACCCAAGTGGTGTTTTTTTTGAAATAAATAATAATAATAATAATAATAAAATTTAAAAAAACGAATTTTTTGTTCATAATTTGTCTTATAATTTTGCATCGAAATCGAAAAGCCTACTATTCATAACCATTCAAATTGAAAACAGGAAATTTTGAATTACTCTAAATATTGAAGCCACACTTACTTTAAAGCTTTAAACAAATTGAATGATTTAAATCATTCTCTTCGATCAAAAAGCCTTTCTAAAACAAAATTTATCCCTTCTATGTATGAGGTATTTGATAAAATTGTTATCTAAATTTGATTTTTATTTTGTTTATTATTAAGAATTAAACGATGACAGGGAAAACCTAATATCTCGCCATTAGGAAGGAGGTATTTAAATTAAATAAAACTTTATTAGAAACTATTATTATAAATGTGTAAATCTTAACCTCTCAATACCTTTAATTTTTAAAACTCACAAGCAATCTCAAGTCAAAACAACATTACCTCAAAAATATATATCTCCGACTCAAACTCGACCATTAATCATTAGTCAAAGAAGTCAATCACAGCCTCTCAGACAAAACAAAACTCAATTAAAACCAAATTTAATCTTCTCGAGATCGGGGAAAAAAGATCGTGAGCGGCGAACATAGCTCGATCCACAACACTAAATAAAAATAATAACATAATCTTTGAAAAAAAAAAAACAAAAATTAAATTCGATCTTGACCTCAAAAATTAATGGCACCAAATTAAAAATGTAATTCAATTATTATTATTAGTTTTTCTTTTCGAGCATAAGCTCCTTTAGATGAAAAAAAAAAAATAAGATAAAATAATTAAAACAGTTTTAAAAAATTTTAAATTTGAAATAAGTTATTTTTCATTTATTAATGAAAGGATGAGAGACAAAAATAATAATTAAAGAACCGCTTAGTTAAGAAATAGACGGAGTTGGTAAAATAAACAAATACAGTCGATCCTCCGTATAACGAACCCCCATATAACGAACTCCTCTATATTACGAATATGAATCCAGGAACCGATTTTTTATAAAGGAAAAAGATTGCTAATTTTCTTTGATACAACGAACCTCTTTATAACGAAATCCCGATATAACGAACTAAGAAAAAAAAACGAGTAATACTTTTCTTAAGAAAAAAACCTTTATATAACGAATTTAAAAAAAATGACATTCGTTATTTAACACATCTTGAGTGAATTCAATGTAAATTGAGCGGAATTTTATTTTCGTTTTACTTTTTTTTTAATTGAATATAAATAAAATTATAATTATTCAATCTTTCACTCCAAAATTGCAATATTTTTTCATATTTTTAACCAATAAAATTTTATATTGATTTCTAAAATTTCGCTCGATTCACTCACTATGACCTTGATTATAAAAAATAGTAAATAAATACTTGACAATTACTAATTATTGTTTATCTAAAATTTCTAATTGATAAAAATGAATGAAAAACAAGTTTGCAAAAAGAGAAAATCTCTTGAAGTCAAGATAGATATTATAAAAAAGCATACTGAGCAAAAAATAACCACTTTAAAGTTGGCCAAAGAATACAACGTTAATGCTTCTAAAATTTCTACTATTTTGTCGTCGAAAACAAAAATTTTAGAACATTACGAAAAGAACTTAGCCGGGCCTGAAAAAAAGCGTATAAAATTGTCAAGTTACGACGATGTTAAGCAGGCGGTGTTGTATTGGTTCAATCATTTATAGTTCAGATATACATTATATTAACTATTTGTTTTATTTCGCATTATTTACCTTAGATTTTTTTATCAATAAATTTGGTTTAAAAATTTTTTGGTCCCTATCATTTTATATGGGAATTTCGATATAACGAAATTCGATATAACGAATACCGAATTTTCCGCCCAAGTAGTTCGTTATACCGAGGATTAACTGTATATATAAAATGAGAATCAGGAAAAAAAACAAAAAATATTAATAAGTTCTTAGTAGAGTTAGAAAATTTTTGTATAATTAGGTAGCAAATTAAAAATGTAATTCAAGTCTTAATATAATAAAATATCTCTCAAATAGGAAATGGGGTCAAAAACATTACAAATCTTTAATAGGATCAATATTTGATTACTTTTAAGAAACAAGCACTTCTTTTTAGCTTACGACCTTGTCACTTTTTTATGGCAAAGTAAAATTTTTAATTTCAAATTTCATTTTTCAAATTTGATCAAAATATTTTAAATGGCGCAATTAGATTTCAATGAATTTTTTTTACAAATTACAATTCTTTTTTCCCTTTGAAATGTTATAAAAATGTAAAAATCTGCAATGAAATTTAATTACGCATTTTAAAATGTTCTGATCAAACTTAAAAAATGAAATTTGATCAAATATTATGCTTTTTTTTACTTTAAGAAACCGAGTAATTTAAAAATAAGATCAATAAATACTTAGATGAGTGAATTAGAACACTGGCTTTGAAAATGGAAAATGAACAAATCAGCTGAAAAGTCTTGTTATATGTTTTTTTTTCTTCAAAATATAAAAATGAAAATGCTGATCTTAACCTGATCTATGGGAATAAGATAATTATGTATTTTTTTTGAAATATTTTATTATTTTTTTTTCTTTTATTTAAATTTTGAAACAAAATAACTTCAAACTGGGTACGCTAAAAGAAGGACGCTTAGCTTTCAAGCATCTTACATCGTTGATTCAGATATTGTGAATTTCAAATACAAATTGAACAAAAATTGTTCCTTATTTGGCAAATTAATATTAAAGATAATAAAATGTATTTTAAAAAAATACTGCAATATAGTGCAATATACTTTATTGCACTTTTTTGCCTAAAATAAAATCTTTATATTATTATTTTAGTAAATTAAATCAATATTCAATTTAAATCTTATTGGTGTTTTATTTATTGCCTCATTTTAACCTAAGAAAAAGTATTTTTGGTAAATAAGGTGCAAAAAAGTATGTTGCACTATATTGCAGTATTTTTTAAAATACATTTTATTATCTTTAATATTAATTTGCCAAATAAGAAACAATTTTTGTTCAATTTGTATTTGAAATTCACAATACCGTTGATTCATTTTTTTAAATTAATTTAAAATTAAATTAAATCATTAGACACAAAAAAGGCATACAAAATTTAAAAAACTGCATAACTTTTGTTCTATGAGTATAAACTTGTTCTGAAGATGAAAAAACTGAAGAAGTCTGAAAATTATATTCATTTTATTTTTAATACTTTCAAATAGGATGCAATTTTGCAGACTTCTGCAGTAGGTGAAACAAAAGTTTTTGATGAATTTCTTATGAATTTGGATTCTTAATTAAATTTTAGTTCAGTGATAGATGAAATTAAATAAAGCTAAATTTAAAAAAGATTTTGCCAAACAAAATTATGGGTTATAAACTTTTAAACTTAAGGAAACCTTTATGAATTTTTGGTCAGACTGGTGGAGGAATATAAAACGGATTTTAAATCAGGATATATCGAATAACGGCTCCATTGTTTAATTGTTACCCTTACCATTTATTATTATTTATTTCATGGAACATACATTCACTTCATTTTACTTTAAACTTTTATTTCTGTTTTTTATTTATTGAACTTTTTTTTTCCACATTTCTTATCTTATTTAGAAATAAAAATAGTAACCAAATCATCTGAAACAAGAAAATAGTACTGGCATTTTTTTGTTTCTCTTTGGTATGCAAATGTTAAAAAGAAGTGGACTAATTACTGACCCTTGTGTAAATCCTGTATTAATAGGGCTTTTATCACTTAGATTACCATTGAAATTTACTGTAAAAGATCTTAGGAACCATCTTTTCTTTTCCAATGAATAAATAAGATAAGGAGATTGATTAATTCTAATTAGCTTGTAAATTAAAATATCATGACAAACTCTATCAAAAAATTTAGAGGTCAAAATATAGATAATATTAACTAACTACACAACTATACGATAACTTTTTTCTTTCCATTATAAGGCTACAGTCTAACCTCTTTAAACCGACCACTCTGGGAAAGAGGATTTTTGTCGGATAAGTGAGATTGTCGAATACCCGATAATCCAGAATTAGGAAAATTTATAAAAATTTTCGGAATAAAGAAAAAAAAGCTTTAATACAAAAACTTTATTAGTTATACATAAAACTATCATACGGATAAAAAAAAGTTATTTTAAGGGCATCTTGAAGTTGATGATCAATTCGAAATATCATTTCAATTCAAAAAGTTTATCTTTAGATATTAAAATAAATCTTTGAATTAATTTAAATAATTTTAATGAAACATGCTTTACATGCGGTGTAGATTTAGAAAATAAAAAATAAATTGAAAAAACTTTTTTCTCAGTCCATTGATAATCGATTTTAAAATTTAAATGTATTAACTGATTTTTTGTAAAGTTTATTTGAGAATTTTTATTTCAAAAGTATTTGTGTTTAGCATTCACAATTAAATTAAAAAAATTAATTAAAAAAAAATTCAAAATAAGTTATAAAATGAAAACAAAACTTTACAAAAAATCAGTTAACTAAATTGAAAATCGATCTTATCATTGGATTGAGAAAATGTTTTTACAATTTTTTTTTATTTTTTAAATCTACATAACATGTTAATCATATTACATTAAAATTATTTGAATTAAATCAAAGATTTATTTTAATATCTAAAGATTAACTTTTTGAATTTAAATGATATTTTGAATTGATCATCAACTTCAAGGTTAAATTTTAAGTTTAAATTAATTTAAAAAAAAAAACGCTAATTTGCGATTGTTTTTCTTATTTTCAATTAAAAAATCTAAGAATTCTTTTAATTGATTTAAACAAAGCAAATAATTATTTATCAAACTACTGGAATTTAAAAAAAACTTTCTAAATTATCCAAACAAAAATACAGCTCTTTTTTTGATAATACTTTTGGTTCGATGTCATTTAAATCTTTATCAGTCAATTTACATTTTGATTTATAGCAGCGCTTATATTTTTTTAGCTGAAATCATCTTTACATCGATTGTATAATAGAATAATCAAAGAGAGAATAATCAAAATTAAAATACAGTAGAAAAAAAAACAATTGAATCCTACTGTTTTTTATATTATATTTTTCACACTTTTTTATCGGAAAATTCTTTTTTTTTGCTGAATTATAGAATAATATTTCTATGTAATTGAATTATAGCGGTGTATTTTTGTCGTAATTTAGAAATAATCCGACATTAAAATTTCGAATATTCGAGGTTATTTTATTAAGAAAGTATTCACTTGGTTAAGGGAAATTAAAATTCTGTCGGAATTTCAAGGACTCCGGAATAGGGAGTCCGATGTTAGACTGTATAAGACTTTTTGAATAAGAAAATAAAGATAATCTGCAGTGGGTATATGTTTTCTAAATCCGGATTGCTCATGAATAAGTAATGTATTGTTCTCAAGAAAATTATATGAGTTTCAAACGTTTTATTGATTAAAAATTATTGATTTGAGAATTAAATCTAATTGTACAATAATTGTTATTAAAATATAAAGTAAGAATTGTCAGACATATCGTAAATTGCTACAAAAATATAAATTATAAATTATATATATCATATATAATTTTCTTGATATATAACTAGAAGTTCTAGTTTCAGACTAGTGTAAATAATACGTTCAAGTAACTTTCCAAGACAAATTATCATTCTAATTGGACGATAGTTATTAGGCTCCTGAGTGGCAAAGATTTCTTTGGGATCATGGTTATAATTGCTATTTTCCAGAATTTGAGATTTAGCCTAGTTCCAAACTCATGTTAAAAAATTGTCTTATTTCAAATTTAGCTTCTATAGGTAAAATTTTTATCACTAGATTGTGGATACGGTCTATACCAGACTTATTTTAGCTATTTTAAGGAATTTTTAATTTCTAAAATAGAAATAGGCTCGCTTTAATAAATTTGTACTTTGTTTTTTAAGAAATCTCTTATTGCTTGAGAAACTTCACACTTATCCTTCGATTTAACGAAATCGAGGTGAGGACTAAAAGTGGTGGCCAATAGATCGCCAATGATTTTTCCTTTAATTATCCGTATTTAATTATTTTCCATCTTTAAATAGTGAAAGAATTTGTCTAGAACATTTCTTTGATCTGAACTTATTTATTTTCCTCCAAAAAGAATTTTTCTTAAGTTTTTCCTGAAGCATTTAAAGCTAAAAAATTTAGCACCTGCCATTAATAATTTAAATATCTTCTCAATTATATAAACTTGTTTTTTTTAAATGATTTTACTTTTGCTACATTTAATTATAATTTTTATTTTATTTATTTGATGCTTTGATTTTTTTTAACTGAAGGCAAAATTAATACGAGATTTATATTTGAAAATGATGATGTCAGTTAAAATGGTCCAATTTATATATTAGAATCTGTTGTCATAAAATAAAAAGTAAAAAAAAATTAAAGAATAAATTTTGATTCGAAATTACATTTTAATTCTTTGGTAAATTAAACCAAGAAACGTAGCTATTTATTTAAGATTTTTCAAGTTAAAAATCAGTTCTAAATAATAAAACTCAAGAAAAATTAATAAATTCTTAGTTGGATTTATTTAAGTATTTTTAGTTCTTAAACAAACTTAAACCTCTAGCAGTCTCGAACAGACTTTTTGAAATTATTGATAGATATATTCGGGCACAGTTGAGTCATTCAGTTCGATTGATTATCAGACTGGTGGAAGAATAAAAAGTGGGTTTTGAATCAAGATTAATCGAAAACTTAAACATGTTGTACCTTTATGTCTGTTAACTTATTTTTCTTTTAATATTCATTTTGATTTTTAAAATGAAAGAGCTTTATTTTTTTAAGAACCTGAGCACTGGCTTTCGAAATGCAAGGTGAAAATATTTGAAGAAAAAGTCATTATACATGATCTTTAAAAAAAAAACTACTTCTTTCCTTGTATGAATTCATTTTCAGAAACTAACATCAAAAAATACAAGTTATTCAAAATTCGGCAATTCGTTCTATTCTAAAACTAAAATGTGATATTGAGGTAAAAACAATGAGAATATTTAAAAGTAAAAATCCTTTCTGTACTCTTTGTAATTTTTCCAAATATTATTTTATTTGGCCTTGTTACTTTTTGTTTTTTCTGTACTTTTTGTACTTTATGTACTTTTTCTAAAATTTAATTTATTTGGCTCTGTTTCTTTTTGTACTTTTTCAAATTAAAAATAAAGATTAAAAATAATAAAAATTTTAATTATTAATATTAATTTGAACTAAAATTTCTCTTATCTTTAACATACCCGAATCCCTAAACCAGGTCTCCACCCATTTAAATTTTTATTATGGTTACTAAAATACTAATTAAGTACAAAAAGTGCAAAAATAAAAACGTATTTGTAAAATTTAAATCTCATTGTCTATCCATGATGATATTCCCTCAAATATTTTACATCACGAAGCCTTTAATAAACCTAAATTACTTACACTCTCGAGTGAACTTTTGGAGTTGAGAGAGAGCTTTGTTTTGGGAAGACAGAGGAATTATATTCCGTCAATTGTCAAACTGGTGGATGAATTTATCGATTACTCAATTTCTTTGTGTAATTGCTAACTTACTTTTTCTTCTTTGCTTCCTGAAGCGTTAAATAATTTAACATGTAACATCTGTCATTATTTAAATGAATTATTTTGACTTTTTTATTATTTCAGTTCTAAATTAAAAAAAATTTCTTTTTAGGAAAACTATTTCTATTATTTTTTTATTAATAAAATTATATAAAAAAGTTTGACCCGTTTTGATCTAAATGATCCTTTTGAGAATCTAACGAAAAAATTATCGACTTTAAAATACTGAAATACATTCTTAATTTTACAGAATGAATTCATATTCCTTATAATTTCAGAGCTATAACTGATATAAAAAACTTACTTTCTTTTACTTGACATTTCAAATTCTAATTAATCAAATTACATTTTTTCTATAAAATTTCATTTTGTCTAATTCTTTTAAAACGTACATTAATTATAAAGTTTTTTTCATTTGATGTTTTTTTGAAACTTTTTGAATTTTTCTTTTAATCTAATTGATAGGCCGTAAAGAAGGTCTTGATTCTTTCTATATTGTCTGCTTTTGTAGACTCTCAATTTATTTAATTAATTAAATCTCATTTTCATTTTCGAAAATTATTTTTGTTTATGAAGGAATTAGTATATGTAGCTCTAAAAATTAATAAAACTTTTATTAATTTAAAGAGTTTTTTTGAATTTTAAATAAAAGAAAAATTTTAATTATTTTGAGACTCTTTAATTGCATTTAATTCATATTTGAGATTTTCTCTAAATCGTCTCTATAATTAATTATTATCTTTTTGTTTATCTTTATGAAATATGTTTATCTAATAAAATTAAAAGTATAATCTATGATTTGGCTGAAAAGTCTTTTTAAATGAAAAATAACTTATCGGAGACTTTTTGATAATAATCAAAGCATTTGCTCGATTAATTTGGAAATTGAAAGCAAAAATTTTGCATGATTTTAGTAAAGAATTTATCTTATTATTTTTTATATTTTGATCGATTTGTCTAAAAAACAAGATCCATTTTTCTCTAAATTTGTTTATTTTGTTAATTTCAGAAAAGCAGATTCAAATAAAGACTTAACTGTCATTCATAAACTTCTTATGATAAACCAAAATACTTCATTTAAAATTCTTTCCTTGTTGCCATTGTTTTTTACTATTGACAACTTTTTTTCTAAATTATTGACCAAAATAGATCATACTTAGATAAAATAAAAAACAAAAATAAATCTCTATATAATTTAAGCTATTTTTTATAATTAAATATTCGATTTTTATAAAATCAATATTTTATTGACTAGTTTATAAATTTTTTTTTCAGATAAAAATAAAAACTTTTTGACAAATTTTAAATATTTTAAAGGAAATAATAAAATTACAACTGGATATTTTTTTACTTGCTATATTCTTTGTTATATATATTTGAAAAATAATTTATTTTCTACTTAGAGCTTTCGGTGTCATGATCACCAAGTCTCCCCAATGATTTGATATAATTAATCAAAATTCATTCAATTCAGGATAATTAAATTACTTTAAGTTGATTAAAAATTGTATTTTTTTAATCAAACTTGCAGTTCAAATGGAGCCAAGATTTCTCCAAGCGATTCAATCAAGCAATTGTCAAAAATAAACTATTAATAGCTAAACAAAATACTAGTTGTAAAAGACTAATATTTTTTTTGTTTATTTTTTCAAAAAATTGAAGTCAATACTAATTTTTGCTCAATTAATCAAATGAAAGATATTTCTAAATACCATATACATGACTTTTTAAAATACTTAAATATCTTCTCTCTTTTATTAACCTTCTTTAATCTTAGATTCTTTTTGTATAATTTTGAGTTTTAAATTAATTTAAAATTTTGAAAAGAATCATTTAAAAGCTATTCTTAGATAAAATTTTTTATTTATTAGATTTTTAACAATCACTTACTAAAACAGATAAGTCTGATGCCAATAAAATTTTAAAAAAATCAACTTATTATAAATTAATTTGGTGTTTTTTCTAAACTGTCAAATAAATAGTCAATATATGTTAAAAATAAAAAGCTCTTGTTTTTCAATGATACTCGAAATGGACATAAAATAATTTGAATGATAAATTTGCCTGCAGGCAATCTTAAACTAATCAAATTGAATTTTTTCTGAAAATTAACAAAAAATTAAAAATATTACAACAAATATCTATAATTGATGAAATCGAAAGATATTTATCCATTTATTTAAAAATAAGTAGAGTAGCTTTTAGCTTCAATTAAAATAAAAGGGGTTTAGATGCTTAAAAAATTAATATTGAATTTTCAGCAATAAATTGTTTTTTTTTTCAATTAATTTACATAATTCATTGCTTCCTGTCTTATTTTGACAATACGAGCAATAATAATTTATATCAACAATTCGCTTGAATCCAAGGAATTACTTAAAATATTGAACAATGAACAATCGATAGCAAATAGAGTTCCGCTAGTTGAGGAAATTAAAATATAGTGAAAAAAATACAATTTTAATTTTAAAGTTAATTTAACTCTTCCGTCAAATATCATCAAAAATTTGACAAGGAAGATGTAAGAGTTAAAAATAATTTTCAATTGATAGAAGCTTTATTTAAAAATTTCCATACCTAAACAAATAACTGATGGATATTTTTTTAAGAGTAAATAAATTTTTAATGATTATTTTTTTATGTTAAAACAAAACAAATCAAATTTTTTTTTTATCAAAATCCAAATTTTCAAATAAAATTTTATCTTAATTATGTCGAAGTTTCTTTTCTAAATAAAATAAACATGCAACTTTTTTTTCTCTTTTAAATTTTAAATTAATTACGCAATAGCATTTTTTAAAAATTAACTTGAGTGAGTATTTAAATATAGATAAATCACACATTAAAAATTTAAAAAATGAAACAAAAATAAAGTATGCATATTTAATTTTATTTCTTAATAAAAAATTTGAAATATAATTTGAACAAATAAAATAAAATTGAAAGAGCTAAATAATGTTTTCAATTGCTTTTATGAAAATAGTAGCAAAACAATAAAAATTTAATTGCGACTTTAATACGTTTTAAATTAATGGTTTCAGAATTAAATAATTAATTAATTAAGCATTTAAAATGTAGGACAATTTTTAAAGTAAAAACGTAAATTTATATTATTATTTTAAAATCAAAGTTTATAATTTTAAATAAAAACTTTTCCCCAAAAATTAGAAAAAAAGATAATTATGACAGTAAAAAATAAGAATAGAATTGTGAATTATGATAAGTCTTTCGAAATTTACTATAACTTTAAACTACCATACTTTTCAGTTGAACTGCTTAACTAATGCAAAGAAAACTATTATGGAAAGCTTGGCACAGATAAACAAATAAATAAGTAATAAAATAAATGATCAGTTCATTAAAACAAAACTTCCTTTGATTCGGCGTTAGAGTTTAATTTTTTATGTATTTAAAAAACTAAATATTTTTGATTAATTGAAGTTAAGTTAACAGATCTTAAGATTAACTAATATTTAAATAAAGAATAATTAAAAAAAAACGAAACATAATTTTTAAAGCAGCTTTTTTAATGAATATGTTTACAAAAAAGAGTTGTTTTTGATGGGTAAATTTGAAATTAGTTGAAAAATTAAAAAAAAAAATCTTATTTACTTTTTTTCCCAGTCCTGATTTTAATTGATAATATTTTAGAATAATTTTCAGTATTTATTTATAGTTTTCACACTGAAAGCTTTACTTTACAATTATATTCTAAGAGATTAATAAGATCTGATTACGATCGGTTTTATAAATTTTTAAATTTTGTCAAAAACGAAACGTTTTTATAATAGAAAAAATATTCCCGAAATTCTGTTAACTCTCCACAAAAATATAAATCTTTAAAATAAATATAAAACAAATGATTTATGCTAGTTATGTGTTTAATTTCAGAAAATAATGAAAAAAAACATATTTCAAATGAAAAAAAAAGTCTATGTAAAATTCAATTTAAAGATAATTTTTCTCTTTCTTAACTACTATACTTAATAGAAAAATTTTGATCTTTTAGGTGACAGAAGATTTGGAAAGTTTACCTAATTTGATATATTTGATCATCTATACAATAATTTTTGGAACTTAAGTTACATTCACTCTTCGAATATTAAAAAGGATAAAATAAATTACAAATTAAATAACTAGGTTAAAAATAATAATTTTCAAATTGATCATGACTTTATAAAGAAAACAAAAATGAGATAAAAAGAGCAAATTAAGTTTGTTTTATTAGAAATTATTTGTTACATCTTTATAAAATATCTCAATGTACTCTTTGATATATTTATTATTTTTATATTCAGTAGTTTTAAGACCCATTGACAAAGAAATTAAATTTTAAAATTATTTATCTGTTTTCAATTAAATTTTATTTTCAATTATTCAAAACATTAATAAAGACAAAATTATTTAGTTTGAATCAGACTCTAATATTTCTAAATTTCATATTTAATCAAATTGATTAATTACAACTTGCCGCTGTTTGTATTTTAAACAATTAAATAGAATATCAGTTCAAAGCAAAAATAAAATATTACAGAACTTTAGAAATAATTAAAATAAGTTCGCTTTTCATAATGGGTTTTTTTAATTCAAAAATTCAATAAGCTAGAATTAAAATTTTGATTCTTAATTTTGAGGTATCAAGAAAAAAGTTTTTTGACTAAGTAATTTAAAAAATATATCTGTATGTTAATTTAAAAGATAATTGTTGAAAATTTACGAATGCTTCATTAAAAAAAAAAAAAACTTAGTCTAATGAACCTTCAAGTTTATCTTTCACAATTTTTTCCAAATTCCAGTCTGTTTTTGATTTAATCTCAATGCATTCGCGTGCTCCAGGCAAGCATCTCATTACCACTGGCTTATGTGAATCGACTTCCAATTTTTTCATCATATTCACTCCATCTGGGCTCCATAATATTATCAAAACATCATTTTGATTCTTTCCCTTGACGTCTCTGTATTCCACTTGAATGGGAATAAACCGAATCTCATCCTCAGGCAATTTGCTTATCAATTCCTCCCAGTGCTTATCTTAAAGCCCCAAATTATTAAAACAAAATAAAAATTAATTTCAAAAGGAAAAGGAAACTACTTTTTTCAGCATAAGATTTTCCAGTTTTTTTATTCAAAGGTCCTTTTTGATCCAACATTAAATTTTTATAATCACTTGAATATTTACATGTCAAATAAAGCTCTTTTCTATCCTTATTAAACATGTTATATTCTTCAATAAGCTCTAAGTCGACTGAAAAACCTGATGCCTTTTACAAAATTTTACAAGACTGATTTGAAAAATAAAAAAATTACCATTTCTTTGTAAAACAACAAAAATGCTTTATCGACTTCTGCAAGTTCTTCGTCTGTCAATTGACCGGCCATTTTCCACTTTCTTTTCAAATCTCTTCTTTCTTAAAAATCAATTTGTCTATCTTACAAAAAATAAAATATTATTTAAAAAAATATTTTTTTATTTTATTTAAACTAAAGATATCTCCTGACACAAAATGTTTTTATAAAAACACTCAGGATTTTTATTTATCCAACAAAAAAACAAAAAATTAAAAATCATAGAAATGTTCTTTTTTCGCATTAAATAACACAATTTTTCTAATTGAAATCGTTAGCTGAAAATATAAATTAACATAAAATACTTTGGAAAAAAAACTTTTTTATCACGAAATGGAAATATGCAACCCAGGAAATTTCATCAAATTGAATTTCATAAATGCAATTTAAAATGAATTTAAAGTCTTGGAAATAGAAATTAACTTTTCAATCTCAGGCCAGCAACAACGATACTTCTTTTGCATTGATCCTTAGATAAAAATAATTAAAAAATTTCCAATAAAATAACTTGAGTATAGCAATCAAAACTCATTTCATGTCAAGGATAAAAATATGATGATTTGGAATCAAATTTATAAAAATAAAGGTTCGATTTTTGTCCTCAAATTCAATTTGAAAGTGTCAAATATTTTTTTTTGTAAATAAATGCAATAAACAAAAATGAAATATTTGTCAATTTACAGAAAAAAGTTTTTGTTTTTAAAATATAAAAATTATTCTCTACCTACATTTTGTGAATCTAATTGTGATATTCCTGAAATATTTTAATAATAAAAATAATAAGCTACTGCAAGAAACTTGCGGATTAGTCTTACACGGAAGACAACTATTGTAGCTATTTACACCGTTTATACAGCTAAACATTAGGCTATTTATCAACCTTGAAAATATAAGTTCCTTTCGGATCTGTAATGATCTGGGGGTTCGCGGTTATAACATAAATAATAAAGGAAAAAAATAAATAATAATAAAATTAACTTTATTAATAAATGGCCACTTCTAGCATGAACAAATTTTAAAGAAAAGTAGAAAGAAAACAAAACAAAACAATTTTGTTTTTTCATCAAATCCAAAATCAAAAAAATATTATAATTAATACATTTTTGTTTTAAAATCTTTTATTTTTCTGCAAAAAAAAATAATATATACGTTAAGGCCCAAGAGGGTTTTTTATGACCCAACAGAAATATTGTCTTTTTTTTTGTAAAATAAATTGAAGACCAAGCTAATTATGCTTTAAATTTCAAAATCTACTTAAATTAAATAATTCCTTTTATAAATTACAATTTTATGAACCATGTCTCGACGAAAAACTGCCTTACAAGCCCTTGAACTTCCTAGAAATGCGGAAAATACCCAATCAGTAGCCTCTGATGATAATGATTATGAGGATAATGATGACTTTGATAATGATTTTGAAGATGAAATGGAAACAACAAATCACATTATGCTGAATATGATTCAGATGAAGACTCTGATAATGGAGAAAATGAAGGCGAAGAAGAAACTGAAGAAACTAAAATAGACAAAACTTCGAAAAATGGGTTTTGTGAAATTGAGTACAAAATAATAAAAAGAACAGAAAAAAATATAAAAAAATTGAATAACTTTTTTTCTAAAGGTTTAAACTTAATTCTGTAAATGTAGCATAGTGCAACATTCAAAGTTGCATCAAATATCAAGGTCTGCTAAATTTGCAGAGTAAGGCAGAAATTAAATTTCAATATAATCGAGCGTAGTGCATTTTGCACAGATTTGCACAACATTAGCAGACTTTTACAGTTGATGCAACTTTGAATGTTGCACCATGCTGTATTCACAGAATTAATTTTAAACTTTTATAAAAAAAGTTGTTTAATTTTTTTACACTTTGTTCTGTTCTTTTGTACTGAACTTCACAAAACCGAAAAATGGAACGATATGGATAAGATTGAAAGATGGAGAAGGAACAAGTCTTTGAAAAAAGATTAATTTTAATGAGAAAGTTGGACCAATAAGCTATGCTACATGGATAAATGAGACAAATCGAAATTTAATTGTAAAAAATGCAAACAATTTAAATGTGGTCCTTGTCTAGGGGAGAAGGTTTTCAAATCGATTTGTAAAAATTGTTACGATTAAGAACTGAGAAATTAGATAAAATTTTAATTTTTTTAGATAAAAAAAATTTTTTCTTGAATTTTTATCAAATTTTTTTTTATAAATAATTTTAGGTTTTTACTTAAATCTAGACATAGTTTTTTTTGCAAGTTTAGCAAAAATGATAAAAGACATTTATTTTTGCAATCTGTAACATTTTTTAACATAATTTGAATAAATAATCTAGTTTATTTAATCTAAAAAGCAAATCTTATTTTAGGGTTTTTTTGGACCCCTTTGATCCTTAACGTAATAAAAAAAATTGGGCCTTTGAGTGTTAAATGCAAATTTTAATTTAAAAGTTTTTCTTTAATAAATTGTTTTATTTTAAAATAAAATTCAGTCGAGCTAATAAATATGTACGTTTCAAATTTTTTAAATTTTTTAAAATTAAAATTTGAAATTTAATGAATTATTTATTTAAATCACCTTCATTTGATTTAATATTGTAATCATTATCAATTTTTTAATTTATAATTTTAAAATTATAGCTATTTTCATTGATATTTTCTATGACCGCAATGTTATTTTATGAATTTACACAAAATTTTTTCTATTAATATTATATTATTTTATCAAAAAATGTTTATCCTGATTTTGTAACACAATATTTGATTCCTTCTTTGTTGTTATTCTTTTTCTGATTTATACTTCTGTTGTATGCCTTCTTGTTCCTTATTTCTATTTAGATATATTTCTATTAAGCTCTCTAATCTTCCTAAATCCAAAAGGTAAGCCTTCATTTTTTCTTGATCTGATTACCAATATCTCTTTGTTATCATGAGTCAATGCAGCTAATCTTTCAGAAATATCTCTGTTACGGACTCCTTCTCCTCTAAGTTATAAAAAGTTTCCTTTGGTTTAAACCATGAAAAGCTTTTGGTCCTAAATCATGAAGTACCGAAGCATACTGAACTAGGCTTTCATTTAGCTCTTGGTCTCTTCCAATAATGAAATGAATGTAAACATGTGCAGAAGATTAAGGTCAACTAAAACTAGATTTGAATCTGGTTTTTACTTCACCATTAAACTGTTCGTTTATCAAACTTTCCACTAATTTTAACATCCAAAAAAGATCCCAACACATTTATTTTATCTCTATCCCCAAAATTACTTTTAATTCTAGATAATTTTTAAATCTTGCTAGCCACATATCTACATTTACCTCCAAAGTAAAATCTGTTG
Source organism: Brachionus asplanchnoidis (assembly GCA_025491095.1). Lineage (NCBI taxonomy): Eukaryota > Metazoa > Rotifera > Eurotatoria > Ploima > Brachionidae > Brachionus > Brachionus asplanchnoidis. The sequence continues at coordinate 409,569 of JAILYF010000008.1, read as the reverse complement.
AAGCTCTAAAGATAATTTTTCTAAAAAATTGCTTTTCTCGTTTTTCTTCCCACTGCCAAATAAGCAAGAGTGAAACATAAAATTATTCACTTATTTCAAAGACATCCCTTGCTATACTATTCTCTAAATTATTTTTCTTAATTGACTGAAACAGTAAATAAATAGAAGCTTTTTAATATCTTCTAGTGAAAAATTTAGCTTTTCTTACAATTTCAAACACTTTACTTTTCTGGCTTACCACTAAAATCGAATAAATAGCACACTTGAATCCACGTTTTATTGTTATTTTAGAAGTCAATCAAATATCTAAGCAGCTGCCATGAAGAAAATGCCAAGGGAGCTAATAAAAAGCCAAGTATTTAGTTTAAAACTTCATTCAATACAAGTATAGAAATAAAAATTATTTTTTAAGAAAAAAATTATATTTTAAATCTGATTATGTATATTTCAATATTTTAAAAATCCATTAGGTTTCAGTAGAAAACGACCGAAACATGCCACATTTTATTCAACATTTACTCGAAAAATTTATGCCAATAAATCAATTTTTATTTGAAATTTATTGTTTACATCTTTAAAAATATCTCACTGAATTTTTTAGTATATTTATTATTATTATATTCAGTAGTTTTAAGACCCATTGACAAAGGAAATAAAATTCTTTTTCTATTTAAATATTTAATTTTCAATTATTCAAAACATTTAAAAAAAGATAATTATTAAGTTTAAATTAGACTCTAATATTTCTTTATTTTTAATTTAGTCAAATTGATTAACTACAACTTCCCGCTGTTTGTATTTTAAACAATTAATTAGAATATCATTTTAAAACAAAAATTGAATAATAAAGATTATTAATAAATTATTAATTAAATTAATTTAATTAATTAAATGATCAGTATTTTTTAATTTTTTTAAATTATTTAATCAGATTATATATATTTTTATCAAATAAAAATGAATAGTAATTAAATAATGAACAGTTAGTTTTTTACAGATTAAACACTAATTTAAAAAATAATTAATGATCTGTAACAATAATTGACATTGAGAGTTTTGATACAAAAAACAAAAACAAAATATTGAAAAAAAAAATTGAAAATTGTCGTTTGGCTTTGCAAATTTGAAAATCAAATTTAATTGATAGGGTTATCCGTTGAAAGTTGCGTTTGGCAATGTCGCTCAACAAAACAAACCAAAACCGACGGTGGATATTTAAAAATTCGGTCAAGCTAAATCTGAAGAGGTTAGACAAACAGTTTAGCCATAAAGTCTTATTTAATGCACTAGATATCGTCCTAAACCAAGTGGAAAATGATGCGACCACATCTATCTAGAGCTTTTCTTCAAATAAAGTATGGATAATCGAGTTTTAAGCTGCTTTTAATGTTTTTCAAATCTTCGATCGTGAAATCAATATTAATGGAACCAATTTCAGGCTTGAAGTTGCAAATAAAGTCCCGGATCTCAGAAGATATTGTAATTTTCGGTTTCACTTTTTGCACTCTGATTTCGAGCATCATAGACTTGAAACCTTTTTTAACGCTGTTCGGATTGATGGTTTGAAGATTGAACACATCACTGAAGAAAAATATAAAGATAGATCCGAGAGGAAAGATGGTTTCAGAAAAGTAAGAATATCATTTCCAAAAGAAGTTGAGAATATTAATGGAAGCTTGTCAGGCCTCACAATAATCTATGGTTTAAAGTGTGTTGTATCAATTGTTGGACAAAAGCAGAAATGCTATTTTTGTGATGAAGAAGGACAAAAAATAGAAAAATGCCCTATCAAAGAAACACTATGCGACAAGTGTCATCAGAAAGGACACTTGACACAGAAATTCTCCATTGCCGAAAAATTAAGTCGCTTGAGAGGAAAAGATTGACTACAATTATCCTTACATTGACCAAGAAGAAACGCAATCAATAATTGAAGCTTAACAAAAAGATAATGATGAAAATGTGAAGACAAAAACACCTGGATATCAGCCATCAAATCTCAATGACGTAATGTCCCAAATTAGTCCAAAAGACCTTAAAACTCCAGTGTTAGAAGACAGTTTGGTAAGTGGTTTAAACGATCTTCTACCAATAAGTCAGAGACCTGTCAATATCCTCTCAAACGATCAGAATGAGACTGAAGCTTTTTTTCAAACCAAAAATCAAATCAAGAGATCTGATCCAAATGAAAAAGAGTTCACCGAAAAAGAATCAAAGAAACCATTAGTTGTCTTAGAAAATGAAAACGACAATACCTTCGAGTCTGAATCAAACAATTCAATAACTGAATGTTCAAATCAATAAGATTAATCATCCAACGAAGTTTTTCAACAAAATTCCAGTGCGAACAGCTTTGAATAAAATTTAGAATGAACAAGAAGACAAATAAATCAATTTTTAGAACAAAACCATTTAATAAAAAAGGTCAGTAATTACACACTGGAATTGTCTTAATTTACCTAGTAGGGTTCATCTCTTAGACAATTTTTTTAGCTCAAAAATGTCCCTACTTGTTTTGCTCAATGAATTTAAAATAGATTTAATTGAGGGGAATATTTATCTTGTTTTTCACAATTATCAGTTCATAACAAAACCACGCAACAAGTATGGAGGAGGAGTAGCTATTTTAATTAGATAAGGAATTGAATTTTTACAATTTTACAATTCTTATGAGGAATTCAATTCCGAACTCCTTTGTTTAAAAATGAACTTGGCAAAGAATAATGAATTGTTTGTATTTAGTCTATATAATCCTTCCTATGTTCTTTTGAACTTTGAGTTTCTTATAAAAAATGTAGAAACAACATTTTAGGTGGTTATCTAAACGCTAGATCTAAAATAGACTGCGTAGGGGAAAATGAAAACGGTATAATGTTGGAAAGAATGATCAATGAATTAAACTTTTCAGTAATCAATGATAAGCGCCCTACTTTTAATATTTTTAATAAGAATTACTTTGAAATTCTTGACACTATTTAAGTTTCATCTTCGATTTCAGTGTCTTAAATAGTCAAGACACCACTAGTGACCATTTCCCAATCCAAGCATCGATTTCTATAGGCTATCATTTAGAAAATAAATCAACATCTAAAAAGTTTAACTATAAGAAAGCAAACTGACAATTATTCAGTGAGATTTTACATTCTCAAATAGTGAATATCACTGAAAGTTCTCTCACAATAGATCAACTAAATGATAAAATAACAGAAAAAATTATTTCTGCTTCACATAAAAGCATTCCATATATTTCTTAGAAAATCTACAAAACGAGTCTTCCGCTGTACATAGTTAATTTGATAAAAGAACGAATGAAAGTAAAAAGAAACATCCAGTAAACTCGCTGTCAAAAGCTCAAGCAAAAATTTAATCAACTCACATTTGAGTTAAAAACCTAATTCTGATTTAATTGATAATGAGAAAGATATCGAAATACTAAATTCTATCTCAGATTTCTTTAGATATTATAACCAGAGTAATTTTAATGATCCAATTTCTTAAATAAATTAATTATGGCTTTAAAAAGATTGAAAAATGAAGCGGCATCAGGACCTGGCCAAATTCATAATTTAATGTTAAAAAACTTACCTAGAAATTCATTATTAGAAATCAAAAAACTTTTTAATTTATTTCTTCGAAGAAAAATAGAAGGAAGAGTCTCTAAAGCGTAAAAAACATCGAACATTATTATAATTCAAATATAGGCCTCTACTTTACAAGATCCTTTAAATTATATACAAATAAGGAAAACGAGTTGTTTAGGAAAGTTACTTGAAAGGATAGTATATTCAAGATTAAACAATATTTTGGAACAAAATTCACTCCTTATTCAGGAGTAATCTGGATTTAGGAAACACCGGCGAACATAAAATAATCTTTTCTTTTTAATTCAAAAAATTATAGAATCATTTAAAAGAAAAAAAAAAGATTGCGGCCTTTTATTTGATATTTCTAAAGCCTTTGATTGGGTTTGGCATGAAGGTTTACTATTTAAATTGATAAAAATAAATCCACCTCATTACTTGACTAACTGGATTAGATCCTTTTTAGACTCTAGGACATTCAAGGTAAATTTGAATGACAAACTGAGCGAAGAGTATCAAATAACTGCAGGTGTTCCTCAAGGCTCAGTAATTAGTCCTCTTTTAATTAGTAATATATTAATGACATCCTCAAAAGAAAAAAAGCAAATAATGAATTATCTCTGCTTTTCGCAGATGATCTAGTTGCATTCTTCATTTATAACGAAAAGGGGACCCAGTCACAAATGAAACGATGATAAATCGGTGAAATTTGATAGATGAATCATTAATGAGTTAGGAACCATTTCATCGAAATTCATCGATGAAAATTAGAATATTTCATCGAAAATAATCGATGAAAAAATATACTAAAACATCGTAATTTATTTAATTTTTATATATTTTTTTTTAAATTTTTAAAATTATTTTTAAGAATAAGCATAATAATAAGCAGAAATTTTAAAAACATAATTTTTTTTCCAAGTTTTTTCAAAGACTATCAACACTTTGGATTCATGAAAAACATCAATTCACTTTGTATCAATAGAAAATATTTAATTCTTTACTATTAAGTAAATTGATTGCTTTATTGTCTTTTAACTAGACTAAACGGAGTCAAATTAAATTTTTGAATCAAAGAACATTGCTAGCAATCCAACTTGATATAAAATCTGTTGTTAAGAGGAGATCCACTAGACACAAAATTGATTAAGAATTTACACTAATTATCAGCTTTATGTGTAGTTAAATTTCCAGAAGCATTAGATATTTAAGCTTCATATCTTTCGGCTAGTAGAGTATGTAATTCTTCTAAACTGACTGAATTTCTTACTGTTTTCCTCATTTTTACAGTATTTTAAGATTTATTCCCTTAAATATAAAAATATCCTGGATAAGATCCTTTTTAGACTCTAGGACATTTAAGGTAAATGTGAATGACCATCTGAGCGAAGAATATCAAATAACTGCAGGTGTTCCTCAAGGCTCAGTAATTAGTCCTCTTTTATTTAGTATATACATTAATGACATCCCTAAAAGAAACAAAACAAATAATTAATACTCTCTGCTTTTCGCAGATGATCTAGTTACATTCTTCATTTATAACAAAAAGGGGAACCTAGAAAAAAAGATCAATAAATACCTCAACGAACTAGAACAATGGCTTATTAAATGGAAAATGAAGATATCAGTTGAAAAGTCGTGTTCAGTAGTCTTTTCTAGGTACAAAAAAGAGAGTGATAATCTAAACTTAAAAATTTATGGAAACAGAATAGAGAGACAAAAAGAAATCAAGTTTTTTGGTATTAAATTTGATTCTAAGTTAAACTTTAATATACTGGTAGACGAAATTAAAGAACACTGCAATTAAAGGCTAAATATTAATTAGATATTGTCAAACAAAAGATGGGGTCTTAATCAAAACACACTAGGAAATTTATATAAATCTTTAGTCGGATCAATTTTAGACTATTCTTTTCCTTGCTTAAATTCATTTTCAGAAGATAATATCAAAAAACTACAAGCAATTCAGAATACAGCAGTCAGATATATTCTTAAGTTAAAATATGATACTCCCTCCAACATCGTACATCATGAGGCTTTTAATAAACTAAAATTACTAACAGTCTCGAATCGGCTTTTTGAATTGAGTGACAGATATGTTGGGACAGGACTGAGTCATTCTATTCCATTGATTGTAAGACTGGTGAAGGAATACAAAGAAGGTTTCCAATCAATATATATTTAATACCTTACTCCATTGTGTAATTGCTACCTTACTATTTCCTCTTTTTCTCCTGAAACTTGATCTATGTAAACATGTGCCACATGTTTACATAGTCCTAACCCCATCTATTCCAATTTTTTTCTTCCTAACTTTCATTTATTTAGACTAGATATGCCATAGCCAAGTACGATAGTGCTAAGCTCCGCGGGCCTCCCGTTGCAGATTATTTTATAATAATAATATTTAGCTTATTTACTTTTCTTTGATTTTTTTTAATCTATAAATTTATTTTGTTTTTTATTTTATTTCTATTATGTTTTTATTTTATTTATTTATTTATTTATTTTTTTATTCTGAAGGTGCTCTAGCTCAGTACAGGAAACAAATAAATAAATAATAAATAAAATAAATAAATAAATTGAAAACGCCAAAGCTTAAGTTCTGAAAGACCAAAACATCTTCTGTAAATTGTAGCAGCTGATTCATCCTCTGTACCACCACTTAAAGTTGAGTTGTATATAATATAATGTTTTTGATAATATAATATGCCAAATTCACAATTTTCACAATTCTGAATTTTGCAGATTTATTGCAGAGTTTTGCAGAATTAGTATAATGGTACAAAGGATGTATCAGCTGCTAAAAGTTGCATTACATGTTTTGGTCTTTAGAAATTATGCTTTGGCATTTTCAGTATTTTGTTTTTGTTTTTTGTATCAAAATTCACAATGCCCAATATTTTTTATTTTATTTAATAAGGATTACTTCTTCTTTGTGACAATTTATAAGCACGTAAAATCCGGCTAGACATAGTTCTGTTATTAGTTTAGCTTTAATAAATTTATAGTAAAATTTATTTTTCAACTTATGTGTTATTATTAAAATGGAAGCTCAATGTATCATCGTTTTTAATAAAATCCATTGCAGCTTTTTTGCTAGCGTCAGTGTTATCCATTATCCAATTTTGTGTATTTGTCTCTGAATCCGAGACGTAATTCGGAATATTTGAAGCAATAGCTATTGTTGTAATTTTAATTTTTTATTTATAATGTTTATTATTAAAATCTTGATGCATTTATATCAATTACTTTAGGCGTTAAAAATCGCTTAATTCAACTGATCTCCTTTCAATCAAAGGCCCTTTCTTTTTTTCAATTTATCTCAAAGTTTTTTTTTAAATCAATCATTTTTCTCAATTTTTTATGGACGTTATTTTTTATGCTAGCAAATTTTTTTGCTATCTAATATAATGATAGTAATTATCTTCTTCAGCTAGCAATTTTTTTCACCTTCTTGTAAAATTATGTTTATGATAGCAAAATTAAAAGTATACAAAAATAACCAAAAATATTTTAATAAAATTTTATTCATATTAAGTTTGAAAAGAAGAAAAAGAAATTAAGCTTAGTATCATAATTTCTGAATTAGAAAAATCAAATTGAAATGAACTTCACAACTTAAGGATAAATTTTCAAAATGCAGTTCTATCTGATAAATATTTGTAAAACTTGTAATGCTGTCATGAAGAAAAAAGAGGTAAATAACGCTCAATGGTTGAACTTAGAAAATAAATTAAATTTTTTTGGTATTTTTACTTATTATGTTTATTTTAAATAAAAAAATTGACACAATATTAACTTTATAATTATTTTATTTTATTGTGGGATGTTTATTAAATCTGTGGAATTTTTACTAAAAACATTGTGCACAAATATTAAGAGTCATTTAAAATACGGTCTGAAGGTATCAATTATTTGTTTATATATGATTCTTCAAGAAAATTAATTAACTAATTCAATTTTTCGATTAATATTAACTGTTTTTTTTTGTTAGAAATAAAATTATAGATCATAGATTGGGTTTTTTCATGTATCTTTTCTTATGATTAAAAAGGGAAACCAACATTAAATACATTTTTTGATTTTTACCAAAAATTAAAATAAAATAATTTACTGATCAAAAATTATTTTACCTAAACAACCGTAATTAAAAAATACTAATCATTTAAATAACAGCCACATTAAAGAACTTTAAAAATGAAAATAAGTTGATAAATGTTAAAAATTTTTAAGAATGCTTCATTTAAAAAAAAAACATTAGTCTAATGAACCTTTAAGTTTATCTTTCACAATTTTTTCCAAATTCCAATATGTTTTTGATTTAATCTCAATACATTCGCGTGCTCCAGGCAAGCATCTCATTACCACTGGCTTGTGTGATTCGACTTCCATTTTTTTCATTATATTCACTCCATCTGGGCTCCATAATATTATCAAAACATCATTTTGATTCTTTCCCTTGACGTCTTTGTATTCCACTTGAATGGGAATAAACCGAATCTCATCCTCAGGCAATTTGCTTATCAATTCCTCCCAGTGCTTATCTTAAAGCCCCAAATTATTAAAAAAATAAAAATTAATTTCAAAAGGAAAAGGAAACTACTTTTTTCAGCATAAGATTTTGCAGTTTTTTTCTTCAAAGGTCCTTTTTGATCCAACATTAGCTTTTTATCATCACTTGAATATTTACATGTCAAATAAAGCTCTTTTCTATCCTTGTTAAATATGTGATATGCTTTGACAAGCTCTAAGTCAACCGAAAAACCAAGACTGCCTGATGCCTATAACAAAATTTTACAATACTGATTTGAAAAAAAAAATTTACCATTTTTTTTTTAAATGAAAATTTTCCAATTAAATATAGCTATTTATTTGTATATTTATATTAAACTAATTTTTGTTTGAGAGTTTAATTTGAACAATCTTAAGTAAACTCTGATTTTCAAATAGTTGACGTAAAAATTGCCACAGTTCGGATTCTAGAATAAACTTTCTTAGTAACTCTTTACTTAAATGCGTAAAATTTATTTATCAAATAAAAATTAGCATTTGATAGAAATCATATTTGTAGAATGTTTCGTGAAACCTTTAAAATTCTAATTAAGCTTAGTAGAATAATTTATTAGCTTAATTGAAGAAAGTTTTACTATTTTTAGCTCATGACTTATATGTTCTTTCTAAAAGAATTTATTTTGATAAAAAATAACTATTAGTTACTTGCTTAAAGCTTTACTCTAAAACATTTTTTGATTAAAACTTAATTTTAGATAGTTCTCTTAAAATTTGTGATAAGAGCTGAAATTTTTCTTTATTTAAGTCAGCCGACAAGACTTTTTGAACGATTTTAATATTTTCAGTTTTTTCAATTTTTTAAATTATCCCAATAAAATAAGCAATGACTGTTAATGTCGACAATATTAATCGATTAATTTGTTTATTTGGGAAACAAAATGCAAATAGTAAAATTTATTGTTTGATTAATTAAAATTTTAAAAAACTTTGTTCAATATTTGATTCAGGTAAACTTAAAATTATTTTAAAAATTTAAAAAATGTTAAAATGATAAATCAACAATTAAAACAACTATATTGCTTTTCAATTGAATGCAAAAAAAGTTTGAATAACAATTCTTGGTGTCAGAATTACTTAAAACAAGATTTCTTTTTAAAACGATTTAGCAAAAAATATCAAAAGCCAATTATTTTTGCAAAAAAAAAAAACACTACTGAATTTGTTGGATCCCATTGTTAAAATTATTTTTAAAAATAAAAATTGATAAAATTTCTTGTTTTCCAAGTTTTTTAATTAGTAAGGATGAATAAATATTGAAAGGAATTCAAATACAATTTGAACAAAAATTCTTCTTTTCTTGATGAATTAAAATTAAATTTGGTAAAAAAATTTTAAAAAATCTGCAATATACTTTGTTGCACCTAAATTACCAAATATTTTTTCAGTTTCAAATAAAAAAATAATTTAAAGTGAATAATTCAAGTATTTTCATATTTGAAATTTAACTTTTTAATGAAATCGTACGATTTTAATAATTATTTGAAATATTAGCAAATAAATATCAAAAGTTATTTTTTAAACTTTAAACTATAATTAAGAAATATAAATTAGCCAAAAAAATGATTCTGTCTTAATTTTTTATTGCTAAAATTATATCTCATTGACCCAATATAGAATATGAAGTACTTTAAAAAAATGCCTGGTCAGTTAAAATCAGTTAAAATCAAGTCAGTTAAGATTGTTTCCAGAATTTTTTTTTGAAAACTTTAGAGGTAAAAAATTCATGGAATATCTATAAAAGAGCGTATATGGCAATATTTTTTTTCTATTTAACATTTTTCAATAAAAATTTGAGTTAAAAAAGCTCTAAAACGAATTGGTTTTAAAACAAAAAAAAACACCATGATAAAATTCAAAGTATCTCTTTTTAAAATTAAAACATTTGATATTTTCTCTGGCTATTTTTTTTAAATTGAAATATCTTAAATGCACTTTTTTATAATTTGACGAAAATTTGAGAAAAATTTAAAGATAATTACCCATCAGATTTTCATGATTTTTTAACTAAAAAGAGTTCAAAATGTGTTAATTATTTTGTTCGATTTTGTTTTTTTGATTTTTAAAACTAAAAAAAAAGTAAAAATCAATGAATCTAATCATCTGATGGAACTGCTGAGTTAACCTTGGACAATACATATCAAATGTGAGAAAAACCCATATCCTTCAAAATCTTTCCTCTTTTATGGTCAAATTTGACGAAGCAGTTCATTTCATTTTGGCAGAGTTCAAATGAGCAAATTCAATTAAGCAATTAATTAAGTCAACAATTATTCAATTGAGTTTTTTAAAATAACTAAATAAATTGTGAAATATTTGAGAACAAGTTGAAAATTGAATTATCTACTACGGAAACTGTCTTTTATCATGAATAACACGGCAAAAATGTCCAACACAGTTTGAATAAGGATGAAAAAAGACAATACAAGTGTTAAGATCAAAGATGTCGTCAAGGCGCTTTATAATGCAGACCAATCATGTTATAAATTTATCAAAGGAGTAATTCAAATTAATAGCGTTCTTAACTGGTATGCCTCATTTATGGAGGGTTTCGCACCAACCTACTTATGGGAAAAAATCAGACTAGCTGATGAAGAATTAGAAATACAAGATGCCAATACAACCCCCCCTTTCAAACATTGTACATTCAAGATTTACTGGCTTCTGCTGACAAGTGATTTGAATGAAGTAAAATATTTTATTGAAAATAGTTAAGGAAAGAATCATGAAAACAGACTTTAAACAGAAAACATCTCAAGGGATAAAAGCGAAATAGTACTTGAAGACACTGATCAGCCTCCAATTAAAGTTTAAAATCGAACAATTAGAATAAAAATCAAATGTTTGAAAAAATCAACGATTCAAAATATCATTGGTGTAACAAAATTCAAAGATTGGAAGATCCTTGTAGCTCAAGTCGGGAAGAGGCATAACTGCTTCATCTGCAATTCACTAGATCATCTTAGAAAACACTGCCCTTAACTGAAACTAAAATTCAGTGACTGTGGCAAGGTAAGCCATGCGAGGTGTTCTTTTGCTATCAAAGTATATTCAGATAAAGTAAAAGAACTAATTGATTTACCATTTGGTGATATGGATGAGAGCGACTCAAATGATGAAAAAGATAAGTCAACTCCGACAATAGGCAGCTTACAAAAATAATAAGGGATGTATAAGACAATTGGCAAAAGCAATTCAATGTTAATTCTAGGAAAAACAGGACAAAAGTATAAAAGGGTTGCATCAGCTACCTCATTAAGCGATTAAATTAACTAACAAGAACAAAAGAAACAAACAAAAGAAAACTTAGACAAAAATTATGATTAACGAATTTAGCAAAAGAAAACTTTTTAAATTAACCTTCTTCTAAAAACAAATTTGTAATTTCACATTGGAATTGCTTTCATTTACCTAAAAGGATTCATCTTTTAGAAGAGTTTTTAGCTCAAAATTGTCCCAACATTGTTCGCCTTAATAAAATAAAAGTAAATACTTGTGAAATCGACTTCTACTTTACTACGATACATAATTTTAAAAATTATTTATCATTAGTAAAGGCTCGAAAAAAACATGATGGGGGAGTACCAGTTTAAAAAAAAGATGGAATTGAATTTAAACAAGAAAATTCATTTTATAAGTTATCTACAGAACTTCTTTGTATCAATATAAGCTTATAAAATACACAATTTTTTGTGTTAAGTCTTTACAATCCACCGAATATTGAACTCCCTTTCGAACTTTTTCCTGATATTTCAAGGAAATGTGGAAAATTCATAATAGGAGATGATATGAATGCGAAGACAAAAAGATTAGGTTGTTTGAGAGAAAATGAGAATTGCCTTATCTAAGAGAAAATTATTAACAGGCTCAACCTCTCTGTAATTAGCGAAGAGAAACCAACATATAATAGATTTCAGACGGAATGTTATGAAGTCCTTGATATTTTTTTGATCCCGTCTTCACTCTCAGATAGAGTTCACGACTTCAAGGTTCTGATAGATGATGATATATTGAGTGATCATTTTCCTATTCAAGCATACATTTCAGTTTAGCATACTTTCAGTTAATTGTTCAATTTCTAATTTTAATTTCAAAGAAGTAAATTGGGGACTCTTCCAAGATCTACTTAAGTCTTCAAGCCAACACAGTAGTTACACGGAAAATATTGACGAGCTAATTGAATACATATCAAAAAGGTCATTCATGCTGCTCAAAAAAGTATACCCCTCTACTTTCAAATGTATTTTAAATCTAGCTTACCATAAAATATCGTAATACTAATTAAGGAACGAAGAAAAATAAGAAGAATTTTCCAAAAATCAAGATGTCCTTCTCTAAAGGTATCATTTAATAAGCTTACATCTGAGCTACGTCTTTGTTTAAAAGAATTTTGGAATCAAAACTGGCTCGAGTTTGTAAATAAAAAAGGAAAAAATCCACTTTCAAGTAGACCTTTTTGGAGGAAAAGAAATAAGTTCAGGTCAAAAAAACTTACAAGACAAATACCATAATTATTTAAAGATCGCAAGGAATATAATTCAGATACAGATAAAGTAAAAATTTTTGGTGATTTTTTTGGCCACAACCTTTAGTCCTCATCTTGATTCTGTTGAATCTGATGATAATTGTGAAGTTTCACAAACAATAAGGGATATCGTAGAAAATAAAGTACAAAATAATCTAAACTAACCTATCACTCTCATAGAAATTACAAAAGGTTCAAAAAAACTTAAAGATCAAGCGAGTTCTGGTCTTGATCATATTCACAACCTCATGTTAAAAAATTTACCTATAGAGACTTTATTTGAAATAATTATACTTTTTAATAAGAGTCTGGAACTAGGCCAAGTTCCAAAATCCTGGAAAATAGCAAGCATTACCATGATCCCTAAGAAATCTTTTCCTACTCAAGACCCTAACAACTATCCTCCAATTAGTATGACAAGTTGTCTTGGAAAGCTTCTTGAACGTATTATTAACATCAGAAAATATAATTTTCTTGAGAACAATAAATTACTTATACATGAGCAATAAGGATTTAGAAAACACAGACGCACTGCGGACATTTTAATATTGTCCTTTATTTAGTTTAGTTTAAAACAAGTTAAATATTTCTAAGTTAAAAAAGAAGCGTTTAAGTATTTTAAACAAATACCTTTATAGCATAATTCAAATAGAAATTCATGAAGATTATCTGTATTAGATAAAATAGCAAAAAAAATCTTCAGTCAATAGTTCTAACAAACCGTGAAAGGTATAAGAAATCTAAAAATACTCTTTAAACTTGGAGATACACATATTATGTTGCATTCAAGTTCTTATTTGATGGATCTTTTTTGTTTTTTTTTTAGATAACCACTACAGATCAACTTCACATCTCTAAAGCAGTTCCAATGGTAGAATGAAATGTATCCATAATCTTATCGATTGTTCATTTAATTAATGATATATGAGAATTCTGAAGATGGTATTGATCCAGATGGAACATATTATTCGGTTCATTGATGAGATCAGCTCGAGAATTCGAAAGGCGACTTGAATGAATTGGATAAAGATATCAATTATTGTGAAAATATCAATACACCAAAGTCAAGTCCAAGTCCGGACTTTTTTTTTAATTTTTTTTTAAGTTAAGTCAAAACTCTGACTCTGAATTTTCAGCCTTTTTGACTTTATACTTAGACTTTTGACCAACTCTGCTACTTACATTTACATAAAAATAAAAATCCAAACTTTATTTAGAATCAGACTTGTTTTAAGTAACAAGTTTAATTCAAAGTTATGACTTAAATTTATTTTTTAAATTAAAATTAATATTTTAGTTAGATTAATTGTATTATTTGATATTTTTTGTTTTATTAAATTAATAAAAAAATAGAGTCTATGTCTTAAATTTTTAATTATTAAAGAAGTAACATCATTCAAATAATTTATTATAAAAACTTGTTTAATTTTTTAAAAATAGAGAAAAATTCAAACTAAATGGTATTTTAAAACTTTTAAAAATATTTTTGCTTTGCAAAAAAAATGGGGTCAGTATTTTAGTAGGACTCATAAAAATCGACTTCTAGTAAGTCATTTAAAATATTAAAATAATGATAAAAGTTTTTATTTTGCGACAAGCTATACGTTATCAGAAAAACAGTATTCAATTGAATTGATACTAACTTATACATTCGAATTGATTTAATCTTATGGACTTTTTTCCGAGCTGAATAAACCAAAATCAAATAGGAAGAAAAAACTGGTTGTAAGATGTTAAAGCAGATCGTTTACCGTCGTTTCTGCTCGGGACATTATCCCTACAGCACTAATTCAAACTACCACTTACAGCGGTTCTAATAAAATAGCGCCGGCGCGGCCTTCCAACGGCTAAGCCGGCAGGCCTAGTCGGCCATGTCGGTCCTGTCATTTTTAACCTTGAAAATTAAAAATTTTATATATTCAGATTCAAAAAATTTTAATTAATTTTGTAAACTTATTTTGGATGAGAAATATTTAAATTTTAATTATGAATTTATTTACACTTTTATTGTAAATTTTAATAAAATTTAATTTTAAAAATTAATTTTTTTCATTTTTCGTGAAGCCAACTCTTCAGAGCAAAAAAAGAAATTTTTGCAAAAAAATTTTTTATTACAGTAAAATTTTTTGAAAAATAAAAAAAATTGATTTACAAGATAAAATTTTATTTAAATATATGTAACAGTCAATTTCTATAACACGTAATTTTGTAAATTTACTGGTCTTCCAGTAAAAATGAAAAACAAATAGGAAAAAAATTATGTTTTGTTTTTTTACTAGTAATTTTGTAAGCTTACTTTTCAGTCATTAATTATGTAAAACAATTTTTCGTGAATTGTGTTTCAATGTTTCAAAAATCCCAATAAAAAGAAAAAAAATTCGGACAATACATCAGTGACTGAAAATCATATTAACTGAATAAGCTTTAATTCTCCAAATCGAATCTAAGCCAACACGGACATAAAAAAAATTCTGGCTACTTGGAAATTCAAGCTACAAAAAAATATAAATTTTTTTTAATTACCCTTTTTTAGTAATTTACTAAAAAGCTTTCAGTAAATTACTAAAACTTAAAGAGAAAAATATTAGTTTTTTTATTTTTATTTTTATTTTGAAAATATACGTTTTGTTTCAGTAATTTACTAAACTGGTTTCAGTGAATTAATTAGATAAATAAAA
The DNA here is from genome assembly GCA_025491095.1 of Brachionus asplanchnoidis. Taxonomy (NCBI): domain Eukaryota; kingdom Metazoa; phylum Rotifera; class Eurotatoria; order Ploima; family Brachionidae; genus Brachionus; species Brachionus asplanchnoidis. The sequence goes on along the minus strand of JAILYF010000008.1, from coordinate 394,213 downwards.
AATCAGTAAATATCTAAAATTTATTTATTTTTTTATGTTTTACATTTTTACTGAAAGACCAGTAAATTTACAAATTTACGTGTTTGAGAAATTTACGGTAACGAAAAATGAAAAAAATTAATTTTTAAAATTAAATTATATTAAAATTTACAATAAAAGAGGAAATAAATCCATAATTAAAATTTAAATATTTCTCATCCAAAATAAGTTTACAAAATTTAATAAAATTTTTTGAATCTGAATATATAAAATTTTTAATTTTCAAGGTTAAAAATGACAGGACCGATATGGCCAAAAACCTTGGCCGAAATGGCCGACTAGGCCGGCCGGCTTGGCCGAACACCTTAGCCGTCTCGGCCGGATGGTAATGTTTTTAAATTTTGACCAAGATATGCCATTTAAAAGTAGTTGACTCTTTGAAGCTTTAAAACGCCATAGTTTCTGAAATAATTGTAACATAAATAAAATAATAATATATTCCCAATCAGCTCATCGAGATCTACAAAGAAAATCCCCATAAGTTTATTCTTTGGATTTTTATCCAAATTGTCCCATATATTTCAAAATATCTGAAAAATAAATAACCCGGTTAGGCCATTCTTACAAAATACTATTTATATTCTACAAAATCTTGAATATAGAGCAAACCTTTTTAAGTATTAAATCTTTATTAATATGGCATCTTGAAGTTGATGATCAATTAAAAATATCATTTCAATTCAAAAAGTTTATCTTTAGATATTAAAATAAAATTTTGATTTAATTTATTAAATTTGGATTGAGAATAAGTTTTAATTTTTATTTTATTTTCTAAATCTACATTGCATGTAAAGCATGTTATATTCGAATTACTTAAATTAAACCAAAGATTTATTATAATATCTTAAGATTAACTTTTTATATTTAAATTAAAATTATAATTATATTTTGAATTTAAATTATATTTTGAATTGATCATAAACTTCAAGATGCCATTAATATCTGATATTTTCAAACAAATAAAAAGGATAATATTTTTTGTTCAATTATCAATATCTATCTAACATTTTTTCATGTTCGAAAATTTAAAAAAAAAATTTCTTGCTTAATTTTTTAGTTATTTGTCATTTTTAAATACAGTTAATATTAAATTATTTTTTAAGATCTAAGTTAGGAAAAGAATTTTCTTTATAGAAGATTAGGGATTGATATAAATATTATGTTTATTAAATTTTGGAAAATTTTTGCTATTTTTTATTGTTTTAAAGTAATTTTTTGATTTAATTCGGCAATTCTATATGTCATAATGAATGATACAAATATTTATTTTAGATTCCAAACTTAATCACTAGTTTATGTCTTTCTTCCTAAATAGTTGAAAAAAAGTCTCAAAAAAGGTTTTTGCAGTCAAATCGATTTTAAATGACGTAATCCAATAATTCTAAGGAACAAATAAATAAAATAACATGTAATTTATTTAATATTAGTAAAAAGAAATGAAAATTACTTTTTTTTAATGATTAATCGAAAAATGTAATTTTATTGAAAATCCCACAGGCTCGACAAGAATTAAAAATTATTATTAATTAATGTATTTCTAAGTTTAAATAGAATAATTTAATTTGTTTTGTAATGAATTAAAAAAATCCGAGTAAATTGTAAAAACTAAATATTTTTTTAAAAAAATTTAAGACAATTTTGGATTTTTATTTTCCATCCCTTTTTTAAAATCTTTTAAAAAAGACTCCAAACAATTTTTATTATTTAAGTAAATTTCGATAATTTCTTATTAATTTTTAGATGAACTGTTTCGTTTTTAGTGTGATTTACACTATCGGAAATTTTTCAATTTTAGGAAACTAAATAATTTTTTAGATGAAATTTGGATACCATTATGTTTAATTAATCTTAATTGTAATATAAACATCGCCAGTTTTAGAGAAATCAAACTGTCGATTTTTAATAAACTTATCAAAGAATTTTAATATTTTTTCTAATAATTTTTTCATTGGAACATATGAATTTATTTTGAATGAAATAAATATGCTGTTTTTTTCTAAAAATTTTCAGATAATGCACACAATTCATTTTGATTAGAAATTAAAAAAATTAAAGTAAAAATATAAAAAAATTCTAATTTAAAATTTTGAGGCGAAAAAGTTTTTAGTTGGACGTGAATAATTTTGAAGTCACTGAACATTTCCATTATTTTAGGTCTGTACAATTATTTTATTACGCATAGTTTGATCAATTTGATAATTATTTAAGAGTGGGTTTTATATTAAATGAAGTAAAAAGCTCACTTTTATCACATTTATTAAATAAAATAAATTTTTAATTTATTTTTTTTCTTCCGGGATGAGAGATATTTTTCTTACGTGCTGAATTAAATTTGGGAATTTGAAAGCGATCATGATTCAAATTAAAGGTATTTTTTTTTATTGATTTTTGCCAAAAACTTTAACTTAGTTGACAAGAAAAGTAATTTTTTTAATGGAAACTTACAATAATTTAAATAGTTTTAGTCTAAATAGTCTTCCTAAAGGTGTTTCCTGTTAATTGTTTTTAATTTAAAAGTGATTTTTTCAACACAATAAAAAAATTAAAAGTTAATTTTTATTGACTTGGTCTCTTACTGTTTGTACAAGCAGTGGGTTTTTTTTACGGAAATTCTAGAAGGCCTTATTTACGTAAGAAATACTCTCTATATAATAACCAAAATTAATTTATTGACAAACATTTTCCAAATTATTTTAAAAAAAGAAGCTTTTAATATTTTTAAATTGGCCAATTTTTTTCATCAGAAAATAATTTTAATTTTAATAATTCGTTATTTTTTTAATTTAAAAATTTGAATATTTCCGACTCTTGCTGCGAATACATTTACAGGTAGAATTTAATTTATTAAAAAATAATTTTCGGATAAATTTCATCAGACAATCTTACTTAAGATCTAGTTGGAAAAATTTATTTTTCCTGATCATGCCAAAATATTCACCAATATAAAAACAATTAAGCCAAATGAGAAATTTTATATTTTTCTAAAATTAAATGATTAAATTGAGTAGAATATTGAGAAGTTATTACTTTCATTTAATTTCACTACGGTATCATAAATCATTTTAGCAATATTAATCGATTTTTTTTATTAAATATCATTATAGAAAAAAAAGCTTGACAAAAATGAAGATAGTTTTAATTTTAATATTTTTTTTTGTGTCGAATGTGATCAATGCCAAACTAACTTTTCCAATGGTGTATAGATGGAGCAAAAGAACAAAAAGCATAAACGGATGCACTGATCCGACAGAGCCGTTTCAGTGTCCTGGCTCAAACATTTGTATTTCATTGCAGTTTATTTGCGATGGTCATCCAGGTGATTGTCCTGATGATTATGATGAAGACCAAGGTCTATGCGTAGCTGGTTTGTAAATTTTTTTTGAGAGTTTACTTTTGATGATTTTATTTTATCTAATAGCTCGTCGTCCTCCAAAAGACACAATTCGCAGACTTTTGTCCGCTCAATACTCAAACTTTGGTCCCAAATTTATTGAATACATGTTCGGAAGCAAGGCTCTCCAATTGTTCTCAGCTTTACCACCACTCAAAGCAATTGATATAATTACTATATCTTTGTCAGGTTAGAAGAAAATTATTTCAAATATTTATTAAATTGAAAACTTCAAAAATTAAAATTAAAATTTTTTTAGATAATTAAAAAATTAGACTAAAGCTATTTTTTTGTTTTTTTATAAAGTTAAATTTTTGGCTAGAAAAAAGGCGAAAAATAATCGAAGATAAGATCATTTCTAAAGAAAAAATTAAAAATTTTTTGCTACATAATTTGGATAGTAATTATTCTAACAAAAAAAATTACTCTAAGTTTGCCTTATTTCTAAGAGTAGCGTTTAAGAGATTGTGGTAATTGTTTATTTTAATTAATTTCCAATAGTATTTTTGTATTAGAAATTAAATTTGGAAGAAAAGAAATTGAAAATTATTTTTTCCATTAAAATTCTGTATTCTAAATTTTTTTGTGATTAAGCAATTTAAAATATTAGGATATTATTTTATATGAGGACAAACTAATTAAATTGAAGAATGTGTATCAAAGGCTGTCGAAGTTAAAGAAAGAATCCAAAAATTTAACTATGTTCATTTGCATAAGACATATTGATTAATAAATCAACAAAATTTCAAGCATCTGCTATATTTCTTTGAAATTTATTTTTTGGCTTGAATTTTGTGCAAAGAAATGGCTTACCTGTTATTTAAAAAAAAATTTTAACTTAATTTTGTTTAAAAAATAGTACCTGTTTGATTATTCTAGACAATTTCAAATTTTTGCAGTAGTAGAAGTGAAAACTGTAGTATAGATAGTTGTTGAAAAGCTGTTCAAAAATCCCAATTAAAGTCCAAGTAATTAAAATTAAATATTTTTTTATTTTTAAATTAAATTCCAAGTCAGGACTTGGAATTTAATTTAATTTAATTTAAAGTCTTTACTTGGACATTCAGTGGTGATTTGATAACAGTATTTTACGAAAAATTACGTAAAATACCGTAAATTAGCGTAAAATCCGAAAAGTGATAAAGAGGTATTTTACGAAAAACTACGTAAATTTTCAGGATTTTGAGATAATTTTGGTAAAATTTGGTAAAATTCAAAACGACCAATTCAATGTGAAATTTTAGTACAAAAATTACAGTACAAAAAGTAAAAACGCTATAATTTATTTTCTAATTGTGCAAAAATGGTTCTATAAAAAGTACAATATTGTACAAATTTGTGCAACCGTATTCCAAGCTCTGCAAAAACTCTGCAATTTATTTCATTTTTTAATCAAATATTTTTCGATGGTGTGCATTTTACAGAAAATTTCAGAGTTTTTGCAGAGCTTGGAATACGGTTGCACAAATTTGTACAATATTGTACTTTTTATATAATCATTTTTGCACAATTAGAAAATAAATTATAGCGTTTTTACTTTTTGTACTGTAATTTTTGTACTAAAATTTCACATTGCCGACATATCTACAATTTATCATGTATTTTATATCAATTTGTAGGGCAGAGTTAGTTTTATTAAAAATCGATTTTAATTTAATTTATTTCTATATCAAAATTTAGTATTTTTATATCTGACGAAATAAACGTATGAAAAAAACTTGTGCGTCTAAACTTTTGTGCAGTACTGTATAACTTATACCAAATATACAAAAAAAAAATTTTTAAAATTAATTTTATTAACCAGCCTGATCCTTTTAACATTGTTGATAATTTTGTACATTTGAATGAGACATTTGATATCTATGTTTCAATCTTTTTTTACCATGATCCACCGTCTTGAGTTTAGAAAAATTCAGTTCGGTTCAGCCTCAAGTGTTCAGAGCGTTCTGTAGACTTTATTAATGTAAAAAGTCCGATCTATCATGTTCATAGCATGGAAAATCTTTTCATAATAAATTTCCTCTTTTATCTAAATTCTTTTCATACTTTTTTTATTTATATGCAATTTTAACAAAACGAATAGTGCAATAAACAAAGAGTAGTTGAATCAACTATCAAAATCTGCAATTGAATTGCAAAATCTCTGCAAATTTAACTATGTTAAAAAATATTTAAATCTGCTATATTTACAAAGATTACTAAATTTTACTTGAATTTTAAAACAACTATGTGTACTTTTTAGAACTTTGAGCATCCGGAAAAAAATGTTTATAGATTTTTTCTTGTTTTTTTTTCTATTCTTTTGCACTGAATTTTACAAAATCGCAAAAATAATTTTTATCATGATTTTTGATAAATAGTTTAAAATAATTATTTTTAAGTATTAAGCAATTTTTGAGACTATTCAGTTTTTATGTGATATTCATAAAGCCAGTCAGTATCCATACATTTATTTGCAACAATGAATCAAATTTTTTATTTTATTTTAGATAAGTTAATGTCTGACTTATTATTTTAATAGAAAAATGACTGAGAGCTGCTATGAACTCAAACTTATTTCTTTCAGTATAAACACTTTTTATAATAAAATTATATACAATGTTTAATAAAAATCGAATTTTAAGCAATTTTAATTTTTCTCTAAATTTTTTGCATTCTTAATTTTAACAAAATCAATTCTATATATTTAATGTATATTTTTTTTAAATTAAACTTTATCTATGTTTATTTGAAAAATCCTTTTAATCATCTATGATTTAAATATGTTATTTTAAAAACTATAATTTAAATGTTCAAGGAAGAATTTATTTCAAAGGTGCAACAACATGTTAACAGAATATAAGCTCCCATTTGGCGGGCACCTTGAAGTTGATGATCAATACAAAATATCATTTCAATTCAAAGAGTTTATATTTAAATATTAAAATTAATATTTAAATTTATTTAAATAATTTGAATGTAACATGCTTTACATGTTGTGGAGATTTAAAAAATCAAAAAATTATTTTTTAAACCCATTAATTTCATCGATTCTTAAATTTTTGTAGTTTATTTTTAGTTTTTTTACTTCAAAAGTATTTGTGTCTAGCATTCAAAATTAAATTTAAAAATAAATTTCAAATATTAAATTCCTAATAAGAAATAAAATGAAAGGAGCGATCTTAACTACAAATATTTTTGATATAAAAAATTTATTTTTTAATCTACACAACATACATGTTACATTAAAATTATTAAAATTAATTCAAAAATTTATTTTAATACCTAAGGATAAACTCTTTGAATTGAAATGATATTTTGAATTGATCATCAACTTCAGATGCCATTTGGCGATAGTTATTTTTTAATGGCAATATTATTCAGGGAAATGACTTTAAAAATAAGAATAAAAAATATTGTTAAATTCTCAAACGAAATAATTTTGATGAGTAAATTAATGACAAAGGTTTTGTTTAAATTAGAGAATGATTATTTATTTTCTTTAAATTTAATCTTTTCCCAAATCATTAAGGCCTAATTTCTTGTGAGATCGTGTGGAGTTAGATGAAAAATTTTACTTGATTGAAAGTACTGAATAAAATCAAATATTTTTAGCTCTTTATTAAAAAAAATTATTTTAAAGTGATTTTTTGAATAAAAGTCCTTTTTTTCTATTTTTTAACGAATAAGCTTGTCTTTTTGCATAAAATTTTGTAATTATATTTTTTGTGACAAAAATTTAGTCAAAAATCGATTATGACACATTTTTTCGCATAAAAGGGTAAAAAGATGAATTTTTACATAAAATTACCAATTTTTATCAGATCATAACAATAATGTTTATTTTGTAGAAAGGATATGAACTTCACATAGTCTAAAAATACGAATTTAAATATAATATTAATTTAAGGTTGATTATTTTTCAAAAATATCGCATTTAGATTTGATAATTAATTTAAAATAGATTTTAAACTCTTTAAGAAAAAAAACAGGATTTAATTAGCTTATTTAAAAAATCAAAAACATAATTTTATTGATTTAAATTTTTTTTAATTTAGTTTCGCCAACAATTGACGAATTTTCCAGAGTGATGGAAATGACTGAAGATGAAAGAAATCGATTGGCAAATGTATTGGAATCATTGCATACTGGTCAAATAAATCAATTACCAGCATACATAGTTAATTCAGCCAGCGAGGGTCTTGGTACACTCACTGATCAATTGATAAAAACAAATTTTTTAAAGTCAGATTTAAACTAATTACTTATTTTTTTTCAGTATTTATTGAATAAAATAATCTCAAGTAGGATTTTATATTGTACAAAAATTAATTTAGATGTTTTTAATAAAATTTAAATGGAATAGACAAAAAAATTTATTTATTGCAGCAAATGTTCACCACTTTGATTTAAATCTGAATTTTTCCTAATACTGTTATGTCTCGAAGTGGCATTCGAATTGAGCTCAGTGGTGGGCAATGATATGTCATTTCTGTTGAAACTAATGGTAGTTAAATCTCGAATACTGAGTGTCTTTAGTCGTGACTTTACAGTTAGATTGAGCAGTTGTTTTACTTCATTATTGAAAAAACACAGCAATAAGGACACGAATACACCTTGAAGGTTTTCAATGAGATGGTTGAAAATGTTGTAGGCCCCGGCGATTGGGGACGATTCACACAAAATAACTGGACTCATAAAAAAGTGCAGTCCAAACAATGGTAACAAGATGATGGTTGCCTTAAAAGTTTTTCTCAATTGATTGATCTCAGTTGTTTTAGATGTCTTTAAGGCTTTGAACAAAAGTCGAATTATTACAATCAAAAATGCCACATTTAGCTTAAATAGTGACATTTAAATAAATGACATTTTTTTTCGAAATAAGCTTACTATCAAAATGGATATGTTGGGAATGACTATTATATGCTCAAAACCGGATCTGCTTGCCACCCAACATCTTAACAAAAATTTACTCTAATTTAGAATTATTTTAAAAAGTGTAAACAAAAATGACTTTAAAAATATGTTTTTTTAAAAATATGTTATTTTCCATCCTTTCTGCGCAATTTCGGCTACCATAGATGTCCTCCTAGTAGGTCATCTCCGCAAGCTTGCTTGCTGTAGCTTATTCTTATTATTATTCTTATTATTATTATGATTATCAAGTTAAAAAAATCTTATTTAAAAAAAAAATTTAATTTTCTTTATGATCCTAAATGATTTTTTTTAAAGTTTATTTCAAAATTTAAATGGCTCTGAGTAATAGAACTCCTTTCGCCATTGTTTTTCTGTTTTTTTATTTAATAGTTTTTCGTTAATAAATTCAATAAATAAATAATTTTTAGTTAATTTTAAATGGTTTAAAAAAAGAAAAAGAATTTTTAAAAAAGATCCTAAATGATGAAAAGAAATAAAAGAAAAAGATCCTAAATGATGAAATTTTGAGCTTAATTTAAATAAAAAAAATTACCCATAATTTGCGTAAATTGAAGAAAAAAAGGCATAAATTGAGCACAATAAGAATGGGACCACCCATCCTATAACATAATACATCTTTAAGCTTGATTGATCCTTGAACACAGCCACTAGAATAATGAAGAGATAAAAACTTTCATTGAACATCCAAAAATAGTTTGTTGACCGAGTATAATGAAGCAGGATACCGACTATGATGCACAAATAATGATTAGATGCCATGATAGGATCCTCAGACTGAAGGCTATCTTTGAGTATGAAATAATTCCATATTATTTGCACGAATGAGTGCAGTGCCAATGAAATAAAAAAATGCTTGTGAATTAAGATGCGGTTTACTTGAAGCTTTCTAGAAGAAAAAAAATTAAAAAATTAGAAAATTTTTTTTTAATTTACCTGTATGAAAAAAACACTATTAAACCAGAGACTAAAAAAACTAAGCTCAAAAAATTAGTAACAATGTTTATATTTATGTTTCTATGCTTTAATAAAAGAGTTGGCTCAACACATTTTGTATAGTCGGCCCATTCGTTTCCCTCCAATCTGAACCAGGTGGCATTTTCGCTGCACTTGAATCTGGCCTGACCCAAAACAGTGTGACAATTGTCTTCTATATGATAATGAGGACACTCTACTTCACTTATATGACCAGCTTTTGTTGCTCTATGACACGACCAGCCGTCCCATACAGCATCGCAGTGTGACCCATCATAAACACTAGTTGACAGAACATTCGAGCAACAATCTTGGGCCGCCTCGCTGCATTCCTTCCATTTGTTGAATATAATATCATTTTTTAATTGAGAGCGAAGCTGGTTTTGGTCAATTGGCAGCGAAATGTTGTAGTCCGCAGGAGAAAAGGAATGAAATACATAAATTAGGTAGTTAAAGCAATATATTTGAGCCATGATGTTAAAGTGATCAGGGTTCATGGGCTCATGGTTGGTCAGACGACAAAGCGTTCTTGATTCATTCATTTTTTTGTATTTTTTCTAAATTTTTTTTTTAATTGAAATTTTGATCAACTTAAATAGTTGTCAGAGAGAAAGATAGAGAGAGAAAAAATTGTCTAATTAATCAAATTTTATCTCGAACCAAAAAATTGGACACGAATCTTGAAAAAAGATAAGATCGTGGCTGAAATTGTGTTAATTTATTAGAATACTTAAGAGCAATTAGGATAGATTTTTTATTTTTGTTAAAAACAAGTGTTTTATTTTAGCTAATAAATCTAAAAAAAAGAACAAATTTTTTTAATGCAAATTTTTGTATGAGAAAGTGGTGGAAGCAGCACAAATAGAGCCTTAAAGCGCTAGTCTTTGCAATTGATTTGAATCTAAAGCTTGATTTTTTTAATTAAAATAAATTCTATTTTTATTCTATTATGTGACATTTATTCTTCTCCTTAATCCCCAAACGTTTAAATAAACCTTTTTCTTTTGTTCTCAGCAGAGAGTGTATAAATAGCTCAACAAGATACAATAATTATCTTCAAGTAATCCGATCTTGAGTATCTCAACATGCGCTGATTTATGCTTGACCAAAATTTTTTTTTAAATTAATTAATCTTCTCAGACACAATGCTGATATCTTTAGAAAAAAAATTTTAATATTTTGTGTTTAATTAACACCATAAAACTAAAAATTAAAAAATTACTGTTTGTAAGAAAATTGCTCATCAAATTATGATAAATCTAATTAATTTCCACATATTTTAAAAAATCAATTTCTTAACCTCATTTTAAGAAAAGCTTTAAAAATGATGTTTAATGATCTATTTATTTTATATTCAGGATGAAAAAAGGTACTCTATTTTATCCCTATTTCATCCTGATAGTCAAAGTCAGCATAAGTTGAATGATTCCCATTTTTAAAAAATTAAAATATTCAGTTAATAAAAAGTAAAATTCAAATCAAATGCAATGATTGACAAATTTTCTTTATCAATTTAAACAATTTTGGTGTTTCAATGATTGGAAAAATCGATTTCTAAAAAAATCATAATGGAATTCTAATTCACAGAATATATTTTAATAAAAATTAATCAATTACAATTTTGAATTCCTTTTTTTTTGATTATACAGAGAAGGATTATTTAAAATACCAAATTTAAAATATTTCTCCTAAAATACAGTTAAGTCTTTAAAGTAAAAATCAAGAATTTAATTAAGTACAAATTTCTAAAATTTTTTGAATATAAAATCTAAGGTAAATTTTTCTATATTAACTTGATTTAAAAAAATTTAAAAATAAATATTTTTGCTTATAATTTTTATATGTATGGCTTTATTCATAAAATTTTATAATTCTTCTCAGCATAATTTAAAAAAAAAATCTTTAAATTTTATTTTCAATAAAAAAAAATTTTTGAGAAAAAAAAATATTTAAAAAATCTAGTTAAATCTTGATAAATTCATTGATTAGTAATCAACTCTGTATTTTGAAAAAAACATTTAAAACACAAAATATTAAATAAAAACAATTTAAATATTAATAAATTTAACCTTTTTATTTTAAAAAATCATAAATAAAAAAATTACACTTTATTTTTTGATCAATTAGAAAACTAATATTTAATATTTCTTTTTACAAACCCAAGTCTAAATTAAAGCTATTTTTATAATATTAATTTAATTTATTTTCAAAACATCCAAAAACAATGATCACTTCTGTCTGATTGATTACAAGGCCTAATCCAGCAACACTGCACTTTTAGTTATACATTTTTTCGAAAAAAACATCGTATACTTCATAGAAATAAAGAGAAAATTATAAAAAATAATTTTAGTATCATCTAGATAAAATATGTTTAGAGAAAATACTAATTTCTGATTTTAGTCAACTAGCTTTTTATATTAATGAAAGCATTTAAATTTCAAAATGACTAAAATAAGATTAAATGAAGATTAGAAATTAAGTTTTTGACGAACCCAAAATCGATATTTATTTTTGGATAAATTTTAATTGAAAGAGATTTTTAAAGGAACCATCTTGAAAATTGACTGTGTCAAACTCGAAAAGATATTTGAAGCGTTTTTTAAGGTGAATAAATTGGCTGTGAATATTTTTCCCCAAGCACTTCTTCTAAAAATAGAATTTATAATCGAAACAGTTTTAATATGATTTATTATAAAAATAAAAGAGATATTTTTTAATATAATGCTTTTTGTTAAATTGATTCTAATATTATTTATTATTAAGAAAAAAAATTTAAAAATAGAAATTAAATCTTGCTAAATAGAGTTATTAATAAACCTTTTCAAATCTTTTTTTTTTATCTGCAGTTTCTATTCTTTATTGAATTAAATTAGCGGTTTTTAAAAACTAAGCCCAAATTCGCTTGGTCGTTTAACAAAATCACTTAAAACCTAATGAGTTAATTAAGACTATGGTTTTTTTAAGAAGGCGCTTTGAAGAAAATCTTAAAAATATTTAAGCAATTATTATTGATATTTTTTTCATCGATACACCAGATTTTAATTAAGTCAAAATAATTCCTTGAGAATTTTCTAAAAAATATGAATAAAAATTAAAAATTCTAGACAAAAATTTAAATATCAAAATAGTAAAATTTTAATTTTAAATACTAAAATTTTTTCTAAATTTAAATCTGACAAAAGCATTAACTTATTTTTGATTTTTTTTCATTATCAATGTAAAAATTCAAATTCAAATATTAAATAAATGTTTTCAGTGAAAAAAGAAACTAATCGAACATATCAGGAATGGAGATTTTTATAGGCAAAATAATTAAATATTCGAAAATATATTATTTAAAATTTTGAATTTTTTTAAATTAATTTTACGACCTTTCACGAATTCTTCGGTGTTATAATTTTTTCGGTCCTTTTAACACACTATTATTAACCAAAATAAATATATTTTTGAAATCTCTACTTACCATTATGTTTAAAATTTTGTGTTATTTTTAAAAATTAAGTTAATCTTCTTCCTTTATTTTAAAAATTTTATTTTTTTTACTTTTATAAAAACATATCCCCTACTAGCCCTTATTATCAATGGAGAATTTCACAAGCTTTTAAAAATATTTTCATGCAGCAAACTATTTCCTATGGTCAATGAAACGCATCTACAATAGACGCCTTCCTTTGTAAGTCGTCTCCACAAGTCTGCTTGCTGTAGTTTATTCATATTTTTATTATTATTAAAGTCAGGGTTTTAGTAGGACTCGAATTTTATTGCTCATTTTTAAACGAGATTTTCTTTTTCGATAATCATTTTTCGATTTGTAATAAATAAGGGTAAGAATATTTTTTTGAACTAATTATTTCGGTGGCTTTATTCTATATTTAAAAAATTAAGAATTAAAAAAAATCAAGTCAATTTGAAATTTCAATTTATATATTTGTTTTGTTATTAGATGAAAAAAAAAATCTAAATTTTATAATATATATATTATTCTTTTTAATTTTATTTATTATTGGAAATTCAATTTTATTTTAGTTTCAATTATTAATTACTTTATTTAATTTTAGAAGAGATAATCTGACCTGCTATTCAAAATTTGTTTATTTTTAGCATTATTTAAATTACTGTAAAATCATTTTTCTTAATATTTTACTAAATAACTATATCAATTGAATTTTACAATCAATTAAAAATACTGATTTTTATTATTTAATCTAATTCAAAAAGGGGTATATTTAACCGATCTCTATAATTATTTAAATGATCTCCAAAATTTTTTGATCACCTAATTTAATTATTTTGAGACTTGTTTTTAAGTCACAGTTTTAAGTCTAAGTCACAAAAAATTAAGTCAAGTAAATGACTTGACTTGACTTAAAACTTGTGACCAAATTTGAGAGATGACATTTTTGAAGATGTTTTGTGTCCAATCAAAAATTTTCAAGGCAATATATTATTAGGCTGTATTTCCTATTTTTTATACTGTTTCTTAGGCCAGATGATTGTTGAACATACCTTTCAGGTATCAGATAGTTGAACAACCAATACATTGGATTTGATCTTGACCACTTGCGAAAACAGACTTACAAACATAGTCAATAAGCCACCTCTAGATGTCTTAAATAGAGGTCATACTGTCTTAAGCTGCATGTTTATGACTTACAATAGCTGAGCTAAGATATTTGATAAAAGAAGTTACAATTTCTGCAGAGTTACAATTGCTGCAGAGTTACAATTTGTTACAGTTACTATTACTTCTTTATGGAAAACGAATAGTTTGATTGGGAAAGAATTTTTGAAAAAAAGATTATTGCAATGAGTTTTTCTTGAATGCTTATAACAATTTACTCAAAAATTTAATACCAAAGCGTGATCATTAAAAAAATTATTATTTGGTTAACAGCACCAGCTAGGAAACTCATCAAGTATCTCAAAAACATATGGTACAAATACTTATCGTCGAACAAAAATCAGTATGTACTTGATGATTTTTAGAAAAAACTTTTTAAAAGATGATTAAGAGAGACCTTAAAAAAAGTTTAGCTTGAGATAAAATGAAATCTACAAATGCACCAAAAATGGCTTGTTGGTCTAAATGAAGATTAATGCAAGCTTTTACACATTGGAAACAATTATCCTCATAACGCATACCTTATAGATAATAAGCAAATTTCTAAAACAAAACAAGAAAAAGACTGTTACCCACACTTTAAGCACTCACTTACTTGATGATCAACTCGTGTTTAAATCATATATATAGAAAACGTGATTATATTATTAATGTTATTAATATATTATTAATTAACACGCCTTGCAATACTTCTAGAATCAGAATGGAATTCTATTCTAGAAGATTTATCATTTCTAACGAGATACAGATGTCAACGCTATATATAAGATACGAACATTACCCTTTTAAAAGACATTATATTATTATATTATATTACTTTATATTTATATTTTATTATTGCAATAAACTATTAAACAACAATCCCTGCTATTCTTCCAGTAACAACTTGGTAGCTGCAATAGAAACATCAATTGATCAATTGAGAAGTATACGAAACTAGTTAAATAAGATAAATTTTAGAATGTCCATTTTGGTACCAATTGAAGACAAAAAACCGTTTGATTCATGGAAAGTAGAGGAACTGAAAGGAGTACTCTTGGCTCAGGCTCGATGCTTGGGTGCGAGATACTTGGTCTCAGATAACGATGAACTTGAAGAAGTATCCGAAGAAGCTTTCAATGGCTGGATAGAAGAAGTGACCAGCTCACAGGGTGCTAAAAAAGTGCACCTAATAGACTTAATCATCAGATTAGGTACTTTGACGGCTAGTAATGTTAACAGAGTAATTAACATTGAATCCGAACTCAGAACGAAGCAAAAATAGTTCAAAGAAAGAGAAGAAGAACTCAGAGCCAAAGCTGAGGAACTCAATGAACTGGAGAAGCTTAAACTTAGCATCAGTCAAACAGATGTTATAAACAATAATAGCCAAACAGGGAATCATGAGAGGAAAACATGATCATGAAAAACATGATAATGAAAAACAAGAACTTGAAATGGGATGACATAAAGGCGCACTTCAAGAGTTCAAACAAATTGTTTCAGGTAGAATCGACAACACTTACTCAAATGATTAACCTCAAATTAGATGACGTGTTGTGGCGAATTCTTAATCAGATTTCAGAATTTTTGTGTTAAGCTATCACGTACACACGAATCTGATAAAGTTCGTTTAATAATAAGAGCAGTCCCAAAGAGAATTGGTGAAGAATTAATGCTCAGACAAATAGAGCGTCTAGACGAAGCTCTAAATGTTGAAAAGGTGATGCATGGCTGCATGGGGAATACATCTTACAACACAATTAAAGCCAACATGGCTCGATATGTTGGCAGTAATAAATCGAATGGTAGAAGCAATAAATTTTACTATTATGGTAAGAACGATGGTAAAAGACAACAGTATTATCAAAAAACATAAACTGAACTCAAAAAGAAGACTTTCAGTACGGGATGACATTGTATGCTATAAGTGAAATAAACGTGGCCATGTGAAAAAAGACTGTAAGTCGAAGTATAAAGACAAAAGTCACAAAGGAAATTACAAAAAAATCAATGTGGCAAACGCTATATAAGCTAGCGAATCATCAGCCGATGATGATCAGTGTAATATAGAAGCTGAAGGGAAATTACTCACCAGTCGTGGGTTAATTGACGGGGAACCCATGAAAATTGCATTCGATTGCGGTGCAATCGTCTCGATAATTTCAAAAAAAATAATTGACAAACATGTAATAGAGACCATTCCGACGAACAAGAAAGTAAAAAAAGCAGACAACTCTGTTCTAGAGATTGATTAAATGACAAAGAAAATAGAGTTGAACATAAGCGGTCACATATGTTTTTTAGAATTTTGGGTGATAGATAATCAAGAAAGCGAGATAAGCAAATAGTGTTCTTGGAATGATTTAAAGAACATTTAAATTTCACAAAAATGATTTAATTTGAGATATTTGTGCATTTTTGGTCAATTTTTCCGATTTTTTCCGAAATAATTCTCAATTTCTTTTTTTTCAAGATAACCAGCTCAGAATAGAGAGCATTTAATTCTCTATCAGGAAATATGTCGATCGAGTAGATTCGTTTGATTAAATTTTGAGATAAAAAAGCTTGAATAAGATTTACTTTATATAAGGCTGTAAAGATTCAGACTCCCCTAGCCAAAAAAAATAAAATTTGGACCCCCCCTAAAATATATTTGGTTTTCATGTATTTGTATACGTAGAATCCAAAAATGAGGTCGAAATCTATATCTGGAGATAGTGTGGAAGTTTTTTCATCACGCGAACTTATTAAAACAATCGATTAAGAGTCTTTCAAAATGGAAAATCTTAGAATTTTATGGCAATTAATTAGATGAGCAAAGGAAAGGATCGTGGGCAACACTCGGCTTTAGCCTTGTTGTAAAGAATAATTGATTTTTTTGTTAATAATTTGAAAATTAATAATTTATTCATTATAAGTCCCCGTCTTATATTGGTGATAGCGGTTAGGCTTTAAATTGTGTAAGCTAGTCAAGAGTTAAAAATCAAGCTTGTTAGGAATCATGCGTGTGCTAAAATAAAGTTTAGTAAGAAGCGTGTTAGTAAGAGAGTAGAATCGAAAATTCGTGACGTGAAAAGAAGATTAAGCTTTAAATTGGTAAGCTAATCAAGTTTGATTCGAGTGTGTAGAATCAAGTGTTGTTAAAAAATATAAAGCGTGAATTCAAATCAAAATGTGATTAGGAGATTAGTTTTATTGTTAAAAGAGAACAATAAAAGATAATATTGCAGTGTGTTCGCGTTTATAACCTCGATTTCAACTTTTTTATAAATATCCTTAATTTTACGCAAATCTTCAAATCCAATTGAACTGAATTGTTCTAAATAGCCTCAAACATTAGTAAAGGCAGCAAAGCCGATATCTTTAGATATGTACTCTCTCTCAATTTCAATATCTTCGTCATCTGATTCTAACACCGACTTATCCTTTTGTTCAACTAGATTAGCTTCGACCAGAACTTCTTCGACTATTTCTTGTACATTTGGAACATAAAAAGTCGAACAAGAATCATCAACACTGAAGTAATCCTCCGAATTCATATCAGTACTTTTATCATGTTTTCTAAGCGTATCTAAAAGTTGATCAAGCTATACATCTCTAGGTGATGTTTTTGACGGTTTTTCAGGCACATTTAGTTTTTTAATCAAATCATCAGGCAAAATCTGTGTATGCTTCCAACATCTTTTGATTAAACTTCTCATCAACATTCCCCCAAGCATCATCTAGAAAATCTATACATGTCTTTAAGTCAATTGGTTTGAAAGCTTGCTTTGATTCGAATAAATTAATCCAATAACAAGATTTTTTCTGTAATTTTGTTTAAAAATCTTGATTATGCCAGCATCAAGTGGCTGGATCTTAGAAGTTGTGTTGACCGGTAAACAAATAATTTTAAGATGCTTAAATTTAATATGGCTGCTATCAACGTGAGCCGGG
Organism: Brachionus asplanchnoidis; assembly: GCA_025491095.1. Classification (NCBI taxonomy): domain Eukaryota; kingdom Metazoa; phylum Rotifera; class Eurotatoria; order Ploima; family Brachionidae; genus Brachionus; species Brachionus asplanchnoidis. The sequence goes on along the minus strand of JAILYF010000008.1, from coordinate 376,352 downwards.
CAGTTATCAATAAATAATAACAAGTCTCTTTCTAATCGACTATCAAACCACTTTAGATAATCGAGCCATATCTCACCGGTCATCCAAGCTGTAGAATTGTTTCTGTATTTAATGGCTAAAGTTTTTATGTGTTTAAAGCAACGTGAATTTTGACTTTTACCAATCAACCATGGCATAATTTTAGCACTACCAGTGGCATTAGTTGTAAACAAAAGAGCGACACGGGATTTATCTTTTTTAAAACCCTTACATTTTTCATCCTTGGCAACAATAGTCCTATTTGGACCAATTCTATAAAACAAGGCAGTCTCGTCACAATTGTAGATATCGCCAGATTCTTACTTTAAAACTTCAGGTTTAATTTTTTGTTTGAATTCTTCAATTAAAAGATTGTTTACGGATTCACTTTCTCCATTCATAGTTTTAGATGATAATTGAAATATTTCCAAAAAATTAGACACCCAACCTTTAGAAGCTTCAAAATTATCTTTCACCGGTGTGTTTTGCATCTTTAACTCGTCATAAAATTGTAACGATCTTTCATGAAGAATTTCATGCGAAAGTGGAATATTTGCAGATCTTGCTGCAGTGTACCATTTGTAAAGAGACTCTTCGACTAAATTAAAATAACCTTTTAAAATACGACTGTTTTTATTAGCTGGTCCGTTTTCAGCTTTATAGTTAAGATATTTTTCTTTTTCTTTTATTATTTTGCTAACAGTTGACCTGTCAGTATTGAACTCTGTAGTAAGGTCATCATCGCTTTTATCTGTTTTTAATTTTTCTTAAACAATAGCAATTTTTGTTTCAATTAAAATTGTTGTTCGCTTTTTTCGGCTGATTTTTTTACAATAAATTTTTTTGTGATAAAAGTGTAGCTTATTTCCTATTGTGTATATGTAATAATTTTTTTCAAAAAAACGGGTTATAAGTAAATTTGGGGATATCTCTAGTGGATTTAACTTAACATTATTTTTAATGTAAATGTACTAGAAGAAATCCGTTCTTAAATAATTCAGGGATAAATCCAAATTGGGATATAAGTATGTAGTGATATAACCGCAGACTGACTGTAGCTAAATTTGTTGAAGCATCGAGAAAGTTGGGTGTGATAATTTCTTATAATGTTAAAAAATTGTGTATCAAGAAAAATTTCGTGGTTGTTGCATAGGGAGAAATTTAAAATCTAGTGTGTCGATTCTTAGTGTGATAAGAAAACATTAGAAAAAGCGATTAAAGCTTAGTAACAAGGAGATTTCAAATAAATAGTTGCGATTATTGTGTTAAAAAAAAATCAAGTCATTTTGAAATTGTGATCAAGCGTTAGCGATTTTAGAGAGAAAATCAAGTTGTGTTGTTAAGAGTTGTCAAGCTTAGTGATTGTTATAATTAGAAATAGAAAAAATGTTCAATCGTGGTATATAAATAATTTGGCTTACGATGGTGAGAGCGGATGTTATGATGAATTTGTGGCTGCATTCAGATATGACTGCATAATCTATGGATGGGATACAAAGAAGCAAGCGGAGGAAATTGAGTTTTATTTAGTTAGTAAAGCAAAAAAAGCTTTCGACCACATGCAAGCAGCTGATAAAGAAGATATCAAGAAGATATTAGATACGTAAAAATGGAAATAAATAAAGTCACCCGAGTATTATTTAAATTTGTTTTATTCAAGGTAATTGAAACAGGATGAGAAAAAAGGAGATTTTTCTCACGACATAGAAAGGCTTTTAGATAAAGGAATGCCTGGCTCAGAACCAAATGGTAGATCAAGAATGTTGATGTCGAGATTAGTTTTAACTGTGCCAAGTCACATCAAGAGTTTCCTTGAGTTACAATCAGATAAAAGTTGGTCCGATATTGTTAGTGTGTTCGACAAGTCTGTCGATTTTAAGAAATTGTACACAGGGCATTTCCAACAAATTAAGCAAGAACCAATGGAAATTAACAAAATGGAACATAGAGAGTCTAAGTTTTGGAATTCAAAGAGCGTGAAATTTAATGGTAGTTGCAATTTTTGTGGCAAGTTTGGTCACAAGAGTATGGATTGTTTAACAAGAATTAATCAATCTTCAAGAAAGGAATCGAATAAGAATAGTTTTAGGGGTTATAGTAAATTAAGTGAATATCGAACATCAAGCAAGCGAACCGATTTAATCAAGAGAGGTACAACAAGGGTATTGGTAATAATAATAACAGATACCAAATCATTCAATAATTAAGTAGTCCAAAATTTGGCAAAAAGTTATAACATTGATGCTGAATTAGATGAGTACGAAAGTCTAGAGGAGACTACAAATACAATTTATGTTCAAAATTGTACTCATAATCAAGCATCGAATCTGGTAAGAGTTAGTGCAGCGTTAGAGGTAAACAATCAAAACATACCGATGAACATGTTAATTGATTCAGGAGAAACAGCGTCCTTTATGTGTCTGGATAGATTACCAAAAGATATAGCTAATCAATTGGAGCAATTTTTAAACAGTAATGTCCAAGTTGATGGATGGGATCTCAAGAAAGCCGACTTAACAATAAGATCAGCTCGTAAGACAATCAAGTGTGCAACTGGCCAAGTCAAATAAAGGATCAACGAATGGGTGGGAAATCATGAGTTTATTTTCGTAAATGTGTCAGAAACTTGTATATTGGGTATCAACTTTCTCAAGAAATTCAAAGCAAATTTCGACTTTGAAAAGAGCCAAAAATCGATCAAAGATAATGATGATGAATTTCGGTTGAGTTATATTTCAAAGCTAGTTGAAGAAGAGTAACCGTATTCAAAAGTAATAATACTAGAAGTATTTGTTAAGGTAAATTCCGAAAATTTAGTTAAAGTCAAGATTGATGGTGTGGATAAATCCAAAGGGATAATGTTTGAACCTAAATCGCCGTCAATCAGCGATTTATCAAGAGGTGTTGTGTGGGCTAAAAGTGAAGGAAAAGTTCAAGAAGATGGGACAATTTATGCTAGTCATTTAAATGCGTCAAATAACGATACTGTGATAGATAATGGGACAGTAATCGGAGTAGTAAACGAGGCTAAGGTCGTTCAGGATTAAGCTGAGGATGTTCAAGATGTAAAGAAGTCTTCTGAACAAGTGTTTAAAATAGATTTTTCAAAAATTCATATTAGTAAGGAATTGTCGGTCAACAGGGCATAAAATAAATACAGGTGATTCAGTACCGTTAAGGCAAAGAGCTTATAGAATACCTTTTGCAGCTCAAGAGGAGGTAGATCGTCAAATAAGACAAATATTAAGAAACAAAGTTTTCGAGGAAAGTCATAGTCCGTGGTCTAGCCCAATCATATTGGTCAAGAAAAAAGTTCAAGATGGGCAAAAGCAAGAATTTAGGTTTTGCATAGACTTTAGAAAACTTAATAAAGTCACAGTAAAGGATTCATATCCGCTGCAGCGGATAGACCACACAATAGATACGTTAGATGGGTCAAAATTTTTAAGTACGCTAGATTTAGCTAGTGGATATTGGCAAATACAACACACGTGAAGATAAGGAGAAAACAGCATTCATAGCAAACAATAAGCTGTAACATTTCAGCGTTATGCCGTTTGATCTATAAAATGCGCCGTCTACATTTCAAAGACTTATGGATACACTACTTAGGAATCTGACATGGAAGAACTGTCTGGTCTATTTAGACGATGTTATGGTGTATTTAAGGGATTTTATATCACATTTGTATCGTCTAGATTTGATCTTAACAAGGTTTAAAGGCGCTAATTTAAAGTTTAAACCGTCAAAATGTTGTTTTGGAATGAGTCAAGTGAATTATATAGGGTACTGCATAACAAGTTTTGGGTTAAAACCTAATCAAGCTAAGACAAAAGTTATTTCAAAAATGGAAGCTTCAAAGAATAAGGAAGATAGAAAGCGTTTTTTAGTATATTTTGGGTGTCGTATTTTCGCCTATTTATTCCTGAATTTAGTACGACTGCGGCATTTTTGCTTTAGCTAACAAAAACTAAAATGATTTTTCAGTGGACAAGTGAGACCAAAGAAGCTTTCGAAAGGATTAAAGAAAAAATAATCAAGGCACCAGTGCTGATTTATCTAGATTTCAAGAAGGAATTTTCAATTTATACAGATGCTTCTGGAGATAGAATTGGAGCAGTGTTAACGCAAATGGTTAATATCAAGATTCAACCAGTTGCGTATGGAAGCCGTCAGCTCAATGTAAGTGAAAGAAACTATTCGACTAGCGAGAGAGAGATGCTAACAATAGTTTGGGCTTCAAGGCATTTTAAAGCGTATATTCATGGCAGACACATTAAATTTTTTACTGAACATAAACCGCTTAGTACTTTGGTCAAGTCAAAAGAGCCAAATGGTCGGTTATATAAGTTGTTGTTAAAACTGTAAGAATTAGATTATTCTATTGTATATTGTCCAGGGAAACAGAATAATACAGCTGATGTTTTATTAAGAATTACTCAAGAAGGAGTTAATAGTACTGAACTATTAAAAGTCGAGCATAATGTGGATGCGTTAGATTTTAAAATAAATATAGATTGGGAATTTGAGCCAGATATGGACAGAGAAATATCCGTAGTCAAGCTAGCAATCAAAGCAGGTGACAAAATCGATTTTCAAGATCTGGAAAATGCGAGTTATTGGAAGACAAATCAAGACCAATTAATTATCGAAAGAGGTACACTCTAACTAAAGGGTAAAGCTAGCACAAATTTGGTAATTGTTCCAAAGCACAAACAGTTACAAATTTGCAGTTTATACCATGATGCAATCACTTCGGGTCACTTAGGGTTCGAGAAGACTTTCAGAAGCTTGGAAGCAAGGTTAAGTTGGCCTGGTATCAAGTCGTTTGTCTTTGATTTTTGTAAATCATGCGACGCGTGCAAAAAATTCAAGTTATCAACAAAAAGAGCAACAAGCAATAACTTTTAGTATCAATCAAAGTGAACCAAATCTGGGATTTAATTTGTGTAGATGTTGCAGGTCCGTTTAAGATGACAATAAGAAGCAACAGATTTATTATTATTGCAATTTACCATTTATCAAAGTTTGTCGTTGCCAAGGCTAACCCAAGTTACACAGCTGAGATCACAGTGATGATTTTAAAAGAAGACGTAATCAGCAAGTTCGAAACACCATTATCATGGTTAGCCGATAAAGGTAGAAATTTTGAGGCAACTATGTTCAAGGAATTTTGTCAAGAGTATAGCATAAAGAAATTGAAAATAACAGGGTACCATCCACAATGTAATAGATTGGTGGAAAAAACAATTAAACCAATTAAGCAATTAAATTAATACTCCAGAATTAAGTATTAAGGAAAAAGAACTGACCCAAAATAAATGGGTCCTTTCGTAATCAAGAAAAAAATAAACGAGTGCAATTATGATATTGTGTTATATTTATTCTTTTACCCATACCGAGCTAAAGCTCCTTCATATTAAACAAATAAAGATTGAAAAATTTAAAAATTTTAATTTTTTTTCTTTTTTACTGGTAATTTAAGGGTTGTGACCATTGGAATGATCGAAAAGGTTTTGAAACCTATTTTGCAGTCCTCATGCGAATTTAAATATTTTTAATTAAACAAAAAAGATTCAGCTAAAGATTGATTGATAAAAAAAATTAAAAATATTTGAAAATTAATAAATAAATGAAGGAAGGTGAGTTTTGTTTAAAATTTAAAGTAAAATAAACTGAAATTAAAAAAAAAAAGAAAAATTTTTAAAATCAAGCATATAAATTTTTATTTTAGTGAATCTTTTCTTTGATTAGCACCTATATTAATAAAAGAAGGTGCAAAAAATTGAAAAAGAAAATAACTGGAGATCAAAATAATAATAATAATAATAATAATAATTTATTTATTTAAAAATAATTTATTTAATAATCAAAAACATAGTTTTTTATTCCACTAAAATATTCTATCTAATTTTTGTTTTTTTTTATTTTTTAAATCATATAACTTTACATTGCCTTTAAGGCGTTTAATGAAATAAATAAACAAATAATAAATTTATTAATAATAATTTTTTCATAATTAATATCTATTTAATTAATTCTACAAATCAATTATGTACAAATTAAAGGATTTGATTTTTTTAATTTTTGGAAAAATTGACAATTTCCTACTGAATGATCTCCAATTTTATTTTAATCAAAAAAAATTTATAATTCTTTATTAAGGAAATTTTTTAGTTTTAAATACTGTTTAGTTAAATTGCCTGAAAAAATAAACTTTTTTTGTACTGAATCCGAATCCAATAATTAGGCACATTCGGTAAAATATTTTGAATTTTTTTTTAAACTAAAAAAATTACCAAACCGCTGTCACTCACCCGTTACAATATTGTTGGTGATAATTATCATAATTCTTGTTATCGTGGTATTTGTCCAAATATTCTATTGGAAAAGTTAAGTAACACCATTTTGAAGCCAATGTGCCTGGTATCGGCAATTGAACTAGCGGATCAAATTTTCTGCTCTCAAAATCAAAACTTGACGATGACAGCTCATAAAATTCGCTCTGTGGCCCGTCATGCTCTTCAATTAAATACTCTATTTTCGAATTGACCACTCTGGTTGTTGATATGCATTGGTAGCTTAGCGAAATGGGTATGGTCGCAATCTCTGACCACTGCCGGCTTTCCAAATCAAACAACTCGATGCATGGCGCAAGACGAAACTTCTCGTCATCACCTGCAAACAAAATTATTTTCTCATCCGAATAAAACACACTCGGATTAAAGCGGCACGTAATCGGCGCCTCACACAATTCAACATTGCCGCTTTCCAAGTCCACCAAATAGGACTGTTGACTGAGTGAATTTTTCTCAGTGAGCTTGCCACCAACAATAAAAATTTTTTTTTTCATATCTTGAGTGAACACACAAGCCCCGGGCCATTTGAGAATGGGCAAAAGTGAACTTTTTATGTCAGCCTGGGTCCATGTGTCATCCTCTATGGAGTAGAGCTCGAATGGAGAGTGAATTGGAAAGGTTGCATAAAAATTACCAATGCTGCCGTATACGCCGCCAACAGCGATTATGGTGTCGTGTGTGGTGGTGAGCGTAAAAAATTGTCTTTTCTCTTTCATTGAGGCTATGGGCGACCATCGGGCACTTTTGGGGTCGAATCTGTAGCACTTGCTGCAGGTCTCGCGCTCTTTCTCACTATAGCCACCACAGGCGTACAAATAATTGTTGACCACTGCAAATTTTTGGCTGAGTATTTTTGACGTTGCCTGAGACTGGCACAAATATTGCCAACACTCTTCACGACCATTCAGAGCATACATAGACTCATTGACACAAACCATCACAGGTGTATTGCGAATTTTAGACCTTGGCGAAACACACGTGTACTGGTACTTGGGCAATGAGAAAAATTCATATGCCTCGATGATCAGTTCGTTTAGTTGACCACTGGTCTTGAAGATGGTGTGTCTGGACACATTTTTTATAAAATCTTCGGCATTTATTGTTAAAAAGCGAACATTTTTTAATAAATTGTACAAGTTGATATTTTTTAATTTATTTTTTTCAATCCATTCAATGCACACTTCGAAGACCTTTGTCTCTGGGAACAAATTGAGCTTGTCACTTGACATATGCAAGCACATTTGATCAAAATTTAGTTTATAAAATAATTTATTTTCAACTAATTGAGTGAAATTTTTTAAAATAAAAGTGTCTATTCTAGGTTTTAAAGACTTAAGGGTGTAGAATTCGGCTAGATTTAAAATGTGGATACAGTTGGTGATGGTCAGTGTGTCGAAGAGGAATTCTTCGCACAAATTTAAGGCAAATTTAAGCTGTAGCTGACAAACTGCTCCAAGGACACAATCGATGTTGTTCTCGTTGAGACTCAGTTGACCAGTGTAGATGAAATTCAGAGTTTGTTCGATGCCTTCTGATGAAATGCCTTTCAGTTCGATTATGTCCTGGCGACTTTCTTGCATTCCACTGCGAAGCATTGCGTCAAAAAAGTCACTCGTTGCTATTAAAAGACACTTGTGGACATTGTATAATTTGGCATTGACACTTAGTTGTAAGTCGGTTGATGGTGGTTGTTGGAAGCGTTGTTCGTCAAGCTTTCCAAATAAATACGCTCTGAAATCACTCGATTTTCTTATGTGCGTCATTTTGATAATTTTTTTTTTTATGAATATTTATTTTAATAAAATATTTATTTTTATGCTCTTAATCGATTATTTTTCTAGGATATTACTGTTATAAAATATTTTCATGTTAATAGTTAGAATTTTAGATCTTATTTTTTTAGATTAAAAATTTTTTATTTACAACTTTATCTATAATTAGAAAATTTTTTCAATATTTTTTAAAACAACATCTTAAGTTCTTTAATAAAAAAGGTAAAAATCATTTTATTTTTTCAAAACTAAAAGCATCGCAGTGTCTTTTTTTAGCATTATTTTGATTCAAAACTTCAATTTTTTTATCAAAAATCGTTTTTGTTAGTCAGTAATTCCAATAATTAAATTCTAAATAATGAAATACTAAACAAAATAAAGAATATTTCTTTTAGATCTAAAATCTAAGCTATTTGAAATTTCTTAATAACTTTCTAAGAAAATCTCTTGTAAAGAATAAAGCCTTTTTTATATGAAAGTCATTTTTTTTAAAAAGTGCTAATAATTTTTTCCGTTCTACGCTTGCAGGTATTAAACCGAAGTTAAGACCCTCTGTTTGCATTGATAGCACGCGATTTCAATCAATATAGTTGACAATAAATCACTAGAGACAATATTTGGCATCTTGAAGCTGATGATCAATTCAAAATATCATTTCAATTCAAAGAGTCTATCTTAAGATATTAAATTAATCTTCACATTAATTTAAATAATTTTAATGTAACATGCTTTGCATTTTATATAGATTTAAAAATTAAAATGAATCGTTTTTTTTCAAAAATATTTGTAGGAAAGATCGTCTTTTCATTTTATTACTTATTTGGAATTTATTATTTGAAGTTCATTTTTAAATTTAATTTTATATCTTGAATGCTAGACACAAATACAAATAAAATTTTTGACGCGGCATTATTTCTTAGAAAAATTTAAAATTTACTTGAAAAATTAATAAAAATTTAATTTTTAAAATATTTACCATATTTTTGAAGTTAAATTTAAAAATTGATTTTATCAATTGACTGAGAAAATATTTTTTTTTAATAATTTATTTTTTTTATCTACAAAACATATAAAGCATGCTACATTAAAATTTATTAAACTAATTTGAAGATTAATTTTAATATTTAAAGATAAACTCTTTGAATTTATTTGACTCTTTTTTAATAATGTAAATAAAATATTGAATTTTGAAAAATTTTTTTTTATTATATTTTAAAAAGAGTAATTTCTTCAAAAAATTTTTTTACATTTATTTAGGTATTTAATCAACTTTTTTTTAATAAACTAGTCATTTTAGATCCTGAAGAAGGCCATTTCGGTCAAAACGCGTCGATTAATAAAATAATTTCGTTTTTGTAATTTAAAAACTTTTTGTTTAATATTTTTGAATTTTGAATAAAAATTTTTTTTATTTAAAATCACATATATTTATTTTTATTACCAATATTAAACACTTCAAAATAAATTTTTCCATTATATTTTATTATGTTTATGCTATAGCTTTCTAAAATTAAATTAAGATATAAATTTTAAAAATTGGCCGACAAAAAAAAAATTTTAAAGAATTGATAAAGAAAAAGCTAATCTGGGCAATTCTATCCAAGAATTAAAAAACTAATTTTTCAAAGATATTTTGTATAATAAAAAGAGATCGAGCTTCTCAATAGTGATAATTTTTCAGCTACCGTATTCCCTCGTTCGATATTGCAGCCTCAGAACCAGAAGCACAACTTTGGCGCAGGCAATAAATACCATCTCGCTCATGTTAAAACATTCTTAAATTACACCGCATGCGTTAAAGTTGTGTTTCGAGTCTTGGAACTTGTTAAAAGTAAAGTTTTTTAATTTAATGCAGCATTAAAAATAGAGTTTCTGTCATAAAAATAAAATTATTTTTTTAATATTTCTATTATTCGATTAAAAAAAAATATCAAAATTTAATTTTTGACGCTGCATTATTTATTAGAAAAAGTTAAAATTGAATTGAAAAATATGGTAAATATTTAAGAATTAAAAAAAAATTAAAAATCGAGTCGAAATAAAAAATTTTCTAAGAAATAATGCCGTGTCAAAAATCAAATTTTAGTTTTTTTTTTTAATCGAATAATAAAAGTATTCAAAAAAATAATTTTTATTTTTATGACAGAATCTCTATTGTTAATGCTGCATTATTTTAAAAAACTTTACTTTAAACGCATTTTTACATGTAAGTTAAGAATGTTTTAACATGGGCGAGATGGTATTTATTGCCTGCGCCAAAGTTGTGTTTCGGGTTTTGAGACTGCAATATCGAACGAGCGAATACGGTAAATTGTAAATTTTCAAAAATAAATAGAAAATTAATATTTTTTTAATTATTTATATTTAGAATATTTCTTAGCAATCAATCAAGAATCATCAAATACAAATTTTTGAATCAAAAAATTAATTAAATACAACCAATTTTCAATTTTTTTTTATTTTAAAAATGCTTTTAAATAATAAAATAAATTTGAATTTTTATTTGAAAAACAATAAATAATCTCCAATCGATTATTTGAAAAAAAAAACTCAAAGAAATTTAATAAAAGCCTGGTGATGGAATTTTGTAATCAATAGCCATCAAATACATTTGGCTTGTGTCAATCATACAATTTGACTTTTTAAAATCAAAACTTACATCTTTGTCGTCTAACAAGTCAGTCAAAAAATCGAGACAATATTCATAGCTGAAATGAGCAGCAGATGTCATCCAGTCAATGCGGTTAGTAAAAATTTTCTCCTCAGCTGCTATTCCTGCTTCTGGCAAACTCCGATTTGAACCAATTTTTGAAAGCATTGGACTTGAAAGATTCAAATCATTCAGTTGATGACGAATCAAAACATGACATGACTCATGAACAAATAATCTTAAGCATTCAAATTTAAGCACATTTAAAGATCTAGTTTCACCTATGGTAACTTTCAATCCATTATACTTTCTTGAAAGTTCATTAAGGTCTATGTAAATGGCATTTTTTCCTGAAAAACCATTCAATCCTAGTATTAAACTTGCTGTGAAATTTACTTCTAAATCAATAAAATTGAAATTAATTTTATCAATCTCAGTTAGCTCTTGAGCAGCAGCTAAAATCTTTCCTGCAAGTTTTTTGCACCTTTTTAAATTCTCAAAAAATTGGTGAAGTTCTCCAGCGTGACACCATTCACTTGTCTCAGCTATATTTATTGTATACAAGAGATTAAAAAATTTATTCCATGTATTTTTGTCATCAATGTTGGCTTTGCTCAAATGAAGTAGAAAAATAAGTTTAGCTAACTGATTTCGGTCAATTTTTAAAATATTTGTGTCCAGCAAAATCTGGTACAAATTTTTTAAATCATCATAGCCAAAATTACATTTGTAAAAAAATTGACTAAAACCAAGATTAGAAACAACGGCATCTCTCAAAACAGCTACCAATTTTTGGCTTTCAACATTTGTTTCTAGCTTCAGTTTTGTCGGGGTGATTAGAATTAGGATTTCATTGCGAAATTTTTCAAACGCTAACTCCGGTTTTTTATGCTGACCAAAATATTCTAAAAAAGATCGAGCAGCCATTTTCTAACTAAAATGTCTAGAATAATTATGTATCAGAATATTTTACAAATAAAATTTAAATAGTCATAAAATAATTAAAATATTTTAATATATGCAAGATTAAATAATAAATAATGATTTTGACTAAGAAGATTTAAAAGAAGAGATAAATAACTTCCGAAGAATAAAAAAAGAATTATTTTTGCATCACAAAATTCAAGAATTTCACACAACTATTTTCGTTGAATCAAAAATTAAATATGATAAAATTTTGTTCATTAAATAATTTTTTTTCATGAAATTGATTTTTATATTCAAAGTCTCGAGGCTTATATTTCAAGTTAAGAAATGAATAAAACAATAAAAAAATACTCGGCAATCGATTTGTAAAAAAGGTGATAATGACAATCTTTATTTTTTTTCCGCAATTCTTATACCGTATTCCCTCGTTCGATATTGCAGCCTCAGAACCCGAAACAAAACTTTGGCGCAGGCAATAAATACCATCTCGCCCTTGTTAAAACATTCTTAACTTACATCGCATGCGTCAAAGTTGTGTTTCGAGTCTTGAAGCACGTTTAAAGTAAAGTTTTTTAATTTAATGCAGCATTAACAATAGATTTTCTGCCATAAAAATAATAATTATTTTTTTGAATATTTTTATTACTCGAAAAAAAAAAAATACTTAAATTTTATTTTTGACGCTGCATTATTTGGGTCATGACGACTTTGTGATCAGTTGATCCCCAAAAAATGTGATCAGTGGTATCATGACGAATTTATGATCATTTTGATCGCAAAATTTTTGATCAAAAAATTATGAAAAACGATCACAAAAAATATTTTTTGATCACCAAAAATAATCTTCACAAAAAATTAAAATTAATTTCAAAAATAGAATTTTTTGCATAAAGTTTTAAACTTACAAATGAGCAAAATTGAAAAAAAAGTTCTGATATTTAAGTTTTGAGAATATGATAAATTTATTTCAATTCGAAAAAATTAAAATGAACGGTGAAGAAGGAAAATTTAGACCAAGAGTTAGTAGAAACATTAGGCCAAAAATTCCAAGAATTTAAATCTGACTCTGTAAAAGAAAAAGCAGATTTCTTCAAATCCGCGGTGTTTGTTAAACAACTTGTGAGTGAGGAAACAAAATTGACTGTAAAAAAGTCTTTGTGTACATTTTCAGACCCGACCCCTTGTCCATTATGTGGAGAGCTAATGAAGAATGACAAGGGTGTGAAACTTCATATTAGTAAAAAACATAAAAAACTTAAACATAAATAATTTTTTTTTTAATTTTATTATATTGATAATTTACATACTGATCACAAAAAAATAAATTTGATCACAAAAGTTTTTTGATTTTCTTTTAATTTTTTTTTGATCACAAAGAGGAATACAGGATTTGCATTGAAAATTTGCCCCTGTTTTATTTTTGATTAGATCACTCAAATTTTTTTATTTTTATCAATAAAGATACCTTGTTTAAACTGTATTCAGAATATTTTAAATATTTTTTAAATTTTTGTTCCAAAGTTTACCATCTAGGAAAATAAAATATTTTTCATTGACAAATCTAACTTAACAATAAATTCTTTTTTAATATCAATGCTGAATGAAACTAAGGAAAAAAATTTTTACATTACTTTAGTTTTCATATCATTAAAAAAGATGTCTAAGTTTTCAGGGATCAAGTATTTAGTATTTATTTAAGAAAATATGACACTCTGTCCTACATAATTGATCAAGAGACTCAAATAAAATTCAACTACCAACACTCTTGATTCGCCTTTTAGAATTCGGTTAGAGATATGTAGGAGCTGAATAATTCTATTACATTGGTTGTCAGATTGGTGAAAGAATATGGAGAGGATTCCGAATCAAGACATATTGACATACTCTTAATTCAATATTTTTTTAATTTAAATTTTTTTCAATATTTATCTTTAAATTTTATTTTAATATTTTCTTCTCAGTTTTGATTTGTTTTTTATCTGAAAAAGCTTTAGCTCGACACAGCAAAACAGAAAAAATAAATAATTTAATTCAATTTTTAATTAGCTAAAATTATATAATATCTCAAGCTATTCTGTTGTGATTCATTATTTTTGTGCTAAACTTTTTCGATTCATTTTTATTTTTTGCTTTACTTTTTCGATTCATTTTTATTTTTTGCTTTACTTTTTCGATTCATTTTTATTTTTTGCTTTACTTTTTCGATTCATTTTTATTTTTTGCTTTACTTTTTCGATTCATTTTTATTTTTTGCTTTACTTTTTCGATTCATTTTTATTGTTTGCTACACTTTTACTATTCATTCTTTTTTTGTGCTATACTTTTTCGATTCAATAATTTTTATTTCTAAGGAAAAATTAGTAAAATAAAAATCAAACATCTCTTAAAATAGGTAATAAAAATGGTCATATAAAGATATGTTCTAATTTTTGTTTTTTTTAGTTTATCAATTTTTACATAAATATTTTCTAAATCAAGACTTGTCAAAATTGAGGAAAAAAAATCAGAAAAGAAAGACTCAACTAATGACCGACGATTTTTATTAAAAGACCTAAATTTTTTAAGACTTGAATTTCAAATTATTTTCAGGTGACACAATATTAAGTTACTAAAAAAAGATTTTGAAACTGCTCTATAAGATTCGAATTCTAGAATAAATTGCTCAAAAAATTAGTGTAATTTTAATAAAAAAATATTAATTTTTCTTAAATGTTTTGCAGGATTTTTATGAACAAAATATTTTATCAGGAAAGATTATTTATTGATATATATTTGTTTTTGTGCCTGACTTTTACGATTCATTTTTATTGTTTGCAATACTTTTTCGATTCATTTTTATTTTTTGCGTTACTTTTTCGATTCAATAATATATATTTTTAAGAAAAAATTAGTTAAGTTGTGAAGATTTAATTAATCATTATGTTGTAGAAGATCAACTCGAAACTGTGTTGGATCGAAAAAATGTTTCTAAAAAAAAATACTCATTAGAAATTAAACATGTTGCATCAAAAATAGAATATTTATTTTGTATTATTTTAAAACAAAAATTCTTAACTTTCATATTTTTTGAATAAAGTAAAGAAATAACTATTGAATAAGATCTTTTTTTTTAATTTAATTTTAATTGTGTTTTTTTTTGAATGACTCAATTTAAAGAGTTCATTTTTGCATTGTTAAGTTTCTGAAATGACTTTTAAAAATTTTTTTTTTTTCAATTATTCAAATTTTTTTTTCAAATAAATATTTTTAAAATAATTGTCTCAATATCATTAAGTTTCTGTTTTTCTAGAAGTATCCTGTGAAATCAAAATGAAAAATATTAACTTTTCTTAAAAATTTTTTAAGGATTATTTTTGAACGAAATATTTTATCCGGAAAGATTAGTTGAGCAAATGATAATTTTTTTTTATTTTCTGTATTGTTTTCTGTTTTCTGTTTATGTATTTTGATTTATTTAAGACGTGCTATAAGTAATTTTTAACTTTTCAAAAAAAACTAATTAAGCGAATTGAACACTGAAAAATTTTATAAAATTTTTTACGGAAATCTTAGACCCACAAATTAACCTTCAACTATGGCAAGAATTTCCTGAAAATAAAAATGAAAGTTTGTCAAAAGTCAAGACTAAACTAAGATTTTAAATTTTATTTTTTCTTCAAAATATATTACTAAAAAAAAACTTAACTTTTGTGAATTAAACTATTTTTTTATATTTATTATATTTATATGTAAAACATCACCAAACCTGGCGTAATTTTTTTGAATAAATTAAATTAAATTAAATTAAATATTACAACTTAGACATAAGGCTTTTTTATGTTTGTTGAATTTTTTTGAAAGAAATTGATCAATTAAGATTATAAGTAAATTAATTAACTTTAAAAAATCATTTTTTTTAGACATTTATTTCTTTCATTGGACTTAGATGCTTTTTTGTAAAATTATGCTTTATTTGAATTTTTCAAAAATGATCCTTTAAATTCAAGATAAAATCTTGTAAAAAAATAAATACTTTTTCTATTAATCTCTATGATTCTTTATCAAATTTTTCGGTTTCGATCTCCTTACTTTTAACTGTATTCAAATTCAAGATTAAGACATTGAAGGAAAAGAAATTTTTTTACTCCATTTGCTTTAATGAATCTTTATGAGCATTTTTGGTTTAGATTCCAATAATTGTTTCTATATTTTCTCTAAATTCACTGTAAGATACTTATTTTTGTTTTTTAAAAGATATCCCAGTCAAAAAATTTCTAAATATTTTATATAGTTTCTTTAAATATTCTTCTAAAATCTCTTTTAAAATTTTGTAGAAAAAAATAGAGATATCTTAGAGATAAAAAAAATTCTATGAATAAAAAATCTTTTCCTTTTCTCTTTAATTTTTGTAAAATGCTTAATCTGTTTACTTAATCAAAAAAATTCGTAGGGATTTTTTGAAGTTTCTTTACAGATTCTTTAAAAAAATCTTGAGTGAATAACTTATTAAAGAAAATTTTGAGATATTTCAGAAAATAGACAAATTTTAAAAACGTCTTTTTATCCATATTTTTTAATTTGGTTTAAGTTTTATTATTGAGAATTTTGTAACAATAATTTTTGGACTGTTGTTCTGTCAATTCGTCTAGATTCATTTTCGGAGTGGCAAAGTAAAACAAAGAATCCAAATAATATATCTTAATAACTTTTTTTCATTAATATTTCATTGATGAGCAATTGTTAAGTCTTCTGTTTATATTAAGAGTTCTGTTTAAAATTTGTTGGAAAAAATGCTGTTGAAAAAATAATTAGCATTAACAAAAAATGATTAGAATATAAATGAATAAATTCAATTTAGACTGTATTTTTTTTATTTATTCTATTTAATTTATTTATTAATTTTTTTTGGCTTATATTTCTCGCAGTAGAAAAAATATTTTTTTTTTATAGAAAAAATATTTTTAGTAGTAGAAAATATGAATTTATTAAAAATATTTTTTTTCTTTAGAAAAAATATTTTTGATTATAGAAAAAATAATTTTCCTAATAGAAAAAAATAATTATCTTTTTCTCACCTTTATCGATTAAGAAAACTATCACTTAATGCTAATTGACTAATTGACAACTTATTAACACTTTATAGATAAGTTTGATTAAATAGAAAATGAATATAAAAATGCTCTTGGAACTTGGACTTTTTATGATTAAAACTTTAATAAAAAAATGATTCAAGATTCAGAGTCTGACTCATCATCAACTTCAATTATTCAACGATCAGCTGCCAACAATGTAGACGACACGGACAACGAAAGCGAGGACATTGTTCCACCAAAAAAAACCCGGGGCCAAGCCAAAGTGTATGGTTATTATAAAAAATATAAAAGTTTGAAAGAGAGTCTTGATGAAATTGAAAACGAACTTATCGATGATGTTAAGTGGAGTGCAAAAGAGAAATATATGACCGATGTTGGCGAAAAACGTTTCTTCAAATGTTCAAAATGTGACAATCGTTTATATATTTTAGTTTATCGAACAAGTATCGAAGTAACAATTTATAAACAAGACAAACCACATGAACACAACAATGAAAATGATCGATTGATTCCAACAAAAACTAAAGACAAAGTTATTTCAATGTATTTCAATGTATTTCAATGAAAACAAAAAAGCAAAAGAAATAAGTCGATGGCTTAGAAAAAATCTTCATGATGGGTTTGTAGAAATGAGCGAGCTTCAAATCAATAACCTTATTCACAGAATATTAAAAAATGAAAAAATACAAGTTGATCCTGGTCAAAGCATTGATGCATTAAAAACATGGGCTGAAAGTGTCAGTATTATCCCCGAAGGTGATGATGAAATGTTCGTTGTTTCAAAATTTGTGATTAAACCAGATGATGTCAACTTTCGTATTTTTATGACTACAAAGAGGCTTATTTCTCTAACAATAAAAGCAACACATGTCGCCGCGGACACTACTCACACACTCAATTGGATTAATTTTCCAGTACTTCTATGTGGCACAACCGACAAAGCCAAAGCGTTTCATTCTTTTGCAATATTACTCTCAAGAACTGAGACTCATGAAGATTTTGAGTTTATGTTCAGTGCTGTCAAAAATCTCTCCAAACAATTATTCGATTTTGACTTTGATACAGACACACTGTTGGCTGATGATGCGATGGCAATAACAAATGGTTTTAAATCGGTATTCACCAATTTAAAGAATCGTATTGTTTGTTGGGCACATAGACGAAGAAATATGGACGACTTTTTCAAATCATTGGGTGAAGTATTGCAAAAAGAGATAGTCGAAGATATCAATTTTTTTCAAGCATCAGTTTTAAAAGAACATTTTGAAACTGTCTACAATCTATTAAAAACAAAATGGACTTCAAGAAATGTTACAAATATAATCAATATGTTTGATCATTGTGACCAATATTGGCTATCTGAGTACCATGTGGGTTGGTATGAAGGTTACGCAGATGGTTACCCAAGTACGAATAATGCCTTGGAATCAACAAACGATGTTATCAAAAAAGAAGCAACCTTAAAAGATCGCTTACCTCTTCGACAGTTCGTCATCTGCATGAATAAATTGTTATCAGATTGGTCATCAAATCGGGACCCTAAGTTCAACACTACCAAAAAATTTGCGACAAAACCAGAAGTTTCTACTCACGAGTGGACTCTAGGCTTTGAATGGGTGCGCTTAAAAAAAAGAATAGTAAAATTTACTCAAAGTGGACGAACAGTTTATATGGTCACAGCGTCAAAGAATAAACAACAAGCAAATAAAGAAATGTGTAAAGCGTATTTTCAAAAATCAACTTGGGACAGTTACAATGAATATAAAAATTGGAGTGATTCAATGCATGTTATAGATATAAACAATGAGATTTGGGAATTGAGCACTTGCAGTTGTCAATATTGGAAAAAAAATTTCATTTGCAAGCATGTGATTGGTATTGGCTATCAATTAGAATTACTAGAATTTCCAACTCTAGATCTTAACATTGAGAAAAATTCTAAAAGAGGCCGTCGAAAAAAGGCTCTACCTGCTCTAGAGAGAAATTCGACTGGTCCTTTGAATGTGCAAATTTTCAGATCAATACAAGCCAATATCGAACCTTCAATTCAAACTCAATCAGCGACAACATCAAATCAAATATTGAGCATTGACGGAAATAATCAATTATTAGCAAATCAAAACGGTCAAACCGCGAAACGTAAAAGAGGAAGACCGAGAAAAAATTAATATTTTTTTTTCGATTTTCTTAAGTATTTTTTCTATATTTAAAAGTAATTTTTCTATAAAAAAAAATATTTTTTCTAATTTTTTTTTCTATTTTTCGAAAATAAAAATTCTATAAAAAAAAAATATTTTTTCTAATTTTTTTTTTCTATTTTTCGAAATATTTTTTCTATAAAAAAAAAATATTTTTTCTACTACAAAAAATATAAGCCATTTTTTTTTCTATGAACTTAATCAAGTTTTGTAAATTAAAGAGCTGATGGTCCATGACTGACCTTCCCAGCCTGAATGAATCAATTTTCAGGTAAAAATTAATTTTGCTGGTAAAAAGAAATATTATCAGAAGAAAGAAATATAGGTCATTCCTGAATACCTTTTGAGAAAATTTTTAAAAAAAATTTCCGTGTAAAAAAAAACCGTCTTAAAATGGCAAAAAAATTAAAAATATTGGCCCTGACTAATGACCGTTCATCAAAAAGTTGACGGTATTTATAAAGTTTTTATTGAATAAAAAAACCGCTTGCTTTGGATTGCTAGCGGTTTCTTTTTTTATTGATAGGTACCACAGTTCACTTAATTATTTTCCTATATTTCAAGATACAGTAAGATCTACTGTTTAGAAGAAAATAATTAAATCATCATGCGTGTTTTTATAAGGTCATAAGTTCAAAATTAAGATACATAATCCATGCTCTTACATTCTAGCTTATTAAAGCTTTAAAAAAAAATAACCTAATTAATTTCAAATTTTAATTAATATAATATGGAAAATTCTATAATTTTTTTCACAATTGCTAAAATTTCATAACTCAAATCCATGTGCGAGTTTATTTTTTTTTTTTAGTTAGGACTTGGACTTCAATTTTATTAGTTTTGTCTTAAACTAGACCTCCATAATAAATTGCTGGAACCGTAAAAAATTTATGTGTCCGTGATCATGACTGATCAATGCTCATTTTACCTTTCCACTTAATTATTTTGACGGCCTAGTTTAAGTTAAAGTTACTAAAATTAAAGTCCAATTTTGGTTTTTGAGTTTAATTAAGACATGTTACTCTTAAGCAAATCTTCTTTTTAATATTCTTAATTTTTTTAAAGTTTTCTTGAAAATGCTTAGTTTTTTGTTTATTTTTTAATTTTCAGATCTTTTAATTTTAAAATAAATTAATGTACTGTTTACACGTCAAAACTAGTAATTTAACTAGTATCAGAACAAAATTCTTGCTAATTAATTTCTGGAGATATAAAAAACCATTTTCAATATCATCTGCTTACAATTTTTAAGAATTGGTTAGTCTTGATCAAAAAAATTAAATAAGTCTTTATTGAAATTGCTAATTATTTTTCTTTTAGTTATACCGTAAAACCTTGCAAACTACCCCGGGGTTATAGTGTGTAATTTGCTATAGCCCCCCCACCATAATATATGATATAACCCCATGGGTTTAAAAAAAAAAATTCTGTATTACACCGGGGTTGTATTAAAAAATTAATTAAAATTCTTATAATAATACTAACAGATTTTCAGTATTACCCCATGGGATAATTATAATAATTATAATATTGTCTCATGGGATTGCATTATTAAAAATAATACACACCCATGAGCTTAAAATTTTTAGAAATTTGCATCATCATACCCACGCTTTGAACATCAAAATTTAAAGTCAAGTCAAGTTAAATAGAACGTAATTTTTTTATTAATATTTTAATTCTCTTCTAAAATTTTGACTTAAATAAATTTACTTAAAAACTAACATGAAAAGTCCAAAGTAAAAAAATGATTATTCAAAACTCGTTTGATCAAGCAGGAATAACATCCAACATTATCGACCTATTTCATAGACAGCTTAGGCATTTTATTATTAATCAAGAATTTATTGATGATGTAGAGGATGATAATGCGCAAGATTTGAACGCTTTTATTTCAGGGGATGAAGCTAACATTCACGATTTAGATTTAGATGACTTTGACGATGATGAAGATGATGAAGATAATTCAGACACAGAAATGGCTTAGTTTTTGTAAAATATTAAAACATTGTATAGTTATAATTTCTCTTTTTTTAATATTTTTTTTTAATTTTTTTATTAATTTTTTTTCAAAAGTACCGAAATTTTCTTTAAAAGCCCAGTCAAAAATTAAGCTTTTTTCCGTAGTACCCCATCAATTTAAATAAATAATTTCAATATAAGCCCGGGCTTCTAATTTATTTTTTTTTTAAATAATTTTACAGAATAAATTGCTGTTAAATTATAACCCCCCCATTTTCTCGTTTGAACCCCATGGGGTAGTTTGCAAGGTTTTACGGTAAATAAAAAGAACAATATCATTTTAATCTGAATATATAGCTTTATAGCAGCTTTGGTGATCATGATTTTCATCTTTATTTTTACTTAGTCCTTGAAAATTCAATTTTTTTGAAGCTCAAAATCAAGTAAAAATCACAAGATCCTCTAAAATTTAGTTAAGTGATAAAAAATATTTAATTTTTTATTTGTTGAATTTAGTAAAACATATTTTGTTTCTTTATTAAAGTTTATGAAGCTCAATTTTGTTAAAATAAATTAATGAATAAATAATTTTTTTTAGTTTATTTGCTATGTTTAGATCATCTCTTCTCATCTAATACACCAATTCCCCAAAAAGAAAGCTTCACACCTAGGATTTTCCTTTTAATTTGTTTGAATAGCTAATAAAAGAAAAAATTATTCGGATCCTGACCAAATATACTCACATAGATTCAATTAGGCAATTGGAGTAAAAAAAGTTTATTTTTCTGCATGGCTTTAATCCAAACTTGTTTTTAAGTCACAGTTTTAAGTCTAAGTCACAAAATTTTAAGTCAAAGTTATGACTTGACTTAAAGTTTTTTTTTTACGTCAAGTCAATGACATAAAATTTTTATTTTTTTATTAAATTAAAATAAAAATTTAATCTAATTTCTTCATAATTTTGTCAAAAAATTTTTAAGGCATTGACTTGACTTGACTTAAGACTTGTGGCTTAAAAACAAGTCTGCTTTAATCTTGAATTTGAATAAAGTTAAAACTAAAGAGATCTAAACCAGTGACTTTGATAAAGAAAAATAAAAATTAATAGATAAAACACTTACTTCTACAAAATTTTATCATCAATTTTAAGGATAATTTTTGAAAAAAGCAAAATTTTACGAAAAAAACATTTTTGTCCATAAGTTTCTTTAAAAAACTAGCAAAATTTCATTTTTATTTACCAATTTTTTTGGAAAATCTGGCTTTGGGTTGGAAGTTTTTAACTCTAGAATATCTCTATTTTTTAAAGAGATTATTATTAAAAAGATTTTTAAAGAATTTTTAAAGATTCTACAAATTACCTTTAAAAAAAATTTGACTGGGATATCTGTAAAGAACAAAAAAGTATTTTACAGAGAGTTTAGAGAAATGTAGAGATTCTTTTATCTATATAAATATCTCTATTTTCTCTTCAAAATAGGTCAAATAAAAGAATTTTTTATAAAGTATCTTTTAAGAAACTTTATGAAATCTTGATAAAATGTTTGACTGGGTATACAGGAAATGTAAATAATCAAATAATAAAATTTTATAAAATTATACAGTGTCTACTGCTTTGATTGTTCACTTTGAAAAGTTAAAAATTACTTATAAGCACGTGTATTAGAAATTAAATCTTCATCAATTAAAAAGGCAAACAAACAAGTTTTAAATTATTATTATTCCTTTATTTTTTTTTTAAAACTTACTTCCACGAAAAACTTTCTATTTATTTTATTTTAGTTATCTTATTTAACTTTATTTTTAATTTTGTATTTATATATTCTAAGAAGCTTTGGCTCGATACAGAAACCAATAAAAATTAAAAATATATCATTTGAACAACAATAATAAACAACAACAACTTAAAAATAATCCTGCAAAATTTTAAGAAAAGTTAATATTTTTATTATTAATTTTAGAGAAATTGTCAAAGCGAAATTTTATCGTTTTTTTTTTCCTGCATTTAAACAAGTCTAGATTTTTTTTTTTAAACTTTAAAGATAATCAACCTTTTTCTTAAAAAAAGCTTTATTTTTTTTTAATTAGAATAAAAATTCATTCACTCAATGCATTGATTTCACAGTATACTTCTAGACAAACAGAAACTTAATGATATTGTGACAATTATTTTAAAAATATTTATTTGAAAAAAAAATTTGAATAAAAGAAAAAAAAAAAATTTTTTTTAAAAGTCATTCCAGAAACTTAACAATGCAAAAATGAACTCTTTAAATTGAGTCATTCAAAAAAAAACACAATTAAAATTAAATTAAAAAAAGATCTTTTTCAATAGTTATTTCTTTACTTTATTCAATATAAATATATAATATAAAATATGAAAGTTTAGAATTTTTGTTTTAAGACAATACAAAATAAATATTCTATTTTTGATGCAACATGTTTAATTTTTAATGAGTATTTTTTATAAAAACAGTTTTTCGATCCAACACAGTTTCGAGTTGATCTTCTACAACATAATGATTAATTAAATCTTCACAACTTAACTAATTTTTTCTTAAAAATATAAATTATTGAATCGAAAAAGTATAGCACAAAAAAAGAATGAATAGCAAAAGTGTAGCAAAAAATAAAAATGAATCGAAAAAGTTTTGCAAACAATAAAAATGAATCGAAAAAGTGTAGCAAACAATAAAAATGAATCGTAAAAGTCAAGCACAAAAACAAAAAAAAATCGTCGGTCATTAGTTGAGTCTTTCTTTTCTGATTTTTTTTCCTCAATTTTGACAAGTCTTGATTTAGAAAATATTTATGTAAAAATTGATAAACTAAAAAAAAAAAAATTAGAACATATCTTTATATGACCATTTTTATTACCTATTTTAAGAGATGTTTGATTTTTATTTTACTAATTTTTTCCTTAGAAATAAAAATTATTGAATCGAAAAAGTATAGCACAAAAAAAGAATGAATAGTAAAAGTGTAGCAAACAATAAAAATGAATCGAAAAAGTAAAGCAAAAAATAAAAATGAATCGAAAAAGTTTATCACAAAAATAATGAATCACAAAAGAATAGCTTGAGATATTATATAATTTTAGCTAATTAAAAATTGAATTAAATTATTTATTTTTTCTGTTTTGCTGTGTCGAGCTAAAGCTTTTTCAGATAAAAAACAAATCAAAACTGAGAAGAAAATATTAAAATAAAATTTAAAGATAAATATTGAAAAAAATTTAAATTAAAAAAATATTGAATTAAGAGTATGTCAATATGTCTTGATTCGGAATCCTCTCCATATTCTTTCACCAATCTGACAACCAATGTAATAGAATTATTCAGCTCCTACATATCTCTAACCGAATTCTAAAAGGCGAATCAAGAGTGTTGGTAGTTGAATTTTATTTGAGTCTCTTGATCAATTATGTAGGACAGAGTGTCATATTTTCTTAAATAAATACTAAATACTTGATCCCTGAAAACTTAGACATCTTTTTTAATGATATGAAAACTAAAGTAATGTAAAAATTTTTTTCCTTAGTTTCATTCAGCATTGATATTAAAAAAGAATTTATTGTTAAGTTAGATTTGTCAATGAAAAATATTTTATTTTCCAAATTGGTAAACTTTGGAACAAAAATTTAAAAAATATTTAAAATATTCTGAATACAGTTTAAACAAGGTATCTTTATTGATAAAAATAAAAAAATTTGAGTGATCTAATCAAAAATAAAACAGGGGCAAATTTTCAAAGCAAATCCTGTATTCCTCTTTGGTGATCAAAAATTTTGTGATCAAAATGATCATAAAGTCGTCATGACCCCATTATTTATTAGAAAAATTTAAAATTTACTTGAAAAATATGGTAAATATTTTAAAAATTTTAAAAAAATTAAAAATCGAGTCGAAATAAAAATTTTTCTAAGAAATAATGCAGCATCAAGAATAAAATTTCCGTATTTTTTTTTTAATCGAATAATAAAAATATTCATTTCTATTTTTTTTCGGTTTAATTTGTGATCCTGCACCATATGCATATATGCATATATATTACAAAAATATTATTTTTATTTTTATGACATAATCTCTATAGTTAATGCTTCATTATATTAAAAAACTTTACTTTAAACGGGCTTCAAGACTCGAAATACAACTTTGACGCATGCGGTGTAAGTTAAGAATGTTTTAACATTGGCGAGATAGTATTTATTGCCTGCGTCAAAGTTGTGTTTCGAGTTCTGACTCAAAACTTCTGAGGCTGCAATATCGAACGAGGGAATACGGTAATTATTTTATCCACTAATAAACATTAAGTTGCAAAAGTTTAGAAACTTTTTTTTTGTTAACAAGAACTGCTTTTACGTATGAAATAGCCGGGAAAATAAAAAAAGCGATAATTTTTTTTTTATTTTTTTTTATTTGTCATCAATCAAAAAACTTAAAGCCAAAAAAATCTAAGTGAAAAAAAATCTCAAAAAAATTACAAAAAGAAAAAATGATTAACTTTAGACCGACAGAACCAAAATCAAATTTCAGGTTTGAAGGAATATTTTAAACTATTTAAATTCATGAATCTGTAATGGATATGGACAAATAAATTAAATTTTATGAACCTATATACAATTTAATTTATAAGTTAAAAAAATTTAAATGATAAACATTTAAAAAAAAGAACAGTAAATCGTGATCTGTATCTTAACTATTTATTTAAAAAAATAGTTATAAAAATTTTTTTTTAAATAAAAAAAAAAATACTATTATATTTAAAATTGATTAAAATAAATAAAAAAAAAGTTTATTAGTTTTCAAATTGCCATAAAAAATTTAAAGTACAAAAAAAATTAATTATAGAGTAAATTTTTACGCACTTCCAAAATCCTGCATCCATTTCTCATACTTTTCCAAATCAGCCCTGCACACCGAAGGACTCACTCTTTTAAGCACCTCCAGAAAATCGACCATTTTGGCCGGTATATTCAGCTCATCCTTGGACAATTTCTGAATATCTTCAATGCTCATTCCCTCAATTTTCCTCCTCATGCCCATCATGGACGAATCCCTGCACACCGTGGTAATATCAGCCCCCGAATAGCCGTCCAACTTTCCGGCAATTTCTTCCAAATTAACATCCTCATCCAAAGTAACCTCTTTTAAGTTTATATTTAGCAAGGCCAGCCGTCCCACACTATCCGGCAACGGAATATAAATCCTCTTCTCCAAACGACGCCTCAGAGCCTCGTCAATGTCCCACGGAAAGTTTGTCGCTCCCAGAACAATGACCATCTTGGACGGATCCGAGTCCGCGTTCTGAGTTGTCGATACACCTTCCATCTGAACCAAAATCTCCGACTTGACTCTTCTGCTTGCCTCGTGCTCATTGCTGGTGCCTCTCTTCGAACACACCGAGTCTATTTCATCTATGAAGACGGTGCTGGGCGCATAAAAGTGCGCCATCTCGAACAAAAGCCTCACCAACTTTTCCGACTCACCATGGTACTTAGATGTCAAGCTAGACGAACACACATTAAAAAAAGTAGTCTTGCATTCAGTGGCCACAGCTTTGGCCAGCATTGTTTTGCCAGTGCCGGGCGGTCCGACCATCAAAACACCTTTGTACGGTCGTCTGATGCCGCGAAAGTATTCGGGCATAATCATGGGCAAGACCACAGCTTCTTTGAGCAATTTTTTGGCATCTTCACATCCAGCAATGTCGTCCCATTTGACATTGGGATTGCGCTGAACAATGTCCCTTTCCAGCGCCTCAATCAAATCTTTGTTCACGCCAGCTGCTTCGAATTTTTTCTCCTGGACCACTGGCAGCGGGTCGCCTTGGAACAGCTGATTCGAAGGGTTGTTGTTGGAAGCTGAAGAGCGTCTCTTGTTTGCAATGGCCGGGGCTTTGGCTGGCGCTTTGGACGCCCGGTCACTGCCGGACACCTGGCGGCCTTTGTACGCCTTGGGGTTGTTGGCGCCGTTTCCGTATGCGTAGTTGACTGGCTGTGCCATGTTGGGCCGGTACGGGTTTTTGTTTAGAGGTGGAGGAGGCGGCCAAACGTCCGGGTCGCGTTCCGGCGTTTCGTATGGGTCGTTTAGGCCGTAGTGCATCACTGGACCCATCATGGCCTGGTTGTACATGCCGTTGGCGTAGTGGCCGTAGCCTGATGGAGCTTGCTGGGATGGAACGCTGTTCTTGAAGACGCCCAGCGAGTTTTGAATCTCTTTGACCTGGTCTTGCTCGCCCTCGATCATCTTCCGGTATTTGATTAGACTCTGCTTGTTTATTTTGAATTTTGGTTCCTCGTAGTTGTTCTGGAGCAATTGGTGAATTTCCAAGAGGACTCCCTCGTAGAATACCATGGAGCCGTCGTAGTTGCCCAAGATGGCACTGCGGCGCGCTTCCTTCAAATGACCTGCCATCTCGTTCAACAATTCATGCTTGCTGTTCGACATATTTAAATGTTTGGTTGCATTTAAAGTTAAATTTTTTGTTAAAATATTTTTTTTTGTCTTTTTCCTTGGTTTCGATAATTTATTCATAAATGTGTTTTTAATTATTTCAAGTCCTCCCAAGAAGAAAAAAATAAGAGAAAAGTTTAAAATGGATACATTCAAACGACAGGTACATTTTGTTTCTAGGTCACAATTAAACATTTAGACAAATTAGTATTTTATTTAATTATTTGACTTTAAAAACTTTGGTCCAAAAAAGAATACTTTGTAAATGTTTAAAAAAATTTTGTCTCAGAAATTTCAAAATCTTTTAAAATTTGCAGTAATTTCATTTAAAAATAAATAAAGTCGAAAAATCAAAAATTCTTGGAATTTACGTAAAATTTTTTTTTTTTTCAAAAATCTAAAATAATTTTGCTTGAAAAAAATTTTTATTTTTTCTCAGAATTAAAATCAATGAAAGTCTTTTTCTGCAAAATGAAAAGTCAATATTGCAGGATCAGTGTTTTGGTGCTATAATTTACGGAACATGTTTTGAACCGACAGAACTTAAGCTTTGGCATTTTTAATATTTTGTTTTGTTTTATGCACCAAAATTCACAATGCCTGTTTCATTCACATGACCAATTTTGAGCTTTCAGAAAAAAAGATTGTTTGATTAATTTTGATTTTTCCCTGTTCTTTTTTAATGAATTTAGAGCAAATATGTTTAAAAGTCACAAGTCTTAAGACCTATGTGACCATCACGGGGATCTGAACATTAAAGCTTTGCGTTCCATTTTATATTTATATTAATGTATTTTAATGTATTTATAGTATTCAGTTGAATTTACCAATTTTTAATGTCAAAAGTAATTAATATAAATGCATCATGATTTTAACAATTCATTTAGATTTAAATTTAAGACAAGGTATTATATGGTCAGTAGAATAATCTTTATTTGATTAGTAAATATCTTTTAGTAAATTAATTAAAAAGAAATAGCAAAACTATTTATTTATTCAGTAAATTTATTAAATTTTAATCTTCAGCAAAATATATTTAGTAAAATAATACAAAATAATAGTAATAATTTCAAAAAAATAATTGAATGTTCAGTTAATTAACAATTTTGCTGAAAATAATTTTCTGAATAAAATTTACTAATGGGATAATCATTTTTACTGAATAAAATATTATATTTACTGATTAATTCTATTAATTTTACTGAAGCGATAATCAAATTATGCCTAAATTTAAATTCAATCATTGATAAACTTTTTTTAGTAAATTTTGACTTTTTTGTGTTAGAATTACTTAAATGATGATTGTTGTTCGTTTGATGCATTAATAAAAAATAAAAAAACAGAACGCTTCTATTTAAAGTCAAAAATTTATATTAAAAAAACAAAGTTTTTCAACAATTGAATTTAAATTTGAATCTAAATGAATTATTTATAAGTTAAAAAAAAAATTTAAATATTTTTTTGTTTGCATTAAATTTCAAATAAATTTGATAAAATCAAAATTTTCGTTACTGATCATTTAATTATTTTTTACTGGTGTTTATCTGTAATTTCTTAATCTTTTATTATTTATTTACTGTTCATTTTTATTTTTATTTACTGATCATTTGAATAAATTACAGATCATTCGATTAAAATACTAATCAAAAAAATAAAAATATACTGATTATTTAATTAAAAAATTACTGATCATTTAGTTAATTGCGTTTATTGTTTATATTTATATTTTTTTAAAATTAATTTAATTAAGATAATATTTAGTTTAATAATTTAAATTATTTTTTTTTAAATAACCGTATACTCGTGGTCAATTTAAAGTTTGTGATCAATTTTTGATGCTCAAAATGATCAAATCAAGTTTAAAATATGAAAAAATTTGTTATTTCTTAGTGGAATTTATGCAGATATGCATTATTTGATTTAACATGTTATCTTAAATGAAAAGGTAAGCTCTGCAATATTAAAATAAAAAATGCAGAGTGCACAACATCGAAATGATGCTATTTAATGATCGAAGTTAGTCTTGCTATTTGGGTGCACATATATTGAAATAAAAGTTAAATTTTGTGTATTATCTAGAATTTCAATTGCAACGAATTTATTCTACTCAGTAGAGGCTTTTTTGATTAAAAATTAAATAATTACAATTAATTTAATGTTTTAAGCTTGATTTGATCATTTAGAGTTTTAAAATTGATCGTCAAATTCTAGTTGCCAAACTCGTGCTTTTTTGAAAATAATCAATTTTGAGCTCTTTTAACTTTGATGATGAAACAACATGAGAAAAAATATATTTCACTAAATTCAACAAAAAAAATTAATTTAAATTAACACAGGAAATATTAATGGTAATAAAAATATCAATATTTTGAGATTTATTTTTTTTTGTCACTATGAATTTTTTTTTTGCATTTTTTAAATTAAATTTATTTTATTTAAATGTAAAAATTCTATTATCATCACTCCTTCTCCTTAAATAATTTTGAATTTGTCGGCTCCAATTGTAAAGAAATACCACCTAAATGCTTAGACTGTTTTTTTTTTTATTAATTAAAGATTAAGTAAAGCAAAAAATTTTAATTTTAATTCTAAATTAACAATAATTAAAAATAATCAATTTATTGCCAAATAATTCTTTTAATTTTTTCTTTAAACTGGACTATCAAATGAAACATTTTTCAATTCACCTTCTAAAACTAACTGAAAAAAAACAAAATATAATTCTTAATCAATATTCCCTAATTTTTCAATAATTTGGTGAATTCTCATAAATTTTATTATCAATATTTGAGTTTGACATATAAAATTTTAAAATTAATATCGTAGAAATAGTAGTAAAATGAAGCAACGCATATATGGCGTGAAATCTGCTGATCGCAGATAATATACTTAAAAACTAAAGACACTTTACAAAAAATAAACAAAATTAGCTTTTATCTTGATAAAAAAAATTTAGTTTCAAGATTTAAATTAATTGATTTTATCAATTTTTGATTTAAAACAGTTTAATGTTGAAATCTGTTGTATACTCAGGTAATTTGTTCTAATTATTGAGTCAATGTAACTCTTCTTTGAAAATTGAGGGGTAGATTAAAATCAACAGCTTCCATTTTCTAATTATTTTATACATTTGAATAAGATCACCTCTCTGTCTTCTTGTGTTTAAGTCGCTTGAATTTAAGTTTCTCTACATTGAACCTTTTCTAATTCGTTAGTGTCTTTTGTCTTGTAGATTCCAAGCGCTAATAGAATACTCTAGATGAGGCCTGACTAGACTTGTATATGTCATAGTAAAATTTGATAATACGTAAATTTTAAAAGTTACGGATTTACTATAAATTATAGTTATTTTCTAAAACAGCTTCTTTAATTTTCGTAAATAACTAAAATAAAATAAAAATCAGTAAAAACATTATTATTTTTAGATATTTTACATATTTACGCATAGATACGTAAATATAGATATTTACGTATTTTATATATTTACGATAACATATACAATAATTTTTTAGTTTCAGGCTTACGATACTTAATACCATTTAAAATTTGACCTAAAATTTTGTTAACTTTTGCTGCTGCTGAAATAACTTGCAAGAGCCATTTCAGATCACCTTTTAATAGTATACCTAAATCTCTTTGAACATTTGTTCTGGAAATTGTATGTTGTTCAATTGTTAATGAATCAGTCATTTTAAATTTATGGAAATGATAAATTTATCAGAAATTGTCAAAAAAAATGATTAAAAAATAATCCCAATGCTTAATATAGCGAAAAAAATTGAACCTTTAAGAAAAATAATTTTGTTCTTAGAATCGAATTTATAAAAAGGAAATATTTCTTGATCAAATAAAGCTTAAAATTTTATTTTTAAAGAAAACTCAACTCAATTTAATCATTTACCCTATTTGATTTTTTAATAATAAAACAAGTTATTTTTTGGGCTTTTTTTACTGAAAGTTTTATTGAAAATGTTAATTAGAAAAAAATCTTGCCATTTAAAAAATAATAATATATATTTAACATTCGAAATTTTTGCTGAGAATGTATTTCTGTAGGTTCACGTCACGTGAAATTATTCAAGATAAATATTTTTGATTAAGTAAAAAATTTGAAATAATTATATATGCTTATTTTTTTTGGTGTAAAAAACAATAAATTTTTCTGAAATTAAAAAAAAATCTAATGAATTTTATTTACAAATTATTACAAAAATAATTTAATAAAAAAATCGCTTTTCGACTTAGTCAAAAATTTGAGCATTTTTGTATAAATTTTTCATTCTTTGAAAAAAAGGTATTTCGATTATATCATCATCATTCTGATAATCTGCATTTATATTTTTTGCTACATTTTCATTTTCTTTTTTTTTGGTATTCTTTTTATCTCTTATTTTTGGCATTTCTTTTTTGGTCGATTCAAGACTTATTTGATTGAATGACTTTAACAAAATGTTTAAATCAACATCCTCAAGAGCATCGGGTGTTTTCGATTCAGCTTCTTCGCATTCACTTTCTGTGTCCATAACCAAGATTTTAAAATTTTTCCCATTTTTATTTTCCACACTCTTAGCTTTCTGTTCAACAATTTTTTTTCTCTCAAAATTCTCATACAACTCTATTATACTATTTCCCATTTCGTCATCAAAATCATCCACATCTTTTGACTTGTGAATTTTTATGTTTTTTTCTATAAAAAAAATTAAACTAAACTCTCTTTTAAAAATTTAAAAATAATCACTTTTTTTATTTTTTTTATTCTCTTCGTTTTGATCAGCTACCTTACTCACTGGTTCTTTTATTAATTTGTTATCAACAAAGTTTTCATACAGCTCCATAATGCTAGTTCCCATTTCATCATCAAAAGCATCTTCGGTATTTTTAATTTCTTTCTTCTTTTTATTGTCTTCAATAAAATTATAATAAATTTGAAAGAATTAATACAAATGATACTTCTTTTATTCTTTTTACAATCAATTTCTTGATTAAAATCTTTCACAAGATTTGGATACAAATTTTCGAACAGATCCATTTTTTCAAGAGTCACATATTCATTCAGCTCACTCAGATCTTTGTCACTCGGATGGTTCATTTTAGACCAAATCACCTCGTAGTATTCAATGAAAGCCCTGCGCTTTTTCTTGCTAATTCTAATAGGTCTTATGGACTGACAATTGCCAATACCATGTTCGTACATAACTATCAAAGGAATTAATTTTTCAGCTGTGTATTCATAGGCCCATGCTTGTTTCACATCATTGAACAACTGAATGGCCATTAGACTCGGTCTATTCCATTCGATTCTTAAATACTTGTCTTTGCTCAATAAAACTTCACTCATTTTTGAAAATTCAAGAAATTCTTGAATTATTTTTTCATTTGGAAATTTAGTTCCATTTGAAAGGACTAATTTTTTGATTTTTTCTTCATATTTTGTCGATTGGGATGACATATGTTGACTAGCTGACCAAGACCTTAGGCGATCCAGAAGCCTATTTTCATTTTGTTCCTTCATTTCACTGAGAAATTTGCACGCCATTTCCTTGCCAACCCCAGCTATGCCTTTTTGGTCGTAATCACAGCCTAACAAAAGTGCCAGAGTGATCAATTTTTCACGATCATAGCCAAGCTGTTGTTCAATTTCATCCATGTGGTATTCTTCAATAGTACAAAAAGATTTGTTGTCCAAAGAAAAATTTTTGTAGACAGTCCGAGCTCCGTACAAAAAGACATCACTGTCTTCAGTGATCACTCCATCGCAGCGGCCAATTCTGTTAAGGTAGGCGCATGCTTTTTCGGCTTCACCACATGGACTCCGAATTACTGTGATTCCTAAATATTTTAGGAGTTCGCAGCACTTTTTTTCTAATTTAATAAAAATTTTATTAAAAACAAATTTAAAATTTACTTCATTAGCTATTGAGTCATATCTGGAACGCTTTTGTATGGGTTTGGTTGATTGAGTGCATTGGGACTGAGTGGTATTTTCATTAGCAAAACGAGCTTGGTTTCTCTTTTTCATTGTTTCCTGTTTGAGATCAATAACATCTCCTTCGCGAACAAATATGAGCTTACAATTTAATTCGAGTAGATATTTACAACGAAAAAATAGAGCTCGAAGATAAGGCTTTGTGTTTGTTTGGCTAAATGACTTGGTCTGCGATGAATTTTCACATATCCAAATGGATAGATCAACAGCTAATGTTTTGTTCCTGAGCTCGTTTAGATCAATGTGGTTACAGCAAGGGTTTAAAATTTTCCACAAGTTCAAGACGCCCATATTTTTAAATAACAAGATTTAGAATTTTTGAAAATTTCATAATTTTAAAATTAATTCAAAAGCATTATATTGTATTATTAAGCAGTAATTTAGAGTCAAGATGAGTTTAAGTAAGTCTTTTATAGAAATTTTTGAATGTTGATTTGATTTGAACTTTTTTTCTTTAAATTAAGTCAATATAAAAATTTGAAAGAAATTTAAATTTGTTTAATATTAAAATATTGAATAATTATAAGAAAAAAGCTAAATTTTTAACGATTTCTTTATGAATTAAATTTCCATTTTTTCAATTTGGAAATTTTATTCAAAAAAAATCAAAAAGACTTTCGCAAACCTGATCAGTGGATAAATCTTAATTTAAAACATTGAATTTTCTGAATTAATAACATCGAATAAATTGAGATTAAGAATAAATAAAAAGCTTAAAAAAATTTTTCCACTGAAAACATTTTTACTTAAAGATCATTTTTGATCAAAAAAAATTTTTTTCGAATTTTTTTATTTTGTTGAATTCTTAAAAGGCTTATTTAAAAAATGTCCAGTAAACTAAGCGTTTGCTTATATACTATGATCATTGATTTCACTATTCTAATACTGCTTCTTTTAGGTAAGTAAATAAAACTTAAAAAAATTTTTAGTCATTTTATCTTATTTTTACTTTAAGGATTCATTAACCTTGTTTATTTCGATCACTTGAATCAAACAAAATCTTTATGTAATGCCAAAACTAGCTTTTCTATTTCGAAAACCACCACTACAACCACCACCACTGCAACCACCACCACTGCCACCACCACCACTGCAACCACCACCACTGCAACAACCACCACTGCAACAACCACCACTACTACAACCACAACAACAATAACCACAACAACACCAACCACCACAACTACATCAACAACCACCACAACCACAACAACACCAACCACAACAACACCAACCACAACAACACCAACCACAACAACACCAACCACTACTACAACCACAACAACAATAACCACAACACCAACCACAACAACACCAACCACAACAACACCAACCACAACAACACCAACCACAACAACACCAACCACAACAACACCAACCACTACTACAACCACAACAACAATAACCACAACACCAACCACATCAACACCAACCACAACAACACCAACCACCACAACAACACCAACCACAACAACACCAACTACCACTACTACAACCACAACAACATCAACCACCACAGCTACATCAACAACCACCACAACCACAACAACAACTGCATCAACAACTATAACACCTTACAAGCCATGTACTAAACATGGAGATTGTTCGGGTTCAATTAAATGCTGTTATAATTTCTGCTATCCAATTGATATTTGTAATGGAGATTGTACTTGTACTTTTAGATAATCAAGGATTTAAAAAAAATTGAAAATTTCTAGAATTTTTTTTCTTGAGATTTTCTACGATTTTTTCCAAAATAATTTATTTATTTTCAATATCAACTATTTAGTATCTAAAAAATATTTAATAATAGTAATTTTATAAATCTGATGACTTAACTGATCAATAAAATTTTCGATAAAAATTTATATTCCAAAAAT
The DNA here is from genome assembly GCA_025491095.1 of Brachionus asplanchnoidis. Lineage (NCBI taxonomy): Eukaryota > Metazoa > Rotifera > Eurotatoria > Ploima > Brachionidae > Brachionus > Brachionus asplanchnoidis. The sequence continues at coordinate 341,073 of JAILYF010000008.1, read as the reverse complement.
TTTTTGATACTGCTTTTTAAATACAAACTCATCTAAATTAATAAAACAGTTATTCCATATTAAGATTTAATAAAATAAAAATAGTGTTATAGTTAAAAATGGATATGATTTATTGCATATCAAAAAAGCTAACTCGTGTACAGAAAAAATTATAAAAATAACAAAATAGACAATTTTTAACAAAATAAAAAAAATTATATAAAAAATTATAAAAAGCAAAAAAAAATTATTGCCGCACCAAAGCTTCTTTTGCTTTTGGAATACGACCTCTTTTTTTTTTTGGAATGTAAAGGAATATTTATAGCTTGAATTGGTACATTACATAAATTAATCGAATTGCAAAAAAAAATAATGTGTTTACAAATTAATTCTTTGGAAAAAGAATGGAAAATAATTAGTGTAGAAGCAATTTTTATATTTTCGAGGAGCAAATTATTTTTTTTAGAAGCAAAAAAAAAGAAGCAAATGTTAATTAGGAGCATAAATATTTTTTAGTAGAAGCAAATTTAAAATAAAATAGAAAAAAGACCAATTTTTTCAAATAAACAATTAACTAATTTAGTGTATTTATTTTGATTTTTGATTTCATACCGTCTTATTAAATTGAAACAATTTTTCTCGGACGACCTCGGCTTCGTTTTTGAGATAAATTAGTGTCAGTAGACGATTGTGTAACTAAAATCGTGCTAGTAACTGACTCAATTGGAGTATCAGACTGAGTTGAAGTTGTTGGTATTGAAAAAAGTTCATGATTTAAAGGTCCATTTCTTTCAAAAGCTGGTAAAGCTTTTTTACGGCGACCTTTTGAAGCATTTTTTTAGTTGATATCTCTGGTATTGCTTTGAACTTCGTCGTCGTTTCAACCTTGGATTTCTATCTTTTGAACACGCTTCTATCATTAGATCCATAACTCTAACAAAGTCTCTAAGTGGTAAACGGTCTCGTAAAGTTGCATATTTCTTGATAGCGTTGTTCGTCGATTCTATCCCGTTGTTTGTACTTGGAAAACCTTCAACATACCCCTCGAACCATCCGATCGTATGCTCAGACATTTATTGCTGCTAAATAATCAAAAAACGCTTGAATATTTTGATTGTTTTGAGTTGATTCCATTTTCATAACAAAAGTCTAAATGCTTGATGGAAATTTTGTTCTGATGCAGTTGATTGAATGAGTCTGAAATCATTTACAATTTTCTGCTCAAAATCTTGAGCAATTCCTTTTGATGTTCTCTTCAATTTTTCTTTCGACATGAGACCAACATACAATTCTCATTTTAACGTTACTAAAAACCTTAATAAAACCATTTGTGATTGCAGTCGCTTCATCGGCTAATAGATTCTGAATTTGTAAGACATGACCATAAAAAATTAGATGATAAATTTCTGATTGTTTGAAAAAGAAACGCATAATCTTCTCCAGTTTCGGTTTTGGAGAAGAGAAGCCCAAATTGGTGAAAATGTTTATCTTTGTATGTAGTTCCAGCAAATAAAACTGGAAAATTAATTAATTAGAGAACAAATGAGTAAAAACTTAAAAATTTATCTTTGATTCTCATGAATTAATTTTGCTCCTGTTTGCAATAAAAAAAGCTGCTATAAAGAATATAAATTAGATAATTTCTGATTTGATTAACGAAAAAAAAAATATTTGATATAAAAAATAATAAATTTGCTCCTATAGAAAATATAAGCCAAAAAGAATAGCAGGTACATCAGCTTCTTAACCAACTTTGTTTATTAAGCTCAACAATCCAAATTATATTAGAAAGTTTTATAAAATCTTCAAAATCTACCCATCTACCCATTTTATATTAGAGACATTAGGCTTCTTAATCAAGGATAAAAGCAAACATAAGAGCACTAAATATTTAAAAAAATATTGACACTAAAAACGTCAATTTGATATAAAATCATTTATTTTGTTACTAATTAAGATAATTTGTTTACGATAAAGCTTGCTCAAAATTTTGTTTTTTTATTATTTATTTTTTGTTACAGAGTTATATATTTTGATTATTGAATTAGATATTTTGTTATATGAGTTAATTTTCGCGGTTTAAAATGATTACAAATACAAAAATTCTATTTAAAAATTAAAATAAGTTTAGCCAAAAAGTTCCAAAAATATCAAGCAATAAAAGTATTCTCACAAATAACCATAGCGACTCAATTTTGGATAACGATGATGTTAATGATGAAGTTGATATAATTAGACTTTATAGGTTTTGAAAAAGCCCAACAAACTATCGAGAACGAAGAAATCCAATCTATTATATGGGCACACAAAATTAGATTTAGGTACCATTGTCAAATTTACAACTGGACAATGGTACCAAAATAAAGTAAAAAAATTGTGCTCAACTACAACATGCCAATAGCTAAAGAAGAAATTTTTTTTTTATAGATACAACTTAAAAAATTAATTATTTTTTTCATTTGATCAAATTAGATATTTTTTTATTAAAATATATAAAATTTTATTAGATTAGACTTAACTTTTTTATTAAAAGAAATATATTTTATTGGATAAATTAGATTTCTATTTATTAAAATTATAAACATCAACGGTGAGGAAAATTATGGGCTTCAATTAGTACAACAATTTAGACTTAGTAATAAAATAATTTTGAAAAAAACATTAAGGGAAAATAATTAATTTTTTTTTCGTAGATACATACTTGGCCAAAAAAAATCCATTTTCATATATAGATAAAAATTTTTGTTGAACTTTAGTGACATCTCTTTTAAGAAATGAGACAAGATTATTCAGATAATTTTTGGAAACATAAAATAAGAAACGATCATTTTGGTATTCTTGATAAGGTACCGCGTATAAAATGGTAAAATCAAAAAGTATGAATCCTGTTGTAGTTCCCTCAATAACTAAAACACCGACTATAGCAAATTTAAATGTTCATAGTTTCACAGTGCAATATTATTATCTCATGCGTTTAGCTTTAGTATTTAATACTGAATTGGTTCAAATTAAAGATATGATTGAAATCAATCCTACAAATGAACTAATTGTAAAAAGGGAAAATCTAAAGAAGGAATTTAGGTGAATACAAAGGAAATTAGACTAATTTTTTGATTTTTTCTTCATATTTTGTCGATTGGGATGACATATGTTGACTAGCTGACCAAGACCTTAGGCGATCCAGAAGCCTATTTTCATTTTGTTCCTTCATTTCACTGAGAAATTTGCACGCCATTTCCTTGCCAACCCCAGCTATGCCTTTTTGGTCGTAATCACAGCCTAACAAAAGTGCCAGAGTGATCAATTTTTCACGATCATAGCCAAGCTGTTGTTCAATTTCATCCATGTGGTATTCTTCAATAGTACAAAAAGATTTGTTGTCCAAAGAAAAATTTTTGTAGACAGTCCGAGCTCCGTACAAAAAGACATCACTGTCTTCAGTGATCACTCCATCGCAGCGGCCAATTCTGTTAAGGTAGGCGCATGCTTTTTCGGCTTCACCACATGGACTCCGAATTACTGTGATTCCTAAATATTTTAGGAGTTCGCAGCACTTTTTTTCTAATTTAATAAAAATTTTATTAAAAACAAATTTAAAATTTACTTCATTAGCTATTGAGTCATATCTGGAACGCTTTTGTATGGGTTTGGTTGATTGAGTGCATTGGGACTGAGTGGTATTTTCATTAGCAAAACGAGCTTGGTTTCTCTTTTTCATTGTTTCCTGTTTGAGATCAATAACATCTCCTTCGCGAACAAATATGAGCTTACAATTTAATTCGAGTAGATATTTACAACGAAAAAATAGAGCTCGAAGATAAGGCTTTGTGTTTGTTTGGCTAAATGACTTGGTCTGCGATGAATTTTCACATATCCAAATGGATAGATCAACAGCTAATGTTTTGTTCCTGAGCTCGTTTAGATCAATGTGGTTACAGCAAGGGTTTAAAATTTTCCACAAGTTCAAGACGCCCATATTTTTAAATAACAAGATTTAGAATTTTTGAAAATTTCATAATTTTAAAATTAATTCAAAAGCATTATATTGTATTATTAAGCAGTAATTTAGAGTCAAGATGAGTTTAAGTAAGTCTTTTATAGAAATTTTTGAATGTTGATTTGATTTGAACTTTTTTTCTTTAAATTAAGTCAATATAAAAATTTGAAAGAAATTTAAATTTGTTTAATATTAAAATATTGAATAATTATAAGAAAAAAGCTAAATTTTTAACGATTTCTTTATGAATTAAATTTCCATTTTTTCAATTTGGAAATTTTATTCAAAAAAAATCAAAAAGACTTTCGCAAACCTGATCAGTGGATAAATCTTAATTTAAAACATTGAATTTTCTGAATTAATAACATCGAATAAATTGAGATTAAGAATAAATAAAAAGCTTAAAAAAATTTTTCCACTGAAAACATTTTTAAAGAAGATCATTTTGATAAAGATCATTTTGATCAAAAAAAATTTTATTCAAAAAAAATCAAAAAGACTTACGCAAACCTGATCAATGGAAGTTTCAGTAAAACCTGTTGATTTATTATCAAATTTTGTAAATCTTTTTAAGGAATCCGGGGAGATAAGTGCTGATCAAAAATTAAAAAAATTTTGTTTAATTAATTTTTTTTTGCCATTTAAAATAAAACGTTAAAAAAATAAGCAAAAAAAAAAAAAAAAATATAAAATAAATACATCTTTTTTTTACCTTTTATTTTAAGGAAATTTACTTTAACTATTTACGTTAATTAAAGTAAATTTCCTTAAAAAAAGGTAAAAAAAAATGTATGGTAACACAGCCTAAATGTATTTAATGTAAATTCGGTGACGTAATTTGAAAAACCAAAATATATCAGTCGTTTAATTTTTTTTTAACAACCCACATATTTTTGTAGATCTTGAAGAGAGGAATCCAAATATATTTATGAAATATTTTTAAAAAATTTTTAAACCTTTTTTTTATAAATTCAAAGTTTTTTTTCGGCTAATTCGGTAGAATTTTTCAAATTGGTAATTATGTTTGACAATTTTTGATCCGATGACGGAACAAGTTTGAACTGACCTTATTTGCTTATCGTTTTCAGCGGGTCTTAATTAGTAGAAAATAATTTTACTAGAATTTTAAGATAGCCGATGGGTCCGTTGTCTAATGTTGTTATTTTTTATGGGTTAAGAGGTTAATAAGGTATCACCTCAATACCCAAAAATCCCACCCAATTACCCCTAAAAATATAATATTTAACTTAATTAGGCTTAAAAGATAAAAATGATCACATTGACGCCGTTTTTTATGAAAAATTTAAAATTTTGTTTTCCAAAAAAGTTTGTTTTTATTTACAAAAATAATTTGATTTTATTTGATAAAAATATTCGTTCTGTATTATCAAAAAAAGTTAATATATTATAAAAATGAATCAGAATAAACAAAAAGAAGTTAAAAAAAAAAGTATTGGGTTTGTTTTGAATGTTACTGAAAAAGTTAAGAAATAACGAAGGGTAAGAGTTTCACTGTGATGAATGTCTCGACTAATCTTTTAAACTAAAAAAAATCAAACATAAAATTTATTTTAAATTAGTTAATAATTCGTTTAAATTTTTTCTAAATAGTTATGTTGTTGCGTGTATTTAAAAGATTAATAATAAAGAATATTTTAAATATTTATATTATTAAAAAAAAACAAAAAATCCTTTTTTTAATTCTTATTAAGCTAATTGGGTAAATTCGGTGAATATCCTGAAAAAGAGGTTAGTTCTCGGGCTAAATATTTACAAAATCAGGGGTAGTTGGGTTAACCTAATTCACCCAATAAAGTCTCACCCAATTAACCGCAGGAGGTAAAGGGGTGACTAGAAAAAACTGGTCTAATTCGGTGAGTATTTTTGGAGTTTTTGAATAAAATGAGTGCGAAATATGAAATAAAAAAAAAAGCTCACCCGGTTAGGCTCATTTACCATATTTATTTTATAATTTTTTTTATTTTTTTTCCTTTTTTTTTTGTTTTTTTTTAAATGGCAAAAAAAATTAATTAAAAAAAAATTTTTAAATTTTTTTCCTTTTTTACAAAAAAAAAAATATTATCATAAGTACTTATAAATTATTAAAAATGTTAATTATCCAAAATAAACACTTAATTGAAAAAATGTTGACCATTATCAATTTTACGCTAAAATTATTAATTTTACGTAAATTTAGCATAAAACCTACTTATTGTAACAGTACTGTAAATCAAAAAAAAATAAAACTTCTTTCAAAAATACCTATTTTACTATCGGGTTAAACTCCACTCTCGCACTGCATATTATCCACTGAATGAAAAAATCCGTTTTTTTTGCAAAAAATTCATGTTGCTTAATTCTGAAACTAATTAAAAGATTATTTTTAAAAGTTTTTTTTAATTTAGCTACACAATATCTCTCTTATAATAAGTACGATTCAAGTGTTTATCCTTGCTTTCCCCAGATAGAAAAAAAACTTAAGCTATTCAACCAGCATTGAATTTAAAATAACGAATGTCGCTTTTGATGAAATGATAAAAAAAATTAAAATTTATTGGCCAAAGATTAAAGAATATTCAATACTTTGCCATTCGTTGAATCTCCCATCTAAGCTTTTATACAAAATGGGAAGAGAATCTAAGAGGCATACAAAATATTGTAAAAATATTATATATATTTTAATATAATAATAATATTCAAGGTTAATCAACAACATCATGAGACTGATTAACACTTCATTTATTTAATTTATTATTAAAAAAAAATGCACATTTTAAAAATATAAAAAGTTAATAGAGTTATTGATTTAATAGTTATTTTAAAAAATTTAACAACAAGCTATTTAAGTTAAACAATTCAAATTTAGAAACAAAATCTGTGTAAATTAAATTTATGTTATTGAAAATTGATAGCTTAAACGTTGAAAACTTCAACATTGATCTCTTGACCTCAAAGCAATTTATTAATCTTGAATAAAAATGTTCAAATGTTTTTTCTCCACTTTTTTATTTGGCCATTGGTTCAATAAGGTTATTGCTGTTCCTTAAAATATAATTCCTTAAAATTATAGTAATATTTCATATTTTATCTAAGATCAAATTCAAATAAATGTTTATTCGAACATTAATTATTTTTTTTAAATATAAAGATTGCTTGATAGAAAAAATTTAGAAAGAAAATTTTAGAAAGAAAAATTAATATAGAAAATTTTGCATAAAAAAAAGGCTTAAATTTGAATATCATTGAAAAAGGATTTAAAAAGTTAAGCTTAAATGAAGAAACAAACTCTTCCCCAATAAGATTGAGGTCCAGAAAAATTCCTAGAGATTTAAAAGTTAAAAAAAAAGACTTGTGTAGTGTAGCTGTGAGTGATAACTTGTGTAGTGTAGCCGGGAATGATATTTTTTGTAGTGAGATTTTGCAATAATTTATTAGTTATTACAAAAATATTTCGAAATAACTCAAAGATTATCTACGACAATAACGAATTTGTCATTGAAAAGCAATATTATGAAAAAATTTATTGAAGATGTGCTATTAAATTACCTGTTCAGTGTAAAAGTCGATTCCATACTAATTATAAATTTTGAAATGACAAAAAAATAATCCTCATTCAACATAATTTCAACAAATTATATTGCATAATATTTCCACCAAACTTCCACGTCATCCTCATGGTTAACGCTCAAGACCATAACGCTGCCCTCGCCAGGATATCCACCCTTGAAAATGACATAGTTGAACTCCGCGGGATTATCAAAGAACTACAAGCTGCAAAGGACGCTACACCAGCGACGCCAAATTTCCAATGGAGCAATCTTTTCCAGAAAAACAACGCTATCGACAAAACGGGCCCAACAATGCCGGTTATGCTTACTATGATGCAGAGAGAGCAACAGTCTAAAGCCGAGAAGAAGAACTGCATAACGGTTAACGGCCTACATTCCGGGGATCAACCACTAAAAGCAATAAACCCGGAATCAGAAAAAGTAATAAACACCTTTTTTAGTACCCTTGAAATACTACTGACCACTGAGGTCAAACGGAAATACCTCACCAAACCCAGAGACCCGACTAAGACCCCTTTACTGATTGTTGAACTGAACGATGAACCACACAGCAGAAAGCTCTTAGGAACGCCAAGAAACTGAAAGACGTCGAGCTATTCAAGAAGACCTATGTAAATCGGGACCTCACACCCTTTGAGCACGCTACGGAAAGGAAGCTTCGAGAGGAACGTAACAAGCTAAACGACACATTGGAGCACGGTGAAACAATAGGAGGGAGGCCTGTCAAATATGGATCCGAAGCGGGCAAGCAATTCTACTGGGGTGTCCATTGGGGGTATCTCTACTAGATCGACAGAGCCACGAAGAAGATACTACATAGAGTGTCTTGTTCAACTCCTCCAAGCCAAGCACAACCCGTCTTTTCCAAACGCCAGTTTACCTAAACCTACATCTAATCCAACCTCAATTCCAAATAGTCAACTCATCAGATGCCTGTACACCAACGCCACATCGCTAAACAACAAATGGGACGAACTCAAGGCCAGGTTGATAACCGAGAACTACCCTCATCTACTGTTGATCACCGAAACCTGGTTCACCAGCAACTCAATCACGAACCTGGATAACTATACCCTCTTCAGCAAACACCGCAGTTATTCTTCCGGTGGCGGAGTCGCAATCTACGCTAGAGATGACATCCTATCCGTCGAAGCCAACCATATCATCAAGCCAGCCTCTTAATCAGAACAAATCTGGTGCAGCATCATCACTCCCTGTCGTGAATCAATTCTCGTCGGCTGCGTTTATAGACCACCTCACACCACCAGAGAATCCAGCCTCGACATACTCAACTCAATTAAAGTAGCAAGTGAGCTAGTGCGTAAGAAGAAGTTCACTGGACTACTCATCACCGGTGATTTCAACTATTCTGACATCGACTGGAGCTCTTCTTAAGCCTTACCCAAAAGCAAAGGAAGACCGACTAGCAATGATTTCACAGCCCTACTCCACGAGACCCATTTACACCAACATGTCACCGAACCAACACTTGGCAGCAATTTGTTGGATCTTGGTCTCAGCAACTCCCGTGACCACATATTCGCCGTCAAAGTAAACGCCCCGCTAGGGGGATCCGAAAAGAATAACCTGCACTCTGTCCTCACCTGGGATTTCACCACCACCAGTTGCCCATTCATACCTACCGATCCTAAACCCTGCTGGAAGAACGGTAACTATGATCAACTCAGCAGCCTCCTAAACTCGGTCAACTGGCAGTCATCCCTAAGCAATCCTTTCATCGACGTCAACTATGAAGCTCTGCTCAGTGCATACAATTCAGGTGTGTCAAAGTTTGTTCCTAGCTACACTTACTCTCCTGTTTCTATAGTCAACAAGCAAAGCCCCAAGTGGTTCAACAAGACACTGAAGAAGCTAACCCATCTCAAGTACAAGCTATTCATATGTACTAGAATCTATTCAAAAATTAATTCAAAAGCATTATATTGTATTATTAAGCAGTAATTTAGAGTCAAGATGAGTTTAAGTAAGTCTTTTATAGAAATTTTTGAATGTTGATTTGATTTGAACTTTTTTTCTTTAAATTAAGTCAATATAAAAATTTGAAAGAAATTTAAATTTGTTTAATATTAAAATATTGAATAATTATAAGAAAAAAGCTAAATTTTTAACGATTTCTTTATGAATTAAATTTCCATTTTTTCAATTTGGAAATTTTATTCAAAAAAAATCAAAAAGACTTTCGCAAACCTGATCAGTGGATAAATCTTAATTTAAAACATTGAATTTTCTGAATTAATAACATCGAATAAATTGAGATTAAGAATAAATAAAAAGCTTAAAAAAATTTTTCCACTGAAAACATTTTTACTTAAAGATCATTTTTGATCAAAAAAAATTTTTTTCGAATTTTTTTATTTTGTTGAATTCTTAAAAGGCTTATTTAAAAAATGTCCAGTAAACTAAGCGTTTGCTTATATACTATGATCATTGATTTCACTATTCTAATACTGCTTCTTTTAGGTAAGTAAATAAAACTTAAAAAAATTTTTAGTCATTTTATCTTATTTTTACTTTAAGGATTCATTAACCTTGTTTATTTCGATCACTTGAATCAAACAAAATCTTTATGTAATGCCAAAACTAGCTTTTCTATTTCGAAAACCACCACTACAACCACCACCACTGCAACCACCACCACTGCCACCACCACCACTGCAACCACCACCACTGCAACAACCACCACTGCAACAACCACCACTACTACAACCACAACAACAATAACCACAACAACACCAACCACCACAACTACATCAACAACCACCACAACCACAACAACACCAACCACAACAACACCAACCACAACAACACCAACCACAACAACACCAACCACAACAACACCAACCACTACTACAACCACAACAACAATAACCACAACACCAACCACAACAACACCAACCACAACAACACCAACCACAACAACACCAACCACAACAACACCAACCACTACTACAACCACAACAACTATAACCACAACACCAACCACATCAACACCAACCACAACAACACCAACCACCACAACAACACCAACCACAACAACACCAACTACCACTACTACAACCACAACAACATCAACCACCACAGCTACATCAACAACCACCACAACCACAACAACAACATCCACCACAACTACATCAACAACCACCACAACCACAACAACAACTGCATCAACAACTATAACACCTTACAAGCCATGTACTAAACATGGAGATTGTTCGGGTTCAATTAAATGCTGTTATAATTTCTGCTATCCAATTGATATTTGTAATGGAGATTGTACTTGTACTTTTAGATAATCAAGGATTTAAAAAAAATTGAAAATTTCTAGAATTTTTTTTCTTGAGATTTTCTACGATTTTTTCCAAAATAATTTATTTATTTTCAATATCAACTATTTAGTATCTAAAAAATATTTAATAATAGTAATTTTATAAATCTGATGACTTAACTGATCAATAAAATTTTCGATAAAAATTTATATTCCAAAAATTTTTTGATACTGCTTTTTAAATACAAACTCATCTAAATTAATAAAACAGTTATTCCATATTAAGATTTAATAAAATAAAAATAGTGTTATAGTTAAAAATGGATATGATTTATTGCATATCAAAAAAGCTAACTCGTGTACAGAAAAAATTATAAAAATAACAAAATAGACAATTTTTAACAAAATAAAAAAAATTATATAAAAAATTATAAAAAGCAAAAAAAAATTATTGCCGCACCAAAGCTTCTTTTGCTTTTGGAATACGACCTCTTTTTTTTTTTGGAATGTAAAGGAATATTTATAGCTTGAATTGGTACATTACATAAATTAATCGAATTGCAAAAAAAAATAATGTGTTTACAAATTAATTCTTTGGAAAAAGAATGGAAAATAATTAGTGTAGAAGCAATTTTTATATTTTCGAGGAGCAAATTATTTTTTTTAGAAGCAAAAAAAAAGAAGCAAATGTTAATTAGGAGCATAAATATTTTTTAGTAGAAGCAAATTTAAAATAAAATAGAAAAAAGACCAATTTTTTCAAATAAACAATTAACTAATTTAGTGTATTTATTTTGATTTTTGATTTCATACCGTCTTATTAAATTGAAACAATTTTTCTCGGACGACCTCGGCTTCGTTTTTGAGATAAATTAGTGTCAGTAGACGATTGTGTAACTAAAATCGTGCTAGTAACTGACTCAATTGGAGTATCAGACTGAGTTGAAGTTGTTGGTATTGAAAAAAGTTCATGATTTAAAGGTCCATTTCTTTCAAAAGCTGGTAAAGCTTTTTTACGGCGACCTTTTGAAGCATTTTTTTAGTTGATATCTCTGGTATTGCTTTGAACTTCGTCGTCGTTTCAACCTTGGATTTCTATCTTTTGAACACGCTTCTATCATTAGATCCATAACTCTAACAAAGTCTCTAAGTGGTAAACGGTCTCGTAAAGTTGCATATTTCTTGATAGCGTTGTTCGTCGATTCTATCCCGTTGTTTGTACTTGGAAAACCTTCAACATACCCCTCGAACCATCCGATCGTATGCTCAGACATTTATTGCTGCTAAATAATCAAAAAACGCTTGAATATTTTGATTGTTTTGAGTTGATTCCATTTTCATAACAAAAGTCTAAATGCTTGATGGAAATTTTGTTCTGATGCAGTTGATTGAATGAGTCTGAAATCATTTACAATTTTCTGCTCAAAATCTTGAGCAATTCCTTTTGATGTTCTCTTCAATTTTTCTTTCGACATGAGACCAACATACAATTCTCATTTTAACGTTACTAAAAACCTTAATAAAACCATTTGTGATTGCAGTCGCTTCATCGGCTAATAGATTCTGAATTTGTAAGACATGACCATAAAAAATTAGATGATAAATTTCTGATTGTTTGAAAAAGAAACGCATAATCTTCTCCAGTTTCGGTTTTGGAGAAGAGAAGCCCAAATTGGTGAAAATGTTTATCTTTGTATGTAGTTCCAGCAAATAAAACTGGAAAATTAATTAATTAGAGAACAAATGAGTAAAAACTTAAAAATTTATCTTTGATTCTCATGAATTAATTTTGCTCCTGTTTGCAATAAAAAAAGCTGCTATAAAGAATATAAATTAGATAATTTCTGATTTGATTAACGAAAAAAAAAATATTTGATATAAAAAATAATAAATTTGCTCCTATAGAAAATATAAGCCAAAAAGAATAGCAGGTACATCAGCTTCTTAACCAACTTTGTTTATTAAGCTCAACAATCCAAATTATATTAGAAAGTTTTATAAAATCTTCAAAATCTACCCATCTACCCATTTTATATTAGAGACATTAGGCTTCTTAATCAAGGATAAAAGCAAACATAAGAGCACTAAATATTTAAAAAAATATTGACACTAAAAACGTCAATTTGATATAAAATCATTTATTTTGTTACTAATTAAGATAATTTGTTTACGATAAAGCTTGCTCAAAATTTTGTTTTTTTATTATTTATTTTTTGTTACAGAGTTATATATTTTGATTATTGAATTAGATATTTTGTTATATGAGTTAATTTTCGCGGTTTAAAATGATTACAAATACAAAAATTCTATTTAAAAATTAAAATAAGTTTAGCCAAAAAGTTCCAAAAATATCAAGCAATAAAAGTATTCTCACAAATAACCATAGCGACTCAATTTTGGATAACGATGATGTTAATGATGAAGTTGATATAATTAGACTTTATAGGTTTTGAAAAAGCCCAACAAACTATCGAGAACGAAGAAATCCAATCTATTATATGGGCACACAAAATTAGATTTAGGTACCATTGTCAAATTTACAACTGGACAATGGTACCAAAATAAAGTAAAAAAATTGTGCTCAACTACAACATGCCAATAGCTAAAGAAGAAATTTTTTTTTTATAGATACAACTTAAAAAATTAATTATTTTTTTCATTTGATCAAATTAGATATTTTTTTATTAAAATATATAAAATTTTATTAGATTAGACTTAACTTTTTTATTAAAAGAAATATATTTTATTGGATAAATTAGATTTCTATTTATTAAAATTATAAACATCAACGGTGAGGAAAATTATGGGCTTCAATTAGTACAACAATTTAGACTTAGTAATAAAATAATTTTGAAAAAAACATTAAGGGAAAATAATTAATTTTTTTTTCGTAGATACATACTTGGCCAAAAAAAATCCATTTTCATATATAGATAAAAATTTTTGTTGAACTTTAGTGACATCTCTTTTAAGAAATGAGACAAGATTATTCAGATAATTTTTGGAAACATAAAATAAGAAACGATCATTTTGGTATTCTTGATAAGGTACCGCGTATAAAATGGTAAAATCAAAAAGTATGAATCCTGTTGTAGTTCCCTCAATAACTAAAACACCGACTATAGCAAATTTAAATGTTCATAGTTTCACAGTGCAATATTATTATCTCATGCGTTTAGCTTTAGTATTTAATACTGAATTGGTTCAAATTAAAGATATGATTGAAATCAATCCTACAAATGAACTAATTGTAAAAAGGGAAAATCTAAAGAAGGAATTTAGGTGAATACAAAGGAAATTAGACTAATTTTTTGATTTTTTCTTCATATTTTGTCGATTGGGATGACATATGTTGACTAGCTGACCAAGACCTTAGGCGATCCAGAAGCCTATTTTCATTTTGTTCCTTCATTTCACTGAGAAATTTGCACGCCATTTCCTTGCCAACCCCAGCTATGCCTTTTTGGTCGTAATCACAGCCTAACAAAAGTGCCAGAGTGATCAATTTTTCACGATCATAGCCAAGCTGTTGTTCAATTTCATCCATGTGGTATTCTTCAATAGTACAAAAAGATTTGTTGTCCAAAGAAAAATTTTTGTAGACAGTCCGAGCTCCGTACAAAAAGACATCACTGTCTTCAGTGATCACTCCATCGCAGCGGCCAATTCTGTTAAGGTAGGCGCATGCTTTTTCGGCTTCACCACATGGACTCCGAATTACTGTGATTCCTAAATATTTTAGGAGTTCGCAGCACTTTTTTTCTAATTTAATAAAAATTTTATTAAAAACAAATTTAAAATTTACTTCATTAGCTATTGAGTCATATCTGGAACGCTTTTGTATGGGTTTGGTTGATTGAGTGCATTGGGACTGAGTGGTATTTTCATTAGCAAAACGAGCTTGGTTTCTCTTTTTCATTGTTTCCTGTTTGAGATCAATAACATCTCCTTCGCGAACAAATATGAGCTTACAATTTAATTCGAGTAGATATTTACAACGAAAAAATAGAGCTCGAAGATAAGGCTTTGTGTTTGTTTGGCTAAATGACTTGGTCTGCGATGAATTTTCACATATCCAAATGGATAGATCAACAGCTAATGTTTTGTTCCTGAGCTCGTTTAGATCAATGTGGTTACAGCAAGGGTTTAAAATTTTCCACAAGTTCAAGACGCCCATATTTTTAAATAACAAGATTTAGAATTTTTGAAAATTTCATAATTTTAAAATTAATTCAAAAGCATTATATTGTATTATTAAGCAGTAATTTAGAGTCAAGATGAGTTTAAGTAAGTCTTTTATAGAAATTTTTGAATGTTGATTTGATTTGAACTTTTTTTCTTTAAATTAAGTCAATATAAAAATTTGAAAGAAATTTAAATTTGTTTAATATTAAAATATTGAATAATTATAAGAAAAAAGCTAAATTTTTAACGATTTCTTTATGAATTAAATTTCCATTTTTTCAATTTGGAAATTTTATTCAAAAAAAATCAAAAAGACTTTCGCAAACCTGATCAGTGGATAAATCTTAATTTAAAACATTGAATTTTCTGAATTAATAACATCGAATAAATTGAGATTAAGAATAAATAAAAAGCTTAAAAAAATTTTTCCACTGAAAACATTTTTAAAGAAGATCATTTTGATAAAGATCATTTTGATCAAAAAAAATTTTATTCAAAAAAAATCAAAAAGACTTACGCAAACCTGATCAATGGAAGTTTCAGTAAAACCTGTTGATTTATTATCAAATTTTGTAAATCTTTTTAAGGAATCCGGGGAGATAAGTGCTGATCAAAAATTAAAAAAATTTTGTTTAATTAATTTTTTTTTGCCATTTAAAATAAAACGTTAAAAAAATAAGCAAAAAAAAAAAAAAAATTATAAAATAAATACATCTTTTTTTTTACCTTTTATTTTAAGGAAATTTACTTTAACTATTTACGTTAATTAAAGTAAATTTCCTTAAAAAAAGGTAAAAAAAAATGTATGGTAACACAGCCTAAATGTATTTAATGTAAATTCGGTGACGTAATTTGAAAAACCAAAATATATCAGTCGTTTAATTTTTTTTTAACAACCCACATATTTTTGTAGATCTTGAAGAGAGGAATCCAAATATATTTATGAAATATTTTTAAAAAATTTTTAAACCTTTTTTTTATAAATTCAAAGTTTTTTTTCGGCTAATTCGGTAGAATTTTTCAAATTGGTAATTATGTTTGACAATTTTTGATCCGATGACGGAACAAGTTTGAACTGACCTTATTTGCTTATCGTTTTCAGCGGGTCTTAATTAGTAGAAAATAATTTTACTAGAATTTTAAGATAGCCGATGGGTCCGTTGTCTAATGTTGTTATTTTTTATGGGTTAAGAGGTTAATAAGGTATCACCTCAATACCCAAAAATCCCACCCAATTACCCCTAAAAATATAATATTTAACTTAATTAGGCTTAAAAGATAAAAATGATCACATTGACGCCGTTTTTTATGAAAAATTTAAAATTTTGTTTTCCAAAAAAGTTTGTTTTTATTTACAAAAATAATTTGATTTTATTTGATAAAAATATTCGTTCTGTATTATCAAAAAAAGTTAATATATTATAAAAATGAATCAGAATAAACAAAAAGAAGTTAAAAAAAAAAGTATTGGGTTTGTTTTGAATGTTACTGAAAAAGTTAAGAAATAACGAAGGGTAAGAGTTTCACTGTGATGAATGTCTCGACTAATCTTTTAAACTAAAAAAAATCAAACATAAAATTTATTTTAAATTAGTTAATAATTCGTTTAAATTTTTTCTAAATAGTTATGTTGTTGCGTGTATTTAAAAGATTAATAATAAAGAATATTTTAAATATTTATATTATTAAAAAAAAACAAAAAATCCTTTTTTTAATTCTTATTAAGCTAATTGGGTAAATTCGGTGAATATCCTGAAAAAGAGGTTAGTTCTCGGGCTAAATATTTACAAAATCAGGGGTAGTTGGGTTAACCTAATTCACCCAATAAAGTCTCACCCAATTAACCGCAGGAGGTAAAGGGGTGACTAGAAAAAACTGGTCTAATTCGGTGAGTATTTTTGGAGTTTTTGAATAAAATGAGTGCGAAATATGAAATAAAAAAAAAAGCTCACCCGGTTAGGCTCATTTACCATATTTATTTTATAATTTTTTTTATTTTTTTTCCTTTTTTTTTTGTTTTTTTTTAAATGGCAAAAAAAATTAATTAAAAAAAAATTTTTAAATTTTTTTCCTTTTTTACAAAAAAAAAAATATTATCATAAGTACTTATAAATTATTAAAAATGTTAATTATCCAAAATAAACACTTAATTGAAAAAATGTTGACCATTATCAATTTTACGCTAAAATTATTAATTTTACGTAAATTTAGCATAAAACCTACTTATTGTAACAGTACTGTAAATCAAAAAAAAATAAAACTTCTTTCAAAAATACCTATTTTACTATCGGGTTAAACTCCACTCTCGCACTGCATATTATCCACTGAATGAAAAAATCCGTTTTTTTTGCAAAAAATTCATGTTGCTTAATTCTGAAACTAATTAAAAGATTATTTTTAAAAGTTTTTTTTAATTTAGCTACACAATATCTCTCTTATAATAAGTACGATTCAAGTGTTTATCCTTGCTTTCCCCAGATAGAAAAAAAACTTAAGCTATTCAACCAGCATTGAATTTAAAATAACGAATGTCGCTTTTGATGAAATGATAAAAAAAATTAAAATTTATTGGCCAAAGATTAAAGAATATTCAATACTTTGCCATTCGTTGAATCTCCCATCTAAGCTTTTATACAAAATGGGAAGAGAATCTAAGAGGCATACAAAATATTGTAAAAATATTATATATATTTTAATATAATAATAATATTCAAGGTTAATCAACAACATCATGAGACTGATTAACACTTCATTTATTTAATTTATTATTAAAAAAAAATGCACATTTTAAAAATATAAAAAGTTAATAGAGTTATTGATTTAATAGTTATTTTAAAAAATTTAACAACAAGCTATTTAAGTTAAACAATTCAAATTTAGAAACAAAATCTGTGTAAATTAAATTTATGTTATTGAAAATTGATAGCTTAAACGTTGAAAACTTCAACATTGATCTCTTGACCTCAAAGCAATTTATTAATCTTGAATAAAAATGTTCAAATGTTTTTTCTCCACTTTTTTATTTGGCCATTGGTTCAATAAGGTTATTGCTGTTCCTTAAAATATAATTCCTTAAAATTATAGTAATATTTCATATTTTATCTAAGATCAAATTCAAATAAATGTTTATTCGAACATTAATTATTTTTTTTAAATATAAAGATTGCTTGATAGAAAAAATTTAGAAAGAAAATTTTAGAAAGAAAAATTAATATAGAAAATTTTGCATAAAAAAAAGGCTTAAATTTGAATATCATTGAAAAAGGATTTAAAAAGTTAAGCTTAAATGAAGAAACAAACTCTTCCCCAATAAGATTGAGGTCCAGAAAAATTCCTAGAGATTTAAAAGTTAAAAAAAAAGACTTGTGTAGTGTAGCTGTGAGTGATAACTTGTGTAGTGTAGCCGGGAATGATATTTTTTGTAGTGAGATTTTGCAATAATTTATTAGTTATTACAAAAATATTTCGAAATAACTCAAAGATTATCTACGACAATAACGAATTTGTCATTGAAAAGCAATATTATGAAAAAATTTATTGAAGATGTGCTATTAAATTACCTGTTCAGTGTAAAAGTCGATTCCATACTAATTATAAATTTTGAAATGACAAAAAAATAATCCTCATTCAACATAATTTCAACAAATTATATTGCATAATATTTCCACCAAACTTCCACGTCATCCTCATGGTTAACGCTCAAGACCATAACGCTGCCCTCGCCAGGATATCCACCCTTGAAAATGACATAGTTGAACTCCGCGGGATTATCAAAGAACTACAAGCTGCAAAGGACGCTACACCAGCGACGCCAAATTTCCAATGGAGCAATCTTTTCCAGAAAAACAACGCTATCGACAAAACGGGCCCAACAATGCCGGTTATGCTTACTATGATGCAGAGAGAGCAACAGTCTAAAGCCGAGAAGAAGAACTGCATAACGGTTAACGGCCTACATTCCGGGGATCAACCACTAAAAGCAATAAACCCGGAATCAGAAAAAGTAATAAACACCTTTTTTAGTACCCTTGAAATACTACTGACCACTGAGGTCAAACGGAAATACCTCACCAAACCCAGAGACCCGACTAAGACCCCTTTACTGATTGTTGAACTGAACGATGAACCACACAGCAGAAAGCTCTTAGGAACGCCAAGAAACTGAAAGACGTCGAGCTATTCAAGAAGACCTATGTAAATCGGGACCTCACACCCTTTGAGCACGCTACGGAAAGGAAGCTTCGAGAGGAACGTAACAAGCTAAACGACACATTGGAGCACGGTGAAACAATAGGAGGGAGGCCTGTCAAATATGGATCCGAAGCGGGCAAGCAATTCTACTGGGGTGTCCATTGGGGGTATCTCTACTAGATCGACAGAGCCACGAAGAAGATACTACATAGAGTGTCTTGTTCAACTCCTCCAAGCCAAGCACAACCCGTCTTTTCCAAACGCCAGTTTACCTAAACCTACATCTAATCCAACCTCAATTCCAAATAGTCAACTCATCAGATGCCTGTACACCAACGCCACATCGCTAAACAACAAATGGGACGAACTCAAGGCCAGGTTGATAACCGAGAACTACCCTCATCTACTGTTGATCACCGAAACCTGGTTCACCAGCAACTCAATCACGAACCTGGATAACTATACCCTCTTCAGCAAACACCGCAGTTATTCTTCCGGTGGCGGAGTCGCAATCTACGCTAGAGATGACATCCTATCCGTCGAAGCCAACCATATCATCAAGCCAGCCTCTTAATCAGAACAAATCTGGTGCAGCATCATCACTCCCTGTCGTGAATCAATTCTCGTCGGCTGCGTTTATAGACCACCTCACACCACCAGAGAATCCAGCCTCGACATACTCAACTCAATTAAAGTAGCAAGTGAGCTAGTGCGTAAGAAGAAGTTCACTGGACTACTCATCACCGGTGATTTCAACTATTCTGACATCGACTGGAGCTCTTCTTAAGCCTTACCCAAAAGCAAAGGAAGACCGACTAGCAATGATTTCACAGCCCTACTCCACGAGACCCATTTACACCAACATGTCACCGAACCAACACTTGGCAGCAATTTGTTGGATCTTGGTCTCAGCAACTCCCGTGACCACATATTCGCCGTCAAAGTAAACGCCCCGCTAGGGGGATCCGAAAAGAATAACCTGCACTCTGTCCTCACCTGGGATTTCACCACCACCAGTTGCCCATTCATACCTACCGATCCTAAACCCTGCTGGAAGAACGGTAACTATGATCAACTCAGCAGCCTCCTAAACTCGGTCAACTGGCAGTCATCCCTAAGCAATCCTTTCATCGACGTCAACTATGAAGCTCTGCTCAGTGCATACAATTCAGGTGTGTCAAAGTTTGTTCCTAGCTACACTTACTCTCCTGTTTCTATAGTCAACAAGCAAAGCCCCAAGTGGTTCAACAAGACACTGAAGAAGCTAACCCATCTCAAGTACAAGCTATTCATATGTACTAGAATCCATCCTGGGAACTCCGACATTAAGGATCAATACCGAACTGTATGCCTCCAACTGAAGAAGTCCCTCAGACAAGCCCGCTTGAAATACTAGCTAAATATCATCTCATTTAGCAAACACAACCCCAAGTTGATCTACTCGTATGTGAAGAGTCAAAGAAAGTTACCCACCAAGATACGTTCGCTCATCGACCCCCCAACGCAACACCATTACCGACATGCCAAAGATTGTGAATATGCTTAACGACCAATTCTTCTCAGCCTTCAACCCAGTCACCCACCTCCCTGTTCCTACCATGCCTCCTAGATCCCTAGCCACCTGCCAAGTTGCCATGGAATCTTTCTCATCGAACAAAGTTAGACTTATTCTTAACAAACTCAACAAATACAAGTCTCAAGGTTCTGACAAACTTAATCCCTACGTTTTACGTGAATGCGCCGACGCCCTTGCCGAAGCTTTCTCCCTAATCTTCTGCCAATCCTTTAAATCCGAAAAGCTCCTCACCTACTGGAAGGAAGCGAATGTTACCCCCATCTTCAAGAAAGGTATCAGAACCGACCCAGTCAACTACAGACCTATATCCCTCACTGCGGTGCCATGCAAGATAATGGAACGCATCATCAGAGACATCATGATGGATCACCTCATCAATAACCAGCTCATCACTACTCAACAACATGGCTTCGTATACAAAAAGTCATGTGAGTCGAACCTGCTGGAAACCCTCGATATCATAACCGAAGACTTCAGTCGAGGATTCACCTCGATCATAGTCTTCCTCGATTTTGCCAAAGCCTTCGATAAAGTGTACCACTCAGCACTACTGTCCAAGCTAAATTCATACGGTTTCGACGGCCTCCTCCTCGACTGGCTCTTCTATTTCCTTTCCGACCGAAAACAACGAGTAGTTATCGGCTCCAGCTCTTCAGACTGGTGCCAGGTCACGAGCGGTGTACCTCAGGGATCCGTTATTGGTCCACTACTATTCACCCTATTCATCAAAGACATGCCAAACGGAGTACACCATCACTGCAAGCTCTTTGCCGATGACACCAAGATCATTGCCACCATCAAGAACGGCCTTGATATTGCCCAACTACAGTCCGATATAGACCTGCTCGCGACCTGGGCTAACACCTGGCACATGAGTTTTAACGTCGAGAAATGCAATTTCATGGTTTTCATAAATAAAACTAATCACTTTTGCACTTCTTTCAAGCTGGTTCCAGACTGACACTTAAAGAGATCAAAACGGAAAAGGACCCCGGCGTATATTTCTCTAGTGACCTGAAATGGAGAACCTACTGCCAACGCTCGGCGGCCAAAGCTAACTCCAATCTTGGACAACTCCGCCAGGCCTTCCATGTCTGGAATCCTCGATACTTACTCGATACAAGTCCCTGTACACTGCTTTTGTCCGACCTCACCTCGAATATGCCACCTCAGTATAGAATCCCCATAGACGAGCAGATGTAAGGATCATCGAAAACATCCAAAGGAGAGCAACCAAACTAGTAGGCCGCATCAGAGACCGCAGCTACCAAGACAGGCTCGCCATCCTGAACCTAACCACCCTCGAATCACGCAGATCAAGGGGTGACCTCATCTCCCACTACAAGATCGCAAATGGACTACCTTAACAGCTTCAAGGCCCGCCTCGACATACATCTTGCCCACACGAACACCACCACCACCTAAACTTCAACGACCAACCATGGCCCAGTCAGTGAGACGGTGAGTCGAAGGCCTGGGCACTCCCCAGAAGCGTTTACGCTAGGACTGGGGGGGGTCTTAGCTCGAAAACTCATCGTCCCACATTCCTTCTCGCCAAACGCACAACCAGTCATCATAGCGATTCAAGTTGTTTTGGATTGCTCGCAGGGTGATTCCCTGCTATGACTCAATTTATTATTATTATTATTATTACAAAAATATTTCGAAATAACTCAAAGATTATCTACGAAAATAACGAATTTGTCATTGAAAAGCAATATTATGAAAAAATTTATTGAAGATGTGCTATCAAATAACCTGTTCAGTGTAAAACTCGATTCCGTACTAATTGTAAATTTTGAAATGACAAAAAAATAATCCTCATGGATTATTTTTTGTGTATTTATAAATTGGCAAGTTATAAATACACAAAAAATCCAAGCTGATTTTGTATGTGGTGAATTTAATGATCGTGCAGAATAAGTCAAGAAAAACCCAGAACCATTATAACCGATTCACTTTTAAAAGTACTGGTAGAAGCTGTTTCTTTAACGAGTACTTTTAAACTTTTAATAATTTGACCCAAAAGGTTAAGGCTTAAGGGTTGGCGTTAGGGTTTGTGTAAACCAAAAAGTCAAAATCTGGAATTTAAAATTTTATTTTGTACGATAGTGGCTTTGAAGATGATAACAGGTTAATCCTGTCAACAAACGACAATTTAATAATCTCAGATACTGAGTCTACATGGTATGTTTATGTAACATTTGAAATTACCCGGTCAACTCAATTTAACAGATATTTTGTAGAATATTTAAAGGTATTTTTACAGATTTTTTGTTGATTTTCGAACGCTTTTTCTTCATAATTTCTACTCTTTTCTGTAAATATTCTACAAAAAAACTTTTAAAAATTCTTTCTAATTACAATAAAAAATCTGTATTGATTTCTATAAAGATTCTACAAAATATCAATAAAAATTATTTAATTGTAAATAAAGATTGTAAAATTAACTAAGGACAAATGTTTATAAAAAATAATTTTTTTGAATTAAAATTTTTTATTAAATGTTTTTTTTATACACTTATTGATTTATTAAATTGAAAATACAAGATTAGAAAGTAGTATAAAATCACAGGAAATAACTGAATTTATTAATTTTTTCAAATAAAAAGCTAATTTAAATTAAATTTTCATTTAAAACACTGATACAAAAAAATTATTAGATTATACAAAATTTAAAAGGGAATATAAAAACATGAAAAAAAAAGAAAATATTTGAATTAATTGATTGTTACATAAAAAAAGTTTTTTTAATTAATTTAATTACATTGAATTATCTCTAATATCGGAATCATTTAGTTGTTTACCATAATTTTCAATTTTAGATAATACTTTTTTTTGAGATTTTCGAGTGTCATGTACTAATGAGTTGAGTGCTAAACTTCGCTTGCATATTGAAAAAGATTTGTCATTTCGTCTGAGAAGCTCTATAAAAAATTAAATTAAAATTTATTTTTGTTTTTTATTTAAAAAACCTTCTAAGGGATTTATAATATGTGGATATTCTTTGATTATTTGTGATGCAGATTTGGATAATAAATCGGTTTTATTGATGTGTAGTTGAATCAATTTTGTTTTGTATTTTAATATTTCCAACTCCTGTTCTTTCATTTTTTTTTGATGATTGATTTCATTGTGCTTTTCATTTTTATTTAATTCAGAATTGCGTGTTGGATTGAGAGTTTCATCTGTTTTTTCCCCGATTTTGACACCGTTTTCAAAATTTCATTGCATTTTTCTTTTGAGCCTTTAATTTATTATTAAAAAATAAAAATAATTATGAAGAAAATAATTACCTATAAATTTAATTAATCCTAAATAAGTCCCTTTTCCATAAGAAATTTCATGCTGTTCGCCAATTTTTAATTTTTCTCAATTTTTCAAATGAACACAAAAATATGGTTCCACTGAAAATTTTTTCTCGTCAATCCAAAATACTAAAACCCAATTACGATCTTCAGTTAATTTAGAAATACTGATGCTTGATAAAACGCTTTTATTGCTCTTTTTTGATAAAAATTCTACGGATGCTTCAGAATCTGATAAATTTGAGGCGTCTGATTGTGAAACTCGTTTTCTGAAGACAAATTTGGATCACTGCTATGAAAACTTGATTCTTCAGTTTTACATATTTTTTTTTTATTAAAATTTCTTGTTTTAGGCAATAAAGCCAGGCTTTTCTTTTTGGGCATTCTCTAATTGATTTTAAAAAAAATTCAAAAAACTAGTGGAAATCGAAAAAGATGTTGGTGAGAAGAATAATTAGAATTGAAGTTTAATTAAAAAAATGATTCGATGTAAAATTGCTAGTAAAAAGACATGTCTTAATTTTACTTATGACATGCCTTAAAAATCGAACAATTACGTTAATAATGTAAAAAGTGAACGAAAGATAAAGTTTTTTCCAAAAGAAAAATTGATAAATTAAATATAAGTAAAATTTTTAAGTATTTTAATTTTAAAGAAATAATGTTGACTTTTAAATGAATCAATTTAACGTAATTATCCGAATTTAGTGACATGTCACTAAATGAAATTTCATGTCAGTAAAAAATGAGCATTGATTTTAAAAAGAGCAATGTTCAATTTATATGATACGTCTTAAAAAATGAATAAGTTAAAATGGATTAAGAAAATTTGATAAATCAAAGTATCGGCTTTTTTTTTTTAAAATACATCTGGTTTTAATAAAATTCGGATTTAAAACATAATTAAATTTCCATTTTTAATTGAATTTCATAAATGCTGAAACTATTTTTAATAATTTTAAAATTTGTTCACATTTAATTACATGTCATTAACAGTGGCGTAACTAGGATTTTTGGATGGGGGGATCAAAAAAAATTGATATTGAACTATTTTATTAACAACTTGGACTGATTTAAAAAATATCAACATTTTCAGCCTCTTCTTGTTCAAAATTTAATAAAGAAACGTCATTTAGTCTTTGCTGGCCCAAAGAATTTATCAAAAAGCTTTTAATTCGTTTTAATTTAAAAAGTGATCTTTCAGAATTTGTATTAGGAAAAGATAAGTAAACTCGAAATTACAAAAATACATTTTGAAATGTTTTATCCAGATTAGATCCTAAAAAAAAATCTTTTAATTTTTTATTCGAAGGTAATAATCAAAATTTACTCGCATCTTAAAATGATACTGAATTTCAAGTTCAATCAAAAACTATGCTCAATATTCTCTTTGCTTGTAATAATCACAAAAATAATTGATATTATGTCAATGTTTGAACTTTCAAAATGAATTTCTATTCTTATTACAATTGAATCTATTATTGTTCTATATTGAATTATCTATTGAATCTATTTAAAGCCCCCTCCAGCCCCATGGGCGCTACGCCACTGGTCATTAATAATGAATTTTTCCGACCTTTCTTTTTTTTCTTATGAAAAAAATGAACTTACAATTTTTTACTTAATTTTTATTTTAATGCAGAATTTTAGCAGAATCAGTAAATTGGTGGTAAAAAATATGTATGAGTTGCTTCAATTTACAGAGCATGTTTTAGCCTGTCAGAACTTTAGCTTTAGAATTTTTAATTTTTTGTTTTTTGTACCACAATACCTACGCAGTTGAGTTGTAGAATATGCCAATTCATCTCAAAAGAAGAAAAGAAAAATTATTCAAACTTTTGGCAACGCCGAAGATGCAGGGGCTGTGAAGTTCATTTCAATTCGATCGTTTCAATTCAGAAAAATTTGAATAACTTTTTTACTATAAGGAATAATTTAGTTTTGTAAAATGCTTAATGTTTAAGCAACTTTGCTTAATACGAAAATAAGTGTCTGCAAAAACTCTGCAAAGTAAGTGCACAATTGATTTGAATAATTTTTAATGGGCTGCAAAATGCATAAAATTGCAGAGTATTTTGCAGACTTATTTTACTGAATTAAGCAAATTTGCTTAAAATTAAGCATTTTATAGACTTAAATTATCTCTTTTAATAAAAAAGTTATTCATATTTTTCTGAATTGAAAAGATCGAATTGAAACGAACTTCACAACCCCGAAGATGCAAAAAATATTGATCCATTTGAACCCACAATTTTTAGAATAATCAAAAAAAAACAAATTTTTTATATTTGTAAAAAAATTGAAAACTAGACTGTCAAGTACACTTAGAATGTTAAATTAAAAAAACAAAAAAAATCTTGATCTTTTGATGGGTTTTAGCTTAGTTTATGCAGGATTTTTTGAAATTTAATTTTTAACCCGTGAATTGTTAGTTCTTGACAATCAGCAATTGAAATTTTTTTGGAATGATCATTTGGTCACCGTCTATCCTATATTATTTGTAAAAGTTTAATTTAGAAGCAACTAATTCCCTTAATATGTGGATATATTTTATTAAAATATATCTTTAAAAATAATTCAATTTACCTAACCCTAACCTAGATGGGTAGATGATCTACCCCATCTTTGATTAATTTAGATGTATACTAGATTATTGTTGTTGATAAATATTTATATTCGGGAAAATAAAAATAAATTCTTAAATAAAATATCTTTGCCGCTTTGAGGGGCATCCCTGCGAGTAATTTCGCTTCACGGTCTTTTTACTACTACTATCTTGCTTTTGATTGAAATTTTTGAATAAATTTGGTAATTTTAATTTAAATGTGGTAGAATCATTTTACATGTTAAATTAGATTCTGATTTTACTTTTTTTTCTATATTATGTGGATAATTTTTCTAAAAACATATTTTTTGCATTTGTAACAAATAATGAAATTTATAAAAATAGAAAATTACTTTTTAAAAACCCAAGTGATCGAACATTTTTTAATTCGCATAATTTACTAACTAAATCAGCGTAATTAAATTAGTAAAATTTTTCAATAAATTACTAAGAAATCATAATCAAATTATCAAGTCTAACACGTCAAAAAAAATAATAGTAGCTCTAAAAGTAAAACTAAATATGCAATAATAAAATAGAGTAAGCTTTTTAAACCAGCCGACTTCAAGCATCCAAATAATACATAATTATTGAGTAATAAATTTTTTCTTTATTAAAACAAAAATTATCAACAAATAATTTAGTGAATTTTTCCAAATAAAAAAAAGTTTGATGACATGACTGGTAAGTCGAAGCATTCTGGCTCGAACAATCTATCAAAGCAAGAAGCCGAAATTGAAACGCTCAGGGACCAAAACAGATGGACCCGGCTTTCGGAATATGCCAAAAATTTAATTTCAAATTCAAAATTGGGTTTTGATAAAAATTAAAAAAATTAATTCTTTTCTTATTAATTTTTTTAAAAAGGACTTTTGGCAAAATTTGCCATTGCTGAAAGTATATTCGAAAATCATCTGTTTTCCAACCCGATGATTTTTTCTTCGGCACAACCAGGCGAACTAGTCAAAAACCTGAAAACACTCTATAATCATGACATAAGCATTGATGAGTCTAAAAAACTTTATGATGCTGAATACATGCTAAAGGAAGTGATTGAAAAGGCCGACAGCACCATTTTGCCTGTCGAAGCTTGTATCCTGTTGATAAAGCTGCTGTATTCGCAGATGCGCTATGACGAAGCTGTCAAGCAACTGAACACTCATCGGATCAAGCAAGTTGTATGTGATCACCTGCAAAACCTCCAGTATTATCTTCAATCCAAGCAGTTGATCCAGCAGCAGCAGGCTCTGCAAACACTGACGAACAGCCATAGTCTGAGACAAATGCAGTTGTTTGCCGAATTGCACTCGATTCGGGGTCTTTGTTTGGAAATCAAGCGCAAAAATGAGGATAACAGAAGAGATGACCAAGATGTAATCGATTCATATGAACTTTCATCTTTGTTCGCTATTCAACATTCGCTCATGCTGCATCAAAAATACTCCACTGATAATTTGTCCAGCAATCTTAGCCAAGAAGAAAATTTGGACCTGATTAACCCTTTGTACGAAAATGCAATTCAAAAAGCACCTTTGCTCTACATCAAAAGAGGGTATATAGATATTTTTTTTTAATTTTTGAAAATTAGTTTAACAAATTAGGATGTATTTGGCAAGTTGAAGTTTATGATCAATTTCTGATGCTCAAAATGATCAAATCATAATAATAAAGTTAAATAAATTTTAATTTTTAAATAGAATTAGTGCAGAGGTAAATTTCTGGTTTTAAAATACTTTGTTAAATCCAAGGGTAAAGTCTGCAAAATTCTGCAAAAAAATATTCACTTAAAATAGCATCATTTCGATGATGTGAAATCTGCAATGTGCATTTTGATATTGCAGAGTTTATCTTTTTATTTATCAAAGTATGTTAAATCCAAAAATGAACCTCTGCACTAATTATATTAAATAATTACAATTTATTTAATATTTTAAGTTTGATTTGATCATTTTGAGCATCAAAAATTGATCATAAACATCAAATTGCCATTGTATTATTTTTGCCAATTAATTTTGAAAATAAAAATTAAATTTAGTAATGATGTAAAATATGTAGTTAATTTAATTTTTCAAACATAAATCTTAAATTTCCTTTAAATAAGAGCTTTGTCAGACTCAGGAAAAAAAAATGATTTTGTGCCAATTGAAGTTTAATTGCCAAAATTTATTATAAAATGGTTTTGTGAATTGAAAAAAATTCTTCATTTTTTGATAAATTAAAATTAAAGCTATTCAACATTTAAATAAATTATTATCTATTGGAAAATGTATCTTTTAAAAACAACATACATCAAAAAAGCGAAAAAAAAACTTGATTAAAATATGGTTTGATTTTTTGTGTTTGAATTACAAAATGTATCCAATGCTGAAATAACATTGAAAAAGTTCGATGTTTCAAATAAAAAAATAATTTTAAGTTAATATTTGAAGCATTAAAATCTTTGTTTTTTTTTTATAAATTTTGGCATTAGGTTTGTGATATGATGATCCTTACGATAATATTTGTTGTTTAAAAAACTATCTTCACTCTGTTTTTCATTTTTTATAGATTGAGTTTTTGTTAAAATGCATTAAACGAACGTCAATTGTCATTCAAATTTTAAAGGAAAAAAATAAAGTTTTTCGGGTCTAGTCTGTTTGGTGAACTATGGTTTATCTTTTACTGGAATAATTCTTGTTCTCAGGTTTTTTGAACCATTAGTTCACCTAATCTAAAAATTTTAAACATATTTTGATATTTTTTAATCTATTTTGAAAAAAACTAAATGTAAAATTAAATAAATAATAATTCAATTGATAAATAAAAATTAAAAAAAAGATGTAAAAAAATAATTAAAAAATTTAAAGTTGGACGTGGTAGGTAAAATTAGCGAAATAGACATATCTATGTTTCCCAAAGTAAAACACTTGAATAGTGATAAATTAATTATAATTTTCTATAATTTTTATTATTTATATTTAAAGTCAAATATTTAGGTAGAGATGGGATTTTGGTATTTTCGAATTTTGAAAAGGTAATACCATTTAAACTAGATCAGAGCAAATTCTATTCCTAAAACTCCTTCAAATAAAAAAAAAACAATAAAATTATCAACTTCAATTGTTTATTGTTATATCAGTTTCGAGAATTAGGTATTCTATTAAATAGATATTTTATTCAATTTGTCAACAAAGTCTAAAAGAGTTAGGGAACTAGGTTTTCAAAGATTGGATATTAATTTAAATCTAAATGAATTATTTATCTTTTTTTTTCATTTTATTTAGTTTTTATCCTATTTAACTATGTTTTTATTATTTTTCATATATTTTTATTCTGAAGGAGCGTTAGCTCGGAACAGATAAACAAAAAAATAAACAAATTATTTGAATATTAAAAAAAGAATTTTTTAATTTTTTTTCAAATTTCCAAATAAAAATTAAACTCATTCTATTTTACTAAAGAGTTAAATTTCAAATATAAAAGTTATGCAATATTAACTTAGAATTATTATTTTAATTTGAAACTGAAAAAAAAATTGAAACATCGCACTTTTTCAATGTTATTTAAACATTGGATACATTTTGTAATTCAAACACAAAAAATTAAACCATATAATAATGGGAGTTTTTTACATAAAAAGGATGTTTAATCAAATAAAATGGCAAAATGTGTATGAATCAAAAAAAAATTTTGTCTTTAATAATAATTTGCTATTTCACATCAGTTTTTGTTTTCGATCTCCTTGATATGTGTTGTTTTCAAAGGAAAACATTTGAAATACCAAAATTAATAATTGTATAAAAAATATTTAAAAAAAAATAATTAAAAAAAATAAAAATTTTCTTTAAAAAGTAATATCTGAGATATTAAAATGTTAGAGTATTTTAATTATTTTATTTTTCTAATAATTATTATAACCAATTAAGAAAAAAAGCAAATTAGATAAAATATTTATCTTTTTTAAAGAAAGATATTTTCTTATTTGTATCAGACTTGTTTTTAAGTCACAGTTTTAAGTCTAAGTCACAAAAATTTAAATCAAAGTCATGGCTTGACTTTAAATTTTTTTTTTTTTTTTTAAGTCAAAGTCATGTCTTAAATTTTTTTTTTTTTTAAGTCAAAGTCATGGCTTAAAAATTTATTTATTTTTTTAAATTAATAAACATATTTTTTTATCTTAAATTTTTATTTTTTTATGATCTTTTAACCTCTTTTTTTTCAGCGTGGCAGTCCAAAATTCTGGCTGCCGAGCTGAACGGCTAAATGACCGCCCGCCACAATGCTGACTGTATCTTTGACTGCCTGCTTTTTTTTTACCGTTTTTTTAAACGGTCCAAAATTTTGACCGTCAAGCTGACCGGCTTTACTTAGCCTTTTTCTAAAAAAAAAAATTTTAAGTCATTGACTTGACTTGATTTAAGACTTGTGACTTAAAAACAATTCTGATTTGTATTAAAAAAAAAATTTTCCATTAAATTATTTAATCTTAGTATTCTATTTAATTTCAATGCAATAGTAAGATTTCAAAAGTGACTTCCATTTATTCACAAATATGTATTTTTTTAAAATAAATTTGAAAAATCTGACTTTTTTCATGCTTTTTCAAAATTGTTTGGCAATTTTTTATTAAAAGACGAATAAATCCACCAATTGTATTTAAAAGTAAAATTAAATTGATTTTCTTTTATTATTTTCTTCGATTTTCATATTTTTTAAAATAATTAAAAAAAAAAAAATAATCGTGTTTGAGTGACAAAAAAATCTATTTCGAAAAAAAAATTTTATTAATAGTTTTGGAACTTTTTTAAAAATTAAAAATAAAAGAGTAATTTAAAATATATTCAGAATTACTTTTTATTTTATCTTACATTCTAAGGAACTTAAATATCAAATTTTCCTTGTAAGCCAATTTTGAATTTAACATCAATGTAAAGTATAGAGGTTCATAATTTTTCCAGTGAAAAAAAACTTTATTAAACCATATTACTTGATATGTTCCTTTTACCATTGCTCTTGCCTAATTATGTTATCTTAAAGTCTTATTTAGATAAATGTAGTGTAAATAAGTGTAAATGGAAAATGACCCAAGTAGCAATAAGATCACGACTTTAAAAGCAAGACAATGGTCCGTCAATAGTATCAATAATAAAAAATAGGAAAAATTATTTAATTAATATTCATTAATAGCATAGAAATTTCAAGTTGGTTATAAAAAATAATATTAAAAATTATTGTGAAATTCAGTATAGAACGAAACAAAACTACTTTCTTTTTGAAATAATTTAGGTTAAAATTAAATTTAAAAAAAAAATTTTTTGACGGCCAAAAGAAATAAAAGATGAAATATTAAAATTAAATCATGATTTTATTCTAGTTAAAGAACTAAGTTCTTTAATTTTAATTTTTCAAAAAAAGAAACATTTTTTTTTAAATTCGTAGTGAATTACAGAGTGCCTTATTGACAAAATATTTTTTTGGTTTTATAAAATTTAGTACAAAAGAGCAAAAAAAATAATAAAAAGCTTTAAATTCATTCTGTGAATGCAAAGTAATGGAACAAAAATGTTTGCATTAATTTTTATAATCTGTAGATTACGTGCAAAATCTATTAAAATAAAATTTATTTTTGATTTGCACAATTTTAGCCTGTAATGTCCAACGGTACAATCAATTTTTGACGAACCTTAAGTATTTATCTAAGAAAAAAATAAAATAAAATTTTTCATTATCTTTTTACTCATTTCACTAAACATTTTTTTTGAAAAAAATTATTTTGAGAAATTAATTTTTATGAATTTAATTAATCTATTTTATTTTCATGATAGAGAACAGCAAATGGGCATTAGGAAATTTCGTGAATTGTTATTAAAAAAGAACATACAATCAATAACTTCCATAAGACAAATTTTATTCAAAAAATTTGCCGAATGTTTATTAT
This sequence comes from Brachionus asplanchnoidis, assembly GCA_025491095.1. Taxonomy (NCBI): domain Eukaryota; kingdom Metazoa; phylum Rotifera; class Eurotatoria; order Ploima; family Brachionidae; genus Brachionus; species Brachionus asplanchnoidis. The sequence goes on along the minus strand of JAILYF010000008.1, from coordinate 308,460 downwards.
TCTACGTGCCAAACGCCAAGTATAGTCAAATTTCAGGAGGATCCGAAGATGACAAACGAAAGTAATTTTTTTTTAAAACTTTACTACCAATTCAGCTAATTTTGCACATTTTTTTAATGCAATAGTTTTGAAAAGGTTAAAAAAAATATATTTAAATTAATTTCAATTAAAAGAAATTTCGCTTCCGCTAAAAAATTTATTTTTTATCTAAAGATACATATTCAAACCATCTAATCAAGACGAAGAAATTTTGTTGTGTTTGAGTTTATCTCAGTATATGGCTTCCAAGGAAGTAATGTTGTTTAGACACAAACAATTCAAGCAAATTAGAGACTTAACATTCAACAATGCTGTGAATTGTCTCGATTTACTTTTAGTCTTTTTAGCCTATCATCGGTCTTACAATGTTTTAATTGATGTAAAATTTTAAAGACTTATTTTTTAACAATTTTATTTTAGAAAAAAAATTTTAACATAGAAATTTGAAATGGCCATGAAGTATTCATTCGAAGAGTTTAGCATTTGGTACCAGTACGGTCTTACATTGATGTGCGATCAAAGGTACTACAAAGCATATTTAGTGTTGAAAGAGTGCAGTCGGATGAGGCCTGATCATGTGACTTGTCATCTCCTTTTAGCCCAGATAGCTCTGGAAAATTTGCTTTTAATTGATGAAAGTTTAGAGTGGTCCGAAAAAGTGAACAGTTTAACTGACCAAAAAAATAAAAAAGCTCTCATCATAAACGGATGTGCTCTTTGTTTAAAAGCCAAACTGCAAAATCAGTATGCCATTCAAATAAGTTTTTATCAAAAAGCTCTAGAAGCATTTAAAAAGTAAATTTGAGATTTTTTTTTTAGTTTTTATAAATGATAATTTTCAGAGCTAATTCCATTGATCCAACAGATTTTTTGTCATTGTACCACATTGCTCATTGTTACGGAATTTTGAGACAAGTTCCTAAACACGATCTTTCATTTATTATTTTTTAAACTTTATTTTTGTTCTTAAAGATTACAGAAGGCATCGAGTGTATTCAAAAGGCCCTGAAGTATAAACCTGATGATAAAGATTCTCTTCATTTGTTTGCTTTGCTTCTAACATCAGCAAAAAACTACGAAAACGCCCATACTATAATGCTTAAAGCGTGTGCTCTCTATGAAGACTTTGAGTAAATATGTTTTGCGTTTTTTTTATTTTATATTTTAAGTAATCATTTTTCAATTAATTTCTTATTTTTTTAAGATATCGTTTAAAAAAATAGTTATAGAACAAAGTTTTGTAATTTTTTTTTTAAATAATGCAGCAACAATTTTTTCATATTTATCATTTAAGGCTGAAAATTTAAATTCTGTAAAAATTTTAAAGTTTGTTATTATTCTCCATTCTATTTTATTTAAAAAAAAATAGTTAAAATATTTTGATGATGATCATAAAAATTTGATAAACAATTTAAGTCTTGATTTTTTTTTTAAATTTATCATTTATTAAAAATAAAGTATTGAAAAAAAAAAGGAAAATAGGTATTTAAGGACACCAAAAAAACTTGTTTTTTTTAATAATTTAAATGAATTACTGAATACATTCAAAGCATAAAATTCTGTTTATATTTTTAAACAAAAAAATTGAAACTTTAATAATTAAATTTAAGTATTTTGATTAGATTAATAAATCAAACAAAATCAAAATTAAATAGATAAAATTATTTTTTTGAAGATTTGATCCAGAGTTGTTTAAAAGTCACAAGTCTCAAGTCAACTCCAAGTGAAGACTTTTTTTTTTAATTTTTCTTTTCAAAAGTCCGACCAAAGACTTGAAAATTTTTTTTCAAAAAAAAAAGTCCAAGTCAAGACTTTTTTTTTATCAAAGTCCAAGTCGGGACTTAAAAATTTTTTTTTTCTAAATTGTCATTCAAAAGTCCAAGTCCAGGCTTTAAAATTTTGAATACTGAAGAAGAAATTTATGCTAAAATTGCAAGAAAATTCGGTGAATGGCAAATCTATTGCATTAGGCAACCCAAAAGTTTATAAATTTTTTGATATTAAGCCTGATCTAGCAAATTAAAAAAAAAAGCTTGACTTGGACTTTGAATTTTATTTTTTATTCTCGTCTTATTTATAGGAAAATGTACCGCATCTGCAATAGTTGGGTACCATAGAACCCGAGCTCCGCGAGCATTGCTCGTTGCAGATTATTTTATAATAATAATAATATTTTAAAATTTTAGCTAATTTTCTTTTTCAAATAATGATTTCACATTTTATATTTTAAATTTTAACAAAGCAAATGAAAATAATTTAACAACGTCATAAAAAATCTAATTAATTAAATAAAATTTTATTTTAAGACTTTATTATACAAAAATACGAATAGAGGAAATACTGTACGATTTTAACAAAAGTGTCAATTCTATTCTAAATCTAATAGTAGCCTATAAACAAAAATTACAAAATACAAATGATCGCGCTTTGTCATCTGTATCGCTTTCACAATCTGGTGTAATGAGCCAAGCTAAAAACATTGCTTTTATTGGGCAAACTCTGGACTCAAACCAAAATTTAGAGACAAGTAAATTAAAAAAATTTTTTTTTAAAATTTCAAAATTTTATTCTTTTATCTTAAAATTAAAGCCGCTTTACTAAATCTGCAGCATTCTTTTAAAATAAACGAGTCAATAGGCAAAACAATTTCCATGCTGATACAGAGCGATCGCTTTGAGGCCAAGTTGGGTGGAATTCAGCACAGTCAAAGCGTTCAGCAAAATATCCTATTAATTCGTATTTTGACTTTGATCGGTGAATTTTATCTAAGACATGATAAGCTAATCGATGCCGAAATGTGCTGCCAAGAGATAGCCTCTCTAAATTCAATGTCTTATTTATACATTTACTTAAAAGGTAGAATACACGAATACAAACAAGAGTATAGCCAGGCCAAGCAAGATTACCAAAATGCACTTAGCATTAATCCGTATCATATACAAAGTTTGCAGCAAATGTCAATTGTTCTTTGTTATTTGGAAGATTTTCATCTAGCCGAAAAAATGATCCGTGATGCCATTTCGCTGAACAACTCGCTGCCGGACTCATGGCACATTTTGGCCAGGGTTTTAGATTATCAAAACGATAATCAGTCAGCTTTAAAATGTTATCAGACATGTCTACAATTAGAAGCAACGAATCCAATTATCCCGTTTACTTCTTTAACTAGAATTTTATAACACAATTAAAATATTTTTTTATAATTTTATTTTTTAAATTTTTTTAATAAAAGTTTTAATATTTGGCCAAAATTATAACTAATAAAAAAATTTCATTAAAACAACCATCATCTAATTATTAATCTAGATATTTATCTTGAACCAAATCATTTACCATAGTATCGGTTCCCGCATAAAAATTTAAAATTTTTTAAATTCAAATTCAAATGTTGAAATTTAATCAACTACAGTCGATCCTCCGTATAACGAAGAAAAAAACCTTTATATAACGAATTTTAAAAAAATGACATCCATTAATTAACACTTTGATAATAAAAAATAGTAAATAAATACTTGACAATTACTTATTATTGTTTATCTAAAAATTCTAATTGATAAAAATGAATGAAAAGCAAGTTTGCAAAAAGACAAAATAAATCTCTCTTGAAGTCCAGATAGAAATTATAAAAAAACACACTGAGCAAAAAGCAACAAACAATCCAGGAGAGCAAGACAGTGATACAGAAATTGAAGGCATGTTGAAGTTTATGATCAAAACTTTATATCAAATTGCTCATTTTATATTTAATAATAAATTTCCTGAAGATTTAGGCAGAGTTTTATAAAATTATTGATGTAACATTGATTAACATAGTTTGTTACATTAAAATTTCAAAAAAAAAAAAATTTAAATTAATAGTATGTTCAAAATTAACTAAAATGATCGATTATTTTTGATTTTTTAGTAAAGTTAATAATGCAAATAAACAAATTTTTTTTAACATAAAATATTATTTGGTTTTTTAATCTTATTATCTTTGCGAAGTTAAATCTTTTGTCTTTCTGATTTTGTACTCTTTAATTCTAAAAATCGATTATTAATCCATTTATTTAATGATGAACTTAAAATAATTTTTTGAGACTGTAGCATAATATGTTACATCATTACCAATAAAAAAAAATCATTTCGTTAATTTAAGAAATTATTATGCTTACTTTTTAATTGAGCATTTGATCATTTGATCATAAACTTCAACATGCCAAGTTGAAGAGCAACAAGATGCAAATAAACAAGTGATTAACTCAAAAGAAGCAATCGATAGAATAAATGAACTGAAACAATTTTTTTAACCAAAAAAGATGATAATTCTAATGTAATTAATTCATTATTTAATGTTGAAAATTTTATAATTGAAAGTAGAAACAACCATCTATTACCGATTTTTTTCAAAAAAAATAACTTTTTGTTTTTTTTCGCCTTTTTATTTTAGTTTTTTTAATCAATAAAATTTGGTCTAAAATTTTTTTGTCCCTATCATTTTATATGGGAATTTCGATATAACGAAATTCGATATAACGAATACCGAATTTTCCGCCCAAGTAGTTCGTTATAACGAGGATTGACTGTATTAGAATTGTGCAGAAATGTGTTTATTTGTAATTTAATTCAAAAGAACAAAATGATATAAATTATAATAACTTTTTTTTCTAGAAATGAGACTTTATCTAACAATTAATTTTTTAAATGTAATCTGGTGCAACATAAACATTTAATTCTATTAAAAATAAGTTACTAAGTTCTTTTCAAAAATTCAACAAAAGTCTAAATTGAAAAAAAAATCATCAGGTTGGTGGGGTCTGAATTCGTTTTCTAATTTGGAGCACAATTAAAAGAAAATACATTATTTAGATAAAATATTAGATTGCAATGTAAGCTATTTAAAAAAAGAAAAAATTTTAATTTAATTTAAAAAATTACGCGTTATTTAAATTTATAACTTCGAAATAATATAAAAATAATAAGTTATTTTACTAAATGCATTTTTATACACATTGAAAATTAAGATTAGCAATTTAAAAAATTTAATAAAAATTATATTGATATTAATATTAACCCTTCGCTTAAAAAATACAAAATCAAGCTTAAAGTAGTCTAAAAATCTAAAAAAAAATGGTTGATAAAAATAGAAAAAAAATCAAAATTTTTTAAAGTTAATCATTAAACTTTTCTTCAGAAGGAATAGCATGATCATTTAAGACATTTTTAATTTTTTAAGACTTTATTCAGTTTTACGAGCAGAGTTTTACTGATCGACTCTGAAGAATTCTCTTAGACAATTGGGGGAAGTACTTGAACAAAATTGTCAAGACGCTTGATCATAAATTTAATTCTAATTTATTAATCTTAAGTTTTAACAAAAAATGATTGAAAAAATATTGAAATAAATGAATCTGACCAGAATTATTTGGCAAATGGGAAGACAATCAAGATGAAATAAACCCCTATAATGCCAAAACTGAACACAATACTTCCATAAAAAGAAAAAAAAATTGTTTCGAAAACAAATTTTTTGTTCAAGCTAAATCTATCCAAGATAGACCACATACAGGACTGGTCATAAGGGGAAAAAAATTTATTATAGATACAATAACAAAAAATTCTCACAATATTTACGCATGGTTAATTTAAAAAATCAAATTAAATAATTGTTTTTTGCGCAAAAGCCGAAACCAGATAGAAAAAAAAGACCAGAGCTTTGAATGCTAAATAAAATGATCGCAAATAATATTTTTTTGGCTGAATAGGGATAAATAAGAGTAAAATTAATTATCTTAGTGTCTATTTTAATTTTTTTGTATAATATAATTAAAAAATTAAAATTAATTTAAGTTTACTCAAATCAATTAAAATGTACCTAAAAAATTATCTTTCATCTACAATGATAGAGGTTCAACAAAAATAAAATTATCAGAAATGAAATCATCAAAAAAAAAATTTTTTTTAAATAATGTCAATTTTAAATTTATCAATTCTTGAGAACTTATATAAGGTAAATAATCTTAGATACAATATCTCTAATAATACAGAAAACAGAAAGTGCACTCAAAAGATAATAGACTGAGACACAGCAGGTAGTTGATATGGGAATCAGTGAAGCAGAAGAGCATGAAGAAATGGATGAAATGGAACCACCAAAGAAATAAGGTAGACCTACTGGTTCAAAACACAAAAAAAAATAAATCAATTTTTAGACATATTTTTTTCTTAAAATTAATTGATTTTATATTATATTAAATGTTTTTGGTTAAAATTATTTTTTTTCTTATATTTAATAATAAATAATACTAAATAATAAATTAGTTATCAACTTAATTTTTTTCTTTTAATTAATTTTCATAGATGAGCTAAATAATAAGCGTAAAATAGGTATTTTTTTTAAAGAATTGAGCTAAATCTGGAATGCTGGTATTAATCAATATTATAAAATAGAATAATAATGTTTAAAATGAAATTTAAGAAAATAAAATCAATAATTAAAATTAGTGATAAATCAGAAATTAGAGCTATAAATAATTAAAAAAATAAATTTTTAAAAATAATTAAAAAAATAAATTTTTTAAAATAATTAAAAAAATAATAATTAAAAAAAAAAATTTTTGAATCAATAAACAACTTTTTATCGTATGAAATTTAACGCAAAAAAGAAACTTAAATCCAGTTTTAAAGATTAATCAATTTTAAATAATTTAAGCTGGATAATTGTAAATTGATAGTAAAATATTAGAAAATTAGCCCAAAAAAGATGTGCAAATTATAGTCTAAATAATGTTTAATTTTTAAAGATTAAAAATTTTATCACGAATTTTTTTTTATTTTTTAATCATAAATTAAAAAACGTCGATTAATCAAAATTTTCCAATTTAATTTTTAAAAAAATTGTTTTTTTCATTGAATAATTAAATATCAATTTTCTGTTGGAGCTGACGGCTTATTCATATAATTCGACTGAAGTGAATAGTAATTAAGTACTCGATCTTGTTGTCTAAAATCATTGCAATCAAAGCCTATTCTTTCAACTAGAATAACATTAGGTACCAAGTTACTAATTAATACTGGACGCTGGGGTATTTTAACTACAATTGATTGATCACTGGAACTTTTTACAGATGAAAAAGAATCCATGCACATGCAAAACAAGAGTACCAAAGAGAAAACTAGGAATAAACCGATGAAAAGCTGGAATTCCGGATCGTAGACTCCTTGCCAACTAACAAAATTTAGAAAAATCACACAAAACTTTTAAAACCTACTTTGACATTGAGCTTAGCATTTTTCTTTAAAATAAAGCCTTAAAAGAAATTTTGTCTATTTTAAAGATTTTTTTTTACTGGCACCATATTTTCTGACATATGAAAAAAAAGGAATAAAAAAAATATTTTGTTGAATTATTTTATTTTTAAATTAGTATAAAACTGTCCAAAAAAAGACAAGCTCTTATTTAGCGGTCTCCTCTGGTTTGTTGAATACGTATGTCAGACAGCATTTGCCGCAGTATTGACGATCGAAATGGTTAGCCATGAAAATACCAGCTCCGCAAATTTCATGTGGACATTCGCGTTTCAAACGAGTTATTTTGCCATTTTCGTCAACTTTGTAGTACTTGAGAACAGCCAACTTGACTTTCTTCTTTTTGTGTTTGATTTTTTTCGGGGTGGTGTAAGTCTTCTTCTTACGTTTACGGCCGCCTCCTCGCAGACGCAACACAAGGTGCAGAGTTGACTCTTTTTGGATGTTATAATCGGACAAAGTTCGACCGTCCTCTAATTGTTTGCCGGCGAAGATGAGACGCTGCTGATCTGGCGGGATACCCTCTTTGTCTTGAATTTTAGCTTTGACATTTTCGATGGTATCGCTCGCCTCTACCTCGAGCGTTATCGTCTTTCCCGTTAATGTCTTAACGAAAATCTGCATCTAGATTAAGTTAATTAATTAATTAAAGTGATGATTAAAAAAGATACGAGTCAGTTTTTGAAAATTTCCAAAAATTAAAAATGAGCTCTCTTCGTTTTGAGCATACATATTACTTTACTGGTTGTATGAATGAGCTTGCACAAAAATTATTCTTAATATATGTGGTTGCAGTTAAAGAAATCTTGATACCTTAACCTGAATTAAGTTTAGATTTGAATGCAAAATTTGCTTTTGAAAATTTTAGATTTTCATTTCAAATTTAAGTTCATTTTTTTTTCATTTTTTTCTTTCAAAAAATTTAATTAAAATTTTTTATATTTAATTAATAAAAATATTTAAAAGAGTTGTTTAAATACACAAGTCTTAATTTCAAGTCCGGACTTTAAAAAAAAAGTAAAATTATTTTAATAAAATAAAAATTTGAAAAAAATTTGAAAATAATTTGAAAAAATTTAAATAAAAAATTAATATTTTCAATTTTAAGTAATTGATTTTTTGATCATGATTGCATTTTTTATCATCAAAAAAAGCTTGAAATTCGCTTTTGGTTCATGCGCCCTTTATCGTCTAATCCATGTTATATTTAATTCAAGAATCATCTTTGCATAAAGTTTAAATTCAATATTTTTTATGAATTTAAGAAATATTATTTATTTATTTAAGATAGAGAAGCAGAGCTTTATGTATGCGAGTAACGAGCCGTTATTTATTAACAAATGTGTTGAAACATTGATGGGCTAAGTTCCAAAATGCGAAAAAAAAATTTTTTATTTGGAAATTTGAAAAAAAAGGTGAAAAAAAATCAGGTGGAAAATTATCCGGTCTGAAAAAAATCAGGGGAAATTTGACCGGTTTTAAGAAAAAATAAATAAAAAAAAAAAATTTTTATTATAGTTTATTGAGAAAAATTAAGATAATTAATGCAAATAAAAAAAAAGAAAATTAAACTATCAAATCTAATAGTTCTCGCGGTTCTTCTCGAACAGTCCACGATTCAAACTCATTTAAAAATTTTATTTGCAAATAACCGTTAAAATTAAATCTCATTAATTTTTAGCGATTTTAAACTTAAATGCCTTATACTGTGCCGATGTTTTTTCATCGTTTTGGTAACTAAAGATAGGGTATTGTTGTTCCATTTTTTTCAAAATATTAGGTAAATTCTCAATGCCATTTTATAGAAGCAGGGCATTGGATCAGGGTAATTTAGTCAAGTGTTTAGAACTTAGATATTTTATAAAGCAAATTATTTAAGATTATTCTTTAAAAGATATATTAAGCCTGATTTAATATATCAATTATAATTTATGCGAAATTAGCATATCAATTAAATTTATAAAACGAATAATATTCTAATGGATTTTTTTCAGACCAGATTATTTTACACCTGATTTTTTTCCAAACAGATTTTTTCAGATCGGATTTTTTTACACCAAATCTTTTTATTTTACTTAAAATTTTTTATTTTTTAAAAAAGTCTTTTGACTTGGCTTGATTGACTTAAAATTTATTTTTTTTAAAGTCTTGTGCCATGTCATGTACTTATTAAGGCGGCCATACGAATTTTTTGCCGTTCAATGAAGTAATAAGGGCTTCCATTTTTATTTCAAACTTTGAAATTCAAAGTCTTTGAAACGACTTTTTTCCGAAAAAAAAAATTCAAGTCAAAGTAAAAGACTTTTTTTTTTAATTTTAAGTCAAGATAATATACTTTTTTTTAAGAAAAAAATTTCAAGTCATATCAAATGACTTGACTTTAAATGACTTTTTATTCTGACTTTTGTGCAAGTCTGTTTTAATGCTAAAGTGTTAGATTCTATTATTAATCAAAACCGAAAGCCAATAGTTTCGCTGAAGTATTCGTCGAATCAGAATTCAGGGTTTCAATTCTTGAATTGAAAAATCGTTCAGTATCCTAGATTTTCCCATGTGCACATCTGGTTATTAGCTCGTCGCGATGCTCGTTCCTCGCAATAAACAAAAACTTGATTATTAACAGTTAACAAAAAAAATCTGTAACGTGTGTAACGCCAGCTAATGTATACGTACAAAGGTTGGCGAGGCACTCAAGGAAAAAAATTATATTCTTCAATCTTAAACTTTTTTTAAAGCAATTTTAAGAACTCTTGATTTAAAAACTTAAAAAAAAACATAGCTTTGATTTATTCTAAATGAAAATAATTTAGATCCAAAAAAATTAAATCCTTTTAAAAAAATTGAAAAAAAAATTTATATTTATCCATCTGTAATATTATTCTTTCCTTTTAGGAAAAGGCGGCAATTCTGCAAAATCATGATTTACTGAATTTGGAATTATGAATGCAATCAGGGCCTCTTTTATGGTTTTATCAAAATTGATCATGGTCCATTTCTCTTAGCATCACTAAATACTTACTTCTCTTCTGAAAGCTAAATATTTTGAATGATATTGAGAAAAAAATTTTCAAGATAATTTAAATAAAAAATTAACATCATGTTTTTGTGAAGAATTTACTTATTGAAATATTTTATCCTAATATAATTTAAAAGATATAATAGAAAAAATTTCATGAAGTTATTTGGATCTAAATGTTTCAATAGGTTTAGATTTTATTTTAAAACAAAAATTTTGTTTTAATTTTTCCATAAATTGTATTTCTAAAATGTTTTAAAGTCAAATTTTAATTTAAGATATTATTTAGCAATCTGAGTCTCAAATATATATTTAAATGGAAAACATTCAGGAATAAGTATTCAAACGTTTTTTTAAACTGGATGTTAAAATATGTCTTTTTTTATTGCATTTCTAAAATGCTTCTTTAATTTAGCCCTTACTTCTGAGGCGAAAAAAGTAATGATTACATAACATATATTTAAAAGTAAAGTGGGGTTGTGAAGTTCATTTCAATTCGATCGTTTCAATTCAGAAAAATTTGAATAATTTTTTAACTATAAGGAATAATTTAGTTCTGTAAAATGCTTAAAGTTTAGGCAACTTTGCTTAATCCGAAAATATATGTCTGCAAAAACTCTGCAATGTACTTGCAAAATTGATTAGAATACTTTTTAATGGCGTGCAAAATGCATAAAATTGCAGAGCATTTTGCAGACTTATTTTACTGAATTAAGCAAATTTGCTTTTAATTAAGCATTTTATTGAACTAAATTATCTCTTTTAGTAAAAAAGTTATTCAAGTTTTTCTGAATTGAAAAGATCGAATTGAAACGAACTTCACAACCCCAAGTAAAGTTGAAAATTTTAATTTAGTAAAAAATATTTAGACGAATTTTTAAAGGTTCTTAAAAGATTTTTTTGAAAGTTTTTTATACGGTTTTGGAAAAAATTACTCTAAATATAATCTGAATTTATTGGAGGATTATTCTTCTTAAATCTTCCTTTTTTCTTTACTCTGATCATTCATTATAAATTAGAAAATAAAAGTCTAGTTTTAAATTATCAGAGATTTAATAGAAAAACAATTTCAGTGACGTTTTTGGTTGAAACAATGGATTTTATTTTCAATTAGATAAGCAATAATGATCAATATATCAATTTCTTAAAATTGAGAATATTAAAGTTGATAATGGCTTTTTTTAAATTTTTATTTTTATTTTTTATTTTTAGTTTAATAAAATAATTTTACTTTTTTTTATGTCCGAACTTGGAATTAAGAGCTGTGACTTTTAAACAATTTCTATATAGATTTTTATTGATTAAATATAAATTAAAAAAATAATTTTTTTTTAATAAATTTTCCGCGATCACGTTTAGCCTGTTGAGAACTTACTTTAATTTTTCTTGACCTTCCTCTCTTTTTTGAAGCTTCTGTTGAAGTTGTTGTTGTAGCTGTAGTTGTTGTTGTAGCTGTAGTTGTAGTTGGAGCTGTAGCTGCATTATTAAGAGTACCAAATGCATATAAATTCAATGGAGCGTTTGAATATAGTTGAAGTGATGGAAAAGCTTTTTTACGTCTCCCTCTTTTTTAATTTTCTTCCAATTGCCAAATCAAGCGTTGGAAATTCCAATAATGAGAGTTCGTACGATACACCAATTACATGTTTACATATTTAGTGTTTTTTCCAATATTCGCAACTACACATTAATTAACTCCCACGTTTCATTGTTGATCTCGATTATATGAAATGAGTTGCTCCATGTTTTAAAATCATCAAAAGATGTCCACGATTTTTTATTCAAAAAAAATTTAGATGCACCTTTTGTAGCTTCGAGCGTTGACTTGCTAGAAGTAACCATGTATACTTGCCTACCTTGATGATTGATTCTGACGATAAACTTATTTAACTGCACCCATTCAAAGCCAAAGGTCCATTCAAGTGTTGAAATAAGCGGTTTTCGGTTAAATATTTTAGCAGTTGTAAAAGTGGGATTACGCTCAAAAGATTGAATTTTTTGTATTGTAATGTAAATTTACATTTATTTATAATCAACTTTAAAATGCTTAGCTTTTCAATATACTTTATTAAAATCACAATTTACAATTTAAAATATATAGTTTGATTGGATTGGTATTATTTGATAGGATTTAAAAAATTTAAACATTTTCGGTCAATTTTGTAAAAAAAATTTATTAAAATAAATAAACATAAAAAAAAAATATATACATTTAAAAAGAATGAGGTTTGTTAACGGTTTAACCCCAACGGTTGGGGTAAAAGTGATAAAATAAAAAAAACAAATAAAAGATGAGTATAAAAAAAACGAAATCAAATTAATTTAAATTCTATATTAATCTCGTCCAGGTGTATTTTTTTTGAATTTTGTTGCTTGTTAAATAGTTCTTAACAAACTCACTAATGACTGAAAAATTAATTCCATGACCCCAATCTGAAGCTTGATTATAACATCCACAAGTAATTCCTCGAATTCTTTTGGAACCCAAGGCGTTCAACCGCTTCCACACGCAGGTCTTTTGTACTTTTCATATGTTCTATCATTAAGAGTGGAACATGGAATATTGAATCTAATTGCCGCTTGATATATAAAGTAAGACAGCCTAATTATTTTATGTGTAAACGGGGCGGCAACTTTTAAATTAGCCTAGAAAATTAGTAAGTTTCAATAGGCATTGGGATTTTTTTTCTAAAAAAAAGTATACAGCTTGTAGAAAAAAAAATTTTTGCTAATTTTTTTTGACTCAATAAAATTGGTAAAAATGGGTGATTTTCTGTCAAATTATGTATTTTGTTTAGGGTTTTAATCTCAGATACTTTTATTTTATTTAAATCACCTTTTTTGCCATTTAATCTAAAAAATGTTTAACGGTTTTTCTTAGAAGGACTTTTTAAAGGGGTGAATTTTTGGGCCAATTTGTTTAATAGGGTATCACCCCATTACTACCAAAATTCACACAATATAACTTGAAAATAACTCATTATACCCATATTAACCTTTAAGAAAATATATGACCCATCTGAGTGATTTTCAGGACTAACCGGTTGAAAAATTGGCTAATTGGGTTAACAGCATTAACCGAATTACCCCTCACCCCATTAGCCCAGCAACTAACCGGGTGACCCAAAAATTCCGGACTAAATGAGTGATAAAATTTCGCATTTTCTATCGTTACTGAGTTTTTAGGAAAATTATCAAAAAAATAGGTGACCCGGTTAGGCCGTCTTACTATATTAAGTTTCTTATTTTTAATTTCGTTTATGGCTTTATTCAATGACTCGTCAGTGTATTTTTTATTGGTAGCAGGTTTATTTTTAAAGTTTGTTCTTGGCATTTAAAAAAAAAAGATCATTATAAAAAAGAAACTTTCAATAATCAATTTATTTTTTTATAGAAATTCAAAACAAAACAATTAACGGTTCAACCCTAAAGTGAATTTTTTTTTTTAAAATGTGTTTTTTTATAATAAATACACTAATCTCTTTGAAAAAACTGATTGAAAAAATGAAACCACGGTCAAAAATTACAGAAGTCAAAAGGGTCATTTTTTAAAAAACAATTTATTTCAAGAAGTTTTTTTTCGCAAGTGGTATCTTTATTATTTATGGGGTTGTTTTACAATCAATTTAAAAAAATATATTATAGGATAGGTCTTATATCGATTGATTAATTTGTAGAAAAGGAAATAGAAAAATATTCATTTTTTATTTGCGCAAAAAAAGGAACATTTATCAGTAGAGGTCAGTCGAGTAGCTTGCTTGATCTTGTGTTGATCAGCGACTCAAACCGGACAACTGAAGTTGAGATTGGCCCACCCTTGGTCTCTAACGTGTTAAGAAGCCATTTTAGTCTGCGATTTCAGTATATTTCACAAATCACTCCAGAAAAAACATTTGACAGCAGGCGCTTAAATTGGAGAAATGGTGACTACGTTTCAATGATAGCTTACCTCAAAAAAAGAGACTGGAAGAAAATTTTCGATACTTAGTCAATACAGAGCTCTTATTCGGCCTTTCTGGATGTTTTTGGAACAGCTGCAGAGCTTTTTGTCAAACGACATAAGCCACGACCCGTTAATATGAAGCCTCCTTGGTGGAATAAAAAAATAGCTTCTCTCATTCGTCGCAAAAGACGTCTTTCGTCGGTAAATGTGCTGATAAGGACAACAAGAAATTGTCCGACTAATACAAAGCAACATGTAAGACTGTCAAGAAAGTTGTCAAACAAAGTGTCATCGATTTCGAACTCAAACTTGCCCAAGATTCGAAAGAGAATCCTAAGAGACTTTATATGTATATAAATCGTCGATTTTCCCGAAATGAGTCAATTGCAGCGCTTAAAAATCATGATGGGCAACTTGATACCAATAGAGAAAGCATTTGTGAACTTCTCAAAGAATTCTTTCATTCAGTCTTCGATAATGCAGCTTCAAAAGAGCAAATAATTCATGCGACTTTTGTCTTTCATATTCGTGCCCAGCCTGATCCAGCCTTAAGTGTCGAAGACATTGTTACACCAGAAAAAGTCCTCAAGAAAATCGAAAGCCTGCAAAGCGGCAAGACGAGAAGACCAAGTATCCTCGCATGCCCTCAAAATGTGTGCGGCAGCATTGGCTGGCCCGATGGCTCTCTTTTTCGTGCAGTCATTTAAAATCTCAGCTAAACCTCCTGAGTGGAAAGATGCCAATGTCACGCCAATTTTTAAGCCAGGTAGCAGAACTGAAGTTGGGAATTATCATCCAGTTTCACTTACCTCAGTCCCTTGCAAAGTAATGGAGTCACTGATTAAAGATTACATTCTGAAGCGTCTTTACCAGCGCAATCTTCTGTCGAACAAACAGCATGGCTTCGTGGCGCTTAAAACCTGTGTGACGAATCTTCTCGAAACCGTCGATTTTCTAACTGATTGCATGAGCCGCAGACAGCCAGCTGACGTTATATATCTGGATTTTGCCAAAGCGTCTGACAAAGTCTGACACGAGTTGCTAATTGTCAAGCTTACAGCGTACGGAATTCCGATCATAGTTGTCAAATGGAAACGAGCATTTCTCAGTAACAGAAAACAACGTGTTGTAGTTGGTGATGTTGTATCCGAATGGAAGCCAGTTACAAGTGGTGAGCCTCAGGGCTCGGTCCTAGGCCCACTTCTGTTCGTCATCTTCATCAATGATTTGCCTGAGGCATGTACATCTATTTGTAAACTTTATGCTGACGACACAAAGCTAATGAAATCCGTTCAACGAGCCGACAGAGATACAAGAGAACTTCAGCAGGATCTTGACAATTTGGTTGAATGGTCGGTGATGTGTAAAATGAGATACAATGAAGAGAAATGTGTAGTCATGCACATTAGAGCTGATAATGAGAGCCATGATTATACAAAGAGTGGTCATATACTCTCCAAATCCAGAAAAGAACGCGATCTTGGAATTATTATCATTAGTGATCCCAATTCAAGCGAGCAGCGTAAGCAAGCAGCAGCTAAAGCAATGATGGTAGCCTACAGATTAAAAAACACTTTTAAAATTTTCAATCATCGGCTTGTTAATTTACTGTTCAAGTCGTTCGTCAGATCTCATCTCGAATTTGCGGTAGTCGCTTGGAGCCCTTATCGACGTGGTGACATATATATCCTTGAACGAGTTCAAAGGAAATTCTATAATCTAGTTCCAGAGCTTAAGTCCAAGCCGTATTTGGAAAGACGAGAAGCTCTTGGTTTGACGACACTTAGACGCAGACGTAGCGATCTGATCCAGCTCGACAAGATTCAACACGGACACGACAGAGTTGAGTTAATTCATGGATGTCAATTACTTGCTTCAAATCTTCTTAAAATCTTCTTCAGACAGCCCGGCGAGCGGTACCAGGCGAGGTCAAATGAAAATCGAGAGACAGCTGGTGCGCAATTGTGGAGTCCGTCATAATTTCTTCACTAATCGGACAGCCGGAAATTGAAACACTCTTGATGCGGCGACAAAGAGCGTCACAAATACAAACATTTTTAAAAAAAGAATTGACAAGTTACTGAGATGAAAAAAAAAAGAAAAAAAAAATTATTTATAAAAAATGTTTGTTTAATGCAAAGTTTAAAAATTTTTTTCTTGTATCTAATAATAGGTTATTTAAAACTTTGTAAGAAAAAAGTTAATTATAAATATGTAAAAATAAGTTATTTAAAAATAGCTTATTTAAAAATATTGGCAACTGGCTGGTTATAGTGGGGCGTCTAGGTGCGGCACTTCTTGGAGACTCAAGTCTCCCACAGCATTTATACTACTACTCCTAAATTTCCATAAAAAAATATTTTAAATTTTGACCAAGTTTTAAATATGTGACCATATTCAATTAGTAGTTGGTCACTTATTTTAAGGTCACTTAATAGGTGACCAAATGGTTACATAGTGCAAAAGACCCATTCATGGTATCAAAAATAATTAAATTAAGTGATCAAAAATTTTTGGAAAACTTTTTTAATAATTATAGAGATCGATTAAATATATCCATTTTAATAAAAAATGAAAAAAAATTAAAATAAACAATTCTTGCTTTATCAATTAATTTTCTTTTAAATTTAATAGTTAGATTTGTATCCTTTTTTGTAGGTCTTCTTCAAAAAAATATAATACAAACATTAGTTTTATTTATATTATCGAAATTTAAATTAAATCACCAGAATTGCAGCTAAATAATAAAATTATATTAACTAATAAAAAAAAATTTTATTATTTTTGATTTTTTAAAGTAAAAAAACAATCTCATTTTATTAAAGTCTTCTCATATTTTAGAAAACTTTTTATATATTTGTTAAAAATATTAATTTCGAAGAAAAACAAAGAAATTTTCCTAAAAATTTTTGGAAACGAAAAATTTCTTATGAAGATCTCTAGACTTTCTTTAAAAATGGAAAAATTGGTGAAACTGTTGAAAAAATTTTTAAAGATCTATTAAAAACCTTCAAAAAATTGGATGACTGAAAAATTCACTTAATAAAATCGCAAATGGAAGTTTCAGATCAAATTTTAAGATCAAAACGATCATTTAAAATTCTAAAACTTAATTTATCTAATGATTTTGAAAATTTTTAAGAAATAAATACTAGACATTACTAGACATGTTATGTCTAATATTGGTTTATTATAAAATTTACATCAAAATGATTTTTATCTGATTTATTTAACAAAAAACAATCAATAATTTAAATAATTCAGGTTAAGTTAATTTAGAAATTCAAATTTGTAACTTTTTATCCATTCATTGAAACAAAATTTATTTTTATTTTTCCACTCAAATAAATTACAAATTTAAAAACATTAAATTTTTTTTTTCTTTAAAAGTAAGTTTTCATTAAAATCAATTAAATAATTTAAACCTATTAAAGTTCAATAAAAAAAGATATTTTAAGATTTTAATTATGAAAATAAACTTTACATGACATGTCAAGTAATTGCTTAGTAAAAAATTAATTTTTTCTCTATTATTAAAAACAATATTACAATTTGTATTTTGATCTTTTGATCTTGATCTTAAACTTCAATTTGCCAATAAAATAAAGTCCACAATCATGACATCAGATTCAAATGAATTATAGTTTCTGAACTTACAAAAAAAGGTCCAGTATTTTTTATTCAAATAATAAGTAGTGTTGGTAACCGTACAAACGGCCATTGATGCGGCCAAAAATTTTTTGAACCGCGAACAAGACCACCTAGACGGACGGTTATAAAGGCGGACGGCCACTTTGGCGGCCAGGCCGGCGGCCAAAAATTTGGACCGCGAAGTTGGCCGGCCAAATCATAGACGGATGACGAAATTTGCAATCAAACTATATCAGCGAAAAAAATTTCCTCAGGAGTAAAAAAATTGACAAAAATTTTATTTTAATAGAAAATGTCAATTTAAAAAAAAAAAATTTTCTTGAAAAAGCTAAATTTTTGAATTCGTTTTTCTGGATTAGAGTTTCGAGATTTGTATGTAATACTTGAAAATTTTTCCTTTTTTTAAATTAAAAACTTAAAAGAACATCAAAAACTTTTCCCCTGAAATTTTTTGCCGCTGATTTTGTCTGACCGCCAAAGTGGCCGTCCGTTTTGAGTTTGACCGTACATTCGGCCGTCCGTCTTTAATTTGGCCGGCCAATTTCGCAGTCCAAATTTTTGACCGCCGGCCTGACCGCCAAATTGGCCGCCTTATTTTAGCCGCGTCTGGACCGGCCAGGCTTGGTCGCCGCCCAACACTAATAATAAGCTTTAATTTCCGGCCTAGAAGCTGTTATGCTAAATGCTTCACAGAAAGGAAAGCAGATCTACGAATATAAATAAAAGGTAAACAGATTAAGGAAGAATATCCCAATCCACTTTTTTTATATTTTTTAGCAAGTTAATTAAAATTTATATTACAAAGTCAGTCTTGAAAAAAATTAGTAAATTTTAAATTCAAAAATCATCAATTTCAAAAGTTAACTTTATAAACGATGTTTATCTTTGCATTTAATCAACTTAAAATATTGTCATTTAGACAAATAACAAGGAAATTTTTTGTTCAATTGTATAAATAAATAACAAGAAAAACAGTATACCTAAAATAGTTTGGAGAATTTATATACAATGAGTTTAAAATTTATTTTAAATTACAAAATAATAAATTTTCAATTCAATCTTAAAATTTTATACATATTTTAACCAATTGATCAAAAAAGCAACCATTAAATTTTTTGGACTAAAAGTTTTAAGAATTTTAGGGATTTCTATTTTAGTTGAGCTTAAAATCGATAAAATTCAACATCGTTGTTTTTTCCAAATGAAAAGTAGAAATTAATACAATTCAAATACTACCTGAAACAATTTAGACTAAAAACATGAATATTTAAGATATTTGTTTATTATCAAATAATATCAAAATATCTGGTTTGACTTGAATGACTTAAACCTATATAATAGGAGAATTTTGAAATATTTTTTTTTATATATTAAAATAATATTTTACTAATTTTTGAAGAGTAATCAAAATCGTTTCTAAACTTCAAAAATAAGTAAATTAATTCATATTTTTTTCCAAACAAATTTAAATCTACAAAAATCAACAATTGAGAAAATTTTTTTATTTTATTTTTTGCGCGAAATCGCTATCAAAGTATTTAAATTAAAACCCTGAATAAAAAAATGCCAAAGATTAAGTTGTCAATGTGTCATCCTTGCGCTTTTTCTAAATCAAGTGAAGAAATTAGCTCTATACTCTTGATGTAATAATATGTAATAATTTTAATAAGAGGTAATTTATTATTTATTATGCGATAAATAAATACACGAAACTTTTTTTTTCATTAATACCTGATTTTGAGTTTTTTTATTTTCTAATATTTTTTGGGCAATATTTCAGAAAAATTAAAAAAAAGCTTACTAATGAAAATCTAAAATAAAATTTTCTGGAATATTCCTAAAAAAATTAAAAAATAAAACTATCAAAATAGAATAATGTAAAACTTTTTCCATTTTGCCTAATTAAGACAAACTGGTTGACATTAATTAATTTGATGGACAAGCTAGACTATTATAGATCCCAAGCACAAAATAGCACTCAAGCAAAAAATCTAAAAAAAAATTGCTCCCTCTGAGAAGCACTTTTATTTGTCTTCTAGGATTTTTTATTCTTTGTCAATATTTGCATTCGTACCTTTGAGTCCGCCTATCCGATTTAAAAAAAATAGTTTTAGATTACATCTAAATTGGTAGTTTTTATGTTTTTTGGAAAAATGCACAAAAAGATGCTTGACATTTCTTGTCATAGTTATTGCAATTGTTTGATCAATTTAAATAAATCTGAATATTTTAGTTGTTTCTTTTATTCAATATCAAAAATTATAAATTTTTTAAAGTTTATTTATTGAGAATAAAGGAGAATTGTTGAAATCCAGTTTGATTTAAGTGGGAAATTAAAACTATTTAAACAATGTAACCATGGTAAAAATGAGAAAACTTTTGGTTTCCAAAACCTTCAAAATTGTTGCATATTTTTGCAAATATTTTTTTTGTTCTATTTGCGTTATTGTTTTTTAATTTTTTTGAAATTTTGTGTTGTTGCTTGCAAATCCAGATCTTACCTTAATTAAATTCATCTAGTTATTAAAAATTTAAATTTTTTGCACAATTTAAATTTAAATTAAAGTTTCAATATTTGATTGTTCAAATAGAAATAGTCATCAGGGCTTTTTGGGCTCTCAACGCAAATATTGATTGTTTGACTCTAAACAAATAGCAATTATGACAAGGTATTTAATCCAGGAATATTTGAGCATTGTGTTCGATTTCAAAATCTATTGCACAATTGGCTCTCGATTTCTGGTTGATCAATGCGCAAATATTTTTGGGCCTAAATTTTCGGCTAAAATAAAGAAATTCTCATGAGTTGCTCGGATCGCGCTCAAATTGCTACACAAAGGAAAAACAAACAAAGCTATTTTTTTCTCTCTCTTGCTAAATTACTTGGATACCAACTTAATCAATTTAATTTAATTTACAGGATGTGTAGCCAAGTTGAGTTGTCGCAAAAAATCCGATAACTTTATTTGTTCCTAGTTTGTTTGTTTTTTTAAGTTGGCTCGATTTTATCGATTTGACCAAAAATCGACTTGACTACCTAGGCAACCGCGCCACTCGTAATTGCACTAATCAAACAAAAATTCAAATTCAGCACACTTCTAAGTCACTTTTTTAAGCCTAACAAAATTAAATATTAACTAAACTTTCTTGTGTGTGTGTGTGTGTTGTTAATTGTAAAAACTTGAAATTATATTTTTCAGATATGTTCCAACCTGAAAGCTATCAACAACTAAAATAACAATAACAACTACTGCTACGACAACAACGATTTAATTTGATTCGATAGACGTCGACTTTGATGACTTAGTCATATGGTGACGGAGAATTTATTCTCGGGTATTTAAAGAAATTGCTACTGAACTCTTTTCAAATCATTTCGAAATTCAGCTCGATTTCGGTTGCTAGATGCCATAGCAAACACGAAACGGCCAAGCATCTCAAGCGATTGCGTCACTCAATCATACCTTGCAGCAAATTAAAATCACAATTTAAAATTTTTGTTGTTTAATTTAAAAAATATGTTGTTTGCAAAAATGTTTATTCATTTAAATTATTTTTAGAAGTTTTTTTTTCTTTTGATTGTTGTTGATGCTGCTGGTGCATCTTAGTAGCAAACACAAAAAGACACTCACTATTCAAAATTAGAACATAGCATTGAGATGTATTGTTAACTAACCGTAGATTTAATGATTGTTTAGATTCTTATCTAAATTTGGTTGGTTAATTTTACGTCTACACTGTCATTGTTTCTACACTCATCTGTTGTGAGCAAAAATTTCATGCTTGTTTGTTCAACGGACAAGCCAAAATTCAATTTAAAAAAAAACCATTCAACTC
The DNA here is from genome assembly GCA_025491095.1 of Brachionus asplanchnoidis. NCBI lineage: Eukaryota > Metazoa > Rotifera > Eurotatoria > Ploima > Brachionidae > Brachionus > Brachionus asplanchnoidis. Next base: position 286,687 of record JAILYF010000008.1, on the reverse strand, counting down.
CTATGGCCATTGGTATTTAAAATTTTAAAAAAGTGTCCATATAAAAAGTTGTATTGAATTAATAAAATTACACTAGAAGTTGAAAGAGAAATCGGAAATGTTACAGAAAAACTATTGAAATAGCTCATTTGAGACTTTACAAAGGAGGCTTTTAAGTTCAGAACTTCTTGAGCTTTCCACAAACATCAATATGTAATAGTAAATTTTGATAAAACTTAAATATCAAAATAAACTGATCCATTAGTTAATCTTGAAAAAAATATTAATTTTTTCTCAGTATCAAATTTTACTAAGTAAGTTTTGATATTTACTGATGCAACTGTAAATATCAAAAAAAACTTTTTAGACTTTTTAGGCTATCATTTTCTACCTTCACTAATATATTTCCAATTCTTCATCTAATTAATATCTATTCTTCATCTAATAAATTTCCTTTTGAGTATAATTATATATATCTACACTAATAAATTAAATGGAACCTAATATATTTCGAAGTCTACTCTAATTAATTAAACCTCATCTAAATAAATTCGTCATCATCAAACCAATTCTGAGAATTACGAGGAAAAAAACTTCGGTCTTTTAGTTGCTTTTAATGGCATTGGGAAATGGCCTGCGTTAAAGATGAGATTATTCATACCTGGAGTACGGATCGTGACCCATCGATTGTCCATCAAGACAACCTCAAAGCCTTCGTCCAAACTCCAACTGCTGATACAACACCGCTTTTAGACAGTGCCTGGAAGTGACTCCTGTTCGCCAAGAACATCATCAGCAAAGGTAACAAGCACTATATTGCCAGTGGTCTCTCAAAGAAGAACGAGCTTCAACCAGCCGATATTACAATCTATGAGAGCGCGCTGAAGAGAACAAGTTGGAAGAGCTTCGATGTTTTCATCCGTGAAATCGTCACACTCAACAATCAAGACTTCCGCCGCAGCAAGTGTAGTTGTCCCAGCTATGACAATAATAACATTTGCAAGCACATCATCGGCATTGCTAGTTATTTCAAGCTATACACCATTCCACTCGAGATCAAGAACTTGTCTATGGGAGAAAAACGAAAGCGTGGTGCTCCTAAAAAAGCTACCAAGGCTCTTGTTAGGATATAAAAGTTTGTTGGTTGCTTATTTTTCTTATTATTTCTTATAATTTCTCATTATTTGTTTCTTATTTTTTGTTTGTTTGTCGTTTGCTTAAAAAAATAAATAATTGAATATTACTATAAACTATCGATTTATATTTAAAATTGATAAGATGATCCCCAAATTATATAGTGGAGCTATATATTATTAGTGGAGCTTTATTTTATTAGTGACGATGGAAATACGTAAGTGAAGATATGGAAATATATTAGTGAAGGTAAGGAAATTGTTCCCAACTTTTTATCAATATTTACGCTTTATTTCATTTATTTCAGATTATTACTATATTTATCTTTTTGATTTCAGTTAATTACGAGAAAAATAGAAAAAACAGGAAAAATTGATAATTGAATTTATTTCAAAATTTACGTCTAGTAACGTTAATATCGATATTTACGTATCATCAATAAAAACGATAACAAATATGATCCTGTGTGAGTGAAGTAATGAGTGTGTTTTTACATAATGAACTTTTTTTTATGTACTTTTAGGGCAGAATTCTGAGTCTAGACTCAATTCTATCAACCTTTTGGTCCTCGAGAAGGCCAGAAAGCTATAAGATAAGTGATAGATTGATTTAAAACATGTATTTGAATTTCTTGCATTTTTTGAATGTTTGTCTGGGAGACGCGGGATAAGATGAAAAAACTATAGTCTATAATGGAACCTATAAGTGCATTGTAGGCTTCAATTAAGGTTTTTTAATTTAACTTCCACGATCTGTGTGACAAAGTTTTAATTAAATTTACGTGATCATGACATCTAGAACGAATGAATTCAACCTGGGAGTTGAAACAAAGACTTTGGTCAAATTTTATTCCAAGGAAGACTGGGGAGTAAGTGTAGGGTATTTGTTTTCCAAATAGCTTTAGACTTAGCTTATTGTTTTTTGACGGATTACCTGAGTAAAAAATGTAGCTACATTTTTCTGGAGACATCTTTAGCCTCCATTTTTTAGCCACAGCTTTTGAACTTTTGAACATCTTTTGAAAAAAGGAAGTATTAAAATAGCTTAAATTTGTAATGTCCAAAGCTAAAACGAGGCAAACTATTTTTTGGTGTTATTAGAAAAAGATGACGAGATGAAAAGTAGAGAGTTCTTTTAAAACTATGGAAATAATAGTCTCTTTTTAGATATTGATGAATACTTTCAAGATAATATAATGAAGAATTTATAAATTATTCATCTGATAGCGAATCAAAAATATCTGCTTCGGGTTCAAAGGGATCATTGTTCCGTAGTACCCAAGTGACCTTGTTCCATAAAACATAAATCATCATCATCATGAAATGTCATACTTAAGGGAAAAAAAGTAATCTTGACTTTCAAGTCTACGGTAATAACTAAATTTGTGAAGCAAAAGTTAAATTCTTAGGAATTGAACTCAAAACTAGGCATTGCGAATTTTGAAGCAAAAAACACAAACAAAATTTTTAAAATTAAATAACTTTTTTATAATGAGTCTTAAAATTGTTCTGCAAAATGTATTAGCTGATACAAGCATCGTACCACCCAAACTAAGTCTCTGCAAAATCTCCTTTAAATTGCAGAATTATTGCAGAGGCTAAATTTGGGTGGTACATAGTTTGTATCAGCTAATACAGAATAATTTTAAGACTCATTATAAAAAAGTTATTTTATTTTAAAAATTTTGTTTTTGTTTTTTGCTCCAAAATTCATAATGTCTCAAAACTAACATTTAGCCTTAATGGTGGATGAGTTAGAAGAACGTTGAAATTAAAGGCTTTATATAATAAAATACCTCTCGGATGAAGAATTACACTCTAAAACCCAGATTATTCTTTTCCTTTTTAAAATTCATTCTCTAAAAATAATGTCAAAAGAATTCAAGTCATTCAGAAATCAGCTATTCTTTACATACTTAAACTAAAATATGATACCGTATCAAACATTATGCATCATGAGGCCTTCAAAAAACTTAAAATCTAAGAAACTTTTCTAATTTTTAAATTGATTTTTTTTAAATTTTTAAAAAAAAAATGTTTTTTTAACATTTATGAAATAAAAATGTTTGTTTGATCACAGCAGAGTTGTTTTTAAGTCCCAAAAAAAAGTCCAAGTCATTAAAATAGAAGTCCAAGTCCGGACTTTAAAATATTTTTTTTAAAAAAAGTCCAACATTTTCTTGGTCTCCATAATTACAACTATATAATTCAATTCAATCGAAAAGACTAGTGTCATGCCCATTTAATAGGTCGATTGAATCCATTTATTAATTAATAATAAAATTGTTTTAAATTTAAATCAAATTTTGGAAATAAATTACAAAATTGTACAAAATACAAGTTTACATTATTTTCAATTCTTCTACAAAAAAGATTAAAATTTAGACTTAAGTCTAATAATAAAAATTCGTTAAAAAATTTTGAATAAAAATACACAATCGTACTCTCCATATGATCATTAAACTTCCCTTTTTTTTTAAAATTATTTAGCCTAACAAAGTTGTAACTCTTTTATTTCTATTTATATTTTTTAATTTTTATTTTATTTTTGAATTTTTTTTATATAATCCGAAAGAGCTTCGTCACAGATAAACAAATAATAAGATCCAGTTAAAAATATAAGTACCAAGCTTTTAAATATCACAAAAATAATAAGAATAGCTAAATCAGAATTTTTGAATTAGAAATATAATATTAACCAAGGTTTATTTTATTTTATTTTAGAATGTGTGAATTATGAAGTCGAAATGGAAGTTTTGCGCAGCAAAAAATAATCCATGTCTGGATTATCAGAAATTTTTCAAAAATAAACATGCAAATGTTTTAGAATAAAAGATTTTATTTAGAGCTCTTATAAAAATTAAAAATAAAAAAAACTCTTTTTAACAAAAACATTTCTTGGTAAATGAAAATATAAAATTGATTACAATTTTTTTTGTTTTAAAAAAAGTAAAAATCTTTTTCAATCTTATTAACTGGATTTAATAAATAAATCGTAATTAAATTTTTATTGTCTTTTTTTAAATTTCTAAATCAGAACCTATTTATTAAAGCCAAAAAATAGAAATTAAAAGACAATTCTTCAGGTAATTAATTTTTAGCTTCGATGGATCCATGTTCAATACTCCATTAATAGCTTTCTATTTTAGAAATCAACATCAGTATTTTGAGGATCTTAATTTTCAATTTTACTGTTTTAGAAATCTTCTTAATCAAAAATTTTATTTAAATATTTTAATGGAAAAATTATTCTTAAAATCTTTTTTACGAAATCATTTTTTTAATTAATTAAATGAAACTGACCCTCTTCAAGTATTCAATGTAATAATTCAAAAATAATAATTAAAATTTATTAAGATGGGTCTGTTAAAACTCAAGATCAATGATCTTCAATTTTCAAGATCAGTGAAATTCAAGATCAATTATTCAATTAACATTTTCTGATACTGAATTTCAATATCAACTAATAAATTTCAAGATCAGACTAATTATTAACAGCTACATTTAACAATCAAGTTTGTTTCAAAATTGCATTTTCTCTCTCTCTTTTTCTTTTCATTTCAAAAAAAAATTAAAAATGGATCTCGAAACAATTTCTGAGCTAATCAATTCTGGTGACATAGATAAAATAGCCAATTTTATGAAGGCTCACCGATTAATTTCAAGTACCGCGCCATATTGTAAGAAAGATAATAAACTCATGAAGTGGGACACTAAAGCATCGCTAACCGACAAGTATATATGGCGATGTTCAACTTGTGGTTGTTCTAAGTCAATCCGATACAACAGTTTTTTCTCTGAGTTTGATGTTGGCCTCGTCAAAATGTTAAAGATAATCTTACACTGGTGCTTTCAAATGTTCCAAAAAGACATTAAAGATTTAGTAGGTGTTTCTATTCCAACTATTAGCAAAATATCTCAGCGACTGCGGTTAATTTGTTTAAAAGACTTTGATAAAGCCAATAAACGACTTGGAGGTGATGGACTCATAGTCGAGATAGATGAGTCACTTTTTATACGTGTCAAGCATCATAAAGGCAAGGACTTGAAACGTGAACAGATTTGGGTATTTGGCGTTTATGAAAGAGAAAGCCACAGGTGTCTGTTTTTCATTGTACCCAAGCGTGACGCAGTCAATTTATTGAATCTGATCTACCGACACATTTTACCAAATACAATTATTCACAGTGATTGTTGGAAGGCTTACCAACGTATAAGAAAACTGAATAAAAACTATGTTCACTTAATGGTTAACCATGACCAAAAAAAGTTGGAAGACCAAAAAATAATAAATAACTTGTCAATTTTCATAGATTTTTTTTTATTTGTTTCTTAATTGATTTTAATTAAAATATATTTTTGTAACACTTATTTTTTGATCTTGAAAACCAATATCAGGTAATTAAAATGAGTATCAGTAATTGAAAAATCTGATCTTGAATTTCACTGATCTTGAAAATTGAAGATCATTGATCTTGAGTTTTAACAGACCCATTAAGATCTCTCTTTTCATTTAATTAGCGGGATTCCGTAAACCAGAGTTAGTCCAAATAGCACTAGACGCCTGGCGACGTCTTTTGCTTAGCCAAAATATGGTTAATTTTTAGTGTTAACTTTCTAAAATAAAATTATTTTAAAACTGAACAATTTTCAATTTTTGTGGATTGAGATTATTTTTATTTTTTTTCATAAAAATAAAAAGTCGTATAATCGAGTAATTGATTTATACAAAATTTTGTCCATAACTGTCTAAAGATAACCTCCTTGATTTTGGATATCTTCTTTATTTATTATTAATTATAAATTGATTATTTAAATTTATATCTTAATAATATTTGTTATTTTAATATATTTTATAAATTTGATTCTTTATTAGCATTTTTAAATTACGAAAATTATTCAAAATTTTTAACTATGACAAATACAGACTGGAAAAATCTCATAATCGTTTTAAAACTGCCTAGAGATTCGACGCAAATAATTCAAAATTAAAATAAAAAAGTTCAAACTTTACTGAAAAAATAAAATGCAGTATCAAGGCTTGAGCCTTAGCAACAATAAAGTATAAACTAATCAACAGGAGATTAAAAGTTTAGTCAGCAAATATGAAAATATCTTTAGAGATGGTAAGAATAGTTATTTTGAGTTGCCATTTTGGAATTTGTCATGTGCAGATATTTAATTTAATAAATAATTAGGCCAAAAACACTTATTAAGTTGAATTAACAACATAATGTGAATTAATTTAATATTTGTTCATTAAATAAAGCACTTTTTTTTATTACGGTGCAAAAAATTTAGGAATAGAAATAAAGATAAAAAGGAGATATTTTTAGGGTATTTATTCATCAAAAAAACTTCAATTTTTTGTTTAATGTTTTAAATTATTCATCAAAATTTTCTTTAAACAAATACGAATAAATTAAATATTAATTTTGATTTTTAAATTTTTTATTATATTTATTTTAGTTAAAATTTTTTTTTGTTTGTTTTTTACTTTCGCAATTTTTTTTATTTAAAATGAAAATCGATAAGTATGTCCATAAAAAATTTATTTAATTTATTTTAAGTTAATTCTGAAAGCAAAATTAAAATTTTTTTTCATTGAAATTTTTGAAAAATGTCAATTAAAAACTTAATTACTTAAATCAAATATTTATATCATTAATCTCAATAAATAAAAGATGCATTATTATCAATCTGTTTTAGGTCCACTTATTTTTCTTATTTTTGTCAAAGATTAACAATTTTTAATTAAAAATTTAAACATAAAAATCTTTGAAAATGATACAAAATTAGAAAAATGTTACAGATTGCCAACGCCCATTTTAATGTTTGATATGCTTTCAAATAACAATTTGACATAATAAATTTCATCTAAATTCTTTTTCCTTGGTCGCAACAATTTATACAAATAGATTTATTTAAAATCTCCTCCTCTAAACAAGTATAAAAAATTGCATGTGTGTATTTGTCAATGTATCCTATTGTATCGTCAGAGTTGTGAAAAATGCAAAATAATTATTAGATTCTTGAGTAATTTTAATTTCATAATAATAATAAATAAATAGCTATAATGTGATAGTCCAGATGAAGAGTTTTAGGCACCTATTCTCCTATCATCGATATAGAGTTTTAGCTTTCTAAATTTATCAATTTTTCTGTCAAATTTATTTTTAAATTCGGCTATGTCATTTGATTGGACTAATTCGTTTGAGAGATCATTCAAAGGACTTGATACACTTTTTTAAAAAAATTGTGACATTGATAAAAGTTTTTAACTAGCTGTCTTTATATCTGGAATTCCTGTGACCTTATTTGATGTGTCGATTGAAACGACTGTTCATTTTTAAACCCAATTTTATTAAACCAGTTAATTTCATCAAAGCCCTTAACTAATCTAAAAGTTTGCATTAAATCACTTCTAAGTCTTCTAATTTCAAGTGTTGTCAAATTATTGCTATATTTTTTCACAGGATATTCTCCTGATTTCAGGCACAAGCCTTTTTGCTCGTCTTTTAACAGCTTCGATGGCGTTTAGGTCTTTTTTTAAGTAAGGACACCAAATTGTAACTCCATACTCAAGATAAGGTCTGTCAAAAGCTTTGTAGAGTCTTGATACTGAATCCTTATAGTGAAATTTAAATGATCTTTTAATCATTCCAAGAACATTATTTGCTATTATGATTGACGAATTTATGTGAGTTTGTCCAATTTAAGTCTTCAAATATGATACTCAAGTCTTTCTCTTATTTTGTTTAAGAAATTTGCTTATTTCCTATGTGGTACTCATTTTGAGGATTACTGTTTCCAATGTGTAAAACCTTGCAATCATCTTCATATAGACAAATAAACCATTTTTTGGCCAAGATGTAAATTTCATTTCTTAAATTTAATAGTATCGTCTGCAAGTAATTCATCAAAACTGCTTACTTTATCAGTTTAGTTGTTCACACCTTTGGTTAAATGTATGGATTCTGAGGCGGATCCTTGTGGATCACCACTTGAGACTTATGTCAAAGTTGAAACTGTGTACACATGGACTACTCTCTGCTTGCGACTAGTAAGATATGCTTTTATCTAATTGACTTTTTTATTATCAAGATCAGATCTTTCTAATTTAAGACAAAGTCTTTTTTGTGGTACGGTGTCAAATGCTTTTGCAAAATCGAGATAAACAATGCATAGCTGAATGGTTTGTGTGTTAGTCATGCAAGCTGAGGATCGAGGATTCAAAGCTCGCTGAGGTTGAAAAAATCTTCAAAATTTCTATACAGTACGGGACGAATGTTTAAACCCCTTTCATCAAAAAAATAGGGGTACCGGTTTTCGACTGGGTAATAATAGCGGTGTAGATGACCAACTCGATGCAGTTACCTCTGTGTCAGGTCGGAACCATTGCTCAAAAAGGTACAGGAAAAGAAGATTAGCGCCTCTCCATCATCCTCTAGGATAGAAAGGGACATATTATAGAGTCAGTCGATTTTTTTTAGAACTTTTAGATTAATCAAGTCGTAACACATACTTTTAGAACAATCTCATGCCTTCAGCTCATTACAAAGGTTATCCACTGAGAAGCAAATATGTAGATTTATCGTCAGGCACTCATTTGTGGCATTCTGAATTTTGGTACTAAAATCAAAAACAAATATCAAAAGCGTCAAAGCTTAAGTTCTGAGCGACCAAAACATGTTCTGTAAATTGCAGCAACTGATACATCCTCTGTACCACCACTTAAAGTTGAGTTGAATTTTTAGTATAATATAATATCCCAATTTTGCAATTTTCAGAGTTTTGCAGAATTAGTATATTGGTAATACAAACGATTATCAGTAGCTACAATTTACAGAACATGTTTTGGTCCATCAGAACTTAAGCTTTGACACTTTTAATATTTTATTTTTGCTTTTTGTACCAAAATTCCTAATGCCCTCATTTGTACTGGATTGCATATCTGGTAGATTAATGTCTTCATTTTTCACAAAAAAACGAATTTTTCACAATTTTTTTTTAATAAAATATGATATTGTAATTTTAGGTTTCACTTTTTGCCCTCTGATTTCGAGAATCATAGTCTTTAAATTTTTTTTAACGCTGTTCGGATTGATGGTCTTAAGATTGAACACATCACTGAAGAAAAATATAAAGATAGACCCGAGAGGAAAAATGGTGTCAGAAGAGTAAGAATATCATTTCCAAAAGAAGTTGAGAACATTATTGGAAGCTTGTCAGGCCCTACAATAATGTATGGCTTAAAGTGTCTTGTGTCAATTGCTGGACAAAAGCAGAAATGCTATTTTTGTGATGAAGAAGGACACAACATAGCGAAATGCCCTGTCAAAGAAACACTGTGCGAAAAGTGTCATCAGAAAGGACAAAAATGCTCCATTGCTGAAAAGCTTAAGTCGCTTGAGAGGAAAAATATTGACTACAATGATCTTTACATTGACCAAGAAGAAACCAAATCAATAATTGAAGCTGACCAAAAAGACAATGATGAAAATATGATGCCAAAAACGCCTTGATATCAGCCATCAAATCTCAATGATCAAATGTCCCAAATTAGTCCTCAAGACCTCAAAACTCCAGTGCTAGAAGACAGTTTGGTAAGTGGTTTAAACGATCTTCTACCAATAAGTCAGAGACCTGTCAATGTCCTCTCAAATGATCAGAATGAGACTGAAGCCTTTTTTCAAACAAAAAATCAAATCAAGAGATTTTCCGAATCTGATCCAAGTGAAAAATAATTCACCGAAAAAGAATCAAAGAAGCCATTAGTTGTCTAAGAAAATGAAAGCGACAATACCTTCAAGTTTGATTCAAACAGTTCAACAACTAAAAGTTCAAATCAAGTAGATCAATCATCCAGCGAAGTTGTTCAACAAACTTCCAGTCAAAACAGCTTTGAAGAAAATTTAGAATGAACAAGACAAAAAAATCAATTTTAGGAACAAAATATCTTATTAAAACAAGGTAAGTAATTACACACTGGAATTGTCTTCATTTACCTAATAGGGTTAATCTCTTAGACAATTTTTTAGCTCAAAAATGTCCCGACATTGTTTTGCTCAATGAATTAAAGATAGATTTGAATGAGGCAAATATTTATCTTGATTTTCAAAATTATCAGTTCTTAACAAAACCACGCAACAAGTATGGAGGAGGAGTTGCTATTTTAATAAAAGAAGGAATTGAATTTATATAGGACTTTTCTTACGAGGAATTCAATTTCAATTCCAAACTCCTTTGTATAAAAATGAAATTAGGAAAGAATAATAAACTGTTTGTATTTAGTCTTTATAATCCACCCAATGTGCTTCTGAACTTTGAGTTTTTTTAAAACAGTTAATAAAACATGTAGAAACTACATTTTAGGTGGTGATCAAAACGCCAGAACAAAGCAAAAAATCTGCGTAGGGAAAAATGAAAACAGTATAATATTGGAAAGAATGATCAACAAGTTAGATTTTTAAGTTATCAATGATAAGCATCCTACTTTCAATATTTTTAATAAGAATTACTTTGAAATTCTTAACCTGTTTTTAGTTTCATCTTCATTAATTGACAAAATTACCGACTTCACTGTCTTAAATGGTCAAGACATGACAAGTGACCTTTTCCCAATCGAACCATCGATTTCTATTGGCTATCAATTAGAAAATAAATCAGCAGCTAAAAAGTTTAAATATAAGAAAGCAAACTGGCAATTATTCTGCGAGATTTTAAATTCTCAAATAGTGAATATAACTGAAAGTTCCCTCACAAAAGATCAGCTAAATGATAAAATAACAGAAAAAATTATTTCTGCTTCACATAAAAGCATTCAATATCTTTCTCAGAAAATCTACAAAACGAGTCTTCCGCCGAACATTGTTAATTTGATAAAAAAACGTAGGAAAGTAAGAGAGTAATTTATCTCTTTGAGAAGTTAGAGTCCCGAAAGCGTGGAAAACATCGTACATTACTTTGATTCACAAAAATGCCTCTATTTACAAGATCCTTTAAATTATAGACCAATTAGTATAACGAGTTTTTTAGAAAAGTTACTGGAACGCATAGTATATTCAAGATTATACAATTTTTTGGAACAAAATTCACTCCTTATCCAGGAGCAATCTGGATTTAGGAAACACAGACGAACATCAGATAATCTTTTCTTTTTAATTCAAAAATTGCGGAATCATTTAATAGAAAAAAAAGAGTTTGCGGCCTTTTTTTTGATATTTCTAAAGCCTTTGATAGAGTTTGGCATGAAGGATTGCTTTTTAAATTGTTTAAAATAAATCCACCTCATTACTTGACTAACTGGATTAGACTCTAGGACATTTAAGGTAAATGTGAATGGCCACCTGAGCGAAAAATATCAAATAACTGCAGGTGTTCCTAAAGGCTCAGTAATTAGTCCTCTTTTATTTAGTATTTACATTAATGACATCCCTAAAAGAAACAAAACAAATAATGAATACTCTCTGATTTTCGCAGATGTTCTAGTTACATTCTTCATTTATAACAAAAAGGGGAACCTAGAAAATAAGATTAATAAATACCTCAACGAACTAGAACAATGGCTTATTAAATGGAAAATGAAGATATCAGTTGAAAAGTTATGTTCAGTAGTCTTTTCTAGTGGGTCACTTAAAATAGCAGTATTTAAGATAGCCAGGTTAATTGAGCATAAAAAAGTAATAGCACTTATTAAAATAGCCAAAATAAAAATAGCAATAAACTTTATTAAATTAGCAAAAGAAAAAATTAGCACCAATTAAATTAGCAAGTTTTTACCTTGAAAAAAAAGTTGAATTAAAAAAAATATCGACCTAGAAAAAGATTAATAGTCTAATATTGAAGATAAGTTATCATAAAATTTATCAAAGGTATCCAATGAATAAGTTTTAACTATCTCATTAATTCTTTCATCCAAAAGAATGTACTTTGGTTTACGCTTAAATATAGATCCAGTTTCTAAGTTGACTATATTTTCTTCAGATTTTTTTTGTTCTTTACGAAACATATCTACTAAAATGTACACAGAAGGATGTTTAATAAGCATATTGCTAAATGCACTATGTCAGGCCTCCACGAAATTATTTGAACGTTGTAAACTATCTTTAATTCTATTAGTCAAATTCCAAAGATCACTTTCAAACAATGGTTGACATTTTTTGTCTCAACCCGAACACCTCTTTAGCGATCACTCTTTTTGGTTATATCATATACAATCCATGTTTCTTTCATGTAGTTAAAAAAAGCATCCAATTGACTAAAATATTCTTGATTTTTTTCCTAATTGTCAAATTTTAAAAAATTGATACTTAACATCATTAGATGGAATAAAAGCCAATACTTGAGCTATTTTAAGAATTTTTCTAATTTCTTTATTATCAGTATATATTTTGCTAAACCGCATTCCAGAATTTTTCTCCATACTGCTTGTTTATAATAAAAAAACCTCCATGAATAGATAATCCACTAAAAGATTTTTCTGCTGCATTTATGAAAGCTTTCTCAAAATCTGACATCAATGATTTTGGTTTATTTTTTAGCTTAGATTTAATGACATCCAGAACTTGAGAATACAGAGCTTCACTCTTTCCTGGCAGCAAACAATAAATAAGTGGTAAACATTTTCCATTGATAATTGCATGTACTGTGTATACTTGTAGGAATAATCTAGGCGTATATCAAAGGTTCCATCGGAAAATAAACGACCATTTTCGACAAATTTTAAATTTTCAGTTGTAGTGAATATAGAAAAGCGTAACTTATCATCAACACCGGAGTCGTAGAATAAAAATTGATCTGAATTGGAATCGATCCCTGGCAATGTTATTGTTAAAAAATCTGGAAAGCTTACTTCCGATAGAAATTTTGTTTCAATTGGATACTTTGGTAAATTATCTTTTTTGACTCTATTGACACATTGTTGGTCAGCACTATATGAAGGCAATATTGCGACTACTTCTTTGGACATCATAAGATCAGAATGCATATTGGTTATAATTTGTCTTGGAGCTGCATTTGACACAACTTTTGAGCAGGCTAAAGTAAAATATACTTGATACTCTTGCCCTATTTCGGAACCTAGTGTGAAACACTTTGATTTACAATGAACTTTTGTCTCAATACATCGTCAGTTTATTTTTTTTTCCGACTTAGATGAAATTCGAAACAAGAAACCACCATAAGATAACATTGGAAAATTTTTTTGAGATGTTGTTATCTTTCCTTTATTTATGTGTATATTTTGTAAATCATTAATTAGATCATCTAAAGTGTTTTCAGCCATCTAAAGTGAATTTAAAATAAAAAATAGTTGGAAATTAATTATTTTTTAGCAAAGTAAAATTTCTAGCGAACAATCTTGTTCAAAAATTTTTTGATGCGCAATTAAATTTCATCGCAGATTTTTTTTTTTTGATATTTTTTTGCTTTTTTGATTGTGCTTAATTGATCATGCTATTTTAAGATAGCACCCTTTTCTAGGTACAAAAAAGATAGTGATAATCTAAACATTCATGGAAATTAGAATAGTGAGCCAATAAGAAATCAAGTTTCTTGGTATTAAATTTGATTCTTAGTTAAATTTTAATATACTGGTAGACGAAATTAAAGAATACTGCAATTAAAGGCTAAATATTATTAAGATATTGTCCAACAAAAAATGGGGTCTTAATAAAAACACACTAGGAAATCTTTATAAATCCTTAGTCGGATCAATTTTAGATTATTCTTTTCCTTGCTTAAATTCATTTTCAGAAAATAATATCAAAAAACTACAAGCAATTCAGAATACAGCAGTCAGATCTATTCTTAAGTTAAAATATGATACTCCCTCCATCATCGTGCATCATGAGGCTTTTAATAAACTAAAATTACTAACAGTCTCGCTTTTTGAATTGAGTGAGAGATATGTTGGGACAGGACTGAGTCATTCTATTCCATTGGTTGTAAGACTGGTGAAGGAATACAAAGAAGGTTTCGAATCAAGATATATTGAATACCCAACTCCATTGTGTAATTGCTACCTTAACTATTTCCTCTTTTTTTCCTGAAACGTGAATTTTTTTTAACATGTGACACATGTAACAATCAATTCCAATATATCTTATACTATTTAAAAATCAAATGTGTGAAAATTTTAGCTAAAAATAATTAGCGTGGGAAAATTTTAGCTAAAAATTAAAAGAAAAAAGAAAAATGAGGGCGTCAATTTTCAGAGTATTCTAAAAAGTGCGCTGAGAGATGGAAGCAAATGAATGAGCCTGAAAAAAGTGTTTTGCTGACATGGACGAGAAAGACAAAGAAATGGCATCATATGCACCTCCGACTGAGGCTGGCGGCAGAAGAAAGAAGAAGAAGAAATACCTCAACGCACAAAAGCGTCCCCTGTCAGCTTTCTTTTTGGTTTTGTGCTGATGAACGTCCCAATGTCATGGCCCAGTTATCACAGTATTCTGTCGGCGAGGCATATTATAAGTGCCTTGAGTTCTGAAAGACCAAAAAATGTTCTGTAAATTGTAGCATCTGATTCATCTTTCCTACTACTAATATCTAGATTCTGCAGAGTGGCAAATAATTTACAAAATTCAGAATATTGTGAATTATAGATATTATATTATATTAAAAGTTCATCTATTAGTTAAAGTCATCTTATCATTTAGTTATCAATTAAAACATTTTATCATTTAAGTAAAAAATTAAAAAGCTTTTTGATTTAATTTTGGAATAAATTTATTTATTTTAACTTCTGAACCTCATGGACTCATTGACTTCTTAACTTTCATTTATTTAGCTTTTTTTACTTTATTTTTATTATTTTTTTTCTATCTCATTTTATTAACTTTAATTTTATTTTTATTTAATTTTATTTTTTTTAATTTATTCTGAAGGAGCTCTAGCTCGATACAGAAAACAAATAAATAAAAATAAATAGACTTATGCACAATAAAAAGATTTAAATTTGACAAATTGAAAAATAAAAAAAACAAAAAAATTAAAAGATTTAATTAGGAATGGTTCTTGAAAAAAATCTTAAAATCTCATGTTTTTTGATACACCATTAAAAGTTCTATCTTTACGACCTTTTCAAAATTTTATTTCGAATTTTATTCTTCGTTTATAGACTTTTTTCTCATGACTCTATTCTCATGCTTGATTGATGAGACTTAGTTAAGTCTAATGCTGGAATCTTAAAGTCTCACAATAATTAAGAAAAATTGAATTAGTGATTTTTATATTTTATTTTTTTAAAATAGGATATATATTAATTATTGTCATTTTTCGGCACATATAAAACATACAAATAGAATAAAAAAAATAAATAAAAGTAATATTAATTAAAAAATAAAACTAAGAGGATATTTTGATAAAAAAATAAACTTAAATCAAATCCAAAAATATAAAATAAGACATTTTCAAAAATATCTCTTTCCAAAATATCGCAACATTTTCTTTAATAATTTTTCCAGTAAAGATTTTTTAAAGAATCTGTAAAGAAACTAAAAAAAATCTCTAAATACGTTTTGACTGGTAGAACTGATTAAACTTTTTAAAGAAAATTAAAAGATTTTTTTATTCACATTATTGGATTTGTTTTAACTCTATTTTTTCTTCAAAATAGCTCAATAAATAAAGATTTTTTAAAGAATCTTTAAAGAACTACAAAAAATCTCTATAAAATGATAGACTTGGAAACTTTAAGTTATTGTACAGAGGCTAAGTTAGTAGCTACAATTTATAGAACATGTTTTAGTCCTTCAGAACTCAAGATTTTAAAGAAGAATATATATATTTTAAAGAAAATTTTTTTTGTAAGCGTAAGATAAAAATTTGGGCTTTATATTTTGGAAAATATTCTAAATTCAGAGTTTTTTCTAGCTAATTCAAGTTTTTTTTCTTAAATTTTTGTTTTATTCTAATTTTTATTTTTAACTTTTTTTTTTAAATCGCTTAAAGGGAAAGTTATCCTAAATTAAATCCTGCTCAAATGTAAAACACTTAAATCTGCAATGAGGTAATGACAATGTGAATAATGAAATGTAAAAATCTTTTCTATAATTTTTGTACTTTGTGGTAAATTTAATTTTTTGACGCTGTTCCTCTATAAACTTTCTTAACATTTTTACTTTTTTAATAAATAGTTTTAAAATTAATTTTCATTCTAAATAATATTTCTCTAACTTACAACAAGCCTGAAACTCTGTGCAAGTTTTCCGCCGAGACCCAGTTTAATTTTTAATATTGTGAATTTTAATCGGTTTAAAATAAATTAAAATTCTGACAAGGCTGAAAAATTCAAATAAACATTGAACAAATCAAACATTAATCATTTAAACATTAACATTTCTTTCAAAAAAAAATAAAATAAAGAAAAAAAAGGAAATATTTAATTTAAAAATAAAACACAAAAATCGTTCATTTTCATCTTGGAATTTTAGAGTAAATGGACTTGCTTCTTGATTTCTTATTTAGAGTAATTTCCATAATACTGTATCAATGAACTTAAAAAGCCGGTATTTTCTTAAAAATTTTTAAAGGTAAATGAATTTCATATCCTCTAATTTCATTTTTAAATTTTTCATTATTTTCAAAAAATTGATTAAAAAAATGTTTTTGTATTAAAATTTTCTTAATCAAAATAATAATCTTGAAATATATTATCCTTCAATCTTACACATCAAATGAAATAAATTAAAAAAAAAAAAAAATGTATACCATTAAGAGGGTTATCTAGTGTTTTCTTAACTTTCATTTATTTAGCTTATATGACTTAAAATATTATCGTATAGAATATATTTATTATTATTATTTTTATTTATAAGTTATTAGTATTTTTTCTAATTTTTTTTAAATTTATTTTATTTTTATTTTTTTTTATTTTTTAACTTATTCTGAAGGAGCTCTAGCTCGGTACAGAAAACAAATAAATAAAAAAATAATAAAAAAAGATACCTAAAGACTTTAACCACATTTTTTTTGTTTTATCAAAATGAGCTTTAGCTTGTAATAGATAAAAAAATATGTTTTACTCTTTTTAATTCATTCAAAAAAAAAAAATAAAATGAAAATCAAATTAAAAAATGTATTTAACGTTTTAATTACTACCTTAACTTTCCCTCTTATTTTTCTGAACCTATAAATACTTGAACATTTAAAACATTTCAATATTTTTTTCAAACTATCTTTTTTAATTTTTTTTTATTGGATCTGTGAATTTCAAAACCAAATTGAACAAAAATATAAATTTTTAATAAATTAAAATTAAAGTTAATAAAAAAATTAGAAAAAAAACTGCTACATTGTGCGACTTACTTTGTTGCATCTTTATAGCCTAAAATAAAATTTTTATTTTCATTTTTTTTTAGTAAATCAAATCAATAATCTATTTAAATCTTACCGATTCGTTATTTTTTGTCATTTTTTACATGAGAAAAATTATTTTAGATAAAAAAGGTGCAACAAAGTATGTTGCATTTTGTTGCAGTATATTTTCTATTTTTTTTTATGAACTTTAATTTTAATTTATTAAAAAATCAAGAATTTTTGCTCAATTTGTATTTGAAATTCACAATACCTTTTTATTTAAATTTTTGATTTATTCCATTTTTATTTAACTTGAAAAAGATAAAAAATAAATATTAATAATATTTTTTAAAATGTATAGTTCAGTAGGTATTTGAAAAAAAATAATGTTTTGCATGGTGTCATTTAGGGTCTAGTCGGTTAGGTGAACTGTGGTTTACCAATTATGAGAACAAATCTTGTTCTCGGGTTAAGTGAACAATTCGTTCACATAATCTAAAAATAGTTCACCTGATCCTATGTTTGGTGAACAAAATATCAATTGTTCACTAAACCCTAGAACAAGATTTGTTCTCATAATTGGTAAACCACAGTTCACCTAACCGACTAGACCCGTCATCTAAGCTAAAAAATAAAAGTATTTTTGTATTTCTTATATATTTTTATTATAAAAAAAATTATCATTTTGAGTAAAAAGTGTCACCATGTAAAAAATATTGTATTTCTATCTAATTAAGTGTTTATATATTATTTTAAAGTATTATCTTAATAATTGGATATTTTATTTTATTCGGGTTAAGATAAAAAATCATGGTATTTTATTTAAATTTTTTGATTCAAGAACAAAATTTATCCTAGATTTATAGAATCTCATCTAATTTAATAAAAACTGTTCTTAATTAATTAAAAATACATTTAAATTAAAATTTTGTATAATAGAAATAGCATAAAAAATTTAAAAAAAAATGTTACAGATATAAGCATTGAATTAAAAACTTAAAATAAGTAAATTAGCTAGGAAATTTGAATTTCATGATAATGATCAAAACTTAATTGATATATAATCCTAATAGAAATGATCAAATAAGCTTTTTTCAATTTTTTTAATTTAAACACAAGATGTTTACTTTTTTAATTAAAATAAATAAAATATATTTTTTTTAATATATTCTTTAATTGATTCTTTTAAATTCCTTAAACTTTAAAGACAAATTTAAAATTCACATTAAAGTATCCAAATTATGGCTGTAAATTATATTTTAATATTAATTTATAAATATATTATGGCGAAACAAAGTTAAATTTTACAAAATTTAAAAATATTGATTGAGATTTTATTTTTACTTCAGACAAACATTCATATAATTTTATATCTAATTAAAGATTAAACAAATCATGTTTAACACTAGAAGCACCAAAACGAGTCAAAATGACTCGTATTAATAGAATCTATTGGATAAAACTATTCGAATCGAACGAATCTATTCAATACTTAATTTTAATTGAGTAAAAATACAAATTTGGCTAAAAAAAGTAGCTGGCAAAAATTTTATCTTCTAATGAATTCATTTCTTTTTGAGCCAAATCTTCGTCTTTCATGTAAAATACGCAAACTATAATTTTTGCATTTTTTAAAATTGTTTATCTTCGTTCAAGTATTAGGGTTTGAGTCAGTTTTTTAAAGATTTGTATACTTTTTATTAATATTTTATGACTCATCCATTGATTTTGTAGATAAAGTCAAAATTTTAATTAAAAAACGAGTCAAAATGACTCGTTTTGGTGCTTCTAGTGGTATATACTTGATTCTGTACAAAGGAAGTTTTTTTTTTTATTTGAATTTAGTTAATTTAGAAAGTTATTCTTATTTTAATGCTGAAAAAAAAATTTTGCTCAAATAGCAAAAATTGACTTAGATTTTTGTGGCCAAATTCGAAAAAGAGTCATTTTGACTCGTTGGTGCTTCTAGTGTTAATAAAG
This sequence comes from Brachionus asplanchnoidis, assembly GCA_025491095.1. Lineage (NCBI taxonomy): Eukaryota > Metazoa > Rotifera > Eurotatoria > Ploima > Brachionidae > Brachionus > Brachionus asplanchnoidis. The sequence continues at coordinate 267,293 of JAILYF010000008.1, read as the reverse complement.
TTAGGTCATTTTTTTTTAATTGATTAAAATAACCTCTTTATCGAAAACTAAAAATATTGACTTGAAATTTTATTTGATCTTGAACTTCAATTTGCCATTTATTTAAGCAAACAATTGAAAATTTCATTTAAAACATCAAAATGGTACTCAAAATTTTGAAAATAAGTTGTCTCAAATTGCATCATGATAATGGCTAAAAGAAGATCTTTTTTTTTCACAATGTAACTCAAAAAAATAATAGATTTTTTTCAATATATTAAGTAAGATATTTTTTGTTAGAATTAGCAGTGAGAAAATTTATGGGCCTAAATTTAGGAAAATTTTTAAATTCTTTAAAATCATTTAAGGCTTCGAGAACATTTTGTTATAATTAGAGTTGTTTAAAAAAACCATTAAGTCTCAAGTCAAGTCCAAGCTCGCATTTAAAAAAAAGTTCAATTTAAGACTTTATATTTAGGACTTTTAAGCAACTCAGGTTTTGATTAAACTATTTGACTTTTTAACTTAAAAAGAAAATTTAAAATTAAAAAAATTCTATTTTTTTATTTTTATTTATGACAAATAATTAAAAAAAAAATTTGCAATAATTTCTAAATTTCAAAAAACAAGTAAACGCATTAAAATTTTCTAACACGAGATAACTAATTCAAAAATCAACATTCAACTTTGCTAATTTCTAGAAATTATTGCATTTAAACTGCAACTAAGCTAAAAAATGAGGCAATAGCTAGTTCAAATATTTTCACTTACATCTAGAGTACCAAATGCGCTCACACATTGCAAATGCATGCACTACAAAACTCAACGATAAATAGCTCGGCAAAATCATTTTAAATATACACGTTTTTAAAAAAACCAAACAAAAAGTTCTAAAACAAAAATTTGAGCAACAAAATGGTCGCTGGTGTAAGTTGACTATTTTCTTATTCTAATCAGTAAAAAAAGACCACTTTTTATTTTTGCGATTGCTGTGATTCAAAACTTAGGACACCTTTCGATCGTTGATGAAACAACTCCTAAAAAAATGCGTTACTTACTTTGTATGAGCAATCTTTTGCAATCCCAAACGTGGTCTTTGTATCCGTGTGCTGATTGCCTTACACACAAAACTATTTTTGTTTTTTTTTTTACTAATAGACTTTATATACATATCCAGAGAGCAGTCGAGCTGTCAAGGTTCGCGTGGCCGCCGCCTATGGAGGCAGCGACTTGAAGGTGGTGGAAGTCAAGAGCGGAGACAAAGCGCATCCTCACGTGCCTTTCTTCGAGACCACTGACAAAAAGGTTCATCTAATGGAAGCCAACGCCATAGCCTACTACTTGGCCGATGACCAATTGAGGGGCTCAAGCACAGAACAACAGGCCCAAGTGCTTCAATGGCTCAGCTATGGCGCCACTGATGTCTACTCAGCGGTCGCCTCATGGGTCTTTCCCGCTCTCAGCTTGCTAGAGTCTACTCCGCAAAATCTGCAACGCGCCAAGGAAGACTTGAAGAGAGTGTTCTCTTGCTTGAACGAACACTTGAAGACGCGCACTTTTTTGGTTGGCCAAAGATTGTCTTTGGCTGATGTGGCTGTTGCTGCTGATTTGTTGTTGGCTTATGAACATGTTGCTGATGAACAGTTCAGAAAACCATTCTCCAATACAAACAGATGGTTCACTACTGTTGTAAATCAGCAAAATTTTAAAAATGTTGTTGGTCAAGTGAAACTTGCTGAAAAATGTGCTGAATTCAACGCTGAAGCTTATGCCAACACTCAAAAGGAAATTCAGGCTGCAAGCAAGCCGGCAAAGAAGGAAAAAGCGAAGCCTGAGGCCAAAAAGCCTGAGCCAAAGAAGAAAGAAAAGGAGGAAGAGGAGGAAGAAGATCCGGCTCTTAAGGAAGAGCCAAAAAATGATCCATTTGCTGCCATGCCAAAAGGGTGATTTTTTTTTCGTCTTTTTTTTATTGTAAATTCTCTGCGATGATTTAAAACTTAGGACACCTTTCGATTTCTGATGAAACAACTCCTAAAAAAATGCGTTACTTAATTTTTATGAGCAGACAAAAAAAATGTCACTATCTAATTTTAAACAAAATTTTTTTTTTTTTTTAAGAACTTTTATAATGGATGAATTCAAGCGAGAGTATTCAAACAAGGACACGCTCACAGTTGCCATTCCGTACTTTTGGAACAACTTTGACAAAGAGTGCTATTCCATCTGGTTTTGTGAGTACAAATATCCAGAGGAATTGGCCTTGACTTTTATGTCATCTAACTTGATCGGAGGTAATTTTAAAATTTAAGACTTAAATTGAAAAAAAAAAGATTGCTGTGATTAAAAACTTAGGACACCTTTCGATTTTTGATGAAACAACTCCTAAAAAAATGCGTTACTTACTTTTTATGAGCAATCTTAAATCAAGTACAGTACCGATTTTACAAGTGGATTTCTGGTAATTTTACGTGAATTTACGTAAAATTACTTTGTAACAAAAAGTGAATTTACGTAATTTTACGTAAAAATTGGTTAAAATGAAAATGCCAAAAAAAATTTGAATTTTTCATTATTTTCTAAAAAATTTTGAAAAAAGTAGTTTCTATTTATTAAATCAAATTTTACCAAAAGTTACTTTTTTTAAATTTTTTTTACAAATTTTTACGTAAATTTATGTAAAAAACGGTAAAATATGGTAACAAAAAGTAACTTTTGGTAAAATTTGATTTAATAAATAGAAACTACTTTTTTCAAAATTTTTTAGAAAATAATGAAAAATTCAAATTTTTTTTGGCATTTTCATTTTAACCAATTTTTACGTAAAATTACTTGAAATCTACTTGTAAAATTGGTACTGTATGTCAAAATTAACTTAACATTTTTTGTTGTTGTTGTTTTGGTTTAAAGGCATGTTCCAGCGTATTGAAAAATTGCGCAAAAACGCCTTTGCCAGCATGATTGTCTATGGAGAGAATAACAACAATCAAATAGCCGGTGTTTGGGTATGGAAAGGACAAGAATTAGTTTTCCCGGTAAGCTCACTCTTTCTATTTGCATATTTTCACTTGGACTAGAATGATGCATTTAAATAACTTTCGTTCTTCTGTTAAACAGTAATGAAGAAAAATTTTCCTCTGACTAGTCTTGATCAATAGTTGTCTTTAATTTGGGTTTTAATTTTTTTTTTATAGATGTGCTCAGACTGGACCACTGATTACGAGTCGTACACATGGAAAAAATTGAATCCAGAAGATGAAAATGACAAAAAGTTAGTCAACCAATTCTTGCTGTGGGAAGGTGATTTGAACGGCAAACAGTTCAATAGCGGAAAAATCTTCAAATAAATTATTTATTAGCATGATTTAAATTAAAATTTTAAATAAAAGTCATATTTTATATATCATTTTAGTTTTAAACAGAGTTTATTTTAATTTATCGTGTGACTTTGAAAAAAGCTTTTATTTTTAATTTTAATTTAAATAAAAATATTCGAATTATTTATTTTTTTTTATTATTAAAATTTGTATACAATTTAATCATAATGTCAGTAATTTTAAATCTTATATTTTTGATGATATATTTCAAAAAATTAAAAAAAAAATTCATTATTAAATTCCAAAATAAAAAATTTATAAACATTGCACAAAAAACATTGGAAAATGTAAAAATATAAAATTGTAAGAATGTTAACTATTGACATATTGCCTGATAAAAAGCTGTTTAAACTATTTTGACTAAATTTTGGGGTCTTGCCTAAAATACCTGGTCACCAAATCGACATAAAGTCACTGGTCACATATTATATGACCAACTGATCACATAACAGGCAAGACCCAAATTTGAAAAACCAAACATCTATTTATAAAAAAAAATTAAAAAATGGTCTTTTAGCTTCAATATTTGGCAAAGGCACATTTTATGACAAACTAATCTTTTCAGAAAAGAACATTATCATCACCATATCATTTGTACGGCAACATGAAGTTAATGATCATGATCAAATGATCAAATTTAATTGATCAAAATCTTAATAAAAATGATGAAATCAGCTTTTTTTATTATTTTTAAATTAAAATATGATGTTTATCATTTTAATTTAAAAAAAATCTTTTTTTTTTCTAATTAATCTTAAATTGATTCTTTTAAAATATTTTTTTAAAATCTTTAAAGACAAATTTAAAATCCACATTAAGGTATCCAAATTATTGCTGTAAATTATATTTTAATATTAATCAAAATATATTACGGCGAAACAAAGTTAAATTTTGCAAAATTTAAAAATATTGTTGAGATTTTATTTTTACTTCAGACAAAAATTCATATAATTTAATCTCTAATTAAAGATTAAACAAATCATGTTTAATAAGCCATTTTCTTTAAATTGATTAAAATAACCTCTTTATTTAAATCAAAAACTAAAAATATTGATTTGAAATTTACATTTGATCATGAACTTTAGTTTACCTTTTCAACTGGTGTTTCGCCGAGCTTATATTTACCATTTAATCCAACCATTTGATATTTATTTTTGAACATGTTCTAACCATGATAACCAAATAATTACTCTAGATGGTCACTGCCATTCAATTAAAAAAAAATCTGTGAAATAACAGTTTTGATCTCGTTGTTTTTTTAAATGGCAAGATAGATTAATCGATTAAATTTATTAAAATATTCATTTTATACTTTACATTTACCTTATATTAGTCAAGATTAAAATTTTTGGATGAAGATCAGAGTTGGTCAAAAGTTAAAGTCTTAAGTGAAAGTCCTACTTAGAATTGAATTGTCCATTAAAGAGGCCAAAATTTTGAAAAAAATAAATAATGTTAAAAAAAAATTGATGTTATAGTTAATTTACATAATTTAAATCTAAATCAATCAATTTCTCTTACTAAAAGAAACCATTTAACATTTTAAAACTTAATGAATCTAATGATTTTGAAATTTTTTAAAAAATGAATACTAAACATTTCTTTCATTTTTTGTCTAATAATGGTTCATTATCAAATTAGCATCAAAATGATCGACTTCCAATTTTTCAACTTAAACAAATTATAAATTTTAAGGCATTAAATTTTTTGTCTTTAAAAGTTTTTATTAAAATCAATTAAAAAAATTAAACCTATTTAAGCTTAATAAAAAGGGATATTTAAAAATTTTATTAAATCAAAGTCAGAGTTGTTTAAAAGTCCCAAAAAAAAGTCTTATTTTTTTAATTTGCTAGATCAGGCTTAATATCAAAAAATTTATAAAATTTTGGGTTGTCTTATGCAATAGATTTGCTATTCACAGAATTTTCTTAAAATTTTAGCAAAAGTTTCTTCTTCATTATTCAAAATTTTAAAGTCCGGACTTGGACTTGTCTTGAGACTTTTGACTTTTAAACAACTCTGATTAAAGCTTAATAACCGTATTTCTTCAAAAAAAAATAAAGTAATGTCATCAAAGGGTTTATTTTCTATTTTTTCTTTTAATTTAATCAATTAATTTCTATTAAATATTGTGCTAATCACAAATATTTAAATTAATATTTAAATTTTAGTCGATTCCCAAACAAAAAACATTATCAAATCGAACTACGATAAATATACAAGATGCCAAAATCAAAATATTAATTACCAAATTTTCTATCAGTCAAAAAAAAAAAAGAATTTTGCCGAAAGTGTAACTCAGCAGCCGCCATAGTGCATCTAGGCACACTTGCAGTGGTCATGGTCTAATGGTCACTGCTGGAGCTTGTTATTATTATCATAATAATTATTACTATCATAATACTTATTATTTTTATTTTTATTTTTATGCAATGATTAAGATGACAATTTTTGAATATTAAGTTTTTTTACCGATTTGCACCATAAGAGGCCATAAACCAAAGCACATTCTGGTGTTTTTAGACCCTATTTTCAATAAGAAATTCATTCGAAAGCATTAAAATTATATTAAAAAAAACATTTTGGCTAAAGGATGTAATTTTATTAAATTATTAATTTAAAGTTCAAAAAAGATGCAAATTGTTTACAATTGATTAACCTATTTTCCCCTTTAAAAAATGAACAAGATCAAAACTGCTACTGTTATTTCACAGATTCTTTTTTTAATTGAATGGCAATGACCATCTAGAGTAATTATTTGACTATGTACCATGGTTAGAACATGTTCAAAATTATATATCAAATGGTTGGATTAAATGGTAAATAAAAAGCTCGGCGAAACGCCAGTAGAAAATGATTTAAGGATGATAATGTTCCTTTTTGATATGATTGTTTCGACACAAAATGTGCAAAAATCTAAAATGCCATTTAAAATTTTTTTTTCATAAATCGATGCTTAGTTTTTCAAATATTTTTTAAATTTTAAAAAATTTAAAATTCTGTCATATTTTTGAAGACTTGAATTTATACTTTCTTAGAAAAGTATTGTTTTGAAATAACATTTTCAATTTATTTTTGTTAAAAGCCTTTTTTTTAATTCAATTCAATTATGAGCTTTACTGATAATTTAATTTTTAAGGTAACAAAATAAATTTGATAACAATAAAAAAATATTTCAATTGATTAATTACATACTTCACGGATTCCTCTTATATTCATACTCTGATAATGTGTTTGACCATAAAATAAAGACATGAGTTGGAGTCAAAAGAAATTAAGCAAATATAAGATTAGTATCATTGAATTAGTGCTTTATTATCAAATATGAAATTTAAAAAATACATTTTAAAGCTTTTTGTTCTGACAATAGAAAATTTTTTCGTGTAAATAAATTCTAGTCTATTCAAAAAATATTTTTTAATAATTTAACTGTTATTTTTATATAGCTGATGTTTTAAAATTTTTTAAATTTAATTTAATCTTATAAATTTTTTGTTTTATTTATTTGCCAACCAATCGAAATCTAAAATTGGAATCATTTTTATAAGGCTGCACCAATTTTTCTTTCGAAATAATCAAGTTGTTAGGAAGTCGTTCGATTTGAAGTGAAAACATTCAAGGACAATTTAAATTATAAAATTTTTAATAAATACTGTTGATTTTTCTATTCATTAATGAAAAAAATGTCTTGGCAAAAAGAAAATTCCTTTAGTCATGTAAACAATTTAGATCAAGCTTTGCGATTTTTGGGAAAAAATCAAGAAATACGAATAAAGAAAATTTACCACGTAGTGTCTGATAAATGGCCCAAAGTGGAAGAATCGCCGAAGCCTGTTCCTCAGCCAGTCCATAAAATAGTTCCAGTCATGGTTAAAAAAAAAATAGTACCAGTGTATTTCAAAAAACCAAGAGCTGAAGTAAAATTAACTCCCAGATATGCATTGCCCGAAACCGAGCCTTCTATTCAACCAGTAATTCCGCAGCCAGTTCAGCCATTTTATCAGCCAGTAACACAACTTGCGGAACATCCCTCTTACGCGCAGCAAGTTAATCAAAATAGACCACAAGTAGTGTCTCAATCTGTACCTTCAAATAATGTAATGATGCTTCAAACTCCTTCAGTTCAACAAACTGCATTTCACCATGCCATTCCAGTGATGGCACAAAATTCTTCTGCAGCAGTTCCACAACCAAATCAGATAAGAATGACTCCAATTTTTCAAGCACCTAATCCAGTGGTTTATCAACAATCAAATTAAAAAAATGAATAGATTTGTTTAAAAAATTTATTTTACAAATGATAAACAAACATTAAACTTTAAAAACATGGTCAAAAATTTCTTTTTTCACTTGTTTTCTAAATTGCTCTACTTGATCCTTAAAAATTAGGATTTAAATTTTTTTAGTATTCTACAAAATAAAACGTTTACTTCAGACACCAATAATTTTTCTTTGAGAATTAGCTTTTTAGCATAAAAAAGCATAAAAATACCCGAATCACGCAAATTAACCTGTTTAACTACATTCTTAAATACAAAAAATTATCTTTAAATAAAAAATAAAAATAACAATAAGACAAAATGAATGTGAAATGTCGCTATCTAATGGCAACTTGAAGTTTATGATCAATTTTTGATGCTCAAAATGATCAAATAAAGCTTAAACTATTAAATAAATTGTTGTTATTTAATTATATTAAGACAAATATACATTTTTGATTTAACATACTTTGCTAAATCTTAAGGTTTATTTATTTAATATTTTAAACTTAATTTAATCTATTTGATCATAAACTTAAATTTATTTTAAAATCTTTTTATATTTATTTGTTAAGAAACCTCATTAGGCAACTTTTTCCAATAATTCATAATATATTTTGAGTTTTAAATTTTTGTTAACATTTTTTTTAGTTTAATAAAAAATTATCTGTATTTTTTGCTAAGTTTTAAAAAAATAATGAATTTTCTAGAACAAAAACTATTCTTTTCAAAAAAATAGGAAAATTTTATTCATACTAATATTAGTACAAAATTATTTTAAAAATTTTGCAAATAAAACTGATAAATTGAACTTAATTTAATAAATGATTTTTTTTATCAAACATGAATGTTTTTAGTTGAAAAAAAATAGAAAGCCAATAGAAATTATATAATGTTTTGAAAGCTTTATTTTAAAGATTATTTCGAAAAAAAACAATGAGTCGAAGATATTATAAAACTAAAATATTTTGTTTATAATTTAGAAAAGGGATATGAGGTGAATTGAGTTTTTAAAATGTAATTTTTCTCTTTTTATTTCATATGTTAATTGCGGATTAGACCAATAAAAATAAATTAAGACAGTATTATAAAAATTCTCTGAAATTGCTGATAAAAATTTAATTACATAATTGAACTTTTAGGTTTTTCATAATATAATTTAGATCTGATTTTTTAAATTTACGCCTTTTAAAAGCACTTTAAAATTTTTAAAACTTTAAATACTAAAAACCAATAATAAAAATAAGAATATTTTTATTCAATCAAGTTATTAAAATGTTTATTATTTTAAATGAAACTATATATAGAAAGAGAATTCAAAATGGGCGAAATGAACGAACAAAAATTATTAAAGAAAAGTTTTAAATATTTATAAAAATTAATGCTTAAACATATCTGTAAGTTAGCATTGAATATTTACATTAACACTAAAACCACCAAAATTTTTTAATACAAGAAGCACCAAAGCGAGTCATTTGACTCCTTGAATGAAAATTTATTATATAGATAAATCTATTCAAAACTTAATTTTAATTGAGGGAAAACAAAAAAATAGCTAAATTAAATTATCAAGCCAAAAATAAAAGTATCTAGAAAAAAATTAACCTTCTACTGAATTCATTTCGTTTTGAACCCATTCTACTTCTTTCATGTAAAATACGCAAACTATAATTTTTACTTTTTTGAAATTTGCTCATCTTCGTCCAAGTACCAGGGTATGAGTCAGTTTTTTAAAGATTTTAATACTTTTTATCAATATTTTATGACTAATCCATTGATTTTCTAGCTTACCCAGTTATCATTCTTAATTGAGATCTAACTTAGAAATTATGAGAAATCTTCTCCTTATTCTCATTTTCTTCTCAATTATGATCCCATTGAGATCAAAATTATTTGTTAATTTTTTAAGTGAGATCTAAATTAGAAAATTGCAAATTTCTAATATAATTCTCATTAAATTCTCACTTATGATCATTAATTTTCTTATCATAATTTAAATTTATCCATTATTGTACAATAAACCTAAATTAATTAAAAAATTTCAATAAATTTATAAAAAAAAAAATTAAAATTTCCAATAAAATTCTATCATGAAATATCAAATTAATTTCTTACTCATTACATAACCTAACAAAAATTCAATATTTGAAGATTTTCTCTTTTTGAGATCCAAATTAGACAAAATGATAAAAGTAATGAGAAAATAAACCAGAAGCTTTTGAGATTCTCGCGCGAATCTTCATACATTTTTTCTAATGAGATCTCACATGAATCTCAAATTTTCCTACATGTAATCCACATTATATCTTAGTTAGATCTATTATGAGATTTTAATGAGAACGAGTAAAATTATTAAAATTAAATAGTAAAATTATTAAATTAGTAAAATTAATTAATTCAATTGATGCTTCTACGAATGAACTGATAATTCTGCGAAAAAAAACTTAGAAATAATCTTTTATTAATTTTTCAAAATTTACTCGTTTTTTATGGCATGTAATTATTAATTATGTTATTAATATTGAAATAAAAAATAAAATTACTGAACTAAGGAACAAATGTATTTTTTTATTTCCATTATAATAAAAAAGGTACAGATCCAATAGTTATCGGCAGAAGTCATAGCTAGATGTCCTTGAGCTAATTCTAAGTTACGAAGACTACATAAAGAGAGGTGAACTTTTCCCTTTCCCCTAGTTTTTTTCACTTGTTCTGGTTCAATGGACTCATCTTGGCTTTAGTTCTTCGATAAAAGACATTTTTTGAATAGTGAATATTGTCTTATTTATTTATTTATTTGTATATCTGTATCGAGCTAAAGCTCCTTTAGATAAAAAAAAATTAAAATAAAGTTAAATAAAATAAAAATAAAAAATAAGAAAAAAAATAAAGTAAAAATAAGAAAAGTTAAAAAGTAGATAAATATTAAAATTAAAATTAGATAAATTTAGATAGAGGGTAACAGAGTACATATTTTTAGATATTTGATGATTCAGGAAAAAAAGAAGAAATTGTAAGTTAGCAATTACACAATGGAGTTGGGTACTCGATATATCTTGATTCGAAACCTTTTTTATATTCTTCTAGTCTAGCTCAATACTTTCCCTTATGAATAACACCAATAAACTCATCTTGTCTGAATCGGCTTTAGAGGGTCTTAAATTAATTAATTGAATTAAGTTTTTTTAGATATATACTTGTTTCAATTAGATCAAATTAGCTATCAAAGAAATAAAATAGTTACTAACTCAATCATATTTGACATTATTTAATTTAATTGTACTAACAAATAATAATTGACACTAACATCAGTATTTTTGTTCTAGAAAATATTATTTTTGTTTTTTTTATATATTATACGCGGTTTTTTATTCTGAAAATAAAATTTCACATTCATATCATTTAAGTTAATTTAGATATAAAATATTAAAAATCGAAAAAGATCCATTTGACTCGTATGGTGCGTCTAGTGTTAAGTTTCTATTGAATGTGAATTTACAAATTTTTTATTTTTATTTTTATTTTTACTATCTTTTGCCTCTTTTTTGTCATATGATACGTAACATGTTCTTTCAAAGATGAACTATACTTTCTGGACAATAACTAGACACACTCTACTAGAATAATGATGGTTTGGTTTTTAAAATTATAAAAAAATTAAATATAAAGAAAAAATTTTAATCTTGGAAAAAAACAAATTAATTTTCAAAAAATATAAACAATTTTAAAATAAAGAAAATTTTTAAACTTTTAAAAATATTTTTGCTTTGTTAAATAAGTGGGGCTAAGAAAAATTTCAAATTTAGGTTTTTAGCAGGGCCCATTACACTTGGTTAGGGTTAAGCTAGGTTTGTTTAACATAAAAATATTAATCAGCATTAAATTTAAAATTAATTTAAATCTTTTTCAAATAATAATATTGACCATGATGATTAGAGTTTAATCAAAGACTTCATTTTACCTCAATAGTATACAAAGAATTTTTTTCAAATTTAGTAATAAACCATACAAACTTTTTCATTGTTTACTTTCCAATTTTCACAATTAAACTCTTCTGAATTTAATTTTAAATACTCTTTTTGAATAAATTCACTTAATAAAATAAAAATTGAAAAAAAAAAATAACAATTTTAATTAATTACTTTAAAATTTTCAAACAGTCCATATCGTTCACCATCATTGAATCAAAATAACTAATTTTTTTATTTTTCAAATCAATGGCCTTTTTTCATTTTAGAAAAAAAAATCTCCAAAAAAATTATTAACAAAAAAGACTTACAGCCAAAGCCCAGTGATCTGTTTTTTGTATGGGAACAAGAATAAGCTCAAACTTGAATAAATTAAAATGTTCACCCAACTCAACACTTTCGTCAAAACCATATTTTAAATTTAGATAAAAACTCAACGGATAAATAAAAACACTGTCAGAACAACCAAGTCTAATTAACCTGAGATAAAATTGAATCAGATTTGAGTTAAGCAAAGAACCAGTCTCAAAAACATCCAAGTCTTCTTTGGTCAGCTCAAAACCAAATTCGTTTGAGACAATGTGATGCTGACGCTCAATTACTATCTCTCTTTCCAACTCATCCATGTCTGCATCATTCAAACTAACCAAACTAAAGCAACAAGTTGACTCAAAATTTTGATCTTTTTTCACTTTTTTCACCATTTTAGGCTTGATTAATTCATTTTTTGAATTTTTTAATCTGGGCTCCGAGTCACCTAGGCCCTCTTGATCAACATTTTGTTCATTTACCAAAATGTCAATTAGTGATTTAGTTGTTTCTGGCTCATTGGCTCTGGATATTTTGGCAAACTCTCCAAGTACAGCCAGTTCATTTGACTCTTCATATTTTCTGATGAAGGAATCAACTGTTTCAGAGCTGAAAAAACATTTGGACATGTTCTCAAAACGAGTGTACTGATTGCTCAAAGTTGGTTGTAGGCCATGTGCCAAACGAGTCCATAGTGGCATGGTATAGGAAAAATTTTGAATAAAATTATACAATAATTTGTGAGATTGACGGCTGTTTTTGATGCCATGCTCCTTTATTTTGCTCGAGTCTTGGACACACTTTTCGAACACTTTCTCCGCAAATTGGCAAAAAATAAAATCAGCTTTGAACTTGGGCGAATATTGTTCAGGTGCCGACACAAAGTGTGTCCTTTTGGTGCCAAATACAAAAAAATTCTCTTTTTTTTCGTTGTGGCCAAGTTTATTTTTTAAATAGCGGAAAGAATTTTCCACCAAAGAATTTATATTTTTGTTGTACAAAATGACCATAATTGAATAAAGAGCCTGTTCGAGCTCGCCTAAATTCTCACTATTTACCAAGCAACTAAAAGCATGCATTCCAAATGTGTAATTGGTACCAAAAGAGTAGAATTCTTTTAAAATTTTATCAAGTTGATACAAAAATTGATTTTGGCAAACTCTTACATAAACTCCCATTGATTGATCCAGCTTTTCTTCTGAATTAAAAAATTTCCTACAATAGCTGTCATAGGACTCGAGACCAAACACTTCCACAACACTCTCGACCATATTCATCGAATAATCGGTGACAAAATTCAAATTTTTTTTACCATAGCCAACTTTTCTGTAAAACATACCCAGCCACTGAGTCAAACAATCTCGACTACAATTCTCTGTGCTGAGCATACAACTTAGCGGAACAACTGAGCCCTCTCTGCACAAACTGAGCTCGTAGGGTTGAAAATTTTTCGAATGAATTGTGGTCGAGATTATATCTTTTGTGAATTGGGATATAAAAAATGTATTTTTTTGCTCTGCTGAGCTAAATATGCAGCATTGTTCATAGTTGAAGCAGACTATTGATCCCGGAACGTGTTGTATCAAATGAATGTAGCCTTTTAAAGGCTTTGTAGCCCACTTTTCTGCATAAAAATCGCGTAGAACTATCAAACTTTGGTAGCAGTCTTTGGCCTCGGCAGATATTTTTTTGTACACTGATGTTGACTTGCCGATGTAGTCGGCGTTTCCCGCAATTATGTTCGAATTGCATACTCTGCTCAGAAATTCTTTGGTAGGAGTTGAATTTTTAAGGATGTCTTTTAGTTCTTCTCTTGATTTGCCACGGAAATGGCGCGCATTGACCTCGGTGCTCGAGTGCTTGATTTCGCCAGTGTAAAAAACATGAACCATTAGTTTGTCATTCATTTTGAGGCAAAATTTAGTTGAACAATCTTCAAAAACGCAGTAGCCCGAGGCTGAAAATAGTTTTTTGTCACTTGAAGACATTTTAGTTGACATTTCTTGACCATCTTGCATTTTAGCATGTCTTTTTCGAATATTAGCCTGGTTGACGTAGTGGTCCTTGAATGCAAATACACAGTATTTGTTCGATTGTTTAAGACCTGCTACAAAGTAGTCTTCCCATTCTCCGCGCTGAAATCTGTGTCCTCTCTGAATTGTCTTAAGCTTTGACCAGTCGGTCTCGTTCAGTTGAAATTCAGCCTCGTTAGCGATGCTTATTTCAAAAAAGCTTTTGTCCTGAGACAAGTTTTCGCTTGCCGGATCATTTATTCTATCTCCAAGATAATTAAAAGTCATTTTCGGCAATCGAGCTTGAACTGAAATCTAGCTTTAAATTTAGCTCAAGTCAAAATTTTAAAAGTTTAGCATTTTTTTTTTCAAAATTTTTTTATTTAAATAATTCAAAATTAACATTTTCTTAAAAAATAAAATTTTATTTTTCAAAGTTTTATTCAATTTTTTTTTTAACTTTTAAATGGCTGCTATTTAATCGAGTAGTAAATTTAATGAATCAAGTAGTAAGAATAAATATTATTTAGTAGCAAAAAATAACAATAGTAAAAATATTATATAGTTGTTTAATTAATGTGTTAATAGCAAATATATTTAATAAGTAGCTAAAATAATGAGTTCAAAAGTTAAATTTTTTGAAAGTTAAATTTTTTGAAAGTAAAATAAGCTGAAAATTTGTTGATGATGATAAATAAATTAACTCTGGGTATCATATAAATACAATTACGAGTTATCAAATTGAATAATAATTATTTAAATTAAAAAAAAAAACATTAAAAATCAAGCATTTTAAATTAGATTTTTTTTTTCCTTTCATAGGAACATTTTTTGTCTCTCTATTTCAACATAACGTTTTTGACTTTTAAAATTTATTTTAATTTTTAAATAAAATTTTTTTTTTAATTTTTTAATTCTGAAGGAGTACTAGCTCGGTACAGATAAGCAAATAAACTAACTGATAAGTATTATTGAAAAAACTTTAAAATAAGAATAAGAGAACTATAAAATGAGTGATTCATAGACTTCATCAACATCGATTTTAAATCAGCTAAACTTTGCTGATGAAGATACAGACAACGACATTGACGATGAAGAAAGACCAGCCAAAAAATCAAGAAACTCATAGGGTGCCAAAGAAAACAAAAGTCACAACATATAGACAAAGAGTTTTTTAAATGTTCATTATGTGAGAAAAGGCTTTATATTTTCAAGCCTAAAACTAATTCCACAGCTTCGCTGTTCGTAGAAAATATTGATAATGCTCATGAAATTATGTGATGGCTTCTATGACGGCTATGTTGAAGAAACTTCAAGTCAACTCAATAATTTGATACAGTTCCACAAAAAAAACTCAAAGTCTAAAGCCTATAAACATAGCCGATTTAGGAACCTGGGTGGAAGAGAGATGTGCAATTCTTGAATTGATTCAAAAAATTGTTTCAAAACCTGTGCCGAAGCCAAGAGGCCGACCAAAAAAAATAAAAATTAATGAAGTTTTTTTTTGCTTAAGTGTGAATTTTTTGTTTTTATTTTTGCTATAAAAATATTTTTTTACTACTAAATAATTAAATTTTCCACTTTTGATTTATTTTTTTGCTATTATTTATTTTCAATTTTACTACTTGATTCAATAAATTTGCTACTAAATTAATTTGTAGCCATTTTTAAATGACATCAACATGACAAAATTTTTTCAAAATGTTTGTTATTTAAATAATTCAAAATTAACATTTACTTAAAAAATAAAATCTTATTTTTCAAAGTTTTATTCAATTAATTTTTTTTTAATTTTTAAATGACATCAACATGACAAAATTTTTTCAAAATGTCCAATTTTTTTGTTCAAGCAATAAATTAATTACATTTTATTTGACAAATTTTTAATTGTTTCCAATTGACAAAAAATGTCAATTTGTAATTCGGAAACGAACTATTGTTCGAATTACACATTAAAATAAAAAATATTTTTTCTTTTAAACAAAATCATATTTTTATCTTTTTATAAACTAAAGCCCAACATTTGCTTCTAATTTAGATTTTGAGATAGGGATTTTTTATCAATGTATCTTCTGAGAGAATAAATTTTTTTTAAATTTAGTGTAATATTTCATTAAAAACTAAAATGATTTCTTCTCAAGTCCTATTCTGTTTTTTTTCAAGTAAGCCTCAATAATTAAAATCTAAACTATTATTTAATATAATTGACTTAAGTAATAGCAGTGAGCCATTCGGCTCCATATTGTGCACCATGTCCCACCGATTGCGACTATGGAACAATTTTATTGCTTAACAGGATTGAAAAAACCTGCTTCTGCGATTGTGGACCTGATCCATGTGAACGAAAAGTATGTCCCGAGTTTCACATCTGCAGGATTCAAATCAACCCTAATTGCCTCATAGGCTATTGTAATATGCCCAAGATAGGGGTCTGTCTAACAAGTAGTGATAATTTTTTTGCTTCATTTTCCCAATTTAACAATTTATTTTCAATCAGTGCCACCACCAAAAATATATTTTAGAGAAACAAGAATTACTCTTGAGTCTGGCTCCAATTTTAACATAGAACCATTTGTAGAGTACAATGGAAGCCCGCGTTTTAAATGGTTCAAAGATGGAACAGAAATTTTTCCAGCAAATGCAATGTCTTTCGGACATGTCATAAGTCTGGTGAATGTAAATAAGTTCAATCAAGGGGTCTACGAGCTAATTTTGAGCGATGAATTTGGATATGACTCGGCCACAATTGAAATATTTGTCTTGGATCCGGTGACTACTAATCAAGTCAACACCCAAGAGATAATCACTTTGTACATTGATCAAAATGCTGTGGTCGAAATTCAGCAAAATTTTAATTTTAATTTAATGTGTCTGGCATCAAATAGAGTATTTTATAAAAAAATAAAAAAAAAATTTAATTTAAAATTTTTTATTAAGGAAAAAGTGTCTTATTGGCATCGGGGTTCTGTTGAAAAATTAGATCTAATGCTTGAGACAAGTGAAATATTGAAGATAAGAGAGGCTAAATATTCTGATGATGGTGAATATTCTTGTAGACTTACCAACGGTGCTAGCACTAGTTTGGTTAAAGTAATAATTAAAGTCAAAGAATTGCTGCCGACAGTGGCTAGAATAAACTATGAAAAAGAAATTTATGTAAATGATGATTTGAGCATAAATTGTGGTTTGTCCTATTTGGAAAATTCTCCCGTTCAGTGGTTCTTGAATGGAGAAGATCCGAGTGAATTTGAAAACTTAAAAATTGATGGCCATAAATTGATTATTAACGATGTTGATTTTTATCTAAATGGAGAGGTGTCTTGTTTTAAAAAATTACTCTATGATCGATACATTGAAGAGAAAACTATTTTAAATGTAGTAGATCCCTACCCGGATGTAGTTGCTGTTAATCAACGAGTCAAAGTCAATCAAGGCGACCCGGCCCATCTGAAATGCGCTGTAGACTGCTTCAAAAAATGCAAAATTACTTGGTATGATCCTTTTGGTATTATTTTGGACTCAAATGAAGAAGATCTTGTTCTGTATAAAGTACAACCCGTCAATTCGGGAAAATATACTTGCAAGGCTAGTAACAATTTTGGCACTTCACAGGCTCTGGTTGACCTGATTGTATATGGTTATGAGAAAAATGTCACAGTTAGAGTATCGCCTAGTAAGCTTGAATTATATCCAAATGATAAAGATCTAGTCGAGTGCATAATTCAAAATAATGATGATAATTACATTACTTCTATCAGTTGGAAGCGAAGCAATGGTGAAAAGATGCCCCAAAAGTTTAAGACCACAAATAGTTTTATGTATGTAGAAGCAATGAGTCCAGATGATTCAGGTATTTATTTTATTTTATAATTATATTATTAGCAGAAAAGTTTCTACACAATGAACTTAATTAAATTTATTTTGAGTTTTTTTTTTGATAAGATATTTTTTTTGAATGAGCTCGCTAAGAAAACAAATAAATAAAAATTTGCAGTAAGAAATATTTGGAATTTAGATTAATAAATTTTATAATAAAATAAATTTGCTAGTAGAAAATAAAAAAATAGCTTACTAAAGAAATAATGGCCATCATTTTCTACCAATCTTTGAAAACAATTAAAATTTATTTTTTTTAATAAAAAGGATTTTTTTAATTTTTTTATTAAAAAAAATAAATTTTAATTGCTTTTCAAATATATACTTTATATAGCTTTGTAAAATTATAAGAACTTGGACAATGTTTAAAATACTAAACGTTTAATTTTAAAAGTATTTTAAAATTTAAAAATCAAAAAAACTTCTTTTTTTTTTTAAACTAAAACTTGACCAAATGACTTGACTTGCTCCATTGAGGTCATTTAAATTATCAAATAATCAATCAAATTGTAAAAATGCTTTAATTACTGAACAAAAAATTAATGTTAAACAGATAAAAGATGATATTTGTACTGTCCAGTTATCTCCTAATCCTCATATTTACAAAAAAGCAACATAATCATTTTTTTGCTTTTTTTCTTTTTTTTTATTCAAATAAAAATAAATTTTGTTGATTAATTATTATTTATCAAAAAATCCTAATTAATTTTTTCCAGCATTTTTTTTTTCAATAGCAAAATTTATTTAAAAATATTATTTAATAATTTAAAAATATTTGAACAAGTATTTATAAATTTCTTTCACATACTTGTATACATGAAATGTAACAAAACACATGTGAACACTAATTTATTTAATAAATTCAATGTGAAACCAATTCAATTGGTTTCACATTGAAAGAAAAAAAATTGAAAGAAAGAATTGAAAGACATCTTCTAAGTTAGAAGATGTCTTTAATAATAAAAATTAAAAATATGAGAAAAAATAAAATTTTTCTACTTAATATGTCAAAAAACTAAAAAAAATATCAAAAATAAAATTAAATTAAGACTTAGTAAATGAATGTTTTTCTGGATTAAAAATTTTGATTTTTATGACTAATAAGAAGAAAAGACTGATAATGTCTCACATAATGCTTTGGCTTGTATAGTCAGTATAATATCTAAAAAAGTATTTCATAATTGTTTATTTTAAAAAATATAAAAATAACCTTTTATATTAAAATCAATAAAAAGCGAAAATTTTAATTTTATTCAAGTTTTTATGAATTGAAGTGAACTTCACGTCCCCTATTTTTTGCGAAATTCCGAAAAAAGACAACAAAACTTTTTTTGATGCTTTAAGAATTTGCTGCAAGAATCATCTCTAAATAAATCAACGTATAATATACTTGGTGAAGCATTACTGTATTTGTCTGTTAACTATATTCCATTAAAATTTTTATTTTTTTTTCTGAATTAAAATGTTATTTAAATGATTTTTCCATAAAACATAAATTTGAGTTCCACAATATGTATCAAAAATTTTTGAAATCATTTCTTTTTTTTTTAATTTCCATTTATTGAACATCAATAAATTATCGGTAAAAAATATCCAAACAAAATTCAATTTAATAATTTTTTTATTCAAATTTAAAAAATTAAAAAAATACTTTTAGGTGAATATTTTTGTGTTGCTAAATCAAAATATGGAAAAGAGTACCATGGAAGTGTTTTTGTTAGAGTAAAAGAAATCGATACAAATAAATTTCCGGTTTACCTCAGCGTAAAAGATTATTTCGGTGAAAATCTTGACCGCGGAAGCGAAATAGGATTCGGCCATCAGTTAAAAGTCGACTGCTTTAGTGACAACATCGACACAGTCCAAGTGTCATGGCTCAAAGAATCAGGAATCAACCGGGCTAAAATAACCAAAATAAACAATCAACTATCAGTTCTGGAGATACCTGCATTTACAAGTCTTGATTTGGGCAAATACAAATGTTTGGCCAACGACTCAAATGGAATGATTTCATCAAACAGCATTTACTTTTCATTTGTAAGAGAAACTGGAAACTCAATTGGTTTTAAAATCAATGGTCTTTATGGCTTGCCATCGACTACCATTCAGACAACAACTCAAACTTTGGTCAAGCGTGAACCACCACAAGCTGTGTTCATTGGAGCCAAAGAAATGACGGTGAAAAGATATGACTGGGTTAAAATTGAGTGCAGTGTAGAGAATAGCGATGATGTTCAATTTGCCAAACAAAATGGAATTCTACCAGATAGCAGCCATCATTACAAAAACGAATCTTATTTTTTGATTTTGCCAAATGTTCAGCCAAAAGACACGGGCTATTATGAATGCAAAGCAACCAATCTTTACGGTACTAGCAGCGATACCATTCTGTTAACTGTTGTTGAGCAAGAACTTGATGAATATGACAATTTGAACAGTAAAGATGAGGATGATAACTTGGTCAATGATGATGATTATAATGATGAGATTGTTTTTAGACTGTCGGCTAAAAAACAGCCTAAAAATCCAGAAGCTAAAATATTTGGTCTCAAGGAAGTAATTCTTAGCGAAGGTGATCCACTAGAAGTAGTTTGCCAAGTAAATTATTCTGTTAATGTTGAGCTAATTCACTTTGGAGAGGATGATTACAGAGATAAAGTGATCAAAATGGGCAATGTATATTCTCTTAAATTCAGCAATGTAAGCAAAACCCATTCGGGTTATTACACATGCACTGCTTTTAATAACTATGGAATAGTCAGGGATCATGTGTATGTAAATGTGGTGGAAAGTAAAAAACTGCAAAATTGGAATGGCAAACCGTTGGTAGAAATTGTTGGAGATGAAAAAGTAGTGGTGAATGAAGGAGAAAGTGTAAAAATTGATTGCAAAGTCTTAGGTGCAGATAAAGTTTTTTTTAAAGACGAAAATTATCCAAGTCAAAATATTGAATCATCTAAAATTGATGATATTTATTCTGTTATTATTGATAGTGTAAGATTGAGTGGTTATTTTATGTGTGTTGGTCAAAATGAATATGGTAATAGAAGTGATTATGTTTATGTGACTGTGGAATCAAAAGAAAAATTTACTCAGCAAGTGATATTGGTTCAATCGACCAAAAAGTCGCCTGAGCGTAATCTGAAGTTTAGAAGACAAGTTCCCAGTAACTGGACTGACATACCTAGAGTGGAAATTTTAGGTCAAAAAAAGATCGAAAGAAAAAAAGGTATTTTATTTTAAAATAATTTATTTTAATTTTTTTAAAATAAGGTGCTTCTTATGAGATTGTTTGTGAAGCTAAAGGTGGAAGAGAAATCGAATTTAGAAGTTATTATGAAACATGGCCTGATAATTTTGAGACAGAAAATATTGGCGATATTTATAAATTAAAGTTTTATTTTTTTTTTCCATTTTTTCCTTTATAATTAATTTTTATTTGTATCAAGGTTAAACAATTTGAGAGAAGAAGACTCCGGATTTTATCAGTGTTTTGCAAATAATCAAAGGGGTCATTCGTTTGATTACGTTCAAATTATAGTTCATGGAAATGAAGATAACAATATTGATTTTTAATCATTGTTTATTATTTTTTTTTAAATAAAAATAAAAAAAGTTAGATTGTTTTTTATCAACTATTATAAATCACCAAGGATTTCTTTTTTTTAAGACTTTTTTTAAGCAAAAATTAAATGAAAGAAAAATTTTTGCCTAAATGCAGTCAATAAACTAAAGAAACAATTACATTTTGTGAAATTGTTGCAATCACTCTATTAAAAATAAAATATATAAATATTATTAGATTATTAAAAAATATTAATACTTATATATAAGTTAATATATTAATTATAATATTAATATTAATGTGTTCAATGAGAATTAAATTCTTCCAGTTATTTACTTATTTTTTATTTAATTTAATTATTTGATTACTGTACCGTGCAAAAGTTCCTTATTTTAAATTAAAAAAATTAAATGAAAATCCAAAATAAGATAAAATATCCAGCAAAATAAAAAAAAAATAGATAAATTTAAATAAATTAGTAACATAAAATATTATTTTAAATTTAAGCGATTGAAGATTAGTGATTCCAACTTTCTGTGCCATGTGAATTTAATTATTCATTATGATTAAATTCAAATGTCCAATAAAACTTTAATATGTTTGAAAATAAATAATTAATAACAAAATACCATATGGTAAAAATAATTTGATGACTTGGAATAAAAATTCTTTATTCAGAAAAGATAAGGTAAAAAATACTGACGAGAATTTTCTTAATTTAATAGCGTGGTAGGAAACCAAAGACAAAAGACTGGTACCAAACGAATATAAATTAGAATTTAAAAAACAGCATTTTTTATATTAACAGATATAAAATATAAATTAAAATTGATAAATTGAACTTTATTAATAGATGATTTTTTATAAGACATAAATGTTTTCTACTAAATGGTATATTTTTTGGTGAAAAAAGAATTGCGAGCCTATTTAAATATGAATTTCAAACTTCGTCACCCTTTCAAATATTTACTAAATGCTTAAGTTTACAATATAATAAAACATCAAGTTAAGTTTCAAATGAAAAAAAAATATGCAAAATTTTTAGCTCACCTAAATTTGAAAACTGAATAAACCTGAATTGTAAATCATAATTTCTATTATAATAATTATAAAAAAGTTTCTAAAGATTATACTTTAGAAAAAATTTAAAGAGATCATGTTTCTTACAAAGAGACAATTTTACGCATATAATAATATTAAACTAATCTTAAAATTAAATATTTATTACTTTAAAATTCTAAAAATATTTTTTTAATTCATTCATTCTTTTTTTATTTCCATAACTAAATAATAAAAGTTTTCGTTTTAAAATAATATTTGATTATCTTAATAGCTATGAATATATCAAAAAGAAATGCAGAGGTAACATGCTTTAGGTACCAGGAAAATAAATTATAATATATGATAGATTGACGTCTAGATATAAAAATAATGATTCAAAAATACTTTTCAATTAAATAGAATTTTCAAACATTTCGTAATTTCATTAAACTTTTTTAGCATATAAAGAGACATTTTGGGATAATATTAATTTAAAATGGATCATCTAATGAATATGGGAAAAAAATTGTTTAAAAATTCTATGAGTGGTGACACTAATCATAATAACAATGCAGGATATCCGAATTATGATTCGAATCCACCATATAATATAGGCCCTAATAATCCATACTCAAATTACGGCCCGATGGATTACGGACAATCAAACTATGGAGCACCTGTCTATGGCCATCAAGGCTATGTATCTCAAAATTATGCATCTGGCTTTGGTGGCTACGGAACTCCATCTGGACCTGCTTATGGATACGCAGCGGGTATCCCTCCTACTAGCGCTCCTAATTATGGATCAGGCGTTCCACCACAAGGCAATCATGGACATTCAATGAACATTCTAAAAGCTTTTGATCGAGATGGAGACGGAAATATAACTGAAAATGGTATTTTTTTAGTATTTGAGTTGTTTTAAAATTAAAGGATCCTTTTAAAAGATTTTGTAATTGCTGCAAGACAAATGGGACTAGGATTTTTAGGGGAATCGCTTGCCAGAACTACTTTTAAAAAATTTGACAAAAATCGTAATGGAAGGCTAGAAATGAGCGAAGCTTTTGGTGCCATTGGAACACTCAAAGGAATGGGTGGACATAAACACCACTGAGCTTTTTTCAAATTTTTTTTCATGTAGATTTAAATTAAAAACGAAGAAAGTTTTTTTTTTTTTTTTATAAAAATTTTAATTTTTATAATAAAATATATTTGTAAATAACCAAAATCTGAATCATTGTTATACAAGTGAAATAGAGAGATTTTGAGAATTTTTTATTGAACATGTTTTCACGATTAATAATAATTATCATTATTTAAATTAATTAATTTCTATATTAAAGATAGGTGAAGCAGAGCTTTATATATGTGAGTAACGAGGCGTTAAATTTTTAAGCATTGATAATAACTGAAAAGATTAAACAAATGATTTTTTTTCATTTTATTGATATGTTGTAAAAAAACCTACATACAAAAGATTTTTTGAATAATTAATTTATTTTAAAATGTTTTTAAAATTTTTAATTTTTTAAACACTTTTTGTATTATACTTCCTAGAGAAGTAGATTTCAAGAGAAGTGGATTCAAGTTGTGTATGATAAAAGAAGCATTTGCAAGTTTTATAATATTAATAATAACTGCAATTGTAAAATCAAGATTATTATGTGCAATTATTTAAATTTTATAGGAAATAAAATAATAAGATAATAATGTTAGTTTATTTTGTTAATAAACCTACCGATCAATTAATAAAAATAAGATTGATTCCTTCTTCTTATGTGTATAGTTTATAGGCGAACTTCGTCAAGAATTTTTTAGAATAGTCCAGTATTGTTTTTATAAACGCATTCACGTGTTTTAATTAGCTCGTCAATTAAACACTCGTTCCTCGCAAATCAATGTATTTAATTATTTAATTTATTTAAATATTTATTTTTATCAGTCCTTTCTTTCCTGAAAACTTTCCAGTCCAAATGAAAATAAAATTAAAAAGCAAAATAATTTTAAAATGTTTCTTTTTTTGTCAACTGTTTCAAATATAGTAATTCAGGGTTGAACCGTGAATTCTTCTTTGAATGACTATAACTTTTCTTTGAAAAAATTTTTTTCTTTTAAATAAAAAAAAAGAATATAAAGAACATCTTTGTTAATAAAAATGACCAATAAAAAAGAATTTTTTATTTTTTTTTATTTCATTTAAACGACTAATCTTCGCTACTTAAAAGAAAATGCCGATCCTCAAAAAAAAACTTTCTTGAATAATTGGTAAAAATTTGAACAAAGAACAATATTATATGTATTTTTTGATGCTGATTACGAATTTCTAATTGAAAAAATTCAAAAACTTAACCGATTTTCTGTTATTTGAAAACAAAATAAGTTTAAGAAAAAAATGGGATTGGGGTCAAACCGTTAATTTCATTTATTGCAATAAATAGTGTGAATTTTCTATTTGATTGATATTTAAAAAAAAAACTTTTTAAAAATGCCGAGAAGTAACTTGGTTCAATCTGTTCTTCAACATCTACAATCAGCAAATAAAGAGAAAACGTCAGCAAAAAAAACGAGGATTAAAAGAAAGTACGGTGAAGTTTTGACTGAGAATCAAGTTTTGAAACAATTAGAAGATGAAGAGGCAAAAAAGTTGAACAAAAAGAGAAAAAAAGTGACAAAAATCAGTGATGAAGAAGATGAAGAAGAGTCTGAAATTGAAATATCTCCACTGAACGACCAAAAAAGTTGTTTCAAATGTAAAACAGTATTTGGAAAAGTCAAAACAAATCAAAACAAATGGATTTCTTGTGAGAAATGAAACAATTGGTCTTGTGGGAAATGCCTTCCAAGAGGCTTTGATTTAACTATGGAATTTTTTTGTTCAAAAAAGTGTTCTAGATAGATAAATTTTGTTTTAAAATAGGATAAATATATTTTCTTATACTTTTTTTTGTATTTTAATTGCTTGAATTTATGCAATTCAAGGATATACCCCAATGTAAGCGTTGAAACGTTAATGAAAGAACTTATTTTATTTTAACTATAACTTTTGAACCGTTCTTTTATTTTAAATAAAGTTTTTTTTAGATTAAAGACAATATTCTCTTTTATTATTTTATATTTTTTTTTGACTATAAATTTTTGTAATTTTTGTCCTTCTTCGGATTAAAGTTATATCCAAAATAAATAGAATTTAATTAACGCGAATTTAAATTAATAAGTGTTTGTTGAATTAGAATACACAAATAAAAATAATTCAAATAGAATATTTAAAATTTTCTTTCAAAACTGATTTATTTCGATTTAAATTTGATTCAGCACATAATCTATTTTAAACCGTCACTATTTTTAATGAAAATCGTCACTATTTTTATTAACATGTATAAAAAAATATACATGCATACTTTAAATAATGATACTCGATCAGACAAAAGATAACATAGTCAAATTAATTATTGATCAATCAAATTATTTAAAAGCTCGCTTTAAATATGGATATCGATTCTAATTATAGACATATTAACCTAAAAATAGAACATGTCACTATTAATTATAGCTAAATTACCTAAATTAGTAGACTAAAGATATATCTAAATTAGAAGAAGACTTATCTTGGACAGACTTCGACCACTTAGTAGCCAAGCAATCCTCAGTTTGGGAAGTCAATTTGGTTTCAAATCCTGATGAATGGCTTAGAAGTGAATGCACTTGTCCAAGATAAGGTGCATTTAAGGCAAAACTACGTCACTACTCTGGGATTCTAAATTTTTTTACATATTCCTGTTACCCATGTATGATAACCCATGTTTGGTGGTTTTTTTATGTCTCTACCTATTTCAGGTAAAAAGTTATTTAACTTTGAAAAAAGGCGTTTTTTGATGCATAGCAACATTAAAAACCCTTTTTTTTCCCAAAAATACTCCGATTTGTATATTTTTTTTTCATTTTCTGATTTTAAATGCTTTAAATTTTATTAGTCTTGATTTAAAAATTAAAAATATTCTTAATTTACCTGTTTTTTTTTACTTTTAGACCTTTTTTTTCACAAAAAAGAGAGCCGAGCTTCGTTGGCAGGTGAATATATCTAATATTGTATATCAGTAGATAGATCTACTCAATACGCACAAACTAATGAAGAGCTTTTTTTTTTATGATCCCTACTTGCCAAGATATTTGCCTTTTACTAGCAGCTGTTTTTGAGAAAAAATTCAAATTTTTTAATTCTTCAGTCTTATATAACTAAATTTTTGACTTATGTCATTAAAAATCATTTTCTTTTAATCTTAATAACTAAATTAATTAGAATTTAAAATTGAAAATGAAAAAGCAAAAACAGCATATAAGAAAGTTGCTCCAGCAGAGGCTTGCAGCCGAGCAAATTCAGGAGGTAGCGAATATTGAACCAAGATCTTTACCAACATCGTCGACTCTTCTATTGCGTCATCTACTAATGAACTTGCTGATACTTCTGCTTATACAACTGGAAGCATTGATTCTGTCCACATGATAGCTGAACTGTGCAATTCTATTCTCAATATTGATTGTACTCAACGTTCGCTTAGTGTCTTAATTTATGCTATCTTAAAGTATGCTTTAATTCTTAATTTATTTTCTTTTTCTTATTTCTTTAATCAAATGTTGAAGTCATTTTAATGTGCCAGATAGGGATGCTGATTCATTTTTGTCAGACATCACCTTGAATTCGGTTAAAACATTTAAATTACATTATGATACATTCATTTTCAATTTTAAATTCTAATTAATTTAGTTATTAAGATTAAAAGAAAATGATTTTTAATGACATAAGTCAAAAATTTAGTTATATAAGACTGAAGAATTAAAAAATTTGAATTTTTTCTCAAAAACAGCTGCTAGTAAAAGGTAAATATCTTGGCAAGTAGGGATCATATGAAAAAAAGCTCTTCATTAGTTTGTGCGTATTGAGTAGATCTATCTACTGATATACAATATTAGATATATTCACCTGCCAACGAAGCTCGGCTCTCTTTTTTGTGAAAAAAAAGGTATAAAAGTATAAAAAAAACAGGTAAATTAAGAATATTTTTTATTTTTAAATCAAGAATAATAAAATTTAAAGCATTTAAAATCAGAAAATGAAAAAAAAAATATAAAAATCGGAGTATTTTTGGGAAAAAAAAGGGTTTTTAATGTTGCTATGCATCAAAAAACGCCTTTTTTCAAAGTTAAATAACTTTTTACCTGAAATAGGTAAAAACATAAAAAAAACACCAAACATGGGTTATCATACATGGGTAACAGGAATATGTAAAAAAATTTAGAATCCCAGAGTAGTGACGTAGTTTTGCCTTAAATGCACCTTACAAGAAAGATAATATTTGCAAGCACATCATCGGAATCGCAACTAGATTCAAGTTGTGTTTAATTCATTCAGAGGCGAAGCAAATACCACTAGGTCAAAAGCGTAAAAGAGGCCGTCTTTCAAAAGCTAAAAAAGCACTCTTGACTCAATAATTGCTTGATTTTCTTTTTGCTAATTAAACTTTTTTATAAATACTATCTCTTTTATTTTTGTATTTCTCTAATTATCAATTTAATAGATTTTGATAACTAATAAAATTCTTTCTTGCGTAATGTTCAATTATTTGTTTTCTTATTCTATAATTAGTCATCTTTAAAATTGGTACTTTAAGCTATTTATTTAGGTTTAACTTTTATTGATAATAGTTAGGTTTTTATTATAAAAAGGGATGATTTACAGCAAAATTAGTGATGTTATTTTTATAAAATAGTGACGAATTTTTTTTTTTAAATAGTGACGACTTCCATTTAAAATAGTGATTATTTTTATCAAAAATAGTGATAATTTTTAGTTATGTTTTCAATAAAAAATAGTGATGATTTACATTAAAATTAGTGATAAATATTGAAAAAATTTAGTGACGATTTCTATTAAAAATAGTGATAGATTAAATACTACCCTTTTGGAAAAGATCTCAAGTTTTAATGCTGCATTTAACTTTATGAGGCTGTAATATCTAGCAAGGTATACGATATAATAAATCATTCAAAAAAGTCGTATTCGACAATGAAAATTACCATCTTAGTCATGATCAGAGTTGCTTAAAAGTCACAAGTCTCAAGTCCAAGTCCGGAGTTTTTTTTATTTCAAAAGTCCAAGTCCAGGCTTTAAAATTTTGAATACTGAAGAAGAAATTTATGCTAAAATTGCAAGAAAATTATGTGAATGGCAAATCTATTGCATTAGACAACCCAAGAGTATATAAATTTTTTGATATTAAGTCTGATCTAGCAAATTAAAAAAAAATGTCTGGACTTGGACTTTTTTTGGGACTTTTAAACAACTCTGGTCATGATACAGTTTGGAAAGAAAATAATTTATCTTGAATTGATGAAAAAATCTAATCTGCTAAACTTAACTTAACCCAAGACTTAATAGTTACCTTTCAATTAAAATTTTAAATCTTACTAATTTATTTTCGAAAATAAGAACGAATTTTGCTTAAAATATTTGGCATATACTTTTTTTATAAATAATTTAACTTAACCCGTATAAATTTACTTATATCTATATGAAATAAATTTAAGCGTTTAAAACGATTTTATTCAGTTAATTTTTTTTTATATTTAAAAGACTTTTTCATCATAAAAACGCTTTCAATGTAAGAAAATTTTTTTTATTTTTCGAAAAAAAAACAAATATCTTAAAATAACTCTTAAACTTCAAAATACTCGGTGCCTTTTTCTTTCTTATTGGTCTTTATCTTTATCTATCAATTGCTTGAGTGGCCATGCTTTTAATAAAATAACTATCGGATTCACTTTCCAAATCGATAATTTTAGAATTTGGTGAAAAAATTAAATTAAAATTTGGGAATAATTTTTATATAAAAAAGCTTTTAAAATAAATAAAAATTAATAAAAAGTTATTTTAAATTCATATAGCATATTTATAAAGTAAATTTATTTCAGTGATAAAAAAAGTCATTTTTGGTACAAAAACAATTTCTAGACAAAATATTAAACTAATGAAATATAAAAATTTGATTGGAAATTAAACAAAAATATATAATGTAAAATATAAATTTATATTGATAATAAATCACATGCAGCAATATTTTTTTAAGACAATTCCATAAATGGTCATTTGGGGAATTGTTGTAGTTTTTTAAAAATTTATTTATTACGTCAGTACATTAATTGATGTACATTTTCTTAATTAAAACTTTTTTCCAACTGACAAATAAATTTCTAAAATAAATAATGACAAAAAAACTTTTTATATTACTAATAATTAAAAATTTAAAAAAAAAACTTTCAAAGAATTCATTTATTTTGTTTCTTTGAGAATCTATCTATGGTTTATGCTTTACTGTTTTTTGGTCTTTCTTTATCCAGATCCATTTTCTTCCATAGCTTAAGAAGCTAACACTTGCTTCACTTGGAATGTCAATTGCTTTTTATATTGTTAACTAGACTGTTTTCTTAATAATCTATTTGGAAAAATAATGCTTTTATTGTTAGCTTTTGTCTATACCTTTTTTTCAAAATATTTTAGAATATCAATCAGCTTTAATTTAAATACAAAAAGTCAGTTTAAAAACATATTTAAGGAAATCGTACTTTTAATTTTAATATTTTTTTTTGGACAGTTACTCGAAAGACTTAAATCTAGAAACTCCGCGAGATTTTTTAGCTCTTTTTTTTTGTAATTAATGAATGAAAATTTATAAAACAATTATTTATTAAATTTTTTTTTATTTAAAATTTAATTGTGCTTAAAATTTAATTAATGACAACAAAAAAAATTACGCGTAAGGACCCGGAGGGTTTATTAGACTCATTTTAACCTTAAAAATATAAGGAAAATTGATAAAACTTTTTTACTTTAATTGCTATATGGCAACTTTTTTAAAAAAGAAGTAAGACATTTTATTTTTTTTCTATACCATTTGGTAAATAATATTTCTAATTTTATCATATTTACAAGATCAAAAATAGAATTATCTGAATATTGGGAAATCTGAGACTGTTCATAATTTTTAAAAGTATAAACATTCAAATATTAATTTTAGCTGTTTGAATTTGTTTCAAAAAAAACTTCGCTTTAATAAAATTTAAACAAATATTTCAAAACAATTTTTAAAAATTATGGCCAGCCTGAAATAATTCTAATTTTGGTCTTATAAAAATTAAAATTTAATTGCTAAATCAAGAAAATGAAAAAGAAAGGTTCGGGAAAATCCTTCTTATGTCTTAAAAAAAAAGAAATTTTCAAATTTAAAGTGTTTTCACTCAAAGTTAAATTAAAAATATCATTCGATTAATTTAAACTATTCAGAAGGACTAGTTCAAAAATCGACTCTTAACCAGTTTAATGTTGCTAAATGTAAATGATTTCATATTTTTACTTTTTCATATTTTTATATTTTCTAATATTGTATGTACAATATTTCAGATAAGTTTTGAAAAATTTGCTTTTGAAAATTCGAAGCAAATTTTTTTTTGAGATATTTCATAAAAAATATAAAATGTAAAAATAAAAAATGATTTACATTTTTCCTTTAAATTCTGATTTTTTGGTTTATTATTTAATTTAATTTGTTCTTATTAGGTAAAAAGAAAAAATCTGAATTTTTTTTCTTGAAAACTATTTTTCGTTTATTTTTTTTTATAATAAACGAAATAAACTGGGTTTTGTGAAATTCAGTACAAAATGTTAAAGAGAACAGAAAAAATTCGAAAAAATTGAATAACTTTTTATCTAAAGGTTTAAACTTAATTCTGTAACTGCAACATAGTGCAACATTCAAAGTTGCATCAAATATCAAGGTCTGCTAAATTCACAGAGTTTAGCAGAATTTAAATTTCAATATAATCGAGCGGTGTTCATTTAGCAGAGATTTTGCATATCATCAGCAGACTTTTACAGTTTGTGCAACTTTGAATGTTGCATTCACAGAATTAATTTTAAACTTTAAGAAAAAATTTATTTAATTTTCTTACACTTTGTTCTGTTCTTTTGTAGTGAAATTCACAAAATCAATAAACTATTTAAAAAAATATTTTTTAAATTTAATTTAAAAAAATATTAAATTGGACTAACAATGACAGTGAGCCCAAGTTGGACTGAAACTTAAATAATCTCTGACAATATTCTGCAAGTATTTATAATTTGTTTTCGACAGACACTTTATATGAATAGCTAAAAGTCATTTTGTTAAAAAAAATTGATAATTTTTAACTGTTCAAGATTACTGAGGTTTGATTTTGTTTTATTTACTTGATTATCTTTCTAATGCGATTCAAAAAAAAATCATTAAAACACGGATCCGGATCACCAGATTAGGTGCCTAAAATTTCACGGATTTTTTCCCTGATTTTTAATACGGATCCAGATTCTGAAAAATCGCCTAAAACACGGATCCGGATTAAAAAATGTAAGGTTTCAAACTAAAAATTTATTTACACTACACAATTTTTGTAACAATTGGAAGAAAAATTTAAAAAAAAATTAAATTTTGTAAATTTGAGTACGTTTTGAGTTTAGCAATTTTTTTCTTTTTGACAATAAAACATTTAAAATTTTAAAACATTCTTCTTCAAACATATTTTTTTATATTTTACAAAATCAACATTTAAAGCACCATGTGGAACATCTTCAGTCATTGTAAGCAACATATAGTAATAGTTACAATTTCGTCTGAATTTTCGCGATACTTTCTTCCTAATTTAGTTTTCTTTTTTCACTGCTACTTTGACAAAGAAAATTTCTTTTATTTTGGTTTCAATAAGTGATAAACACCAAGGCTTATTTGAACAGCAAATATATGTACACAATCAATTTTTTCGTCACATGTACAAGTCGTTTTAGGATTCATTCAAATCATAAATACATTGTTATTTTCATCTTTAATATTAAAAGTACCAGTCTGAGAACAAAAGTGAATAAGTCCCTGTGAGCTAAATCACTTAGCTCGCATCAACTTTGAGATAACTTGGATTGAATTAGATTCCGATGTTGTTTCTGGTGTTTTATTTTTTTAGTGGTAAATTTTCAATTGTAAGTACAATTTTTTTCAATCCGGATCCGTGTTTTAGGGATAACCAAAAAAAAAGAATTTCTATTTTTCAGTAAGATTAAAACATTAACATTAAAAATTTTTAAGTAATTTTTAATGTTAAAAAAATCAAAATTCAATTTAAGCTAATTTATCATTAATAGTTTAAAATAAATTGGCGCTATGGTAAAAGCGTTCGCCAAAAAATTTATTAAAATCGAAGTTTTTAAGTTTCATTTGCTACAATTGGATAATACTGAAATTTATTTTTTAATTAAAAAATTGTTTTTGAATTAAAAGCTTTTCAAACTATTCTTCCAGTCCTATGAAAAATCTCAATTACATGAAAAAATAAAGGGATTTTTTAAACCAACTTGGACTTTTAAAGTAAAATAAAAAATGGCTTCTACTGTTAATTAAATAATGCATTTTTGATTTCATCAGAAAAAAAATTATATTAAGAATTTAAATTGTGAATTAACTGTTTTCAACATTAAACTATAATAATATAACATTAATATTCATGACTTTTTAACAATCATTTAAAATAAAAAGAATAAAATTGAACTTTTTTCTTTCTTCTTTAAAAAATCACGAAAAATAATAAAACATTCGTATGAGATTAAATGGTTAAATATCACTTCCCAAGATTATATGCCACAAATGACGTTAAATAAACAAAAAAAAACTTCAATTTAAATTTGATTTGGATTACTCATTTTAAGTGCCTAGGTGTAGGATGCAAAACATTTCGTGAATTTATCTTTTCGTTCCAAACGCCTTTTTAACTAAAAAAATAATTTTATCTTGACTGTATCTCGTTTCGATTGCTCTTCTCCTCCCGTCTAAAATTTTTTTTTTTATCTACCATATCTTTTTAAAACATTTTTTTCCTAAATAAATACCAAGCGTTCTCTGCTGTAAATTACATTAAAAAAAATTTAATTTTTAAATTTAGCAATGAAACTTAAAATTTTTGTTTGTTTAAGTCTCAGTAAGTAAGGAAAATAATTTTTTTCATTTATTCTATTTGGAATTTTAGTCTTGGTCATTAGTGGAAGTCCTTGCGAAAAAGCATCATGTCCCGAGGATACTTTTTGCCAGGTAAGAGAAGGTTTGGCGTGTCGTGGAGTCGACTGTGAGCCAAAAACTACCTACCAATGTGTTCCTGTTGAAAAATCGGGACAGTGTCCACTTCCAGGCATGCTTGAACAAGCTGATCAAAGCAATTGTCAGCAAGACTCTGATTGTAGTGATCGTCTAAAATGCTGCATGGCAACGGATAAAAAAATTTGCACAAGTAAAAAAATTAAAAAAATTTTATTTAAAATTAAAAAATATTTTAGGACCATGTCCAAAAATTTTATGTCGCTGTAGTTCTAATTCTGTGGTCGGTGAAATAATTAGTTCGAATGGTTGTCCAATTTGTACTTGTCTTAGCCAAGAGTCCGCAGTGGATGCATGCTCTTTGCCAAAAGAGATAGGACCTTGCAAAGCGGCAAAGCCTCGCTACTACTTTGATGCCCAAACCAAAGATTGTCTTCCATTCAACTACGGTGGGTGCCAGGGCAATGAAAATAATTTTTTAACCTACGAGTTTTGTTCGCGAAAATGCATGAAAAGTCAAAGCGCGAAAAATTTTGAAAATGATGAGTGTAGTTTGGATAAGGAAACAGGACCATGCCGAGCTATGTTTAAAAGATTTTTTTTTAACAAAAACTCGGGAAAGTGTGAAGAATTTGACTATGGCGGCTGTAAAGGCAATAGAAACAATTTTGTTAGTTTAATTGATTGCCAAGCTAGATGTCAGACAAAAAAAAGCTCTCAAGAAAATATTTGCACCAAGCCTAAAGAGAGTGGTCCGTGCCGTGGTCATTTAACACGCTACTTTTTCAACAAGGATGCACAAAAGTGCCAAGAATTTTTCTACGGTGGATGTCAAGGAAATGAAAACAATTTCAAAACAATGGACGAATGTGAAAAGCAATGTTCGATGGAGAAAAAGGCAAACACTGGTGCAGATGTGTGCAGTTTGCCAAGTGAAATGGGATTTTGTCGTGGAAACTTTGTCAAATTTTTTTTCAACAAAGAAAATAAAAAATGTGAACAATTTGTTTATGGTGGATGTGGTGGTAATGAGAATAGGTTTGATTCTGTGTCACAGTGTGAAAAAACATGCCAGGTGGAGAAAAGAAATAAAGTTGATGAATCCGAGTGCAGATTGGAGCCGGATGTTGGACCATGTCGGGGTTCGATCAGAAAATATTATTTCAATTCAAAGACTTATAAATGTGAAGAATTTTTCTATGGTGGATGCTTGGGTAATGCTAACAAATTTGACACTGAATCTGAATGCTTGGCAAATTGTTCCGCTTTAGTTGAATCTAAGCGAGTTGATGTTTGCTCTTTGGATAAATTAGTTGGACCATGTCGTGGTTTTTTGCCAAGATATTTTTATAACAAAGAGACTAAAAAATGCGACAAGTTCAACTATGGCGGATGTCTTGGCAATGAGAACAATTTTGAAAGATTAGAAGATTGTGAGTCAAAGTGCGCCAAAAAAAGCCCAAGTTCATCGGACAAATGCAAATTAGACAAAGAGAGCGGTCCTTGTATGGCCTACATACCGAGATTTTATTTTAACTCGAAAACAAGGACATGTGACAGATTTATATATGGTGGGTGCCAAGGAAATCAGAATAATTTTGCAAACAAGTCAGATTGTGTAAAGGAATGTGCAAGTATGATATTTTTTTGTTGTATCAATAAAAATTAAATTGTATGTTTGTTTAAGGAAATGAGAGGTGCTTTGAGCCTAGAGAGTCTGGTCCGTGCTTTGCGGCTTTTCCTAGATATTTTTACAACTCAGAAAAAAATGAATGTGAGCTTTTTACTTATGGAGGCTGCCAAGGAAATCAGAATAATTTTGAAACGAGTGAAGAGTGCAGCTCGAATTGTGTACTAAAGCAAGAGGAAAAATCCGGAAAATGTCCAATGCCTGGAATAGGTATTTGTGTTGAAATGTGCAAAG
Organism: Brachionus asplanchnoidis; assembly: GCA_025491095.1. Lineage (NCBI taxonomy): Eukaryota > Metazoa > Rotifera > Eurotatoria > Ploima > Brachionidae > Brachionus > Brachionus asplanchnoidis. The sequence goes on along the minus strand of JAILYF010000008.1, from coordinate 231,824 downwards.
ATGATTCTGATTGTGAAAATGATCTTAAATGCGTAAGTTTTAAAAAATTTTGTTTGTGAGTCAAAAATAATTTATTTATTTTTTTAAGTGTTCAAATGGCTGTGGTCACACTTGTACAAAACCCGTTTAAGAAAAATCAAGAATTTTTTTTTAAAGATTTATTTTTTTTAATAAAAGCATTACCATTTATAGCTTAGATTTTTTAATAAAAAATGTTATCCACTTAGATTAATTTTGACGAAATGAAATTTATCATATACTTTTTAATTTTGGCAAAATTTAGTTGAATAAAATATAATACAGAAAATTTTTTTAGTAAAAAGCATTCAATGCTTAACTTTTTTATTTCGCAAAACCTTGGAAAAAAATTATAATGCTAAATTATTCATAGCACTTGGTTAAGTTTTAACATGGTTTGTTTAACATGAAAATATTTTTGCGCATTAAATTTTAAAATTATAATTTGATCAAAAAAAAATTTTATAATAATAAAATTTTCATCACGATCATTTAAAATTTGATCGAAAGCTTCAATTTTCCTTAATTTGAATGAATACCCTTAATAATCAAAAGTACCGTAAAACCTTGCAAACTACCCCGGGGTTATAGTGTGTAATTTGCTATAGCCCCCCCACCATAATATATGATATAACCCCATGGGTTTAAAAAAAAAAATTCTGTATTACACCGGGGTTGTATTAAAAAATTAATTAAAATTCTTATAATAATACTAACAGATTTTCAGTATTACCCCATGGGATAATTATAATAATTATAATATTGTCTCATGGGATTGCATTATTAAAAATAATACACACCCATGAGCTTAAAATTTTTAGAAATTTGCATCATCATACCCACGCTTTGAACATCAAAATTTAAAGTCAAGTCAAGTTAAATAGAACGTAATTTTTTTATTAATATTTTAATTCTCTTCTAAAATTTTGACTTAAATAAATTTACTTAAAAACTAACATGAAAAGTCCAAAGTAAAAAAATGATTATTCAAAACTCGTTTGATCAAGCAGGAATAACATCCAACATTATCGACCTATTTCATAGACAGCTTAGGCATTTTATTATTAATCAAGAATTTATTGATGATGTAGAGGATGATAATGCGCAAGATTTGAACGCTTTTATTTCAGGGGATGAAGCTAACATTCACGATTTAGATTTAGATGACTTTGACGATGATGAAGATGATGAAGATAATTCAGACACAGAAATGGCTTAGTTTTTGTAAAATATTAAAACATTGTATAGTTATAATTTCTCTTTTTTTAATATTTTTTTTTAATTTTTTTATTAATTTTTTTTCAAAAGTACCGAAATTTTCTTTAAAAGCCCAGTCAAAAATTAAGCTTTTTTCCGTAGTACCCCATCAATTTAAATAAATAATTTCAATATAAGCCCGGGCTTCTAATTTATTTTTTTTTTAAATAATTTTACAGAATAAATTGCTGTTAAATTATAACCCCCCCATTTTCTCGTTTGAACCCCATGGGGTAGTTTGCAAGGTTTTACGGTAAGTATTCTTTTATCTTTTGGCAAAAACCTTAAAAGAATTAATAACTATGCTAATAAATAACTAAGCTCAAATTAATTTTCTGCATTCAAGCCTTAGTAGATTTTAAATTTTTAAAGTTAGTTTTGTCCCACAAAATTAATTGTGTCAATTATTTAAAATAAATAAAATATAAGAGTATTAATGATAAAAATGTTAATAAAAATTAAAAATTTTTTAAAAATTAATTCGTAATAATTTATTTTTTTTATTCGCCATGCTGCAAAGAGGCTTATTTCCATTTAACACAGCCTTGTCTTCAATCTAGTCAATTAAATAAAAGGATATATTTTAATATATGACCAGTAAATCATACTAAGTTATGTGATCAGTTCTGATCACCTACTACATGACCAGTAAATATGTGATCAAAAACTATTTAGTAGTATTTATAACTGCAGCATGATTAATAACGCGGAGCGCATCAGCCGTGTGACTGACGCCCTGTTGCAGTTTCCAACGTGTTTGTCTAGATTGTTTTTGAATGAGTTGACAGATTGGGATTCTGTTTTTTCGTTAGGGAGCGCGATCCAAAATTTTGCAATCCTGTTGTTGAAGAATTAGTGTCTTTGATTGCAGCATCTCACTATTTCGCATTTAAAGTACCCTATGTGGCCTCCGCGAGGCTCTCCGAATTGTGGGGATTTGTTTTATTCCTCTTGTTTTTCTTCCTAGTCCTTTTTCAACTTTGAATTTTTGGATCAGGTTGCCTCTAATTTTTCTCTCTAAAAGTGTTGATAAGCCTAATCTTTCGCATCTAGTATTGTAATGAAGATGTCTGAGCTCGTGTGAGACTTTTGTTGCTCTAATGCTGGACTTTCTCTAGAGTTACTATGTCTGATTTGGTGTAAGGTGACGAGGCTGAGATGACGAATTCGATTTTGGGCCGAATGTATGAAGTTTAAAGTTTTTTCCATAATTTAGCGTCACGGTAGACGAAAGTTCTTTTTAACATGCCCGGAATAGTGTTTGCTTTGAAAGCAGGTTTGTTTACTTGTGCGTTCGGCTTTAAATCATTTGAAATTATTATGCCAAGATCTCTTTAGAGCTCTTGATCAATCAACAATTAAATACAGTATTGATGCGAAATGTAAAAATCCTTCGATGATCCCATATCATATCATAAATATGATCAAAACTAAAAAAAAATTAGACGACTTTATCAAAAATCAAACTCGCAGGTACACAAGAAATTCTACAACATGTATGAAAGAAAAATCAAACAAGAAATTAACAAAATCAAGTTCGAAAAAAGCGCAAAGCAATTCAATGAATTAAACAATTTTAACCCATCAAATCCTCAACACTGGAAACTTCTAAATAAAATTGACAACAGTAACCAAAACACAAGTAGCCAATCAACTAGATTCAAAACAAACTCAAACACCTTCATTACCAATGAATTAGAGATTGCTAACAGCTTTGGGGACAACCTGGAAGACGTATTTAACGATCAAAACTCAAGCCTGAAATATATACAAAAATTAAAGAGTTAAATCCACAACCAAGAGATAATATCATCAGTAAAAAAGAGCTTAGTGACTCAATTGTCAGACTTAACCAAAATGCATCACCGGGACTAGACTGTATTACCAACAAAAAAATTAAAAATTTGCCAATCAACTTTCAAAAACGCCTGCTACACTTATATAACAAATCAGTCGAAATTGGACACATCCCACAGAAATGGAAAACTTCTAAAATCATTATGATACCAAAAAAAGGTAAACCACCAGACGAATTCTCATCTTACAGACCAATCTCGCTACTTAATTGCCTGACGAAACTTCTCGAAATGATTATAAATACAAAACTTCAAAATTGGATTGAAATTGAAAAGATTCTTCCAGACAAGCAATCAGGATTCAGAAGATCAAAATCTACTCAAGACCACATCTTGAGACTTACTCAAACAGCAGTGCAAGGCTTTAATAACAAATAAATAACTGGAGCAGTATTCTTCGATCTTGAAAAAGCATTTGATAGGACACCCCATCTAGGAATAATAGAAAAAATCAAATCGTTAAATATTGAAATTAATATAAACAACTGGATCATTGATTTTCTTAAAAATATATCATTTCTGATAAAATACAGATCCGAACAAGAAACAAGAAAAAAGAAAAATTTCGTGTGGTGTACCTAAAGGAAGCTATTTATCGCCAACCCTTTTCATCATATTTTTTAGCGACATAATTAAGAGCATACCAAGCAATGTAAAAGTTGGTTTATTTGCAGACGACCTTTGTATTTGGACTTCATCTAAAAACAAAAAAGAGCTCAAACAAATTCTTCAGAATGCCATCAACAATATTTCTATTTTTTGCAAAAATAATAAATTTATCATCAATGAATCTAAAGCTAACTATACGGTATTTACAGCAGCCGGAATAAGGGAAAACTATAGCACAAAATACAAACTGAATCTCAAAATTGAACAAACAGAAATTCCATTAGTTCCAAACCCGACTTTTTTAGGAATCACCCTTAATCCAAAACTCTACTTCAAAAAACACCTAAATAAAATCAAAACAAAACAAGTCCCGAAGCTCAATCTTATTAAATCGATTAAAAAACTCAAGCTTAAAAACAATAAAAATCTTTGCAGGATAGTTTACAAAACACTAAAACGTTCGATTTACGATTATTGTCAAGTTATTGCAAACACTGGAACTCAAAGATTCATAAAAGAAATTCAAAAAGAACAAAACAAATGCTCAGATCTATCAAGAGATATCCGCTAAAAACAAAACTTACGTGCATTCACTCCGACCTCAAAATTGCTCCTCGATTAAGTAATCTTTTTCAAAAATTTGTCAAAACAAACGAGAACAACACTTTAATTAAAAGAGAAATCGAAAACTACAAAACGAATGAGTACAACAATCCAAAACGTTTTAAAGCACCATATGACGTAATAATCGATTTAAAAAATAAAAACCTAGATCAATAAAACAAATCATATTAAGAGACCAAAACTTTAAACTCTTTTATTTTCTTTTTTTAAATTACTAACAATTTTTTTATTCTTTTTCTATTAATCAAAAAAGATCATTTAAAATCACTTTTTCTATCATAATTATGTAATTAAGCCTATTGTAAAAAATATAAAATTTTCCTTTTTTTTTAAATGGGGACTGAAAAGAAGGTTGAAACGATCGTTCGGAGCAGTCCTGGGTTAAACCCAAAAATATATTTTTTAATAAAAAAAAATAAAAATCTCTTTCGCACACAGTTTTGACTAATTCGAATCTCGATTCTGAATTATAGTCTCTCATTGTGTCGTTTTTGAGTTCGATTTGCCAATTTGCATTTCTTTACATTTGACCGCGTTGAGGCGCATTACCTCAACAGGGTTTTGCAGGTTTTTGTCGCAGGGTTTTGTCCAGCTTACTGTATTGTCAATATCGAATTGAAGTGTCTCTGATTCTGATAATGCGTTTGTTGAGTCCAAATTTGCAATTATTTTTGTGTCATCTGCATACATACAAAATTACCAAAAATTTCTTGTAATTTTTGCTGTCTAGTTTCTGCCAATCGGATATACTCGATCCTATGACTACTCGTTGTCTACGGTCGGTTAAGAATGCTCTTATCCAGTTTAATAGCTCGCCTTGAATGCAATATTTGGATATTTTCAACAAGGGTTTTTCGTGCGAGACTTTATCGAAGGCTTTTGAAAAGTCCAAGAAATCAATGTCTATCGATTAATTCGATGCTAGTGCTTTTGTCGATAAATCCATTGTTTCCAAGAGATTAGTAATGCAAGATTTTTTGTTTACGAGTCGTGTTGATTTTTCGACATTAGTTTGAATTTGTTTAAAAATGACATTATTTCTGATTTTAGATTAAATAAATTGATCACTTAATTTTAAAATTGGTCACATAAAATACTTTTTGGTCACATAAATTACCCTATTTCATCAAATAGAAGTAACTAACTAGTATTTGAGTCAAAAATTTCTTTTTATTTGAGTTGTTTTTCTCAAAAATATGTGTCTCGTTTAAAAATTCATCAGTAATTTGTCATGTATTTTCTTCTTTCTAATAATAAATATAATAAATGAAATGGTTTATAATAAATGAAAAAAAATCGAAAATTTTCTTTAAGTCACTTTTTTAAGATTAAAAAATTTTCGAAAAGAAGAAGTCCCATGATGACCTTTTAAAAGTTTAAAAAATTAAAATTTAAAATTAATTGGCATTAAAATTTTTAAAAAAAAAGCTTAGTAAATTTTGTCAAATTTAAAAATTTTTTCTCAATTTTTTCCAAAATAATCCAGTCGAATATCCACATTGTGTTAAATTTTTTAAAATGGGAAAGGAATTAAAGTTACATATATCAAAAAAACACTTAATTTAAAAATTAAAATTTTTAATTAAAATTTTTTCTAGGTAACATAATTTAAAAAATTTTTTTAATTTTAATTCTCTATTTATTCAAAATTTTTTTTTGATCACATAATTACTGGTAAGGTAATATCAGGCTTGATGACCAATTTTATTATGAATTACTGGCCATATTTTGCAAAATAAATATTAAAATTTTTTTTTGATTGAATATAATAGATTGTCTAAAGTTTAAAAAACAAAAATTTAAGAAAATAAATTAAATGTATTTTTTATTATTTTTAAATACTATATTATGAATAGCAATCTAAATTTTTGTTTTTTTTTTTTATTAATTATTTACCAGCCAAAAAAGATAAAAAATATTCCTTTTATTTTCATCTATCATTTTACATTTCTTTAAAAAAAAAATAGTTAATTTTTTTATTCAATTAATTAAGAAAAATTAAAATAAAGTTTATTTTTTTTAATATCCTCTAATTTAATATTTGTTAAATAAACTCATAATTTTCGATATAAATTTTTTTTTCCATTCTTTGTTTAAAAAATAATTAATTTAAAAAAAAAAAAAACTTTTTTTATTAAAAACCAAGAAAAATAACAAAAATCATGAACTATAATTTAAAATATAATTTTCCAAAGCCAAGTCAATTATTCTTTCTCGATTGTTAAAGCGTACACGTCTGCGCGTATCCACATTCAAAAAATTCATTCTTGGTGGTTCTTTTCGGCTCAAGTACTCTAGCCACTTGGCATTTCTCTGAGCCAGACTCAAGTGTCTATTAGCATCATTAAACGCATCTTTCTCATCAGCATCATTCTTGTCCATCAAGTCATCAATTTCGCTCATTCTTCTCTCAATTTTGTCCAGTATTCTCTCTTTAATTTCCTGAATGCGTCTTAGCTTACAAGCTTGGTGCAATTTAACATAAATTTGAGTATCTATTCTCTTCAATTGATCTAATTTAGCTTTTAGCAAAGCTTCTATTGAGTTATCGTTTGTAATGCGTCTCAATAGAGGCATTCTAAAATTAAAATATTCAACTTCTGGATCAACATGGTCGGTGTTCATGGTTCGATTGTCCCTCAAGTATTGCAGAGCCTCATCAATATTTGGATTCAAAGGCGGGCTGAAATCAAGTCTTATATTTGGTTCGATTAATTTTCTCTGTCTTGGTAGCAAAGGATGCTTTTTTTTTCTTGGTCTAATTTTTCTCATTGGCACTCGAACTCTTCTGATATTTGGTAAATTTCTGTTGTTAGAACCGCCCCAAGTGGCGTTCATTACATCTGATAAATTCCACTCATTCTCCTCTGGTTCTTCTGGCTCTTGGTTTCGAGCTGGCAGACCATAAAGCTTATTCAGATCCAAATGTTCCCACACTGTCTCTTCATTTGATTCACCACTCTCTGAATCGGCTCTTTGTTGTCCGTACAAGGCATTCAAGTCCAAACGCTGCCAAATTGGTTGTTGTTCTTCTTCGGCCTCATTATTAGGTTCATCTGCATCAAAGAATGCTTCATTGGCCGAAGCTGTGTCTGCGTTATCAGCTTGTTGCTGCTGAGATTGGTCGGCTTCATCTTCACTATTGTTACCAGGTCCTAGAATTAAAAGTCTATTCAAATCCATTTGATCCATGTCCAGATCTCCAAAAGGATTGTTTAGATCCAGTTGTTCCCAATTGACGCCTCCATCAACTTGATTCGGATCAACTTCATCCATATCTGGAGTGTACAAGGTAAATTTATTGCCTCTTCTGTAAAGCTCAGGCTGATTTCGAAGCTTGAAAGCCTCTTTTTTTTCAAATAAATAGTCAGATTTGTCCGGAGGGGACAGATGGACACGTTTTGTCTTGACAGGGGTGTTTGAACGCGATGTGAAGCGTTTTGATGCTGAGGAAGTTGTTGGCCGGTTGGATCTTGATCTTAAATTGTACGGAATTTCATGCATGGTTTGCGGACTCTTGGACGAGTGTGATACATTTTTGGAAAAGACAATTTTTCGATTATTTTTTGGTGTTGAAGTATTTTTGACTAAATTTTTGGCTAATTTTCTACCATAGTTTTTGTTATCGTAGAATTTTCTTAACCGGAAAAGAGGTGGAAAATCACATTGAGTCGTGGCGTCACGCACTCTAAGAACTGAGCTTGATAATCTTTTCATTTTAAATAATAATTCTAAAGCTGAAGTAAATTTTTTGAATTTAAATCAAAAAAATTAAGTGTTGTTAGAAACAAAATTTTTTTCCAGTTTTGAAAAAACCTTGGAATTAAAATAAAAAAAAATATAAAAAAAATTTTTTTTAAAATTTACAAAAATAAAAATTATTTTTATTTTAAATCACATTTACTAAGATTATGAGATCAACAAAGAATTAAATGAAGAAATTTTACAGTTTTTTATTCCCATTAGGATTTATTTCCATTTTTAACGATAAATAAGATAATAATTAAGAAAAAATAAGCTAAATTTTCTGGAAAAAAGATACTTTGAGATTTGAATTTTTGACAAGACTATTATTTTATCTAAAAGAATTTTATAATAAACGAGCCTTAGGCTATCCAGAATCTAAACAACTCAAAAACTCAATTATAATTTTCTTTTATATTTTCTAAAAAAATATCAATAACTATTCATGATAAAAAAAATTTTACATAATATAATTTAAAATGTTTTACTTTATTTTGTTTTAAATTAAGGGACACTATTTCGGTGATAGGTCTTAATTCAAAGTATCTAAAAGGAAAAAATCAGAAACACAATCAACAAAATTGGATCAAATTGAAAAATAAATTTAAAAGAATCATTAAAATAGTAAGTCGGAATATTTTTTTAAATACTATGGATACTTTTCATTTTTAATTTTTTAAATTTTTTTCATGAAATCCTTTTTAAAACATTTTGAGACATGGATATCGGCGGAGTAAAGTTTTAATTTTTCAAATTTAATCTAAAATTTTAAATGCGCAATTAAATTTCAGTACAAATTTTACAAATTAGAATCCTTTTTCAAAAATTAAAAAAATAGCTTTGAATTGATATAAAAACGTAAAAATCTGCGATAAAATTTAATTTAAAGCATTTAATAATGTTCAAAATTTTACTTTACCGTAATATCACTAAAAACTTAAAGGATAAGAAAGATGGATCTTTAAAGAAATGTGGCAAATTTTTTTTTCATTAAGATTTTTTCTGTAATTTTTGTCTCGTAATGGTGAAATTTTCTCAAATACTTAATATCATCAAGATATTTTAATGGTCCTTCAGGCTAAAATATATATCAGTTAAAATGTTTATCTGATTTAAAATTATCTTTAAAATTTTTTCAATTTATTTTGGTTTTTTGTTTGAAAAAATATTTTTGTTAGAACCATTAGTAATTTAAGACGCTATAGTGATATTATTTTTGATATTCTCATTTTTGGGCAAAATGAAACAAAAATTATTTTCAAATTTTTCGTTTAAAGTTTTTTTTCCAACTTTCAAGAAACTGAATCTTTGAAGCATAAATGATAAAATTTTTTAGTCTTAAACAATAAAACAATCATATAATGAATTTAATTTTCCTATTTATATTTCAATACCAAAATAAAATCTAAACAATAAAAAATTGCTAAATAAATAGCTTTAAAAAAATATTTTTTAATAACCCATTTTATTGTTAAAAATTTTAAATGGTACGCGGAAGCTAGATCCACCGTCTTTGGAGAGATTAAAGCTTTAAATAATCTAGAACTAATTAATATTTTATTAGATACAATAAAAAAAAAATTAGATACTAAAATTAGATACATAAATAAAAAAATTAGATAGCTTTGAAAATATAAGCCGTTTATTATTATCATAATTCAAAAGTTATTCAAAAGTTTTGAATAGCTGATAAAAATAAGATTTATACTGAATAACTTTTTTATGAATAAGTATATAAAAAATAGTATTTTGATTCAATTCATTTTAATTAATTCAACAATTCACTTTGCTTATGAAAAATAAGGTCAAATAATTTTATTTAATAATAAAATTAATCAAATAACTGAATAATAAAATTAATTTTTTTTTATCTTAATTTATTTATTAATTTTTAGCTACCTTTAGTCTTGATAGTATCTATCACCATTTAGATATTACCAAAACAAATTTTGAGGATTTTCTGTATCGACCATGAGATGTACGCTTTCATAAAACAAAATTTTCTTAAATTATTTTAATTTTTTTTAATGAATGGTTATATTTTGGTAAAATTAATGGAAAATTGAAGCTTTGAATGCTCAATTTTTGTTTTAAAAAGTAAATGGTTAAATTTATTGAGTCGTTAATTAAATAATTTATTTCATTAAAAAAAAATTGATTGTTAATTTTGAATTCTCTACTCTACAATTAAGAGTTAGGAAAGAAACGAAAAAGAAAATTTTCAAATAAATTTTTATTTAAATAAGAAACAGAATAAAATAAATTTAAAATTAAAACACGAGACAGTTTAATTAACAATTTTTTAAAATAAATTGATCCCTCTAAACTGGTGCTGCAAAATAATACCCTTGACAATAATCTGATTTGATATGTTACATTATTGAATAAAAAAGGAAGTTAGACAAGTTCTTTTTCTCAATGTTTTAATTCTCATTCTATTTTTTATTCAATTTTTTTAATTCGATTTATGTAAACTTTTTTTTTCTCATTTATTGTTTTATTCTACCTCAACCGCATTTTACAGAAGATCAGAAAATTGCCGAGTTGAAATTTTAAGATCAATATATTTAAATAATTTTAATTTTTTTTAAGTATCAAGGTTAATCAGCAGACAAGTGTTCATCTCTATTAAATACCTAATTTATTCAAAATCAATTAAAATTTAATACAAATTTTTGAAAATTTATTTGGCTGAAAATTCAATAATTTAAATTTAAATTTAATTTTTTTTAAATCACTAAAAATGAAATTAATATTATTGAAAATAAAAAGCTTATCTATACAAGACTTCGTCATTGATCTCTTGTTGAAAAGTTATCTTCAATAAAAATATTCAAATGTTCCTTCTCCTTTTATTGTTTCGGACTTTAGTTAGATTGCATTCTTAACCTACTATTCCTTAAATTATAACTTGATTTTTTTAAACAATGTTTTAAAGGAAAAGGATAGCATATTCATTAAAATTCCATTACTTAAATTTTTTAAAATTTGTTTACATGATTTAAATTTTGAGCTTATTTTTATCGAAAAAAAAAGATTTTTTCAGACTTTAATTCAAATAAATATTTGAAAGCAAAAATGTTAAAAAGGTTTAAAAATGAATCAATCAATTAGTTAATATTTGTATTTTTTTTCAAAATCTTAAGAGAAAAATTCTGGACCATTTATTTTTTTGTCCAACAAAAAAATTGAAATGATTAAAAAAACTTCCTTATCTAAACGAATTTTCTGTAATTAGCTTTAAATAAATAAATAACATGTCAAATCTATATTTTAATGTTCTACTTTAAATTGATTGTTGTAAAAGATTAAATTAAATCAAGAGAACATTTTAACTATTTATTTTATGAAAATGAGTTTTTCGGGAAAAACTTTAACACATTTTGATCATGTAGTAAATGATCAGTTGATCAATTAGCTAGTTTGAACCAAAAAAAAATCGCAAAAATCTTTTTAAATGCTTAATTTTATTACTCATGAAAAATTTCCAATTTCCTGAACAAATGGTTTTTTTTATTGATCATCAAATTTTTTTTTAACTGATCATTTAAGCTTTTAAACAAACAACTAAGCAATTTTCTCAATTTCAAATTCAGGTAGGAAAAATTATATAAGCTTTTAGAATTATTTCTTAAAAGAGATACTATCAAAATGTTATTCAGAAAAAATGATAATCGATTTTAAATTCAAAATGGGATTCTCAAAAGATTGAAAAAAAAATATCTATTCATTTGGAAAATTAGATGCTTTCTGGTTTTCTTTAGTCGTTTTTGATCAATAAAAGAAAATTTTAGATATTTTTTCCAGTAGAATAGTTATGAAAGCATTTCGAAATTTTTGTATGAAATTTTCAAAATTTTGGATAGCAACACTTAGTAATTAATTATTTATTTACCTATCTGGTTTTTTTATTGCATTCGAACCATTTTCTTTTTTTCTAAAATTTCAATTTTTTTAATGTATTTAAAGAAAACTATGTTGACTATTACTAATTCATTTGCATAGTTATTCATTTCAACTTTAATTCTCCAATTTCTAAAATCTTCTTCAGAATTTTATATTATTCAGAGCTGATAAAAAATCCGATTATTCAATTTATTCAAGATAAGCAATATTTAAATTCATCAGCTGTAATTTTTTTATTTTAGATAAAAACAAATTTTTTAGATTTTTAATTATTTTTTTTTCAAAAAGTGTCCATTTAACAAATATTCTTACGTCTCAAATTTTTTTTAAGTGAGTAATGATAATTATTTAAAAACAAGTATCTTCAAATATCCTGATTGATAGGATTTTTTTTTTAACACTTTATATCAGGTTTAGTAATTGGCATAGCAGATAAGGATTTAGCTGATATAATGTAGCCTTATAAACTACGTTCACACATGTTCGCCTGTGTCACAGCTTTCAATACTACTACTACTTCTTTATTTTTGTTTAGTACTTTTGATAATACTTTTTTAAAACGTTGTCAAAATTGAGAACATTCTTCTTTGAACATATTTTAAGAAAGACTGAAGATAGAGACTAAAAACGCATTTAAAAGTTCTTAAAAAATAAAGAATTTCAAAAAGCTACCATCAACCTGTAAAATTATTATTTCAAGCAGAAATTATGTAAATTTTTCTAATTAAAGATTTAATTAAATTTTATTTTTAAAATTAAGACCTTTCAAAAAAAGCATACACAATCATTCTCTTTTAGAAAAAAGAAATTTTATCTTTATATACATTTTTTTTGATATTGACGATTATCATAAAAGCTACCTGGAATAAATTGTTATTTTTGAAATTTGAGATTTATTTAAGAAAAGACTAAATAATTTTTAATTTGGTAAAATAGTTAAAAATTTTTATTTGGGAAAAAATATGCCGTGACCAGTATTCGAAACTGGGTTCTCTCGGCCACAACGAGAAGTACTGACCACTATACTATCACGGCCTGGAGATGCCGGGTATCGATCCCGGTACCTCTCGCATGCTAAGCGAGCGCTCTACCATCTGAGCTACATCCCCTTTTATGTACTTTTGCAACAAAAATTAAAATCATTCCTTTCATTTCGAATAAAATTAGAACCGCTGTCATCTTTTAAATTTAATCTTTCCAAATTCAATTAAAATTTGAATTTAATCTTTCCAGATAATTTTTTATTGATTTCAGATTTAAATAAAATAAATATTTTCTTGTATTTAAGAGCTGTTTTTTTTAGAAAAAAATTCACAAAATGATAAAAATGTTTTCAATTTTATTATTCTATTTGATTCAAGGCTCGTTTGCCGAGCTTGATCCAAAAGTATGTGTTCAAAGAGTAGATTCTGGCAATTGCAAAGCACTCATGGTCAAATACTTCTACAACTTTGAGTCGAACAAATGCGAGGAGTTTACTTATGGCGGATGTGGTGGAAATAAGAACAATTTTCATTCAATGGAAGATTGTTCGAAGAGCTGTCATCCGTCACTAATAAACCCTGACTACATTGAAAACTACAAGTGTTTTCAGGAGAAGAAACGTGGAGTATGTGATAAAAATATAATTAGGTACTTTTTCAACTCGTCTAGTTTGACTTGTGAAAGCTTTACCTATGGTGGCTGTGAATCAAATGAAAATAACTTTGAAAGCAAACAACAATGTGAGCAAACATGCTTTAAGGTTGTTAAAAAACAGCGCAGGATGGCTGCCAATATATGCACACTGCCCAAAGACGCTGGTCGTTGTAAAGCAAGCTTTGAGAGGTTCTACTTCAACACGCTGACAAACAAATGTGAGAGCTTTGACTATGGTGGATGTGGGGGAAACAATAACAATTTTGAGTCAATGCAAGAGTGTCAAAAAATATGTGAATAAACAATATTTTAGATAAAACTTTTAATAAATATTTAAAACTGCTTATTAGATATTTTATAATAAAATAAAATTTTGCTAAATTAATGTCAAGCATTATTTATTTGTTTTATTTTGACGGGGATGTAGCTCAGATGGTAGAGCGCTCGCTTAGCATGCGAGAGGTACCGGGATCGATACCCGGCATCTCCAGGCCGTGATAGTATAGTGGTCAGTACTTCTCGTTGTGGCCGAGAGAACCCAGTTTCGAATACTGGTCACGGCATATTTTTTGATTTGCACACTTAATCACTCTTATTTATTTTTATTTATTTTTTTTCAATAGGCTGAAGAAAAATGACAAAAGTTTTCTTGATTTGTTTTTCATTTATTAGTTTAACTATTTCTTTACCGAAGTAAAGCAATCCCTCGGATTAAAAAATTAAAATCTGAAGAAGTATAAAGATATGATAGTTTTAAAAAAATTAAAATTAATTAAAAGTTTATTTGAAGTGATTTATAATGTTTATAATTATTATTATTGATTGATTTATTTATTAATTTAATTTTTTCATCAGAGGGCATTGTGAATTTTGGTTCAAAAAACAAAAACAAAATATTGAAAATTTCAAAGCTTAAATTCTGAAGAACCAAAACATGTTCTGTAAATTGTTGCAACTGATATATCCGTTCTACCACCAATATCCTGATTCTGCAAAACTCTGCAATAAATCAGTAAAATTCAGAAAATTGTGAATTTTAGTACATAAAAAAATATATAAATAAAACGCCAAAGCTTTAATTCGAACCGACAAAATCATATTTTATAAACAAAAATAAAAATAAACTATTTGTAAAGAAAAAATAAAATAAGTTTTTTAAGTTTTAAATATCATAATTAAGTTTTTTAATTTTTAAATATCATAATAAAGTTTTTTTTTTCTCTTTTTTTAATTGTATTCTTTTGGTAATATCTAATTTTGGGGCGGTGAAGTTTGGAGCAAAAAAACTTAGTGCAAAGCAATTTTTTTTTTTAATTTACAAATTAAATGATAATTTTGAAAAATCTTAAAAAATTTAACATGAAATTAGAGTAAAAAGTTAAAAAACTTAACAATTAGTACTGTTTCTATCAATATTCGATATATCCTTTTAAATTTAAAGAATTTTAAAATGTTTTGCTTCTGTTTACGTTTAACAAATTATGTTTAAAGATGTTTAACATTTATTTTTAAAATGATTGCTAAAAATTGAAATAAAACTGATGTTTAATTTAATAAAATATAGTTTGCTACAGTTTTTGCTCCTAACTTCACCACCGCTTATTTGTTTAAAGTTCCTTTAGAAAAAAATATTAAAAAGAAATCAAAATTAAAAATTAAGTAACTTAAAATAAAAAAAAAAGAAAGAAGATATGTTTAAATTAAATGATAGTTAATTATAACGAATTTAAATGAGGTAAAGAATCATCTATTTTTTTTATATGTGCTGAGCTAAAGCTCCTTCAGATAAAAAAAAATCAAAAATAAAACTTAAAAGTAAAAATAAGATAAAAGAAAAACAAGTTAAAATATAATATAAAATAATAGTTACTTAAATGAAAAAATTATCTATCACTCGTGACAAGTATCGAGCCCTTGGGCGAATTGCTCCAATTTACATTACACTTTCAAATTCACATATGACAATTAAAATAGATCTTTGTTATTAGAAATCAGAGCTTTAGAAATAAAAATATCAAATTACACCTTAATTTAATTCAAATAAAAATTAAAGCATAATTAGATAATAATTTTAAATATCGCTTAGTCAAATGAGCCAAAAATGAAAATTATTTTCAAATGATTTAAGTCTCTATTGATTAGAAATAATTTTCTTTTATTTAAAAGGAACTAATTTTTAATCTTTTATTTTAAAATTAAGAATAAATAATAAAAAAAAACAAATTTCCTTTTAACAAGATTTAGACTCAAATAGTTTCATCGGCTCATTAGATGAAATATGTTTTTGATCAATTTTATGGACAAATATGTGTATTCTAATAAAATTTAATCAAGCGTAGCCATTAGGTCTAAACAATCTAAAATAGAATACCAAATTATATAAGTCTATTCGTTCGCTCACCAAGTGCTAAATCTTGATCTAGCTCAGGTCCTACAAATCATCTGCTTTTTGTTAATTTAATTGCTCTTAAATTAAAGATTTTTTTTTGTTTTAATGTCATCCATGTAAAGGGCCAATGTGCTCAATTGAGCAGAAAATTTAAATTTTTGTCAAGTGATTAATTGTAGTCGCTTGAAAACAAAACCAATTTTTATCTCTAATTCGTTTTCAAAGATAACTATGTTTCCCTAGTCTCAAAAGATACCTATTAAATAGCTCATTAAGTTATCTTTAAGAAACCTTTGCTATTTAGAAAAAAAAAAATTTTTTGTTAGGTTTAAATTTCACAATCAAGAGGCGATTTTTCTCGAGATTAATTTTAATCTCTATACCAAAGAGTATTCTCTTTTTAATTAATTTAAATCACCTTAAACAAAGAGTTAAAAGCGTAAAAATTTATTAACAATTTTACGCTAATTTTAAAATTTCTTAGCTACGAATTTAAGTGATTTTAATTTTTCTTTTTATTTTTAGTGATTTTACCCAAGCCACCGATACCACCATTGCCTCCGCCGCCGATTCCGCCACTTTACACACTTTCTCTAATCAACACATTCGACCTGACAATCAGACAACAATTATATGCACAATTTCTCCAATTCTATATTTTTAAATACTCAAATCAAAATAGCTACAGAACATGTCAACCCATTAGTTTACACAATTTAGATTATTTAAACTATCCGAAAAGTCTATCAACAAAAATTGTGAACAACTCGAATATAAACACTGCTACAAGTGTGATCAGACAAAATAAAATTTCAAAATTTTTTTCTAGTTTGACTTATTCAAACAAATATTTAGTAAATAATTTCCTAATTCCGGCTAGTGTCTTTTTCGTTCTTATTCTCATCTTGTTGATTGGTTTTATAATCTTTAAAAAGTAAAAAAAAAAATAATTTTTTAAAATTTTTTAAAATTTTTTATTCAGGGTCAAAGGAAAAAGTTCCCAGACTAACAATGCGCTAAATGGATCATCATCTTTTATTGATTGTTATGGCACAGTTGAATCAAACAGAGCAGATTCGACTATTTTGTCAGCCTATGACTCAGTGTCACCATCTAGTGGAGATTTGACCAAAACTAACCGCTTTGATCAAGGATATCAGGAGATTTATGCCATTACCAATTTGTCGACCTTTGGTCGTCAAATAGAATATGGAAATAATTTAGATCTGATAAAAACGGCAAAAGTTTTCCCCAGAACTAATCCAAATTTTAGAAATTTCTCCTCAAAGTCATCGTCTCTTTTTAGTCAAAGTGAAAATGATTCCGAATTAGTCGGTGATTCATATTGTAAAAATTTTTCTTTTAATGTAAAATAAAATTTAATGGAAATTTTTTAACTTCTATTTTTAAATAAATTTAGAATATTATTATTATAAGAATACAATTTTTTTATGTAAATAATATTAAAGATTTTCAGTTTTATTTTTAAGATTAAATTAAATGTCAATTCTTATTTTATTTCTTTTATTCGGCGAAAAGTTTTTAATCATTCAGAGCCTTTTTTTAAGATATTAATAAACTATTTCAACTAAATTTTATTTCTCAAGTGGTTAAATTGAAGTTAATGATCAATTCAAAATATCATTTCAATTCAAAA
This sequence comes from Brachionus asplanchnoidis, assembly GCA_025491095.1. Lineage (NCBI taxonomy): Eukaryota > Metazoa > Rotifera > Eurotatoria > Ploima > Brachionidae > Brachionus > Brachionus asplanchnoidis. The sequence continues at coordinate 214,126 of JAILYF010000008.1, read as the reverse complement.
AGTCTATATTTTCATATTAAAATAAATCTTTGATTTAATTTAAATAATTTAAATGTAACAAAATTAAAATGTTATGTAGATTTAAAAAATTAAAAAAATTTGTAAATACATTTTCTAAATCCATTGGTGAAATCGATTTTTAATTTATTTAACTGATTTTTAATAAAGTTTTATTTTCATTTTATTACTTATAAGGAATTTATTATTTGAATTTCTTTTTTTAAATTTAATCGTGAATGCTAAACACAAATACTTTTGAAATAAATAAATCTCAAATAAACTTTACAAAAAATCAGTTAATACATTTAAATATAAAAATTGATTATAAATGGATTGAGAAAATGCTTTTTTCAATTTTTTTCTTTTTTCTAAATTTAGATTGCATTTAAAGCATGTTACATTACAATTATTTAAATTAAATCAAAGATTAATTTTAATATCTAAAGATAAACTTTTTGAATTGAAATGTTATTTTGAATTGATCATTATCTTCAATTTGCCTTTAATGCAAAGAGTTTATCATTAGATATTAAAATTAATCTTTGAATTTTTTAAAATTATTTTAATGTAACTTTCTTTACATATTATGAAGATTTAAAAAATAAAATAAATTTTTTATTTCATTTATTTATTTATTTATTTATCTATATCGAGCGAGTGCTCCTTAAGAATAAAAATATATAAAAAAAAATAAATTAAATAAAACAAATAAAAATTAAAATATTATATGTTAAAAACGTCATAATATAGATATAATATAAACTAAATTAATAACGTTATATTAAACCTACGTTATAATATAAACGTTGAAATATAGAGACAAAAAATTGTGAAAAAGAAAAAAAAAGTCTAATTTAAAATGTTTAATTTTTTAATTTTAATGACTGGCAGCAATGGATACTTCATTTCATTTAGGGTAAAAACAGATTTTTTTTGTCGCAAATTAAGTTTCTGAGAGTCTGTGTGGTAATTGTCTTTTGTCAAAAAACGACAATTTAATGATCTTAGATAGTGAGTCTACATGGTATGTTGATGGCACATTTGAAATTAGTCCAAATGTTTTAACTCAAGTTTTTACCATTAACGCTATCAAAAAAATTCGCAAGTTACCTCTTGTTTCTGCCTTTCTCGCAAACAAGAAGAAAGAAGCACATTCAAAACTTTTAAGTGCTGTTTCAAGGGCATCTTGAAGTTGATGATCAATTCGAAATATCATTCCAATTCAAAGAGTTTATCCTTAGATATTAAACTAAATCTTTGATTTAATTTAAATAATTGTAATGTAACATGCTTTACATGCAATGTAGATTTAGAAAATAAGAAAAAAATTGAAAAAATATTTTCTCAGTCCATTGATAATCGATTTTAATATTGGGGTATTATTAATCGATCTCTTACATTACTTAAACGATCACTTAATAAAATATATTATTTTATTTTTTCTATCTATAATATTATTTATTCGATTAATTTGATTAATTAACTGTCTCTAATAATAAATAGTTTTTTTTTATGGATATTTAAAGATGATCTAATGTGATCTAAGTTTTATCAAAGTATTGAAATGTCTGATTAGTGAGTATCGAGTAGTTGATGACTATGTAACTTCTGAATCAGAATCTGAAGACGAGGTTCAAGAATCCAATAAAAAGAAAAGAACCAGGAAGAACTGGATCTAGTACCAATCAGAAGCAAATAAAGAAGAGAGAGTTGTCAGCTCAATCAAAGTTCTAAAGCGAAAGATAACAGAAGTAGAGGAAGAAACTCCACAAGAAACAGTTATACCAACAAAAAAGAACAAAAAAACAATTGATAAGGAAGCTGAAAAAGTAGTGCAAGCATCAACCAGCAGTGATATAAGTAAGAAAGTAGAAGCTCCACTAAAGAGAGGTAGAGGTAGACCAAGAAAAAACTTATAAGATATTATTTTATTTGAAATTTTTTGAAATTTTTTATAATTCTTTTTTTTAAATCAATTTATAATTATATAGTAATAATTATATAGTTGCTGTTTTATTTAATTTAGGAGACAGACTAATAAATATAAGTTAAGGGTATTTAGTAAAATAAGAGATAGAAAAATATTAGTGATCGATTAAGTAATTTTAGAGATCGATTAAATACCTCCCTTTAATATTTAAATGTAGTAACTGATTTTTTGTTAAGTTTATTTGAAATTTTTTATTTCATAAGTATTTGTGTTTAGCATTCACAATTAAATTTAAAAAAGAAATTAAAAAAAAATTAAAAATAAGTTATAAAATGAAAACAAAACTTTACAAAAAATCAGTTAACTAAATTTAAAATCGATTTTTTCAATGTATTTCAATTATATTTTTTTATAATTTTTTTTTTATTTTCTCAATCTACATTGCATGTAAAGCATGTTACATTAAAATTATTTTAATCAAATCAAAGATTTATTTTAATATTTAAAGATAAACTTTTTGAATTGAAATGATATTTTGAATTGATCATCAACTTCAAGATGCCGTTTCAAGATATATTAATAATCATCCGATATACAAAACTTGTGATTTTGAAAAAGCTGTAGTCAATTCTTTGAAAAAAAATCTTCCTAAAGCTAAAATAGGAGGTTACTGTTTTCATCATCAGAAATTATTTTGTCGGAAAAGGCATTTTTGGATAGGTCTGCCAGCCTGGGCAAAATATGGGGTCAAGAAATCATGCAATCAAATTTATAAATAAAGATAAAGCTGGTCGCGATCGCTCGTTCCTCGCAATAAACTGAATATTAAAGCAATTTATTTAATCGAGTATGAATTTAAAGAAAAAGATTGATTAAATATTTCTAGTTTGGATACAAACTGTTGGATCTCATCACTAAAATTTTATAATTTTTTATACTATTAGGAATATTTTGATATAGAAAAAATAAAGATTAGAGTCATAAAATTTTAAAATTTAAAAAGCCTTTATCTCTTAATAAAAATATTAAAAATTAAAAAAAATTGATTTTAAACTCGAAAACAATTTTTTTGTTAAGCTGTATTCTAGAGAAAAAATTCTAGAATGACAAAATTTAGAACCATGAGGAACCAATGGAGCCACCACATGGTGAACCACAAGAGCTAATTTGTGGCAAAGGTAATGGCAATGGTAGTGGAGCTGGAGCTGAGCATGGTGAACCACAAGAGCTAATTTGTGGCAAAGGTAATGGCAATGGTAGTGGAGCTGGAGCTGAGCATGGTGAACCACAAGAGCTAATTTGTGGCAAAGGTAATGGCAATGGTAGTGGAGCTGGAGCTGAGCATGGTGAACCACAAGAGCTAATTTGTGGCAAAGGTAATGGCAATGGTAGTGGAGCTGGAGCTGAGCATGGTGAACCACAAGAGCTAATTTGTGGCAAAGGTAATGGCAATGGTAGTGGAGCTGGAGCTGAGCATGGTGAACCACAAGAGCTAATTTGTGGCAAAGGTAATGGCAATGGTAGTGGAGCTGGAGCTGAGCATGGTGAACCACAAGAGCTAATTTGTGGCAAAGGTAATGGCAATGGCATTGGTTCTGGAATTGGGAAAGACAATGGGCTAGCCAAAGAGAAATTGAATGATGATCCACATGGAGAGCACATTTTGTTAATTTTAATAATGTTTAATAATCTAAATTATTTTTTTTTATTTGAATTAATAAATTTGATAAATTATAAAATTTTCTGAACCATTTTATATTGCTTCATTAAAATCACATAAGCAAATCCATTACTTATTTAATTGTATTGAAAGCTGCTTTGTTTAGAATATTTTTTTATAAATAAATTAAGCTATTGTTCATTTTTTAATAATAGAAAATATTGGAATCTATAAAATCTTTTTGTTTTTTTTTTCGAGCTTCAACAATTGAAGTATTCAAAAAAATTCTTTAGAACTACCCAGATAATTAAATTAAAATTTCTTATTTTGAAAAAAGGATTTTTTCAGTTGAATGATTTCAATTTTTCCATGATTAGATAATGATATTTATACCTTTGTTTAACACGCTCTTATTTAGCAAGTTATTAACACTCTTGTTTTTTGATATTTTAATATAATTGTAAAAAATTAATAGCTTATGCAGTTAATTATTGGCCCTACAGAAAATTTCCCGTAAAAGAGTATTTGTGTATTTTTGACGAGAATTTTCATTCTATTAAAGTTAGGGTCCAAATGACTATGTATTAAAATAGCATTGATCAAAATAAGATAGAGCAGAATAGCGATATCATAATAGCAAAAATTACATGCTGTTTTAAAGTTCAAAATAACATATTCAAAATAACATAATAATTTTGAATACTCAAAAAAACACGTTCACAATAGCTAATGCAAAATAGCAATTTTGAAACTAAATTAAATTGTTTGCACTTCATAAAAATGGAAAACATTGTCAATACATTATCAAAGTTAAATATTGAGGAAAAAAAAATTGGTGACAAAGCGACGATAACTCAATCATAAAAGAAAGCCCCACAGTTGCATCACTTAGGATTCTGTTATAAAATTTCATGTACTAATCAAACTGGTAAAATAAGTTGGCGGTGTGTAAAAAACAACTATAAAGCCGCTGGCTATACTTTTACAGATAAATTGGTGAATCTTGTGAATATTACAACTTAGCTTTATTATTAATAAAATTTTTTTTCTAATTGATCAATTAATTGATGTATGCTATTTTGAACTTAATAAAAGTGTCGCTATTCTAATTACAATCGAACCTCGTTATAACGAATCGCTCCGTTTTAAAAAATCGTGTTCAGTAAAACGAAGTTCGTTATAAAGAGGTTTCCATTAATATGCATGAATGGGAAAACAATAAAAAAATTTTTTGGTTCCAAAAATTTTTATTAAACAAAAGAAGAAAAAAATGTTTATTAAAAATGAAAAAAAAAATTAATTGGTTTTAAAAAATTGGAGATTTTTGATTGCTTAAGTTTTACTCTCTTGACATCTTCCTTTTTTAATTCCACGCGCTTTTTCAATAAAAAACGATTATCATTGTCATCTGCTAGCAAAAAAATCTTTTTAATTTTGAAACATTTCCAAAAATTCTGCTTTTGAAATAAATTACTAAGGTTCGTCTTCTTGACCATCTTCAATTGATTCTGAATTTGGTATTTGATTGCTTTTTTGCGACACTAATTTGTTTACTATCCGGTTAAATGGTACTGCTTTGATAATTTTCTACAATTTTTTCTTTATTAGTTAAAATTGTCGAAACAGTTAAGTTTGAAAGGCCGTATTCTTGCGCGATTAATTATGTAGAATTTTATAATACAGTCAATAACCGGTTATCCGTAATTTTTTATCCGGAATTTTCGATTATCCGGAATCAATTTTCGGACCAGCACTTTTTGATTTTTTACTCTGAACTTTTTCGCTTCCTACTTTTTAGGCTTTGAGCTAATTAGAACAGCATTGCTTCCGTATTACTTCCTGTTAAACCTTAATATATAAACATAAACGATGTGAGTCATTATAGGATTTTACTCGTTATTACTAGATTTACAAGTCAAAAACTAGATCTAATGGTCCAACTGATACTTTTGTGTAAAAGTTCATCAAATTCTCTACATAATGGTCGGTGGTCGGAAGTTTTTGGATAATTCCTAATACCATCCGACCGCGGTCCCTTTTTTAGTAAAAAACAGGTGGTCCGTGTTTTAGCATGAGCCAATTTCAGATGGGATGAATACAAATAATTTCTGTAAGCAAATATTTAATCTGTATATTAATATGAAATATTTTTTAATTTACAGACAATTTGGTTACCTTGGAAAATTTGAAATTCTTGAACAATTTAGATTTAATGATGAAATTATGAGAAATCAAAAATTCACCTAACCCAGAACTTAAATACTAATTGCCTAATGATGTCGATATATTTAAATTAAATTTTCAACTAAAGATTTTAAATTAAATCTTAACCAAAATGAATGAGAAATTAATAAAAATTTTTTTTATTGCTATCGGCTCACTTGTATCAGTAATACCAATTTGTGTTATTGGACTTGACTGGAAAATAATGGCCGACACAATCTACAGAGCTTCTTTGGCAAATATAGAACTTAATCGATCAATTAACTATTTCAGTATTTACATTGCAGTTATCGTAATAAATTTTATTATAATCTTTGGAATCAAATTTATTAGCATCTGTGCCTTCTGTGGTATCAAAATATCAAAAGTGACTTCTGGGGTATCAGATTATATTAAAATATTTTTTATTTATGCTTTAAGTGGTATATTTTTATTGCTTTATACTCCGAAAGAAGCTATTACTTTTAAATTTGTATCATGCTTCAATTTTTACAATGGATCTTTTGTTCAAGCTCGGGTTGCTTTAATATTGATATATGCAATTGGATTACTTGCATTAAGTACAGATGCTAATAAATTTGATTCCAAAGATTATAATAAAATTTATTACGATAACTGCAATGTAAATACTGAAATAGTTAATTGATCGATTAAGTTCTATATTTGCCAAAGAAGCTCTGTAGATTGTGTCGGCCATTATTTTCCAGTCAAGTCCAATAACACAAATTGGTATTACTGATACAAGTGAGCCGATAGCAATAAAAAAAATTTTTATTAATTTCTCATTCATTTTGGTTAAGATTTAATTTAAAATCTTTAGTTGAAAATTTAATTTAAATATATCGACATCATTAGGCAATTAGTATTTAAGTTCTGGGTTAGGTGAATTTTTGATTTCTCATAATTTCATCATTAAATCTAAATTGTTCAAGAATTTCAAATTTTCCAAGGTAACCAAATTGTCTGTAAATTAAAAAATATTTCATATTAATATACAGATTAAATATTTGCTTACAGAAATTATTTGTATTCATCCCATCTGAAATTGGCTCATGCTAAAACACGGACCACCTGTTTTTTACTAAAAAAGGGACCGCGGTCGGATGGTATTAGGAATTATCCAAAAACTTCCGACCACCGACCATTATGTAGAGAATTTGATGAACTTTTACACAAAAGTATCAGTTGGACCATTAGATCTAGTTTTTGACTTGTAAATCTAGTAATAACGAGTAAAATCCTGAGTTGCTGTTAATGGACCATATGTTTTCAAGATAGTGATAAGACCTAGACCTTCCGACCACTAATTATATGAAAGGGAATTGCCTAAGCATTATTGCAGAAAAATAAATAGTCACCTAGCTCTTTATTTTAAAAGCTCATAGCTGAAAAACTAAAAATATCTTTTTTTTTGGGAGATTTCTTCAATTTCAATGAATTGATACAATTTTTTTTTTGAAAAAATTAAAATATCAATTGAGTTTACTTTGTGGTTGAGGACAGACTTGTACAAAAGTTACGAAAAAAAGTCTCAAAAAGTCATTAAAAAGTCAAAGTCAAGACTTTGACTTTAAAAATTTAAAAAGTACAAGTCTTGACTTCAGATTGATGAATATTTAAATATTGAATATGATCCAGATGTTAATTTAAAGACGTTTTGGCAACGAAACAAATCAATTTTCCCCGATTTATATATTTTGGTTTTAAAATATTTATCAATTCCAGCATCATCAGGTCCAATTGAGCGAACATTTTCATATGCTGGCTATTTAAACAGACCACATAGATCAAGAATGACAGTAAAAAATTAAAAAAATACAACACTTATGCGGTATAATTTTGATCTTTTAAAGATTTAAGTTAAAACTAAATATTTTTTAAATAAAAGTTATCTTTAAGTTAAAATAAAAAATTCCTAAAATTCTTAATTACTTTATTTTAATAAAATATATGAAATGAAATAAGTATATGAAATGAAAATATTTTTTATATAATAATATTTCTTAATCAATAATTAATTTCTTTAAATAAATTTATAAAAACTTTAAAGTTACAAAGTCAAGACTTGTACTTTTTAAATTTTTTCCAACAAGTCAAAGTCAAGACTTTGACTTGACTTAAGACTTGTGACTTTTAAACAACTCTGGTTGAGGAAAGTCTTAAAAATTAATGATTTAAGTAAGAATAATTTTAATAGAGCTCTAAGTCAAAATTTCTCTTAATTTATTTTTACTTTCAACCAAGCAATTTTTTTTTCTAAATTATTTAAAGAAAAAATGACTGTAATAAAACAAAATTTTTTTAAAATGAATATTAATATTATTTTTTTATTTACAATAATTAATAATTTTTTTAAAATCAAAAATATTCAAAAATTTCTCATGCCTAAAAATAATTTTAAAAATGGTAAAAAAATAGCCGTATTTTTATTACGGTTATTTTTTCTTTAAATAATTTTAAGAAAAAATAGCTTGATTCAAATTGAGTTGGACACCAGGACAGTTTCGAGTGGATAAAATGATTTTTGAACTTTAAATTAAATTAAATTTTTTTAATAAAAAATTGCATAAAATAATTTAATTTGAATTGTTAAAAAGGGTGGAAATTCAACCTATTTTCCAGATTGAAATTTAAATGTCAGTCTCATCATCTAAATCTAATTTCTGCAAATACTCTGCAATGTTTTTTTAATGTGTGTGTAATCTTAATATTTAAAAATACAGCGATTTTTTTTTCAATGGACTCAATTGTTTATCATGATGTAAAAAAGTTAGCTTACTATAAAAAAAAAAAAATCCAACGGTAAATTAACTGACGGTAAATATTGACTTGAAAACAAAATTTGACAAATATTTTGACATTTTGATTAATTATATCATATGATATGATATTCTTTGTTTCACTCACAAAAAAAATTAAATTAAATTTTATTTTTATTTTTTTTTAATATTTTTTTATGATATATCTTTATCTCGGTGAGAAAAAAATAAATATTAAACTTTAAGAATTTGTTAAAAGAATATCAAAATTTTGAAGGATTAATATTAGAGGGAATGTTTATTTCTGAAAATTGATCGTTAAAAAATTTAAATCTTAATTAATAAAAAAACATTAAAAATTATTTAACAGGCATAGTCAATTTTGAATGTAAAATTTAAATTTATTTGTTAATTCCGTAATACCTTACAGATTACCACATGGGGTTTTGGTCTAAAATGATTGATTTAGTAAGTTAATAAATTTTTTTTTAAATTTTTCTTTAAATTAATAAAATTTTACTCGGGATAGTATCAAAATTATTTATTTTATTTAGTTGGCTCTACTAAAAAATCGGTAATTTTAGATTAGAAGAATTAGACTTGGATTTAAGTATTGTGATTTCTAAAATTATACAAAAAATTAAAAGAAAAATGGGATCTAAAATAGATCATAAAGCATTTTTTGACATGGATTTAAATGTCAAAAAAAAGTATGGGATATGGGGATATGGATAGGGATATGGTCCCTCTTGTTAGTGAACTTTTAATTAAATCAAATTTTGTAAATAAAAAATTGAATAAAATAATTTAATTTTGAAAAGTTAAAAAGAGGGCAAATTTACCTTATTTTTTAAACTGAAACTTAACTGTCAAATAAATCTAATTTATGCAAATATTCCGCAATGAATTTTTAATGTGAGTGTAATTTTTTTGAACTTTTGCAGAGGTTGAAATAAAAAAATACATTGAATGTATCAGCTAGTTCAATTTACTCAATCAATTTTGGAATTTTAGAAAAAGAGTTATCAAGTTTTTTCATTTTTAATCTTTTTTTTTCTAATTTCAATTTGTAGACTTAAAAATTACCAATCAAGAAATATTTCAAATTTTCATAATTCATTATTCCCATTTTATATTTTTAGAAAAAAAAAATCATAATTTCATTACTTTTATTATTTCAATTGAAATTAAAGTCACTTTTTGTTTATAAATTCTTTTTGATAGAAAAAAAAATAAACTTAAAATTTTACTAAAAAAAATTTATTCAAAGTTATCTTTATCAGGCTAAATAAATCAACAAAAAAAAAAAAAAAAACAACTTTTTTTTGTCAAGCAATTTTATTTCGTTAAAACAAAATTCTAGTTTTAATGAAGCCCGAAAGAACCGGTGCCCAACTATCATTTATTCACAATAAATAACTTTTTCCCGATAAAAAAATATACAAAACAATATTTGAATATTTAAGTCTAAATTTTGATGTTAGGACTCAAGTTTTTCAAGCCTTCGTCGCCTGATCTCATCATTTTCCGCTTGTTTGCTTGTACTAGCAGCTGTTTGGTCCGAACTTCCAGCAAGATTTTCAAAAACATTTTTTTCTTCTGGCATCTCTTGCTTCACTTGGGACGAAGATTCCTCTTGCGAATTTACTAAATTCAAGTCATTTTCAATGCGGCTCTTTTTTCCAGTCAAATTTTCCAAATGACTTAAATAAATGAAAAAAAAAATTATTTTTTTTATTTTAAATTTTCTTTTAGCAACCTAGTAGCAGCACACATGTTCATATACTGTTGCATTTGGACCATAGACGAGTTCAACAGGACACTTATGTTTCGGAGACAGTGGATCCTGGCCTCGACGTTGTGTCTCTCTTGGCCTTCCATGGCGTCCAGCTCTTCGGCTGAAAGTGAAGAAAGGTTCAAGGGTGGCAGTGGAGGTGGCATGAACGCAAAAGGCGGCATTGGTGCATTTAACATGCCCAAAGGAGCAAATGCTGTGGGAAAATCTGCCATGAGCGGGATATGAGCCCTATTGGAGTTGGGCTGAGCGTTTAAGTTTGGTGGCTGGGCTGCTTCAGCCTGATGCTGTGGTGGAGCTTGTTGTGCTTGAGCAAAATTTGGCTGTGCCAGCTGAGCAGGTGGGTTATTGAATCTGAGAATTGAAGTTCTGCATGTAGGACAAGTTTGCTGTCTCTGGAACCAAGATCTGAGACAATTTTTGTGAAATATGTGATCGCATGGTAGTTTTTTGATCTGCTGTGGACCTTCGTTTGGGTTGGCCATTTCCTCGCGGCAAATGATGCAAATAGTGTCCGAATAGTTGCGCAGTTGTTCTGGTGTTACATCAGGGTACATGATGTTCAAATTTCGGATGGCACGGCGCGATTGAACCACGTCATTTAAAGATTTTTTAAATGACCGCAGAGCCAAGTACATGGGTCGGATGGCAAACAATGGAAATGTGTGTATTTTGATCATTATGGACATGAAGGTCAAGTAGAGAAAAACGCGGATAAATCCGAGCACTAGCTCGCTGTGCAAAATGTAAATGCCTTTGTTTTCCCAAGGATTTTCACTCTGCAAGTCGACTGTGTGCAGCAAATATTTGGTCATTGTGCTGAGCATGTTTATGAACAGAATGGCATACTCAAAGCCGAATACCAGCTGTACCGAGGCACCTTTGGTCACTGTATGCTGATAGGCGATATTTACAAAGTTAAGGTCTAAAACAGAGAGCAGAATCATGAGACCCAGGATTCGGGCATGAAACAGCACAGTTATATTCGGACTTCGTTCCATCTTTAAACAAAAAATATTAATAAATTTTTTTTTTTTTTTTTTTTTTTATTTTACATATTCAACACGGTCTTCTGTCAACCAGTGAAAACATTTAAGAAATAGCAGCAGGGTGAACATGGTGACAAATTTGGGACTAAAGTCGTCACGGAATACTGTAAATGCAAGACAGGTCTCAGTGATGGCATACCAGCTTCTTTCGAATAGGTGCTACAAACAAATCAAAAGGTTAGATAATAGATGATTTTTTATTTCTTTTTTTTTTTGTTAAATACCTCTAGTTCTATGGCTCTCAATTCGCCGAAAAAAATCCTATTCATCAATTTACCGATTAGAAGTGTCAGCACAAATGCTTGCAAGTAGATGATGGCCATGCTCGAGTTGGACTTGGTCAAGTAGACAATCGAAGGATAAAATTGTTTTTTGTGGGAGAATGCATTTATAATTACGCTTGTTGTTAGCACAAAGCTGACCAATATACCCAGTTCGGAACGAAATCGGGCCATTGTGAAAAAATTTTTTTATTTTTTTTTTCAATATCCTTTTTTCTTATAATAAATTTTTTTTTTAAAAATAATAATTTTGTTAAACTAATAATTTAGTTACACGTTAACCAAAATTTATGATGATTATTGTTGAAATAATTTTAAAAATTTGCATTTTTTTTTGTTTGATGTTTTTAATCAGACCAAATATGTTCAAGTAATGTTAAGTATTTGCCAAAAACACATATGTAAGTTAACATTTTGCATTAATCAAAATTTTAGGTTATTTTTTTTTTAATTTCAAGATAAAACTTAATTTTTTAATTGATCAAATTTTTTAATTGTTTTAGTCATGGCAAAAATTGGTATTCCATAGGTTAATATTTTAAAAAAATTCTAAAAATTCATAAATTCCCATTTGATTAAAATGGTACTAGTTTTTTTTATTTAATATTTAATAATTAAAAGATAAAACTTGATTTTTTAAGTGATCAAATTTTTTAAAATAATGAGCTTTTTTTGTCATGGCAAAAATTGGTAATTAATAATCTGATATTCTTCATATATTCCTTAGGTCAATATCGGCAATTTGAAGCTTATGATCAAAAAAATCAAAATCAAGTTTAAAGTATTAAATAAATTGCTATTTCTTAATAAAATTAATGCACAGATACATTTTTTGACTTAACATTATATGACTAAAAAATAGTTAAACTCTGTAATATCAAAATGCTCATTGCAAAATGCACATCATCGAAATGATGCTATTTTAAGTGGATAATTTTTTGCAGACATTTGCAGATTTTACCTTAAGATTGAACAAAGTATATCTGCATTAATGCTATTAAATAACTACAATTTTATTTTTTTAAGCTTAATTTGATCATTTTGAGCATCAAAAATTGATCAAAAACTTCAAGTTGCCGTCAATATCTTAATTTTTTTTAAATTTTTAAATTTCCTTTTTAAAATATCAATTTTTTTTTGTTAATTTAATATTTTATAATTAAAAGATTTTACTTGATTTTTTAAGAAATTAAATTTTGTGGTTATATAATTTAAATTTTTTTTCTATTAATTCAATTCAATTAAAAATAAATCAACTATGAAAATTTAATTAACCTTAATTATTTTTTATACAAAAGTTGTTTTTTTTTTTGTTCAAAAAATTAGTTTATTACTTAATACACCAACAAAAAATTATAATAAATTGCAAAAACACTCCAAAAAATCAGGTATTAATTATTTTGTTTTGATAGGTTTTTATGAGACCTTACAATTGTGTGATATTTTTTTTATTGTTTTTTTTTTATTCCAATAAACACCTTTCGGCCGATAAAAGACAAATTTACTAAAAAAGTGATAAAGAGTAGCTATTTTAAAAATATGATAAATTCTTAAAGGCACTTAAATGTCTTTATTTTAAAGCATTAGGTATGTATGCATATTCATATGACAATAATTTTTTAGTATGAGAAAATATTTCTAATTTTTTTTTCAAAACTAGATTATTAAAAATTCATTTAAATTAAAAGATAAAACAGTCTAATTTATTATAATCCGATTATATAGCACCAAATATCATAAGTTCGAATTTGAATTTTTTTTTTCTAGTACCAGTTAAAAAAATGACAGATTTATTATTATTTTAATGAAATATAGTGTCGGCAAATTTTGAAACAATTAATCAATTTTAAGAAATATAATCATTAATTTAATAAAGCAAATGGTTATGCACGCTTTAGCGACTTTGAAGGTTTATAGATTTTTTAATTAGAAAAACAGTAAAATGTGAGGGATGTTTTTTTTTTTTAAAGCAATTAATTTCAGATGTAATCTATTATTAGAAAACTAAGCTGAGAAAAGGATGTCACTTTAAAAAGTGCATATCATAAACAAATTTTATTTTCTCTCATAATTGTTTAGAGAAAAAAAAGAAACAATTAAATTGTAATAATTTTATTTGCAATTTTTTTAAATTAGTTTTATTATTTTTAATTATAAAAACAAGTGTAGCCAAACAAAATGTTAAATATAGACTAGTAGATTTTTTTGATTTTTATTTTGATTAAACTAGCTCATAAGAAATTTCAATTACTAGCTCATGGGATAATTATTTTAATAAAGTTTACTCTTTTTTTGTTGTTGTTAATCAAAGAACAAACCGTCTCTATCAATCAATTCAAAACTTGTCGTCTTAAGTACTATAATTTTAAAAGAAGCTTATGGTCACACTTGGCTGCACATGCTCCAATCTCGATCAGCATAGATCTTGTAAGAATCTTGAATTTAGATTAAAGACACAATTTTTAAAAATAGACAGCCCATTTGGCTTCAAAAGAACAAATTCTGATTTCAAGAATCGGAGGAAAACCGTGCTATAAACGCATTAATTAATCAAACCTTTGTACTTTAATTATCAATTCCCAATGAATAGATAAAATGAACAAAAAAAGGCGAATACTCGATTACACAACACGTAATCTCATTTAAATCTGAGAAAAACTAAAATCAAAGATTTAATTAAAAGCAAAGGTGATAAGCCCATGCATATGGTAACAAGTTTATTCAAAGAGCTAGCATAAAACCTATAAATTTAAGGTCTTTTCTGCAGTTGTTAACTAATGCCAAAACATATAATTAGATTATTGTTATTCTAAGTACTTTAGAACGCCAAGCGATATTAAAATATTTAAATTTAAATGTCAACTTAAATTGTCAATTTGAAGCAACCATTATTTAATAGATTATAAAAAACACCATTAAAGAATGTATCTTTATTCCGTTTTTAAATTTATTTTTAGTATTATTCTAATGAAGAATGTTTAATTAATTTTTTTTTTGATTTTTCAATAAGTTCACCAAGACAAGATCATTATTTAATTTTATCTTTTTCCTTAAATTACATTTTTTTATTAATTTATCTATAAAATACACATAAATTATATTTTTTTTGATTTGTCAAGTTTTACCAAAAAACATAATAGAATCAAGATAATTATTTTATTTATTAATAAAAAATAATTTTTTTATATAGCTATTTACCAAAAGAAAACATGAAGAATACTTAAATAATTTTTTTTTTGAATTGTCAGTAAGCTAACCAACACAAGATAGCAGAATCAAGTTGCATTTATTATAACTAGATAGACCTTTTTCGTTTCGGTAAAATTGACAAATCCAAAAAAATTTAACACTAATCCAATTTTTTTAATCATTAGCATCCAAGAAGACCCAAATAAATTTTATAAAATTAAATGAAAAAAAATATTTTGTTCTGGTTATTTTAATCATATATTCTTTACTATTTTTGTTATTAGAAACGAAACATTAATAATATAAATCAAATAGCTTTACAGTTTCTTACTCTTAGGAAAAAATAAGTACAATAAGGTAAATAAATTATGAGTCCAAATTTTTTTTACCTTTAAGACTCCCAGAAGTCTTTACAACTTCTATTTATTTAAAATAAAAACATTACTACTTTTATGGCTCCTTTTTTTCGATTATTTAAATAAAATAATAAATTAATTCAAATATTTTTAAAAATTACTGAATCTAAGGACGAAAAACATAACAAAAATTGTGACAAGTCCAAAAAACTTCATGGGGTTTAATGATAATACATTTTTAATGATGTTTTATTATTGAAAAAATTAAATCTTTTAAAAAATTTATTTTACTTTTTTGTTTTTAAATAAGGGGACAAAAAAATTATTTTTTGTTGAGTTTTAAAATAATTTAACTTTTAATAGTGAAAAAAAGTCTTAAGAAATTCTAGTGTTAATTAAGTTTATCCTAGGTCAACATTTAAAAAATTAAAAAATAAATTGTAAAAATAAAGTCTTGATTTTGGTTCAATTTTCTGTTTTGGTAAAAATTGATGAGTACAAGAAATTTTATTTTTTTCTAATATTCTCTTTAAGTCAATATTTAAATTTTTAAAAGCAAAGGAATACATTTCCAATTTGAGTATTAAAGTACTTGATATATTCATATGTTACATTTGATGGATACAATTGTTGCCTAAGGCATTCGCGGGATTAGGCAAGCCAAATAGTGGAAACCAAACCTGGATTAATACAAACAAACATGCATCCTAAGTCGAAACATTATTGTCTTGATCTAATCTCATCTTTGGCGAATCCACTCGGCTTTAGGAAATTGAATTCTTTGCCTCATTTTTGTTTAAATTATCCCTTTGATGATTAATTAGAGTTTTATGACAAATAAATTTCTTTCTCTTTTGTAATAGGAGATTAATTCAAAGCAAAAAATTCAAATTTTTTTTATTTGAGTTTAGATTTAGGAAATGACTCGTAAGCTTGAGTTTGTGATGGATGTTGAATCGGAGCCGGACGAAACCCAAGCCAAATCAAAACCACAAGAGCTCAAAGTGATTACTAATTTTGATGAACTGCGCAGCCTGAAGCCAAGGTGCAGACTGCCAATCGACATAGCTTGTGAACAAGATAACCTTAGTCAACCATCGATCTCAATGGGAAAAAAATACTTTAGTTTTTTGCAAACAAATAAAAATTTTGTGAACAAAATTGCAGAGTCTGCTTGGTCAGCTACTTCATCTGGCTACTCGTCCACATCGTCTTCCCCGTCAACATCGCCCAGCTACCAACAAGACTTGTTCATAATCGAAAACGAAACCGACAAACTAAACAACGAAAAAAGCCCACTCAAACAAGATGAAAACAGTAAGCCTAAAATAAAATGCAAAGGAAGACACTCGATTGACTCGTGTCAGTCAAGACCTGTCAAAATTCTGACCGTGTTGTTCGACTATGAAAGTCGCGGAAAGGAAATTCTGGGCAACAAGGTTGTTTTTTCAGTGAAAAAAGGTCAATTGGTCAAAGTTTTGAGAGATTATGACAAAGATTTTCATCTAGTTGCCAAGTGTACGGACAGTAGCATTGGGTTTTTGCCAAAAGATTACACGGTTGATCTAGTCGAAGTTAAAAATAAAGTTTTGAAAAATTCATCTGCCGAGAATAGAAATTATTTAACTAGGCCCAGGATGAGTCTCGGAAGTAAAAAGAAAACGAGTCGAAATTATGAAAATAGTAATAATCCATTATTTAAGCTGACCAAGCTTTAGAAATAAATTTATTTAATTTTATTTTGTGGTGCATATAGAGAGTTTATTTTTATAATTATTTATTTGTTCAAAATCCTAAATAAAAATTAATTAAATTTTTTTTTAAAAATATTTTCTTAATAATCTCTGATATATTAAATAATTAAATTTGATGTAATTTCTCATGAGTAAATTAATTCCTATTTTTTTGGATTATTTGCGTAAAAAATTGTTTTTTTTAACGCTACGCTAAATGTTCTATAACTATGTTTTGGCTGCTTAAAAAAAATTAATTTTCAAGATTTAATAGGTATAATTGACCAATTTAATTTTTCCTAATTCTTCTATATGCCGAAATTTTCAATATAACAATTTTTTAAGGCACAAAACTAAATTATTGGACTTTTAAGTGCGGCATTCCGATAATATTCAAAATGACAGTATTTACGGTATTTATAAATATATTATTGTTTCGATAGTAATTTTACATATTTTTCTTATATTGTAAAAGGACCAAAAAAGTCTCTTTTTAAAAAGAGGCAAAAAAGTGCTTTTCTTTAAATTTTTTAGATTATATTTATCTTTTTGTTTTGTTCGATAAAAAAATTACATAGATTTACTTAAATTCACGCTATTTTACAGTAAAAAATAGAGTAAAAAGTAAATTTTTTAAGTTACTCAGTAAAAAATTATTAGTTTTTAAATTTTCTAAGATAATCAAATCTGTATGCTTTGAATCAATATCTTACTGAGTTTCAATTTTTTTTGTTTTTACCTTTTGTTTTCTTTTTATACCATTTTTTACTTTAACAAAATGTAAATTTACTTAATATTTTTTAGTATTAAAGAGCTTTTGGGGTGACTGGGCTGATTGGGATTTAATAAATAGAAAGAAAAAGAATAAACTGGAGGTTCAATTTTTATTGTCTATTGCTTTTTGATTGATAAGAGAAAAAAAACTCTCTAATGATAAAATTTAACTAACTGATAAACTATCTGATAAAATTTCAAGGGTTCAATCTTGTTCAAATATTTTAAAATGTGCAATTAAATTTCATTGCATTCTTAGAAATTACAATCCTTTTTCAAAAGTTTAAAAGTAAAGCTTTGAAATGTTTAAAAAAATTAAAAATCTGCGATGAAATTTAACTGCGCATCTAAAAATTTTTGAGCAAAATTGAACCCTTGAAATTCGATCAAAAATTTTACTTTGCTAAAAAAATATTATTAAAAATTAACATCAGCAAAATTATAATTTAAATCTGAATTTAATTAAAAAAAATCTAAAATTCAAGTAAGGTTGAAACATATTATTATTTAAGTTTTAAATTAAAAACATTTTATTTATCATGTTCAATCCTACAAGTTTAGAAATAATAAAATCTAAAAAAATCAATAAAACGCTTTAAAAAAAGACAATTTGTCCCTTTAACAATTTACGTAAAAAGAAGTAAATGTTTGTAATATTACGTAAAATTATCGTCAACTATGATAATTTTATAAATGATTTTGAATTATAAATTATTTCAAATAATTTATAATTAGTAATTTTTAATTATTTTTTAATTGTAGAAATTAATTTTCTATATTTTTTTCAGCATTCAATGTCTAAAGATAAATTTAATCAATTAAGATCAGATAAGAGAAGGAGAAATCAAGAGCAATGAGAAAGAAGCACATTAGCAAAATAAAATTAAAATTTCTTATGGAGGTCCTTTAAAAATATAAAAATATTTATCTAGATTCAGTGATAATCTAAATTTAGTTTCTTCGAAACTCAGCAAAAAAATATTTTTTTCCTTTAATATTTATCTAATTTCACTATCAACAAGAAAAATACTGAATGGTTCTGTAAAGAAAGCAGAAGTTATGACTTTCCTTTGACTAATATAAAAGTAATCATGAATCAACACTATGTTCGTCCAAATATGGTGGAAAACTAATTTTATGAACTGGTTTTTCTCACTATAAACTAATTAATCATATGAAAAAAAATTTAAATTAGATTTGAAGTTTTAGCATCTTTAAAATTCTAAATTTTGATTAATTGGACAATTGAAATTGCAATTGAGCAAGATGAAGACTGGTCAAAACACTAGAATTTATTATCATTCGATGTTGAAGAAGCTTAATTTAAAATTTGTATTTTTTAAAATTATTTATTTTTATTTAAAATATATCAAAATGATCTGAGAAGAATGATCTGAGCATGTAAATTTTCTCAACGGATACTCATGGATACATCTTTGTCATCCTTGTCGGATTCATTCCATCCTTTCTATCTCTTACAGTATGACTCAGCTATTTTACCAATAGAATAGTGAACATTTTAGATTTTTAATTCAAACCATTTTTTTTTTCATAAATATTTGTGACAACATTTGAACTATTCAAAGAAAATTATTTTTAATTTTTAGTAATTATTTCTTGTGATAAACTAATATCGTTTACAATATTTTTCTAATAAATAAATAACTAAATCCATTTAAAATATAAAGTGTTAATTTTTCTTCCTAGAAAAGGGTCCTTGAAAATTATTAACCATAAGAATTTGCATTTATAAACAAAAATTAAAAAAATAAAACTTGATTTGAAAAAAAAATAGATAGCATTAAAAAAGACGGAAAAAAAATTAAAAAAATATCCAAAAAAGCTAAGAATTCTAAAACAGATTTTCTTAACAAGTTCTTAAAAAAAGCTTTCAGCTGCCCAAGAAAAATACTTTTTCGTTTTCAAGTTTTTATTTTCGGAGATTTTTAATGGACAAAATACTTCAAAATCAATAAAAATAATTATTTAATATATATTAATGGGGAAAAAAGGTACAAGTTTCTTGATTTAGTTTTATCTTAATTTTTGGATTATTTTCCAAAAATTCTTTTTTTTTTAGATTAAATGATGGTAAATAAATTTCAAATATATTTTTCTACCTAGGTTTGTTTGAGATTTTATTAAAAAAGATCTAGACTAATCAATTTAATGATTTTTGTGTTCTTTAAAGATTTTTATTAATTATCTGAGAAACATTTGTGAAAAGTAGAATTTCTGATCAAATTTCAAATATGCTTAGAATATTTTTTTCAGCTTTTCCAAAATTGAGTATTTTTTGAAAGGTTTAAGATTAAATGATCAATTGATGTTTTGCCTTTTAAAAAACAATCTAATGAAATAGTTAAAAATATTTTATATTATTTATACTTTTTTAGTTACGAATTTTTTTTTGATATTTTTGGTTTTACAGCGAATAAATTTTTTAGAAAACAACAAATTTGCATAAATTGAAAAAAAAACTTTTTTGAATTTTTTTTTTTGATTTTACAACGAATAAATTTTTTTTATATTTAAATTTTTTAGAAAAAAACAAATTTGCATAAATTGAAAAAAAAACTAAATTAAAAATTCAGCAGATAAATCTAATTAATCTTCATTCAAAAAATAAAGTGACTATTCCAATATTAATAAGCAAACAATTTTTTTTCTATAGAAAATCCCCGCACTGTAAATATTTTATGTGGATTTCCACATAAATATACACTAATATCTGCAATTTTTTTAAAAAAAAAAATTATGCATAAATTTTCAGTTATATCTGTTCTTTAGCAAATTTTAGAGTGTATGAGAATTATATAGCGAATATAAGTGGAAAAAAAGTTAAAAAAAATTATAAGTGGATATTTCCCATGCTTATGCACATAAGCATAAGCATTAATAAGCATTAATTTTATTTATACCCAACTGAAATGAACTTTTCAATTTTGTTATTTAGATTAAAGATTTTTCATTTGAATTTGTTTCCATTTTGATTTTATTAATACTAAATCTGATTGTTTAATTTTAATGTCTAGAAAAAAATTGATTTATTAGCATCGTTTTATGAACCGCTCACTCGTTCGGATCGAGAATTTTCAATTACGATATACTAGTAGATTACCATAATTTGCAGATTTCATTGATACGATCAATGCATCTTTAAATTCTACTTTTCCTCATTTGGTTTGCTTTAATGTAAGTAAAATTAATATATATTAATGAAGAAGATTTTATAATTTATTGTTTTGAATTAAAAAAAGGGATGATATCCACAAAAAGATCACAAACAAATTTCGTAAACTGCGTAGAAGCTCGACTATCAGAGACTCAGACAGCGTTAAAAAAAGGAGAGAAATTTTTTCAACTAAAAAATCAAAGGCATCCAGTGAAAGAATAGAATCTGAGCCTAGTAAAGACCCAAATAAAAAATAAAAAAAGTGCTTAGAGTCAATCTTTAATCAAACCAACTAAAATTTATAAGCATTTTAGTACAGACTTTTTTATTATTTCTATTTTTATATTAAATTAAACTTAAATTAATCACAATATATTGCACTTCATTAATGTATCAGATTTGTATTATAATTATTTCATAAACGATTTATTAGGATTATTAAGTCAAAAAACTTAATAATTTATTTTTCTTAAATATCTTAATAAATCGTTTAGTAAATAATTTTAAAACAAATCTGATACATTTACGGTTTTTGGGTTAAAAGTCGGGTTCGTTCCGGGAACGCGTTAATATGGTAAAAGTGCAGTATCATGTAAATCAATTTGAAATTTGAAATTTGAATAACTTTTTCTTTTTATGTATATACATTTTATACTTTCAAAATTTAAGCTTAATATTTTGTAATTTTAATAGCGTGCGCTATTAAATACTTGAAAGAGAGAGAGAGGGAGAGAAAAATAAAAAACTTTCTTCTCTACTTCTTTATTTTTTAATTGAAATAAAATAAAAAATAAAATGTATATAAATAACTCCAGCAAGGCCCCAGAAGACCGGGGTCTTGCTTGAGGGGGTGTTACATAATAATTTAATTGAAGCATGGCATTTTTTTTATTTTATATTTTTATTTTAACAATTTTTTTGTATGTATTTGATTTTTTTACATTGACTTTTTTTATGTATTTAACCTTAAAATAAAATTAACTAAACATATTTTTAAAAGTCTTTCAAATTCTTTCAATTTACGATTACTTAAAAAAAATAAGAAAATGTTTAGTTGCTAAAAGCTAAACTTAATACAGTTTAAGTTTGAAAAAAAAGGACTTTAAGAACACACATATATCAGTATTTAAATAAAACGCGCATAATTGTATATTAATAATTACTTATACGTGGATTTTTATTGTAAGTTATATGTGGATATTTCGAAAATACAGTTCAAGCCTTGTCAAACTTTTTTCCAATACAAAGTGTGCTTATATCCACATAAAATATTAACAGTGCGGCAAGTAAAATATATTTGGATTTAATTTATCAAAATGTTCTCTCTATTTAGCATAGGATTTGTCAAGCCATGATTAATTCCCTGTAGAGAAACAAAAAAAAAAACATAATCAAAAATACTTTAAATTTATTTGTTAAGATTAATAAAAATTATAATTGACAAATTTTACGTAGGTCCTATGTAAACGCCTCCGTCATCATTCAACACCTCTTGTTTGAGCGCAATTGAATCGCTCGACTTTTGAAAACTACTTCTCTTTTTAGCACTAATCAAATTAACTTGCTCATCGCTTAAGCTTAGCTTTTTGCCAGTTTCCTTAGTTGAAAAGTCACCCATCGATTCAGCAAACAATTTTGGAGACGTCAAGTCAATGTTTGACTTGGCCACGTTTTCCACTCGGCTAAATTCCTGATTAACTGCCCCTTTAAAATTTTCTCTCTTAAAAGACAACTTTTTCTCTGTGGCAGATTTGTCAAGCACCAAAGTGAAATGTTTGCGTCCGGATTCCACTTTTTTACATGAAAATAATTTATTTAGAATAACTATGCATTGATTTCTGATCTGGTTGTTCATTAGACCGTAGACTATGGGAGATATGCTTATTGAGATGATGAAAAGAACTGTGAGAAAAACATAAAAGTCTGGATGAAAGTCATTGTCTTTGTCGATGAGGCGGATGATTCCGTATGGCAAGTAGCCGAACAGGAATACTGTGAAAATGATGGCGAACATCTTGGTGATGCGGATTTCGCGCCTGAGACTCGATGAGCAATGTTTGGTCGAAATGCTCCTGTTTTTTGACTTGTGTGGATTTCTCACATTTTTGGACACATTTCTCACTTTGGCAAATATGTACACAAAGCAAACAATTACAATCAAGCATGGAATCAGCATGTTAATGAGGACAATTAGTAAATTTTGAAATGCACTTACATTGGGCGCCAGCATGCACCGTAGAGCTATGGATGAATATTCTGTCATGTGACGGCTCTTGAACGCCGGCATGCACACCAAAACAGGAATAAGACGCGCTACCACAATTGAAAGAATTATGTATACTTTGGGAGATATGCCGTAGTGGTTCACATTAAAGTTGCACACTACAACCAAGTATCTATAGATGCTGATTAGTGCATGATGCCAAAGAAGACTTCCTGTGCTTATGATAGACGTGTAGACAAATATCTCGCAGAGTAAATAGGGACCGTGCCATTTCATGAACACATAGGACAGACCGACCAGAAATTGGTTAAAACCAATGTTGAATATGTCATTTAGCTGTAGACTGACTATGAATATGTTGATTAGATTTGTGCGCAGTTCTTTCTTGCTAAGGATGGCTGCGATTATTAGAGAATCGCCAATGATGCCGAAGAAAATGAAGAAAAATGCAGCTGTGGCGCCCAGGGCTGAGCCAAAGCGGCTTGGTACAGCCATTTCATTGAGATCGGTTGAATTCAAACCAAAATTCATTTTTTTGGAATTTTCTAGTTAAAAATCATCATTTAATCTATGAAATAAATAAATAAAAGAGAATGTTCTTAAAGAATAAAATTGAAACTTAAATTAAATTAATTTATTAAAAAATAAAAATAAAAATGTGATAAACCAAAATAGAAGTTTAATTGAATTTGAAAGTTTATGTTTTGTTAAATATTTAATATATTATTTAATTAAATTTAAAATAATAAATTCAACCATGCACACTGAATAAAAAATTGCTCGTAGTTAAATAACTCATTTCTAAAATTAACTGTTGAGGTAATAATTAAAATAAAATAGTTCTAAAAAAGAAAATTGAAAAAATGGAATTTATAAATTTTAGATTAACTTAACTCAATGATTTTCTTTTAATTTCTACTTTATATTAAGTAACTGTTGTTATTGATTTTACAAGAGCTCCATTAATATTATTAAAAATTTGAATTTTTTTTAATATTTTTCAAGTCGAATTCAATTATTGGATTAAAAAATTAACTTTTTTTTTACTAATAGATTTTAAGTTAGGGATTCTTGGAACAGATCAGAAATTAATTCTACTTATTATGGATTACAGGAACAATTTCTATTTTTTTCGTCAAAAATTCATCTCTTTGACTCATTTTAGCTACAAAATCATTAAAAATCTGGACACATAAATTTTCCCAATGGAATGGAATATGATACTATGTTTGTACACACTGTGACTGTTCTTGTTGTGTTCTGTTTATGCTGGTATTCTGAACAACTTTAATCCGTCTCTATATTGGTTTTTTCAATCTTTCATTTCTTTTATCATTTTGCTAGCGCTATTAATTCGGCTTTTTTACTAAGGCCGTAATAATTTGACTAGAGAATTTTGAAATTATTTAAACAACGTAACTAATTTTAAAATAATTTTAAAAGTTGTTTCATTTTTTTAAATTTTATTTGATTTAAAATTTTAACAAAAAATTAAAATTTTGAATTTGAAAGAACTGGTCTAAAAAAATAAAGACAAGCTTCTTCGGGTAATTTTAACTTGAAATTTAAAGTCGAATTTTTATTGAAAAAAGGCATTGTGAAACTTCATACAAAACTTCCAATACAAAAATAAAAAAATTTTATAACTTTTGTTTTAAGTGTCAAAAACTTGTTCTGTAAATGAAACAAAGTGAAACAACTGTTGTTTCACCTTCTGCGGAAGTCTGCAAAATCTGTGCAAATTAATTCAGTTTTATTTTTAAGGCTTTTAAATTGGGTGCAATTTTGCAGAATTCGCACAGATTTTGCAGGCTTCCGCAGAAGGTGAAACAACAGTTGTTTCACTTTGTTTCATTTACAGAACAGGTTTTTGACACTTAGAACAAAAGTTATAAAATTTTTTTATTTTTGTATTGGAAGTTTTGTATGATATTTCACAATGTCTTGAAAAAAATTAAACTGAAAATTTTTAATTTTATCAAGTAGATGCTTATAAAAAATATTATCTTATAGTAATTGTTCGAATTAAAAGAATATCTAATAAATTAATTTTTTATAAGCATTTCCAAGTGATTTCTAAGCTTTAAAGGACATGTCTAAAATCTCCTTTCAAAAATATTTATCGGAAGCTTTCAATAATTAAAAAAAATGGAACAAATTAATGAAAATATAAATAAACTATGAAACACCGTAGTGATAAACGGCCAAGTGTCAATTTGTATGAGAAAAAATTTATCTGAAAATATAAACTTTATTATTTAACATAATATTTAAAAAATTATTTTTCTTACGTCAGATATATAAGCTCTATTTTATTTTCCTTAAATCTTTAATTATTTTTTTCAATTTAATTTGAAAATACACGAGATATTTATATTAAATAAAAAGAATTATATTTTTTTATGTAATCATCATTATTTAAAGATTTGAGAATATTGATATATTGGTTTAATTTTTAGGCTGATGCAGACTAACTGGAATGGAACTGTTTGAAGATTCCCAATTCTTAAATTATTCATTAAATAAATAATAAGTTATCATTCAGAGTCCAAAACTTTGATTAAAGATATTTAGAAAATTTAATTTGATTAATCCAAGTTTAAGATAAAGTCAATTCTGCTTTTTATTTCACCAATAAGCATGAAAACTTGTAAAACTAGGCATGCATATGCTCTTAATTAGCCCAGTGGACTAGCACCTCCAATTATTTTTTGAATTTTATGGAGATAAAATTTAATCTTAAAAAATCCATAATATTTATTTTTGAGCTTATATTTTTTGAAGTATTTTTCGATAAATTTGGATTCCTGGCCCAAACAATAAAATTATGTAAATGTCTAATTTAATTTATTTTACAACATTAATATTTAAGTTAAATACTAAGGATTTATTTTTATTATAATGATTTGTTTTTTTTTACACTGAAGCTTGTTAACATCTTCTTTCGGATTATAGAAAAATTTTCCCTAATATCTAAAGTTATTATGATTATTACGATTTTTTATTGAAAATACTTCATTAGAAAATACTACATTAGACATAAATTTGAAAAAAAAAATACTAAAAAAATGGGAAAATTTTGAAAAAAATATTATCTTTTTTTAAATTATACAATAAAGATATACCGTTTTACGTTAAAGGCGCTAATTTAACGAAAAATTTGGCAAAACGGTTCTTATGTGTTTAATCCATAGCGAATTGAATGATAGACTTTTTTTTTCAAATTCCTGATCATAATTTGTAAGAAAAAATATTTTACTAATTGAGTGTAAATTTTGTCTACAGTGCATTTTAAAACGCTAATTAAGAATGAAAAAATTAAATTTTTATATTCAACTTCTTTATTTTCTTAAAAAAATCTAAAATTAGTTTAAGCTATTAACATTAACTGAATTTTTTAAATTTTGAAAAAAAATTCAAATTGTGTCTGGTAATAAATTTTTTATTATTTTCTAAAATCATACAGAGAAAATCTTAAAATTTGCGATAAATTATATAAATATTTAAATTGTTATTTTTTATTTACTTATTTATTTAAAAGTTCTGACTAAGGGTCTGCTTCTTGAAGAATGCATGCTCTCTTTTAGTAAATAAATAATTTAAAAAATTTCAAGTAAAAATATATTTATTTAACACAAAATTTTGACGTAAAATAAAAATAAAATATAGAGAAAAAATCTGGTATTGTAGATTCTAGTTAAACATAAAAAGTTTTTTTAAATTGATTTTTTATCACTTATATTCCATTCTTCTTCGAACCCAAGATCAGTTAAAAAGCAAAAGACAAATCCATCATGTTCAAGTATTGATCTAGTATGTACTTAGTGTATTACTTTAATGTAAAAGTTAATAAAGAAGATTTTTTTGCTCAAATGGTTGAACCATAAATGTTCAGCATTCATTTTTTTTAAATTAAAATTGATAATTTCTTAAAGAAATCTGTTCCTTACATTTTATACATTTGCTTATCTGTAGCGAGCTAATGCTCCTTAAGAATAAAAATATAAACAAAAAATTAAAATAAAGTTAAATAAAATAAAATAAAAAATTAAAAAAATAAAAAAGGATAAAAAAGTCTAAGTAATAAAAAGAAAATTAAAAGCAATATATTGTAATGTGATAGACATGTTTAAATAATTTTGTTCTCGTTTTATAAAATAAATCAGTCGAACATTAATATTAGCACTCTATTCTAATTATTAATTTTACAGTATTGAACAGCTTACCACTTGTATTTAAATATGTTTAAATAATATAATTTAAAAAACAAATTGAATTAAATTTTTTGAAAGACAGTCTTGTGAATTAGGAACGATGGTTGTTTTTTCCAGATTTAATAAATTTAGATTTTATTATTTTATTATTATTTATTTGTTTTTCTGTAAATAAATAAACTACGCTCTCTTAAATTAATTTTAAGTCACATGTGGCTGTTGATGGAGATTAAATGTTATCGAATTTTTAGAAATTAATGAGAGATTATCAATTATTATTATTGAAGAAAAAAATTTTGTCAAATTAAGCTAAAAAATTAATCCTCAATAAGCAAGTAATTAAAATCTAAAATTGCTAAAATTGTTTTCCGTTCAATTTAACCATTACCCGAAGCTATTCGACCTTGATAATTTTATATTAAAATCTGGCAAATACAAACCTCAAATTAGATAAAATTATTTCTTTGATAAAATCAACAATTTAGTCGGAAATAAATTCTTTATCTATAAATTTTCTTTTAAAAATACTTGAATAAGATTTTTAATTCAATTAAAAATCGATTTTTATCGTGAATAAAAAAAAAAGATAAACAAATTTATTTCTAAATTAAATTAATCTCCTTAAAACTCAAAAGATTAGAATCCATTTAGCAACAAGTCACTTAACTTGACATACTAGTTATTATTGAGAGACTCTATTATAATTTATTAGATACCCAAAATAATTATTTTTGAATTTTCTATTCAAAACTGATAAACGTGACACTACAAACATTTGTGCAAAATATTTGTTGCACAACAGCTCTCATATAAAAAATAATTTTTTATCTAATAAAATCTTAAAAATTTATCTAGTGTGCTTAAATTTTATCTAATTTGAAGTTTAGATCAGAGGAAATTTCATGTGACTGCAAACATTTTATCTTATCTAAACGGGAATTAATAATTTGTTTTAGGCTTCCTTAAGATGACATTTTGATAAGAAAAGCTTTAATTCTGCTGAGAATTAAGCAGAGCCAATATTTTTTTTCTAAAATGTAAAATTTGATATTTAGAGAGATAAATTTCGTTTAATTCACATCCAAATCTATTATAACAATATTGTGAAAGTTGAGTCTTAATAAAATATCTGCTAATTAAACAAAAAAATATATCAAGATACTAATCAATAATCGGAAAAATTAAATATCTAACCAGGGTTATTAATTAAAAGGGAAATGAAAAATAAATGAGCAATATAAATCCTAATAAATCAAGCTGATCGAATTTTTTTTTTAATATAAAACTAGATAGTTTACCTCCTGATAAATATATAATTGATGTAATTATGGAAGACGATTATTCATAAGAGCGTAGGACGTTTGTAATTTTATTCCCAGAAAATATATTAATAAAATAAAAATCTTAATTAAATAAAGCAATTTATTTAAAATTTTTTATTTATTTCACAAAACATTACGTGCTTAATGAGTTGTAAAATTAAAGAAAAATATTCTTAAATTTTTTTCTAAAAAAAATATTAATGGTGAAAAATAATTTGTTGAATCTATTTAAAATTGCAATGTAAATTATTTGATGTTTGATGATGAAAAAAATATAAATCTAAGTTGAATAATAAAATAAGTTCTATAAATGTAAACTTTTGCTGTTTTATATATTCACATAAACCAAGAAGATGTCTAGCATGACATGTTATGTCAAGTAATTCCTTTAGAAAAAATTTATTATTAATTTATTTATTATTTTTCTCTAATATTAAAAATAATATTACAAATTATATTATGATCTTTTGATCTTTATCTCTAACTTTAATTTGCCTGATTTATTTATTTTTTGAAAAAAATTTTCTTATTTTAAAAATTGTGATAATTTATAACCACATTTGGGTGCTAGCTCCTAACAAGGTACGGATATAAGTAGGTTTCCACAGTCGTTTTCAATAAACGTTATGTACTTGAAGTTGAATGCAATAAGATTAATTTTATTAGATTATCAGATTATCAGATAGGATTTAATATAACAGTTTACATCTGAATGCAATGTGTGCACATTTAACAAAAATTTTTCATGCCAAATTCAAGTTCATGATCATATATTACAAATAATATGGTAAATATATTAATAATATATTTTGGAAAAATTAAGAAAATTTTAGACAAATTCTTCAAAAATTTTTTAACTGAAAAAATAAGCCAAAAAAATTTTCAAAGACAAAAAAAAGAATCTTAATTATGAAAGTAGCAAAATTTATTCATAAATATCTCTTACAAGCTTAAAAAAATTGATTTCTAAAAATTTTAAAACATTCTTTTTTTAAAGTATACAATGTTCAAAATACATATACTTCATTTTTATTTTCTTAATTTACTTTTACTAAAATTAAAATTAATTTAAAATACAAAAAAAATAATTTTTTTCAATATATTCTAATAAAACATTTTTTATCTTGATAACAATTTAAAATAAAATTCACTGTTGATCAAATTTTAGAAAATTTTTAATTTAATTTTTTTTTAATTTCTTGTGTCTTAATTGTTTTTCTAAAAGAATTCTTTAAGCTGAAATTTTTATTTTATTAATTTTCAAGTATTTGTTCCTTTAATTAAAATTGAAAGTTATAAAATTTACATCATTTACTCTTTATATTAAAAGAAAATGTCGTTTGATGCTGTTAATATAGCAGCATCCCAAAAATAGCCTTAAAGTGAAAATTATATCTTACTATTGGTGATCCTTATAAAATGGAATACTGAGTTTTATTATGTTTACAAAAATAAATGCTCTTATATAAAATGAAAAAAAACTATGCACATCATATTAGTCATTTTAAGCAAAAGGAAATTTTTATCGGTAATGGAAATAATTGATTCCTATGTAAATTAGTATTCGTTTAAAGATCTTAATTAAATATAAGTTTGAATTTTTTTTCAATCAGTCTCATCGGGCATAGATAAAAAAAAATTTATAGAAAAAAATTTAGTCATAATTTCTACTATTTTTTGTTTTAGATGCATTTTTGACGCTTTTAATTTCTCTGTGGGAAATGAAGCGAGATTTACAGCGGGTTAAATTGGCTTCATTTAAAAATATTAAAATAAGATTTGTCTAGAAATGTAAAATTAAAACACTCTAAAGAACGAATATCATGCAAATATATTAGCAAAAAGGCAAAAAATAAAATAATGAAATACTGACAAGAAGATTAAGAAAAAGTTTTCTCTAATAAATCCTAAATAAAACTAAAATTTAAATCAAAATTTTTAAAAAGATTCAAAAAGCCTTTGTCTGAAATTGTCATCTAATCGTTCAAATGTTCTGAAATCAAAAAATCAAAAAATAAAAATCAATTGATTGAATTTTAATTTTATTTTAGCTTTTTTTTTTGACTCAAACTAATCATTTGAAAATTAAATATCTGATTAGACTGAATTTTAATTAAACCATCGATGTGAATCAGATTTAAATAAGAATTTACAAATCAATGATTTGGTCTGAGGCAAAATATTTTGAAAAAATATTTTTTATTTTTTAATAATATTTAGAATTCATCTTTCTAGAAAAAAAGATAAGATTGACAATAAAAAAAATAATCTAAATGATGTTTCAGTTATTTTTAATTTTTGGAATCAGTAAGTAAAAGAATACAGCCAGTAATCAAGATAAAGTTTAAACGAAATAAAATTTAAAAAACGATAACAAATCTATTCCTATATTTCAGAATAATGCTCTAATTTTATTTAAAAAAAATGTTCTCTGCTCATTGATATACAAAAAATCAAATTAATATTAGTATCGATTATTCTTTCTCAATTTTATTTAATAAAAAAATTTAAATTTTGTGACAATTCCTGGTGCTTGAGAAGCTTGTTAAGATAAAAATGGTTTATATATAAAATTTATCCTATTCAGTTTTGCATAAAGCTGTAAATGAGCATTTTTGACAGTCATCTTTGAACTAATGATAATTAAAAAAACAAATTTTCAGTTTTGATGTAAATTTCAGATCAATCAACAAATTTTTATCATGAGAATCTAAATCTTGGGATTAGCAAGATTTATGAATTTAGTTTGATTTGCTAAATAATTGACATTTTAAAAGTTCCACATGTTTTTTCATCATTTGTATAATACCGTGTTTTTTATTTTTGTTTTATTAATTTTTTTTAAATAAAATGATTCTTACAAAAATAAAAATTATTTATTTTGAAAAAAATGTATTTTTGGTTCATTATATTATTATTTTTGAAGCTAAAAAATTAGACAATTCTACTCATTGTGATTTAACTTTTGCTTTTTTTTGAACATGGATTATTCTGTCGACCATTGTGACCAATGCCGGATCACCAATGACCGGGACTAGCCATAGACTATTATTTTCCCCAGGAACTAACTGACACTCGCCAGGTAGCCGCTGCATGGACTTTAAACATTACTGTCTCCAAGAAGCATAACAAAAAAATCAATCCCAAAGGTTGAATGGTAAAAAACAGAGATTCGGATTATTTTTAGAAAGGTTTATGTTTCAACATGAAAATATAGCCACATAAGAAGATTGAATGGAAATAGAATATTCCAGTACTTTTTTAAAAAATAATAATGAAAAAAGAAACGATTAAGTGGTGTTTTCTCAAATTTCTTTCGAAAATTTAGAATTGTTTACTTTACTTAATTAATTTTATCCCTGATAATTGATAATTTTGGCAAATGGATGTTGTAAACGTCATTCAGAGAAAGATTGTAAAAGTTAAGATATGGACAAGAAAGACTTGAAAGATATATAAGAGATATAAGCTTGAATGACGGAAAAGGGGTCTCAGTGAATATTTCAATAAATCCGTGCTAATTCAAAAACAGTTCGAATTTGAAAATATGATGAATTGAATCTTGATTAAGTTCTAAGGAAGAAACTTTAAATAATAAGTTATTCATTTCAATCCTAAAGATTTTATTCAGCTATATTTTTTTTATTAAATTTAATTATCTTTACTATTGTTAAAAGTGTAGAAGTATCTATTGATAAATTAAGAGAACGAAAATTTCTTAAATCAAGGCATATTTAGCAGGGAAAACAGCGGCAGACTGAAATTTATTTTCAAAATCGAATGATCATATCCAAAAATAATTATTAAAAAAAAGTTTATTTTCAGATCAAATCTGTTAAAGTAATTTTCCAATACTAATAAAAAAAATGTAAATATTTAGTATATGCAGAGCTCTGCAAAAATATTTTTGATGCAGAATTATTCTCAATACTTTGTTTTAGTTAAATATGATCTGTTTAAAAAAAATCTGTCTATTCATTAAATTTTATAGTAAAAAAATACTAAAAAAAACTTCAAATGATAATAAATTTTATATAAATAATAATTAAGAAAATGTTTAAAAATGCTACGA
Organism: Brachionus asplanchnoidis; assembly: GCA_025491095.1. Lineage (NCBI taxonomy): Eukaryota > Metazoa > Rotifera > Eurotatoria > Ploima > Brachionidae > Brachionus > Brachionus asplanchnoidis. The sequence goes on along the minus strand of JAILYF010000008.1, from coordinate 181,370 downwards.
CTCATTGAAGTTAGAAAGTTCTATATGCTTTCATTGAAAAAATTCTTTTATTTATTGTATTTGTTTAATCTGTATAAATAGAGTTTCGTCGAAGTTATTCGAATTCTCATTCTTGTTCTAAATAAATTTATAACTTTACTTAATATACAAATTTAGGAAATTAAAAAAAAAATCAAAATAAAATTAAATAAATGATTCAAAGTTGAAAGCCGTGCGGCTAAATAAAAAATAAAAAGATATTTTTTTTTTGAAATTATTTTAAAAAAATTTTTCTATCGGAAAAGTACAAAAACTAGGATAGAAAAAAAAATCGAAGTAAAAAACCGTAAAAAAAAAGGAGTAAAATTTTTTAACAAAATAAATGTCTACAAAATTTAGAACATTTATATTTTAACATTTAAAATGCCCACCCTTAACTTTAATACACTCAGCGACACGTTTTGGCATAGATTCAATCATGTTTTTTACTACTTCACTAGGAACTTTCAACCATTCATCAAAAGGAACGCTTTTTAAATGCTCTACTGACGTAATTTTTGTATTGACCATTTTGTGGTAAATATATGACTATAAATTCTCTATTGGATTGAGATCAGGTGATCTTGGACTCCAGGGGAGAACTGTTATTAGTTTTTCTTGAAACCAATCTCGAACGGAATGAGCAGTATGTGCACTAGCGCCATCCTGCTGAAAAATCCAGTCTTGACTCTGATCAAAAAATATCTCGGCTGATGGTAATAAGTTATTTTCCAGAGTGTCCAAGTACACAAATTGATTAAATTTGACTGTATAAATGGAGCAGCATCCAGTACCTTTATAATTAATACATCGCCAAATACCAACCGAACCTCCACCATTTTGCGACTTTGGTAAACAAAACTTGGGGTGATACTTTTCGTTTGCAAAACGTTTTACAAACACACTAGATTTTCTGTTTAATACTTCGAAATTAGACTCGTCACTAAAAACAACTCTTGACCAGTCATTAACAGTCCATCTTTGTCGTACTTTGCACCATTTGAGCCTTTTCGATTGATCCAATACAGTCAAAAGAGGTTTTTTTATTGCAGTATACGACTGTATTTTTTTGTTTAATATAACTTTTCTTACATTGTCTTTACTAACAGTAGCATTTGGAAATTTAGAACTAAAATCAGAGGCTAGCTGTCTATAGCTTGCTGTAGGATTGATTCTGACCTTTCTAAAAATGTACGACCCATCTCGACTGGTAAGCTTTCGGAGTCTACCAGACCTTGGTGATTCTTTGACCACGGATGTCTTCTCATAATTGCGTTTTGTTGTAATCACACATTTTCTCGAAACTCCTACTAGATTAGCTATTTCTTGTTGAGATTTGGTCTTATCCTTCAAAAGACCAATTATTTGCCACCTTTGAGCCTCAGATACTTTTTTTTTGCCCATTTTTATGGAAAAAACGCCAAAATGGTACAACTCAATAAAATGATCGATTTTAAAATCCAAAAATAATAAATCAAATGTAAAAAGTGCAAGCAAACATTATGAAAAGACATTGTGTGAAAAAAAAATGGCCAGGGATTGTCAAGGTGTGGTAAAATTTTAGGATAAAATAATTGTTCTAAACTTTGTAGACTATTTTTTTGTTCAATTTTATCTGTTTTTTTTTTAAATGGGTTCTGGAGTGTTCAGAAATTTTTTTTTGAACAATCTATGTATCAAAAGAAAGCTAATAAAATTATCTTTAAGATGGTATAGTTAACATTATATGTAAATATATTATAATTTTAGATTTTTACTCCTTAAAATTTTTTCTATAAATTTTTTAGTGATGTTCTAAACTTTCTAGACATACTGTATTAGAAGTGTTCATTGCTCAACCAAAAAGAGGTTATTCCAAATCAACTTGCTTTGGGATATAACGGGTGTTCAAAAAAGAATGTTCAAAAGTTTGACAATTGAAAAAATATGATTTTTCTAAACGAATTTAACCAAATTTTGTGCATCTATTTCATAGACTTAAATAATTTAGAAAACTAAAAAATCTAGTTGTCTCTTGATTTATTAGCAAAAAGAGCACCTTTATCTGAAAATTAAAATGTTAAGTTTATAAGCGTTATTGAAAGGACAAAAACCTTATCCAACTTGAGAACAAAATTTGCTCTTGCCTGACAAATATAGATCTAAAGACTGAATAACATCATTTCAAGCCTATCACAACCATACGTTACTATGGAGTTCGATCCCTTAATAGATATTTATTAGATGATTTTTCAAAATAAAAAGATCCAGTTAAAATTAAAAAATAAAATTATCAGTTTTTATATAATAGAAATTTTTTTAATCTACATCCGTTTTAATGTAAATTAGCTAGTTTCCTTATTATTTCTATTGACCAATAAAAGGCAGTGTGTATTTTAGAAATTAAAATAAAAATAAAAGTTTAAAATTCAAATATTTTTTTTAAGGCTAAAAACTTGGCAACTTGAAGTTAAGGATCAAAAATACCAAATGTTTAGACTCTGCAAAAACTCTGCAATTAAATTGCGCAGTTGAATTAAATACTTTTTGATGACGTGCATTTTAATGCAAAATTAAGAGTTTTTGCAGAACCTCATCTAGCATTTAGTATGTTTGTTGCATTATTTAGCATTGTGCAGAAAGATTTATTCAAATACCATTCAAAAGTTATAAACAAAATACTATTTGATCTGGTATTTTTGATCCTTAACTTCAAGATGCCTTAAAACTCTGCAATTTAATTTTTATGATTTGCTAATAGATTAAGTTATTTTCAAACTTGCATAGTTTTTGCAAATACTGAATTTAGGCAATTGGATAATTGCCTTGTATTGTATTGCCAACTTTTTACCAACTTTGTATTGCCCTGATACATATTTCAAAACTAGTTTTAGACCTGAAAAAAATCAATTTTTTCAATTTTAAATTTTTGTTTTTTTCTTTGTTCCAAAATTCACAATTCCCACATTGGACAAAATTGAGTCAATACATCAAGATTAAAAGACTGCAGTGGCTTTGACATGAACTAAGAATGAAGGAAACATGTAAATCAAACTAAGCCTTTCAATGGATACCTCAAGTACAACCAGCAATAAATTGAAGTTCAGTAATCAAGAAAGAGATCACCGAAATGGGGATGACATAAATAGAATCATGGCAAAAAATAAAGAATCGACTTGAAGCAAATCGAAATTAATGCCTCTATGCTCCACAAAGAGTGAATAAAGAAAAAAAATTTAAAATGTTTTAGATTTTTGTAATAAATTTTTTTATTTTCAAATTTTAAATTAAAGTGCTTGCTATACTGAAAAATTCTTTCGTAAGTTTCACAACTCTTATCATCTAAGGAGAACAAATTTTGCTTTTATTATATTCTGCTTTACATTTAGACTCTTATTGATTTCTACTAACCAAAAAAATTAACAAGTGAATATTGTTGCACGACAGTTTCTGATAAAAAAACAACCCATCTATCAAATCTGACAATTAAATTTAATAAAAAAATTTGAATTATAAAATAAATATTTTCATTTTTGATTTTTAAGTAGAGTTTCATCCTTTTTTTTAATAAAGAATTTTTTCTTCAAAAATTTCATTAATAGCTTCAAAATTCAAAATAATTAAATCGAATGAAAATAAAGTAATGGAAATAAAGCAATTTTGAAATAATTTCTCTTCATACTAAATGTATTATATTTTTTTATCGTAAATTATTCTAGTTATTTTAATAATTAAGAAAATTTCAAGTAAAAGACACGACAGCGAAATTTATTTTTCTAAATTCAAAATTATTGATTCAAAATTGTTCTTATTATGAAAAAATTGACCAAATTTTGAATATGACCAACAAATGTTCCAAAACCACAACTTACCTTGTTTATTTCTTAGTCTTTCTTCATTATTTAGCCGTAAAAATTCAAAATATTTTTTTTATTAAAATAAAAATAAATTTTAAAGGCCCAAAAAAATGATCCTACAGCCAGTTCCAGTCAAGAAATGCCAACAAATCCACTCGCACAGACTATCCAAGACCAAAACAGTGATGAACAAGACACTTTTCAAACAAAAAAGGCCGCAATTGAGCCGGAATCATTCGACCCTTTGGCAGACAAGGACTATTTCACAGCAATGTCTAAAATAAATGGTTCAAAACAAGATAATGACTACCGTGGTGCTATTTTTTACTTGAACAAAGCGGCTCAGCAAGGCCATGACCGAGCTCGCGAAGAACTAGCTGTTCAATTGCTCTTTGGCGACCACATTGCCAGAAATGTCACCGCTGCCAATGAAATATTCCAAGATCTATCTTCCAGAAAAGGCTATCCGCGTTCCCAATTCTATCTAGGCTTTATTTACGCATCAGGTCTCGGTGTCAGGTCAAATCAAGCCAAAGCGCTCACCTACTTCACATTTGCGGCTCTTGGCGGTGATTCTCTAGCTCAAATGGCTCTTGGCTACCGCTACTGGGCATCCATAAACGTGGTAAGTTCTTGCGAAATGGCGCTCAGCTACTACAAACAAGTTGCTCAAGATGTGGCCAGCAAAATAAGCACTAACAGTGTTGGCACAGTCATAAATCGAATACGAATTTATGACGAAGAGGAAAAGGTGACAAGTCAAAGTCAAGCAATGCTAGATGACGATTTGGTCCAGTATTACCAACTATTGGCGGACCGTGGTGACGTACAAGCCCAGTACGGTCTTGGTCTTCTGCATTATCAAGGTGCTCGTGGTCTAAGCATTCAGTACGACAAGGCTTTCTACTATTTTTCCAAAGCAGCCGAATCAGGCAACAATTACGCCATGGCTTACTTGGGCAAGTTGTATCTGGAAGGTGGAGACCATGTCAAACAGGATAACATAACTGCTCTGAAGTATTTTAAGCTGGCGTCGGAAAAAGGAAATCCGATCGGACAATCTGGCTTGGGAATGATTTATTTTTATGGTTCTGGAGTGGAAAAAGATTTTGCCAAGGCATTGAAATTTTTTCAAATGTCTGCAGATCAAGGCTATGTGGAGGGATATTTTATGCTGGGTATTATGCATTTCTATGGATATGGTGTGAGAAAAGATTTTAAGAGTGCAGTTAAATATTTTAATTTGGCTGCTCAGTTTGGTCATGTTTTGGGCTATTTTAATCTGGCTCAAATGCATGCGACTGGCACTGGTGTGCTCAGATCGTGTCCCACTGCTGCCGAGCTATACAAAAATGTGGCTGAGCGCGGCACATCTTCACTCTTGTTCTCACAGGCCTATCATGCCTACAAAGAAGGTGATTTAGATAAATCTCTAGTTAAATACATGCTTTTGGCCGAGTTGGGCTACGAGGTTGCGCAAAGCAACGTAGCCTACATACTCGATCAATTTTCCACAAAGCTCTTTGATAAATCTGACTCGTTGAAGAGAGCACTGGCAAATTGGAACCGAGCTGCCACTCAAGGCTATCATGTGGCACGGCTCAAACTTGGAGACTACTATTATTATGGAAAAGGAACTGACATTGATTACCAGCAAGCGGCGTCGCACTATAAGTACGCGTCAGAGGTCAGTCAAAATCCTCAAGCTATGTTCAATTTGGCCTATATGCATGAGAACGGACTAGGTCTGAGAAAAGACATACATTTGGCCAAAAGGTTTTATGACATGGCATGGGAGACGAGTGTAGATGCGCATGTACCTGTGGCACTGGCGCTTTTCAAGCTCGCCATTATGTTTTATGTGGATGGTGTATTTTCAAAGTATAATTTTTTAGTTGGACTAGTTAAAAATCCGTCCATTTATCTCGGAAGTATGTGGGATATATATTTAATGAGTTTGCTAGCGGGTCTGATTAGTTTTATGTATGTGTTGAGGCGTAGAGTTTAGCAAAAAACAAAAAGAAAATTGATTATCGTTTACTTTCAGAGAAATAAGAAACAAAAAAATAACCTTGTTTTTTCTATCGTTATTAGATTTTAATAAAATTTATTTTGTGTATTATATTTTAAAAGATTTTATTAATAAGTTAATTTTAAATGAAAGTTTTTCAATAAAATGTTCAATTAACATAAATGAATTTCAATTTTTTTTTGCAAATATTTTTTAAAAAACAAAAAATGAAATAAACGCAAAGACTTGAATAAAACTTTTAAAAATTTAGAGAATAAAATATATGGGAGGTATTTAATCACTCACCTAAACAAATTAGTTGCATACTATAATTAATGTACTTCTTAAGATATTTAAACCTTTCTCTTATTTATAATGAAAATACCTACTTAAAATAATGAAAGTTACTCTTAAAAAAATGAAAAGTTATCTTATTTCACTTAAAAATTTATTAATAAAAAAATTGTATTTCGAATGAAAATGAAGAAAAAATGAAAAGATTTTTTAAAAAAATGAACAGTACAATTGAACGAATTATTTAAGGTTTATTTTTTGACCCTTTTGGTCTACCAACACGACGTTTATGTGTTGACGCTTGAGTTTGTGCTTGAGTCGCTGCTTGAGAAGATGTGCATGCTGCTGGATCTAAGCTTGCATTTGTGGAGCAGAACCTTTTTGTTGGTTGAGCTATCGGCACTTCATCGTCATCTTCGCTTTCTTCAACGGGTCTTTTTTTGAGTTGAAGTTGGTCGAAATTCTAAAGCTTTCTTAACCTTCATCGGTCTTCCTCTCGATCTTTTCTGATCAATTGGTATGGTTGTAATTTTGTTCATTGCAGCGATACCAACAATGTGTTTGCAAATGTGTTTCTTGAAATTCGGGGACAGTTACATGTTGCTTTTTTCCAGTTTAATTCTGTTGTATTTTCTAGAAACTGAATGGACCAAATTGAGAAGCAAATACTGTGGTAATGATCGAATGACGTGAAATCCCATGAATTAATTCTTATTCAAGATCTTTTATGATCTTGTAAGAAATAGAAACTCAATAAGATCTTATGTAATCTTTTTAAGTTAACATAAGATTCCTTTAGATAAAGAAACTTGAAAGATTTTTTGTAAGATTCTTAAATATGATCTTAATAAAAAAAGTACTTTAAGAAAAAAAATTAGATTCCAGTACGAAAACATTTAAGATTATTGTAAAGAAACTTAATAAACCTGTTTTAGGTTTTTTATTAAGATCTTATTTAAATCTTAATAAAGATCTTTAGAGATCTCTATTATAAGATTTTGTCTAGAAATCTTAAGTATTCTAATAAGATCTTTACTTAGATCTTTTCATAAAATTCAAGACAGATTTCTGACCTAAGATCTTATCAGATAAATATTAATTTCTAGACTAAATCTTATAATAGAGATCTCTAAAGATCTTTATTAAGATTTAAATAAGATCTTAAAAAAAAACCTAAAACAGGTTTATTAAGTTTCTTCACAATAATCTTAAATAATTATTTTAAATTTAATTTCTTGACTGATTTTATAATATGTGAATACTTTTAATTATGAGATTAAAAAACTAAAAAAATCAATTTATTTTAAATTATTTATTTTGAAACTAATAACTAATCATGTTCACTTTCACTTTTATATTCAGTTATATAAAAAATATTATTATATTTTTCATATATAAAGCATTTTTTTTGTATGTTTTTCATATCCATTAGAAATAAATCATTTGTTTTTTCACATGTAAAAAAAACATTATCAAAATATTGTTCATTTCTCATTTTTTGAATCGATTCCGGAAGTCTAATACCTAGATCATGTATAATTGTATTGGTTTTTTTAATTGTACGAAATATGGCAACATAAAACAAACTTTTTTGACATACTTTAGATAAACTAAACTTTTCAATAAACGCGACAATAGTAAGACAAGCTTCATTTACATTCAGATTGCTTCCTTCATATAATTTATCACTTAAGTATGTAAGTTTTTATTTAATTAAGTAATTTTTTTAGCATTTAAAGGAATATAAAATCTTACATAGGATCCGAAGCGTCTAGACTAGCCTTTTCAACTTCCATTGAAAAATCTAATAAAAAATCATTTTCTTCATGAGGATAGGTTAAGCGACTGGTCGACTGGTCGAATCGACAGCAAAGTCGAAAGCATAGAGGCAACAGTTGCTGTTTTGACCACTAGTTTACAGGACTTACAAACAAGTGTAAATTCAATAGATAATCGAGTCCAAGTCATTCAACGATCAATCGTACCAGCTAGCCAAAATTTCTCGGAGCAAATGATTGAAGATGCTCAGGAACAGCTTGGACTGGACATAACAGTCGATTTGGTAATATTCTTTATATTCATTATTAAAATCTTAAATATTTATTATATTCAAGGTTCATAACGGACGCCAACTTTTGAGCACACCTTTCAATAACGCCAATATAAATACTTTTGGAACCAAACTATTAGACATTCTTTTTACAAAAGAAGAGTTAGCTCAAGGGACAGTCGAACCATCAAAAAATACATCTCCCTCGTTGGATAGAAGAAGAGTAGATTTAATCAAAGGTAACTTTTAATTAAATTTTATTTTAATTAGAATAATTACTTTTTTTAGTTTGCTACTTAAAAAAGTCAAAAACAATTGAATCTTTTAACGAATTTTGGCCATCTATTGTTCGTTCATTAAAACAAAAATGTTTGGACTCCAGAAGATCAGCCAAAAAAAGTAATTTTTTTTAAATATATTTTTAAGACCTTTCTAATATTTATTTTTTTAAGATAATGATTCCCCTCAGAGTAACAAGAAGAAGACGAATTGTGTATGAGGCGGAAGAATCCGATGATGCGAGTAATACAAGAGAAGAAGACTCGATTGAAGAAGATGAAACAAGAAGACCAATTGTACGAGACCAAACAATGAACTCAATTAATTAAATTATTTATTTTATCAATTAAAAAAAAATAATAGCTTAATAAAATTAATCAGTAAATTTTAAATTATTTTTAATTACTTTTTTAATTAATTAAATAACTTTGTTATTCAAAGAGTCTTTTTTGATAATTTTAGATCTAAATCGATATAAATCAACATAATATTTAATTAAGAATCTTGAATTTTCTTTAAAGTTTTTTATTAGAATCCATATGCTTTTTTAAATCTTATTTTGACTTACTGGAATCTTAAAAGATCGTTTACTGATCTTAAAAAAAAAGTGAACTGAACTCATAAAGATTCTTAAAAAGAAAATGTTAAGTAACAAGTCAAGATTCTTGATCAGATCTTGCCCAAGATCCTTCCTGGAATTAAGTCATGGGAAGTGTTTCGATCGACTGCTTGTGTGTACTTTTTTATTGAATTTGCATCTAAAGCTATTTCACTTTGACTGATTTTTACGAAGTATTTCGAACCATATCGAATCGACAATTCCTGTTTTTTATCAGATTTTGGCCATTGGTAAGCCTCTGTATATTCTGATGTTGAAACAGTTGGCTCTTTTTTTATTTGTTTCGAATTATTCTGCGGATTTCGGTCTGAAGACCAACTATTTACAGTTCTAATCACAGCTTGAAAAAAGTCTGATAATGGTAAATTTATCGATCGAATCGATCTTTAATTGATAACTTACAATAAATGGTTTATAAAAATCATCAATATCAGGTCTCGTTGATAGATTTTGAAAAAGCAGTGAAAGTTCTTCGAATTTCATAGATCCTCCACCGTTTTTTCTTCTGATATATTAAAGAAAATTGCTTAACTGCGTCGTAGTTGGTAAGGTAAGCTCTTGATTATTTTCTCTTTCGATTCTTATTTGTGAAATTATTTGCTTTGGCAATCGAGCTCCTTTTTCTTCAATTAAGTTCAAAATAATTCTTTTCGTATGCTCATTTATGTCGTTTCTATTAGCCTCGTTTAATATTTCTTGATGTGTGTGCTCGTTACCATTTAAAAAGAAAGTTACTCTGAAGTTGTTGATGTTGTATTGCAAACAAATTTCAGCTTTGCATTGTGGACCTCTACATTTTACTAAATTGCAACGATACAACTGTTTACGACATGATTCTGTGTCATAATCTTTTATGGCTGACCATATTCTTTGTTCCTTTATCCACTCAATAGCAATTGCTTTTGTTTCAAACTCTTGATCGAAAACCCAACTTTTGGCTTTTCGTTTTTTTGAACCAACAGCCAGTTCAACTTCTCTGTTTATTGAAGAGTTTTGAGAAGTATAAGCTTCAAATATCTCACTTAAATCCATCATTTTTTTTCTGATACTGTTTCGATTTACGATCCATACTTGATTTATTTTCAAGAAAGCAAATCATTAAAATTAGTAGTAAAATTTAAACTATTAAGAGTACAACTCATTATTATTAGTATTAATTTAATTATTTTAACATATCATTCCATTAGTATAAGAGAGCAAAATTAGAAAGTAATCATATTTATTTATTTAAGAAATCATTATACATCACGATACAAATCAATAACTATGGAGTTTTTTAATTATATTTAAGAGAGCATTTCAATATATATTGGTGTGCATTTAAAATATATCTCTAAAATATATTTCTTCTGAATTATTTCTTTTTGTTAAAATTTACTTTAAAGAATATAAGAAGAAAATTCCAAAAGATTTTTTTCGTCTGATGTTAGCTTTTTCTTATTTATTTTTTAAGCAAAGTAATAAATCGAATCAAAATTAAATTAAAGAAAAAAAACTCGCCAAATTTAATTTAACTAGTTTTAATTGTTATTAGCTCATAAAAAATGGGCTATGACCAATCAATTTTTTATCTATAGTATAAATATTTAAAATTTAAATTATAAAAGTTATTCAAACTGATTTTAATGATATTATTATGATATTATTTTGAATTTTGAAAAAGGGCTTGAATTTTGATTAAAAATTTAAATGAAAAAAAGAGCTAATATATTCCGATATGATTCAAATAAATTTAATTCAATAAAGTTTGTCTTCTAATGTAAATCAAAATTTAAAAAAAAAAGAATGAATTAAAAAATTATGCAATTTAAAAATCATTAATGTTTACTTAACGATTATTTAATTCAAACGAATAAATAGAAACAGTTTAAAAATTAAAACCAAAAAAAAATTTCAAAGAAATTAAATAAAATGTCATCTAAACTATCAGTTTGTTTGTATGCTATGATTTTAGACTTAACAATACTTTATTTACTTATTTTAGGTAGCCTTTGAATAAAAAATTTTTAAAATTTTAAAATTAAAATTTTTATTTTTAATTCTTTTAAAAGGGTTTATAACAACTCTTTATTATGGAAAAATCAGCGTTAAAAAAGACTTTCCTCCTACATGTAAAATGGGTCTAAATTATACATCAAATTTCACCAGTCAATCTTTAACTACTAGCACTGAGTTACTTACAGTATCTTCAACTGAACCAAAAATAACAAGCACTGAGCCAGAAACAACAGTTCAAAATGAACATTTGACTACTAGCATTGAATCAATGTCAACATCCCAAACTGAACCAAAAATAACAAGCACTGAGCCAGAAACAACAGTTCAAAATGAACATTTGACTACTAGCATTGAATCAATGTCAACATCCCAAACTGAACCAAAAATAACAAGCACTGAGCCAGAAACAACTGTTCAAAATGAACATTTGACTACTAGCATTGAATCAATGTCAACATCCCAAACTGAACCAAAAATAACAAGCACTGAGCCAGAAACAACTTTACCAAGCATCCCAAGCACTGAAAAAATATTAGGTAATAAATACAATTTTATACTTACAATTAAAGCGAATACACATGTCTTACTAAATTGTTATTACCTTAATTTTTTTTTCTAAATTTACAAGACTTTTTTTTCAATATTTATCAATCTTACATATTGAATTTTCGTTTTTTGTTTTAATTATTTTATTTGATGCCATAAAAATAATAGAGTAATCTTTTTATATTTATATTAAAATTACAATTGTTTAAAATTAATTACAAAGCTTCGCCTTTATAGTACATTACATTCCATAATGTGAATTGCTCTTGGTTATGGAATGTGGACTTAGTACATAAATTAAATAGTTTAAATTATATATTTAAATTCTGAATATGATGGAAGCTTTATTCAAAAATTCTTTTATTGGTTGAAATTTTTTCCGAAATTGACAAAGCAAAATTTATTACCAAATAAATTTCAAGCTTGAATATTCCTCCAAATTTAGAATGCGCAAAAAGACTACATTGATTGATTGGTTTAAGAATTTTCAATACCACTTCTATTTGGTTTAATTTTTTGTGTTTGAATTACAAAATGTATCCAATGTTGATTAAGCATTGAAAAAGTGCGATGTTTCAAATATTTTTTTCAGCTTCAAATAAAATAATAATTTTAAATTAATATTGCAAGCGTGAAAAACTTTGTTTTTATTTGTGAATTTTGACTTTGGGTTTTTAATATAATGACCCTTCAGATAAACCATCTACTCTCTGTTTTCCATTTTTTATAAATTATTTGCTGAAATGCGTCAAACGAACGTCAATTATCACTGAAATCAAAATTTTCAAAGAAAAAAACAAAGTATTTCGGATCAAGTCGGTAAGGTAAACTTTGGTTCATCTATTACTAGAACAATTCTTGTTCTCAGTTTTTTGAAATATTAGTTCATCTAATCTAAAAATTGTTCACCTATTTTGATATTTTTTCATCTATATAGAAAAAAACTAAATGTAATATTAAAATAAATAATAATTCAATTGTTAAATAAAAATTAAAAAACAATATAAAATAAAAAAATAATAAGATAGAAAATTTAAAGTTGGGCGGAGTAGGTAAAATTTGCGAAATAGATGAATATTTGTTTCCCAAACAATCAAAGTCATACAAAGTCTAAAAGTTTTTCACCTAATTTGACATTTAATCACCATATTCTATTTTGGTTCAGCTTTAACAAACATGAACATATACGTGAACAAAAAATTTAGGTGAACTTCAAATAGTCCACAAAACCGGAGTTTTTAGTTGTTTTCACTAGATCGAGTTTTTAGATGATTGAATATTAATTTTATTTTATTTATTTTTTATCGTGTTTAACTTTTTTTTCATATATTTTTATTCTGAAGGAGCATTAGCTCGTTACAGGTAAGCAGATAAATAAATAAATTATTTAAAAGATAAATATAAAGAATTTTTATCAATTTTTTCAATTTTCCAAATAAAAATTAAACTCATTCAATTTCACTAAAGAATTTAATTTCAAATATGAAAATGCTTGCAATATTAATGTGATATAGCGACATCTTTGGCGATATATCACTGGAGTTAATTAACTTAACCATGAGTGTTTAAGTTAAGATGGAGCATAAATACATGCTCCAATACGTTCGAGGGAGGGAGTTTGGATAGACGGGCCCAAGGGTACTAATGTAAACATTACAATTAGCTTAAAATTATTTTTTTATTTGAAGCAAAAAAAAAAAATTTAAGCATCGCACTTTTTCAATGCTATTTCAACATTTGGATACATTTTGGTAATTCAAACACAAAGAATTAAACCTTTTATTATTAGAATTTTTTTCTAAACTTTGGAAACTTTTTAGTCTTACAAAGTCTAAAGTCTTTTTTCGTTAGATGGACAAGTTGGCTCATTTTGCAATAATGTTAGTGATTGCAGTGGTCAAATCATATTGTCAGGTGGTAGCATCATTTCAACAACTAGATGTACAGACAATAAATGCGAGTAATTTTTCTCAATATAACCCATTAATTATTCATATATTTGTAATAAGGTGTAATTCTCCTACGTATACAGTAATAGGATACTTACCTGAGTATAGATGTTACATAAAAAATGGTGACAACTATGAATGCCAAGATAACTTAGAATGTGAAGATAATTGTAATACATCCAGTAAAAAGTGTGCTGGAAAGGGTCCATCTGGTAAAAAATAATCTTAATTCTTAATAAAAAATGGATAAAATATATTATGTTTTTAAAAGAAACTAGAGATTTCCCTCTGTATTTTTAAACTTTTATTTTTTTGGTATTATTTTCATTGCTTTACAAACACAAAATTATTTTTAATTTAAAATTTTATTGAAAAAAAATTAATAATAATAAAAATTTAAACTTAAACAACACTGACTACATGTATTTAGTTTTTAAATTAAATTTGAAACTTGACGAATTTTGAACGACTTATACTCAATTGTGATAAAATTAATAATGTTGGTTGAAAAAATAGCCATAGCAAAATAAGCAAACAACAAAACAATGCTCGTTGAATAAGTGTCATTCATGATGTACAAATAAAATCCAATCAATTGAATTACAAAAGAAACTATTTGAACAACCATAGCAGTCACTAGACAATTACGCACAAAATTCAAATTTTGATCACACATGTACTTGTAAGCCATTGACATGCCAACAACAGCTAGTGCATACATTATAGTGCCACAAATGATCAAGCCCTGCGATGCACTCAATTGATCAATCCTACTCTTTTCACCTGGCATCACATAAACCGAATTAAATGCTTGAAGAGCACATTTCACATCATTTTTGTTCACTGGCTCAATTCTGGTCTGATTGTCTGTACTATTAGATTGAGAGTTTAGACTAACAGGTGGATTGTAGCAAGTAGTCCACAGGCCATAAGTTTCATTTGTGTTCGGATCACACATCCAGTTATTGGTGCCTAGACCGATGGCGCTGCACAATATTGCCATACACGACATGAACAAAATGATGAACAATTGAGTTTGGTCTGTTTTCATCTGAAATCTTCGTTCAGCAATGAATCCTCGCACACGTTTTGTTCTCTCTTGAAAAAAAGCCTTGTTAAAGCGCGAAGTCTTGCTATTTGATTTATCTTCTCCAGTCAACGGTTGGGCTTGTTCAACATTGGCGTCATCATGCTCCTCCACGTCTTGGTTGGTCTCGGCCTCCATTTTTTCAGGTATTGTTTCTACTATGGACATTTCTGATTCTTTCCTAAAAAACAAAATAATTTTCTAAAAGATCTAAATGCTAAATTAATTCTTAATTTATAAAGTTCATCGATACATTTATAAACAAACGCCATTTAAGTTCAACATTATAATTTCCTAATATAGTAATTTTTGTTTGGCCTTTAGGTGGAGTTTATCGAAGCACGTACATTTGACTAAGTTAACAGAAAGGCGGTGCCTAGTACAAGTTGAAAGTTCATTTAAAAATAAAAAAAGAAACGATCATTTTAAAAATATTTATTAAGCTGTAAATCTAAAGTTAGATAGAAATAAAAAATAGATTTTTTTTCCATATTATTGTCTTTTCCAACGCGCCAGACTCAAAAATGATGCTAATGACCAAATTTGGAAAATTCAAGCTAAGACTTGTGGCCACAATTAACTTGTCCGTTTTGCTGTCGCTTCTCAACATAGCCTCAGCCACAAGCAACTATTGGCTGAAGCACGTGGACAATGGAGTTACACACTACACAGGCCTATTTAGATCGTGTCATTCGACTCAATGCTTTTGGAGAAATGGAATTGTTGGCAACAATTGTTCAGCCTGGTCAGTGCTTGTGCGAGTGCTTATCACTTTGGGCACCGTTACAAACATATCGGCAGTAGTTGTGCTAATAGTTGCGTTTGTCTACAAAATAAACAAGCGAAGCAAAATTACAATTAAGTTGATGGAATATGCCAATTTAATACTGGTGTCGTCATTTCTCTTTTTGTTCATTGGTTTTGTTGTGTTCATTTCGAACAAGTGCAATTTTTCCATTTGGCTTCAATCGATGTCAATGATCATTTTGATCATTACGTCCAACATGCTCACTAGAACATTTTCGAGCATTTATTTTCAAAACACACGTTTGACTCATTGTAACAAGTCGTGTGACACAGCTGTATCCAATGCCAAATTGTCAATTGAACAAGAGAAGGGCTTGCAAAACGAAAAAGCAATTGGCAAATCTAGAGAAGAGCTAAATCAAAACGAAAATCAAACACAGAACAAAAATACCATCGAAATGAATCAAATGGTCAATGAGGAAAACAAAGAGGCTTCTCAAATAAATGATAAACAGGATTCGATAGATCAGTAATCCTTAAGTGTTAATAATTAGTGTTTGTGTTTTATTTTCTCTTCATATAAATTTTTATAATTTAATAAATGTTAAATCAAATTTTCTTGTCTTTAATTGTTTCATTGGTAAAACAAAAAATTTATTCAAAATTAAAAAAATATACATTTATTAATCAATCATCTAAAGAAGGTATTGTGAAATTCACTACAAATCGTTTTGTCAAAAAATAAAAATAATAACAGACTATTTATTAGTCATATCAAATAATAATTAAATAGCATAGAAATTAGGGTTGTTAATCGAAATTTTTTATTTCGAAGTTTTTTCAAAATTATTTCACTTGAATTTTTTTTCAAAACCTTGAAAATCGTTTTTTTCTAATTGAGTAAAAAAATCTTCAAAATTTTTTGTAAAGTTTGAAAAAATTAAACCGTAAAATTTCAAATTTTCTTATTGTTTAGTTTATTAAATTGAAAAATTAATTTAACACAAAAAAATTTCGATATGAGAAAATCGATTTATAAAAAAAGGAAATCATAATTTAAAAATTTTGAACCTGAGAGTAATTAAATTTGATTAAAAAATAGAAAAAGTTTAAAATTTGTTTTTCATTTGCAGACGGTTCCATCTGATTTCTTTGGTCATTTTGAACTAAACCTGCATTGCTGAAAAGGTTACTGTGGTTGCTGTTACACAATGAATTAATTCACATACTTGAGATAAAATAGGAATTTCTTTTTTAAAATGTATTTAAAAATCTAACGGCTTATAAATTGTATTCTTTTCTGAAAAATTTAAGTTCAATAGCTCATAATATTTGAACTCGAATTTAAAATCTATTAAGGAATCTGTAATATTTACTGGTTGAACGTCAGATCACCACAAAATTTGAATAAATACCCAAATTTTTTATTTTTTTCACCAAATATTAAATAAATTCCCCAATTATTAAGTTTTTACATAAAAAAATTAATTAACACCAAATTAAATAGAAATTCACTATTTTTAACTTTTTAGCAATTTTTCTTAAAAAATAGCACTTTTTACTAAAAATGATAACAAATTTAAGAAAAAGTACATAAATTTTGTAATAAAAATAAAGTAATGCTCCACTTTATGTTTTATCCAAAATTTATGAAGTAAACTTTTATAAATTTACGTAAATTTGCTTTATTTTTCATAAATTTTTGGGAAAAAAAGAGAAACATTACTGTATTATTATTGAAAAATTTAAGTACTCTTTCTTTAATTTGTTATCATTTTTAGTAAAAAGTGCTATTTTTTAAAGAAAAAGTGTCAATAAGTTAAAAAAGTGAATTTCTATTTAATTTGGTGTTAATTAATTTTTTTATGTAAAAACTTAATAACTGGGGAATTTATTTAATATTTGGGGAAAAAATTAAAGATTTGTGGTATTTTATTCAAATTTTGTGGTATCGATTTTAATAGTCCTTTTTATTATTCATGTAGGTAAATTTTCTATAGTCTATAAAGTTAGTTTCTAAAGTCTAAGTTTGTTGTCATAATTTTTGACTTGATACTATTTTTCAAGTCTCCGAGACTTGAAAAATAGTATCAATATATTATTTTAATAAATATTTTAATATAATAAATAGTATTTTTTCTACATAAAGGCTTTATGCAGAAAAAATGCTTGAATTTTTTACATCAAGATCTAAAATTTTAATCTTGAAGTTTTAATTTCAATCAGATAAAATAAAAAGATTGAAATATTGCCTTACAGTTAGAAATTTAAAAGTAAGTAGGCATTTTGAAGTTTCATTTTTTAATTATGAAATTTCAAAAAAAAATTCAATATTTCAAAATTTAGTGCGTTTAACAACCCTAATAGAAATCGAACTCTCTAGTTCGATTATGCTACACTACATACTAAGACACGCTTATTTTAAAAAATCTTTTTAAAGAGACGATCATCATTTACCAAATTCTGACGTTAATTAACCATTAGTACTCTTAGTGATTAAATTGGAAAAATGCTATTAGTTGATAATTTAATTTTTTAAATTAAATTAAAATTTTTGTGTCGTCTTTTATATATAATATTTTATTTCAATTTTTCCATAGGACTTAAACTTTAACTAAATAAATAAAATACATTTTTGGAATTAACTTACTTTGATAAATAAAAAGTTAAACTTTTCAACACCTTCGAAATGATGCTATTTTAAGTGGATAATGTTTTTGCGGACTTTGACAGATTTGAGAAAGCATGTTATTAATATTTTTGAAATATAAACAAGAAATGGTAATCCATATTTAAAAAAAGAACAATCTTCGATGAATGAAATAAATACATAGATTCATTGATTTGTAATTTATTTTATTTTTTAAAAATCAAAAAGCAAAATAAACAAAATAATCAAAACATTTCGAACTTTTTTTGGTTAAAAATTTAAGAAAATATTTACGATGAAAATTCTCTTTAATATTGTTCCCGAAATTTCGACAAAATAAAAAAACGTGCATTTAAGGTAATTAAATATAAAAAAACGGAAAAACTATCAATGATTTAATTTTATAAAAATAGATATTTTAAATCTTACGCTGTTGTTTTTTTTATAAGCCACTTTCTTTTGGTTCTTTTTACTTAAAGTTTTATTGAAAAATGTTAAAAAGAAAAAATATCTTGCCAGTTCTAGTTTAATTTGATCATTTTGAGCATCATAAGCTTTAAGTTGCCGTTTGTTCATGTTATCTTTTATAATTTGAATTTTGTTTTTACCTGTAATTTTTAAATCATAGATATTTTTTTATTTGATAAACAATTTTTTAATTAACCTTTTTAACTTTTAAATAAAGCTTGAGAACACTAAATTAAGTTTTGTATGTCATAATTTTATGGATTTAAAAGATATAAAATAACATCATTCAAACATTTAATTATTTTTTGATTTGATTGATTTAAAAAAAAGGTATTGTGAATTTTAAATAAAAATTTTACAAAAATTCTTCATTTTTTGACCATTTAAATTAAATTTAATAAAAATATAAGTAAAAATACTGCAATAAAATGCAACTTACTTAGTTGCACCTGAATTTGAACAGAGATGAGTAAATTTCAAAAAAGCAAAAATCGCATTCCACTTCTAGCGTCTATTATTAAACAACTTTTCTTAATCCTTTATGTCTGAAAAAACATTGCAAAGTAATTACACAGTACATCAGAACAAATTAGTTAAATAAATTTTCCTGTTTTTCGATTTATGTAGAGTAATTGTTATTAGAAAATTAAAAAAAAATCCAGACCTGGACTTTTTTTTAATGACTTAGTTTTTATTTTGGGACTTTTAAACAACTCTGGTACAATTTCAAATTTCTGATAATTTAAAGCAAAGTAAAATTTTTGATCAAATTTCAAGCGCTCAGTCTTGCTCAAAAATTTTTAAATGCGCAATTAAATTTCAATGCATTTTTAGAAATTACAATCCTATTTCAAAAGTTTAAAAATAAAGCTTTGAAATGTTCACAAAATTAAAAATTTGCGATGAAATTTAATTGCGCATCTAAAAATTTTTGAGCAAGATTGAGCGCTTGAAATTTGATCAAAATTTTTACTTTGCTTAATTTAAATATAATTTATAATTTTTCAATTACAATTTAAATTTGTAAATAAGGGTTTGAATTTTAAATAAAAATTTAAATGACTTTTAAAAGAATTCAGAAAATAAAATTCAAATAATACATATTTTTTTGGTTCTATCTTCTAATGTAAATAAATAAATTCTTACTTAAAAGAATTAAAAATTAAAAAATTTCAAAAACCAGTAATGTTTACTTAACCATTTTTAAATAAACCTTTAAAAATGCATAATTTGAAAAAGTTTAAAAAAATAAAACCCTAAAGTGGGTAATCTAGACAATATTCTTTGATAATCAATTAAATCTTAATGTGATTTTTTAAATAAATCTTTGATTTTTAATTTTTTTTAAATATTTAGTTTTTTATTCAAAGTTTATTTAAGTCTCATTAATTTTAATGAAAAAAGGGAAAAACAATGAAAATAATCAAATAAAAAGGTAGATTTGATTATTATCCAACTAAATAGTATTATTAAAGCAAAATTAAGATGGAATATTAAAATATCTTTACTACTAAGAAAGCTGTTTAAAAGGCAAATTGAAGTTTATGATCATGATCAAATGATCAAAATTTAATAGATTATAATCTTAATTAAAATGTTCAAATTAGCTTTTTTTAATATTTTTAAATTAAACATAAAAGATTTTTATTATTTTAATTGAAAAAAAACAAATCTTTTTTTTCTTATTGATATTTAATTTTTCTCAAATCTTTATTTGAAAAGTTTAAAGACAAATTTAAAATCCTTATTTAGGTATCCAAATTATGGCTTTAAATGATATTTGGGGCAATATTAAACCGTCACTATTTTTAATGGAAATCGTTACTAATTTTATTAACATGTACAAATAAAAATATACATGCATACTTTAAATAATGATACTCGATCAGACAAAAGATAACATGGTCAAATTAATTATTGATCAATCAAATTATTTAAAAGCTCACTTTAAATATGGATATCGATTCTAATTATAGACATATTAATCTAAAAAAAGAACATATCACTATTAATTATAGCTAAATTACTAAAATTAGTGTTATCAAGGTTTAACTTCGTGCTCTTTTATATAAAAAACAGTACTCGTTCCAATTGATTTTGAAAAATATATTTCAAAAAATGTCATCAACTTCTGAATGTTATGTTCCAACTTCTGAATGCGATGATGATACATCGAGTGATGCAAGTGAAATCGAAGAGCCTCGCAAACGTGCTCGAACTGCAGGCAAAATATACGATAAAGTCGAAACCTTCCAGGGCGCCGAATCTGCTTCCAAATTCGTAAAGAGCTACAAAAACTTTTGTTTCAATTTGGTTTCAAATCCTGATGAATGGCTTAGAAGTGCATGCACTTGTCCAAGATACATGAAAGATAACATTTGCAAGCACATCATCGGAATCGCCGCTAGATTCAAGCTGTGTTTAATTCCTTTAGAGGCGAAGCAAACACCACTAGGTCAAAAGCGAAAAAGAGGCCGTCTTCCAAAAGCTAAAAAAGCACTCTTGACTCAAAAATTGCTTGATTTTCTTTTTGCTAATTAATCTTTTTTATAAACCACTCTTTTATTTTTGTATTTCTCTTGTTATCAATTTAATACATTTTGATCACTAATAAAATCCTTTCTTGCGTAATGTACAATTATTTGTTTTCTAATTCTAAAATTAGTCATCTTTATAAAATTAGTACTTTAAGCTATTTATTTAGGTTTAACTTTTATTGATAAAAGTTAGGTTTTTATTATAAATAGTGATTATTTTTATCAAAAATAGTGATGATTTACATTAAAATTAGTGATAAATATTGATTAAATTTAGTGACGATTTCTATTAAAAATAGTGATAGTTTAAATACCACCCATGATATTTTAGCACTAATAAAAATATATTACGGCAAAACAAAAGTAAATTTTGTCTTGCAAAATTTCAAAAATATTGATAAAAAAAATATTAAGATTTTAATTTACTTTAGAAAATTCATATAATTTTCTATATAAGTAAATGTTAAACAAATCATGTTTAATAAAGCTTAGTAATTTTTTATTAAAAAATTGAAAAACAAAAACATTTTTATTTAAATCAAATCTAAAAATTTTGATCTGAAATTTAAATTTGATCATGAGCTACAATTTACCGTTTAAAATACAACTCCCTAAATTAGTGCTATCAAGGTTAAACTCCGTGCTCTTTTATATAAATAAAAGTACTCGTTCCAATTGATTTTGAAAAATATATTTCAAAAAATGTCATCAACTTCTGAATGTTATGTTCCAACGTACTACAGCGAAAAAACTTAGAAAAAAATTGCTATTAGATTGTTTTATCATTAGTTTTTTCTGTATCGATCGAAAGTTCCCACAAATAAATATTAAAATCGTTAAAATTTTAATAAATATGATAAACAAATATAAATGTTTGAAATTTAATTAAAGTCACTAAATTCCATAAATATAGATTATGGAAAATTTTTTATAAAAATTTTGAAGGTTGTTTTTTAGAAAATGAGAGTGGTCTTAGCTAAGAAAAATTCTAAGCAATCATAACCTTTCTGTAATAAATTTACTATTTTTATTTATTTGTTCACTGTACCGAGCTAAAGCTTTTCAGAATAAAATAAAAAAAATGAAAATAAAAATAAAGTTAAATAAAATAAAATCAAAAAATAAATTTAAAAATAAAGCAAAATAGGGTGAAGTAAAGTGAAATTAAAAAAAGATATATTAAAAAAAATAATATAAATAGTATCTTTGCGCATGTGTTTAAATAGTTGAGGCTTCAGGAAAAGAGAAGAAATTGTACGATAGCAATTATACAATTGAGTCGGGTATTCAATATATTTTGATTCGAAACCCGCTTTGTATTCCTCCACCAGTCTGATAACCAATGGAATGGAATGATTCAGTCCTGTACCAACTTATCCTTCACTCAACTTAAAAAGTCGAATCGAGACTGTTGGTAATTTAAGTTTATCTAAAGCATCATGATACAAAATGATGGAAGGAGTATCATATTTTAATCTGAGGTTAGATCTGGCTGCAGTATTTGGAATTTTTATTTTTTTTTTCCGAAAGTGAGAACTCAGTATAGTTATCTCTATCAAAATTTAAATTGTCTCAAAAAAGTTGCCAGTTTGCTTTCTAATAGTTAAATCTTCTCATCGTAAATTAGCTTTTTATTAAGGAGTCCATCTAAAAACTTTAAATTAAGAAATTAGAACGATTAGAATTTAAAACAAAATTTTAATAAATTATTCCAAAATGGTAAACGTTCAAAAAGCTACATATGATTCGTTTGTTGCTGAACAGAAAATGCTAGTTGATGGGATGGTAAGGAGAATAGCTGATCTAGAAAGGAAGTACAATGAAGTCTTGAAACAAAATCAAGAACTTTCAAACAAGTTAAACGCCTTAGAGAACAAAGTAAGGTCCAACAATTCTCAACCAGAATTATTTGCAGATCTTTTTAAAAAAAACAAATTCGACAATGTTGAAACGAACATTTTGAACGCAATTAGATTAGAAAAGAAAGAAGAAGACAAGAAATCGAAGAATGTTTTGATTTTTGGTACCGATTTTACTGAAGATGCTGAAGCTGATAAGGAAACAGTTGATGAAATCTCTGATGCTATTGGGTTTGACAAGTCGAAAATCAAATTTATTAAAAGATTTAAACGTAAGAATGATAGTGTTGAAAGTACACCAATTCCTGTTGAAATGGAGGATAAATCGAGCAAAATAAGCATGTTGAAAAATGCTAAAGAGCTAAGAAAAATGAGTCACTTTTATAACACACAGTGCTCTCGCGTTACAGCGAATGATGTATAAGCCCCGATTTCCTCTCCATTCAAATCAATGGCTAACAAAATATCATATTACGAATATGAAATTATGAAAAATTCGCTACTGCGAATGGGAAATCAAAGCCCATTTTCATACTTAACTTATACATAACAACGTTAATTGTCACTTTCTTTAACGAATACAATCTTTTTTTAGCACATTCGTTATAATTTTTGTTTATCAATGAAAATTTTAATCTGTATGTGTCAACTCCTGAAAAATAATGACAAAATAAAAAGAAACCAACCAATCAAAAATTATTATATAAACTTTTGTTTGTTTAATAGTAAATTTTTATTGGTGTATTTTTATTGTTTCAAAAATGGAAAGTAAAATAAGAAAGAGTCCTGAGATAAGCTTAAAGCTTGAGATAATATAGGATTATAATAATAAAGCAACTCCAACTGAACTATCCCGCAAGTATGGATTATCAGCTTCGACTATCTCAACAATCGTTAAGAATCAAGAAGCGACCAAAAAAGCATCTGAGTCCATGCGTGACATTAAAAAAGCTAAGAGATTGAGAGAGCCTGAGTACAAAGAGCTTGAAAAATACCTGGATATGTGGTTCAGAGATACAAAAGCGCATAATTCAATTACACTCGATGGTCCTCTAATACAAGCTCAAACTCTCAAAATAGCAACAATGCTTCAGAAACCTGATTTCAAGGCAAGTTCAGGGTGGCTAAAAAATTTTTTAAAAAGACACAACATCTCATATAAAAAATGCATCGGAGAAGCAGGCCTTGTCGACATAGTAGCAGCAGAAAAATATCAGCATACACTCATCGAATTAATCAAAGACTACAGTCCAGATGATATTTTCAACGCCGATGAAACCGCACTTATGTACTCACTTATGTTTATGTTAAATACTTTGTGTTTTCTTATCTTATTTTGTCAATAAAAAACTAAAAAAATCTATCAACCGCCCAATTATACATTTTTTTTTAACACCAATCAATTAACATGGAAAATTTGGATTTTTCATATAACGAATGACATTATAAAGTCCCGCTCATTCGTTGTAGCGCGATTGCACTGTATATATCAACCCTGATCTTACCTTTGCAGAGCGTGAACTTAGCAAAAAATTGGTAACCGAGCGTAATGATAAAAACAAGCAAAATGATAGTTCTAAGATTGGTTTCAGATACGGAATTAGAGACTTTGAAGTTGTCAGGATCAAAATTGGTCATGACAATTTAGATTGATATTTTCATAAAAGTTCATTTAACAGCAGTTGTCAGGTTAACAGTATTGAAACAAATAGCAAATATTCTTCTCAAAGAACGAATCACAAAAATTTGGCTAAAAATAGAGTAACAACATTCGATAAAAACTTCATTAACTTCTGGTACACCAATGCTACTTCGCTGGATAACAAAATGCACATTCTAGAAGCCGAGCTCTCTGTAGAAGATCCAGACATTGTTTTGGTGTCTGAGACATGGTTCAAAGACACTTCGGTCACCAATATCAGTAACTACATTCTCTTAAAAAAAAGACAGAGGTTCGAGAGGTGGAGGAGTATGCATTTATGTTAAAAAATCTATTAAATCAAATGAAGTTAATGTAGTCGAGCTTCAAGACAGTTTCGTTGAATGTGTTTGGTGCGAGTTGCACAACCTGAATGATAGAATATTAGTTGGTTGTTTCTATAGACCACCGAACAGTTCAAATGAGACAAATACAAGAATAAACCTGTTATTAAAAGAAGCAAGTAACCTAGTTTCGAATAAGCGTTTTAGTAGTTTGATTATACGTGGTGATTTTAATTATCCGGCAATTAAATGGTCAAACTTCGGTTTCTCAGAAATAGAACCTTTCGATTTACCAAGTAAGGTCTTTATCGAAACTCTACAGGACTCATTTTTAAGCCAAATTGTCGAAAAAAACACTTTTCAGCAAAACGAACAGGATTGCTCTAATGTTTTGGATTTAGTTTTAACCTCGAATCGCGAACGGCTGCTGGAGTTAATTCATAAGCCGATTTTAGGAAACTCGACTAAGGTTCATCATATTTTAACGTTCAAGTTTTCCACTATTTCAACAGTTGAGAATTTCGATAGTCGTCGTTTCAATTTTAACAAAGCGAACTTCAATTTGTTTTCAGAGGACATATCAAAGATTGATTGGACTAACCTGAGTTGGCAAATCAATTGGATAGCCGTACAAATATGATATTAAATCTTGATCCAGTCGATACATTTTCACTAGAAAATTTGGTTAAAGAGCTAAAGCTACTTAACAAGTACAAGGCCTTAGGCTCAGAAAAAGTAAATCCTCGGGTGCTCAAAGAAACTTCAGTAGCTGTAGCTGTTCCTCTTTCTCTTATTTTCATAAAGTCATTTGAAACCTTTGAAGTACCAAAATATTGGCGTCAGGCTAATATTACACCCTTGTTCAAAAAAGGATCAAGACTGCAGGCTTCAAATTACAGACCGGTATCTCTCACTTCCGTCGTATGTAAGATAATGGAGAGGCTAATTAAACACGAGGTTATACGCTTTTTAACTGAAAACAAATTGATTAGTTTGAGTCAACATGGTTTTGTTAAAAGCAAATCTTGTGTTACTAATTTGTTGGAAACTATGGACATTGCAACAGAAGCTCTAAACTTAAAGGGTGCTTTGGACATAATTTATCTGGATTATGCCAAAGCCTTTGATACCATCCCACATAAACGTTTAATTCATAAAATTGACAAGTATGGATTTGGACAACTTATTAAAGGATGGATCAGTGCATTTTTAAAAGACAGAAAGCAAAGAGTTATCTTAGGTGAATTTGTTTCAGAATGGATAGATGTGCTTAGTGGTGTACCTCAAGGTTCAGTTCTTGGCCCAATTTTATTCATTCTTTATATTAACGACCTCCCTGATCTTATTGAGAACATGATCGAAATGTTTGCAGATGATACGAAGATAAGTGCAATGATTAATAATGTCGACTGTTGTTTATCTCTTGAAAGTGATCTTCAGAGAATATCTAACTGGACTAATGATTGGTTGGTTGCTCTGAATGCTGAAAAATGTAAAGTAATGCATATTGGAGACAAGAACCCGAATTATAGTTACGATATTAATAATACACCCTAATTAAAAACAACGTCAGAAAGAGATCTGGGTATAATTATTTCAAACCACTTATGCTTGTGCCAACCGAGCAAATATGGTCTTGGGAATGGTTAAAAGAACATTCAAATTTCTAAACATCGTATCTTTAAGTAGACTGTATAAGGCCTTTGTAAGACTACATTTAGAATATGGAGTTCAGGTCTGTTCACATCTGAAAAAAGACATTGCTGTGTTAGAATCAGTTCAGAGGAGAGCTACTAAGCTAGCTTTTGAAGTAAGAAGATTGGACTACAATGATAGAATCAAAGCCATGATTTTAACAACACTTGAGACAAGATGACTCAGAGGTGATTTAATACAAATGTTTAAAATTGTTAAAGGTATTGATAAGGTTAACTGGTTCAAGCCCCTTTTATCTAAAAATGAAGGCAATGGTTTTCGTCTGGCACCAAGAAGTCATGAATATGTAGTAGAGCGACAACTGGTTAAAAACTGCGACCAAAGATACAACTTTTTCACAAATAGAGTATCAACTGTTTGGAATAGGTTAACGAATGAAATTGTTAATTCAACTACTGTCAATGAATTTAAAAACAAAATTGATTTAATAGACTTAAGCAAGCTAGCACAGTGAGGTTGAAACCTCAGTTCATGTGGTTTATCCACATCAAAGCTTTAATTATTATTATATTTGAATAGATGCTTTAAATGGAAAATTGTCATTTATTATGTCCTCGCTATTGAGAACACTAAAATCACTCATCTTGTCTTTTAATGAGAAAGAAACTAAAATCGTCTTTGCAGAGCTCAAATTCAGATGGCTTCTTGATTTGGATTTACGTTCGAACAAAATTTTTAGTTGTGTCAGTTTTTTTTGCTTGAACTGGTGTTAAATTGTCTTGATGGTAAGATTTTTGTGCATCTCGGAGATGATCTTTTAAAACATGAGTTTATAGGATTTGCGATCCTATTAGAAGGCCTATATTTAAATCAGTGCTTTTGTTGGAATCTGGCTAATTCACTTGTTTGATTTGCTTACTAATTTCTTTAGAATTGATTTTTTTTAAATTCGTGGTTTGATCGAAATTTTCTTGTTCTTGAAACTAATTTTTTTTCTCTGAAAATATTTAGGTTTTTCGGCAATCGAGAATTTTTGAATCATCCTTTTTGCTAACAACTTACACATGTTAAATCTGTGACTGGGCATTTCGCTATGTTGTGCCATTTTTCACTACATAATAATATTTTTGTTTTTGTCCAACGAATGAAACCACACATTTTTAGCCGTACATCATTATCGGAACAGACTTGCTTCTAAAAATGTTATCTACTTCTTTTGGAACAGTAACTATAGTTCTTCTTACACCTTTACACTTTTCCTCTAAAATTTGTTCTATTTTTAATATCGAGTGCTTTTAAATAAAAAAGAGAGAGAGAGTAAAAAAAAGATTATTTCTCCTCTTATTTTTTAGATTTATATTAAACTAAAACTAAAATAAAAACAAATGCACATTAAAACTCGATAAAGCCTAATTGGCTCCGTATATATATTTTGATTCCATGAATGCGAATAGCGTTGAAAAATTTTTTTAGAAGAATTTGGGCGAAATCTGTGGGCAAGAAATCAAATTAATATAAACCTTCAAAAATCTGGGATTTTATTCGAATCTTTAAGCTTGTAAATGGTCCCATTTATGTTTATTTCTCGACCAAAAATTTCTGCGGAATAAGATGCGGCTTTGATTCGCTTTAAATGTTTTAAATTTAATTTCAAGTATGTAAATATTTTTGGTAATATTTTCAAGTTAGTAGTAGTAGTAGTAGTAGTTTTGACTGTAGCTGGCTAGCCAGCGAGTTTGCTGATAAGGCACACTAAACAGCTGATGTGATTGATTGCTACTCATCCAGCAATCAATGCCTGCTTTAAAGCTGTTAACATTGGGGGCTTCAACTAATTCATTTGGCAGTGAGTTCCATATGTTAGCGGTTCTGTTGAAAAAAAAGTTGTCTCTATGTAGAAGCCTCGATATTTCTTTGTGATATTTGAGGCAGTGACCTCTTCCTTGGTTTTTTGTGACATTAAAATTGTTGCTTTTTTCAACCGATTCCATGCATGAACTTGTATAATTGAATTAGATCACCTCATTTTCTTCTTTTCACCAGATTTTGAATGTTCAAAGCCTTCAATCTGCTTTCATACGGTTTGTTTCTAATTGACGAAACAAATTTCGTAGCTCTGCGTTGAATCTTTTCAACATTCTCACAGTCAGACTGAAGAATTGGAGACCAAACAGGCACCGCAAATTCCAAAAGAGGACGAACAAAAGTTAAATACAAAGATCTTAATAACTTACAATCAAAACGAGCGAATGACTTCCTAATGCGACCTAACATTTGATTTGCTTTGTTTGTAGCCTCTATTACTTGATTTTTCCATTTAAGATTTGTATTGAAAATAACTCCAAGCTCTCTTTCGGTTTCTGACGTTGCTAACTGCTTACCATTAATAAAATAAGGAAATTCTTTGTTTTTATGACCATAATGCATAACAACACATTTTGATGTGTTGAAGAGAAGTAGCCAATCTTGAGTCCACTTGAAAATTAAATCTAAATCTGATTGGAGTTTCGCGGCACTAATTTCTAATACCGTTTGCGAGAAAATTTTAGTATCATCTGCATACAATTTCACAACATTCTCTATTCCTTTAGGTAAATCATTGTTATACAAAACGAACAATAGTGGACCAATCACTGACCCTTGTGGAACACCGCTAAAAATCTCAACCCAATCCGACAAAATTTCACCTTGAATAACTCGTTGTCTTCTATTTTTCAAGAAAGCTTCAACTCATTTTAGTGTCAGACCATCAAAGCCATACGCTTTCAATGTAGCTATTAGTCGTCTGTGCGGAACAGTATCAAATGCTTTCGCAAAATCTAGCAGAATCACATCAACAGGAATACTTTTGTCTAGACTCATTGAGATGAAATCTAGCGTTTCCAGAAGATTAGATGTACATGACTTTTTCTTAACAAATCCATGCTGTTCTTTAGATATAATATTATTCTTATAAAGATAGTCTTCCATTTTGGTTTGTATTATGCTTTCCATAATTTTGCAAGGAATTGAAGTTAAAGACACAGGACGATAATTGCTTGCCGTTGATTTATCACCTTTTTTATACAATGGAGTAATATTTGCTGATCTGAATTGTATTAGAAGCTGACTATTCGATAATGATTCTCTGAAAATCAAAGTTAAAGGAACAGTAAAGGCTTCTGCACAGTTTTTTAGCAATAACGTATGAAGCTTGTCTACACCACATGATCTATTCTGATTCAGGTCTTGAAATTTTTTGAAAACCATTTCATAACTAATGTCATTTGGCTCAATGTCAATATATTCTGACCAGTTTTCATTACATTCAACTTTAAAAGGAGGAAGCTCACCATCTTGTTCAATAACAAAAACATCTTGAAAACATTTATTAAGAAGATTTGATATCTCTTTCGGATCTTGCGTTAATTCATTGTTTGACTATTTTTAATGCTTTGAAAGATTCTTTGATTACTTGTTGATCATTTAGGTATTTGTACAATATTTTTGGATTCTTCTTAGCTTTTTCAAAGGCAATGTGAAATTTTAGTACAAAAATTACAGTATAAAAAATAAAAACGCTATAATTAATTTTCTAAATGTGCAAAAATGGTTCAATAAAAAGTACAATATTGTACAAATTTGTACAACCGAATTCTAAGCTCGGAAAAAACTCTGCAATTTTCTGTAAAATGCACACCATTAAAAAATATCTGATTAAAAAATGCATTAAATTGCAGAGTTTTTGCAGAGCTTGGAATTCGGTTGTACAAAATTTGTACAATATTGTACTTTTTATAGAACCATTTTTGCACAATTAGAAAATAAACTAAAGCGTTTTTATTTTTTGTACTGTAATTTTTGTACTTAAATTTCACATTGCCTTTTTCAACTAAATTCTGTTCATAAGTTAGTCTGGCTATTTTTATTTCTGATGAGACTAATTTACAGATACGTTTGTAATCACTATAAAGATTCATATCCTTTCAGTTAGATGAACAGTTCCTATATCTAAGATTCTTTTTATCTCTAATTAAGACCTTGAGTTCATTTTTTATCCAAGGTTTTGAGATAATTTTCTTTTTAAAGCCATCTGTCACTGAAATGAATCGATTACTAGGTTCGCTGACATAGAAAATTAACTCATTGTACATTTCCTGAATATTTAAATTCTCAAAAAGGTGCACCCAATCAATATTTGATAGAAAATGAGAAATTTTTCCAAAGTCAGATTTATTATAAATAAATTTTTTACAGGTATATGACGCCTTACTAACGTAATTACTCGATTTTAGTGACATGTCACTATAGTTGTGTATTCGGCTATAGTGACATGTCACTATTTATCGAACACTGGTTTTCATTTTGACCTTTTTCGACAAATGCGACATGTCACTATAGTCGAAAAAGGCCTAAAAATGACGATTTGTACAAAATTTAGTGTCTAAGTTAGTGACATGTCACTATAGTCAAAAAATTTTAAAATATCGTTTAAAAATTGTAAATTATGAGTAAAAAGTTTATTTTTGATGGATTTGTTTTTTTTTTAATAAATATAATAACATAAAGGAATATATTTGGATAATAATCCATTCTTGTAATATACAAAAATGGCCACAAAAATATTGTTAAAAGGTATATAAATTGTATTGTATATTAAAAGGGTGGATTATATATACCAAAATTTTTTTTGTCTAAATATATTTTAAAATTTTTATTCATATGGATTTTTATCTGCTGTTTCAGAAAAATATTAATATTGAACTTTATTTAGCTAAAATTTAAAAATTAAATAAGTTAAAATTAAACTTTATTTACAGCGGTTCTAATTAAAACGTAGCGCCAACGATCCGGCACAACAGTAAGACAGAATTGTCCGATCTAGGCGTTCAATATTTTATTTTAGAAAAAAATTTATTTATTTTTATTAAAAATTAAAAATGAGACTTAATTTTTTCATATGAGGTCTTCTAAATGAGAGCTAATTATCCAAAATGATTTTTTCTTTTTGAAATCTTAAAGTAAAATATTACCCAACTAGAAAATTCTCAGATGAAAAAATTAAACTTATTTTTCAATTTATAATAAATAATAAACATCTAAAATAAAATTGTATAAAATATTGAACGCATGGTCGTCCGGCAATATCCGACGGTGTGGACGGCTAGGTCGGAACGGCCAGCGGGTTGGGTCGGACGGGTCGGCTTGGTTGGTCGGACGGGTCGGTCGGTCGGACGGATCGGTCGGATGGGTCGGCTAGGTCGGCCTTGTAAGCCGATTTGGACGGACGGGTCGGATCTGCAAACTGGCCTGGACGGACGGCCGCTACGGTTGTTGTTTGGACGCGGCTTATTTAGCGTTACATTTTTATTTGAAACCTGTAGTTAAAATTAAATAAAACTCTTTATCTCAACGTACTTGTTTTTTATCCTATACATTATTCCTAAACTTAATATATTTCAAAGTATTAATTTTAACATCAGTAAGTAAATAAGATGTTAAAATCGAAAATAAAGCAGGATAACCGAATATGTCGTGCATATTCAATGGAATTCAAAAGAGCCGCAATTAGACATTACGAAACAAAAAGAAATTTAACTTATAGTTTTATCCTTAAATTTTATGTTAGTTGATTGATTCTATAAAAAGGGATTGATTGTTTTAATTGGTAACTAAACACGCCTCTTCAAGAGAAACTTAAATCAATTAATCAATTTATTTTTTTACTTAAATTTTTTCAAGGATTGTCTTGGGAATTTTTTTTCAATTGGGTGTATGTAATTTCCTGTTCATGGAAAATTCTGAACATCCTGAACATAATTTAAATAAATTAAAACTTTTTGTCCTTATTAACATGTCGAAATTTCTAGGTAGAATTTTTTTCCAGATCACCAGCACCATCAAAGTCGCATATTTTTTAAAATAGAACTGGACTCAGGCATTTTTTAAATGCATTGCTCTTATTAAATCTAGTTCCTAAAAAGATGTTTGTTTTTCACGTGAAAGATGTAAAAACTGGATTTATGGAAATTGTTTGCCAAAGAGTTTCAAACAATTTTATTGTCCAAACTGTAAATAACTGTAATAAACCAATTCCTCAGTCATCAAGACGAGAGGTAACTTAACATTTTGTTAAGTTACAAGCGTTAATAGTGTACGTGGAAAGAGATATACGAGCACACTTTTCCTCTTATATAAAGACATTGTTTCTTTTATTAGTTGATTTTTTGAGAATAAGTTTATAAGAATAATAAAGTATTTCCCCCCACTTAACGTTTCTCATTTACCCCAACGGCCTTTTTCGGCCAAAATCCCCATCCATTACATTGGTGCCCACAAGTGAGTCTCAGATTATATTTGCTCTGAGAAACTCTTGTCAATGTTTTCTTCGTTAGAACATAATTTCATCGTAAGTCACGGACCTTCTACGGGGCGCAGACAAATTAGTCCTAAGTCGCGGACTCATGAGGCGCAACTAATTTGTCAGAAGTCGCGATGCCCAGAAGGGTCCACTCAGACATCACATTTTCAGCATACAGAAAGGACCAGGGAACGATGCTATTTGTTATTCTAGCTGTAAGTCGCGTTCCCGAAAGCGGGGTGCAGACAGATTAGTCCTAAGTCGCGGACTCATGAGGCGCAGATTAATTTTTCATAAGTCGCGTTCCCAAAAGCGGGGTGCATGCAGAATTAATTTCATACACATTACAGACATAGCGATGCATAGCTAAGTCTTACATTCACACACACTATATTTAAAAACACGCTTTCACATTATAAATAAAACGTTGTTTGGGGGTAATATTCTTAATCATTCTTATAAAGCACATTGTTAAAACGTTTTAAACTCAATCAACACTCAACCACGCAGATCCATTTTAATCAACCCCTAGGATGGGCCTGTCGGATATCTTCAAAGTGGCAACACATAAGAAACAGAGGAGCAACAACGTCACATTCGTCTGTAACAACAAGGGCAACAACGTACCCAGCGAACTACCTCTAGCTTTGTGTGTTTAACGGTCCAACAATGGTGTCTGCAGCGCCGACAATATCAAAACCGAAAGAATGCTACCAGAGTATTAATCAGTCACGTTCAAACTGCCCAAAACTTAGACCAAAATGTTATCCCATCCCGCCCAGTGCCCAGATTGACAATTTAAATTGACCTAATCAATATTAACGAGTTTGAAGATTAAGTCCGTTAATTTTTTTTTATAATTCATGTGACGAATTTTATTTGAAAGGGGAGGTGTTGTACTAATCGATGAACAAAATAACAATTGATCGTTCGTTGTACCATATAACGAACGAGAACTAATTATGCAACAAGAACATGCATCAAAATGGAGTGGACACCTAAAATAAGAGAAAACGTTTAACAAGATCCGACAGAATTTTTCTGGCCAAAATATTCCGACGCAATAAAAAACGTTTATAAACAACTGCGGGCCATGCCAAAGGTCAACAGCTGGACGAAAAATCAAAAAATAAGACCAATAAAAACGTCCAGAACAAATAACAAATATTCTTTGTATCATAGACCACTTCACCAAATGGATGGAGTTATTCGCAATACAAAGCGCCGAGGCCAAAACAGTGGCAAAATATCTCTTTACGTTTATCTTTGGGAACGGCATATCGGAAGCTGTACTGACCGAACAAGGAGCAAATTATCAGTTGGCTTTGATCGAATAAATATGGAATCCTATTGACCTTAAAGAACTGAGAACATCGCCTTTTTCGGCCAAAATCCCCATCCATTACATAAAATAAAAATATTTTAGAATTTTTAGACAATAGCTTTTTTTAATTTTATAGTACAATTTCTGATTTTATATTCTTGCGTAAAATTCGTTAATTACTTTCTCGTTATCCATACAAAAACTAATAAAAAATAGCAAAATTATTTAAAAAATCATTTTAAGCCTTTTTGTTGACTATAGTGACATGTCACTAACTTAGACACTAAATTTTTGTGAAAATCGTAATTTTTAGGCCTTTTTCGACTAAAGTGACATGTCGCACTAGTCGAAAAAGGTCAAAATGATAACCAGTGTTCGATAAATAGTGACATGTCACTATAAATAGAGCGACATGTCACTAAAATCGAGCAATTACGTTAACATTGTTTTTGAGAACAAAATTGAAAAAGATAACCAGATGTCCTTTATTAATGTTGCAAAGAACAAATTTTGTATCGATTGCATTCACACTGCAGGGCTGAGTCGTGAAAATTAAATCCAAAGTATTGACAGCTTTTTCGTTTGACATTTGAAAAGTTGGGATATTTACATGCTGATATAGAAAAGTATCGCTGAGTGTCTCTCTGAATTTATGTTCTAGTCCATTTTCGTTTAAGATTTCTGACATACAGCCATTTGACCAGATGATTGATGGAAAGTTAAAGTCACCCATTATTAGAAGATCCTTATAATCTCTTTCGTCCACATAGTCTTTAGCTTGTTTGAAGACTAAATCGAAATCGTTCATATCAACAAAATCGTTTGGCCTATAAAGACAGCCAACTAAATATTTTTCACAGTTAAAATTAACTACAACCCAAATTTGTTCTATTTTACTTAAATTAAAACCTGCATCATTTTATTCAAATGAGCCGATTTTTTCATCAATGTAGAGACATTCACCACCGCCTCTTCGTCCATCACTTCTGTCCTTTCTGTACAAATTGCATCCTTTAACGTTCGTAATTGAGATGCTCTTGAACCAAGTCTCACTAACCGCTACAATTTGTGGGCTATATGTTTCAATAACAACACTGAATTCATCTAGTTTATTGTCCAAAGAATTAGCATTTAAATACATACATTTTAAAGATTCGTGACTATCTACACGTGATGGCGCTTCTGATGAACGATTATTGCTTCTTGAATTTGACGATCTGATTTCCACGGATGCCATATCGAAAGGGCGAGTCTTGTGAAAGACCATTATTTGCTTCATTTCTTTGTTTTCTCAATTCATAGTCTAAAGCTCTTTCGGTTTCAGTCAAATCTAGACTAAGATAAACAGATTTGAAAATATTTGAATCTCTTCGCAGCTAGTAGTAGTGGATTTCTGTTTGCTTCTTCTTTGAGTTCTACTAGAATTGGTCCTGGTTTACTTTGGTCTTTAGATCTCAAACGTCTCGAATACGCCGGCTTGATATCACTTTTTCCCATAGTGGATAGAATTTAATTGATTTTTGCTCGATCTTCTGCTTTCTTATCTGCTAAAATCTCTTTCTTTGATTCTGGCACACCATAAATAATCTCACTTTTTTTTTTCTATTTCTTTCATTCATTTCGCTAATGGTTGCATTATCTACAGCTATCTGATCCGCTGGTTTTATAGCATTTTTTGTTCCTTGTTTTACCGTTTGAATCCACTACTGTTGTTGGATGAGTTTGCTGATTTATTTGCTGCTGACAATTCAGATTTCAGTTTATTTATTTCAATGTCTTTCTCCTTTTCTCTTTCTTCTAGAAGTTTCACATGATTTGAAAGCTCCAGGACGAATTTCGAAATATTACCACACCATTCATGCAAAGTTTTCGAGTGCCCAGATACGACACCTTGTCCAAACGTTGGCCAGTTTGTTTCAAGCAAAAAATTTGAGTCCATTTGACAAAACTGCGTGCTTTTTATTTTGATTCACTTGTGCTTTTCCTTTCCTGACTTTTGGCTTACGTGTGCTTATTTAATTATAATTTTAATTTTAATTTAAAATTTTCTTTGGATTAAGTTTGCACACTTTGAAACCTTATAAGTATTTTATCGTATATTGACTTCTCCTTCATATGTCTGAATTCTTTAACATTATTATTCAAATTGAATCAACAAGCTAGTCCTTATTTATTTTCAAGACTGATCAACACTTAATTTATTTAATTATTTAAAAATAAAAATACATTAGATTTTTTAAAAAAAAATCCAAATTCAAAAAATAAGAAATATGATTTAATTTAGATTAAATTTTTTAATTCAAATTTAATATTTTTAAAATGAATCAAATTTATAGAATAATTTGCACACTCTATTGTAAAAAAAGTTTATATTATTAATACAGACACCTTAAAGTGATTAAAAGTAAAATTGATTTTTTCAATTACAAAATTAAAAAAAAAAAATAAGTAAAGGTCATTTTACCAAATTTTGATTTACACTACCTTGTACAGATAAATCTGAATTCCACAAACTCCATTTTAAATTTGTTGAATGATTTGTTTGAAGTTGATCTTTTAAGATTGTAGGTGCATTATCAAATTTCAAAATGTTAAATGAAAAAGTTAATAATTTTGATAAAAAACGAGGCTAAAAGGAAAATAAAAAATATTTTCCTAGGAAATTGTTTACAGTATTAAAGTCTTTACCAAAAAAATTGAATTTAATAAGTTTGTCTTAATGAGTGTAATAAAAATAAAAATCTTTTTAAGTTTAGACTTGCTGAAATATATAATTATTGAAAGACAATAGGCAAAATAAGGTAAGATGAAAGTATAAAAGTTGAATTTTAACTGATAATGATAAGTAAAATAGCCTTTTTTGAAAAGGGTTTTTTTAATCAAAAGAAATAAATTAAAGTCATGTTTAATTATTATGGACGATGGGAGTGTTACTCTATTTGTTACAAACATATCAAATGCTTTGGCACAATTTGTGTCTAGTTTGTTGAAATTACATTAGTGTAATGAAGATGTTCCCCGACTTTTTATTTGTTTTAATTTAATTTTATTTATTTTAATTTTATGTGTTAAAAAGTTGAAGAAAAATACTTCATTCGTTATTTTAATATTTTAACATAAATATAACTTTAATTTTTTTACATAACATATTACACTTTTTGAAATAAAGAATATTTTTAAAATAAACTTAACTTTTTCTTTTACTTGTTTTATCCGAGCGGCTTAGTTCTTAAGTCTCTCGTTAAACTAAAGGAAGACTGAATAAGTCATCCAGAGTTCTGAACAAGAACTCGAATCTTTTGGATATTTCAATAAATATCAAAAGATAGGAGTAGTAGACTTACTGCTTCGAAGAGCTGCCGAATAGGTGACTCTATAATCGGAACCAGCTGAAAAGTTAATTCAAGTTGGTTAATGACCAACAGACTATAAACAGAACCAACTGATTGGTTCTAGGCTCTGGCTGAAAAAGTCATCCATACGAGGCTGCATAAGTCTCATAGGGATTTATTAGGATATTTAAGAAAAAGCACCCGCATAATTACATTTAGGTATTATTCACGTATCCGTCTCATTGTCAAGAAAAAACCCATCCATCGGCATTACATTTGGATGCAATTGGTTTAATAAAAATTTTAAACTTTTTCATAGAAAGTTATGTCAACATCTGTAAATAATTAACATTTTTATTCTTTAATTAACCAAGGCAAGTCATTTAAAAAAAAAAAAAGGAACCAGTACAGAACGTGTAGGACTCCAAGTTTCAATTCTTTTGGTAAAGAATATCTTTTTTTTAGCTTTATAAGTTGTAAATATTTGAATATTATATGTGAATATTTGTCGAATTAAACTAAGCAGTTCTCTTTATACCAAAACTAAAATATGATACTCTTTCAAACATTATGCATCACGAGGTCTTTTATTAATTGACTCGAATTTTTGAATTTAGCAGGAGAATTAAATCATTCATAACATCACCCCTATTATTCTCTTATTTTAATATTTTTGTAAAGGAAAATTTTAATTTTTAATTACATTTTAATGATCATTATCAAAAAAATTATAAAAATTTATATAAAATTTTTTTTTAAAAATAAAAATTTAAAGCATGAAAAAATCTCCCTAGTTTTAGTATTACAATGTTTGAAATAAAAAAAGCCAACAAATTAGAGACGCAAATTAAAAAAATGGTTATTGCTTATCTTAAGAAAAAAACCCAAAAAAAACCCTTCTTATTTTCTAATTATTATTAGATTTTTAAAAATTTATTAATTTTATTTAAATTAGGGTAAAGGTGGCTTTTTATTACGTAATCTAGTTTTTATTAAATTATCTCTCATCATTTTCAGTAATTAAATTTTGAGTTATTATTAAATACCAATCAAAGCTTTTAGGCTTAAAATAAATTAATTGTTTATTTTATAAAAATAGATATTTAGAAAAAATGAAAAGAAAGTTAAATAAGATATCAAAATTAAATGAAATTAAAACTTAGTTTAGAAAACAAAACTAGTTTAAATAAAAAAAAAATTATATTAAAATTGAAAACATTGAAGCTCTGATGCGTTGATGAGAAATAAACCAAAATTTTAATTTTCAATTCAGAGATAATTAATAAAGAGCTAAATTTCAGTCATATAACAGGATAGATTATTTGTATTACAAAAAAATTTCATTCAATGAAAAATATCAACGTTTTAAATAGCCTTACAAATTATTAGTGATGCTGGTTATTGACTGCTTGGTTAAACAATATTGTAAATTTTGGTTAACAAATGTCCGGTAAGCAAAAAATTTTTTAACCAAAATTCGGTTTTCCAAAAATCTAGTTAGCCAAAATTTAGTAAACCAAAAATCTGGTGGGCCATAAATTGGTTGACCAAAAATTCGGTCAGCCAAAAATAAAGATAAAAATTGTTTATGTAAATTTTAGTTTGGGTTTAATTAATTCAAATAAATTCTTATTTAGTAAAAAAAATAATTCATTTTTATGGTTAATTGAAAAGGATTCTTCAAGATTAAATTAAAATAAAAAACTATAATAAATTTTTTAATTAATTACAAAAAAACTTTAATGAATTTAAAAATAATCACTCGAAATTTAAATATCATCTTCCTTTACTACTAATTTTGTTTCAATAAACTTTAATCCAGGTATTATCATACCAGTAGTCACATAAGTTTCTCTACTCATTGTTTTACTCAACTTATTAAAAGGACCCAAACATTTTAAAGTTTGAGTAAGAATCTCTAACTCATCTTGATTTAATAAATTTAAAGCAAGATGTCTTTATTCTGGTAAGTGAAAAATTTCGTAAATGTAATTATTAAGTTTTAAAATACGGTTAAGCATTAAATTAGTAGAATGCCATCTAGTAGAAACATCTTGAGTGAGCATTAAAACATTTTCATAATTTTTCTGATATTTTTCTAAAAGACATCTTAGCTGGGAAGAATGATTAAACGAAGTCACTATAGATTTTGATTTTGACATTATTATGGCCAACTGTTTAAAACTAAATTTTGGATCATTTTCTTCGCACTCATCTAATTGGCTAGGTCGGAAAGAGTTACAGTTATTCAATACTTTTTTTACAATTAGCAAGAGTATATGTCCCATGCAACGGATATGAAGACAACCAATTTCTTCTTTCATAAGTCTAGATACTTTAACTACCGTACTATTGTTATCTGTAACAATTCTAAAAACTTTTTCCGTGATTCCATACTCACTCAAAATCTCAAACACAATTTCTTTTATGTCTTCAGCACGGTGTCTTTCAGTCATACATTTAAAGCCTAAAGAAAATGATCTGAATGCAAAGTTTTCTAGATAATGTCCTGAAATTGAAAGATACGTATAATTCTGACATGATGTCCAGATATCATTTGTTAAACTTATAAAATGAATTGATTTTAGAACATTCAAAAATTAATTCTTTTGAATTGAATAAACATCATTCATTGTTGATTTTATTCGAACCTTAGTAGGAATTACATAATCCTTGTTTAGCATGCGACAAAACTGTATGAATTATTTGTTTGTAAGAAAAGTAAATGGCAAATAAGCGAAAATAATGAATAAGAGAAGAATCGTATCAGTTTTGATTAAATTTTCTTCTCCTAATTTTCTTTTTTCATTGGCAACAATATTTCATTAATTGACTCTAAATGTAGGTCTAAATTTGTCTTTGACGTCGATGTTGAAAAATACTTTTCTATTTCTATCTTTTCGCACTCAATGCATTGAAGAACTTTAAAAACTTGATTACGATCTGCTCTTTCAGCTTGCTTAAAAAATGAGTTTGTGTTTAGGTCTAAGTTAGTTCCACAATTTAAACTCAATTCAAACGCTTGTTTTTCAATTGCTGTATCATTATTTGTTAAGAAATTTGCCAAATTTTGCTGGCTATGTTCACTTGCACTTGAAAAAGAATCAAGAATTGTTCTTGGACAAGATGGAGCTGATAATGTTCTGTTCATTTTTTTCCTAGTTATCCTATTTGGCTTATGATTCATTTTTTGAGAAGTAAATTATAAAAAAAATTATTAGCAATTAATATTGGAAAATTTAAAGAAAATAAAAGGATTCCTTATTCTTTAACAATAATAAAATTAAAATTTAGCCAATTTTGTTATTTTAGGTTTCCTGAATTTTGAAGAATGCTTGTAAGCATTGTTCAACTTTAGTAACTTTGTTTTTTTACTAAAAGAATTTGTTTAATTTTTGGCTAGGAGGAAAAGTCCGACAGAATTATGTAGAAAACTAAACAAGTCAATTCGCTATGACTAAAAAAGACTCAGAACAGATTTTGTAAGCTAACGGGTAATCTTCGAAAATTAATTTTCGATAAAATAACAGATAAAAAGTAGAATTGTTGTTAAATAAGAGGATTCAAAAAAAAGTTTAAGGATCTTCATCAGAAAATCAATTCAATTTTTAAAAGAGAGCTTTATTTGTTTATTTTGTTCAACCAGCCATTCCTAGACTCATTTTTCAGATCTCTTTAATTTTAGTTATAATTAAAGGCAACTTTTAGACCAACAACATCTAAAAGAAAAATTACCAGATGTGTTCGACTTGAATTAATATGAATAACTAATAATTAAATCTTTAACCAAATTTTGGCTAACCGAATTTTTGGTAAACCAAATTTGAATAAAAATTCAAAAACAAAAACGTCGACTGATCTTGAAAATCATGCAATTTCATATTTCTTATTAATTTATTTATTTTAATTTATAAAATTTCAATTTCAATTCTATATTAAAAAAAAGAACTTGAATTTTAAATAAAAATTTAAATGACAATAAAAGGCGTTAATATTCAGAAAAAATTGAATAAAATTTTATTCGATCAATTTAATTTTCAAATATAAATCAAAATATAACTAAAAAGAATAAATAAAAAACTTTATGAAATTTTAATAATCAGTAATGTTAACTTAACCGTAATTAAATTCAAACGAATAAAAAGAAACAGTTTTAAAAATTAAAACCAAAAAAAAACTTTTCAAAGAAATCAAATAAAATGTCATCAAAGCTATCGGTTTGCTTGTATGCTATGATTTTAGACTTTACAATATTTTATTTACTTATTTTAGGTAGTTTTTCATTAAAAAATACTATATTTTATTAACTTATTTTAAAAGGCTTTATAATGACTCTTTTTTATGGAAAAATCAGCGTTAAAAAAGACTTTTCCCCTACATGTAAAATGGATATCAATTATACGTCTATTATCACTAGTCAATCTTCAACTACAAGTACTGGATCACTATCAATTAATCCTGATGATTCCATATCAACAAGCACTGATACAGTGATAACTGTTCCAAATCAATCTTTAATTCCTGGCACTGAACAAATATTAAGTATTATGTTAATTTGTATTGAAAATTTAGAAGGCTTTTTATTCAATATTTTTCACTCTTCCTTATTAAATCAGATATTTTCATTTTAGCGTTTAAATTTTATTTATTTTCAATTCTTCGGAAATTGACAATGAAAAATTTACAATTAAATAAATATAAATTTTGAATATGCTCAACAAAATTTCCAATGCACAATTTGAACGCATCGAAAGTTTAAGAATTTTATATTTATTTTTATTATTTATTATTTTTATCAATATTTTTTTTCAAAACTTTCAAAATTATCATTTCAAAAATATTTTCAATCAAATCAATTCTATCTAATTATTATTTTTAAGTAGATGGACAAGTTGGTTCATTTTGCAATAATGATAGTGATTGCAGTGGTCAATTGTTATTGCCAGATAATAGTACCATTTCAACAACTAGATGTACAGACAATAAATGCGAGTAATTTTTCTAAATAAAAGTCAATATAAATTCAAATATTTTAAATTTAGATGTAATGCACCTAAGTATACGGTAATTGGTTACGATCCTGAGTATAGATGTCACATAGCTAATGGTGAAAGCTATGTATGCACTAATGACTTAGAGTGTCAATTTAATTGTAATTTATCCAGTAAAAAGTGTGCTGGTGTTGCTGGTAAAAAATAAGCCTAATCCTGGATGAACAACAAATTGATAAAATTATGGGCGTTAAAATTATGTTTTTTAACAGAAAATAGAGATTTCTGTCCATATTTTTAAACTTTTATTTTATGTTTTCAAATATAATCTTAAATTTTACAATCAAAATACTAACTAAATAAAATATTTTTCTCTAGAAAGAAAGTACAAAGAAAGTCAAAAAGAAACATAATATAATTAATTACCAAGAAAATTTTTAAAATTTCTAATCAAAACTTTTATATAAACACATACTTCAAATATTATTGAACCACTTTAATAGTCACAGCATCATCTGAATATATTTTACTAGATATTTTATTTTCGACTGTTAATTCTGTACTTCGAAAATAATTACTTTCTGTTGTGATTAATTACTTTTTGTTGAAAAAATAAAAATTCTATTTTGAGCAAAAAAAACTTACTTAACAAGTTGAAATTAATTAGTTTTTGTTTATTTTTATTTAGTTTCGTTGAAAATTATTTATTAAATTTTACATTATTTAATTTTGAGTTTAAAAAAAATTGAATAAAAATAATTAATTTATCGTATTTATCGAAAGTTGTTGATTTGCAAACCGAGTGCAAGAAGTTAAATTTACTTGTAATAGTATTTGTTCATCAGTTAAAATATACAAAAACTAATTAATTTCAACTTGTTAAGTAAATTTTTACTGTCCAAAGTGTAATTTTTTATTTTTTCAACAATAAGTAATTAATCTCAACA
Organism: Brachionus asplanchnoidis; assembly: GCA_025491095.1. Taxonomy (NCBI): domain Eukaryota; kingdom Metazoa; phylum Rotifera; class Eurotatoria; order Ploima; family Brachionidae; genus Brachionus; species Brachionus asplanchnoidis. Next base: position 137,849 of record JAILYF010000008.1, on the reverse strand, counting down.
GAAAGTAATTATTTTCAACAATAAATTTACAACTAATTAATTTCAACATGGAGGTAATATATTCTCTTTATTTTCATATCTGAAAATTTTGTTTCTAAAAAAGGTTAATGAGTATCCATTGTTAGGACTGGTAGAGCGGTTCCAATTTTAAAGCTGGTTTTGAAACCAGTTTCAAAGGAACCGATCTACCAGCCCTATTCATGGTCAATTACAAAAATATCACCGCTGCTTGTAATAAATGCATTTCGCGAGTCTCCATACAAAAAATGATTTAATCATTTATTTGTTAATCTTTGGATTAAAAAAAAATCAAAATTCAAAAATAAAGTGAAATATAATAAAAATTAAAAAGAAGAAAATTAAAATATATAAATTGAATTAAAAAAGAGTAACAGCTTACACATGTTTAAATATTTGAGAGTTCAAGAAAAAAAGAAAAAATTCTTAGGTAGCAATTATACAATGGAGTTGGATATTCGATAAGTCGGTTTTGTGAATTTTATATACATATTTCTTATATAGAATTTCATATATAGAAATTCTTCATTCTTTAATAAATTAAAATAAAAGTTAATAAAAAATATTAGAAAAAATACTGCAACATTGTGCAACATACTTTGTTGCACATTTTCAACCTAAAATAATTCTTCTCATGTAAAAAATCACAAAAAATATAGAATCAATAAGATTTAAATATATTATTGAGTTGATTTACTATTAAAAAAAAATGAAAATTTTATTTTAGATAAAAAAGGTGCATCAAAGTATTTGCACTATGTTGCAGTATTTTTTCTAATATTTTTTATTTACTTTTATTTTAATTTAATTTATTAAAAAACGAAGAATTTGCGTTCAATTTGTATTTGAAATTCACAATACCGATAAATCTTGATCCGAAACCTTCTTTATAATCTTCGACCATTTTGACAACTAATAAAATTGAATGACAGTCCTGTCCTCACACATCTCTAACTAAACTAGATAAATCCCTGAAAAAAAATTTTGACCACTCTTTTACAGTCCATCTTTGTCGTATTTTGAAAAATTTGGCAAGTCCAAAAAATAAGCATTTTTATAGCAGTATATGACTTTTTATTTTTCTTTAATATAATTTTTGGTGCAGTTTCTTTTCTAACAGTTACATTATTAAACTTGTAGGATTGACTCTGAGCTTTCTAAAATATGTGACTCATCTTAACAGAATTAGAAAATGTAAATATCAATTTTTTTATTATTAAAAATTCAATCAAACATTAAAAACCAAATATTATATCAAATATATTCTAAAACTAGAAATAATTTTAATTTACAAATCAAAAGCCGAAGAAAAAAAAATCATCTAATAGCTGGCATCTAAAAATTGACAAATTTCTTTTTCATGATTTGTTACCCATTTTATATTTGATTTTATTTGATCTAATGCATACTCTACCGAATTGGTAGCCGCGCCAGCTCCATTCGACAAAATTTCCCCAATTTTTTCCAATGCATCCTTGCTATTTGTTCCTACAGCCAAACTCTCAATTATACAACTCATTATAAATGCATCATGAGAATTCCTTAATTAATTTAATTCAAATTTAAAATAAAAATTTAAATTTAAATTTGTACAATTTTAATAGTTGTTCCCAATGCTTGTTCACAAAATTAAAATAAACACTTCTTGAAATGGGCGTCAAAGTAAAATAGGTGTAAATGCGTCGAATATCCGACTTACGAATGATTGTCTGATTTTCATCAAGCGTCAATTCCAATAGCCTTTAATTAATAAATTAAATAAAATTGTTTCAATTTTTTTTCAAATAATTAATTTTACATTTTAAGAATCCAAGTTTCTCTGTTGCATGCCAAAGCTTGAAATATTATGTTCTGCTCGGCTGGTATTGAGTTGATCGTTTTGTTGAATAAATCCAGCCAATTTTTGTTTGTGCCATATTTTATACCAGAACAATAAACAGCTTCGACAACATGTTTTTCTGCTTGACTTTATATAGATTTTTTTGTCATTATTAATTTAAAAAATAAACTATTAAATTGTTCACAAAGTACCTAGTTCCATTCATGTACTGGTCAAATTTGGCCCTGGCTTTTTTGACAGCGTCTTCAATCTCAAAATAAGAAGCATATTTGATAACATGATTTCTCAATAGACGCTGCATAAAAGTTCCCTTGTCGTTCCATCCAAGTGTTCTATAAATATCATTTATTTGTCTGGCACAATATTTCTGTGATTTAGAAAAAAAAACATTAAAAATGATTAAAAAATAATTAATTTTAATCTATACTTGAAAAAGACCATAGCATGAACTTGACGACAACATGTTATCAAGGTAAGTTATTGATTTAAAAAATGATTTCCATGGAACAAATTCTGTCTCTTTGTTTAGATATGATGATAAATCTAGTGCAAGTGGATAATCAATCAAGCCAACTCTGTATTCAAAATTATTAAATTAATTTTAATTTTTTTATCGCTTTTAAATTTAAAACCTTGCCAAAGTAAAAGAGTCATAAATTAGAGCTGCACGTTCAGTTGGAGTAAAAAACGAATGATCAGTTTTTAATTGTTTGATAATAAGTTTCCAATTGTTGATATCATAATTTGTTCTGAAGTATCCCATAAAGTCCAAATTTCCAAATATCCATTTGCTTTTACTTGATGGCACAACTATTTCATTATCTGTTAAATTAAGCCATATGATTTGTTTGTCAGTTGGATCAGAATCAAATTTATATGTAAATGGTATAACCCATTTGTAGTTTTTTTTAACTTTTGACTGCGATAGCAAAAAATACTCTTGATGAAGTTTATAAGTAATAGTTGATTGATTTGTATTCTCAACTCTAGTCACATGTATTATGGGATATCCTTCTTGCGTTATCCAATTTGTCATTATTTCTGATATGTTGTATTTGTAGTTTACAGTCTAAAGATTTTTTTTTAATTTATTAAAATAAAAATAAATTGTTAGATGAATCAAAATTTCACTATTTAATTTATCATAAAAAATTTATTTAAAGATATTTTGGAAAAAAAAACAATTGTGCTCATACTAATGTGGATAATCCTCAAGGACATTTTTGACTGATTGCAAATTGTTTAATGATGCAAAATAAGATTTTTTAGTAGTTAGATCAGAACAATTCGTCATTGATACCTAACAGGAAATAAATGAGATGGCCACGGAATAAGCTTTGGCGAGTATTTATAAAATAATTTTTTTTTCTTCACTTAAGTTCTTGATAGGTAATTACTTATAAATTATAAATTTCATTTTAGATATTATTTTTAAAAAGAAGAGTACAAATAGAATTTTGATTTTTTTCATAATTTTTTAATTAAATTTATCAAAATTGTGTTTATTTTATTCTTTAAATTTGAATATCAAATTTTAATTTAACAAATATTTTTGTAAAATTTTTTTTTGGATTAAACTAGGTTTATCTGATAGTTAAATAAATTGTTCAATTATTTGCAAAATTTTGCCTTAAATTCTTTGATAGATTCCGAAAAGCATTTCGAACTCAGAAATTTATATCATTTGACATAAAAGTTTTTTTTTAATTTTAAATTGATTTTATTCTTTAAATTTGAATACATTTAAAAAATTTAATCAATTCTGAAAATTTAAAGAATAAACTTCTTGTTTGAACGAATACTTTTTATTCATAGCAACAATTTTTTGTAAAAAAGACTTAAGTTAAATGTCATGTTGAAATAACATTTGAAAAATTCATGATAAATTTGGTGTTAACTTAGAAATTTATTTAAAAAAGATTATTTCGAAGGCGAAGAATTGGATAAAAATATGCGAATAAACTAAGTTCACATTAGATAAAAAATCAAGAAAATTTGAAAACTATTTCGGAATAAAATTTTAATTTTGATTGATTTTTATTTTACTAATCTAGTTAATTTTTTAAAATAAACCATAGAAATAAAATTTAATTTAGAATTTTCAACAAGACTATTAATCAAATTAAAAGGTCTTTTTTGTCAAGTGATGGCTAGTCCAACTTATCCGAACTGTGATCATGTACCTAGCGAATCGAATAGATTTTTTTCAAATCAATCAATAAATTCAATCACTAATACTCGATTTAACTTTAAGAACATTTTACTTTGGACCATTTTGATTTTTATACTCATTTTTTCATTATTCAACATTATTTTAATCTATAAACTATTTATAAGTATCTATAGACCAATGGCTATTTTGGTCATCATAGTAATTTTGGCCAAATTTCTAAACATAAAGATTTATCCTTTTGATGATTTGTATTCAAGGATGACAAAAAAATGACATAATTACCTCCGTAAAAACTTGCCATAATTCGTTCATATCACAATTAGAAAACATGTATTTATTAATATGATTCTTGCAATAAAATAAATTAGAAAAAATAAATTTTTTTTTAATATTTAATTACTCTCAAAGCCTGGCGAAAAAGATCATCGCCAATAAAACCTCTTAGCATTCGAAGCACACTGAATCCTTTTTCGTAGGATATTTCATCAAAATATTGCTGCACTTGAGTCGGATCGTCCACATGAGTTGAGACTGGATGTGAAGTTTCGACTGAATCTTTTTCCATTACATTAAATATGTCATGTACAACCAATGTTTCGAGAACGTTAAATTCTGGCTTTATCTTATCCATAGCCAAATACATTAAACTGTTGGCAAAAGCTTCATTCAGCCAAACATTGTCCCACCATTTAAATGTAGCCATATTACCAAACCACTTAAAATAAATAATTATCAAAAAATATTTTTAAAGATGCATATTTTTTTTTTAATACTGAATGAGATATTTCATGGCAAATGACCAGCACAATAAAGTATTCATCTTCAAGCAACGACTTCTCTGCGTCGTACAAAAGAGCAGATTCTCTTTTGAAAAAAAAAATTCAAATTAATTTCTTTTTATTTTAGACTAAGTTCCAACCGGTAAAGTACAAGACCCCAGTTTTCCATTGCTCCAGCATTGAAGTCAGGTGCAGCAAAATGATCTTTCAATTTTTTCAATAAATTAATTTAATTATATCATTAAAGTAATTATTACCTGATTTAGAAACAACTTCTTTAATTTGAAAATAATCCTCAAAGTAAACATAAGCTTTGGGAATAATATCCAAGGCATATTGAGTATTATTTGCATAATCATCTCTAGCCCATACACTTATCTATTTTAAAAATTAATTTTTTTTTTAGATTTTAAAAATTAATTTTATTGCTTTCAAATTGTTGGGACCAATTGTTGAAATTGGTTTGAAATCAGAGACTGTAAATGCAAGCAAATAAGTTGACATTATTGGAGTGATATTGAATATGGTTCGTGACCATTTATCATCTAATTTAATTTTCATTATTTCTTCCATGTTGGACAAAGCAGTAAATTCTTTGAGAAATTAAAGATTTGGAAAAAATATTTATTAAATTCTTTTTTTATTCAATTTACCTGAATGGTGTTCAATGCGTATTTGAAATTGAGCTTTTAAACTTGGCTCATCAAACGAAGGAAACACTTTTCTTGCTTCCAAAGGCTGCAATTGAGACACAATTATTGTTCTTTGTTTAGTTAAATAAAATAAAAAATAAATTTTTCTTAATTTATTTTTTTATATTACTTGGTCACATTATTGGTCACATAAGTACTGTAGTAAATTCCTTTCAAATTATTTGTAATAGTCGAATTATAATTTTCAAAAATAATCTCATAATTTTGATTTTCTAAGAACTTTTGACCATTGTCCAGATGAAAAATAAAATACGAATAGAAAGCATTGTAGGAGACGTTTTTTATTTGAAGACTTTGACCAAGCTCATCATTGTACAACAAATTGTAAATTTTAACACCAGAAAAATCATAGACCAAATTTGGATCCGAATGAACTACCGCATAAGCAATTGACTTAAAACACTTGAATTTAATTGATGTGGTTCCATTGAATAATCTATCATGAACATTGATGCGTAGATTTATTTCGTACAAATAAGGCTTTAGATTAGATGGCAGCCTAGAATCATTCCAGTTCGCGACCAAATACTCATCGTCCAAAATCTCAACTGAAGTTTGAAGTCTAGATTGGGTGGTCTTTGGACATGGCGACTTTTTGCTAGACAAAGAAGAATTGATAGCGGCATTTGAATCACATATTTTGTATCGAACGAAACAAAATATTAGACCAATGGCCAGGATGATGCACATAATGGATAGGGCCAAAATCAAGCGGTTTTTGCCAGACTTTTCTGGTTCTTTGATTCCAACATCAGGCTCATTGTTCACCATCTTACCATCACCCATCAACTTGACTCTAACAGTTGTATCCAAATTATTAGACATTATTAAACTCTAAAATTTTCATTCGAAAAAAAATATTTTTTTTTTAAATAATCCTTACAAATCACCTTAAAACAAAAAAAATAACTTCTAATTTTTCAATTAAGCATTTCATGCATCTTCATTATCTTAATTAGAAAACTCTTGTTATTTTTCATTTTGATTTTAATTTTATGGAAATTTTGATGAATTGATCCTATTGTTCAATAGAACTTTTCTTTTTTTTTGTTGCTTTATTTTTTGATAAATGAAAATTAGCCTTTTTTAATTAATTAATTAATTAATTAATAGACAGTCCTGTGTTACAAATAATTTGAAAGCTTTTATTATTAAACTTTTAGTTTAATTATTTCCACCGTCACAAAAAGAAAGAGACATTCGACTGACTGAAGGCAGGATATAGACTAAATATAATAATAATTGTTCCAGGGTAATTATAAAAGCCTAATTATAAGCCGTAAGAGCCGAAATTATATAATTCCTTTTTATTTAAATTTAATTAATTTTTAAAAATAAACGAACATGACAATCTCTTTTTTTTGTTACATCTATAAAGATTTTTGTTGTAAAAGGTATCAATCAATTGCTGAGACTGTTTAATCTCGTTGAATTTAGAATAAAAACTCTGCTTTATACCAACTAAAAATACAGTTAATAAATCATTTAATGGAGCTGCCGGTCGATTGATACGCTCTCAACACTCAAACGCAAACATTTTGGCAATTAAAGGATGCATAATTGATTGAGTCTTTTATCAAGTAAGGAAAAGCTTTTAAAAAAAAATTAAAAAAAAAATTTTGCTTAGAAATAAATTTTATTAAAGCTAAAAATTCGATTTTTAAAAAAAAAATATTGCGTAATATTCAAGGTTTTTAAACAAAAATGTGCTTTATCTTTAATCGTCTTGCATGATGCTTAGAAATTCTTCAAAATTAACTTAAATGATCCATTAAAAAATTGTAATTAAAATATTTCATAATAATTACTCTCTCCATCTCCGTCTTTGTCAAATTCGTTTATCATTGCTCTCAATTCATCATCACTTGTTTTTTCACCTAGTTCTCTTAAATAATTAAAAAAAAATAAAACAAAATAAATTCCACCTTTTTTATCTTTGATTTACTTGGCTATTTTTCTCAATGTTCTAAAATTTATTTTACCACTCGAGTCCTCGGCAAACAATTTGAAAGCCTTGCGAAAGTCATCCTGCGGATCTCGGTCCAAAATCATATTTTTAGCTTTAATTAAATAATTTTGTTTTAAATTCACTTGACGATGACATTAAATTTTGCTTACAAATTTCATTAAAATCATCTAGTGTTACTTTGCCAGTGTTATCTATATCATAGTCTGACATTAAACGTTGAATATCTGCTTTTTTTAAATCAAAGCCCAACGCACGAAGTGCAACCTTAAACAAAATGTCAATACTATCTTCTTTTTTTTTAATAGAAAGTTTTTTATCGTTTAAGTAGTTATTTTTTTTTAATTTTAAAAAATCAATTTTTATTTTTTTTGCTTTGAAGATGCAAATTTTTTTTGTTTTTGTTGTCTTGATGAATAGAATTTTAATAGAAAATTTTAATTAACGGAAAACGGGATCAAAATGGGAAAAATTGAATACATCTGCAAAAATAAATCTGAATAAATGTGCTGACAGCTTTGCTGATTTTGTAATAAAACAGAAAGATTGCCTAAATACCAGATATACATCAACAAGGTATTTTTTTTTCTAAATCAACACAAAATTTATAACCAGAAAGAATGAATTAAAAATCAGTTAATAAACGATTAAATTGAGAAATTTAAATTTACATTTAAGTCTATGTTACCTTTAGTTCGTGATAGTCAATTTTTTCATCATTGTCTGTGTCGAACAACTTGAACGCTTCGTAAATTTCTTGTCTTTCCAAATCAGTTAGGTCGCGTTTTTTCTTTTTTTTTATCTTGTCGAAGTCAATGAGAGCAAAGTCGGGACGTCGGTTCATTCTGTGGCCAAAAAAAGACAGATAAAAAAAATATTTTAGAAAAATTTTTTATTTTAAATTAAATATTCTGAGTTTGTAAAGAAAAAAAAATTTTTTTTTGAAAATATTTGAACAAAGCATACGAATTAGTTAAAAATAAAATTAAAATCGCAAAAATTTCTTCAATTTTAAAAAGCACCTTTGATTCGGAATTAAAGAAAATTAAACATTTTACATTTTGAACATAAAAAAAAAATAGAAACTAATTTTTTAGAATATGAGATTTTTACAGTATTTTAACGAGGTCAATTAAAAATAGGTTCGTTGCCATGGAAACAAAACATTAGACATATTCCAAATCTGTATCATTTTTGTTTGTCTCAAGAGATTGGCCTGCATTTGATGAAGCATTCACTTGTGAGCCATTTTGATTTGCCAGCACTGTCTTCAATTGCTTCACTATTGAGTATATACTTGTATTAAATGTTTGAATGATTTGCAGAGTTTGAGCCGAGGCGATCTGCGATTTGCCCCCACATGTCGTTGTCTGTATTAGATTGGCCGTGTGTTGTAGCTTTTTGAATTCGTCAATATTGTTAGACACCTTGGAGAAAAAAAATCAATTAGTTTTACTCTTAAAAAAATATTCTTTTAAGTAATAATTTTAAAGTGATCTTAATTGTGGGCTTCCGCTTAATTTATTTTGAAATCGATTTTATTTTAAAGAGAAATAAAGTCAAGTTTAATTTTAACAATTAATTTCAAGTTCTAATCAAATTATAAATAATCTTAAAATAATTCTAAGCTGATGATATTGATTGAAAATTCAGAAAATAATTTTGTTTAAAATATTTTATTTTTTAGGAATGAATTAATTAAATTTGATTTTTTTTGTGTCAGTTTTAAAGTATTAGCATTAATTTAATTAAAAACATTGGAAAATAATTATTGATTTAAAATCCTAAAATTAATTGATTTATATTCATAAAATTTGAAAATTAAAATCAATTAGCTTATCTTAAGAATTAAATAATATTAATAATGTCTAATAAGTTGAACATCTTTTTCATTTGGTTTTCTTTTCATAATTTTTTGAAAATTAGATAATTAGTAGAATATAAAAGTGATGCATCTTAAATATCTAGATAATAAAAATAACTTTTTAAAGTTTATTTGCGAATAATTTAAATTATTTTTGTCACAATTATTATTAACCATTAACACTGTAAGCGCCAACAGTTTGACCAATTTTACTAAATTTGCCTTCTTTATTTATTTCTAAATTTACAAAATTAGATCTAGATTTAAATGATTCTTATAACGGTGTTCAGTTAAAAAAAAAACAAATACAAAGAATGGTTAATTATTTATAAATAAAACTCCAGCTAGACAATTTTTTTTATTTATTGATAATTTTTATATTAAAAGTTGACTGATGCATCAATTCATCAATGCATAATGCTTAAATTTTAAACTGATTCTTAAAATTTTTAATTAAATTTTTGATCAAATTTCAATTTTCAAATTTAATCACAACATTTTTAAACTCGTATTTCACCAAAGATTTTTACATTTTTATAACATTTTAAAGCTTTAATCTTTAAATTTTTGAAAAAGGATTGTAATTTGTAAAAAATTCATTGAAATTTAATTGCACATTTAAAATGTTTTGATAAAATTTGAAAAATGGAATTTGATCAAATCAATTAAATCAAATTTTGCTCTTTTAGTAAGATTGGCCATTAGAAAAAAAAACATTTTAAAAGAAGTCAATTGAAAATAGATGAATCTTTTGCAACATTAGATAAATATGGTTACGATTTTTTTCAAGACTAATTAATAATATTTTGTGTTTTTAATTATCGAAAAGAATGAAATGGAAAAATTGCATTTCCACCGGGTGAATTTCGGATATTAATTCAATTTTATCTTTGAATTATATTTTATGGTGTACCCTATTTTTAAATTTTTTATTTTTAATTAATCCAAAAAAAATAATCAAACTAATTTATAATATAAACATTTTAGTATTTATGCCGATGACTCGAAGATTCTTGGAGTAGTTAACAACCTATATGATAGGGCAAAAATGCAGAAAGACCTAGATGCTCTGTGTGAATGGATTGATGTATGGAGAATGGGTCTCTGTGCTCAAAAATTTAAGATTATGCATTTTGGAAGGCTAATTGCAAGATTTTCCTATGAAACACCGGGAAAAGAGGGATTGGATAAAAATCAACTGTGTACCACCGAGTGTGAAACGGACCTAGGCGTTATGGTGTCTTCAGACCTTAAATGGACATGTCAAGTAAAGAACGCGTGCGCGAAAGCTAATAAAGCACTCGGAATTCTTAAAAGAACATTTTTAAGTAGAGAAGAAACTCTTTGGTTGAAACTTTATGCGTCTTTGGTTAGACCTCATCTCGACTATGCAGTTCAAGTTTGGAATCCGGGCAAAAAAGGTGACGTAAAAGCATTAGAAAAAATTCAAGAGTGTGCAACGAAAATTCCTTGGTCACTTAGAAAAATTTCTTACGAGGAAAGGCTTGCCAGATTGGGTTTAACAAAACTTAGTGAGAGAAGGGTGAGAGGTGATTTGATTGAGGTTTTTAAAGTGATTAACGGTCATGAAAAAGTGTCGTTTACCAGATAACTTCTGGATCCTGTTGGTAGGAATGGACCGACACCGAGGTTAAGAGGAAACAGCGCAAAAGTTCAAAGAGATAGTTTTCCAGCACAAAAAAGGAATGATTTTTCTGCGGCAGTGAGTGCTAGGCACGTTTTTTTCTCGAACAGAGAAGCTCCGCACTGGAATAGACTCCCTGAGGAGGTGGTTAAAGATAAGACAGTTAATGGCTTCAAAGCAGCATTAGATAGGTTTAACAGAATTGGCTGCTAAAGCTTCATACGCCTTTAAGCGTTGATGAGCTCAGAATTTCTACTTGTTAGGATTTCGCAGCAAAAACTACTACGACTACTACTAGTAAAAGAAAATTAATGCAAAATTTTTTTTATTACTTTTATGCAAGCTAACAAAAAATTTGCTAAAAAATTAATTTTTTTTTAAAATGCTTTTTTACAAATTCAATTAATCAAAAGTAAAATGGGGTTAAGTGGGAATTAATATTTTTAAAAATAATCAGCAAAATTTTTTCAATTGGAAATATTTTAAAATTTTGTGTGCTTAAAAAATGAATAGAAAACTTTAGTCTTGATTTACAATTGAAATTAAAAATAAATGTTATGTTGCAATGTGTTCATTTCTTTTATCCAATTCTTCTGGATAAGAAATATTCAAATTTAGATAAAACAATAAATATGTCAAAAAAAAACTGAACTGTAATCATTTCAAGATAATCGATTTCTACTTTAAAAAATAGTAAGCGATGGTTTTGGAAAAAATATGCACTAAAGAAAAGAAAAAATATATTTAAAGTACGTCTTTGGGTGCAATTCATTCATGAAAGAAAAATGTAACCAAATTCACCAGTTTTATTGGCAACTTGAAGTTTACGATAAAATTTAAATGATCATTTTCATTTAAAAAAAAGAACAAGAGGTTTTTAAGCAATTTTTGATTTTAAATTTTACTGCAGAAGCATTGTATCAATGCTAAACTGAATTTTATATGTAAAAAACTTTGCCAAAAATCTGATGCATGCAGAATAATACATATTTGGGTATGGTTTGTGAATTTTATTTTTTAATTAAAAATTTTTAAATCTTTTTTAAAAGATAATTATTGTGCATGACCAAAAAAGCCTCAAATATTTTTTTCAATATATTTTTTACACAATTAGTTAGTTGTGTGAACATTTTTTTCTTCGTGATTCTGCTCATGTTTAAAAATCTTAAAGCTAGAATAATGATTTAAATTTGAGCCAAAAAGTATCCAAGAACCATATCTAAATGGAGCATGAACACACATGCAAGAATAATGCTAGGTATTTTAAGTCTGAGGAAACAGCGGGATATTGTCAAAGATCCTAGTAAAAACGAGCATAGTCAAACAGTTTTTAAAAAAAGTCAATCTTTGTCAATCTAAAAATTAAAAAAAAAATTGTCTCCGAGATAAAGGATATTATTTATGTTTGCCTTAATAGTTTAATAAAACATGACCAGTGATCCTGACTTTTATTATTTTTAAAAAGATTAAAAAAAATAAATGTGTTAATTATTTTAAAAGTTTTCCTTTTGTTTTGTTATTATTTTTCTACGTTTTTCCAGGTAAGATAATTTAAATATTTTTTTAAAATTCTATATTTTGAAGCACACCCTTCCTTTATAATTAACTAACTATAATTAGCCAGTAGTCCTTATTTTTATGTACTTTATGTTTTTTTGTCATATTAGCCAATGTTTTTCTCTACCTAGTATATAATCTTTTATTCATCTTTTTTTTTAATTTTATCAAGCTCCTTAAAATATACATAAAGTTCTCTTTTTTATTAAATAAATTTAAAACACACTAGATTTTTGAGGTTAAATTAATTGTAGAAGGAAAAAGCAGAGTTGTTTTCAAGTCAAAAGTCTTGAGTAAGTTTTTTAGGATTTTTTTGAGTTCAATTCTCATTTTTTGTTCTTCCTGTGAGTAAAAATTTCATGTGGCAACAATCATGAATGCATGTGAAGGACGCAGCCCATAACTGCAATTTTAATTTTGACTTAAAAGTAACTTCATTTTTCTTGACTTTAATTTAATTTAAATTTAAGACATTGAGTTTGACTCAAAACTAACCTTCACTCCTATGATTGAAAATATAAAAGAACGCCGCAACTCAAGGTTGAATTTAATTAAAATATTGTCAAACAAAAATTGGGACTTAGACGTCACGTACGTATTTCTTAAAATCGCTAATAGGTTCAATTTGTTTTCAGAATCAAACATTAAAAGAATTCATGCAATTCAAAACTCAGCATTTCGATTCATACTTAAACTAAAATATGATGCACCTTCCAACATTCTACATCATGATGCCTTTGATAAACTAAAACTATTAAAAGTCTTTAATAGACCTTTTGAGCTGTGCAAGAGACTGAATCATTCTGTTCCATTGGTAACCAGATTGGTACATAAGGACATAAAGGGTTTCAAATCAAGATTCATCGAATACTTGACTACACTGTGTAATTGATACCGTACAATTTTTTCTTTTTTTTCCTTAAGCTTCAACTTTGTAAATGTATACATTTATATTTCATTATTTTTCATCTTAGGTTCATTCTATTCTATATTATTACTTTTATTTTATTTTATTTAACTTTTTTTTTCACATTTTATTCTGAAGAAGCATTAGCTCGATACAGAAAATAAATAAATAATTAAAGAACAAATTGATAAAATTAAATGTAATGCGATGTTCGGCTAATGAAATGAAACAATGCTTTTTTCACAGTGTGTTGGATGTGGGCAAATTTGTGCTAAATTGTTTGCTTTATAAAAATTAAAAAAAGCACAATTAAGAAAACTTTAACATTGGGTGAAAAGGTCACACTTGATTCACTTGTCTTGTGAGCCTCATAAGCATTTGATAAGTCAATATTTTTCCTATTTTATTGCATAATTGTTTGAGAAAAACAAAAAAGGAGAACAACAAAATTACATTTTTGTTGTTCTAAAAATTTAATAATTGTACCTGATCATAAATGAGATCTAGAATGAACATGTTCTGCTTGAATTCGTACAAAATCGATTCGATTTTTTCATTAGTAAAATGTTTTTGACTTGGCCCATTGATGTTGTTATTGTTGTTGTTGTTGTTAGTGGATGATGCCGCTGAGGATGATGATGAGTTAAGAATGATTGAGTTGGAATGGGACGCAGCCAAACTAGCAAAAGTAATCGGCTTTTTGAGCGAAGTGTAATTGTGACTTATGGGCGACGAATTAAGCGACAAAGACGAATTCAATTTAGTCACACTGTTTGCACTCGACTGCTGCTGCTGTTGCTGCTGTTGACAAAAGTCAACCGATCTATTCAGCAAAAGTTGATTTTTGTTACCGCTGCTGATGTTGTTGCTGATGTTGTTGCTGATGTTGCTGATGTTGTTGTTGCAGTTGTTGTTGGTGGTGCTCACTTTTTTGAGCGATGACATTAGCTTATTATTCAGCTCGCACTCTTGTGCATCCAACTGAACAGTTTGTTCGTAAATCGAACAACTAGAGCTGGAGGACGAGGAGAGCGACGATTCGGCTCGCGTCTCCTCGTTGTTCGACGACGATGACGACGACGACGATGAAGAGAACATGTCAGTCTTGTTTTTTGGAGAAAGTCTTGGAGCTTGTGGAGGCAAATTTGAGTTTGGCGCTTGCAGTCGACTAAGGCCGGTGGTGTGTGACGAAATGTTTTGTATTGAGGTGGACAATTTTCTCAAGTGTTTGTTTTGTTCGATGAAAGTGGTGGCGGGCGGTGCCGGTGGCGGTACCACTGTTGTGTTGATTGGATTTGTGGATGTAGGTCTGGATGGCGACATTGGTAGTGGCAATGGCATGGAATCGTTTCTTTCGGCAGAGCGTTGTTTAATTTGTCGAAGAGTTTTGGGAACGGTGGCTGTGCTGCTGCTGGTGCTGGTGGTGAGTACATTTACTTTTTTGTTTAGGTTTTGTTTGGCGTCTAGCGAGACCATTGAGAGAGCTTTTTTTAAATTGTTGTTGTTGTTGGCATCGTCATTGATTCGTTTGGGCGACGATTTGGCCGAATTACATTTGACCTTTTGAGACGAGCTGGCAGTGTGAACGACAACGTTGGACGATGATCGATTCTCGTTGCTAAGTGAGTTGACCGATGGCGAACGCTTCACACACGATTTGCTCCGAGTCTTGTTCAGCGATGACTCGGTGTGAGTGCACACACTTTTCACTTTTCTCCTCCTTGTATCCAAACACTCCACTTCTTTCCTCTCTCCCACTCTCTCTCCTACTCTCTCTCCCACTCTCTGTGTCTCTCTCTGTGTCTCTCTCTCCGCCACTCTCTCCGCCACTCTCTCTGCTATGCTCATTGATGTCATAGATACAGGTGTCTCTGATGATGTATTTTGATTTTGTTGCTGATGTTGGTGTTTCATGAGGTAACGGGCTGAAAGCGATTGGCGACGCATGGCACTTGATTCAAGTGAGTTAGCGGCGGATATTGAAACTGGTGTTTGGTTTTGACATGAGGACGATGATGATGGAAAAGATGGTGAGCATGGATTTAAAATTTTGGAAAAGTCAGAACTAAATTGAGGCTTCGATGATGATGATGTTAATGAACAATTGATTGATTGTGATGCTGTTGTTGGTTTTGGTGTTGTGGTCGTTGTTGAACATTGGTCATTCAGTTGATTGTTGACAGAGCGTATTGTTACATTTTGACAATTTTTACTTTTGCTGTTGATATTGTCAATATCAAAATTTGGTGTTTCATAATCGTTTGTTGAGCTTGACCACGACGACACACTGTTCATTTCGCACTCGGACATTACTGCAAACGATGTGTCAATTACTGGCGGTCCCCAAACAGCTCGAGTGCGACGCAATGTAACTCCCACCTCTTCTTCTTCGACAACACTTGCCAAAACACTGCTACTACTACTGCCGTTGCTGCTGCTGCTGCTTCCATCTTCATCCTCTTCAGCATTCTGATCGAACTTGCGATCGTACTTCTGGTCGTCATTTTTGTGGCCGTTGGTCCACTCATTTGTGTTAGCACTTAGTTCACTTTGACCAATTGTGTTTAGCTTTGTTTTGGCCCATGCAGGCAAATCAAATGCGTTCGTGTCCTCAAACATTGTCTCCAGACTGGCCACTGCTACTGTTGCCACTGTTGCTGTTGACGTTCGACGATGATCATGATCGTGATGATTATTTGATCGGTCACTCACCACTGAATCGACCACAACACTGTGTCGTTTGTTCAACAATTGAGTTGAATGCTGTTGACTTGTTGACACATTGTTGTTATAGTTGTTGGAAAGGTTGTTGGTGGAGAGATTGTTGTTGGAGAGATTGGTGGTGAGGTTGTTGAGTCGCCACACAAAAACACATCCGTCACCACTCACCGTAATCAAATGTTGATTGTCCGATGTGAACTTTAGATCGGCAACCACTTCCGAATGACCGTAAATGTAGGCAACACATTCGCACGTGTTCACGTCCCATATGTACACACATTTGTCTGTGCAGCTAACGGCAATTAAAGTTCCGCTTGGATCCGTGTCCATTTTGATCAAGTGTCCGTCTTCGTTTAGAGAACCGCGAAATTGACGCACTCGTTTGCCGTCTTTGATCGAATAAGTACGTATTATACGATCCTGTGATATGGTGTTTATACACTCGTTCGAATTGTCCACATTTAAATCGTAGAAAGTTTGTTTTTCGACTGCGTAACTACTCCGTTGAAATTGATGCGATGTGGACGACGACGAGTCGACACTCATTGTGCGAACCATTATCGACTTGTCATTGCCACAGCTCATCAAGTACATCAACTTCTCGTATCGATTAAAACAGAAACGCACTGCGCCTATTGACGATGAGTGATCGTCAATTGTCTGCAATGGTGTGTAGGCGCGTGTGCTAGCGTCAAATATGTGTATAAGACGATCGCGACTCGACGACGCCAACAACATCCTGCCACCACCACCACACTCACTCTTGTCATCACTCGAATCACCACTATGATCGTCAAATGGCATCGAATACTGCAAACAGAGTATTTCACAATCGTGCGCTTCTATTGTGCCCACCATTTGCAAAGTGTTCAAGTCAAATATTTTTATGTTTCCATTGCGATCACCAGTTGCCAAATGATCACCCAACGGACTTATTTTGAGGCAACGTGCGCCCATTCGGCCATTTGCCCCCATCGCTGCTGCTGTTGTTGTCGTTGTCTCACTGTTTGTTGTGCTATTTGTTGTGCTATTTGTTGTGCTATTTGTTGTGCTATTTGTTGTGCTATTTGTTGAGTTATTTGTTGAGTTGTTGGTTAGATTGTGTATGCATGCCACTGGCACACTTGTCACTTGACCAATCGTATCTACTGCACCTATTGTTTCTGAACCAGATGGATTGTTAAGAGCCAATGAGGACGACGACAAAGATTGATGATGATGATTGTAATCAATTGAGGATGTGTCGCACAGTGCCGAAAAATCGTTGTCAATGTAAATTATTTTGAGCAATTGTTTGCTGTATATGTTCGTCTTGAGTTTTGTTGTTGAGCCGTTTTCGTTGTCGATTGAGTTTGAGATTGAGTTTGATGTTGAGTTTGAGATTGAGTTTGATGTTGAGTGATTGGAATGAGAAGTGTGAGAGGAGAGAGAGGACCAGATGCGGAGAGTGTTGTCGGTGGAGCAAGTAATGAACGAGTCGACTGGCATCATGTGTTGTTGATGTTGTTGTTGTTGTTGTTGTTGTTGAGCACGATGGCGACCACGTTGACCACTGCCACTTGTGAATATGTCCAGAGCTGAACAACACGAACTGTGAAATAGATACGAGTTAACTTTTTTCACTTGGTTCAAATGGCCAATGTGCCATGTGTACAACGAATGATCGTTGTAGATGGCCGTGAGCATTTGACTTTGTTTGTTGTAGGCCATGGCCACACAGTCCGGATACTTAAGCGACGCGTTGTGCACTCGTTGCATCACGTGACTAGTGTCTGTGCCTTGGCTGATATCGACGCCCAAATAGTGGGGACGCGGCAAACACGAAACAAATTGCAAATTTTTCTGCTTGAACAAATGAATGTCTCCGTTGCAACAGCCCACAAACAAACTAAAATGGTCGGCGTACAAACAATAGGCGTGCTCGACTCGCAAATCAATGACACGTGACAAAAATCGATTTTCATTAAACTCGCACACCACTCCATTGCCTGTCAACGCAAATGTAAGATGTGATGTGTTATCACTGCCGCATACCACATCACAAAAATAGTAATTTTTGTATTCGCCCAAAATGGCCGCTCGACCCTTCAACGGCACCGTTTCCATCACACTCACAGACGTGGTCAAATACCAGAATTTTACGTGTCGATTGCCCACTGTTACAAAGTAAGAGGCATCGCGCGCAAACGACATACCCTTTACTTTGCACGATATTTTGTTTGAGGCTGCTTTGAAACGACTTTTCAAATTCCACACGTTCACAACCATGTCGTGCTGTGAGCCAATCGACACCAGCAGATTCGAGTATACATTTGGCGAAAAGTAAACGCACTCAATCGAAAACTTGTGACCAGCAAACTCGCCAATTTGCACTTTGTCCTTCACGTCCCACACACGCACTCTCGGCTCGTGGCCACTTTCGCCCGTGCCAATCAATCGACCGTCTGCCGAAAAGCCCACTGTTGTCAAGGTCTTGCGAGCACCACTTATTATAAAATCGTTGCTTTTTTCTTTGCCACTTTGTGACCACGGATAGTACAACACAATTACACAGCCGGCCAAATAGGCTATGGTGCCGTCGATGCTCTGCGCCAATCGACTGTTTGATGTGCTTGTCAAACCGTACACTCGTTCCAAACTAACTCGTTCGTCAAGTGGCACAGCGTTCGATTTGTTGCCGCGACGCTTCAACGTCTGCAAAATCACCGCACTACTACTGCTACTTACATTGGTGTTGTTTATATTACTATTTACATTTGACGACGACGACAACCAAGACGAAGACCACGATGATGACGACGACGACGACGACGACGATGATGATGCTGCTGCTGCTGCCGCTGAAGATGATGATGCGATAAATTGAGACATTTGTATTTATTAAGATTTTTACTGTTGTTGTTGCTGTTTTTTGTTACATTTAGAATGAAAACTTATTTTTTCTAATTTAATTTAAAAAATAAAAAATTAATTTTTTTTCAAATTTAATCAAAGAAATTGTTGTAATATTATATTTTTGTTTATTTTAAAAAAGACCACCATTCACAATATAATTAACAAAAAAATTATTTTTTTCTCAATTAAATTTTGAAATTATTTTAAAATTTGATAATAAATTTAAATCTTTTTTTTTTCATTTTCAAGAGGTCCATTTGGAATAATGTGATTTGCGATCATGTACACAAACACACACACATTGCTCACTTCAATACAAATTAATATTCTTCTTAACTTTTTGCCTAGCTTTTTTATTAATTAATATTAATGTTTTATTAATTAAAAAATTGTTCATGCGTTCAAATTTTGTTTCACACCAATTAATGCGAGACAATGTACGCTAACCGACCCAATTTCTATTTGACCCATTTAAATCTACCTGGAAATTAATGAGAATGCCTCTCTTTTATTGTACGCTTACAAAAAAAAACACTCCTACTAGACTTGATTTAACAAAAATTTTAAATGTTTTTCTTCTTTTTTTTTTCTTTTTGTTACTATTTAAAATAATTAGTTTTTTTTTTTAATAACTCCAATGAAGGAAGGTTAGTTCCAGAGACTAGTTTTGTTTGTTAGTGATTGTCAAATCTCTTTTGTTCAACACAACTTTTGCAATGATCTAACCCAAAGTAAAGGCATTTTTAAAAAGCTAATCTACGACAAAATTTAAATTGTTGAATTTTGATAATTTTGTCTAATCTTAGCGATTTTATTTAGAATGAACAAAATAAAATAATTTTTGTTCATATTTGAACAAAATTCTATTTATTAATTTTTTATTTAAAAAAAATAATTTCTGTTTGAATCTGAACAAAATTCTATTTTTTAATTTATTTATTTAATAAAAATAATAATTTATGGGTAGATCCCAAGACACGTTTGAATTGCTCAAGACCTTCGTTAAAATCTTTAACGAAAAGAAAAATTACATCAAAGCATCAAGACATAAAAAAATTAAATCAAAACTTGGTGTAAAATAAAATTATAGAGTTTAACAAAAACCCATTCAAAAAATAAATGCTTATGGATAACATTAGATTGTACATTATGACACTTATTACTTTGTACTAGTCAAAGTCCATGTAATCGTTTTAATAAACCACTCGACTCGAGTAATTTGAACTTCACAACTACTTTTGATTATTTTGACTTTAGTCAAACTAGGCTGAAAATTCGAAATAAAAAAATCGGCTCAAAATTTTTTTTTTTCTCTGGAGTAAAAAATAAAACCTAATAATTATTGTCAAAATGAAAAAAAAACTAAAACAATCCATTTAATGTTTGCTTTGCTAATCTTTTATTAAACAAAAAAAATCGGAAACAAAGAGCTTTGTTATTAATAGTAATAAAATGAAAAAACTAAAATTTATTATCCGTAAATTTTTCCAGTTAATTTAATTTAAAAAAAATAAAAAAAGAGTGGAATAAATTTTGAATCTAGTCTAAAATGATGATGATGACGATTATGATTAGCCTTGGTGGCGTTTAGATTCAAATCATAAAAGCTACTTTTGTGTCATCTTAAAAAGAACTAGTTATTATAACAATATTTTTGTCCAAGCAAATAATAGAAACAAAAAATACAAAAAAAAAATAGAAAAAAGAAAAAAATAGCAAGAAAACGAAAATAAATAAAAAAATAAACCAAAAGCCCAACTAACACACATACACACACTCACTCACTCACATATATACGTATTATACGTATTCTAGATATTTAGTAGAGCCAAACAAAAAAATAAATTCAACAAATGATTGGAAAAATAAAGAAAAAATTTGCTACTTTGGATAGATGATGATGATGATGGGCGTGATGTAATCGTCCAGAACATATATGCATTTATTTTTTTCTTTTTCTAAATTATGCTATTAAAATTCTACCTTTTTTTTGTTCTAAAAAAAAATTATTTTTTTTTCAATAAATTATAATTTTTTATGTGACTGAAAATTAAAACGAGAAAAAGAGAGAGACAGAGACTCACACACACACAAACACAAAGCTCACTGAGAGTCTATTTTAAGATATTTAGGTTATTGGCGACGTATAGCTTAATTGATCCCAAATGATCAAATTAAATAATTAAACGCCTACACAAATACGCTTAACCTCGATCATTCATATGACATTTAAGCGATTAAACATCAAATGACAGAGTCGACCTATTTTTTTTTTGTTTTTTTTTCATCAACACCTACCAGCCATTTCTTGTTAATTTACTGATAATAAAAAAGATAAGGTTCCGACCGATTGTTTTTCTACAATACTGAGGGTTGAATAGATTTGCATTAATTGAAGCGATAAATTATTATCTTCAGAGCTTACTTACACAAAAATCAACTCTTATGATCTACGGCTTTGAGCAGTTGGATCTCTCTCTCTCTCTCGAGGCACTCAGCACCAAAATATTTATTTATTTTTTTCTAATCTATCTTGTTTTTAGTCATTAAGTCAAAACATAATTTTTGACCTAAACTTGAGACCTAAATTAATAAAAAATCCTTTAGATTTAACAAAAAAAGAAAAAGAAACTTAAATGCTTATTAAATAAAGCGCTAAAAGTTGATAAAAATAAATTCTAAAAGCTTCTCTATTTTTTGCTTTTCTTAAATGACAACCAATTTTATTTAGAATATACAAAATAATAATCCGAAGAAATCTCTTTTAAATAAACTTAAAAGGTGTTTAAGAAAGAGAAAAAAATGAGAAACATAACAAATAAAGCCAAGGCTAACCCGTGTTTTGTAATCTCAAAATACACTTTCTTAACAAAATAAATTCGCTAATCTTCTAAATAAAAAATATTTAAAAAAAAATGTTCTTTTTATTTTTTGGCTCATCATAATTTATCTCATTTAGTATTAAACGAGTCTGTCAGATTTTAATTTAAAATAAAAGCTAGCTAGACTAAGTTTAATTTAAAAGTTTTCATTTGCTTTATGTTTAATTATTATTTGCCGATACAAAAAAAAATATATAAAAAAAAATACAACAAAATTTTCGAAACGTTTCTATTTAAGTGCTTAAATATAGTTTATACGATACAATACTTTTGCTTGTTAGACTAAGAGCAAGTCTAAGAGCCAAAATAAAAATATCCTACTATTTTTATTTTTTTTTTGATTCAAATTGAAATCAATGATTTGTAATTTATTATTATTTTTTTTTTATTTCAAAACTGCTCCAAGCGGTCGGTGTCGAAATAAATCGGTGCACCTATCACATACTCACAAGTCCAAAAGGCCCTCTTCATGCTACCACTTTCTCTATAGCAACTCAAAGTTGTTCGGCTTTTTTTTTCAATTTTTTTATGAATCTAGAACGGAATCCAAATTAATTAATTAAATATTTATAAACTTTATGCTCAAAATAGTATTTTGCTGAGAACAAAAAAAATTAATTCGTTCAGTACTCCTGAGAATTAGCACAATTTTAATTTGCCATTTCAGATATATTTTTTTAAATATTTATTTTGACCGAATTAATTTTTTTTATTAAAAAATATGTTTTTTTTTATGTAACAAAATTTGTATTAAATTATAAAAAA
Source organism: Brachionus asplanchnoidis (assembly GCA_025491095.1). Taxonomy (NCBI): domain Eukaryota; kingdom Metazoa; phylum Rotifera; class Eurotatoria; order Ploima; family Brachionidae; genus Brachionus; species Brachionus asplanchnoidis. The sequence goes on along the minus strand of JAILYF010000008.1, from coordinate 115,124 downwards.
AAATAGAAATACTTTTTACTTGTTTAAACTTTACTATATCGAAAGAAAATCTAGTCCTTGGACCAGTTTTGCTTAGAGCTAAATTGAATAGCACAATATTTTTTTCATTCTTTGCACCTTTGAATTGGATTCGTAGTCAAATAATTAATAATTTGATCTCTATTTGGATTGTTGACAAAACCGTGACTATGGCTGACATGTATTCAGTCTAAAAATGTATAGATTTCATGATTTAAATTAAAAAAAAAAATTTTCGTGATTCTTAAAACGCGAAGTAAAATAGGCTAAAAAGTTGGAGAATTTTTTATTACGATTAATCATTGTTCAATTAGCATTAATTAAAACAAAAATTGTTAAAAACTCTCATCATTTAAATATGAGTCGGGGTGCTAGTTCAAGCAAGAAATAATTAACTTTTTGAAAGTCAAATAGTTGTTTTAAAACTCTTTTCATTTTTTCCAAAATAATTTTTATTTTCAAATTGTCTAATAATTGAAAACTCTTATTTAATATAAATTTAAAAATAATTAATAAAAAAAAATATGTATTTATGAATTTAATTTGAATAATTTTCTTATTTACTAAATAAATAAGTTTTGATCGTTGATGCAATAAACCTTTACCTTGATATTTAAATTAAATAGTTTAAAACTGTGTTTTTAAAGTAGAAAACTTTTATGGTTTTAATACTAAAAAAAAAGTAACTCTTGATAAAGCCCAGAAGAGGCGAAACCGGTCGAGTACCTATTTTTTTACAAAAAAAGTTTTATTTTTAAAATAAAAATTTTCGAAGAAATTGAAAAATTTTTTTGTTTGTTTTTATTTTTTATAATGGAAAAATTAGATTTTTGTTGGTCCAAAATGAGAATTAAAATGTTTCTTTTTCTTTATTTGGTTTTAAATTCATCATCAGATAGGAACCAATGTTTTTTATTTCTTTATTTATATGACATATGACTGACTGAAACTTAAATTTTGCTCAAAATATTTTTTTCTTAGATAATACTATTTGAATATTTAGAAATTTATCAATAATCCGGACTTTAATTTCTTTACCCGCAATCAAGGGCTATGCAAATTTTTAAAGTAATTTTCGAGATCAATCAAATCTAAAGATCGCTTATTTATTTATTTATGATAAATATATGATAATAATATTTAAAGCATTTAAATTATTGCTCAAAAAAATCTGTTTACAAAAATATTTAAAATGCACAGTTAAAAAATTCAGTTTAAACAAATCAGCTTAATTTTTTATTCAAAATTTCTCAAAAATAATAATTTCAAAACATTATAAAAGCACAAAATATACCCAAAAATTATATATTTATGAAGTGTCTTGAGGGTTTCTTTCTATTTGCCAGACAATAGACAGTTATTAAAAACTTGCATTTTAAATGTCCATTTCGAAAAAAACTCAATATCAATAAAATAATTTAAAATTAAAAAATTGATCTTAAAATTTCATTTTGTCTTACAAAAAAAAAACGTTACATAAAAATTAAGAGAAATTGACACATTGATTCTCGAATCTTATCGTTTAGCTTAAATAATCTCCTTGCAAACGTGCACTCAAAAATGATATTTAAGATATTAAATTTTGTTTAAAATAAAAAAAATGTTATTATTAACATCCATAATTCTAGCACATACTGTGCTCACTCTAGCAAAAGATCCAGTATGGATTAACCCAGTAAATCCTAACGACCCCGAAACACTGCCGAGTGGTCTAGAGAAAAGAGTGCTAATTATTGGTGGTGGTTTGGCAGGTCTAAGTGCCGCTTTAGAATTGGCCGAAAGAGGATATTCGGTTACAATTAAAGAAAAATATGCTCACATTGGTGGAAAACTTTTTTGTGAGCCAGTTCAAATTTTAAACCAAACATTTTACATTGAACATGGTTTTCATGGTATTTTTTTGTTCATTAATTTATTTATGAAAAAATAATTCTTTTTTTTTTTCCTCAACTAGCCTGGTTTTACAACTATTATCAATTTAAAGATATAAGAAAAAGACTTGGCATTGATAAAAATTTTAAAAGCTGGGGTGCTGTTCATTACATATTCCGTAATTATTTACCAGAAGTAATTTACAGCGAGGGTCCATATCCGCTCAACCTTTTGGGCATACTTTCTCGCAGTCCAAACCTTAAACTTACAGATGCTATTTTGTCCACTTTGTCTCTACCTGACATGTTATTCTATGATTTTGATCACATGAACATAAAGTATGACAATATTACTTTTCACGAGTGGGCTATTCAAAAAAAAGTTGCTCAGGATTTCTACGATATAATTTTGAAGCCGGCTCTATCAGTTACATTGAATGAACCAGAAACATTTAGTGCAGCCGAAATGTTGGCTTTTATTCAAATATACTTTTTGACAAATGCTAAAGCTGACACTCGTGAAGTGGCCAATGTTAATTACTATCAAGCTGTTCTAGGACCTTGGACTGATTATCTGAAAAAATTGAATGTCAAGTAGGAAAAATATAATTTTTTTTTACTTAGAAAAAAAAAAATATTACTAATTTTTATTTTAAAAGTATTCAGATGGCCAAACAGGTAGAAAGTGTTAAAATTGATGAAAAAAGCCTGAATGTGTATGGAAGTGTAGATGCTGACGGCGATGACACAACTGTTTATGATTGGGTAGTGATGGCAGCCGAAGTAGGCGCAGTAAAGAAAATATTCAATAATACTTTGAAGTATTATCAAAATTCGCCTAATGTAAAAAATGCACTCTCAAATTGTGTTCAAAATTATCTTGGTCACATGAAAGTTTCTCCTGATTATAAAGTAATGAGAGTGTGGTTTGACAAACAATTGAACAGCAGTGCACCCAATATTTTGGAAACTCCTGACTTTGCTCCCATAAATCTAGTAGCTCAGTATCATTTGTTGGAAGAGGAATTTTCAGTTTGGGCTGACAAAACCGGCGGTTCTGTCATAGAATTTCATTGCTATACATGGAGCTCGCATTTTAGTGCAAATGCAAGCGATGACCAAGTATGGTCTCTAATCACTCCTACTGTCAAGCAAATTTATCCAGAAATTTTCGACAGAAATTTCAAAATTTTGGCCTATCATGTCAATAGCTTTGAAAATTTTGGTTCTTTCGAAAAAGGCCTGCTACAATACAGACCTTTTGTGGACACTTTTACAAAAATGAATTTGAAAAATATTTATCTAGCTGGCGACTGGGTACGTACCGACTATCCAAGTGCCTTAATGGAAAGAGCTGTTTCGACTGGACGTGAGGCTGCCAATCAAATACTGCTACAAGATCGAGTTAAACAAGTTCCTATGCTTGTGGTCAACAAAAAAGGTCCGGGTTTATTTTAAGCCTTGTCTGTTTGTTTTAGAATACTTTGCTATCAAATTTAATAATTCATTATCATATCCAGACAATGTTTTTGTTGGATTTATTTTTTTTTGATAAATAAATTTGTTTACTCATCAATTTTTTGATTTTTTTGTTTGATTATTTCGATAAAAAACCTTGTTCATAACAATTACATAAGAAAAGAATTCAACTTAATTGTCTTGCATAAAATAATCAAAATGCATTTTGTTTTCTATTCAACATAAATATCCAAATATTTTCCAATTTATGAAAAGACATTTCAATTGAATTATTTGATTATGAAGCTACCAATACTCAAAATAAAAATCTTTACTGAACCTCTAAGTGGCCATATGGCATCGAATAATTTTTTTGTTGCAAACAAACATCGTCAAAATCTTTATGTTTTTTATTAAAAAAATTCCTATTTCTTATTGAGAAGAACTTAAAAAATTAAAAGAATTTACAAAATTTACAATTTTTTTTTTCGTTTTTAGTTCAACATAAAAATTCAGATGCTGTTCTGATTTATTTTTTTAAATAATCATAATTTAAAATAATTTCAATAGAAAATTAAAAAAAAAAAAAAATTCATGAATTGTTCTTGACTGATTATTATTTTTCGAAATCAAAATACAAAAAAGATTAAAGATAAAATTTTAAAAACACTCTAAAAATTCAATTGAAAACTTTATCTAAATAATTATTATCTTGAACTGACCGAGTAATGCTAAACCTGTGTGTAACTAATGAAATATGCTTTTGCAGCATCTTGTTCGCTTATACACTTACAAAAAACGAAATATTCGGAAATTTATTTTTCTAAATTTAGAAGATTATTTAAAGAAAATCTCGCTTGGGAATAATTTAGAAAAGAAAAAAAAACATTATTTGCATTTTTTTATTTTTTTGAATCCTTGAGAATAAACTTGAATAAAAGTCAAGAAAATTTTCAACTAATTTTGCTTTTGTTGTCAAATAAAATATTTCAATTTAAGTTAAATAATGAATTCGTTAAGACGCTTGTTTGAATTTGTTAAGTAATTAAGTTTTATACAAGCTATTTTAAAAATAATTATCCAAGTTTTAGGCAAAAAAATTCAAAAATGGTATTATTTAAATAACACTCGAATATTTGCATTTGTTCTCATTATTTCTATCAAAATGCTAGAGTTGCTCTTGTACCCGAGTTGAACCAATGATCGGACCGTCAATTCTCAACGCTGACTTGTCTATTCTAAGAGATGAATGCAAAAATCTTTTGGAATCAGGAGCGGACTATTTGCATTTGGACGTAATGGACGGTCACTTTGTGCCCAATTTAACTTTTGGTCATCCTGTTGTTAAATGTCTAAGGTCGCATATTAAAGACGCATTTTTTGACATGCACATGATGGTCGATCAGCCCGAGAAGTGGATCAAAGACATGCACGAGTCGGGAGCCACTCAGTTTACATTTCATTTAGAAGCAACGCAGCAACCCGAGGAATGCATACGAAAAATTAAAGAGACCGGGATGAAAGTTGGTCTGGCAATTAAGCCAAAAACTTCAGTAGAAGATTTGCTACCATTTATTAATGACATTGACATGGCATTGATAATGACTGTTGAGCCTGGCAAGGGTGGACAATCTTTTATGGGTGACATGATGCCAAAAGTTAAATTTCTAAGAGACAAATTTCAGTACTTGAATATTGAAGTCGATGGTGGTGTCGGTCCAGCTAACATAAATGTGTGTGCAGATAACGGTGCGAACATGATTGTAGCTGGTACTTCGATTATAAAAAGCCCAAATCGCAGTGAAACCATATCATTACTTAAAAAAGCTGTTAGTGATTCAATTAATTCAAGAAATAAAAGTCAATGAAAAAATTTTAATCAGTTTTTAATTTTATTTTATTTGTTCCAGACTTGATTTAAAAAATTGATTATATGTATTTTTTGGTTCATTGGGGTTTAATTTGATTATAAATTAAAAATTAAATTTTTGTTTACATTAGAAAATTAAGATTTTAAATGAAAAAAATTTGAATTGAATTTTTTAGACAAGGAATTTTGAATAGCTTGAATATCATTTATAAATCAATTCTCATTTGAACTTTTTTTAATGGAAACTGTGTATTAATTCAAATTCTAAAAATAAGTTATCCCAAAATAATATAACTTATTAAACTAGAATGAAATTTTAACATTATTATTGTGATTGTAGTCACATTTTTTTAGATGTTTTTTTTTGTTGTCTAGACTATTTAACAAAGCTTTATTTTTACCAAATTATTATCTATCTATTGATGTTGTAATATAAATATACAAAATTATCTTTGTTATTAAATTTTATTTAAATTAAAATAAAAAAAAGAAAATTCTTAATATAAAGATTATTAAGACTATTTAAAAAAAAATAAAATTTTGAAATTTGAAAAGCTAAATATTTGTTGTAAAAAATACTCTAAACAAGAACATTAATCATTACTCACCTTACAAACAAAGCTTGCTTTTGCATCAACTAATTCACTTGTTAAAAATTGTTATTCACTTGTTTAATTTCGATAAATTTGATGTTCAATTGAAGATAAAATTTCTCTGCTTTGCTTCTTTTTCGGCTTTTTACAAAATTTAAAGTTCTCACTTTGTTTTTTATGATTTTAAATTTTTTTCATGTTTAATTCACTAAAACACTCTTGGATTTATTTTATTAGTTTATCTGTGTCGAACTTAAGCTCCTTCAGATTGGAAAAAAAAATAAGAATCAGAATTCAAAAATAAAGTAAAATATAATAAAAATTAAGAACAATAAAATATTTCAGAAAATAAAAAAGATAAATGATAATAATTGGATGATTTGAAAAAAAAATTGTCAGTTTTTAACATTTGACTTGCATTTTTTATGCAAAATGCACGTCATTAAAAAGTATTTAATTCAACTGGGCAATTTAATTTCAGAGATATTTTAGAGCCTCATCTAATATTTAGCATGTTTGTTGCATTATTTAGCATTTTACAGAACGATTTAATCAAATACCATTCAAAAGTTATAAACAAAATACTATTTGATCCGATTTTTTTGATTCTAAACTTCGAAATGCCATTTAAATTAAAAATTTTCTTTTTAATCTGAAAAAATTTTATTAATTCATTAGTTTGAATTTCCTGGACTGATTTCGATTATTTAAAGCTTTTTTTTTACACCTTTCTTATAAATTCCATTTTTTTATTATGATTAGTCTATTGTAATAATTAGAAAATATTCAACTATTAATGTGTTTTTTAATTTTACCAGATTAATGTGCTACCTTCACAAGCCTGCTTTAAATAGTTTATTATTATTATTAAAACTTATTTAAACGCAGCATAATATTTAAAAAATTATTTTATACTTTTAAATTTTTTTGTGTAGAATAATTGCATAGTTTTCTTTAAAAAAAATACTAGAAATTAAAAAACTTTTATTTGGATAAAAAATTTTATCAAACTTAATCAAACAGAAACAACATTTTACTAAAAACTAAATATTTAAAATATTATTTTAATATAATCAGAGAGCTTCTAATAAATAGAAAATTCTGATCATAATTAAAAGAAAAAAAATAGATTATTCACATATTTTCAACAACTTCCGAATTCTTTGATCCAACTTTCATACTTGCTCAAATCACTTTTTGAAACAGACGGATTTATTTTTTCCAGCACATCGACAAAATCTTTCATTCTAATGGGAACATTCAACTCCTCATTTGACAGACAGCGAATTTCATCAACACTTAAACCATCTATTTTGCGTCTCAGGCCCATCATAGATGCATCCCTGCACACCATGGCTATATCAGCACCAGAATAACCATCTAATTTTTCAGACAATTCATCCAGATTTACATCATTGTCTAATTTAACATCTTTTAAATTCACTTCAATTAACTCAGAGCGAGCAGCACAATCGGGCAATGGTATGTAAATACGCTTTTCTAGGCGACGTTTCAATGCGTCATCTAAATCCCACGGAAAGTTGGTTGCACCTATGACCATTACCAATTTTGTGGGATCACTTATGGTCGACACACCTTCTATTTGGACCAAAAATTCAGACTTAGTTCTTCGACTTGCTTCATGTTCATTGCTAGATCCTCTCTTGGAACATATTGAATCTATTTCGTCAATAAAAATTGTGCTTGGAGCATAAAAATGTGCCATTTCGAACAAAAGTCTGACTAACTTTTCCGATTCACCATGATACTTTGACGTAAGACTTGAAGAGCTTATGTTAAAAAAAGTAGTCTTGCATTCACTGGCCACTGCTTTGGCTAACATTGTTTTGCCAGTTCCAGGAGGACCTACCATTAGCAAACCACGGTAAGGTCTGCGTATGCCGCGAAAAAAATCTGGCAAAATTGTTGGCAAAACGACAGCTTCTTTTAGGACGCGTTTAGCTTGTTCACAGCCAGCAATGTCCGACCATTTTATTTGAGGATTGCGCAGAACAATATCTCGTTCTAGTAAATCAATCAATTCTTGACCATAAATGGATGATTTAAACTTTTTGCTTGATTCTGACTTTGCTTGTCGATTGTTGGACACTGATGGTACTCGCTGTAATTTTGGTTTGCTTACAAAACTCTTTATCGATTTATCTTGTTGTTGTTTAATGCCAATTGTTGGTCTTTCTATTTTTGATATTTTAACAACAGGACTAATTGATGTATGTTTTGGTCGCATACAACTACCATTAGTCATTTGAGTGTGTCGACTTGAAGATTTTATTTTGTTCAATTTGTCAACTATGTCTCGGACCTGAGAGACCTCGAGTTGAATCTTATCAAAAACAGCAGAAAGATTTTTAAATCGTTTTGAATCGATCAATATTTTGAGGTAGTGTAGGGAGCCCTGGTAGTAGATTAGGGAGCTGTCATAAGAACCAAGTATGGCACATTGACGTGCCAAATGCACGTTATCAAATACATCAGACAAATTAATGTGCTTTATTTTGGTGGTGAAAATATCCAAAAAATGCATTTTAGTTATCAATTCGATTTTTTTTAATTCTCTTCACATTCTAAGTTTTTGAAAAATTTTTCCAACTTAAATAAGTTAAACAAAAATTCATGCTTAGAAAATTCTATGACTGCCAAAATTTTTCTTTCTAAAATCATCACAGTAAACAAATTTTTTTACAAAACAAAATTTTCATTTAAAATTTCTAGAAGAGAGCTAAAATTTTCCATAATAAAATTTAAAAATAAAAAATTTCCAATTTTATTTTATTTTTCTAAATTTAGCTAAAAAACCCTGCCAATAATTAAAATACAGTCCCCCTCGTTTATATTTTTCATTAAAACGATCTTCTAGACGAGATGTCCATGCCAAAGGCAAATCATTAGCTTTTATTTTTCTCAATTCCCAAAGTCTATTCGCTGGCTCCATTACCAATTCTTGTTCCAGAGCCAAATTTTTTTCCAATATAGCATTTAAGCAACTAATTATTTGAGTCAAATGCATCGCATTTATGACCACAACTCCATCTTTTTTGAGCATTTTATACGCCTGCTCAATGCCCAAATCTAAATTAGCCATGTCCAGATAAATTGCATCATAGTACTCATTCATTTGTTGAGCCCAGCGATTGTCACTATTAAAATCCATAAAACCAAATTTTACATTTTCTGGCCATTTTTCTTCTGCTGACAAATCATACGACTCTTTCCATTCCATAAAGCATTTTTTTCCTTTTTGACACTTCAATTTGCTTATGTCAAAAGTGTGCAAGCATCCATCCTTTCCCAATCTTTCACTCAAAAATAAACTCATTGATCCAGACCCAGTTCCGCATTCCAGCACTTTTGATTTTTTTCCAATTTCGAGCAACAAAGGCACAAGAGTCACAATGGAAAAGTGAGACGAAACTGCTTGCTGTTCTTTCAAACTTATGTATTCGTAGAGACTTGGTCTTCGAAAGTCAACTATGCGATTTCCTAATTCAAAAGAGACTCGTTGATTTAGTGAAGATTTGTGAATGATGTGTTCATGAAATATGTCAATTAACTTGGTTCTGAATACACCATTTTGTTCAATTTTAAATAATCGACAAGATTGTTTCATGTATTTTTTTCGTTTGTCGAAAATTTTGGCCACAACCAACTCATTTAATTTAAATGGTTTTGTTTGATCAGGTTGACGAAAAGTTAAATCTAGCGAGTCTAAGTCGATGTCTGGTTTGGGCAAATCTTCTTTTTGAATTAGCAAATTAGAGCTAGTTGTATAGAAATTTTTATTAATAAACAAAAAATAAATTTTATTTAATAATTTGAAATTATTTTTCATATCTAGTTGTTTCTTTAAATAATTTGTACAATTGATGCACTTGATTTTCGTTAAATTCATCTAAACGTTGTTCACCTAGATCTTGACCAATTTTTTGCTTAAATTTTGGATTCACTTGTTTCATTAGAATTTGAACATAATTCTAAATTTTTAGAAGCTCTTAAATTTTTGTACTTATTTTAAAATAAAAGAAAAAATTTCAAAACTTACAGCCCATTCGTTCATAAATTTAGTTGTCTGCTCTGGATTAGCGCTTTTGTGTAGCTTAAATTCGTTTCTTACATAACTATCACCGACTGATTTTAACTCGGGTGGAAGACTTTTGTGCAAGCGAAATATTATCTTGTACAAACGTTTCACTGTCTCTTGATGTTGTTTGGAAACAAACATCATTACTTTTTCAGACATGATTTTAATTGGATTTTTAAAGGATTAAATATTTTTATTTTTTGAAAACAAATTTTATTATTTCTATATTTCATACATTAAATGAATACTAAAGCAAATTAACATTCCATTTTTCTTAAGCGTCTGTTATCAATTACATAACTTACAAATTCATAATCGACTAATTAATTTTATTATTTTTTTCTTGAAATATTCACAGTAAGTTTCTTTAAAAGTCCAATTTATATTTTTAAAATTTAATTAACTCAAGTTTTATTTTGATTTTGATTTTTGGAAAAAGATCAAATTTTATTTTACAAAAAATATACGCTAAATCAATTAAAAAAGCTAATTTATTTTAAAATAAGTTATTTAATTTTTTATTTATGTGATTTTATTATGACTCTTATTATTTTATTTTTGAATTTTGACAAGAATTTCTCAATGGAAACAAGTTATTTTAGTATCTAATAAAAAAACAAAAAAAAATTAAAAAAATTATCTAAATAAATTATTCAGTATCTAGTATAATAAAATAAGTATCAAAAAAATCACAAATAAGTCAAAATAAAAAAAAGTGTGAAAGAGAAACTTTCTCTTTAGCCTAACCCTTTAGCCGCTTATGATAAGCGGCTAATGCTTATAATTTTTAGTTATCAAATTGATTAACACTTATTTACTTCGTTTATTTGGTTTCAAATTTAGAATGCTTGCATACCAAATATTCGTCCCAATAAGGACATGAACATATACTCAATTCCCATTTCTCATTATTCTTATGTTACATTAGATACTTAAGAATTATATTAGGTATTAAAAAATTAATTTAGGTACTATTAATTTTATTAAATTTTCTACTTTGAAAATTAGATACTAAAATAAAAAAATTAGATACAGAAATCGCTAAATTAGATGCAATAATGAATATTAGCCATTTCTCAATCCTTAATGATTTTTCTTGGGATTAGTTTTAATAATAGAAAACAAGTTTAAATTCTCTCAAATTATAATTTGAAAAACTTTTTTAAAAAAGATAAATAAAAGAAAAAATTTAGACTGAATGATTATTTAAAACATCATAATTTTGTAAAAAAATAAATATTTAAATTAAGTTTTTTAGCAAAACTAGTAAATTCTACATTTTGGAATTTTAAATGAAAATATAATCTCAAACAGTAGGGAAACATATTGAACCAAAGTTCAATTTTTTTATAATATTATCTTATTTATGAAATATAATAAATTCAAAAAATTTTAATATTCCAAGTTTTGATGTTATTTGAACAACAAATTTCTTTTTTTTTTAATTGAATTTCATCTCTTAAAATTTTTAAAATCAAATATTAACACCAAAGTAAACTTGAATTTTTGTTGTTGTTTTATTTATTGTCATTAGTCCTAATGATTCAAAAATGAAAATTCTGATCAATTTTTGTAAATATAAAGATCGGCAATTAAAACACAAGTCAAACTGGTAAACAAACAATAAGCTAAGACGGATGCTAGTTTAAAAATAGATAAAAAATTTTAAGTTCAAATAAATTTTTTAATGAGTTTATTAAAAGATAAAAATATCGTTCAAAAAATAAAAAAAAAGAAAAGAAAAGGAACACATACGATTTCGGTTATTTTGTTTTTTTTAATAAAGTCCGTTTGTTTGGTTTCTAATATATCTTAAGATTTTTTGAATTTTAAATTTTTTTAAAAAGAATCAAATGTCAGGCTTTGATTGTTATTTTTGTAAAATATATGGAAAGTTTAGACTCAAATATTGATGTTAATTAAAAAATGAAAAACTTTTAGGGTATTGATTGAGAAAAAATGACTTAAAAAAAAAATTAATTATAAATCAAAAATAAGATATTTTTAGAATGACCTATTGTCGCAAAGATATTCTAGGCTTTTAAAATTTTTATTTTCAAAGGGACTAAATTAAAAACAATAATTTTGAAAAAAAAAATCAAGCTTTTAAAATTTTAAGTTTTAGAAACAAAATCAGAATTATTACGCAATGTAATCAAGTTGAGTCATATAACAAATGATTAGAAAATGAAGAAATTTTAAAATGCTAAATCACAATGCTAACTAGAGCTAAGCATGTTGCCTTTCTAGAGAGAGTTTTATTTTTTTTTCAAATATCATATTTATTAATATTATTTGATAAGTTCATTTTATCTAATCCAATCGATGGATTCGAGGCGATTTTTAAACTTAATTGTATCTTTTTTGTATCTCGCTGTTGGCCTGGTTCAATCAACCATTCTACTTAATCTCTATTTAATTAAAATACATCGAGGTCAGATAATCTTTACCTATATGAACAAACTAAACATCAAACTCAGAATTCAAAAAAGAAACGACTCACTCTTAATCATGACGAGTAGCAATTCATGTCTATTAGATTGAATTTTTCTTTTTTTAAATTCTTTTCAAAAAAATAATTTTAGACAGGTAATAAAATAAACATAAAAAATATAAGTTAGTCATCTCATGCACAAATGTTCTAGGACATTAAAATAATTTTTTGAATAATATTTTAGAATAAAAAAGATTACGTTTGCAATCAAAAAAGTCTGTCATTAGTTATCTTAAAATGATTTCAAGATCAAAAGTTTTTGTTGAGTTATTTGAATTTTTTTTGTTGTTTTTTCTATTGTCACTTGTCATTTGAACTTAGAATTTGATTTTGGATTTTAATTATGATAATATTTTTGGGATATTAGCTGCACCCAGAGTGAGTGCGTGAGTGAGTGAGTGAGTGAGTGAGTTGTTTATTGAACGAATGGGCATTTTTAGGTCGACTTTGGAAGCTTGATGACAAAATTGATTTTTAATTAATTATTTGTCTCATTAGCCGTGCAAATATTTGGCAAAAAAATGCGTCAAGTCCCAACACCCACAAAACCAATAGCAAAACAAAAAACTAGGATTTGTAATAACAAATTTTGCAATCAGAGCATCAAAATGATTTTGAAAAATTTTAGCATGTCCCAATGCATTTTGTCAATTTTAACTTTCAACAATAATAATAATAACTTAATTTTCATTTATCTTATTCAAAAAGAGAAAACAAAAAGATTTTTTTTTAAATTTTCCTATTGATTTTTTCTCTTGTTTCACTTCTTGTCGCATTAGCATAAAATTCACCTGGCAACCGGTACAATTCAGCTACTAATAGCTTTTAAAAAATTTAGATTTAGCTAAATGACTCACAAATAAAATGTCTGCAAGCGAATTGTACACAAAGGACACGCGGGTTTGGATACCGGATGCGGACAAAGTGTGGAAGGCCGGCTATTTATTAGAGAACTATGAGGCGAGTAGTAAAAGCTTGAAAATTGTGATCGAAGACGACCAACAACAAATAGACTATGACATCACTTCCAATCAAATACCCAACGCCAATCTACCGCCGTTGCGCAATCCGGACATTTTAATCGGACAAAACGATCTGACAGCGCTCAGCTATTTGAACGAGCCCGAAGTGTTGTACAACTTGGAGGTGCGCTTTTTGACTAGCAATCAAATATACACCTATTGTGGCATTGTCCTTGTGGCCATCAATCCGTACGAATCGCTGCCCATCTACGGAAACGAAATAATTCAAGCGTACAATGGCCAAGATGTACAAAACATGGACCCGCACATATTTTCTGTGTCCGAGGCCGCCTTTCAGAAAATGATTCAATTCGATCAAAATCAATCGATTATTGTGTCGGGCGAGTCCGGAGCGGGCAAAACAGTGAGTGCCAAGTATGCGATGAGATACTTTGCGAATGTGGGCGGAGCGTCCGAAGAGACACAGGTTGAAAAAAAGGTGATGGCCAGCAATCCGATAATGGAAGCGTTCGGAAATGCCAAAACCACTCGCAATGACAATAGTTCGCGTTTTGGAAAATTTATTCAAATTGATTTCAATCGAAGTCATCACATTGTTGGTGCCAGCATGAAAACTTATCTTTTGGAAAAGTCTCGAGTTGTCTTTCAGGCAAACAACGAACGCAATTATCACATTTTTTATCAATTGTGTTCCCAGTGCAACAACAAAGACTACCAATATTTGCAGCTAGCTCCGGCTGCTCAATTTATTTACACAAATCAAGGCCAAGCCGAGACCATAGACAATGTAAATGATGCAAATGTATTTATGGAAACTTTGGATGCGTTTAAATTGCTTGGTATTAGCAAAAAAGATCAATTGGCTATTTTTTCACTCATCTCGGCCATTTTGCATTTGGGCAATGTAAAAATAGGCAGCGAAAAGTCAGGCGAGTCAAGTTTTGTTGTTGTGAGTTTTTGTTTTTTTTATTAAATTTTTTTTTCAAATTAAAAAATTAAGTTTTTATAAGAAAAAAAAATTTTTATGAAATTTTTATTTTAGAAAAACGATCAATCAATTAGTGTTATGTGCCAGTTGCTCAATATTAACGAGAGTCACATGAGAGCATGGTTGTGCAACAAACGAATCAAGACTGTCAATGAAGTTGTCAATACACCACTTACTCTTAATCAAGTAATTATTAAATATTTACATATTTCATTTTTGCTTATCGTCTGGTCCATTTTTTTGTTTAAATTTTTATCAAAAAAATCTAGTTTAGTAGAAATTTCTGTAGATTTTTGGATAAGAGATGTAAGATAAGATTATAGTATAGGTGGTGATTTTTAGTTATCAAATTTTATACACGATGCTGTATTCTACTCATATTTTTGTATTTTTGATTAAAATTATTGAAAAAAAATTCTAACTCTCTATTTTTGTTTTAAATAACTAAAATATTTTATATAAAGCTGCATATTAAAGCGGCATCTATAAGTTGATGATCAATTCAAAATATCATTTCAATTCAAAAAGCTAATCCTTAGATATTAAACTAAATCTTTGATTTAATTTAAATAATTGTAATGCAACATGCTTTACATGCAATGTAGATTTAGAAAATAAAAAAACTGAAAAAACATTTTCTTAATCTATTGGTAATCACTTTTATTATTTAAATTTATTAATTGATTTTTTGTAAAGTCTATTTGAGATTTTATATTTCAAAAGTATATGTGTTTAGCATTCACAATTAAATTCAAAAACGAAATTCAAATAATAAATTCTAATTGAGTAATAAAATTGAAAAAAACTTTACAAAAAATAAATTAAAGATCGATTTTATCAATGGATTGAGAAAATTTTTTTGAAATTTTTTTTTAATTTTTAAATCTACATAACATATTAATCATGTTACATTTATAGTTAAATTATTTAAGTTGATTCAACGATTTATTTTAATATCTATAGATTAACTTTTTGAATTGAAATAATATTTTGGATTGATCATCAACTTCAAGATGCCATTAAAGCGTCATTTATTTTTATTAAAAATCAATTGAAAAAAATTAAGATATTTTTTTTAATTTAGTTTAACTTTTAACTATTAACTGTCAATAAGAAAAATTAATCTGCACAAATTTTAATTGATTTTATCTTGGAAAAATTAAATTTCATAAAAAATTTTCATCAATAACTGTTAAATAATGTACGGTATTGTGAAATTTCATACAAAACTTTAAATGCAAAAAATTAAATTTTTTACAACTTTTGTTCTAATGGTCAAAAACTTGTTCCGCAAATGAAACAAAGTGAAACAAAAGTCTTAAAAATTTCAATTTTTGCATTGGAAGTTTTGTATAAAATTTCACAATGCCATAATGTACTACTGTCATTCCAGGAATTGCTCTCGGTTCAAAGGGAGAATAGTCATACAGTCAGGAATTATTCGATTCCTTTCCGGCTGAATTATGTGAAATTCATTTAGGAAATAAAGAAGCAAAAAAAAAACAACTAATAAAGCTTTTAAAAAATTAAAAGAAAAAGTAAAAATTAATTAATTTCTATTTTAAAAACTATTTATATGATTGATTTCTTTTTTTTTTAACTTGTAAAATTTATTTATTAATTGATGATTTTTTTTAATTTGACTTTGTACGATGCATTAAAAGACACTTAACTAAATTTTGTGATAATTAACACTATTAATTTACGCATAATACATAAATTTGACTTTTATTTAAATTGACAATTTAAAATAAGCTCTTAAAATAGTTACCTAATCGAGCAGTTTGCTAAAATAAAAAAAGTTTTAATTTAATAAAGGGAATAAATATTTTCATCATCATCAAATATATTAGAATTTGGCATCAAATTTTTATTCGAATTTATCATCAAAAAAATAAAAAATTTTCCATCGCAATTTAATTTTTGTCATCAAAAATATCTTTTTAATAACAAATAAAAAATAACTAAATATATTATATATTTTACATCAATTTTTTTTTCTCTAAATCAAATAAAAAAAAATACGCAACAAAAAAAAATAAATAAAGCATTTATTTAAATTTTAACTTCAAAATTTAATTGCTTTGAAATGAATCAGCAATACATTATTTTTTGTAAAAATTATGGAATTTTTATATGATTTATAAATATTTTTACCAGTATTTTTGTAAGCTAATAATTGTATATTTTACTTTCAATCGACATTTTCAATTCACAATTCAAATTAAATTAAGAGTTAGTTAAAAAAAGCCCAAGAATTGAATATGAAAATAAAAATAGAAAAAAACTCGATGATTTTGTAAATAATGAAAGTATTCTTTGCAGATATCAGCTGAAGTAAATGAAAATTTGTTATAATATATAATATATAATTGGTTATAATATAGGAGAATTTTATGTGATTGTCCAAGATATTTAAAATGTTATAAATGCAAACATTTCATATTATATTGCTGTTCATAATAATTTACTAAAATTCCTGAAAATGCTAGGAAACTTGATGTTGATGAAAAAATAAATCGTGGTTAACCTAAATTAGTCGAAAAAGCTTAATTTAGATAGTTTTTTTTTTATGTTTTATATTACAATTGATTTTGGTTATAACAATTATTTCAAATAATCATTAAATAAGTTACAGTAGCGCTACGCCACGTAATTTACGTCAAATTGCGTAAATTTACGTCAAATTGCGTAAATTTACGTCAAATTGCGTAAATTTACGTCAAATTGCGTAAATTTACGTCAAATTGCGTAAATTTACGTCAAATTGCGTAAATTTACGTCAAATTGCGTAAATTTACGTCAAATTACGCTTACATAAAATCTACGTGGCGTAGCGCTACTGTATTTAATGATAAAAATTTTTTTTGATGCATATTATCTATATAATTAATCTGAACAAAACAAAGTTCATATTCGTAAATAAAAATAGTGAAAAAATACAATTTTTTTCCATTTTTTGCCAAAATATCAATCAAATGGTAAAATAATAGACTAAATTAATATATTATTTAGTAAACGAGACTGTGCGCTTTCAGAATATATACATATAAAGTTATGTCTATTAGAACATGAGATATTTTAGCTCAAAGGTAACTAAATTTTGTTTTTTTTTTATCTTTGAGGGTGTGGAATCAAAACTTTTTTTTGACAATACCTAAATAATCATTTTTTCAAGGTTTTCAAGTATGCAGATTAATATTTTAAAGTCGGTTTGCTGAAATTCAGATAGTGCTGTAGTTTTGCTACGCGCGAACCTTAATTAATTTGAAATTTTGATCCGTCAATTCACTTTTCTTGTCCAAGATAATTTTTTTTCACCTAAATATATTAATTTATAAAAAAAAAATTCAATAAATTTAAATTACTTAAAACCATGTGTCATGGTACCACTGTAAGCTTAGAAAAACTTTTTCCTTATATAAAAAAAAAAACGAACGATGATTTTATCGTTTAATTTGTTCAGTTAACAAAATCTTACTTAAATCATGTTAATAAAAATAATTTTTGTATTCGTATAAACCTAATTTAAGGTCAAAAACAAAAAAAAAACGCAAATTTTCGAAAAAAATATTTTAGTAAAATATTTATTTCGAAAACTTTTCTGTTTAAGCTGGAATCTTTGAAAAACTACATTAATATTTATATTAATATTTTTAGTTAATCACTTAAATTAATATTTTTTAAACTAAATTATACTAAATTTTACATTTAATTATTAAATGGGCAATAATTGTTGAATATTTTTATAAATTCATTATTTTAAATATTGAAAATTTGATTCAAATTAAATAAGTAAAGGGTAGCAATTGAATATTAAAAGAGTAGCAAGTCTTATGATTATATTATTTAGATAATATTTATTTAATGAATTGTTTTTTTTTAATTCGTATGGTTTAGACCGGCCAGAAATAAGTAAAAAAAATTTAAATAATGACTTGTAACTTGTCACCAGCAAAAAAATTATTTTCGTTTAATGTTAGCTAGAATGGAAGTGAATTAATGCAATGAAGAGAATATTTTAGTCGTTTAATTTAATATGAGAAAGCTTTGTTAAGTTAATTAAAAATGTTTTCTTTTTTAAATATTTTTATATTTTTCTAATAAAAAAAATTTTGTTCTATTAAAATATTTAAAAAATCTTTAGTAAACTTTATTTAAAATTAAACAATAAAAAAAAGGCTTTGTTTTCTCGAGATGCACTTGCCAAACACATGTACTCACAACTGTTCAATTGGGTGGTCTCTCAAATAAACAAGTGTTTAAAAAGTCCCGTTAAAACGCACTCGTTTATTGGCGTACTGGACATTTACGGCTTCGAGACATTTAAAGTGAACAGTTTCGAACAATTTTGCATAAACTACGCAAACGAAAAGCTGCAGCAGCAATTTTGTCAACACGTGTTCAAATTGGAACAAGAAGAGTACGTGAGAGAACAGATCAAATGGTCGTTTATTGACTTTTACGACAATCAGCCGTGCATCGAATTGATCGAAGGCAAAATAGGCATATTGGATTTGTTGGACGAAGAGTGCAAAATGCCCAAGGGCACCGATTTGACTTGGTGCAGCAAATTGTACGACAAACATTTGATCAAGTCGAACAGTGGAGCAGCGGGGTCTGTGGTCAAAAATCACTTTGGCAAGCCGCGTATGTCGCAGAGTGCGTTTATTGTGTTTCACTTTGCCGAAAATGTCGAGTACCAAGTGGACGGTTTTCTGGAGAAGAATCGTGACACTGTCCTAGAAGAACAACTCAAAGTGCTTAAGAGCAGTCAAGTGGATTTTGTGAGCGAACTATTTTGCGAAGAGTCAGCAGCAGGCTCAGAGTGTCATTGGAAGCAGAGCGGAAAGTCGTACGAAGTAGTGCGAACGAACACAATGCCAGCGTCCTCAAAAACCCAAATGATTCGCAAAAAAACAGTTGGCTCTCAATTCAGAGAATCGCTTAACAGTCTCATGATCGCTTTGAACACGACCACGCCACACTATGTCCGCTGTATCAAGCCAAACGATTCCAAAGCACCGTTTAGATTCGAAGCGAAGCGGGCTGTCGAACAACTAAGAGCTTGCGGTGTACTGGAAACGGTGCGAATAAGCGCGGCCGGCTATCCTTCTCGATGGACGTATCACGAATTTTTTCAACGTTATCGCATGTTGTTCAACCGATTGGCTGATTTGGATCGTGGAAGAGGAGGCGGCGGCGGCGGTGGTGGAGGTGGCGGTGGCATCAGTCTAAAAGAGACGTGTGAGCGAATACTTGACTCGTTGCACATTAATGCCACAAACAACAGCAAAAAGTATCAATTTGGCAAAACGAAAATATTTTTCCAAGCTGGCCAAGTGGCCTATTTGGAGAAGTTGCGCGGCGAAAAGCTTCGCTCGTCGGGCATCATGATCCAAAAGCATATACGAGGCTGGCTCGCTCGCTCAAAATACGCCAAAGTAAAACGATCAGCGCTCTTGATCCAATGTAGAGGACGCGGTGTGTTGGCGCGCACTCTCCTCAAACACAAACGGCAAACACGAGCCGCCATTGTCATTCAGAGCAAGTGGCGATCGTTTGTGGCCGCACGCAACTTTGCTCTGCAGCGAATGTTTGTGATCAAAGTGCAGAGTTTGTGTCGCGGTTGGTTGGCGCGTCGCAACAAACAATTGATGGTGCAAAATTTGAAAGCGCGCATTATTCAAAGTAGAGTTCGTGGTTGGTTGGCTCGTAGACGATACGAGAAGATTGTGCGCGGCATTGTTCTTGTACAGGCTCATTTTAGACGACGCAAAGCTAGACGACTATTCAAAACGTTGAAGATGGAGGCGCGCTCTGTCGAACACCAAAAAAAATTGAACAAAGGCCTCGAGAACAAAATAATATCGTTGCAGCAGCACATCGAACGAATAAACAAAGAACGCGATGCACTCACTCACAAAGTAGGCGAACTTGAGCCGCTCAAAGCTCAAGTGATCGCGCTCAAACAAACAAGTTCAAATGCCAAAGAGTCACAGAGCAAAGTTAGCCAATTGACTCAACAACTAAACGAATTGAATTCGGCTTATGACAAGTGCAAGTGCGAACGAGACTTGTTGAGCAAACAAAAAGACGATTTGGACAAACAATGTCAACAAACAAATGACAATTGCAACCAACAAATAAAAGAGGCCAAGTTGAAGTTGGACCAAAGTGAGAGCAAAGTAGTTGGCCTTCAACTTAAATTGGATCAAATGAAAGCTCAATTAATCGAGCTGGAAAACGAACGAGCCAATCATCAAAAACTCATCACTCAATATTCGCAGCTAGAACAACGCTTTGAAAGAGTTCGCTCCGAACTGCTTAGGCTGAGCTCTGAAAACACCAATGCAAACACAAGTGCACGTGTCCATCACCTCAATTCGGATCTTGACTCTCTTTTCATTGACGAACATCCTGTTGAACACTCAAAAAAATCATCTCTGTCCACCACCAACACACTCACTTTGTCAAATCAACAACAACAACAACAACAACAACAACAACAACAACAACAACAACAACAACAACAACAACAACAACAACAACAAGATACATTGGCACAGCATGTAGACAACTTCGAGGCAAACAAACACTTGTACATGAGTCAAAATGGTTCCGAAATGGACTTGAGTTTGGTGAGTAAGTTGCAGAGGCGGATAGCTTCGTTGCAGCTGGACAAAAGAATGGAAGAGTGCGAGAGCAGAAATGTGAGCGTCGAACGAATTCAATTGGAAAAGGATCATGAGACAATAAGGTGTCAAGAGCTAGAAATCGAAAATCAAAAGTTGCGCGACGATCTAGCACGTCTCAGACACCTGGTTGTGGATGACAGTGAAAACGCCTCAAACAGTGACTATTCGAACGATGCAAACGATGCAAACGATGCAAACGAACAGAGTGATGGTCAAGCAACGCAAGTTCACAATGAAAATGAAAATGAAAATGACAATGACAACGTCAATGAGAAAGAAAGGCTCAGAGCAAAGAGAGACAAAGAAAGAGAGAAAGAGAATGAGAAAAAGATTGGCAGAGAGATGGAGAGTCAATTTGAGGCGTTGAGCGAAGAAGTGCAGCGTAGACGCGACGAGTGTATTCAATTGAAATCGTTGCTGGTGGCCAACTATCGTCACAATTGGACAAACGATCATCAATTGAGACACTCGGACAAAGACACAGACACTGACAAAGACAAGAGCACAAACATAATGGACATGAGTCAAGTGGACACGAACGGATCAAACGAATTCGAAATAGCCTACAATACACAAAAGGTGTTAAATCGCATATTAGAAAATCAATTGATTGAAATGAAAAAAAAGCAACAACAAGACGAACAGGCCTATTTGAGTCAAATGAAAAAGTTAAACGACCAATACGAACGACAACAAGAATTGTTGATGAAAGATTTGCCTGTTGATCAGCTGGCCGATGCCACTTTACGCAATCAAATATTTCAATTGAGCGAAACAAATTTGGACTTGAGCGAAAAATGCGACAAGTATTCGGACGAAATAAAAAAGTACAAAAAAATGCTCAAGGTGTATATTAGGCGATCGAGAGCGGCCACCACAAATACAACAACACAACTACAACCACTACAACCACTACAACCACCACCACAATCACAAACAACAACAACGTCCATGTCATTAGCCGATAGATTCAGCAACACCCTGAACAACTTGAACAATTGGTCGCGTTCATCAACTTCAAATTTGTCCATTGCAAACAACGACGATCAACCGAACAATCAACCGAACAATCAACCGAACAATCAATCGAACAATCAATCGAATATTCAATCAAATAATCAATTTAGTAATCAATTGAACAATTTGTGGTTGTTGTCGTCGTCGTCGTCGTCATCGTGTGTAGCGTATAGTCAAATGCCGCAAATAAACAAGAATAGACAAAATGCAGTGGTCGAGTATTTGGGCGTGTTGGAGTGGCGATGCGAAGACGCGAGCAAAATAATTGCCAAACTAGTTGACGAGTTGAAGCCGCGTTTGGCTGTTACTTTTCTGCCCGGTTTGCCCGCTTACATTATGTTTATGTGTGTGCGCTATGCGGACATGTCCAACGATGACGACAATGTTCGTCTGTTGCTAAGTTCGGCTGTTCAATCGGTCAAAAAGTTAATCAAAAAAAAACAACAAGATCTGGACTATTTGGTGCTGTGGTTGGCTAATTTTTGTCGTCTATTACACAATCTAAAACAGTACAGTGGTGAGCTAGCCTTTCAAAAGCACAACACTCTCAAACAAAACGAACATTGTTTGAAAAATTTCGATCTTACCGAATACCGCGGCATTTTTAGTGATCTAAGCATTTGGCTATTTCAGGGCATAACCAAAGACTTTGAAAAGAAAATAAACGTGATGATTGTGGCCGCAATGCTTGAACACGATGCATTGTCCATTAGTGGTGACGATGTACATAATTCAAAGTCAAAATTCAACAACAACAACACAAGTTTCAATACAAGCAGCAGTAACACAAGAGACAAACAACGATTTACAATGGAAACACTGCTCAAAAAATTGAGTGAATTTTTGCACACATTGAATTCGCACGGCGTCGATCCACAAATAGTCGAGCAAATATTCAAACAATTGTACTATTTTATAGGCGCATCCACCTTCAATCATTTGCTATTGAGAAAAGAAGCGTGCAATTGGTCGCGTGGCGTCGACCTTAGATACAAGACCACTTTGTTAGAACAATGGCTTAGAGACAGTAAGTTGCAGGATTCGGGCGCACGTGAAATGCTCGATCCAATTGTTCAAGCAAGTCAATTGTTACAGGCACGAAAGACCCATTCGGACATTCAGGCAATATGTGAAATGTGTCCTAAGTTGACCATTGCTCAAATACAACGCATATTGTTCATGTACATGCCGGCCGAAGTCTACGAGGAAAAGTTGAGCCGTCAACTAATCGATCAAATAACAAACAAACTAAAAGAATTGCGTCACAACGAAAACAATAGCGAACAACAAAAACTCATCATGGACACTCAAGTTCAAATGCCAATTTGTATTCCCTTCAATCCGTCCAACATTGGCCTAGAGACCATTGAGATACCGTCTGCGCTCGGTCTTGCTCCCTTTGTGAGAAAAATTTAATTCTCATCGACACCATTGCTGTCATCGTTGCCGTCACCATTTCGGTCACCATTTCCGTCACCATTTCCGTCACCATTTCCGTCACCATTTCCGTCATCATTGTATTATTTTGTACAAAAAAGAAAAAGAGAAACAAATGCCAACGAAAACAAACGTCTTTTTTTTAAACACCTAGCTAGTTCATTTTTCATCATTATTCAATCAAACAATTTTAGAATTATTTTATTATAAAAAATTTTATCATTTTTTTTTTGTGTGGGGAGTTCAATTCAATTCTCCTTTCTTTTAATCAAATTGACAAATAAATTTAGTCTTTTTCTATTATTTTATTTATTTTTATATACTAATGATTTTAACCACTCTATTAAATTTAATAAAATCGAATAGATCGAACTTTTATACATTTTTTTGTTTTATTTTCTCAATTTCAAGGCTAACTGACGCACCAGTGCTCTGTAGATTATCCTTACAAGTCATAGTTTACCGATTAACACTTACTTTATTTAATTAATAAGATAAAAATAAAATTTTTTAATATTTAAAATTAAGAATTTTTGTCAAAATGAAAAGCGTCCAACGTTTCTGAGCTTGGACCTGACCAAATTCATAATTACCTACATATACTTTAAAAAAAGATCTCTTAGCTTCAACTTCTGTTTCGCTATAGCCCTCTTAAACTTTCTCAGACAAATATTCCTGAAAATTTTGGATTGGACTCGCTTGGAGGATATTATTAGTGGTTGATATTCTCTTTGACACAAGATGCTCATTTTCCTCCATCTTAGTTGTTGGGTTGTGGTGAGTTAAAAGGAATGTGTGAATGCAAAATCAGGCCAAATCATATAATTTAAGTTCTCGTGTTGTTCGTAGATGCAAGGTAGTAAATAGTAGATGGTAGATAATTTGATGAGATTTTAAATAAAGAAATCAATAATTTTAAGTTTAAAGAAAGCTTTACCTAAAATAATTTTCAAATAAGCAAACGATTTGAGTTTTTTTTTTAATTTTCAAGATTTCGATTTAATAATTTGTTTAAAATCATAATTTATTTTTTAATTTTCTTTTTTAAATATTGATTTTAGATAAAATAGTTGTCGTATAATAAAATTAATTAAAATGTTGTTGTTGTTGTTGTTTTCGTTGTTGTACGAAGCATATCTCAATATTATATAATATTAGATTAAAAAAATAAATTTTTAAGTGAAATATATTTTATTTTTTTGAAAAAAAAGTTTGTTTTTACCTGAGTTTCTTTAAAGAATGAGACACTTAAAAATTATTTTTCAACTCATTGATTGGTTTTTCGAAGATAGTCAAAAAAAAATCACAAATCGTTTCGAATATTTGGATGGATATCGTGGTTTTTGTGCTCTAGTTGTGGCACTCAATCATTTTGTACCTGCTTTTGGTGGCGATGGTGGTGATTTGGCAATATTCATATGGTCTGGTCATTTTATTGGACTTTTTGGATTTTTTGTTCTTAGTGCTTTTTTATTAACTTATCGAATGTCTAAAGACTTGCACAAATCAACATGCCGTATCCAAGTATACGAAATTTTGATGAAATATTTTATTAGGAGAATTTTTCGAATCTATTTGCCATTTTTGACATTTGCGCTGTGTGTAAAATTTGGCCCAAGAAATGTGTCTGGAGGCTACAGTTATAATTCGTTGTCAAGTTTTATCTTTCTCAAGCCAACAATAAAAAATCACTTGTGGTCAATTCCAGTCGAGATTAGATATTATTTTTTCATTCCAATAATTTGTTTGCTATTTTTTTACTCGAGAAAATATTCACCATTATTTTTGTGTTCGTCAACTGCTTTAGTCTATTGGCTTTTTAATTCAATTATTATTTTCAGCCCAAAAGATTTTAAAGTAGATGATAAAAATGGACTTTTAATGAGATTTCCCATATTTTTCGCCGGTTCAATAGTGGCTTTTGTTTATTTCAAATATGAACAAGATTTTAGTCGAATTCAACTCATTATTCAAGAAAGAAAAATGAGATTTTTTATTTGTGTGATTAGTTACATAATGGCTTTTAATGGATTAAAAACTTGTACAAAGTACTATAATCCAAAATTAAGTTTTCATAATGATTTGTACCATCCTGGCATTAGATTTTCTTTATTACTTTTGCTAATGCTGATCGGAGCACCGAATGATTTTACGCGTCTTTTTAGTCACAATTTTATGCTAACCAAAATTGGCAAATATTCTTTTGGTGTTTACTTATGGCATCCAATGTGTATTTTAATTGTAAAATCATTTAAAATAACAAAACAATTCGACGCGGCTGTTTTTCTTATAATTTTGAGTCTTTTTGTTGGAATCCTATTTTATTATTTAGTCGAAAATCCGATGATGAAATTAGGCAACTATTTTATTAAAAAAATTAATCTAAAAAGTAATAATGCAGATAATCAAATTTAGTGATATAATTTTTTGTTTTTATACTTAAAAAAGATCCACCAAAATAAACACCAAAATAAAAACGTTTAGAGAAAAGGTTTTAGAAAATCTCCTAGGAGAAAATTAACTAACTTTGGAGGCCAAATAATATAAAATATTAACCTGATAAAAAATTCATTTGAGTTAAACAAACTTTAAAAAAAATCTTGTTAATTTCTTTCGCTTATACAGTTATATTTTAAAGAATTAAATTTTAAAATGTTTTCCTTAGAGCATAAAAAAACTTCTTAATTAGATTGCAGTTAAATTGTTTGCAATATTCCTTGATAGAACGAACATTTTTAAGTTTTTTCTGGAAAGCTGGTAATGGCTTAGATTCGCCATCGTTTTTAAATAATCATCTGAAATATTGATTTTGAAATATAAGCGATTTTATAGGATATAAGCGATTTTATAAGATATAAGCGATTTTATAAGATATATGTGACGACTAAATCTAGACCTTGTAGAAAATTGAACAAAATTTTATTTTTCAGTAAAATTTTTAAATGTTTATTTTTAAAAAATGATAATAATAAAAATTATTTTTGAAAAAATTTATACTCTAATTAAATTTTTTTTCATTTATAACTAAAAGTTGAACAAAAACAAACTTTCCAGTAAATAAAGGTACTAATACATAAACGAGGTCAATTAATTTCAGAAAAAAAAAACAAAATTAACTTTTAATCACGCAAATTTGTTTGAATTGTTCAATTCGCAATTTGAATCATTAATTACATTATTTAAAACAAAATCAGTGAGCATGTCCATTTGGTTTTTAATCGATTGTTCAGTTTTGCTTACTTTTCTAAATAAAATTAAATAATTTAAAAATGAAAAAGTTAATTTTGAAAAATTTACTCAAGCAGACATTGAATTTCGTTCTCAACGTCAGCATAGCTAGACACAATCTTTCTCTTTGGCAACGAATTGTTGGAAATACATGAATTTCGTTTGCTGCTCAATTGGCTTGTAAAAACCATGGGACTAAGCCTTGATGTGCTCCTTAGTTTATTTTTACGCTGAAACGAGCCGGTTATTTTTCTAGTTGGACTTATTTGTAATAGATTAGCATCGTTAGATGCATTAAGACTAGCACTTAGACTTGAATTAAAATTTAGAAAACTATTTATTGATTTACGGTTAATTATAGCTAGATTGTGCACACTTTGGTCTTGGTTTTTTACTTCGTTTTCGCAGATTAAAGCCAAATTACTATTTGTAGTATTAAATGAAGAGTTGCGACCTATTTGACGGTTTTTGTTGGCTGCCACCAGCAAATTACGGATGGTACGGTTGGACTTTTTCTTGCGAGGCTTCGATTCGTTCAGTTCACATTCTCTTAAGTCAAATGTAACTTGGAATTTTTTTTCAAATGATTCAGCAAAATCTGGATACATTTCAAGAACGTCCAACAAATCACATCGGTCTATTTTGTGCAGATCGCAATAGGCCAATGCTCGCACATCACAACTCGATCTGCCCATCACATCTCTTTCTTGATATTTGCCAATGTTTTCACCAAATATGTCATTTTTGTCTAATATGGCCATAGCTTGATTGTTGCTGACAATTTCCAGAGTGCCTCTAGCAATGAAATAAATTGAGTTTAGATTGTCTCCTTTGTGAATGAGAGTGTCACCTGGCGGAACATGAGTTGACTTGAACTGAAGAGCCAGCATGCGCAAACAGCCTTCACTAGCGTCCTGAAATGCCTGACAATTGTTCAACAATTGACGATTCAAATGTAAGCAAATGTCTGCTTGTAACGATTCGGGAAATGATTTGAGCACAGTGTTCATGTCAATGCCATTTGTGAACGACCAAGTGTGTTCAAACGATTCTTGCATTCGTTTCGATAAAGACTTTGGAATGGTGTGAAATTTTATAAAGTCTTTTACACTTTCTTGCATTTCGGTGAGTTCTTCTGTACCCTGGTACATTCTAATCATAATGGTGGTAACATTTCCGAATATTGCAGCAGATATTAGAGCTTAATTAGAGTTTAAATTAAAAAAATATATATAAGCATTAAAATCTATTTAGAATTTAAGATGATTTTAATTCAGTAAAACTTGAACACATACGGTTCAATAAAATTAGTCGATTAAAATTAATAAACAATAAATATTAAATTTTATTTTTATTTAAAAAAAATACATTTTAAAGCTTTAGAGGGTTATGATTATAAAACTAAATGAGAAGAAAGGAAATACAAAAACCTCGAAATAAACTATTTTTGTTTTCTTTTCTCGACCAAAGGGTTGACTCAACCCTTTGATCGAGAAAAGAATTCGGAAATGGATGCCTGAAAGATGTATTCCCGGGTGTATTTCTAACAATAGCATTTTGGTCAAAACCAATAATAGATTAATTAAAAAGTTATTATCTTTTTGCTATTCTTTTTTAACACGGGCTAGTTTTTATTTTAATTATTTGATTAAAGTCTTAAGACCTCAAAAAAAAGTTTTTACAATATTAAACACCTGTACTAATTGTTAAAAGTTAACTTATTATACTCTTAAAAGAAATATGAAAAAAATTTCAACTCCAAAGATTCCTCTTGGACTTATTATTTGAATATTAAGACCAAATTTTTTGCGGTGGTAGTCTTCTAGAAGCCAGAAAAATAGACAATTTGCTAACAAAAAGTTTCATAATTAATTAACTAAATAAAATTTAATTTTTAATTTTTCGTCGTCTATTTTTTAAAATACATCCAATTCTTTTTAAAAATAACAAAAAATAAAAGTATTCAATGTAATGCTTACAGCCCAACATCATAGAGATAATTGAGAAAATTTTCTCCCAATTAGTTGTAGGCGACACATTTCCAAAACCAACACTGGTCAAACTTGTAAGGGTAAAAAACAAAGCTGTAATATATTTCGACTTGAGATCAGGTCCACTCTCAGAATTATTTTCGTGAAATGGCATGTTGTATTTCTCAGCCAAATGATCGAGCCAACTGTATTTAGGCTCGGGCAATGTAGGTCTTTCTACATAAGCTATTGCGTAAAATACACAAGCCAACCAATGTCCCACTAGGCCAAAAACTGCCAACAACAACAAAAGCATAGCTATTCCGTATTCGGAAAAAGTTTGAAGCTTTGGAAAAATTCTAATTAAACGCAATAATCTAATTGTTTTCAAATATCCAGTCAATTTAATGGTCTTTAATAAAATTGAAAAAAAAAATTAATAACAAAGAATAAACAATTAAAAGAAAAATTTTTAATTAAATTTTTTCATGAGTTGATAAAAAATTAACAAAAGCCAATACGACTTACGTCAATATTTCCGGAGCCGAACAAAAGTAAATCATAAGGCATGCCTGAAAGCGCATCGATAAAAAACCATCCTTTAAAGTAAGCCTTGGCAATTATCATCGGATCATAGACAAC
Organism: Brachionus asplanchnoidis; assembly: GCA_025491095.1. Classification (NCBI taxonomy): domain Eukaryota; kingdom Metazoa; phylum Rotifera; class Eurotatoria; order Ploima; family Brachionidae; genus Brachionus; species Brachionus asplanchnoidis. The sequence continues at coordinate 85,758 of JAILYF010000008.1, read as the reverse complement.
ATCGCCTTGTTTGGATACAAAAGTAGTTCGAAAATTAATGAATACATCAATAAGAAACATTAAATCCACAATGAGATCTAGCATTACAAAAGGATCAGCTCCTGCTAGTTGTTGCTTCTTGAAAAGACGTGTCGAAGCATGTTGATTTAGTTTTGCTCGTTTTTCGTTGTCATTGAGCAAAAATGCGACTGTAAATGGAGTAAAAATTGCCGTATACACCACAAGCAACAAAACAATCCAATCCCAGACTGCTTTGAACGGCGAATAATGAAGAATTATGAATTTTTGATGAAATTTTTTAACCACATGATCAATTGCACTTGCTGATGTTCGTTCTCCCAAACTCGATGATTCACTGTCTTCCTTGTCTTGTTTGCATTTGGATTTTCTACGCGTTCGCTTTTGTGGCAAAATGTCGCATTCTTTTTTGACATTTTCAATTTGTTCCAGTGAGACATTTGACAATTTTGAATTGTAGCCTTTTAGATCGCTACTTGTGAAAAGAGCTGCCATTTTTTTCTCAAATAAATGTCAACAAAAAACAAGCTTTGAGGCAATTCAATTACAAAATTATTGATTGTTACTTTTTTACAAAATAAACAATTTATTAGAATCTTTTAGATAGGAATGAATTATGAAAATTCTTTTTCAATTTTTTGAATTAAGTTTATTTTTTTGTTTAGGATAAAAATCGATAAGACTCTTTTCATGCTTTTTATTTATAGGCATCATTTATAAGTAAAAAATAAATTAAGTCATCACAATACAAAAAAATAAAATTTTAATTAATCATTTCTTTCCAGCTTGGTACGAGCCCATGTGAATTGCGATTGCAGTTGCAATCTCTTCAGCTGTTTTGTTCTGACCAAAATAGTCAACAAAATTTCCCTCCGGATCTACCAAATACATAATAACTGTATGATCCACCTTGAATAAATATTAAATAATTTATCCTGAAAGCCAAAAAAAAAATAAAATCCTTTTTAAAATTATCTTACAATATAATCATTGTCTTCGTCTTTTGGTCCTTGACTAAAATAAACTCTATATGCCTTGGTGACTTGCTCGATTTGCTTTTGATCGCCAGTCAAACCGATCAATTTTGGTGAAAAATCTTTTACATAGCTGGCCACAGCTTTGACATCATCTCTTTCAGGGTCGACAGTTATAAATATAGGAGCCAAAACTGGATCACCCTTGATTTTAACTTTGTCCACCAAATCAACAGCATGACACATTTTGTCCATTTCTTCTGGACAAATGTCCGGACAATGGGTAAAACCAAAATAGATCAACATCCATTGGCCAAGAAAGTCTGAGCTTTTTTTCACTTTTCCATTTTGATCAATCAATTCGAATGGACCACCGATTGCCATTTTACCAACAGCCTGTTTTCGTTGACGCCTAATGCTCTCTTCTTTTTCTCTTTTTAATTTGAGCATAAAAATAACAGCGGCTCCACCGAAAACAAACAATACAACCACATGTCGCCATGATACTTGCTATCAATTAATAGAAATTAGTTAAAATACTTTTTATTTTTTTTTTTATTGTTATTAAAAAAATAAAAAATTACAAAATTTTGTTTCAATTTTGCTTTTGGATCATTACCAGCGCTTTTAAAACGTTTCTGAATTAGACATGTATTCAATGTTTGTTTTGAAACATCAAAATGTTTTCGAGTTGGTTTTGTACTAAGCAAAGATCTGATAGTTCTATTTGGAAATGAAATGGTACGGCTAAAAATTAGTTTAGTCACTAACCTCTGCATTTTAATTAAATTTTGGATTAATTTTTATTTTTAAATTTTATATTAAAACATTGGATTGTTAGATCGGGTGCTGTTATTAAGCAATATGAAATATTTCTTCAATAGATTTTTTTTATTTTTAAATTTGAATTCATATGCATAAGATTGCTTAGCAAATATTTTGTGAAAAAAACTTAGATATATTCGAATGCTCGATTCATTTTGGACAATTAAATTATTATTTAAAGCTGGCTTCTAGGGAAAATCTAGTCTATAAATAATTAGATTATATAAAACAGGGTCATTGAAATTAGTTTTCATTTTTTAAGTTTAAGTTAGCTTTGTAATTTTTAGAAAATTTAAATATTGAATTAAAAAAAATTTTAACATCAAAAGCCAAGATGTATGAAAAGTAGTTGATATTTGATTTTTTCTTTTTAGATTATAGTTAGTTTCACTCATTATGGAAAAGTTAGAAAATTTATTTGTATTTAATCTAAATTTAGAAAACGGTCAAAAATCCAAAGTAATTATTGTCATTTCAGGTCTAAATTGTTCATTTTTTTGAGCTTTTTAAAATTTAAAGATTGAAAATAAACAACAAACAGATGAAATCGATTCATGTGATGAAGAAATAGCTAATTTTTTTGCAACAAAAAATAATCCTGATTATCCGATCTTAAATAAAAGACCTTGTTTAGAGTTGAAAAAAATGAGAAATGTAAGAATTATTTAACTTTTGTCGATTTATTTTTTTTAATTATTCTTGTTTTTATATTTCAAGAATTCTCTAGATTTGAAATCAATCAAAAAGAAAAGAAAAACAAAGCCAAAAAAATTTTCTTTAATTGTTTCTAAATGCTCTAAAAAATCAAAAATTAATAAAATATTGTAATTATTTAACATTTTTATTTTATTTGGCTTTAATTTATATCCGATTTAATCTGATCTTTAATTGACTTGTTGATCTAATAGATAACAGAAAAGTATTTAATTAAACAAAAAAAATTCATTTGTTTCAAATTTGTTATGATTGAACATTTTGAATTGACGATTCATATTGACCCATCAAACTTCTTGCTTGTTTTAACTCTTGAATTTTAAAAAAATAATTAGATAATTTTTTTTAAAAGATTTTAAATCAAATTTTTATTTCAATAAAAGATTTACAATTTGAATAAAAATTCAATCTTATAAAATGAATTAATTTAGATCATTTACCATGAATTAAAAGCTTTAGTTTGTTAGAGTCCAAACTAATTGTAACAGAATCGTAAGGATTATTAAAATTTTGAATATTGTTGATTTTAAATTTGACATTTGCTAATGGTTCGTTAATTTTTGGATTTAAATTTGAACTAAATATATAGTCCACTCTCCAAGTAATTCTCTCAAGTCCATTTACTAAAAAAAAATCATCATTTAATCATAAATTTGCATTTTTATCTTGTATATAAATATATAAACAATATTTATTTACATTTTAGAGATGAATTTTTTAGACAAACTTCTAATTTTGACTGAATATCATCGTAGACTTTGCAAATAGAAGTTGAATGTTCTTTCGGGAGACCTAGTTGCTGTAGTTCTGAAGACAAAATTTCGCCGTTACAGCCATATTTAACGGAGCATTTAAGAACAAATTCCAAAAGTGCAACACATGCTTTTATATCATTAAATTCCAATTTAGAATCATTTGCTAATTTTTCAAGTTTTTCTTTATCAATTTCCTCATTTTTGATAATAGAATATGAAACTAAATTAGTCAATTGTTTTGCTTTAATTGAGCTCTTTTTTAAATATAATTTCGTAACCTTTTTTTTTCTAAAATAATAAAAGACATACAATCTTGGATATAGTTGCTATTTCGGCAAGAATCCAATCTGGACAATCCAAATCACCACAAAATCTGAATTTCATTTTTTTTTCAACCAAAAAATAAAATTGAACATAAAAATTTTCAAATTTTTTTTATTTGATTTTTTTGATTAGAAATCATGTGATCAAGAGTCTAATTAAAATTCTAGTGAAAAATGTCATTTGTAATTTAACTTTTTGCTTGCTAAATTCGAAAAGAGTATTTATCTACATGTTTTCGATGAATGAAATGTCTAATTTAAAATTTTGAAATAATTTTGAAATAATTCAAAAATGCAAACGAGCGCATCAACTAAAGTAATCAACGAAAACGTAATTTTAAAGAACTACGAAAAAAAAGTTAAAGAAGAAGTTCGTTTAATAAATGAAAATTTATTTGAAATGCTCAAACTGTTAAAAATTGACGACTCATCTAAAGTAAATTTTTTCATTAGTTTTATTTTTTTTTTGTTTATAAAATTATTAGATTAAAATTTTTTAGAGCTATGATGATTTAGGCTTAAATAAAGGTAGCCAAGCTGAGATTGACTCTTTTGAAATTGAGATTCGATCTTCAAATTTGGTCAAATCGACAGAATCGTTGAGCAAAATTGTTTCTGATTTAAAAGATCTGACTATTTTAAATGATTTCAAATCGATTAATTCTCAAATCACTAGCCATTGTCAATTTTTGAGAATGAACGAAAATGACATTGATATTCAACTTCGAATGGCCAAAGATGTTTTATTCAAGCTTTTGCAAGATTTACAAAATGAATACTATACATCTAGATACAAATAATTTTTTTCCGCCTTTTTAAATTATATAAGTTAAATATGGTAAAAAGAAAATATTTTAATAAAATTTAATTAAATGAATTTTTTTGTTCAAAATTTCTACTGCAATAAAAAAGTAGTAAATAATTATTTTATTCGAAAGAAAATGTAAAATATTAATAAAATTTATGTAGACATGGAATTTCCTTGGCAATATAATTTTCCACCATTTTTTACACTACAGCCAAATGAAGACACAAAACGAAAACAACTCGATGCATGGTCTGACTTGGTATTGGAATATTGTAAATTTAATCGTATTTTTCAATTTGACGTGAACGAAATGCAGGTGAGTGAATTGTTTTCTAACAAGAAAATGGATAGAAAATGTTCTGTAGATCTAATTTGTGTGATAATTGATGAACTAGCTGGAAGAAATAAAGCCGAATGGCAAATGCATGGAATAGGCAAAAATAGCAGGCGAAATAATAAATGTTTTATATATTGGAATACACTTGATGAATGGGCACGAATCATTTATGATTATGTAGTCAAAAATGGTCTTCAAAATACGGTTTGCACAATCTATGAATTAATTGATTCGGAAGAGGTTAAAAAGGAGCCATTCTATCGGCTAGATCGTCAAATATTTGTAAAGAGCATTAAAATCTTGGAAAATTCTCGAAAAGCAGAGTTAATTCATTTGGATGATGAAAATGAGCCGGGCATAAAATTTTTTTAAAACTGTTTATTTAAAACATTAGAGCTATAACTTTTAAGTCCGTTTAGAAATTCTTCGACATTAAGTCCATAATGTCTTGAGACTTTGTGACCAATTACACCTAAACTTTTTGTGGTTTCTAAATTTAATTTTGAATCGTCAAAAAATAAAATTTCATCAAAACTCTTTAATTTCAAATCATTGTATATTCGCTTCATGTGTTTTTGTTTTGTGCCACTGTATATTTGAATTGAGTCAAAATAATTAGTCCAATTGAAAAGGTCAATTAGTTGCCTTGCATGTGCACCAGCTGTTGCCCTGCTGGCAATAGCCAAAAATTCATTCGTCCCAATACAACTGTTTCTTAAAGTTTCTAGTATTAATGGCACATCTTCGTATGGCTTTATCTCAGTGTTGCTATGATCAAAAATTTTCTCACTGCCATGTTGATTTATTTTACGCAAAGGAAATAAAACTTTATGATCGATAAGAAATGGCCATAAAGTCATGTCCAAATCGAAAACAATACATTTGGGTCTATGAACGATACTATTCCATTTTTTAATTATGAGCTCTTTTTTTTCGTTATATTTTGGCGAAATGTCACATGATAATGCCATTATTAATAATTTATTTTTTATTGATAAAAATTAATCAAAGTTAAAATATCTATTTAAAAAATAATAATAAAATTTATTTTAAACATTAAATCATGGACTGATAGTGTCATTTTACGCAAAATTACTCGAATTGGCATTTTTGTTCTAAAAAATAATTATCAAACTTTCAGAACACTTTTGAAGTAAAATTGTTATTTTAACAGTTAAAATTTTTAAAAGGCTATATTTAATAAATAAAATGATTCTTTTTCGCTTAATTGAAATCTTAAAAATATGCAAAAAACAATAATTTAAATATTTCTTTACGTCAATTTTGATTACCTATTTGAAATATGTTTTAGGATAAATAAAATAAAATATTTACTTAATTTTTTGAATGATTCAAATAATGTCTTTACTTTTAAAACTAAATTAAAATCTATTTTCTACGAATTTTCTAACTGAAAATTTACTGAGCATCCTTATTTGGGCTTGATTTTAGATTATACCATAGTAATGACTTAAAACATAGTGCTCCAGAATTTGTTTCAATATTCTAAAATAATGGAATCAGATGGAAATTTTATTTAGAAAAAATTAAAAAAAAGAAAATTAAAAGCCTTCAAAAATCTTATGGTACGAACCCGATTGAGATAGTCTGGAATTAAATAAAGATATATATCTAACTTCAGCATCTTAATCCATTTAAGTAAAACAAAAAAAAAGAATTAAGGGCAGAAAAATTTACCTTTGTGTAACCAAAAAAAATACATTTAAATCATTTATACTTGCTTTTTTTGATTTATTTCTTATTAGACCAAATTCTATACATATAAAGCTAGCTATGTTCGAAAAGCATTTTTCATTTTTTTTTATATGAGCCAATTTAAAAAAAATTACTCAACATCTAAATACCTTTAGAAATTAAGTGTGAATGACAAAAATTTTAAATGTTTAAATTATGAATAATTAAATTAGTATGTTTTGGAATAACGGGCTGATGGTCTAGTGGTATGATTCTCGCTTCGGGTGCGAGAGGTTCCGGGTTCGATTCCCGGTCAGCCCCGATTTTTTTTCTCACAAATTAAAATAAAACAAGTTAATTTTTTATTTAGATGAATTAAAAAAGCTATTTATTTTGTAAATAAAATAAAATAATTAAAATTATATTAGAGTTTTATTAAAATTACCTATTGTATATTAAAAAAAAGTTATTCTAACCCTAACCCTTATTTAGTATTTTTTATTTTTTGTTTCGAAAGCTTCTAGACCATGAATCAAAGTTTTCATATCTGCACCTACCGATGGGTTAACTTCAATTGCTGTCAATTTTAATGAGCTTGTTTGTTTTATATTTTGAATTTCGTCATCAAAAAATAAAATGTCTTCATAGCTTGTCATTTTGAGTTCTTCTAGAATTTTTCTCATATGATTTGTTTTTGTTTTAGGATAAATTTGAAATGAACTGAAATATTTAGTCCAACCTAAAGCTTCAATAGTTTCCATTGCTAAATCAGGTGTAGTACTTCGACTAGCAATTGCCAAATATTCATTTTTTGATTCATTTAGACAATGATGTTTAAGAGTGTACAAAATTTTGTTCACATCCTTGAATCCGTTCATTTGCAATCCTGTTGAATCTATGACTTTAATGGTTCCAAAATTTGTCGTCTGCTTTGTCCGCTTGATTGGTGGTGTAGCATGGCAATCCACATAATAAGGCCATAATGTATAGTCCAAATCAAAAACAATAATTTTTGGCCTTTTTTTCATTGATTTCCATTGTTGAATCAGATTTTGATCAATCAAATCTTCATTTTGTTCAGACATTTTTCTATTTTAAAATATTTTATTTTTCTAAATCCTGAAGAAATAATTATTTTAGCTTTATCGAAAAATTCCTAATTTATTCCAATTTTAAAAATTATAAAAATTATTATTACTCTAACACGTTTAACGTTTCATCAAATGAAATGATGTAATTTTGTTCAATTTGCTAATTAATTTTAGAAAAAAAAATCGGGCTGATCGGGAATCGAACCCGGAACCTCTTGCACGCTCATACCACTATCCATTACTCTTTAAAAAATAATATTTTATCAAAATTTTTTAATTTATTCGATAAGCTATCTGAATAACTATGATATGATATAATAATGTAATTTCGAATCTTTTATGGTATTATTTATTTATCATTCGGTACATTTGGCGAATGATTTTGTTAAAAATTATGCAAAAATGTAACCAAAAAATAATAATATTTTTGTTTTTTGTGAATTCTATTTTTTTTGATAATTATTTAATTTTGTTCCTTTATTTTTGTCCAATACGAACTACGAATTAAAGAAAAACTTTAAAACTTAATTGCCAAATGAGTTCTAGCTGTTGAGTAGAGCATGTTAAAATGTTACTTTTTAATTAATCATACTCATATTTTATGTAAAAAGACATTTTTTTTCTAAATGACGCAAAATCTAAAAGCAAAAAATCTTTAACAGAAAATAAATTATTTAAAAATAATAAACTAAAATAAAATGTCAACTTCTTCAATTTATTTGAACCAAATTGTAAATTAAAATTAAAATTTTTATTCATGCGAATAGAACCAATTTATTATTTTTATTTTTTGAAAAAAAAATTAATTTATTTACAATAACGATCCGATTTCATTTTTTCCCTTCGATCAAGTAGTTTTTCATGCAATATTCCAGTATCTTTAGCAACTGACAATTCTTTTACATCCTCTGTGCTTAATTTTATTTTTTTGTCCTGAAATTTTTGAAATTTTTTAACATAATTTAATTCAACATTTTTCAAATCATCTGGTTGTTCTTCCTCTGGTAAATCTTTTTTAGAAACATTTAGATCGCGTTTGTTCATTGATCTAATCATTAGTTCGCAATCTGTTTTTTCTGCTTTAATCGCTACAATGTCACCATCGCTGTTAACACTTACATACTTATCATTTGAGGCTTTCAGATAAATCTTTCTTCCATCATAATCGTAATCAAATTCAACTTTAAAATATTCTTTTGGCGAAATGGCATCCGATCTTCCGATAACTAAACCATGAGAGTTAGTACTCAAATATTTTCCGTAAGCTGACTTTAAAGCTATGTAGTTTTCCTCTACTTTTATCGCAGTGAAAACTTCATTTGCATCAGGAGAATTTCCTGCTGTATGAGGAGCTCCAATTACAAATAGACCATTTTCTAGACCATGCATGTACATAAATTCATTGAATTCAATGAATATCGAGCCTAGAATTTGGTCAAAATTTTCGATTAACCAACCACCTCCATGAGCTTTCTCGTCTGCTTTTTGATGATCAGAGTAAGACAACGAATCTGATTTTCTTTTTTTACTCTTTTTAGATTTACTTGTAGATGAATTTGATTCACCTTTTAGTTTTAGTTTTCCAATTTTGGCTCCAGAAAAACCGTCGCTCATTTCATTAAATTTAATAAAAAAAAAATATTTTTTTTATCAAGTTATGTTTATTTAAATAAAAAATATTTCAAATTAGTATACAATTTGTAATATCAAAATAAGAGTAAATTTTTTTGTCTTATGAAGATTCAGGTAATCTTGAATAATAGTCAAGTCATTTATTTTCCAAATATCTTAGAATTAATTAAATTTTAACATTGAATATTGAAATTAAAAATCAAATGATATCTCTCATTCTTCCATTGTCAATTTTTCGATATTGTGAATTATAGATCTAAAAAATACAGTAAATGAGTAAAACAATTGATTTTTGTTTCTAAATATTTAAAGAATTGTTCAAATCAAACCAAATTCATGCTCCCTGATGCATATTGATATAGAGAAGTATTTCTTTTCATCAGCTAAACATTTTTTTTTACAGACAAATTATTGTATGTCATCAAAAAACAAAAATACGAAGCATAAAATGACAAGAAAAATAATTCTTTATTGGTCTCTTCTTTTTTTGCTAGTTTAAAAATTTCATTTTCATTAACCATTACTGGAATTGTTTGACAAGCCTGTTTAGATTGAAGTTTTTGGCAAATTGAAGTTTCAGATCAAAATCAAAAGATCAAAATATAAACTGTAATATTTATTTAATAATAGAGAAAAAATAATTTTTTTCCTAAGCAATTACTTGACATGGTATGTAAAGTGAATTTTCATACATAAACATTTAAAATATCCCTTTTTATTGAGCTTTAATAGGTTTAGATTTTTTAGTTTATTTTAAGAATAGTTCCTCGATAGTCCGATCAAAAATAGCCATACTTTTATTTAGGTTTAAAAAAGTTTATAAGTTATTTTTTTTATTGGTTTTGGTATATCTCGCTTTTAAAACAATTTTTTCTTTATTGGATTTAAATTCAACGAGGCTGATAAATTGAATATCGTGATTTTTTAATTGAAGCAATTGTAAGTTTTAAACAATTTCAAAGGAGTTTTTTAAATAACTTTAAAAATCCTTATAATTTTTAATTCTTTTTTCTGCTTAAATGAGATTAAAAATAATTAATAAAAAAATAAAAATATAATTGCATTAGATCTGAAATTTAAGTAAAGCTTAAATTTTATCAGTTGAAAAGATAAAAAATTATACAAATTAAGAAATCTATTTTATTAAATAATTAAGAAAAAAAACAATATTCTATAGTTCATTTATTTTCTTAATTACCAAATTAGGTATATCTGCTTCATCAATAGTTAAAGCGTATTCAGGTGACGTTTCATAAAAATTTTTAATTACTTTAACTTTAGTATTAAGTTTGTACAAAGCAACCTGAAATCTCAACAGCCAAATAGAATGAACCTGATAAGCTATAATTCGCTTAATTTGGGTATTTTCCAACTCAACTAATTCTTCATTTGATAACTTATCTTTATTTGTAATAATTGATTGACAAATTAAATTACCATCACCAGAAATTGTCAATTCAAATTTACCGTCTTTGCGAACTATTTTTTCGCCTCTAAGCATGTAATCTCCGACTGTCAAATAACTTGGATACTTGATAAAATCTAATAGACTTTTTGGTAAAATAATGTTTTGATTTTCATTTATTTTTTCAATCTTTTCATTAGAATGATTTAATAAGGTTCTTAATTCCCAACGACAAAGATTTCTAAGTCGTGATGGTGTTGGTTTCAAGCATAATATGTCGTAAATGTCATATGCAAGTTCTAGACCATCGAATGGAGTATACATTACTTGATGACCAGGATGAACTTTGCCAAACAAAATCGGAACTCTTGATGGATTTTCATATGCATTCCAACCATTATTGTAAAAAGATGGATTTTCTGATTCGAAACTAGTTTTTCCAATATAAAAATATTCATTTGTTTGTCTGTCTATGCATCCCCTAAGTGCATAAATCGGAATATTAGCTTTTTTAGTAGTGATCCAATGAAAAGATGTTGGATCTTCAATAGATAACACTAAGAAATTCTTATTGATTTGAATAGTAGTTGATCCATGAGGAACACTTAGCTGCCATTCTTTAGTATTTGGGTTTTTAAGAACAGTGCCTATTATTTCCAAATTAAAACTATTGTCCCGTTGAGTGCTTTCTATCGGCTCGTCTTGATCTTGAAAATAATATGAATTATAATCATCAAAACGAACTCCTTCATCTAAATTATGCTGAATAGTTTTACCAATATAAAATTTTACTTTTGTTTTAGAATCATTCTCTATATTGGGATAGATTTCTTTTCCTTTTTTTAAATATTGAAAAAATGTTTCCTTGGTCAACCATTTAATACGATTAAAAACTAATTTGTGATTAATTTCTTGAATGCTTGGCGATTCGTTGTATTCCATTTTTTAAGATAAAAATTTACAAAAGCAAAATTATAAGCAATTCAAGTAATTTATTCCAGAAAAACTTTACCTAAAAAATTTTCTATTTTTAAACAATTCAAATTATGAAAATTTTTTTTCACTCAAAATTTGAATAATTTATCTTTTGAGTAATGTTTATTTTGTCTTAATAAATGCTTTAAATTTTCAAGAGTGATAGTTTTTTTTTAAATTGAATTACATGATTCATAGATTTAATAATTAGATTTAATTTAGATCAGAGTGGTTTGAAAGTCACAAGTCTCAAGTCAAGTCAAAGTCCTGACTTTTACTTGTTTGAAAAAATGAGAAAAACCTAAGTCTCACTTTGACTTTTAAAAGACTTTTTTGACTTGTGGGACTTTGACTTTTATACAAGTCTGATTTAGATATTTATACAACATTTACTACTTTTTTTGCTATTAATAAAAAATAAAATTGCTACTACAATAATTATATTATATTAAGTTAAATTTTAGTAATATTGGAATAAATTCAAAAAAAAATCACAAAATCAAATATATTTAATAAATTTAGGAATTGTTTTTCAATTTAGCCATTCAATGTCGTATTAACAAAGAAACTTCAACAGAAACGGCACAAAAAAATTTTGTATGGACTGATCCAAAATGCAAAGGCGAACGGAAATTGGATTTTAACAGATGCTTGTAAAAAAGCATATGTATTTATTTTGCACACGATACTTATTTAAGTTTTATCAAACTTTTTTAATTGAATATCTTTAAATTTAAATTGAGTATTTAAAAAAACATTCTCAACTTTATTCAATTTAAAATGATCAATTTAACATTTTTAATAATCACTTTAGCAGCATCATCTGCTAAAGCTGGTAATCTTATTAAAATTTCTTATTTAGCAATTAATGAAATATTTTTAATGTTAAAGCTTGTCCAAATATTGTAAGTAGAGCTGAATGGGGTGCTAGAGCTCCTACTGGAAGTTCTGTAATGTCAAATCCTGTTCCTTATGTAGTAATTCATCATGGTGCCTCTGCTGCTTGTACTACTAAATCTTCATGCATCAATATGGTTAAAAGTTATCAAAATTATCACATGAACTCAAATGGATGGGCTGATATTGGCTACTCATTTATTGTTGGTGAAGATGGAAATGTATATGAAGGTAGAGGGTGGAGCAGAGTTGGAGCTCATGCACCTGGATACAATAGTAATTCAATCGGTATTTGTGTAATTGGTGATTTTACTTCAAGATTACCAAACTCTTTGGCCTTGAATGCCGTCAGAAATTTGATTCAATGCGGTGTATCATTGGGGAAAATAAGATCTACTTATTCATTAAGAGGACATCGTGATTCATCTGCAACTGCTTGCCCGGGAAATACTTTATACAATGAAATAAGAAAATGGTCTCAATATGGCTAATAGTTTTTTTAATATTCAATATTTTTAATCAATCAATCATTATAATAAACAAACAAATCAAATAAATAAATTTTAAAAAATTAAAATTAATTCAAAAAATTAAAATGTCAAAGATTTTTGCTATTTTATTTAGCCATTGAAAGTTTGTTAACCATATTTGACCATTAAAATCTATTTATTAAAAACTCTTAACATTTGAAAAAAATATTTAACTAAAAACTTATTAAAAAATTTTTTTTTTTTCTTAAAAAAAATAAAATCTAAATGGATCAAGAGGCAGCTGCTAAAGAAAATTCATCAAAATGGGATGAATTGTGTCGTTTAAATGAAGAACAATTCAAAGTTATTATTATATTCTAAATTGAACCAGTTTCAATCAGATATCCAAAAAGAGTAAAACATCAAGCGGTTTTATACGAGGTAGGAGGTTCAAATTTTTTGCCAAGATTACAAGGAAATATCAGTTTTTATTTGGCCATGGGGGCTGTGAAGTTCATTTCAATTCGATCGTTTCAATTCAGAAAAATTTGAATAACTTTTTTACTATAAGAAATAATTTAGTTCTGTAAAATGCTTAATGTTTAAGCAACTTTGCTTAATCCGAAAATATCTGTCTGCAAAAACTCTGCAAAGTTAGTGCACAATTGATTTGAATACTTTTTAATGGCGTGCAAAATGCATAAAATTGCAGAGTATTTTGCAGACTTATTTTACTGAATTAAGCAAATTTGCTTATAATTAAGCATTTTATAGAACTAAATTATCTCTTTTAGTAAAAAAGTTATTCAAGTTTTTCTGAATTGAAAAGATCGAATTGAAACGAACTTCACAACCCCTTGGCCATGACTAGAAATCGCTTGAAAGACGAAGACGTAAATCGAACTGGATTAATAGATACGACTGATAGAAATTTAAATCGTTTGAGAAGCTCAAAGCTTTAAAGAAATGTTTTTTTTTTATAGTTTTGTTTTTATTTGATTTAAAAGAAATTGATTATGCAAAAAATATTTTTTTAAATAAAATTATAATGTTAAAAACTTTTTTCCATTTGATGAGATCAATGGAACAGAAGCAAATCTCAGGAACATATCAACCGGATCTTTATTTGGATGATTCAAACGATGAAATACATTGAAGAAAAAAAAGAGTATGGTGCTTGTTATGGAAACAAAAATCTATCGAGCCATCAAACACGAAGTTATTTTAATTGTCATTTTTTTAATTTTATCCCATTTATTAAATTATTTTAAAATTTAATTTCATTTTTTGAATTTTTGTATTGTTGCTTTTAAGAGCAAAGTAAAATTTTTGATCAAATTTCAAGCGCTCAATTTTGCTCAAAAATTTTTAGATGCGCAATTAAATTTCATCGCAGATTTTTAATTTTTTTTAAATTTCAAAGCTTTATTTGTAAACTTTTGAAAAAGGATTGTAATTTCTAAAAATGCAATGAAATTTAATTGCGCATTTAAAAATATTTGAGCAAAATTGAGCGCTTGAAATTTGGTCAAAAATTTTACTTTGCTCTTTTAAGTCACTAAAGTAAAAATGAAGGGCTCTACAATTACGATACCAAAAATTTTGAATAAAATACACAAAAATATTAATTTTTTTGTCCCAATTTTTAAAATTAATTACCTATTTTTATTAGTTATTTTTTAGTCGATTAATTCAGCACTAGATCAATTTGAGAACAGAGAAGTTATATCAATTTATACCTACTCATCAAATAAAGTCTACATAATTGAATTTAATCCGCTTTTTAATATCTCAAATGTTTTCGGACGCACAATCGTCATCGATGGTATCACCTTTAACCTCGAAGATGCTAACAAAGCTCCAGATTTGAGAAAGTACTGTTTTTATCGTTTCGACTTCCTGCCAACCAACATCAATACACAATCTCTTAAAAACTTTTTTAACGCAGCCAAAATCAATGGACTTAAAGTTGAGGAAATATTTGAGGAAAAATACAAAGACAGCAACATAAAAAACGGAGTCAAAAGGGTAAAGATTTCTTCCTCCCGAGTCAGAAAGCTCTGTAAACAATCTTACAGGACCAAATACGCTTTATGGTTTCAGATGTGTTGTTTCCATAGCGGGACAAAAACAAAAGTGTTTTTTCTGTAATAGCGAAGGTCATAATATAGCCAAATGTCCAGTGAAAAACACAGAATGTGCTAAATGTAAGCATAAAGGTCATATTACTGAAAAGTGTACGTTAGCTGAAATGTTAAAATCACTCGAAAGAAACAAATTAGACTATAGTGAGCTCTGTATTGAACAAGACGAAATCCAGGCATACTATGAAAGTGACAAATTAGATAACCTTGAGACCAACATGCCTAAAACACCAGTTTATCAACCTTGTTTAACTCCTGGCAAAAATTCAATCGAAAACCTAAACGCCGATTCAAAACAACTAAAAACGCCAGTTCTAGAACGACATTTAGAGAATACTCAGCTTTATTCGCAGTCACTAAGACTGGTGAATGAAGGACTCAATCAGGAAATGGGTAAAAAGATCAATTAAGAATTGATTGAAACAAGGAATCAAATAAAGAGAAAGTCAGAGTCAGACCAACAAATTAGTGATTCAAAAAAGCAATTAATCGAAACAGATGATGAGTTCAAAAATAGCTTTGAACCAGAATCAATTTGTTAAGAATTTTTCAAAACTTACTTAAACATTAAAAAAAAAAAATCTTCAATAGAAGGAAAAAATTCTTCTAAAAAAAGGTTAGTAATTACACACTGGAACTGTTTTCACCTTGCTAGTAGTGTTGTGAGTCGACTACACCAAAGTCGACTTTTTTTTCGATTAGTCGAAAAGTCGACTAATCGACTCCAATTTTCAGAAAATCGACTTCTAGTCGAATATTAGCCTTAAAAATCGACTAAAGTCGACTAAGTTGAACATTTTTCTCATTAAATATTTTCTTTTAAACAAAAACTATTTATTAAATTATGTTTTAATTATGTATAAATTTGAAAAAAATAAATTTAAAATTCTCATAGTTCATAAAAAGCTTTCAAATATTTAACTAATAATTAACAACCTAATAGTAATAGTTTTTTACTTTAAAGACATTTTAATTTTTTTAAGTTTTTTTTTAAATGAATATTAGAAACTAAAGGCAAATATTAAAGAAAATGAAATTGTAAAGTCTCGATTTTGGACTTTAGGGATTTAAGCCAAGAAATAAACAAACAATTCAATTTAGTTAATAGTTTATTAAATGGAATCCGAAATTATAACAAGTAGTTAGTGGTTTATATAGTAATTAGTACATGTGCTTCAGCTGCAGTTAAACTTAACATTTATAAGAGGACTAGAGAGAAGAAAAGAGTGATGTCAAGACACGGATCTTAACACACCTCCCCACTAAACTATGAGGCTATTAGGCTCTAAAAAAAAAAAACTACTGGTTAACCACTAAGCTAACAACTAAAAAACAAACAAACAAACAACAAAAATAACAAGGTAGTTGTTTAACATTAATATATTACTGCTCGTTAATAAGACGATATGGGACTTGTCCTAATGATCCGCGACAAAGTAGACAGTTTCGATTTCCATGTCGTACGTTCTGGTACATGCAATTTTCACATGCTCGGTGGCCACAAACCGTTTTAACAATTGAATCACAGTTTTCAAACTGTTCTAAACAAATTGGACACGGGCCACCATTGATTCCATGTGCTCTGGTTATTGGTGGAGTACCGAGTTGTCTCTCTACCCTCTGAGATGCTTGTTGTTGCCAGAAAGGTCTCCGAGCTCTAAGTGGATCCCGGTTGTGCCTCGCTCTTGGACTTGGCGACCTAGGCGGTTGGACAAAGTCGATGCGGTTTCGAACAGTTTGTTGTTCGGTGTTCAAAAAATCGTTTACTAAGTTGTGTGAGTTGGATAGTTGATCTTGTAAGACGGTGTTTTGTCTATATGACTCTACAAGTTGTTGTCGGAGCTCTTGTAGTTGTCGTTGTTGCTCTTCTTGTTGTTGTTGTTGCTGTTCTAGTTGTGCTTGCGGTTGTTGTTCTTGTTGGCGTTGAGTCTCAAGTTAATTACGAATCCTATCCACTTCGGCAAGCTGTCTCGCCACTCTAGGGGTTGCGGGTACGCTTTGTAACACATGATGTGCTTCGGTGGGCCTCGGATTAATTTCGAACCAGATGTTTGCGTGCGGGATTCCTTGATCGTTGAAATGTCTAACCACTTGAGGGTGAACTGACGAATCTCTATATCTCACAAATGCGTAATTGGTCCTATGAAATCTTCGGTTCTGACCCATTCTTACCCATTGAATTTCTCCGAACAAGCCCTCGAACTGATCAAGTTCTTCTCGAAGTCTGACCGCTGCGTCGTCTAGGTTAGGGACTCCATGCACCATAATATCGTGAACCATTTTGAAAATTAGTTGTTATGAATTTTAATTTAAATATTTAAATAATAAAGCTAAGTAGAGTAATTTTATAAATTTTAAAACTTTTTATAATTTATTTTTAAGGTTTACTGGTTGTCGATTTCTCAGACTCTTTTTGGTACTTTTAGGAAGTTGTTGAGTCTGTTAACGTAAATAGTGGTTTGGTTCATATTGTTCATCTTCATCAGCTGATTCCAAGGCTGATTCTAATGACTCTTCAAGAACGTTAGTGGTTTGTTTGTCTGAGGATTCAGATATTTCTGGAGCTATAGTGTCCGGTAAGGGTCCATCTAGCACTTCACGAGTGCCTACATCTCCATTAGATTTACTTGTTCTTGACTTCACTTGTTTACGTTTTGGCTTTGTTTTTGACTGGTCATTTCCAATCAGATTTTTTCTACTTTTATTAATTGGGCTTGTTTTATTTTGAAGGTCTATATTTATTGGAGCAGGGACACAGAAATGATACTTTTTTACCTATTATGGTGGACTAGCTTCACTTTTGGTTGTGCTGGACTTACTTTTTTAATTTTATAATTAACTTGACCTACTTTTTCAGCAATTGAAAATGGTCCTTCCCACTTAGGTGCCAACTTTTTAGACTGTCCCTTCTTGATTAGTGGTTTGTTTAAGAGAACTAAATCTCCAACTTCATAAGTCACTGGCTTAATGCTTCGGTCATGGTATATACGGTATTTTTCGAATTTAACATCACGATTTTGAGCCACACACTTGTAGAGTTCGTGTAGTTTGTATTTTAACTCGTCCACTTAAAACTTAACCATTACCTCGTCTTGGCTCAAATTGTCCACATCAGGCAAATCTACTGGATTTTGAGAAGTATCATCGTTTAATCACTTGGTCTAGGGGAATTTTTGGTTGACGGCCAAACATAATTTCGTAAGGCGTATGATTAGTTGTTGCATGAGTATTGTAAGCGTATGCAAGATATGGTAGTTGTGCGTCCCAATTGATTTGATGATCATTGAAAAAAGAAGACAACATGGTTTTGAGTGAACGGTTAAACCTTACGGTTTGTCCGTCACACTCGGGTGGGTATGGAGAAGTTTTTAGCTAATTGATGTCAAGCGATTGATACACTTTACTCAAAACATCACTTTGGTAATTTTTGGCGCCATAAGTTAAAATGTTATTACATAAGCCATACATCATCATAAACTGTACAAGCTTTTCGGCGACTGTTTCGGCTGTAATGTCTAGCAAAGCAAAGAGCCAAACCCATTTTGAAAAATGGCAGCAAATTACCAGAATATAAAGGTTTCCTTCTTATGACGCTGGTATTGGTCCAACAATGTCACTCGTAACAAACTGTATTGGTTCAGTCGGCCTTTGTGGTTGTTACTTTGCCTTATTTTTAGGGGTATTTGGATTTTTAACCTTTTTGCAAACATCGCAAGATTTAATAAATTTTGCAACTTGCAATTCATCCCTGACCTGTAGAACCTAATTTAAACTTTATCTAAAGTTTTTCGGACGAGTATGATCAAAAGCTGTCAAATCGATCCATCATCTGATTCTTTAAACCAATAGAGCAAGTCGTTTAGAATTCTTAATTCGTCGTTGTTGTTCAAAAGCGCTCGTTTGAGATTCGAATCTAACTCTTTGGTGTCAATTTTTGGTTGTTCTTCCTTGTGAGTTTTTATCAAATTTTTCATTCATTTAATGTCTGGATCGTTATTTTGTTCGATTGGGAGAATTATTTTGGTGAGTAGTGGTTCATCCTCGAGTTGTTTTTTCGCATTTTCGATTTAGTTAATAACCATATTTGTTACTGGAAGAATAACAAGGATAGTTGTTTAATAGTTTATTGCAATAATATAAATATAAAGTAATATAATATAATAATATAATAATATAATGTCTTCTTAAAAGGATTGTGTTCGTTTCTTATATATAGCGTTGACATCTGTATCTCGTTAGGAACAATGAATCTTCTAGAATAGAATTCCATTCTGATTCTAGAAGTTTTGCGAGGCGTGTTAATTAATAACATATTAATAATATTAATAATATAGTCACGTATTCTATATATATGATTTAAACACGAGTTGATCATCAAGTAAGTGAGTGCTTAAAGTGTGGGTAACATATTTTAGTTTTCATCGCTTTCTGGCGTTTTATTATCTCGTTAATTGGCCATCTTGAAAAAGCGTCCGCGTTTGTATGTTGTTTACCACTACGATATATGATTCTGAACGTATAATTATATATGCGTATTAACCAGCGTGCGAGTCGAGCGTTTGGATTTTAAGTAGAAAACAGCAATGAAAGTGGCTGATGTTCAACTCTGTCGTCAAATTCTCTTCCAAACAAATACTCGTGATTTGCTTCCATTGCTCTAACCATTGCTAAGAGTTCTTTTCCGTTGTGGAGTAGTTTCGTTCTTCTTGTTCAATGGCTTACTGAAATAAGCAACTGGTCGAAGGACACTATTTTCTTCTTGCTGTAAAACTGCACCAATTCCTGTGTTGCATGCGTCACAGTCTAAAATAAATTTCTTCGAAAAATCGGGTAAAATAAGCACTGTTGAGCTTGTAAGCTTAGTCCGAAGCTTATTAAAAGCTATTTCACAATCATCATTCCAATTTAGTTGTTTTGCATTGGCTGCTTATTCTTTAGTGGTTAGCTTGTAGAGTGGTGATGCTATGCGAAATTCATTATGAATTTTCTATAATAGCCTGCCAAACCAAGGAAACTTTTTAGTTGTGTTAAAGTTGATGGACGTTTGTACCTGTACAAAGCTTCGCATTTGGCCATATCTGGTCTGATTGTTCAATCTGTTATGACATGTCCTAGAAATTTCACTTCCTGTTTAGCTATCTCGCACTTCTTAATCTTCACTGACAACTAATTAGGTTTAAGCTCATTGATTACCAATTCAACATGTTTCAAGTGCTCGATCGGATCAGCTGAATGTATCAAAATGTCATGCAGACTTCAATTTTCAATTTTTCCTTCAATCTCAATTTACCAGAAGTAAATCTCGTTCACTTATCTTCTCTCAGATATATTAACTCGAAATTTAGGTCAATATTAAAGAAATTTGTCTGAAACGTTCAAAGTGAAAAAGAATGTATTATACATGAAGTTACAGATAGAAAATTATATTTTAATTATAAATAAATGCTATTGATTATAAAAACTAATTTTTCAATCTTAAAAAATTAAATTTATTAAATAAAATTAAAATTGAGATAAAAAAATAAAATGTAAAAACAAATTGAATAGAAACATGAAGAGTTCAAAATTTTAATGTGAAGAAAAAAATCTTACTTTTCAAAAGCTAATTTCGGTTATTTAATTTCGATTCAAATTCTAATGAGAAAATTAGAGCTAAATGAAATAGAAAAATTATTTCAGTCCTTCTTCTTTTCTTTCGTAATAACAAAGAAATCAGTAAGCTACATCTGGTAAAAGACTTTTTTTTTTAAGAAAAAAATTTAACAGCTGATTTAGTTATATTTTAAAATAAAAGAGCTAACGTTTCTTTTAAAACAAAATTTTGAAATTTTGAATCTTTTAATTCAAGTAAAATCTAAACATTTTTACTATTAAGACCCTATCAATAGTGTTTTATTATTTTAAAAGTAAAATTGAAATTGAAAAATTTAAAAATATTGTAAGCTTGAATTAAAAAATTTATTTATTTTTTAGATAAAATGTGTCAAAACTGTCATCAATATTACTTTTTTTTATACAAACAATCAATGGTGGTGGGTAGAGAATCAATCAAGAAGGAAAAAGTCGAAAACTTTTCTAAAAACAATTGTATTTATAATCGACATTTTGGATTATATTCGAAAATGTTTCAAATTTACAAATTTTATTGTTAATTTCTTTTTTTAATTTTGTTTTTTTTTTTTAATTTTAAATGTAAATCTTTTGTAAATATTCTTTAAAAAATTAAAAAAAAATACAAAAAAATTGTAAAATTAGTAAAAAAAAATGAAGCCAAAAAAAATATTAAAAAATGAAAATTAAAAAAAAAAACATGTACATATTGTATATAGAAAAATAAAATACAATAAATTATTTATTTCAAAAATTTGTCTTTTTTTTATATAACTTTTGTTTCCACACTGTCCATTAATTGGAGCGTTCATATGAAAACGATTAAATTTTTTTTAAAGTAATAATATTGTCCAATAAATATGTCATTAACTTGATAAAATTTAGTTTCTAATAGTATTGTCCAAGAAATATGTCGTTCAGGGATGGTGACTCGACATTTTTGAGATGACCGAGTCTGAGTCAGAATCATTTAGTTTCCAATGACTCGACTCGAATCAGAATCAAATGATGATCTAAGGATGACTTACGAGTCCGAGTCCGAGTCAGACTCAGGAGTCAGACTTGGACTCATTTTGAGTCATTTGACTCACGAAAAAGAAAACGTAAAAATTTATTGAAGATTATTATTTTATTTTTTTAAATAGCGTTAAAAAAAAAGTTTAATGTGTGATTTTTTAAAATTTTTATTATTGATTTTTGAATTAATCAATTGAATATCTTTGCTATTTTGTTAATCTAAGTTGTATAATTTTTATAATAAGGTTTCATTTTATTTCAAAAAAAATAAATTTTCAGCTAAAGTATTTGTCATCTGTCCTGTGTGTTGACGGAGAATAAAGCCAGTCTTGCAAAATAGTCTTTCAATAGAAGCGCTGGTTGCCGTAACTCCTAAAATTTTTTCTGTGAGTCTGGAAATGGTTGGGAAATGGGTCTGGTTATCTTTCCACCATCTCAAAGGTTCTAAATAAGAATCACCTTTATATTTGCTTTTTAACCGCGACTGACGCTGTAGGTCGAAAAAGTTTTTCAACATTAAATCATATTCAACATATCATAATCAAATGCAATATATTTTAAGTGAATGGGAAAGAAATTTTACCAGATGTTTTTATTCGAGGGCTCTTTGAAGAATCGGCTCTTTCATCTTCGCTAAAAATAGCTAATTCTGACATTTTCAGATTAATCCTATTATATCTTTTGTTTGTAGAGAATTTTTATTTCAAAATAAAGATCCCTTATTATATAAATACCATAGCATAATTTATTTATTTGTTTTTAAATAAGTCAGGTTGAAATAAAAATTAAAATTTATTTATTACATATCGTTATATCTTTTTTTTTAAAATTCGTTTATTATAATCCTTTCAACTTTATTTTAATTTTATTTTATTTTATTTTTCCTTACATTATTTACTTATTTTTCTATTTTAATTAACTTTTTAATTAACTATTTTAATTAACTTAATTTTTTATATTATTTTTTTTTTTTTAACTCTTAAGGAGCATTAGCTCGGTAGAGATGATGATAAGTGAACGAGATTTACTTCTGGTAAAATGAGATTGAAGGAAAAATTGAAAATTGAAGTCTGCAATTTTCCCAGTCAAAATAAATTTTTCAAATTTTTATTTTAAAATAAATTATGAATCAAAATGTTTCATAAATTTTTATTCAGCTAATTCCAGTCCTTTTCGCTCTTGTCTAGCATTAACAATAAAAAGAAATCAAAAAGCTAAATTAGTTTATTTAATCTAGTAAAGGAGTTTTTATGTTTTACATTATAACAGCTGATTTAGTTATATTTTAAAATAAAAGGGCCGACAGTTCTTTTAAAACAAATTTTTCTTTGAAATTTTGAATCTTTTACTACCAGCTAAAATGAGTAAAATTAAAAGTAAGTTAAAAAAAAATTTAGATTTGTTGAATTTATAAAAAGAGAATTAGCTTTTTAGTTTCTTTTTTTTAAAAATTGTTGAGTTTTAGAATTGAAAAGCAAAGATTTCTTTTCTCTTAGCTTTAAATTTTTTTATTTCAAATTCTAAGAAGAAAATTTTTAGCTTTATGTATAAGAAAAATTTTGACAGTTCTTTGCATTTTTGTCTCGCGTAATATCAAAAAAAAAATCAAAAAGTTAAATTAGTAGCTTAAACTCTTCATATTTCAATTCAATTTGTTTTTTCATTTAATTATGAAATTTTGAGCTTAATAAATGAAAAGAACTGTTAGAATTTTTCTAATTTAATAAGCTCCAAATTTCAAATATATTTACTATAAGGGAACTAAAAATTTAAAATTTTTTTTTAAATGCTAATTTTTTGAAAATACATATTCAAGCAAGAAGTGTTTAAAGGCAAAATGTCTAAAAAATAAGAAAGTTCAACCAACTTAATGTAATCAAATGAACGCTGTAATTAATTGACTATGTAAGAACAAAAGTTAGATGAAAAAAGACAAACTTTTGATTTAAAAAATTATTTTAATTTTATTTTTGTATTTACAAAATGTCCATAAATTTTTAATGTTTGGTTTTTATTATTTTGACAATTTTTTTCTAAATCAATAAAATTTTTTAATCAAGCTTAAAAATTTTTTATTAATTTTTCAATTTCAATTTTATTTTTTAAAATAACAAAATACTATTAGAAAAGGTCTATTAGAAAGTGATTTTTATCAAGTTAATGACATATTTCTTGGACAATACTATTAGAAACTAATTTTTATCAAGTTAATGACATATTTCTTGGACAATATTATTACTTAAAAAAAATTTTAATCGTTTTCATATGAACGCTCCAATTAATGGACAGTGTGGAAACAAAAGTTATATAAAAAAAAGACAAATTTTTGAAATAAATAATTTATTGTATTTTATTTTTCTATATACAATATGTACATGTTTTTTTTTTTAATTTTCATTTTTTAATATTTTTTTTGGCTTCATTTTTTTTTAACTAATTTTACAATTTTTTTGTATTTTTTTTTAATTTTTTAAAGAATATTTACAAAAGATTTACATTTAAAATTAAAAAAAAAACAAAATTAAAAAAAGAAATTAAATATAAAATTTGTAAATTCGAAACATTTTCGAATATAATCCAAAATGTCGATTATAAATACAATTGTTTTTAGAAAATTTTTCGACTTTTTCCTTCTTGACTGATTTTCTACCCACCACCATTGATTGTTTGGATAAAAAAAAATAATATTGATGACAGTTTTGACACATCTTATCATATCACAAAATTGAACAAAGAAATTTACAAAAAAATGTCTAGATTTGAAACATTTTCGAATGTAGTCTAGAATGTCGATCATCAATGCAATTGTTTTTAGGCAAATTGAAGTTCATGATCAAATGTAAATTTCAAATCAAATTTTTAGTTTCTGAGTTTGATTAAAGGCTTTATTAATCAATTTTTAATAATAAATGACTAAACATTTTTTAACATAATTTGTTTAATTTATTTATTAGAAAACAATTCATATAAATTTTTAACTTAGGTAAATATTAAATAATTATCAATATTTTGAATTTTTTAAAGACACAAGGATTGTTTTGAAGATATTTATTAAAAATTTTTATTTTTAATCATCATTTAAAAACTTAAACATTAAAAAAATTCATCGGTTTATCATTCGATCTATTTTTTTTTATTTATTAATTCCGGCAAATTATTAATTTTCCTTTAACATATCTCAATTGTGAATTTTAATTGAAAAATTTTTTAATTGTTTTTTTCAATAAAATGTTTTCTAACAAAGAAAAAATTGTATGACAAAATCAATTTCAAAATATATTTTTGGATTCAATTGAAGTAATTGCCCTTTAAAATGGCGTTTAAAAAGTGATAAAAAAATTCTACACTCACTTTAAATGTCTACAATCGAACCAAATTTAAACAGTCAAAAGGTCCAAAAAATAAAGCCAAGTCTTTTTTTGAAATTCGATTGTAGAGCTTCAAAGTTTTAATCAAACAAATTAATTTTTTATATTAAAAGATACAATATTTATGTTATGTGGATTGAGTTTTAATAAATTTTGCCAAAGCAATGAATATAAAAAAATTGAACCGAAATGGAATCAACAGATCGAATTACTTGATCAAGATTAAGCTAATTCACTAATTCAAGTTGAGAAATGGACTTTGAATATTTTTGCAATCTCTAATGAAAAGAAAATATTTCTTCCAGGTATTGACAAAAATCAGCTAGTCGCACCTTAATTATTACTTATCAAAAGATTAATTTTAAACCTGATGTTGACATTATATCCAAATGACTTTATTAAATAAAAGATAATTTTTAAAATAAATTATATTAAGAGATAATTATTTTTAGTTTTAAGTACTTTATTATTAATTTCATTTAATTAGTTATAATTTATTATTTTAAATTTAACTCGATAATTCAAAAACAGATCAAAAGCATTTTCACTTCTTCAAAACATGTTGCTGCTTCCATTAGTAGAGGAATAAAATGATTTATGTAGAATAAATATTCGATTATACAGAATTCATTTATCCATAAATTCGATTATTAATAATTTTGAAAAATAGTAACGACATTTTTTTTGTCTTAAGAATTAAATTTTTTTCTTGTTGATTCGGCTTAAAAAAAGATTAGAATAGACGCGATAACTATATTCATACTAATTGATTTTGAATAATTAACGTCTTCTTACTAAAAATCTCTAATCTTGCCTCTTCCTTTTTTTCTTTTATTTTTACCCTTTTTGTTCCTAATAAAGTTTCTAAAAACAGCAAATTAATTTTTTATTTAAGACAAAAAATAGTCAACACCCCTTATTTGGTTAGCCATAAATTCGATTTTCCATAAATCAAAAAAATTTCTCATTCTGTATCATCGAATATTTTCTGTAAAATCCGAGTCTGATAGGTTCAGAATCTGAAAGAGACATTGAATATTTCTTGCAAAATGGAACAAACTCTCGTTACCTAGCCCGAATCATAGAAAAGTTCGATCTAATAAAATACTTGTTGCTAAAATATTAAGAGACATAGCCCATTCATTTTTTTCTTGCTGACTTAAAAAAAATTTCAACGTACGGTTATTTATAGGAGTGCGTCTGTAGTATATCTTCGAACAGATTCTGGTACTCAATCAAAATAAATAATGAACCAATCTTGAAAATATAGTAAAAATCTTCGGATCCGAATAGTCAATAAGAAATTGCTCTATAAAAACAATTATCATCAGGTCTTGCTGATATCGGAATAAAATTTCTTAGTTGAAATAACTCAATTATTTGACTAAATGGTTGAAAAGTTTCGATAGTTTGGCCACTAAAAATAGCTGAATACTTTATTAATTGTAAGTTCTTAATTAAATTTATAATTTTAACTTTTTTTTCAATTAAGTAATGTTTCAGAATATCTGCATTATGGTTTTCTTTAGTTATAAAATCATACATAGCTTTCATTTCATTCAGATTTAAAGAATCGTCAGTAGTTCTATCAATTGTACTATTGTGATCCTGATTTACAATTTCCATCAGTTCTAAATTATTTGTACTTTTGCTCGATTCATCAATAAAAGAACAAACAATTTCTAATTGGCTTGTTGTTTTTTTTAAAATTGCTAAAATCAAACTCAATTGAATCATTATATATTAATTTAAAAATATCAGTTTTCTGGTAATAAAATCCTTTTTCTTTAATCGGATCTATTTCATAGTGAAATTGTTTCTTTCCTTTTCTTTTTGGCTTCTTATCAACCCATTTTATTTCAGAATTTGATAACAAATTTTTCATTTTGATGTCTTTAATAGAAGAATTTTCCATATAAAATTCAAAAAATTTCGATTTAATTCTCAAAAAGTTAACCAGTGAGACTGAAAAACTCACTTGGAAAGACTTTTTTTTTCCAAATATTCTATTCTTTATTACTCTGAAATAATTCTCAACTGTATTATTCGAAAGCGAGTATTTTTGAATTCATTTAGTTCATATTGATGATTGGTTTTGAAATTTATTGTTATGATACCTGTCCATAATGATAACAGATAAAGTTGATCGGCAATTAAACCGAATAGCTTTGGGTCATTAAAAAATATTCTCTTCTAAAGGTTCCAAATCTGATTTTTCAATTTTGTTGAACAGCTTCTTTAAAACAGAATCAAAAAATATTTTAAACGGTGATGTTTTTTTCAAACTTTCCTCTGTTTCCATATTTGTCTCTGTTCTTGATGAGCTTTTTTCATCTTCTGCTAAAGTCAGTTCATTTTCATTATCAAATATTGAGAGATCATAAGTATCCAAGTTTCGATTTTTTAGTTCTTTTCGCATCGTCAAAAGAGAATAATGAAGGGTGGATGATTTTTTTTTAATGTTTAAAATATTCAAAATATTTAAAAGATAATTTTCGAACTGTACCAAACAAACCGAATTTTGCAACAAAGTAAAACAAAATAAAAAAAACTTTTTTTTTTGTTTTTTTCAGCATTGATTTTAAAAAATGAATCGAACATAAATATATCCTTGTTTTGACTTTAAATTTATTTCTTTCTCTTGCTTATTTTTTCACAATCATTTTAAAAGACCAATCGAGATAGTCTTAAATGCTCATCTTATTAAAGACAATCAACACAGAATTTATTAAAGCCCATGAGAAATCAGGGCATATGTCTGATATGTGAAATATAGATCACAAATTATGTGAACTAAAAATTATGTGCACTCTCTCGAATAATAGTGCACGAAAAAGTGTGATCTGAAAATTATGTGATCTTTTCAGTGCACATAATTTTAATTTATTTGAAAAAAGCAAATTTTGTCTCTTCTGTTGTTTTTATAAATAATGTCAAAAGGAATGCTTTGGCCATTGAGAAAGTTTCTTATGAAACTCCAAAGCAGAGTAATGAAGCTGTGCAGTCTGTAAATGTTCTTTTTAAAAAAAATACAGCAGTCAATACAAGTGGTATTTTATGTGAATTGTGTAGTCAGTTGGGGAAAGAGAAATATTGTATGAATGAGTGGGGTCTAAAAATACATGTTAGTCGGACTTAAAAAAAAAATTGAAACACTGTGATGCTTTTTTATTCTAAATTAACACTTTCTAAATTTAATTTTACCTAATTAACACTTTAATTTTCAATAAAGTTCACGTATTAATTAACAGTTCACGTATTTTTATTGTCTTTAAATTTTCGTGCACTTAGTTCACCTATCAACTTTAAGAAACTGCACATAATTTTCAGTTTACATATCAGACATATGCCGAAATCAGTCACAATTATCTGGGCGATTGTAAAGTTTTTTTGTTTATCACGTAGATTGTAATCAATTTTATGCAGATAAGACGATATTGATTTGACACTTTGATCTGTAGTAATAAATTCAGCAATCGGTAAAATCTGCTTGTTTTCTCTATCATGAACCACAATTGAATACAAAAGTGGCTTATTTTGCCGATAAATGTCTATATGAACGCTCCCTGCAGCATCAAAATACCATATTGGATTATTTAAGCTAACCTTTTCCATATTTTAATCTAAACTGAAACGTTATTTTTTTTCCTTATAAAAATAAAGTTTTACTTGAATATCACTCATCAATAAAAAACCATATGGATCTAAACAAATATTATGGACATATCTTTTAAAATCTGAATTGGAAGAAGTTCCGAGATTTTCACATAAAATTTTCGATGCCCTTAAATCGAATATCATATCTCGACTCAGTCTAATCTTTATTTCCAGTTCTTTTTTAAATTTACTTTAAGTGTTTTATGGAACAATTTCATCTTAAAGTTAGAAAAATTTATTCTACATTTGTAGTGTATCAGGACCTACTTTTTTTTCATTCAAATTCTCGAATTTGTTTTTATTTGAAAAATTCACAACTCCTTCGCTGTTAAAAACTAATGACAAAGTTTCTCTTTCGTCGCCCCATATATGAATGTTTATTGTATTCTGCTATGCAAATTTTTCTGTATCGCTTTTAAAATATTCATTCATTCCTGAGTTCCTTACTCTATCGCCAAAATTTAATAATAGATATATATGTTTAAATTCTATACTATCTAATTAGCTTTTTCGTTATTTATTTCATTTGGGATATTAAGAGAATTTTTAGAAATAATTTTTAAAAATTCACTAATGATATTGAATAAATGATGGGTCAAGTTGCATTTTAAGAAAATTATCATCAATCCAAATTCATTCAGCTTATCATCGCTTGAGTATTTTGATGAGTTTTTATTCTTTTCATGATCACTTAAGCTATCCAAAACAGGCTTATTAATCAAAATATCTTTTAAAGAGTCTTCAAAGCCACTAATAAATGTGTTTTTTAAATCTATATATTCTGACAATTTATAAAAATTTGAATCTTTCGATTCTCTTTTATCTGACTGTAAGTCAAAAGGTTCACTTTTCACATCCAAGCTAAGAATTTTTGACATCGAGCATGAATTTTTTCAATTTATTGGCAATATTTCCGGAACATTGATTTTGAGGTTATGGTTTAAATTTTACATTTGGCTTTAAATTGAACAGTAAGTTAATAATTTGTTAAATAAAAATTACTTTTAAATGCCTGCTTTTTAATCTATATTTTGAAGATTTCGGTCTTTTTTTTTGCCTGATATTTATTGGTTATGTTTTGTTTCATACATTTTAAGTGTTTTAATTAAATTTTTCAGAAATCAAACTAAAAATGTTTTTGATTGAAAATGTGTTTTTTCTACTGATGAGTTTAATGGCATTGTGAATTTTGGTACAAAAACAAATACAAAATATAAAAAAGGCCAAAGCTCAGGTTCTGAAGGAGCAAAACATGTTCTGTAAATTGTACCATCTGAAACATCCTTAGTACAACCAATATACTGATTCTGCAAAACTCTGCAATACATCTGCAAAATTCAGTATGATGGTCCCAGATATGGCACTCATTGCACTAATTCATTCGGCAACCAGAGAACTCAATTAACAGTTTTGGTCATCTCAATGTGACAAAATAATTCAGTTGTATGATCAAATTTTGGTAAGACATGGAATTATGTTGGTTGGTCCGCCTGGTGGCGAAAAAACATAAATTTAAGAGCTCTTAGCAATCTACCTTCATATATGTGCGGAAAATCACAGAATAAACAAAAAACAACTGTTTCAATTGTAAGTTTATTTAAAATTCAGTAAAATAATTTAAATTTAAAAAGTAAATAAATTAAAAAATGATAGCAAAAATATTTATTTATTCAGTAATATTATTGAATTTCCCCAAAAAAAAGAATTTTAATCTGCAGTAAAATTATTTAGTAAAATAATTCAAAATAAAAGTGATAATTTCAAAAAAATAATTAAATGTTCAGTTAATTTAATATTATTAAATCAATAAATCAAAATCAGTAAATAAATTAAAAATAAATAGCAAAAATATTTATTTATTCAGTAAATTTATTGAAATTACTGTTTGATAAGTGCTTTTTTTGCATTTTTGTGACAATCAGGCCCACGAACTTCGGACTCCATTTCAAAAGTTGCCTTGAGGGTCGTTTATTATTCCAACACCACGCGTTTTCTAATAAACAGGTGCCTCGATTTCTCCAGCTTCAACGTCAGTAACATCGCTACGTTAAACCCAAAAAAAAATCAGGCCTTTGAGTAAGACTTGGAAAAACAATTTCATAACTTGTATGAGAGAAGTGAAATTGGTTTTCCATAATTTATTCAAAAGCCTTATTTTAGTCTTGGGCAAATTTTAGTAAATAATCCCATAAAAAAAAATCAGGCCTTTGAGTTAGACTTGGAAAAACAATTTCATAACTTGTATGAGAGAAGTGAAATTGGTTTTCCATATTTTATTCAAAAGCCTCATTTAAGTCTTGGGCAAATTTTAGTAAATAATCCCAAGAAAAAAATCAGGATTATTTAAATGAATAAATCCAAAAAATTGTCAGATTTTTATGTAAAAATCAAGAAAAAAATTTTGAATTTTTTTTATTTAATCTTTATTACAATTAAAAATTTTTGTTTTCTTTAGTTTTGTCAATTTTACCACTGTAAAGTCTCGGTTTGGACTTTAGGGATTAAAGCCAAGAAATAAATAAAACAATTAAATTTAGTTAAAGTTTATTTAAATGGAATCCAAAGTTATAACAAAAGAGGTAGTGGTTTATATAGTAGCTAGAACATGTGCTTCAGCTGCAGTTAATACAAGATTAAATAATAAGTAGAGACATGTCAAGACTTAGGTCTCAACATACCTTCCCTTTAATAATAAAAAGGCAATTAGCCTCTGAAGCAATGATTGAACTACTATTTAACCATAAAAAAAAAAGATAACTAATGTATAAACATTTCAAAGGCTTTTCTGGATAATTATATCCTCCTTTGGTTTAAGGTTCTTCTGAGTAAACTCTCCTTAAACTTTTTTTTTTTTTTTTTTCTTTTTTTCTGTTTTTGATTGTCTGAGGGCAAATTGCATTTTATCATTGTGTTTGATTGCGTTTCTTTTTAAATGCTTCTGCTGGCTAAATCTTATTGGTGTGTATGGTCTGTTTGTATTTAACGATAGGTATTGGGTTTGTATTCTTGTTGACAGTTTGCTAGGTGGAACAATTATCGCTGACAAAGCGTATCGAGACCATTTACTAAAAACCCAAACTATTAATGCAAACACTATTGAGATACTGATGACCGCAGTCATTCTTAGCATCTGTGTGTACACATCTAGTGGTTTTTTGTCGGAGCTATACTCCATTTTCGGTTTCTGAGTATTTTGTTGTGTCCGTTTAGAGAAATCTTTTTTCAACATCTCATCCTGTTGAGAGAAATTACCCTCCATGTATGTAGTTACATTTAGTACTGACAGTGGATGTTGTGTTTTTGATATGTTAAACCAACTATTTGACGAATTGATAAGAGTCCACGTGTTTCTTAGGTAGTAAAAATTATTGGATGTATTTCTTATAAAATTCGTTTTATTAACCTCTAGACTGATGGCTCATATTTTTCTTTTAAAGTCTCTAATTATTTTAAATGTTTTTTGATAAAAACTTATTTAATTTTCAATTTTTTAATCAGAAATTTATTTTTGCTTATTTAGAATTAAAAAAAATTAAAAAAAAAATCAGCTGCGTAAAATTAGTTATACAATTTAAAGATTGAAAATTTTATTAAAATTTTCGGAAATAAGAAGTCAAAAGATATCTTAATTTAATTTTAAGCTAAATCCTTTTTTATAAATTGCAGATAAATATCATAGCCATTAGAGGTAAAATGAATTTTATAGCTCTGTAGGTAGGACATTTTCGAGCCGTTCGCGTGGGACCGTACGTAAATATTCTTGCACATTAATAAATAAATTAGGGCTGCCCACCCAGTAAGATTTCCGACAGTGACATGGAGGCTTTACGACCCGAAGTGATCATTACCTTGAGGTTGACTTTACGACTCATCTCTCATTGTATGCATGTGACTCGGGAGTCCAAGGAGGCGCCTAAGTCGAGAACTTAAGTTCAGCCGACTGTTGATCGAGTAGTCAAATCTGGAAGGCGAACTGAGATCATGCAAGGTTTCGAGAACAATATGATCTTTAGAGTTTTAAACCGGCCGTAAAAAACCTTTTATTCTTTATTTATTTTAATATTTTTTTTTTCGGATGGACACTTAATCGGGTTAATGCGTAGAGGGATTCGATTTTTATCAAACTCTTTTACCGCTCGTTTAACCATAACTCGGTCTATTGTGAGACTACTTACTAAAGAGCTGATAAGAGGAAGTTTTGTGCTCGAAGTTAACTCGGTTGGTGTCTGTCCTAGGTTAATTTCAAATCGACAGACGAAAAAATTGGTATGATGCAATGGACGCAAACAAACAATTTGTTTTTCAACACGAATGGTTATCAAAACAGATAATTTTTTTTTGTTTTTTTTTTATTAATTGTTTTTGTTAAATTTTTAATTTTTTTTTTAATTTTTAATTATTTTAAATTGAATTTAGTTTGATAAATAAAAAATTAATAAATTAAATCTTTTTTATTTTTTATTTTTTATTTATTAAATCAATTACTATTTATCGTAGAAAATTTATGAAAAAACATCATAGAAAGGTAAATCGATGCTGTGTCTTTTATCACTCATATAATCATTATCTGCTTGCCACCGTGAATACAAAAATTCACTTTTTAATTTATATTTTTGAATCACTTGTAAATAAATGATTTTAAATAAGAAAAATTTTTATTTCTATTTACAGTTATAACAAACTGTTTTAAATTTAATTTTTACCACCTCTTTTATAAATCGTTTTGATTTTTTTGCTTTAGATAAAATACAAAATTACAAAAATAAACATGGTTAACTCAGCGAAACTCATTAAAAGGGATATCAGAGCCCTGCTCCGGAAAGCTTTTCATGAATTCAACAAAATTCATGGGGTTTGCGCATTAAACGCTCGAAAATTCAAAGAATTAATGAAAGGTATCCTATTTTTCATTATTTTAATTTATTAATTTCTGATTTAACTAGAAAAAGGTTTAAAATTCGACAAAAATGACGAAGAAATAGCCTATTTATCGAAAGAAAAAGGCTTGGTTAATTTTTGGGTTGAGTACGATGGTAAAGAAACTTTTAAAATAAGGGAATATGACGATGCAGTTTCAGATGTCCTTAAATTTAAAAGTCATGAACTTGACTTAGAAGTAAATTTAAAATTACTTTTTCTTTTTGTTAATTTTTTATTATTTTCTATTAAGAGTGAATCTTTGTATTCGGAAAACCGAACGTTCAGTACTGTTTATGATTCCAAAAAAGTATTTTTCATCTAGTAATTTTATTTATCTTTAAATTCTTTTATAACAGATGTCAAATCGTGATCTGGATAAGGAACGAATTAAAAACTGTTTCCTTAAGTGCAAAAAGCTGATGGGAAATGAGCTTGGCATTGAGAACATTGATGAAATGAACGAATATTGCACTAGTAATTTTAACATAAAATTAAAAGAATTTTTTTGGAATTTTTTAAATTTATTAATTTAGTCAATAATATTGAACTTCCAGGCTTTCAAATGGATGATTCAATTTATTCAAGAAATATTGTCGGATTTGATATTTTTCAAGGCATCTTCACCATCAAACAAAATGATAACACGGAAGTTGAAATGGAATCGTTTAGATTTGCAAATAGAAATCTCAAATCGAGTATCACAATTTCAAAATTAAGTGAATTTCAAGGCAAAGATGAAAAAGATCAACAACCCGAGATTATTGTCTCGCCAGAAAAAATTTCAAAAGAAACGATAACTGAAATAAAAGTAATGCCCTATGAATTTTAAATAATAATAAACTTTAAATGTTTTTAGGACTTTGCATGTCAGAAAGGAACTTTGAATAAGTTCAAAAAAAGGCGAAAATACAAACTTTAAATAAATAAAATTTATTTTTAGTTTTTTTTTTAAATAAAATATTGATCATGTATCGTCATCTTCTACAATTTTCTTCTTTGGCTTACACTTTTAACTTAAAAACTTTGATTGCCACAATTTTCATAAAAGAATTTTTAATCTTGAATACTTAAAGCAACCATAAAGGTCTTGATAAAAATTGAAAAAATTCCATCTTCAACAAAAAATCTAAGAAAATTGGTATTTTTTTTATTCAAAAGTTTTTAAAATGGAATTTAAAAGTTTTAAACTAAATTAAATACATTTGAATCAACTCTAGAATGATAGCGTTGTTAGTTTAAAAAAAAAAATCGGGAAGACCAGAAGACAAAAATAATAGTTTATTTTTTTATAATAATTTTTATTACCAATAAATATTTAAAAAAAAATAAAACACTTAATAAATATTCTTAATTAAATCTTGTTCATTTTTTTTAAATGATTTTTTAAAGAAATTATTTCCTTTAAAGAAAACACTATTTATCTGTAAAATAAAAAAAATTTAAATTTAGATTTTATTAAAATGCATCCAGCAAAATTCGAAAACAAAGAAAAACTAAAAAATATAATTATCAATTATATGAAAGAGAGAGGGTTGACTGATTTGAAGGGAGGCCACAGAACGTCCAATTCACAATTCGAGAAATGTGTGAAAAATACTTCGAAAAATCAAAAGAATACTTAAAATTGGAAGCCCTAAATTTATATGTAAAATGGAAACGAAACGATAATGGGATTAAAACATACATATTAGAAGAGCTACGTTGGAATGAAAAACTCACAACTAATTCAGAAAAAAATTCCCAGTATCATGAGTTTGTTTTTTCATATGATGAATGGAAAAATTTAGAAAAAACAATAACTTCAGCAAGAAGGAAAAAATTTTTATCAGCAGCAAATGCATTAATATCAAAGAAAATTCAATCAGATGGAATAAATTGCTTATTCAAACTCAAAAACAATTATTTTTGTTCTGTTAGATTTGGTAATTATTCAAAAAATTTTTGGAATGGAACTTTGAAGTGTGTTCGTTGTAGCAAAGAGATTAAATCGTTTATAAAGACAGAACCATTTGAAAATTCCAATTGCAAACTGATATTAATTTCAGAGACAAGTTTTTGTAAAGAAAAAGTAAATTTTGCAATTTTATCAAATAATCTATCGAGAATTGAACGAAAGGCCATTCAAAAAGATATTTATTCTAAAGGTCTTATCAATTTTCAAACCGAAAACGATTTTTTAGAAGATGAAGATTTTAAACAACGTGAAATTAGTTATACGTCTCTAAGAAAACTCAAAAGTCAATTCAGACACCGATTTCAGCTAAATAATGATCTTCGAATTGATTCTGACGCTACAAAACTAGTATTTGATCATTTGGTACCAAAAACATTAAAGTCCTTAATTGAAGGATATATACAAGAAGTGGTTTCAAATCCATTTGGTGCGCTTTTGGTATCAAAAAAACAGTCAAAAATGTGGGGTGTTATTCAAGAAAACAATCTAGTATGGTTTTTTGATGCGACTGGTAAATAAATGCTAAAGCTAAAAGATCAGCAAGAAATTTTATTATATTCTATTGTTTGCCATGATCAGACTTTCAAAAACTTAATCCCAATCGCCGATTTTTTATCAAGTTCAAATGACACCATAACAATTTACTGTTTTTTGAAAAAAATTATCGAAAGATTTCATAAATATTCTTTTTTTCGATACCCGAAATTTTTTATCACCGACTTTTCATGGGCTAACATTAGAGCATCTTTGAGGGCTTTAAATAATCTAGAAATCATGGATTATTTAGTGCTTGCATTAGAACTCATAGTCAAAAAAAACATGTGGGCCTCTTTAAGAATAAAAACATGTGTCTATATTTGTTCGACTCATTTGCTAAAAAATGTTATTGATGAAACCGAAAAAATTGTTGGTATTGGAAGTTTACAATTAAATGGTCATGTAAAAAAAACTTTTATATGCAGATTTAGCTTACTTCAGAATAGCACATCTATCGAGGAACTTTGTCAAATTTTGGAATGTATTCAAATTATTTTATTGCCCAAATTCGAAAACGACATCTTAGCCGAAAAAAATTCAAAAATTAGAATTGTATTTATCCACAAGAAATCCAAAATGGTTAAATAACATATGCTATGATAAAAATAACATTGAAAATGATATCAAGAAGCAAATTTTCTTTTTCGAAAATAATGATCAAAATTTATTGCAGGATTCACCTTTTGCCAAATTTTTTCACGAACTTTTACAAGAAAATCAGAAAATTATTAATAATATTAATGAAAATAATGAACTGAAGCTAAAGAACATATTTTATTCACCTAGACTTTTTAAAATAATCAAAAAGAAGCTACATTTGACGCCGTTATGGACTGGTTTAATGATAAATAACGAATTTCATGGCAAAACTCGTTTTTCAAATAATTATGTTGAGAGCTGGTTTAATCACCTGAAAAATAGTGTCTTAAATATAAATAAGCGTGTTCGATCTTGTCGTTTATTATTCCTTAGTGAAATATCAACGCCTTTGTATTTTTATATTAATCATAAGTATAAAGAATACTATGAAGACATAGCAAATATTAAGCTCGGAACACTACGAAAGAGAGAAAACACAGACCATAGAGAGATGTGGAATTTTAAGAAACCGGCTAAAAGCTGTGCTGGCTACCATAATATTGTCTTCAAAATTGACAAGCAAAACCATGAGGATAATATGCCAAAATTAAAGGAAAAATTTTCTGAAGGGTCAAAAAAGATGGAAAATCCACCAAATGAAATTGAAATAATCGATATAGAAGTTCCAATGGATGTTGACAAAAAAGATGAAAATAATTTCGAAAATTTCATCTATTTTAAAATTGAAGATTTTTTAGTCCGAAAAAAGGCAATTGACGATATATTATCAAATAAATGGCTTACTGATAATGTAAAAATTTCGATAAAAAAGAAGACTAATATTTTTTTTCTAAATTAAGGAATTAATGGCTTTTGCAAAATGTATTGTTCGTATCTCTAAAAAGAAAATTTTAATTCTTGACTGTTTTCATTCAACTCAGATATTTAATGAAGGAAATTTAAAAAGAGAATTTGGACTTGGAAGTTATTTAGAGGTAGATTTCTAATTTATAAGTAAAAGCTCTAATTTAAAAATTATTCTAGTTTAAAAACTTTGATATTATTTTTGGTTTTATTTAATGAAAACTCAAATCATTGGTCAATGATGTTTATTGAATTAAACGGAAGAAAATTTTACTATGTTGATCCATTGGGAGAAAAAATTGAAAATCAGACAAAATCTTTTGAAAACTGGAAGTAAGTCGAAAGCAGTATTTTATCTAAAATTTATCTATTTATATTTTTTAAAAGAAAATTTGCCTCTCCCGATGAATCACTGTATAATAGAAATTGGAAACAAGCAAAATGTGATCATTCACTTCAAACTGATCCGAATAATTGTGGGGTATTTGTGAGCTTCTTTCTAAAATGTCTTGTAGAGGGAAAGCCGCTTTTTTCAATACATTAAATAGTTCACTTCAAAAATTGCGTTCAGAAATGATTCGAATCTTTAGAAAAAATTCTAGTGAAAATTTCTGTTCGAAATGTAGTTCGGAAATTAAAACATTTAAAGATATTGTGTAAGGTGATTGCTTTCATAAATTTCACAAATCATGTATTGAAAATTATGAATTTGATCAGTCATGTCCAATTTGTTTTTAAAATAAATGATTTGTCAAACAATTTTTTTAATCAATCTTTAACAAATAAATCTGTTAAATTGAATTGAAAATTTTATCTAAATAATGACTATGATTTCAACAAGAAAATTTACTCTTTTTAAAATAATAATATTTAAGAAAAAATATTTGATGATTTGGCTATCCAGCGTGTGTGCTCACTTAGACAGCTAATTAGAAACTAATACATCTTAACTAGAATTCTTATATACCTTTTTATCTAAAAAGTCTTTAGCTTGGTTAGAAACTAAATATATATAAATATATCTTAAATTCTCTAAATAAAAATTTTAAATTTCTAAATTTAATTTAAAAATTAAATAAAATTTTAAATTGCTATTTAGAAAAAAAAACCTATCCAAAATTTGAATATTTTAAATTCTAAAATGTCCGAAAACCAAAAAAAAAGAACAAACTCAAAATGTGATTCATTCGTTGAAAATCAGAATGGATCAGACAATGAAAATAAATCTAAAGATGAATTGAATAAAATCATTGTCAAAACTTACGTTATTTCATCCTCACTAAAAAGCGATTTGGTCGAATCTCAGCTAGTGAAAATTGATGATGGTCCAAAAAAATGCATCAAAGTAAAGGAGAGTCCAAAAGAATGCGGACAATTCTTTAATTTAACGAAGAAGTGCATTCTAATGGTTCAGATGCTTCATACATAGAGACATTTGTGGTCTGTTTTTTTAAATTTATGTTTATTAAAATTTTAACAATTATCTTAAGAATAAATCTTTTGAACTAGTTGAGAATATTTCAAATGGAATTTCCAATTTTTTTGAAATTGTTTTTGAAAATGTTGCTGAAAAGCCAGATGATCAAAAAACTGTGAGTTTTTTTCAGGATCTGATAAAAAATATTTTAAACTTATTTAGCTTGACGAAATTTTTCAATCGTCAAATCCTCTTTTAGACGGAAGCTTTGTTGAAAATCAAAATGCTTTACACATGAATCATTATAATGATGATATGGAAGTAGAGATTGAAAACTTGCTAGTATTTAAATTTAATTTCATCTTGGATAAAAACTAATCTTCTTAAAAGGATGCATTAAGATCAAAGACTGATCAATGGAAACAGTTTT
Source organism: Brachionus asplanchnoidis (assembly GCA_025491095.1). Lineage (NCBI taxonomy): Eukaryota > Metazoa > Rotifera > Eurotatoria > Ploima > Brachionidae > Brachionus > Brachionus asplanchnoidis. Next base: position 46,342 of record JAILYF010000008.1, on the reverse strand, counting down.
ATACTGAATGTATTTTAAATGAGGAAATCCTACAAAGTGAAAATGAAGCAATAAAAGAAAACCTAAGGCAATTGTACGAAAAACTAAATAGACAGACCTTTAATATTAAAAAAAAAATTAAAATATTTAATTTTAGGAATGAAAGGGAGAAAAAAGAAAGAGAAAGACAAGATAATGTAATACAGTCTTTAAAAGAGGATGTTGAGAAATTGATTCAAGAAAATAAATTGCTTAAAGAAAAAACAGCCAGGTCATGTCCTCTAATTAATGAATGTAATGGCAAAGGAAATATTAGAAGAGGATTGTCCTCACACTTATTAATCAAAAATTGTCCGTATTATAAAAAGGTTTAAATCTTTTGATTTTTGTTAATTTTTTTTAATCCTAAAATTTTTTAAAGAGAAGTGAAGAAAATGAAAAATTAAAAGAAGAAAATCAATGATTAATTCAAGAACATTTAAGGTTAGAAGAAAGTTTAAAATTAAAAATTGAATCAAGCGAAATGAGATATGAAAAAGAAAAAGAGGAAAAAGAAAAAATTGAACAGGAATTAATTCAGAAGAGCAAAATATTGAATGAGTAATTTTAACTAAAATAAAAAAAAAAATATTAATATTAATACAAGGAAATATGAAATGATCAAAAAATATTCTGAAACTGATTCAGAAAATTCAGAAATATTAGACCAGCTTTCAAAGAAAAACCATTCTCAAGAAATTCAAATGAATAATAAAATTTGAATTGTTTTTTGCTCTTATTAAAATATTTAATTAAAGGATGAAATTAATGGAAACTAATGAAAATTTACGTGAAGAAGGCCAGGAATTAAATAAAGAAAAGTATTTAAAAAAAAACATTGAAGATTATGATTACAAAAATGAATGATTAACTTTTTAAAAGAGAAAATCAGGCCGAAAAACTCAGCAACTGTGAAGCAGTGAAAGCTCATCTGGAGGCTGAAGTGTAAGATAAAAATGATATTTGATAATCTATCAATTTTTTTTTAAATATTAAAGGCTAATTCAAAATGAAAAATTAAATGGAATTGCTGAGGAAAATAAAAAATTAAATGTGGCAAAGTAGGTCTTAAAGAATTGTATTAAAAAAAATTTAAATAAAATTTTTTTAAGTGAAAAAATGGCTAAAAATTTCAGCAGCTATGATGCAAGAAAAAATGATCTAGAAGTTGAACTGTAAGATTAAGAATGTTATTAATGAATTTACATAAACATTTTTCATATTATAAAAGTCAAAGCCTAAAAGAAAAGTTAGGTGCTTTTTCAGAAGAAAAAGCAAAATCTATTGAAGAAAGGTAGGTTATTTAAAAAATTTATTTAGTTTTTTTTCAATTTTTTAAAAGAGAAAATCTGGCCGAAAAACTCAGCAAGTGTGAAGCAGTGAAAGCTCATCTGGAAGCTGAAGTGTAAGATAAAAATGATATTTAATAATTAAACAAATTTTTTTTTTAAATTTTAAAGGCAAAGTCTAAACGAAAAATTATATGGTTTAAGACTTGAACTTAGTAGGCAAGATATTGCGAAGATTCAACTCCAAGATGAAATGTAATTTTGTATGAAATCTTTTTGCCTTTATAAATTTTTTTTAGAAAGACGATGAAGAAAAAATTAGTAGTTCTTGGTATTGAAAACTCCTTTTTTGATAAAAAGTATTTATTTTTCCTATATTTCTTATTATTATATTGTAATTTATTCGAGATTGCAAGAGTTAAATGGTTCAAAAAAACAATTCATTGATCCAAATTTTGAAGGCGATAGTTCAATACATTTCTACGGAATGAAAAAAAAAGAAATGTCCATTTAAGTTTTGCTGGGGAAAAGGCCATACTGATCCTAAGAGAAGGAGGCATTTAAGGTAATTTCTAATATTAATTAAAATCTAACACATTTTTAAAAAATAAAATAGTGGCGTTAATTGTCCATTTAATCCTTCACATAAAAAAATTGGAAACGAAAGTCAAAATCAGAGACAACTTATTGAACTCAGACAGGATTATGAAGATTTGCAAAATTCAAATGAAAATTTAAGAAATGAATCAAGTATGGTAATTTTATTTTTTATTATCTTGATTAATATTCATTTAAAAGCTGAGATGAAGTTAAAAATGTTCCAATTAGAGAAAGAAATTAAGGAAATAAATAACACAATTAAAAATATGAAATTAAATCTAGAATCTTCTCGAAAGAGAGGAAAAACTAATAATGGTATAATTAACTAAAGTATTTTTTTAATTGAATTAATGCCGTTAAAATAAAGATTTAATTATAAAAAATGAAATCGAAGATGTCCCAGTCGGAACTTATCGAAGCAACGGTTCAGCAAATGGAAGTTTTTTATTTAAGGAGAAAAGGAGCGGATTATATTATGAAAGCTCCGGAAAGAATCGAGTCTACATTACACGTCGGGCTGAATCGTGCATTGAGTTTTTTTCAGATTAATTTTTTATTTTTATTTTTATTTTTTTTTTTTGAACTTTGATAATTTTTTATTGTTTTTTATTATTTGAAATTTTTCTTATCATTTTTAAAAGAAAATTTGTTACGAATATCGAAGAAGTTTTTAATATAATTCGACATCAACCCTACTTTGCCTAGAATCGGTCAAAAGCTTTTTCATTTTCTTTCAAAAAAAAAAAGTGCATGTTAAATATTTCGATCAATTAATGATCTGCATAACCATCAAGGTTTTAAGATATTATTAACCATTTTCGATTTTTTGGAAGAGATTGAAAAAGCTTGCGATTCTAGGAATGATGATTCATAATGTCGAATTATTTTAATTACTTCTTAAATATTCATTACAGATTTTCGTGAAAAAATGATAAGAATTATTTCAAAATAAATAAATTATTTAGTATATTTTTATTTTTTTTATTTATTTTTCCGATTTAAAAATATTATTTAATTTAAATATTTGATAAAATATAATAAAAATTCAAAAAAGGTTGATTTTTGCAGATTCTGTTGGGACACTAGTAATAATAGTTTTGAAACACGTGAAGCTTGTCTTAGTGCAGAAAATTAGTATTCAGTTTCTTTTCAGCTTTACCTAGTTTAATTAGATAATCGAATTATAGGGAAGTACGGTTATAACGAAGTCACTGGGGGAATCCAAAAGCAGTTCGTAATAAACGAATTTCGTTATATCAAAATAAGAGAAAATAATGTTATTTTTAAAGTTTTTATTAATTTAAAAAGCATAAACTAGTACAATAAATCATAATTCATAAATCAGAAATCAAAAAAATTATTTTTTAAAATAATCCAATATTGTTTTTTGTTTGACCATTAGCCTAAAATTTCGGCTTCAATGCTTTCCAAATTTTCAATAGACGATTCAAAATTGTGTGTAGATTTTGAATGATGTTTTCTTAATTGATCAATTAATTTTAAAGCTTGTTTATTTGATATATTTTCGTTCTGAAATGATTCGATAACATTTGAAGATTCGTTATCTGATTCGTCATCACTTAACTCATTTACAACTTCGTCCGATTGTACTTTTTTTTTATTAATTAAATTGATAGAACTAGATAAATTAGAACTTATTCTTTAAAATCAAACAAAAACAAAGATACCAAAAATATTTTTTTTCCGAACTTCGTTATATCAATAAGAAATTACATTGAAAAGATTCTTGTTCTGCAAAATATAGAATTTATTTTCGTTAAAAACGAATTTCCACCATAAGCTTGTTCTTATAAACGGACTGTACTGTACCATCTAAGCTATTCACTTAAAACGCAAGATCTAAAGTATATTCAAAGTGAATCGAAAAATGTTGATCTCGTTGTACCATCCTTACATTTTTTCTTTTAAATTTGATAAATGTGTAACCTAAAAAATTCTTTTTCAAATAAAAAAGGATTGATTTAAAATTTACTTACACAAAATGCACACTTCAATCGAAGCGCAATCACTGCTTTCGCTATTCGTTAGTTTAATTGCATATTTTACAGTGACAGATCTTTTTGAGTTGGTCATAAAAATATTTATTTTTTATTATTAAAGTTCTAAATAATCTTTTCAGTGGCTTCTGTCTGGCAAAACGCTTTATTATTTGTAAGTAGGTTTCATGTTAGTTTTCGTCACCCGAATTCGACTCCTGGCTATCTACTTTTTGAAATGGTTTGAAATTTCTAACACAGTGCGCATCTATTTTCAAAAAATTTGTTTTCAATTTTTTTTTGAAATAAAAAAATATTTTCAAGACACATTTAAAACATAACAAAAGTTTAAAATTCTATACTTTAGGTTGCCTAAACACTGATCTAAATGCTTTGTAAGATTTTGAATTTTAGATTAATATTTTTACATTAAGTTGTGGTACAGAGGATGTAGCAGTTGCTACAATTTACAGAATATTTTTTCGCTTATCCAAATTAAATCTTTGGTGTATTTTATATTTTGTTTCTGATTTTGTACTAAAATTCACAAAATTCTGAATTTTGCAGAATCAGTATATTGGTGGTACAAAGGATGTTTCAGATGGTACAATTTACAGAACATGTTTTGCTTCTTCAGAACCTGAGCTTTGGCCTTTTTTATATTTTGTATTTGTTTTTGTACCAAAATTCACAATGCCATTAAACTCATCAGTAGAAAAAACACATTTTCAATCAAAAACATTTTTAGTTTGATTTCTGAAAAATTTAATTAAAACACTTAAAATGTATGAAACAAAACATAACCAATAAATATCAGGCAAAAAAAAAGACCGAAATCTTCAAAATATAGATTAAAAAGCAGGCATTTAAAAGTAATTTTTATTTAACAAATTATTAACTTACTGTTCAATTTAAAGCCAAATGTAAAATTTAAACCATAACCTCAAAATCAATGTTCCGGAAATATTGCCAATAAATTGAAAAAATTCATGCTCGATGTCAAAAATTCTTAGCTTGGATGTGAAAAGTGAACCTTTTGACTTACAGTCAGATAAAAGAGAATCGAAAGATTCAAATTTTTATAAATTGTCAGAATATATAGATTTAAAAAACACATTTATTAGTGGCTTTGAAGACTCTTTAAAAGATATTTTGATTAATAAGCCTGTTTTGGATAGCTTAAGTGATCATGAAAAGAATAAAAACTCATCAAAATACTCAAGCGATGATAAGCTGAATGAATTTGGATTGATGATAATTTTCTTAAAATGCAACTTGACCCATCATATATTCAATATCATTAGTGAATTTTTAAAAATTATTTCTAAAAATTCTCTTAATATCCCAAATGAAATAAATAACGAAAAAGCTAATTAGATAGTATAGAATTTAAACATATATATCTATTATTAAATTTTGGCGATAGAGTAAGGAACTCAGGAATGAATGAATATTTTAAAAGCGATACAGAAAAATTTGCATAGCAGAATACAATAAACATTCATATATGGGGCGACGAAAGAGAAACTTTGTCATTAGTTTTTAACAGCGAAGGAGTTGTGAATTTTTCAAATAAAAACAAATTCGAGAATTTGAATGAAAAAAAAGTAGGTCCTGATACACTACAAATGTAGAATAAATTTTGTTTCTAACTTTAAGATGAAATTGTTCCATAAAACACTTAAAGTAAATTTAAAAAAGAACTGGAAATAAAGATTAGACTGAGTCGAGATATGATATTCGATTTAAGGGCATCGAAAATTTTATGTGAAAATCTCGGAACTTCTTCCAATTCAGATTTTAAAAGATATGTCCATAATATTTGTTTAGATCCATATGGTTTTTTATTGATGAGTGATATTCAAGTAAAACTTTATTTTTATAAGGAAAAAAAATAACGTTTCAGTTTAGATTAAAATATGGAAAAGGTTAGCTTAAATAATCCAATATGGTATTTTGATGCTGCAGGGAGCGTTCATATAGACATTTATCGGCAAAATAAGCCACTTTTGTATTCAATTGTGGTTCATGATAGAGAAAACAAGCAGATTTTACCGATTGCTGAATTTATTACTACAGATCAAAGTGTCAAATCAATATCGTCTTATCTGCATAAAATTGATTACAATCTACGTGATAAACAAAAAAACTTTACAATCTCCCAGATAATTGTGACTGATTTCGGCATATGTCTGATATGTAAACTGAAAATTATGTGCAGTTTCTTAAAGTTGATAGGTGAACTAAGTGCACGAAAATTTAAAGACAATAAAAATACGTGAACTGTTAATTAATACGTGAACTTTATTGAAAATTAAAGTGTTAATTAGGTAAAATTAAATTTAAAAAATGTTAATTTAGAATAAAAAAGCATCACAGTGTTTCAATTTTTTTATTAAGTCCGACTAACATGTATTTTTAGACCCCACTCATTCATACAATATTTCTCTTTCCCCAACTGACTACACAATTCACATAAAATACCACTTGTATTGACTGCTGTATTTTTTTTAAAAAGAACATTTACAGACTGCACAGCTTCATTACTCTGCTTTGGAGTTTCATAAGAAACTTTCTCAATGGCCAAAGCATTCCTTTTGACATTATTTATAAAAACAACAGAAGAGACAAAATTTGCTTTTTTCAAATAAATTAAAATTTTGTGAACTGAAAAGATCACATAATTTTCAGATCACACTTTTTCGTGCACTATTATTCGAGAGAATGCACATAATTTTTAGTTCACATAATTTGTAATCTATAGTTCACATATCAGACATATGCCCTGATTTCTCATGGGCTTTAATAAATTCTGTGTTGATTGTCTTTAATAAGATGAGCATTTAAGACTATCTCGATTGGTCTTTTAAAATGATTGTGAAAAAATAAGCAAGAGAAAGAAATAAATTTAAAGTCAAAACAAGGATATATTTATGTTCGATTCATTTTTTAAAATCAATGCTGAAAAAAACAAAAAAAAAATTGATTGAGAACCGAAAAAAAAAAGTTTTTTTTATTTTGTTTTACTTTGTTGCAAAATTCGGTTTATTTGGTACAGTTCGAAAATTATTTTTTAAATATTTTGAATATTTTAACCATTAAAAAAAAATCATCCACCCTTCATTATTCTCTTTTGACGATGCGAAAAGAACTAAAAAATCGAAACTTGGATACTTATGATCACTCAATATTTGATAATGAAAATGAACTGACTTTAGCAGAAGATGAAAAAAGCTCATCAAGAACAGAGACAAATATGGAAACAGAGGAAAGTTTGAAAAAAACATCACCGTTTAGAATATTTTTTGATTCTGTTTTAAAGAAGCTGTTCAACAAAATTGAAAAATCAGATTTGGAACCTTTAGAAGAGAATATTTTTTAATGACCCAAAGCTATTCGGTTTAATTGCCGATCAACTTTATCTGTTATCATTATGGACAGGTATCATAACAATAAATTTCAAAACCAATCATCAATATGAACTAAATGAATTCAAAAATACTCGCTTTCGAATAATACAGTTGAGAATTATTTCAGAGTAATAAAGAATAGAATATTTGGAAAAAAAAAGTCTTTCCAAGAGAGTTTTTCAGTCTCACTGGTTAACTTTTTGAGAATTAAATCGAAATTTTTTGAATTTTATATGGAAAATTCTTCTATTAAAGACATCAAAATGAAAAATTTGTTATCAAATTCTGAAATAAAATGGGTTGATAAGAAGCCAAAAAGAAAAGGAAAGAAACAATTTCACTATGAAATAGATCCGATTAAAGAAAAAGGCTTTTATTACCAGAAAACTGATATTTTTAAATTAATATATAATGATTTAATTGAGTTTGATTTTAGCAATTTTAAAAAAAACAACAAGCCAATTAGAAATTGTTTGTTCTTTTATTGATGAATCCAGCAAAAGTACAAATAATTTAGAACTGATGGAAATTGTAAATCAGGATCACAATAGTACAATTGATAGAACTACTGACGATTCTTTAAATCTGAATGAAATGAAAGCTATGTATGATTTTTTAACTAAAGAAAACCATAATGCAGATATTCTGAAACATTACTTAATTGAAAAAAAAGTTAAAATTATAAATTTAATTAAGAACTTACGATTAATAAAGTATTCAGCTATTTTTAGTGGCCAAACTATCGAAACTTTTCAACCATTTAGTCAAATAATTGAGTTATTTCAACTAAGAAATTTTATTCCGATATCAGCAAGACCTGATGATAATTGTTTTTATAGAGCAATTTCTTATTGCTTATTCGGATCCGAAGATTTTTACTATATTTTCAAGATTGGTTCATTATTTATTTTGATTGAGTACCAGAATCTGTTCGAAGATATACTACAGACGCACTCCTATAAATAACCGTACGTTGAAATTTTTTTTAAGTCAGCAAGAAAAAAATGAATGGGCTATGTCTCTTAATATTTTAGCAACAAGTATTTTATTAGATCGAACTTTTCTATCATTCGGGCTAGGTAACGAGAGTTTGTTCCATATTGCAAGAAATATTCAATGTCTCTTTCAGATTCTGAACCTATCAGACTCGGATTTTACAGAAAATATTCGATGATACAGAATGAGAAATTTTTTTGATTTATGGAAAATCGAATTTATGGCTAACCAAATAAGGGGTGTTGACTATTTTTTGTCTTAAATAAAAAATTAATTTGCTGTTTTTAGAAACTTTATTAGGAACAAAAAGGGTAAAAATAAAAGAAAAAAAAGGAAGAGGCAAGATTAGAGATTTTTAGTAAGAAGACGTTAATTATTCAAAATCAATTAGTATGAATATAGTTATCGCGTCTTTTCTAATCTTTTTTTAAGCCGAATCAACAAGAAAAAAATTTAATTCTTAAGACAAAAAAATGTCGTTACTATTTTTCAAAATTATTAATAATCGAATTTATGGATAAATGAATTCTGTATAATCGAATATTTATTCTACATAAATCATTTTAACAAAGAAAGAAAAACTACAAACAAAGAAAAACTAAAAAATATAATTATCATTAATTTGAAAGAGAGAGGGTTGACTGAAGTCCTTAATTGAAGGATATATACAAGAAGTGGTTTCAAATCCATTTGGTGCGCTTTTGGTATCAAAAAAACAGTCAAAAATGTGGGGTGTTATTCAAGAAAACAATCTAGTATGGTTTTTTGATGCGACTGGTAAATAAATGCTAAAGCTAAAAGATCAGCAAGAAATTTTATTATATTCTATTGTTTGCCATGATCAGACTTTCAAAAACTTAATCCCAATCGCCGATTTTTTATCAAGTTCAAATGACACCATAACAATTTACTGTTTTTTGAAAAAAATTATCGAAAGATTTCATAAATATTCTTTTTTTCGATACCCGAAATTTTTTATCACCGACTTTTCATGGGCTAACATTAGAGCATCTTTGAGGGCTTTAAATAATCTAGAAATCATGGATTATTTAGTGCTTGCATTAGAACTCATAGTCAAAAAAAACATGTGGGCCTCTTTAAGAATAAAAACATGTGTCTATATTTGTTCGACTCATTTGCTAAAAAATGTTATTGATGAAACCGAAAAAATTGTTGGTATTGGAAGTTTACAATTAAATGGTCATGTAAAAAAAACTTTTATATGCAGATTTAGCTTACTTCAGAATAGCACATCTATCGAGGAACTTTGTCAAATTTTGGAATGTATTCAAATTATTTTATTGCCCAAATTCGAAAACGACATCTTAGCCGAAAAAAATTCAAAAATTAGAATTGTATTTATCCACAAGAAATCCAAAATGGTTAAATAACATATGCTATGATAAAAATAACATTGAAAATGATATCAAGAAGCAAATTTTCTTTTTCGAAAATAATGATCAAAATTTATTGCAGGATTCACCTTTTGCCAAATTTTTTCACGAACTTTTACAAGAAAATCAGAAAATTATTAATAATATTAATGAAAATAATGAACTGAAGCTAAAGAACATATTTTATTCACCTAGACTTTTTGAAATAATCAAAAAGAAGCTACATTTGACGCCGTTATGGACTGGTTTAATGATAAATAACGAATTTCATGGCAAAACTCGTTTTTCAAATAATTATGTTGAGAGCTGGTTTAATCACCTGAAAAATAGTGTCTTAAATATAAATAAGCGTGTTCGATCTTGTCGTTTATTATTCCTTAGTGAAATATCAACGCCTTTGTATTTTTATATTAATCATAAGTATAAAGAATACTATGAAGACATAGCAAATATTAAGCTCGGAACACTACGAAAGAGAGAAAACACAGACCATAGAGAGATGTGGAATTTTAAGAAACCGGCTAAAAGCTGTGCTGGCTACCATAATATTGTCTTCAAAATTGACAAGCAAAACCATGAGGATAATATGCCAAAATTAAAGGAAAAATTTTCTGAAGGGTCAAAAAAGATGGAAAATCCACCAAATGAAATTGAAATAACCGATATAGAAGTTCCAATGGATGTTGACAAAAAAGATGAAAATAATTTCGAAAATTTCATCTATTTTAAAATTGAAGATTTTTTAGTCCGAAAAAAGGCAATTGACGATATATTATCAAATAAATGGCTTACTGATAATGTAAAAATTTCGATAAATAAGAAGACTAATATTTTTTTTCTAAATTAAGGAATTAATGGCTTTTGCAAAATGTATTGTTCGTATCTCTAAAAAGAAAATTTTAATTCTTGACTGTTTTCATTCAACTCAGATATTAAATGAAGGAAATTTAAAAAGAGAATTTGGACTTGGAAGTTATTTAGAGGTAGATTTCTAATTTATAAGTAAAAGCTCTAATTTAAAAATTATTCTAGTTTAAAAACTTTGATATTATTTTTGGTTTTATTTAATGAAAACTCAAATCATTGGTCAATGATGTTTATTGAATTAAACGGAAGAAAATTTTACTATGTTGATCCATTGGGAGAAAAAATTGAAAATCAGACAAAATCTTTTGAAAACTGGAAGTAAGTCGAAAGCAGTATTTTATCTAAAATTTATCTATTTATATTTTTTAAAAGAAAATTTGCCTCTCCCGATGAATCACTGTATAATAGAAATTGGAAACAAGCAAAATGTGATCATTCACTTCAAACTGATCCAAATAATTGTGGGGTATTTGTGAGCTTCTTTCTAAAATGTCTTGTAGAGGGAAAGCCGCTTTTTTCAATACATTAAATAGTTCACTTCAAAAATTGCGTTCAGAAATGATTCGAATCTTTAGAAAAAATTCTAGTGAAAATTTCTGTTCGAAATGTAGTTCGGAAATTAAAACATTTAAAGATATTGTGTAAGGTGATTGCTTTCATAAATTTCACAAATCATGTATTGAAAATTATGAATTTGATCAGTCATGTCCAATTTGTTTTTAAAATAAATGATTTGTCAAACAATTTTTTTTAATCAATCTTTAACAAATAAATCTGTTAAATTGAATTGAAAATTTTATCTAAATAATGACTATGATTTCAACAAGAAAATTTACTCTTTTTAAAATAATAATATTTAAGAAAAAATATTTGATGATTTGGCTATCCAGCGTGTGTGCTCACTTAGACAGCTAATTAGAAACAAATACATCTTAACTAGAATTCTTATATACCTTTTTATCTAAAAAGTCTTTAGCTTGGTTAGAAACTAAATATATATAAATATATCTTAAATTCTCTAAATAAAAATTTTAAATTTCTAAATTTAATTTAAAAATTAAATAAAATTTTAAATTGCTATTTAGAAAAAAAAACCTATCCAAAATTTGAATATTTTAAATTCTAAAATGTCCGAAAACCAAAAAAAAAGAACAAACTCAAAATGTGATTCATTCGTTGAAAATCAGAATGGATCAGACAATGAAAATAAATCTAAAGATGAATTGAATAAAATCATTGTCAAAACTTACGTTATTTCATCCTCACTAAAAAGCGATTTGGTCGAATCTCAGCTAGTGAAAATTGATGATGGTCCAAAAAAATGCATCAAAGTAAAGGAGAGTCCAAAAGAATGCGGACAATTCTTTAATTTAACGAAGAAGTGCATTCTAATGGTTCAGATGCTTCATACATAGAGACATTTGTGGTCTGTTTTTTTAAATTTATGTTTATTAAAATTTTAACAATTATCTTAAGAATAAATCTTTTGAACTAGTTGAGAATATTTCAAATGGAATTTCCAATTTTTTTGAAATTGTTTTTGAAAATGTTGCTGAAAAGCCAGATGATCAAAAAACTGTGAGTTTTTTTCAGGATCTGATAAAAAATATTTTAAACTTATTTAGCTTGACGAAATTTTTCAATCGTCAAATCCTCTTTTAGACGGAAGCTTTGTTGAAAATCAAAATGCTTTACACATGAATCATTATAATGATGATATGGAAGTAGAGATTGAAAACTTGCTAGTATTTAAATTTAATTTCATCTTGGATAAAAACTAATCTTCTTAAAAGGATGCATTAAGATCAAAGACTGATCAATGGAAACAGTTTTATACTGAATGTATTTTAAATGAGGAAATCCTACAAAGTGAAAATGAAGCAATAAAAGAAAACCTAAGGCAATTGTACGAAAAACTAAATAGACAGACCTTTAATATTAAAAAAAAAATTAAAATATTTAATTTTAGGAATGAAAGGGAGAAAAAAGAAAGAGAAAGACAAGATAATGTAATACAGTCTTTAAAAGAGGATGTTGAGAAATTGATTCAAGAAAATAAATTGCTTAAAGAAAAAACAGCCAGGTCATGTCCTCTAATTAATGAATGTAATGGCAAAGGAAATATTAGAAGAGGATTGTCCTCACACTTATTAATCAAAAATTGTCCGTATTATAAAAAGGTTTAAATCTTTTGATTTTTGTTAATTTTTTTTAATCCTAAAATTTTTTAAAGAGAAGTGAAGAAAATGAAAAATTAAAAGAAGAAAATCAATGATTAATTCAAGAACATTTAAAGTTAGAAGAAAGTTTAAAATTAAAAATTGAATCAAGCGAAATGAGATATGAAAAAGAAAAAGAGGAAAAAGAAAAAATTGAACAGGAATTAATTCAGAAGAGCAAAATATTGAATGAGTAATTTTAACTAAAATAAAAAAAAAAATATTAATATTAATACAAGGAAATATGAAATGATCAAAAAATATTCTGAAACTGATTCAGAAAATTCAGAAATATTAGACCAGCTTTCAAAGAAAAACCATTCTCAAGAAATTCAAATGAATAATAAAATATGAATTGTTTTTTGCTCTTATTAAAATATTTAATTAAAGGATGAAATTAATGGAAACTAATGAAAATTTACGTGAAGAAGGCCAGGAATTAAATAAAGAAAAGTATTTAAAAAAAAACATTGAAGATTATGATTACAAAAATGAATGATTAACTTTTTAAAAGAGAAAATCAGGCCGAAAAACTCAGCAACTGTGAAGCAGTGAAAGCTCATCTGGAGGCTGAAGTGTAAGATAAAAATGATATTTGATAATCTATCAATTTTTTTTTAAATATTAAAGGCTAATTCAAAATGAAAAATTAAATGGAATTGCTGAGGAAAATAAAAAATTAAATGTGGCAAAGTAGGTCTTAAAGAATTGTATTAAAAAAAATTTAAATAAAATTTTTTTAAGTGAAAAAATGGCTAAAAATTTCAGCAGCTATGATGCAAGAAAAAATGATCTAGAAGTTGAACTGTAAGATTAAGAATGTTATTAATGAATTTACATAAACATTTTTCATATTATAAAAGTCAAAGCCTAAAAGAAAAGTTAGGTGCTTTTTCAGAAGAAAAAGCAAAATCTATTGAAGAAAGGTAGGTTATTTAAAAAATTTATTTAGTTTTTTTTCAATTTTTTAAAAGAGAAAATCTGGCCGAAAAACTCAGCAAGTGTGAAGCAGTGAAAGCTCATCTGGAAGCTGAAGTGTAAGATAAAAATGATATTTAATAATTAAACAAATTTTTTTTTTAAATTTTAAAGGCAAAGTCTAAACGAAAAATTATATGGTTTAAGACTTGAACTTAGTAGGCAAGATATTGCGAAGATTCAACTCCAAGATGAAATGTAATTTTGTATGAAATCTTTTTGCCTTTATAAATTTTTTTTAGAAAGACGATGAAGAAAAAATTAGTAGTTCTTGGTATTGAAAACTCCTTTTTTGATAAAAAGTATTTATTTTTCCTATATTTCTTATTATTATATTGTAATTTATTCGAGATTGCAAGAGTTAAATGGTTCAAAAAAACAATTCATTGATCCAAATTTTGAAGGCGATAGTTCAATACATTTCTACGGAATGAAAAAAAAAGAAATGTCCATTTAAGTTTTGCTGGGGAAAAGGCCATACTGATCCTAAGAGAAGGAGGCATTTAAGGTAATTTCTAAATCTAACACATTTTTAAAAAATAAAATAGTGGCGTTAATTGTCCATTTAATCCTTCACATAAAAAAATTGGAAACGAAAGTCAAAATCAGAGACAACTTATTGAACTCAGACAGGATTATGAAGATTTGCAAAATTCAAATGAAAATTTAAGAAATGAATCAAGTATGGTAATTTTATTTTTTATTATCTTGATTAATATTCATTTAAAAGCTGAGATGAAGTTAAAAATGTTCCAATTAGAGAAAGAAATTAAGGAAATAAATAACACAATTAAAAATATGAAATTAAATCTAGAATCTTCTCGAAAGAGAGGAAAAACTAATAATGGTATAATTAACTAAAGTATTTTTTTAATTGAATTAATGCCGTTAAAATAAAGATTTAATTATAAAAAATGAAATCGAAGATGTCCCAGTCGGAACTTATCGAAGCAACGGTTCAGCAAATGGAAGTTTTTTATTTAAGGAGAAAAGGAGCGGATTATATTATGAAAGCTCCGGAAAGAATCGAGTCTACATTACACGTCGGGCTGAATCGTGCATTGAGTTTTTTTCAGATTAATTTTTTATTTTTATTTTTTTTTTTTTTTTGAACTTTGATAATTTTTTATTGTTTTTTATTATTTGAAATTTTTCTTATCATTTTTAAAAGAAAATTTGTTACGAATATCGAAGAAGTTTTTAATATAATTCGACATCAACCCTACTTTGCCTAGAATCGGTCAAAAGCTTTTTCATTTTCTTTCAAAAAAAAAAAGTGAATGTTAAATATTTCGATCAATTAATGATCTGCATAACCATCAAGGTTTTAAGATATTATTAACCATTTTCGATTTTTTGGAAGAGATTGAAAAAGCTTGCGATTCTAGGAATGATGATTCATAATGTCGAATTATTTTAATTACTTCTTAAATATTCATTACAGATTTTCGTGAAAAAATGATAAGAATTATTTCAAAATAAATAAATTATTTAGTATATTTTTATTTTTTTTATTTATTTTTCCGATTTAAAAATATTATTTAATTTAAATATTTGATAAAATATAATAAAAATTCAAAAAAGGTTGATTTTTGCAGATTCTGTTGGGACACTAGTAATAATAGTTTTGGAACACGTGAAGCTTGTCTTAGTGCAGAAAATTAGTATTCAGTTTCTTTTCAGCTTTACCTAGTTTAATTAGATAATCGAATTATAGGGAAGTACGGTTATAACGAAGTCACTGGGGGAATCCAAAAGCAGTTCGTAATAAACGAATTTCGTTATATCAAAATAAGAGAAAATAATGTTATTTTTAAAGTTTTTATTAATTTAAAAAGCATAAACTAGTACAATAAATCATAATTCATAAATCAGAAATCAAAAAAATTATTTTTTAAAATGATCCAATATTGTTTTTTGTTTGACCATTAGCCTAAAATTTCGGCTTCAATGCTTTCCAAATTTTCAATAGACGATTCAAAATTGTGTGTAGATTTTGAAAGATGTTTTCTTAATTGATCAATTAATTTTAAAGCTTGTTTATTTGATATATTTTCGTTCTGAAATGATTCGATAACATTTGAAGATTCGTTATCTGATTCGTCATCACTTAACTCATTTACAACTTCGTCCGATTGTACTTTTTTTTTATTAATTAAATTGATAGAATTAGATAAATTAGAACTTATTCTTTAAAATCAAACAAAAACAAAGATACCAAAAATATTTTTTTTCCGAACTTCGTTATATCCATAAGAAATTACATTGAAAAGATTCTTGTTCTGCCAAATATAGAATTTATTTTCGTTAAAAACGAATTTCAACCATAAGCTTGTTCTTATAAACGGACTGTACTGTACCATCTAAGCTATTCACTTAAAACGCAAGATCTAAAGTATATTCAAAGTGAATCGAAAAATGTTGATCTCGTTGTACCATCCTTACATTTTTTCTTTTAAATTTGATAAATGTGTAACCTAAAAAATTCTTTTTCAAATAAAAAAGGATTGATTTAAAATTTTCTTACACAAAATGCACACTTCAATCGAAGCGCAATCACTGCTTTCGCTATTCGTTAGTTTAATTGCATATTTTACAGTGACAGATCTTTTTGAGTTGGTCATAAAAATATTTATTTTTTATTATTAAAGTTCTAAATAATCTTTTCAGTGGCTTCTGTCTGGCAAAACGCTTTATTATTTGTAAGTAGGTTTCATGTTAGTTTTCGTCACCCGAATTCGACTCCTGGCTATCTACTTTTTGAAATGGTTTGAAATTTCTAACACAGTGCGCATCTATTTTCAAAAAATTTGTTTTCAATTTTTTTTCGAAATAAAAAAATATTTTCAAGACACATTTAAAACATAACAAAAGTTTAAAATTCTATACTTTAGGTTGCCTAAACACTGATCTAAATGCTTTGTAAGATTTTGAATTTTAGATTAATATTTTTACATTAAGTGGTGGGACAGAGGATGTAGCAGTTGCTACAATTTACAGAATATTTTTTCGCTTATCCAAATTAAATCTTTGGTGTATTTTATATTTTGTTTCTGATTTTGTACTAAAATTCACAAAATTCTGAATTTTGCAGAATCAGTATATTGGTGGTACAAAGGATGTTTCAGATGGTACAATTTACAGAACATGTTTTGCTTCTTCAGAACCTGAGCTTTGGCCTTTTTTATATTTTGTATTTGTTTTTGTACCTAAATTCACAATGCCATTAAAGTCATCAGTAGAAAAAACACATTTTCAATCAAAAACATTTTTAGTTTGATTTCTGAAAAATTTAATTAAAACACTTAAAATGTATGAAACAAAACATAACCAATAAATATCAGGCAAAAAAAAAGACCGAAATCTTCAAAATATAGATTAAAAAGCAGGCATTTAAAAGTAATTTTTATTTAACAAATTATTAACTTACTGTTCAATTTAAAGCCAAATGTAAAATTTAAACCATAACCTCAAAATCAATGTTCCGGAAATATTGCCAATAAATTGAAAAAATTCATGCTCGATGTCAAAAATTCTTAGCTTGGATGTGAAAAGTGAACCTTTTGACTTACAGTCAGATAAAAGAGAATCGAAAGATTCAAATTTTTATAAATTGTCAGAATATATAGATTTAAAAAACACATTTATTAGTGGCTTTGAAGACTCTTTAAAAGATATTTTGATTAATAAGCCTGTTTTGGATAGCTTAAGTGATCATGAAAAGAATAAAAACTCATCAAAATACTCAAGCGATGATAAGCTGAATGAATTTGGATTGATGATAATTTTCTTAAAATGCAACTTGACCCATCATTTATTCAATATCATTAGTGAATTTTTAAAAATTATTTCTAAAAATTCTCTTAATATCCCAAATGAAATAAATAACGAAAAAGCTAATTAGATAGTATAGAATTTAAACATATATATCTATTATTAAATTTTGGCGATAGAGTAAGGAACTCAGGAATGAATGAATATTTTAAAAGCGATACAGAAAAATTTGCATAGCAGAATACAATAAACATTCATATATGGGGCGACGAAAGAGAAACTTTGTCATTAGTTTTTAACAGCGAAGGAGTTGTGAATTTTTCAAATAAAAACAAATTCGAGAATTTGAATGAAAAAAAAGTAGGTCCTGATACACTACAAATGTAGAATAAATTTTTCTAACTTTAAGATGAAATTGTTCCATAAAACACTTAAAGTAAATTTAAAAAAGAACTGGAAATAAAGATTAGACTGAGTCGAGATATGATATTCGATTTAAGGGCATCGAAAATTTTATGTGAAAATCTCGGAACTTCTTCCAATTCAGATTTTAAAAGATATGTCCATAATATTTGTTTAGATCCATATGGTTTTTTATTGATGAGTGATATTCAAGTAAAACTTTATTTTTATAAGGAAAAAAAATAACGTTTCAGTTTAGATTAAAATATGGAAAAGGTTAGCTTAAATAATCCAATATGGTATTTTGATGCTGCAGGGAGCGTTCATATAGACATTTATCGGCAAAATAAGCCACTTTTGTATTCAATTGTGGTTCATGATAGAGAAAACAAGCAGATTTTACCGATTGCTGAATTTATTACTACAGATCAAAGTGTCAAATCAATATCGTCTTATCTGCATAAAATTGATTACAATCTACGTGATAAACAAAAAAACTTTACAATCTCCCAGATAATTGTGACTGATTTCGGCATATGTCTGATATGTAAACTGAAAATTATGTGCAGTTTCTTAAAGTTGATAGGTGAACTAAGTGCACGAAAATTTAAAGACAATAAAAATACGTGAACTGTTAATTAATACGTGAACTTTATTGAAAATTAAAGTGTTAATTAGGTAAAATTAAATTTAAAAAATGTTAATTTAGAATAAAAAAGCATCACAGTGTTTCAATTTTTTTATTAAGTCCGACTAACATGTATTTTTAGACCCCACTCATTCATACAATATTTCTCTTTCCCCAACTGACTACACAATTCACATAAAATACCACTTGTATTGACTGCTGTAAAATACCACTTGTATTGACTTAATTTTCAGATCACACTTTTTCGTGCACTATTATTCGAGAGAATGCACATAATTTTTAGTTCACATAATTTGTAATCTATAGTTCACATATCAGACATATGCCCTGATTTCTCATGGGCTTTAATAAATTCTGTGTTGATTGTCTTTAATAAGATGAGCATTTAAGACTATCTCGATTGGTCTTTTAAAATGATTGTGAAAAAATAAGCAAGAGAAAGAAATAAATTTAAAGTCAAAACAAGGATATATTTATGTTCGATTCATTTTTTAAAATCAATGCTGAGAAAACAAAAAAAAAATTGATTGAGAACCGAAAAAAAAAAGTTTTTTTTATTTTGTTTTACTTTGTTGCAAAATTCGGTTTGTTTGGTACAGTTCGAAAATTATTTTTTAAATATTTTGAATATTTTAACCATTAAAAAAAAATCATCCACCCTTCATTATTCTCTTTTGACGATGCGAAAAGAACTAAAAAATCGAAACTTGGATACTTATGATCTCTCAATATTTGATAATGAAAATGAACTGACTTTAGCAGAAGATGAAAAAAGCTCATCAAGAACAGAGACAAATATGGAAACAGAGGAAAGTTTGAAAAAAACATCACCGTTTAAAATATTTTTTGATTCTGTTTTAAAGAAGCTGTTCAACAAAATTGAAAAATCAGATTTGGAACCTTTAGAAGAGAATATTTTTTAATGACCCAAAGCTATTCGGTTTAATTGCCGATCAACTTTATCTGTTATCATTATGGACAGGTATCATAACAATAAATTTCAAAACCAATCATCAATATGAACTAAATGAATTCAAAAATACTCGCTTTCGAATAATACAGTTGAGAATTATTTCAGAGTAATAAGGAATAGAATATTTGGAAAAAAAAAGTCTTTCCAAGAGAGTTTTTCAGTCTCACTGGTTAACTTTTTGAGAATTAAATCGAAATTTTTTGAATTTTATATGGAAAATTCTTCTATTAAAGACATCAAAATGAAAAATTTGTTATCAAATTCTGAAATAAAATGGGTTGATAAGAAGCCAAAAAGAAAAGGAAAGAAACAATTTCACTATGAAATAGATCCGATTAAAGAAAAAGGATTTTATTACCAGAAAACTGATATTTTTAAATTAATATATAATGATTTAATTGAGTTTGATTTTAGCAAT
Source organism: Brachionus asplanchnoidis (assembly GCA_025491095.1). Classification (NCBI taxonomy): domain Eukaryota; kingdom Metazoa; phylum Rotifera; class Eurotatoria; order Ploima; family Brachionidae; genus Brachionus; species Brachionus asplanchnoidis. Next base: position 26,358 of record JAILYF010000008.1, on the reverse strand, counting down.
TTTAAAAAAAACAACAAGCCAATTAGAAATTGTTTGTTCTTTTATTGATGAATCGAGCAAAAGTACAAATAATTTAGAACTGATGGAAATTGTAAATCAGGATCACAATAGTACAATTGATAGAACTACTGACGATTCTTTAAATCTGAATGAAATGAAAGCTATGTATGATTTTATAACTAAAGAAAACCATAATGCAGATATCTGAAACATTACTTAATTGAAAAAAAAGTTAAAATTATAAATTTAATTAAGAACTTACAATTAATAAAGTATTCAGCTATTTTTAGTGGCCAAACTATCGAAACTTTTCAACCATTTAGTCAAATAATTGAGTTATTTCAACTAAGAAATTTTATTCCGATATCAGCAAGACCTGATGATAATTGTTTTTATAGAGCAATTTCTTATTGCCTATTCGGATCCGAAGATTTTTACTATATTTTCAAGATTGGTTCATTATTTATTTTGATTGAGTACCAGAATCTGTTCGAAGATATACTACAGACGCACTCCTATAAATAACCGTACGTTGAAATTTTTTTTAAGTCAGCACGAAAAAAATGAATGGGCCATGTCTCTTAATATTTTAGCAACAAGTATTTTATTAGATCGAACTTTTCTATCATTCGGGCTAGGTAACGAGAGTTTGTTCCATATTGCAAGAAATATTCAATGTCTCTTTCAGATTCTGAACCTATCAGACTCGGATTTTACAGAAAATATTCGATGATACAGAATGAGAAATTTTTTTGATTTATGGAAAATCGAATTTATGGCTAACCTAATAAGGGGTGTTGACTATTTTTTGTCTTAAATAAAAAATTAATTTGCTGTTTTTAGAAACTTTATTAGGAACAAAAAGGGTAAAAATAAAAGAAAAAAAAGGAAGAGGCAAGATTAGAGATTTTTAGTAAGAAGACGTTAATTATTCAAAATCAATTAGTATGAATATAGTTTGCGCGTCTTTTCTAATCTTTTTTTAAGCCGAATCAACAAGAAAAAAATTTAATTCTTAAGACAAAAAAAATGTCGTTACTATTTTTCAAAATTATTAATAATCGAATTTATGGATAAATGAATTCTGTATAATCGAATATTTATTCTACATAAATCATTTTATTCCTCTACTAATGGAAGCAGAAACATGTTTTGAAGAAGTGAAAATGCTTTTGATCTGTTTTTGAATTATCGAGTTAAATTTAAAATAATAAATTATAACTAATTAAATGAAATTAATAATAAAGTACTTAAAACTAAAAATAATTATCTCTTAATATAATTTATTTTAAAAATTATCTTTTATTTAATAAAGTCATTTGGATATAATGTCAACATCAAGTTTTAAAATTAATCTTTTGATAAGTAATAATTAAGGTGCGACTGGCTGATTTTTGTCAATACCTGGAAGAAATTGTTTCTTTTCATTAGAGATTCCAAAAATATTCAAAGTCATTTCTCAACTTGAATTAGTGAATTAGCTTAATCTTTATCAAGGAAATTTGACCAGTTGATTCCATTTCGGTTCAATTTTTTTATATTCATTGCTTTGGCAAAATTTTTAAAACTCAATCCACATTACATAAATATTGTATCTTTTAATATAAAAAATTAATTTGTTTGATTAAAACTTTGAAGCTCTACAATCGAATTTCAAAAAAAGACTAGGCTTTATTTTTTGAACCATTTGACTGTTTAAAATTTGGTTCGATTGTAGACATTTAAAGTGAGTGTAGAATTTTTTTATCACTTTTTAAAAGCCATTTTAAAGGGCAATTACTTCAATTGAATCCAAAAATATATTTTGAAATTGATTTTGTCATACAATTTTTTCTTTGTTAGAAAACATTTTATTGAAAAAAACATTTAAAAAATTTTTCAATTAAAATTCACCGTTGAGATATGTTAAAGGAAAATTAATAATTTGCCGGAATTAATAAATAAAAAAAAATAGATCGAATGATAAACCGATGAATTTTTTTAATGTTTAAAATTTTAAATGATGTTTAAAAATAAAAATTTTTAATAAATATCTTCAAAACAATCCTAACTTGTGTCTTTAAAAAATTCAAAATATTGATAATTATTTAATATTTACCTAAGTTAAAAATTTATATGAATTGTTTTCTAATAAATAAATTAAACAAATTATGTTAAAAAATGTTTAGTCATTTATTATTAAAAATTGACTAATAAAGCCTTTAATCAAACTCAGAAACTAAAAATTTGATTTGAAATTTACATTAGATCATGAACTTCAATTTGCCTAAAAACAATTGCATTGATAATCGAAATTCTAGACTACATTCGAAAATGTTTCGAATCTAGACATTTTTTATAAATTTCTTTGTTCAATTTTGTGATATGATAAGATGTGTCAAAACTGCCATCAATATTACTTTTTTTTATACAAACAATCAATGGTGGTGGGTAGAAAATCAATCAAGAAGGAAAAAGTCGAAAACTTTTCTAAAAACAATTGTATTTATAATCGATATTTTGGATTATATTCGAAAATGTTTCGAATTTACAAATTTTATTGTTAATTTCTTTTTTTAATTTTGTTTTTTTTTTAATTTTAAATGTAAATATTTTGTAAATATTCTTTAAAAAATTAAAAAAAATACAAAAAATTGTAAAATTAATAAAAAAATTAAGCCAAAAAAAATATTAAAAAATGAAAATTAAAATAAAAAACATGTACATAGTGTAAATAGAAAAATAAAATACAATAAATTATTTATTTCAAAAATTTGTCTTTTTTTAAACTAATTTTTGTTTCCACACTGTCCATTAATTGGATCGTTCATAATTAATTTTTTAAATAAATTATGAATCAAAATGTTTCATAAATTTTTATTCAGCTGATTCCAGTCCTTTTCGCTCTTGTCTAGCATTAACAATAAATATAAATCAAAAAGCTAAATTAGTTTATTTAATCTAGTAAAGGAGTTTTTATGTTTTACATTATAACAGCTGATTTAGTTATATTTTAAAATAAAAGGGCGGACAGTTCTTTTAAAACAAATTTTTCTTTGAAATTTTGAATCTTTTACTACCAGCTAAAATGAGTAAAATTAAAAGTAAGTAAAAAAAAATTTAGATTTGTTGAATTTATAAAAAGAGAATTAGCTTTTTAGTTTCTTTTTTTAATAAATTGTTGAGTTTAAGAATTGAAAAGCAAAGATTCTTTTTCTCTTAGCTTTTAATTTTTTTTATTTCAAATTCTAAGAAGAAAATTTTTAGCTTTATGTATAAGAAAAATTTTGACAGTTCTTTGCATTTTTGTCTCGCGTTATATCAAAAAAAAAATCAAAAAGTTAAATTAGTAGCTTAAACTCTTCATATTTCAATTCAATTTGTTTTTTCATTTAATTATGAAATTTTGAGCTTAATAAATGAAAAGAACTGTTAGAATTTTTCTAATTTAAATAAGCTCCAAATTTCAAATATATTTACTATAAGGGAACTAAAAATTTAAAATTTTTTTTTAAATGCTAATTTTTTGAAAATACATATTCAAGCAAGAAGTGTTAAAAGGCAAATGTCTAAAAAATAAGAAAGTTCAACCAACTTAATGTAATCAAATGAACGCTCCAATTAATGGACAGTGTGGAAACAAAAGTTAGATAAAAAAAAGACAAATTTTTGAAATAAATAATTTATTGTATTTTATTTTTCTATTTACAATATGAACATGTTTTTTTTTTTAATTTTCATTTTTTAATATTTTTTATGGCTTCATTTTTTTTATTAATTTTACAATTTTTTTGTATTTTTATTAAATTTTTTAAAGAATATTTACAAAATTTTTACATTTAAAATTAAAAAAAAAACAAAAATTAAAAAAAGAAATTTACAATAAAATTTGTAAATTTGAAACATTTTCGAATATAATCCAAAATGTCGATTATAAATACATTTGTTTTTAGAAAAGTTTTCGACTTTTTCCTTCTTGATTGATTTTCTACCCACCACCATTGATTGTTTGTATAAAAAAAATAATATTGATGACAGTTTTGACACATTTTATCTAAAAAATAAATAAATTTTTTAATTCAAGCTTACAATATTTTAAAATTTTTCAATTTCAATTTTACTTTTAAAATAATAAAGCACTATTTATAGGGTCTAAAGAGTAAAAATGTTTAGATTTTACTTGAATTAAACGATTCAAAATTTCAAAATTTTGTTTTAAAAGAAACGTTAGCTCTTTTATTTTAAAATATAACTAAATCAGCTGTTTAATTTTTTTCTTAAAAAAAAAAGTCTTTTACCAGATGTAGCTTTTTGATTTCTTTGTTATTACGAAAGAAAAGAAGAAAAAGGACTGAAATAATTTTTCTATTTCATTAAGCTCTAATTTTCTCATTAAATGCTACTTCTTTGGACAATAAACTAGATGAATTAAGTTTTGTTATTGAAACATATAGCCCACAAATTGTAGCAGTTAGTGAGACTTGGTTCAAAAGCATCTCCGTTACGAACGTTAAAGGATACAATTTGTACAGAAAGGACAGAAATGATGGACGCAGAGGCGGTGGTGTATGTCTCTACATTGATGAAAAAATCGACTCATTTGAATTAAATGATGCAGGTTTTAATTTAAGTAAAATAGAACAAATTTGGGTAGTAGTTAATTTTAACTGTGAAAAATATTTAGTTGGCTGTCTTTATAGGCCAAACGATTTTGTTGATATGAACGATTTCGATTTAGTCTTCAAACAAGCTAAAGTTTATGTGGACGAGAGAGGTTATAAGGATCTTCTAATAATGGGTGACTTTAACTTTCCATCAATCATCTGGTCAAATGGCTGTGTGTCAGAAATCTTAAACGATAATGGACTCGAACATAAATTCAGAGAGACACTAAGCGATACTTTTCTATATCAGCATGTAAATATCCCAACTTTTCAAATGTCAAACGAAAAAGCTGTCAACACTTTGGATTTTATTTTCACGCCTCAGCCTGGCAGTGTGTATGCAATCGATACAAAATTCGTTCTTGGCAACATTAATAAAGGACATCTGGTTATCTTTTTCAATTTTGTTCTCAAAAACAAGGTTAGTAAGGAATCATATACCAGTAAAAAATTTATTTATAATAAATCTGACTTTGGAAAAATTTCTCATTTTCTATCAAATATTGTTTGGGTGCACCTATTTGAGAATTTAAATATTCAGGAAATGTACAATGAGTTAATTTTCTATGTCAGCGAAGCTAGTAACCGTTTCATCCAGTGACGGATGGCTCTAAAAAGAAAAGTATCTCAAAACCTTGGATAAAAAATGAACTCAAGGTCTTAATTAGAGATAAAAAGAATCTTAGATATAGGAACTGTGCATCTAAATGGAAGGATATGAATCTATATAGTGATTACAAGCGTATCTGTAAATTAGTATCATCAGAAATAAAAAGAGCCAGACTAACTTATGAACAGAATTTAGTTGAAAAAGCTAAGAAGAATCCAAAAATATTGTACGAATACCTAAATGATCAACAAGTTATCAAAGAATCTATCAAAGCATTAAAAAAGTCAAACAATGAATTAACGCAAGAACCGAAAGAGATATCAAATCTTCTTAATAAATGTTTTCAAGATGTTTTTGTTATTGAACAAGATGGTGAGCTTCCTCCTTTTGAAGTTGAATTTAATGAAAACTGGTCAGAATATATTGACATTGAGCCAAATGACATTAGTTATGAAATGGTATTCAAAAAATTACAAGACCTGAATCAAAATAAATCATGTGGTGTAGACAAGCTTCATCCGTTATTGCTAAAAAACTGTGCAGAAGCCTTTACTGTTCCTTTAACTTTGATTTTCAGAGAATCATTATCGAATAGTCAGCTTCCAATTCAATTCAGATCAGCAAATATTACTCCATTGTATAAAAAAGGTGATAAATCAACGGCAAGCAATTATCGTCCTGTGTCTTTAACTTCAATTCCTTGCAAAATTATGGAAAGCATAATAAGAACCAAAATGGAAGACTATCTTTATAAGAATAATATTATATCTAAAGAACAGCATGGATTTGTTAAGAAAAAGTCATGTACATCTAATCTTCTGGAAACGCTAGATTTCATCTCAATGAGTCTAGACAAAAGTATTCATGTTGATGTGATTCTGCTAGATTTTGCGAAAGCATTTGATACTATTCCGCACAGACGACTAATAGCTAAATTGAAAGCGTATGGCTTTGATGGTCTGACACTAAAATGGATTGAAGCTTTCTTGAAAAATAGAAGACAACGAGTTATTCAAGGTGAAATTTTGTCGGATTGGGTTGAGATTTTTAGCGGTGTACCACAAGGGTCAGTGATTGGTCCACTATTGTTCGTTTTGTATATCAATTATCTACCTAAAGGAATAGAGAATGTTGTGAAATTGTATGCAGATGATACTAAAATTTTCTCGCAAACGGTATTAGAAATAAGCGCCGCGAAACTTCAATCAGATTTAGATTTCATTCTCAAGTGGACTCAAGATTGGCTACTTCTCTTCAACACATCAAAATGTGTGGTTATGCATTATGGTCATAAAAACAAAAAATTTCCTTATTTTATTAATGGTAAGCTATTAGCAACGTCAGAAACCGAAAGAGATCTTGGAGCTATTTTCAATACAAATCTTAAATGGAAAAATCAAGTGATAGAGGCTACAAACAAAGCAAATCAGGTCAAAAAGTCGCATCAGGAAGTCATTCGCTCGTTTTGATTGTAAGTTATTACGATCTTTGAATTTAACTTTTGTTCGTCCCCTTTTGGAATTTGCGGTGCCTGTATGGTCTCCAATTCTTAAGTCTGACTGTGAGAATGTTGAAAGGATTCAACGCAGAGCTACGAAATTTGTTTCGTCAATTAGAAACAAACCGTATGAAAGCAGATTGAAGGCTTTGAACATTCCAAATCTGGTGGAAAGAAGAAAAAGAGGTGATCTAAATCAATTATACAAGTTCATGCATGGAATAGAATCGGTTGAAAAAAGCAACAATTTTAATGTCACAAAAAACCAAGGAAGAGGTCACTGCCTCAAATATCACAAAGAAATATCGAGGCTCCAACATAGAGATAACTTTTTTTTCAACAGAACCGCTAACATATGGAACTCGCTGCCAGGTGAATTAGTTGAAACCCATAATGTTAACAGCTTTAAAGCAGGCATTGATTGCTGGATGAGCAGCAATCAATCACATCAGCTGTCTTAGTGTGCCTTATCAGCACACTCGCTGGCTAGCCAGCTACAGTCAAAACTACTACTACTAGAATTTGAATCGAAATTAAATAACCGAAATTAGCTTTTGAAAAGTAAGATTTTTTTCTTCACATTAAAATTTTGAACTCTTCATGTTTCTATTCAATTTGTTTTTACATTTTATTTTTTTATCTCAATTTTAATTTTATTTAATAAATTTAATTTTTTAAGATTGAAAAATTAGTTTTTATAATCAATAGCATTTATTTATAATTAAAATATAATTTTCTATCTGTAACTTCATGTATAATACATTCTTTTTCACTTTGAACGTTTCAGACAAATTTCTTTAATATTGACCTAAATTTCGAGTTAACATATCTGAGAGAAGAAAAGTGAACGATATTAACTTCTGGTAAAATGAGATTGAAGGAAAAATTGAAAATTGAGGTCTGAAATTTTCCCAGTCAAAATAAATTTTTCAAATTTTTATTTTAAAATAAATTATGAATCAAAATGTTTCATAAATTTTTATTCAGCTGATTCCAGTCCTTTTCGCTCTTGTCTAGCATTAACAATAAAAAGAAATCAAAAAGCTAAATTAGTTTATTTAAATTAGCAAAGGAGTTTTTATGTTTTACATTATAACAGCTGATTTAGTTATATTTTAAAATAAAAGGGCGGACAGTTCTTTTAAAACAAATTTTTCTTTGAAATTTTGAATCTTTTACTACCAGCTAAAATGAGTAAAATTAAAAGTAAGTAAAAAAAAATTTAGATTTGTTGAATTTATAAAAAGAGAATTAGCTTTTTAGTTTTTTTTTTTAATAAATTGTTGAGTTTTAGAATTGAAAAGCAAAGATTTCTTTTCTCTTAGCTTTTAATTTTTTTTATTTCAAATTCTAAGAAGAAAATTTTTAGCTTTATGTATAAGAAAAATTTTGACAGTTCTTTGCATTTTTGTCTCGCGTTATATCAAAAAAAAAATCAAAAAGTTAAATTAGTAGCTTAAACTCTTCATTTTTCAATTCAATTTGTTTTTTCATTTAATTATGAAATTTTGAGCTTAATAAATGAAAAGAACTGTTAGAATTTTTCTAATTTAAATAAGCTCCAAATTTCAAATATATTTACTATAAGGGAACTAAAAATTTAAAATTTTTTTTTAAATGCTAATTTTTTGAAAAAACATATTCAAGCAAGAAGTGTTTAAAGGCAAATGTCTAAAAAATAAGAAAGTTCAACCAACTTAATGTAATCAAATGAACGCTCCAATTAATGGACAGTGTGGAAACAAAAGTTAGATAAAAAAAAGACAAATTTTTGAAATAAATAATTTATTGTATTTTATTTTTCTATTTACAATATGAACATGTTTTTTTTTTTAATTTTCATTTTTTAATATTTTTTTTGGCTTCATTTTTTTTATTAATTTTACAATTTTTTTGTATTTTATTAAATTTTTTAAAGAATATTTACAAAAGATTTACATTTAAAATTAAAAAAAAACAAAATTTAAAAAAGAAAGTATGACAAAATCAATTTCAAAATATATTTTTGGATTCAATTGAAGTAATTGCCCTTTAAAATGGCTTTTAAAAAGTGATAAAAAAATTCTACACTCACTTTAAATGTCTACAATCGAACCAAATTTAAACAGTCAAAAGGTTCAAAAAATAAAGCCTAGTCTTTTTTTGAAATTCGATTGTAGAGCTTCAAAGTTTTAATCAAACAAATTAATTTTTTATATTAAAAGATACAATATTTATGTAATGTGGATTGAGTTTTAAAAATTTTGCCAAAGCAATGAATATAAAAAAATTGAACCGAAATGGAATCAACTGGTCAAATTACTTGATAAAGATTAAGCTAATTCACTAATTCAAGTTGAGAAATGACTTTGAATATTTTTGGAATCTCTAATGAAAAGAAACAATTTCTTCCAGGTATTGACAAAAATCAGCTAGTCGCACCTTAATTATTACTTATCAAAAGATTAATTTTAAAACTTGATCTGACATTATATCCAAATGACTTTATTAAATAAAAGATAATTTTTAAAATAAATTATATTAAGAGATAATTATTTTTAGTTTTAAGTACTTTATTATTAATTTCATTTAATTAGTTATAATTTATTATTTTAAATTTAACTCGATAATTCAAAAACAGATCAAAAGCATTTTCACTTCTTCAAAACATGTTTCTGCTTCCATTAGTAGAGGAATAAAATGATTTATGTAGAATAAATATTCGATTATACAGAATTCATTTATCCATAAATTCGATTATTAATAATTTTGAAAAATAGTAACGACATTTTTTTTGTCTTAAGAATTAAATTTTTTTCTTGTTGATTCGGCTTAAAAAAAGATTAGAAAAGACGCGCAAACTATATTCATACTAATTGATTTTGAATAATTAACGTCTTCTTACTAAAAATCTCTAATCTTGCCTCTTCCTTTTTTTTCTTTTATTTTTACCCTTTTTGTTCCTTATAAAGTTTCTAAAAACAGCAAATTAATTTTTTATTTAAGACAAAAAATAGTCAACACCCCTTATTTGGTTAGCCATAAATTCGATTTTCCATAAATCAAAAAAATTTCTCATTCTGTATCATCGAATATTTTCTGTAAAATCCGAGTCTGATAGGTTCAGAATCTGAAAGAGACATTGAATATTTCTTGCAATATGGAACAAACTCTCGTTACCTAGCCCGAATGATAGAAAAGTTCGATCTAATAAAATACTTGTTGCTAAAATATTAAGAGACATAGCCCATTCATTTTTTTCTTGCTGACTTAAAAAAAATTTCAACGTACGGTTATTTATAGGAGTGCGTCTGTAGTATATCTTCGAACAGATTCTGGTACTCAATCAAAATAAATAATGAACCAATCTTGAAAATATAGTAAAAATCTTCGGATCCGAATAGGCAATAAGAAATTGCTCTATAAAAACAATTATCATCAGGTCTTGCTGATATCGGAATAAAATTTCTTAGTTGAAATAACTCAATTATTTGACTAAATGGTTGAAAAGTTTCGATAGTTTGGCCACTAAAAATAGCTGAATACTTTATTAATTGTAAGTTCTTAATTAAATTTATAATTTTAACTTTTTTTTCAATTAAGTAATGTTTCAGATATCTGCATTATGGTTTTCTTTAGTTATAAAATCATACATAGCTTTCATTTCATTCAGATTTAAAGAATCGTCAGTAGTTCTATCAATTGTACTATTGTGATCCTGATTTACAATTTCCATCAGTTCTAAATTATTTGTACTTTTGCTCGATTCATCAATAAAAGAACAAACAATTTCTAATTGGCTTGTTGTTTTTTTTAAAATTGCTAAAATCAAACTCAATTAAATCATTATATATTAATTTAAAAATATCAGTTTTCTGGTAATAAAATCCTTTTTCTTTAATCGGATCTATTTCATAGTGAAATTGTTTCTTTCCTTTTCTTTTTGGCTTCTTATCAACCCATTTTATTTCAGAATTTGATAACAAATTTTTCATTTTGATGTCTTTAATAGAAGAATTTTCCATATAAAATTCAAAAAATTTCGATTTAATTCTCAAAAAGTTAACCAGTGAGACTGAAAAACTCTCTTGGAAAGACTTTTTTTTTCCAAATATTCTATTCCTTATTACTCTGAAATAATTCTCAACTGTATTATTCGAAAGCGAGTATTTTTGAATTCATTTAGTTCATATTGATGATTGGTTTTGAAATTTATTGTTATGATACCTGTCCATAATGATAACAGATAAAGTTGATCGGCAATTAAACCGAATAGCTTTGGGTCATTAAAAAATATTCTCTTCTAAAGGTTCCAAATCTGATTTTTCAATTTTGTTGAACAGCTTCTTTAAGGAAAAAGTCGAAAACTTTTCTAAAAACAATTGTATTTATAATCGATATTTTGGATTATATTCGAAAATTATTCGAATTTACAAATTTTATTGTAAATTTCTTTTTTTAATTTTGTTTTTTTTTTAATTTTAAATGTAAATATTTTGTAAATATTCTTTAAAAAATTAAAAAAAATACAAAAAATTGTGAAATTAATAAAAAAAATGAAGCCAAAAAAAATATTTAAAAATGAAAATTAAAATAAAAAACATGTACATAGTGTAAATAGAAAAATAAAATACAATAAATTATTTATTTCAAAAATTTGTCTTTTTTTTAACTAATTTTTGTTTCCACACTGTCCATTAATTGGAGCGTTCATAATTTATTTTTAAATAAATTATGAATCAAAATGTTTCATAAATTTTTATTCAGCTGATTCCAGTCCTTTTCGCTCTTGTCTAGCATTAACAATAAAAAGAAATCAAAAAGCTAAATTAGTTTATTTAAATTAGTAAAGGAGTTTTTATGTTTTACATTATAACAGCTGATTTAGTTATATTTTAAAATAAAAGGGCGGACAGTTCTTTTAAAACAAATTTTTCTTTGAAATTTTGAATCTTTTACTACCAGCTAAAATGAGTAAAATTAAAAGTAAGTAAAAAAAAATTTAGATTTGTTGAATTTATAAAAAGAGAATTAGCTTTTTAGTTTTTTTTTTTAATAAATTGTTGAGTTTTAGAATTGAAAAGCAAAGATTTCTTTTCTCTTAGCTTTTAATTTTTTTTATTTCAAATTCTAAGAAGAAAATTTTTAGCTTTATGTATAAGAAAAATTTTGACAGTTCTTTGCATTTTTGTCTCGCGTTATATCAAAAAAAAAATCAAAAAGTTAAATTAGTAGCTTAAACTCTTCATTTTTCAATTCAATTTGTTTTTTCATTTAATTATGAAATTTTGAGCTTAATAAATGAAAAGAACTGTTAGAATTTTTCTAATTTAAATAAGCTCCAAATTTCAAATATATTTACTATAAGGGAACTAAAAATTTAAAATTTTTTTTTAAATGCTAATTTTTTGAAAATACATATTCAAGCAAGAAGTGTTTAAAGGCAAATGTCTAAAAAATAAGAAAGTTCAAACAACTTAATGTAATCAAATGAACGCTTCAATTAATGGACAGTGTGGAAACAAAAGTTAGATAAAAAAAAGACAAATTTTTGAAATAAATAATTTATTGTATTTTATTTTTCTATTTACAATATGTACATGTTTTTTTTTTTAATTTTCATTTTTTAATATTTTTTATGGCTTCATTTTTTTTATTAATTTTACAATTTTTTTGTATTTTTATTAAATTTTTTAAAGAATATTTACAAAATTTTTACATTTAAAATTAAAAAAAAAACAAAAATTAAAAAAAGAAATTTACAATAAAATTTGTAAATTTGAAACATTTTCGAATATAATCCAAAATGTCGATTATAAATACATTTGTTTTTAGAAAAGTTTTCGACTTTTTCCTTCTTGATTGATTTTCTACCCACCACCATTGATTGTTTGTATAAAAAAAATAATATTGATTACAGTTTTGACACATTTTATCTAAAAAATAAATAAATTTTTTAATTCAAGCTTACAATATTTTAAAATTTTTCAATTTCAATTTTACTTTTAAAATAATAAAGCACTATTTATAGGGTCTAAAGAGTAAAAATGTTTAGATTTTACTTGAATTAAACGATTCAAAATTTCAAAATTTTGTTTTAAAAGAAACGTTAGCTCTTTTATTTTAAAATATAACTAAATCAGCTGTTTAATTTTTTTCTTAAAAAAAAAAGTCTTTTACCAGATGTAGCTTTTTGATTTCTTTGTTATTACGAAAGAAAAGAAGAAAAAGGACTGAAATAATTTTTCTATTTCATTAAGCTCTAATTTTCTCATTAAATGCTACTTCTTTGGACAATAAACTAGATGAATTAAGTTTTGTTATTGAAACATATAGCCCACAAATTGTAGCAGTTAGTGAGACTTGGTTCAAAAGCATCTCCGTTACGAACGTTAAAGGATACAATTTGTACAGAAAGGACAGAAATGATGGACGCAGAGGCGGTGGTGTATGTCTCTACATTGATGAAAAAATCGACTCATTTGAATTAAATGATGCAGGTTTTAATTTAAGTAAAATAGAACAAATTTGGGTAGTAGTTAATTTTAACTGTGAAAAATATTTAGTTGGCTGTCTTTATAGGCCAAACGATTTTGTTGATATGAACGATTTCGATTTAGTCTTCAAACAAGCTAAAGTTTATGTGGACGAGAGAGGTTATAAGGATCTTCTAATAATGGGTGACTTTAACTTTCCATCAATCATCTGGTCAAATGGCTGTGTGTCAGAAATCTTAAACGATAATGGACTCGAACATAAATTCAGAGAGACACTAAGCGATACTTTTCTATATCAGCATGTAAATATCCCAACTTTTCAAATGTCAAACGAAAAAGCTGTCAACACTTTGGATTTTATTTTCACGCCTCAGCCTGGCAGTGTGTATGCAATCGATACAAAATTCGTTCTTGGCAACATTAATAAAGGACATCTGGTTATCTTTTTCAATTTTGTTCTCAAAAACAAGGTTAGTAAGGAATCATATACCAGTAAAAAATTTATTTATAATAAATCTGACTTTGGAAAAATTTCTCATTTTCTATCAAATATTGTTTGGGTGCACCTATTTGAGAATTTAAATATTCAGGAAATGTACAATGAGTTAATTTTCTATGTCAGCGAAGCTAGTAACCGTTTCATCCAGTGACGGATGGCTCTAAAAAGAAAAGTATCTCAAAACCTTGGATAAAAAATGAACTCAAGGTCTTAATTAGAGATAAAAAGAATCTTAGATATAGGAACTGTGCATCTAAATGGAAGGATATGAATCTATATAGTGATTACAAGCGTATCTGTAAATTAGTATCATCAGAAATAAAAAGAGCCAGACTAACTTATGAACAGAATTTAGTTGAAAAAGCTAAGAAGAATCCAAAAATATTGTACGAATACCTAAATGATCAACAAGTTATCAAAGAATCTATCAAAGCATTAAAAAAGTCAAACAATGAATTAACGCAAGAACCGAAAGAGATATCAAATCTTCTTAATAAATGTTTTCAAGATGTTTTTGTTATTGAACAAGATGGTGAGCTTCCTCCTTTTGAAGTTGAATTTAATGAAAACTGGTCAGAATATATTGACATTGAGCCAAATGACATTAGTTATGAAATGGTATTCAAAAAATTACAAGACCTGAATCAAAATAAATCATGTGGTGTAGACAAGCTTCATCCGTTATTGCTAAAAAACTGTGCAGAAGCCTTTACTGTTCCTTTAACTTTGATTTTCAGAGAATCATTATCGAATAGTCAGCTTCCAATTCAATTCAGATCAGCAAATATTACTCCATTGTATAAAAAAGGTGATAAATCAACGGCAAGCAATTATCGTCCTGTGTCTTTAACTTCAATTCCTTGCAAAATTATGGAAAGCATAATAAGAACCAAAATGGAAGACTATCTTTATAAGAATAATATTATATCTAAAGAACAGCATGGATTTGTTAAGAAAAAGTCATGTACATCTAATCTTCTGGAAACACTAGATTCCATCTCAATGAGTCTAGACAAAAGTATTCATGTTGATGTGATTCTGCTAGATTTTGCGAAAGCATTTGATACTATTCCGCACAGACGACTAATAGCTAAATTGAAAGCGTATGGCTTTGATGGTCTGACACTAAAATGGATTGAAGCTTTCTTGAAAAATAGAAGACAACGAGTTATTCAAGGTGAAATTTTGTCGGATTGGGTTGAGATTTTTAGCGGTGTACCACAAGGGTCAGTGATTGGTCCACTATTGTTCGTTTTGTATATCAATTATCTACCTAAAGGAATAGAGAATGTTGTGAAATTGTATGCAGATGATACTAAAATTTTCTCGCAAACGGTATTAGAAATAAGCGCCGCGAAACTTCAATCAGATTTAGATTTCATTCTCAAGTGGACTCAAGATTGGCTACTTCTCTTCAACACATCAAAATGTGTGGTTATGCATTATGGTCATAAAAACAAAAAATTTCCTTATTTTATTAATGGTAAGCTATTAGCAACGTCAGAAACCGAAAGAGATCTTGGAGCTATTTTCAATACAAATCTTAAATGGAAAAATCAAGTGATAGAGGCTACAAACAAAGCAAATCAGGTCAAAAAGTCGCATCAGGAAGTCATTCGCTCGTTTTGATTGTAAGTTATTACGATCTTTGAATTTAACTTTTGTTCGTCCCCTTTTGGAATTTGCGGTGCCTGTATGGTCTCCAATTCTTAAGTCTGACTGTGAGAATGTTGAAAGGATTCAACGCAGAGCTACGAAATTTGTTTCGTCAATTAGAAACAAACCGTATGAAAGCAGATTGAAGGCTTTGAACATTCCAAATCTGGTGGAAAGAAGAAAAAGAGGTGATCTAAATCAATTATACAAGTTCATGCATGGAATAGAATCGGTTGAAAAAAGCAACAATTTTAATGTCACAAAAAACCAAGGAAGAGGTCACTGCCTCAAATATCACAAAGAAATATCGAGGCTCCAACATAGAGATAACTTTTTTTTCAACAGAACCGCTAACATATGGAACTCGCTGCCAGGTGAATTAGTTGAAACCCATAATGTTAACAGCTTTAAAGCAGGCATTGATTGCTGGATGAGCAGCAATCAATCACATCAGCTGTCTTAGTGTGCCTTATCAGCACACTCGCTGGCTAGCCAGCTACAGTCAAAACTACTACTACTAGAATTTGAATCGAAATTAAATAACCGAAATTAGCTTTTGAAAAGTAAGATTTTTTTCTTCACATTAAAATTTTGAACTCTTCATGTTTCTATTCAATTTGTTTTTACATTTTATTTTTTTATCTCAATTTTAATTTTATTTAATAAATTTAATTTTTTAAGATTGAAAAATTAGTTTTTATAATCAATAGCATTTATTTATAATTAAAATATAATTTTCTATCTGTAACTTCATGTATAATACATTCTTTTTCACTTTGAACGTTTCAGACAAATTTCTTTAATATTGACCTAAATTTCGAGTTAACATATCTGAGAGAAGAAAAGTGAACGATATTAACTTCTGGTAAAATGAGATTGAAGGAAAAATTGAAAATTGAGGTCCGCAATTTTCCCAGTCAAAATAAATTTTTCAAATTTTTATTTTAAAATAAATTATGAATCAAAATGTTTCATAAATTTTTATTCAGCTAATTCCAGTCCTTTTCGCTCTTGTCTAGCATTAACAATAAAAAGAAATCAAAAAGCTAAATTAGTTTATTTAATCTAGTAAAGGATTTTTTATGTTTTACATTATAACAGCTGATTTAGTTATATTTTAAAATAAAAGGGCGGACAGTTCTTTTAAAACAAATTTTTCTTTGAAATTTTGAATCTTTTACTACCAGCTAAAATGAGTAAAATTAAAAGTAAGTAAAAAAAAATTTAGATTTGTTGAATTTATAAAAAGAGAATTAGCTTTTTAGTTTCTTTTTTTAATAAATTGTTGAGTTTTAGAATTGAAAAGCAAAGATTTCTTTTCTCTTAGCTTTTAATTTTTTTTATTTCAAATTCTAAGAAGAAAATTTTTAGCTTTATGTATAAGAAAAATTTTGACAGTTCTTTGCATTTTTGTCTCGCGTTATATCAAAAAAAAAATCAAAAAGTTAAATTAGTAGCTTAAACTCTTCATTTTTCAATTCAATTTGTTTTTTCATTTAATTATGAAATTTTGAGCTTAATAAATGAAAAGAACTGTTAGAATTTTTCTAATTTAAATAAGCTCCAAATTTCAAATATATTTACTATAAGGGAACTAAAAATTTAAAATTTTTTTTTAAATGCTAATTTTTTGAAAAAACATATTCAAGCAAGAAGTGTTTAAAGGCAAATGTCTAAAAAATAAGAAAGTTCAACCAACTTAATGTAATCAAATGAACGCTCCAATTAATGGACAGTGTGGAAACAAAAGTTAGATAAAAAAAAGACAAATTTTTGAAATAAATAATTTATTGTATTTTATTTTTCTATTTACAATATGAACATGTTTTTTTTTTTAATTTTCATTTTTTAATATTTTTTTTGGCTTCATTTTTTTTATTAATTTTACAATTTTTTTGTATTTTATTAAATTTTTTAAAGAATATTTACAAAATTTTTACATTTAAAATTAAAAAAAAACAAAATTTAAAAAAGAAAGTATGACAAAATCAATTTCAAAATATATTTTTGGATTCAATTGAAGTAATTGCCCTTTAAAATGGCTTTTAAAAAGTGATAAAAAAATTCTACACTCACTTTAAATGTCTACAATCGAACCAAATTTAAACAGTCAAAAGGTTCAAAAAATAAAGCCTAGTCTTTTTTTGAAATTCGATTGTAGAGCTTCAAAGTTTTAATCAAACAAATTAATTTTTTATATTAAAAGATACAATATTTATGTAATGTGGATTGAGTTTTAAAAATTTTGCCAAAGCAATGAATATAAAAAAATTGAACCGAAATGGAATCAACTGGTCAAATTACTTGATAAAGATTAAGCTAATTCACTAATTCAAGTTGAGAAATGACTTTGAATATTTTTGGAATCTCTAATGAAAAGAAACAATTTCTTCCAGGTATTGACAAAAATCAGCTAGTCGCACCTTAATTATTACTTATCAAAAGATTAATTTTAAAACTTGATCTGACATTATATCCAAATGACTTTATTAAATAAAAGATAATTTTTAAAATAAATTATATTAAGAGATAATTATTTTTAGTTTTAAGTACTTTATTATTAATTTCATTTAATTAGTTATAATTTATTATTTTAAATTTAACTCGATAATTCAAAAACAGATCAAAAGCATTTTCACTTCTTCAAAACATGTTTCTGCTTCCATTAGTAGAGGAATAAAATGATTTATGTAGAATAAATATTCGATTATACAGAATTCATTTATCCATAAATTCGATTATTAATAATTTTGAAAAATAGTAACGACATTTTTTTTGTCTTAAGAATTAAATTTTTTTCTTGTTGATTCGGCTTAAAAAAAGATTAGAAAAGACGCGCAAACTATATTCATACTAATTGATTTTGAATAATTAACGTCTTCTTACTAAAAATCTCTAATCTTGCCTCTTCCTTTTTTTTCTTTTATTTTTACCCTTTTTGTTCCTAATAAAGTTTCTAAAAACAGCAAATTAATTTTTTATTTAAGACAAAAAATAGTCAACACCCCTTATTAGGTTAGCCATAAATTCGATTTTCCATAAATCAAAAAAATTTCTCATTCTGTATCATCGAATATTTTCTGTAAAATCCGAGTCTGATAGGTTCAGAATCTGAAAGAGACATTGAATATTTCTTGCAATATGGAACAAACTCTCGTTACCTAGCCCGAATGATAGAAAAGTTCGATCTAATAAAATACTTGTTGCTAAAATATTAAGAGACATGGCCCATTCATTTTTTTCGTGCTGACTTAAAAAAAATTTCAACGTACGGTTATTTATAGGAGTGCGTCTGTATTATATCTTCGAACAGATTCTGGTACTCAATCAAAATAAATAATGAACCAATCTTGAAAATATAGTAAAAATCTTCGGATCCGAAAAGGCAATAAGAAATTGCTCTATAAAAACAATTATCATCAGGTCTTGCTGATATCGGAATAAAATTTCTTAGTTGAAATAACTCAATTATTTGACTAAATGGTTGAAAAGTTTCGATAGTTTGGCCACTAAAAATAGCTGAATACTTTATTAATTGTAAGTTCTTAATTAAATTTATAATTTTAACTTTTTTTTCAATTAAGTAATGTTTCAGATATCTGCATTATGGTTTTCTTTAGTTATAAAATCATACATAGCTTTCATTTCATTCAGATTTAAAGAATCGTCAGTAGTTCTATCAATTGTACTATTGTGATCCTGATTTACAATTTCCATCAGTTCTAAATTATTTGTACTTTTGCTCGATTCATCAATAAAAGAACAAACAATTTCTAATTGGCTTGTTGTTTTTTTTAAAATTGCTAAAATCAAACTCAATTAAATCATTATATATTAATTTAAAAATATCAGTTTTAATCGGATCTATTTCATAGTGAAATTGTTTCTTTCCTTTTCTTTTTGGCTTCTTATCAACCCATTTTATTTCAGAATTTGATAACAAATTTTTCATTTTGATGTCTTTAATAGAAGAATTTTCCATATAAAATTCAAAAAATTTCGATATTCGATGCGCTGCCTACAGTTATGACTAATCTATAATTAAATGAGGACTAAAGAGGAAAATTTTTTATTTAAAAAATAAAAATTAAATTTATTCATAATCCTGAAATTTTTCGATCCAATTAAACCTATTTCTGCACTCATTGACAATTCTGTTTTGAATAGCTGGGCCGAGAAATGTTTTTATATACTCTAAAAATCTATCATAGATTTCAGTAGCAGCTTGTTGGATTTTTGCTTCTGGATACTCAAAACCCCTGCCTGTGTAATCAGTAATGTCCGGTCTAAGCTCAATGACAAAAGTGTGGTTCACCTTAGCAATATCCTTTGACCTAAAATAAAAAAAATTTACCATAAAAATTAAATGTGAATGCTTACCAATCTTCACTGCATCCACTCACTTCGTATTGCTCATGAGAAGCAACATCAAATCTTAAGCTAAATGCATGTTTTTCTTCTATTTTGTAAATAGCAGTCAGTGCTTTTTGACACTTAAAATCAAATTTAATCTAAAACGCGTTGTTTTAGTTTATGTAAAGCCAACTGTTTCTTGAAAATTATCAGTCAAGTGTTCCCTGGAGAAAGAATACGGCGCTAGCCAAATAGCACCGTACGAATGCATACTGATGTGACTGAGCCATTTGGGAGACTTGCTCATTACATAGTCTTGAAGTGATTTTATTTCTGGTTCGGAGGCGGCATGAGAACCAGCATAAATTTCTGAGCACGGATTAGCTGATGCTCCACTAACTTAATAAACAAATTAAAAAAAAAAAATATTTTCTTGTTCTATTTTTTTTTTTTGAAAACGCACCCATCTATTGATGATCAAAATTTCTGTTCAAATCAACACCATAGCATGTGTGATCAAATCCGTTTGATTTTTTGAAGCTGATATGAAGTATCACAGAGAATTAGAAATTTCTTAAAAATACATGTACTAGATAATTTTATCTGGCGAATAACTTTAACTCTGTATCATAAACTATTGTTCGAATTAATTAGAATTCACATCATCTTATTTACTGGATTAATGACCCAGACAACAAAATTTAAAAGATACATTAATCGGCCTTTAAAAATTTTTATAAAGGCTTTATACTGGATTTCGGGCTCTGATGACGGCTTTTCCCCGGCATAAATCTCCGTGCACATGTCATCACTAGAACCTGTTTCTGAAATACCAAGATTAGCTTAAAAACCTTGAAAAAAATCAACTAGCTTACTCATCCAGTGATAATTAAAATTTCGATTTTAATCAACTCCAAAGCAGTCTATTTAAAATAATTTAATATGTGAACTATATTTGAAAAAATGGCATGACATACCTCTAAGTGAATGTTTACTAAAATTTTTCATTTTATTTTCCAAACAACAACCAGTCTTTTGTTTTTGTTGCTGCCAAATATTTCTCAAAAAAATTTAAAAAAGTTAAAAGAAGATTTGATTCTGAAATATTTATTAAATTCAAGAACAAATTTTTAATAAAATTATTCAAATTTCAAGAATCATTAAAGGATTTAAATAAAAACATTAAAACTTAATAATTAATGAGATTAAAGAAAACCACTGTAGACAATAAACCGAATCTGTAAGTCCAGTAAAAAAAAGAGCGGATTTGGATTTATTAAAAAAAAAATACTTTCTTTAAAAATAAATAAAAGTAAGATATTAGGTTAAATTAAGGGATTCTCAATTCCATAATATTTATCAAGGCTTTATTGACCACTATTAATCAAAAAATGTTATTCCTACATAATGATTAACAACCATGACAATGACTTTTAACGCTTTCAAAAAAGCATTATTTTTCGTGAATTTTGACAATCCAATGTTAGGTTTAACAATACATGCTTAGATGAACCAACTCAATATTCAATTAAAAAATATTATTTTATTTAATTTAAATCTAAAGAGGCTTAGCTGGGTACAGAAATCAAATAAATGAAAATAAATAATTCATTTATATGATTTCTGTAAATAAATAAATTACTCTTGCAATTATCTAGTATTTTCAAAAAATTAAAGACACACAATTAAATAATCTAACGGAATTTTCTATACAAATGTTTTTTAAATAAAAAATAAATTAGAGCTTTCTTTATAAAATAATTACACACACAAAGAGTTTAATTTTTTAAAAATTTAACAAAAAACTAATTTTTATTGTCTAAAAGCTGGAGACAATAAACCCAAGATGTATGGCCAGTCAAAGTGTGAGTGAATATGTGGATATTGAGGTCCCATATCCTAATGGTGTTATCACCACTCCCACTGGCGTGAGTTTTATTGTCAAAAATCTGTAGACAAGCTACCCCAGATGTATGGCCAGTCAAAGTGTGAGTGGATTTGTGGGTATTGAGGTCCCATATCCTAATGGTGTTATCACCACTCACACTGGCGAGATTTTTATTGTCAAAAAGCTGTAGACAATAAACCCAAGATGTATGGCCAGTCAAAGTGTGAATGGATTTGTGGGTTTTGAGGTCCCATATCCTAATGGTGTTATCACGACTCCCACTGGCGAAACTTTTATTGTCAAAAAGCTGTAGACAAGCTACCCCATATCTATGGCCAGTCAAAGTGAGAGTGGATTTGTGGGTAGTGAGGTCCCATTTCCTAATGGTGTTATCCTTACTCCCACTGGCGAGAGTTTTATTGTCAAAAAGCTGTAGACAATAAACCCAAGATGTATGGCAAGTCAAAGTGTGAGTGGATTTGTGGGTATTGAGGTCCCATATCCTAATGGTGTTATCACCACTCCCACTGGCGTGAGTTTTATTGTCAAAAAGGTGTAGACAAAACACCGAATCTGTAAGGCCAGTCAAAAAGTGAGTCGATTTGTGGGTATTGAGGTCACATATCCTAATGGAATTATCACCACTCCCACTGGCGAGAGTTGTATTGTCCAAAAGCTGTAGACAATAAACCCAAGATATATGGCCAGTCAAAGTGTGAGTGAATATGTGGAGATTGAGGTCCCATATCCTAATGGTGCTATCACCACTCCCACTGGCGTGAGTTTTAATTTCCAAAAGCTGAAGACAAGCTACCCCAGATGTATGGCCAGTCAAAGTGTGAATGGATTTGTGGGTATTGAGGTCCCATATCCTAATGGTGTTATCACGACTCACACTGGCGAGCGTTTTATTGTCCAAAAGCTGTAGACAATAAACCCAAGATATATGGCCAGTCAAAGTGTGAGTGAATTTGTGGGTTTTGAGGTCCCATATCATAATGGTGTTATCACCACTCCCACTGGCGAGATTTTTATTGTCAAAAAGCTGTAGACAATAAACCCAAGATGTATGGCCAGTCAAAGTGTGAATGGATTTGTGGGTATTGAGGTCCCATATCCTAATGGTGTTATCACGACTCCCACTGGCGAGACTTTTATTGTCAAAAAGCTGTAGACAAGCTACCCCATATCTATGGCCAGTCAAAGTGAGAGTGGATTTGTGGGTAGTGAGGTCCCATTTCCTAATGGTGTTATCCTTACTCCCACTGGCGAGAGTTTTATTGTCAAAAAGCTGTAGACAATAAACCCAAGATGTATGGCAAGTCAAAGTGTGAGTGGATTTGTGGGTATTGAGGTCCCATATCCTAATGGTGTTATCACCACTCCCACTGGCGTGAGTTTTATTGTCAAAAAGGTGTAGACAAAACACCGAATCTGTAAGGCCAGTCAAAAAGTGAGTCGATTTGTGGGTATTGAGGTCACATATCCTAATGGTATTATCACCACTCCCACTGGCGAGAGTTGTATTGTCCAAAAGCTGTAGACAATAAACCCAAGATATATGGCCAGTCAAAGTGTGAGTGAATATGTGGAGATTGAGGTCCCATATCCTAATGGTGCTATCACCACTCCCACTGGCGTGAGTTTTAATTTCCAAAAGCTGAAGACAAGCTACCCCAGATGTATGGCCAGTCAAAGTGTGAATGGATTTGTGGGTATTGAGGTCCCATATCCTAATGGTGTTATCACGACTCACACTGGCGAGCGTTTTATTGTCCAAAAGCTGTAGACAATAAACCCAAGATATATGGCCAGTCAAAGTGTGAGTGAATTTGTGGGTTTTGAGGTCCCATATCATAATGGTGTTATCACCACTCCCACTGGCGAGATTTTTATTGTCAAAAAGCTGTAGACAATAAACCCAAGATGTATGGCCAGTCAAAGTGTGAATGGATTTGTGGGTATTGAGGTCCCATATCCTAATGGTGTTATCACGACTCCCACTGGCGAGACTTTTATTGTCAAAAAGCTGTAGACAAGCTACCCCATATGTATGGCCAGTCAAAGTGTGAGTCGATTTGTGGGTATTGAGGTCCCATTTCCTAATGGTGTTATCCCAACTCCCACTGGCGAGAGTTTTATTGTCAAAAAGCTGTAGACAATAAACCCAAGATGTATGGCAAGTCAAAGTGTGAGTGGATTTGTGGGTATTGAGGTCCCATATCCTAATGGTGTTATCACCACTCCCACTGGCGTGAGTTTTATTGTCAAAAAGGTGTAGACAAAACACCGAATCTGTAAGGCCAGTCAAAAAGTGAGTCGATTTGTGGGTATTGAGGTCACATATCCTAATGGTATTATCACCACTCCCACTGGCGAGAGTTGTATTGTCAAAAGCTGTAGACAATAAACCCTAGATGTATGGCCAGTCAAAGTGTGAGTGGATTTGTGAGTATTGAGGTCCCATATCCTTGTGGTGTTATCACGACTCCCACTGGAGATACTTTTATTGTCCAAAAACTGTAGACAAGCTACCCCAGATGTATGGCTAGTCAAAGTGAGAGTGGATTTGTGGGTATTGATGTCCAATATCCTAATGGTTTTATCCCAACTCCCACTGGCGAGAGTTTTATTGTCCAAAAGCTGTAGACAAAACACCGAATCTGTAAGGCCAGTCAAAAAGTGAGTGGATTTGTGGGTATTGAGGT
This sequence comes from Brachionus asplanchnoidis, assembly GCA_025491095.1. Classification (NCBI taxonomy): domain Eukaryota; kingdom Metazoa; phylum Rotifera; class Eurotatoria; order Ploima; family Brachionidae; genus Brachionus; species Brachionus asplanchnoidis. The sequence goes on along the minus strand of JAILYF010000008.1, from coordinate 2,027 downwards.
CCCATATCCTTGTGGTGTTATCACGACTCCCACTGGCGATACTTTTATTATCCAAAAACTGTAGACAAGCTACCCCAGATGTATGGCTAATCAAAGTGAGAGTGGATTTGTAGGTATTGAGGTTCCATATCCTTATGGTGTTATCACCACTCCCACTGGCGAGAGTTTTATTGTCCAAAAGCTGAAGACAATAAACCCAAGATGAATGGCCAGTCAAAGTGTGAGTGGATTTGTGGGTATTGAGGTCCCATATCCTAATGGTGTTATCACCACTCCCACTGGCGTGAGTTTTTTTGTCCAAAAGCTGTAGACAATAAACCCAAGATCAGAGTTGTTCATCAAGTCTCAAGTCTCAAGTCAAGTCCACGTCACGACTTGACTTGCTTCTATTTTTCGACTAAAAAGTCAAGTCACGACTTGACTTGATTTTATTTTTCGAGTAAAAAGTCAAGTCACGACTTGACTTGTATTTATTTTTTGGATAAAAAGTCCAGTCACGACTTGACTTGTTTTTATTTTTTGACTAGAAAGTCAAGTCACGACTTGACTTGATTTTATTTTTAGACTAAAAAGTCAAGTCACGACTTGACTTGATTTTATTTTTCGAGTAAAAAGTCAAGTCACGACTTGACTTGATTTTATTTTTTGACTAAAAAGTCAAGTCACGACTTGACTTGATTTTTTTTTTTGACTAAAAAGTCAAGTCACGACTTGACTTGTATTTATTTTTTGGATAAAAAGTCCAGTCACGACTTGACTTGTTTTTATTTTTTGACTAGAAAGTCAAGTCACGACTTGACTTGATTTTATTTTTTGACTAAAAAGTCAAGTCACGACTTGACTTGATTTTATTTTTTGACTAGAAAGTCAAGTCACGACTTGACTTGATTTTATTTTTTGACTAAAAAGTCAAGTCACGACTTGACTTGTATTTATTTTTTGGATAAAAAGTCCAGTCACGACTTGACTTGATTTTATTTTTTGACTAGAAAGTCAAGTCACGACTTGACTTGATTTTATTTTTTGACTAAAAAGTCAAGTCACGACTTGACTTGTATTTATTTTTTGGATAAAAAGTCCAGTCACGACTTGACTTGTTTTTATTTTTTGACTAGAAAGTCAAGTCACGACTTGACTTGATTTTATTTTTTGACTAGAAAGTCAAGTCACGACTTGACTTGATTTTATTTTTTGACTAAAAAGTCAAGTCACGACTTGACTTGTATTTAATTTTTGGATAAAAAGTCCAGTCACGACTTGACTTGTTTTTATTTTTAGACTAAAAAGTCAAGTCACGACTTGACTTGATTTTATTTTTCGAGTAAAAAGTCAAGTCACGACTTGACTTGATTTTTTTTTTTGACTAAAAAGTCCAGTCACGACTTGACTTGTTTTTATTTTTTGACTAGAAAGTCAAATCACGACTTGACTTGATTTTATTTTTTGACTAGAAAGTCAAGTCACGACTTGACTTGATTTTATTTTTGACTAAAAAGTCAAGTCACGACTTGACTTGATTTTATTTTTTGACTAGAAAGTCAAGTCACGACTTGACTTGATTTTATTTTTTGACTAAAAAGTCAAGTCACGACTTGACTTGTATTTAATTTTTGGATAAAAAGTCCAGTCACGACTTGACTTGTTTTTATTTTTTGACTAGAAAGTCAAGTCACGACTTGACTTGTTTTTATATTTTGACTAGAAAGTCAAGTCACGACTTGACTTGATTTTATTTTTTTGACTAAAAAGTCCAGTTACGACTTGACTTGTTTTTATTTTTTGACTAGAAAGTCAAGTCACGACTTGACTTGATTTTATTTTTTGACTAGAAAGTCAAGTCACGACTTGACTTGATTTTATTTTTTGACTAAAAAGTCAAGTCACGACTTGACTTGATTTTATTTTTTGACTAGAAAGTCAAGTCACGACTTGACTTGTATTTATTTTTTGACTAAAAAGTCAAGTCACGACTTGACTTGTATTTAATTTTTGGATAAAAAGTCCAGTCACGACTGACTTGTTTATAT